>BSBN01000465.1:3555000-4805000 GCA_027924645.1 Cunninghamia lanceolata
AAAGATTAAATAGCCGAATGGAAATACATAGAAATAATAACAGTGAGAGACAAGTTTTAATGTGGTTCACCCAAACTCGGGCTACATCCACCAAACAGAGAGTCCAATATTATTATCTAGTAAATCAAACTGATTACAACCAGCAATCTCTACAACTCAATACCACTGCAAATGCTATAATACAATATATCAAAACCCTAACCCTTAGCCGCTTTTTATCAAGCTTTTTGTCGGTTACAAAATAGGGTTTTCTTTTATGTTGATTAATGAAAAAATAACTTCCAGTGCCTTTATAAAATAATAAAAAATAGCCTCGCAAGGGGCGCTACCCCTTGACCTCGTAGGAATTTGGGGGGAAACCACACCGATAAAAGTGGGGAAAATGTAACTCTGAGTCTCATTAGGCTCCACATAACAATAGGTGGCTGCAGTTGTAGGAGAGATGCAGGTAGGGGATCCAACAAAGGATGAGGAGATGGAGGATATTGGCGGTAGGGGAGAGGAGATGGATGAGAGTGAGGAGTAGGAGGAGTTTAAGGAGGCCAATGAGGAGGAGGAGCATATTGGGGAGCAGGCCCTGCTAGATGTACTGATTGTGGAGGTTGGAGATGGTGAGGCAAAGGAGGAGGAGAGGGATGCTAGAGCTCACAAAGATGTGGATGGGCAGATAGTAGACTTACAGGCCCAGCTAGATGCCATGCGACAACATGTGTAGGAGGTAGAGGGTCAGCTCATTTAGTGGACAACTGAGAGATGTGGCCATGATCAGGCCATAGAGGGTAGAGCAACGAAGCATTGCAATTTTGTTATTTCCTATATGCATATGATGTGATTATGATTATGATGCTATGTGTTATGATTTGTGATTCATGATAATGCAGTTCTAGATGTTATGATGCTTATGATGCTTATGTGATCCTGATATGATGTTTATGTAATGGTTGGATGATGTATATGATGTGATGTGCACTATCGTATTTTATTTCTATGTGGTGCTCTTATATGGATGTAAATGGGAATATGATAAATGCTTTATGTGTTATATATATGGTCTTATGCAAATGAGGATGATGTGATGTGATCATTGCAATGCTTATGATTATGATAATGATAAGTGACTATGGCGATTTTGAGAATGATGACTTATTATGATGATGTATGATGGACTAACATGTGCGTGGATGCAGGTTATATGATCTAATGCTATTTTTGGGTGTGTCATAGTAGGATGGAAGGAGATCGGAAGAGAAGGCGAGGGAAAGATGAAGAGATGGACGAGGAATGAAGAATTTGTTTGAGAAGAGTGGACTTAGACTTTGCCATGATAATTTTTGAGTTTCTTTAATGCAGTTACTGTGTATCATCATAGTGCTTATTATATCAAAGGATGACAAATGCCATGGCAAAGCACAACGAAGGTACAAAGTGTGGTCCGTTGGGAAACAGTCACAAAAAATAGACAAGGATTCTTAGGCTTAGACCAAGTCACTAAGGCACCTTGTCAGATCATGTAATGAGAAAACTCTAGGTGAATAAGTCCTGATACATGGAAACATTTAGCCATTCTAATGCATAGGATATGTTTGATTCACACCCAGTAGTATCCCTATCACACACGAGGAACTTAGTTACCATAGTCCTTTTGCCAAGATAAACCACAAACAACAATCAAAGAAAAAGGTCTCGCTCTATCCTCGCTTCTCTTCATCACTTAGGGATTGCCTCGAAAAGCATAAGAATGAGATTGCAAAACAATCCAAAATGAAGGATGAGACAAAACCAATAGCCATTAGGCCATTTGCTGAGTGTACATGTGCTTTTCTAAATGATTATGATAGGTTAAATGATGCCTTATTTTAGGATAAGAGGCGTGTCGTATAAGACGCCTGGTCTGGTTTCAAAAATGTGACCTCCTGTATAAGGCAGATGGTAGGGAGAGGATATCCAATGTAAGATGTGTGGTCTGGTTTTGAGAGTGTTGCAAGTTGGGAAGATGATTGGCTTGTGAGAAATGATGGTGTCTAGAAGGTGAGATATGTCATATAAGGTGTAAAGCCTAGTTTCGACTATATCCCATGCTTGTTGTTAGACACGTGATTGGGATGTGTTGATTGGTCTTAGTGATGTTCAATCATCACCATGGAAATGATGAGGGATGATGTGTTGGCTATGTTGTTAACTGTCTTGTTTGATTGTTTGGATGTTTACCATCTTGTAAGAGATTTGATTATTTTGTTTGCTCAAAGTGTCCATCTCACGAAAGGACAACTTATTATGGGGGGATGCGACGGGTCCTAAGGGGATGACCTAGTGCCTCAGGGGTGCATCGAAGATGGACATGCCTACGTGAAAGCTCAGAGGCAACATAGTTCGACAAGAGTGGACTTGGGTTGACCTAGGACCTAAGGGAAGTGCCTCAGGGGTACATCAGAGATGGCCTTGCCTATGTGAAAGCTCAGAGGCATTGTAGTTCAATCATGCGGGTTGTATGACCTAAAACCTATGGGAATGCCTTGGGGGAGCATTAGAGATGGCCTTGCCTACGTGAAAGCTTAGAGGCAACATAGTTTAGTTTATTGGCTGACACTGTTTGTTGCTTGGGATTTTTTTTGGTTGACTATGTGATTTTTTGTGATTTTGGAGAATGTTTGTGTGTTTTTTGAAATATTTGAATGTTTTTGGGTTTTTTGGAATATTCAAATGTTTTTGGAATATTTGAATGTTTTTGGGTTTTTTGGAATATTTGAATGTTTTTGGATTTTTTGGAATATTTGAATGTTTTTGGATTTTTTTGGAATATTTGAATGTTTTTGGGTTTTTTGGAATATTTGAATGTTTTTGGGTTTTTTGGAATATTTGAATGTTTTTGGATTTTTTTGGAATATTTGAATGTTTTTGGATTTTTTTGGAATATTTGAATGTTTTTGGGTTTTTTGGAATATTTGAATGTTTTTGGATTTTTTGGAATATTTGAATGTTTTTGGATTTTTTGAGAAAATAGGTGTCCTCCAAAAGCAATTTTAGGATTAGGAATTGCCCCCAGTCAGCTGCATGATAATGTTAGGATGAAGGCGAGGTGAGGGGGATGTGAAGAGACGGAATGCTAATTTATTTCTAGGCCATAGGAGAAATAGTGTGATTCATGGTGGATGTGAGATGGGGAGTATGATACAGAGTGAGCATGGTTTGTTAAGAAAGATGGAATATGGAATTGAGTGATGGTAGACAATGGAGCATAGATCAACTACACATGGCACTTGTTTGCAAGGTTTTCACCATGGTACTTATCCAAAGCACCATCAGAGTGGTTTTTTACTTTTGGATGAATTATTTCTCTTTACTAATTTTTTTTGGCTTTTTTCTTGCTTTTTTGATTTTTTTAAAATTTTGTTAAGTATAATACTGCTGAAGGTGCATGTTGTTGATGGGTTTTTGGTGCAAGAGCACCAAGGGCTCGGAGCCCATGTATATACTGCACATTTTTGGCTTGATATGGAGAATTTTCTAATAAGCCTTGGTGGGAAGAAGTTTTTACTTATCCAAAGTGGGTCATCGGTGTGAGCCTTAGCATCGGGCTGAGGAAATAATCGTGAGCCGACAGTGTATCATCTCACCGATCGGGGTGATAAACATCGAGTCTCACTGATGTGGAGTTGGCCGAAGACATAGGCGTGAGTATAAGTATCAGGCTGAGGATTTGATCGTAGGCCGACGGTTGAAGGTCTTACCGATGTGTGATGTCCATCGGCATGAGGGTGGTCATCGGTGGAGCCTGTGGTTGTGTCTCCGATCGCTTGGTGTTACCCCAATGGAGTGGTAAAGGTTGGTGAAGTCCATCGGCATGAGAATCACTATCGGTGAAGGATGTGGGTGTCACTCCGACAGCTATGTGTTACTTCGACGGAGTTGGATGTCAGTGAGAGGACATCTATCGGTCGAGCCTTATGAAGTCTTCCCAATGGGAATGGTCTCACCAATGGTTGAGTCCTGGTTGATCAGCGTAAGGATCACTGTCGGCCTAGCTTTGAAATGTTACTCTGACTGCTTGTGGTCACTCCGATGGATGTGTTTGGCTTGGGCGTCGGCGTGAGAACAACTGTCGGTCCAGCGAAGAGAAGTTCTGCCAATGGTGTTGGTTACTCTGATGGGACTTACCTTGGAGTCGGGCGTTGGTGTGAGGATCTCTATCGGGCAAGCCTAGGGATGTCGCTCCAATGTCAACTATCACCCCGATGGAAGTTGGCGAGGGATTGGCATTGGCAGGAGGAACCTTATCGGTGAAGAAGGAAGAAGTCACTCCGATGGTTCGTTAGTGGTTGACAGGCTAGGGTCATCGGCAGTAAAAGTGCCGATGGTAAACTTACCATGTGTTGATGCATATATGCAGTTGATGTGTCAGTCGACGGATGTATGTGGGACTAAAGGTTCTCACGAATGGAAAATGGTTTGGACAGTTGGATGTCAGCGATGCTGGGCAGTTAGAATATGAACCGTTTGGTAGTTGAACCGTCCTATAACAGACATGAGTAGAGATATAAAATGTAGCATTCTTTCTATAGAGGAGTTCAGCAGAAGGAGAATCGAAGAAGTAAATTTTGATGTGTGAAGCATTTTGATGTAATCAGAATTTTTGAACAGAAATAAAATACAGTAGTTCGATCATTAGTATTTTCTGTTCTATTTTCACTTTATCATTCTGAAGTAGATTAGTCTTTTTTGTTTCTGCTATTTTGTTTTCTTTTGCCAGCCATGACTCTATTTTGATGATTCTTCAAATCCCATTGTACAGTATGGAGGTCATCAAACAGAGCCATGCTCTTTGTTTGTTTTTCTTTTGTGGGGTGGTCAGATTGCTGGCTAGAGGCAATGCATGCTTGTTCTAGGCGAGCTCAGTAAGGAGTCCGGCTAGATAGAGAAGTGGGTAAATAGATTTGCAGGGGTGGAAAATAGAGAGAAAGAAAGTGAGCACCAAGTAGTCCAGACCCTTGAACAGAGTGAGAAGGGTGGGCAACGGGCTCAGAAAGTTATGTGCTATTTAGGCAGTATCTTGGAAGCAGTGAGGACAAGGTATGTGTCCCACACCAAATAGAGGAGTAGAGTTTTCCATCTCTGCAAAGAGTATGTCTTTTAGCACTTTGAATTGGTAGGAAGGGTAGTGTTGTCAAACAGTCTTGTACACTTACAGGATGCAGAGCAGGCAGCCTAGAGTCCTCCCTATCAAATTGGTATCAGAGCGGTAAGATTTGGGTTATTCCTAGATAGGAATAGAAGAGTTGTATGTCATCACCGAGTTCAAGTGAGTCTGTTAGTTCATCCAAGAAAATGGTGACTAATGTAGAGTTAGCAAAGAAAGTTGAAGATCAAGAGGAGGAGAATAGACTCCTACAAGAAAGACTAGCAGAAATGGAGAGTAAGCTAGGCTTAATGTTGCAAAAGACTGAAAAAGTCAGCCAGAGAGTTAAATATTCTGAGGATAAGGGAAAAGGTGTATCTGTAGAAGATGAAGAGCCCACACCTGATCCTAAGTTGGAAGAAGAACCATTCTTGAAAGCTTTGAAAGCAATGAGTGGTAAAACATTGGAAGGAGTACCACTTTTCAGTGGGAAAATGGACCCAGATTTGGTCATGGAGTGGATAGAAGGACTTGAAAATCACTTTGAATGTGATGGTGTAAGCGAGGCGCAGAAAGTAAAGGTGGCCAAATCCAGACTTAGGGGAGCTGCCTTAACCTGGTGGAAATTTGTGCAGACTGAAAGAGCAAAAGAAGATAAGAAGCCCATAGCTACTTGGAAGGGAATGGTAGCTAAAATTAAAGAAGCATATATGCCAAAAGATTATGAAATACAGCTGCACAGGAAGAGACAGAATCTGAGACAAAAGGAATTAGATGTTAGTGCATATACTAAAGAATTCCAAAAGCTATGCTTAAGGTCCAAAGTAATGGATAATGAAAGCATAAAGGTAGCAAGGTACCTTAACGGTCTAAAGTGGAATATACAAGAAGAAATTAGTTTGTTGTGTCCTACAACAGTGCAAAAATGCTATCAGCTGGCACTAAAAGTGGAGGAAAAGAATAAGAGGAAACAAGACTCAAATAGCAGAGCAAGAGGAAGAGGCAGAGATAACAGAGGACACAGAGGAGGTTTTGGTGGAAGGAATGCTGACAATAGATCCCAAGCAGAATCCAAACTCACAGAGCAGAGTGGGGAGTCAAGTGGTAGAGGAAACCACAGAGGAAGAGGATCTAACAGAGGAAGGTCAGGAGGATCAGGCAGAGGATCCTATTTCACTAACATGAAGTGTTACAACTGTGGCAATCTAGGTCATCTGGCATATAGGTGTCCAGAAAAGACCACATCCTCTTCTCAAGGAGGTGATAAGAGGAATCACTATGTCCAAGACAATGCATCCAGTAGCCAGTTACCTGAGGTCAATCTGAACTCAGAAGATGGAGAGAACGTGATGATAAGGAGAACCTTGATGAAGGAACCAGTAAAGTCTGAACCAAGCCAGAGGAGAGCAATATTTAGAATCAAGTGCAAGATTTTGAATAAGGTATGTAAAATTATCATAGACTCAGGATCTATTGATAATATTATTTCTGATGAAGCAGTTAAGAAACTAAATTTGAAAAGAATTACTCATGCAAACCCATATAGAGTCACATGGTTGAATAAGGGTCAACATGTGGTAGTGAATGAACAAAGTTGGGTAGAGTTTAGTATAGGTGGCTATAAGATAAGGTATTATGTGATATACTACCTATGGATGCATGCCATCTCTTATTGGGCAGACCATGGCAGTACATGATGGAGAGAAGAATGCCTATTCTTTTCAGAAGAATGGTGTCACCTATAAAATTCAGTCATTGGAAGATGAAGATGCAGTTCAGAAAAAGAGTCTTAATATCTTGGTTGTGAGTGGAAAAGAGTTTCTGAATACTCTTAAGGAGGATGGTATTGGTTATGCCATCATAGTAAAACCAAAAGAAGGACAGCAGGATAAGAAGACAGAGATTCCCAAAGAAATGCAGCCTATACTGGAGAAGTATAAAGGCATAATTAGTGATGGTACACCAGCTACATTGCCTCCACAGAGAGCAATAAGCCATCAGATAGACCTGATTCCAGGGGCATCTTTGCCAAACAAGGCACCTTACAAGATGACTCCAGATCAGCACAAAGAGATTTCCAGGCAAGTGCAGGAGTTGCTAGATCAAGGATTGATTAGGAAGAGTATTAGTCCTTGTGCTGTGCCCACAGTATTGGCACCCAAGAAAGGAGGATCATGGAGATTATGCACAGATGCCAAAGCCATAAACAAGATAACTATAAGGTATAGATTCCCAATTCCCAGAATTGAAGATCTCATGGACTGTATTGGAAAAGCAAAGTATTTCACCAAGATAGACCTGAAGAGTGGTTACCACCAAATAAGAATCAAGGAAGGAGACGAGTGGAAGACAGCCTTCAACACCACAGAAGGACTGTATGAGTGGCTTGTTATGCCATTTGGTCTATCAAATGCACCCAGTACCTTTATGAGACTCATGAATGAAGTCCTAAAGGATTACATTGGTAAATTTGTTGTTGTTTTTCTAGATGATATTCTAATTTTTAGTCAGACCAAGGAAGAACATCTAGAACATGTAAATACTGTTTTGCAAAAATTACATGAACAACTAACCATAAATCTGGAGAAGTGTGAATTCATGAAGCAGGAATTGGTATACCTTGGTTTTGTGGTGTCCCAGGGAGAGTTGAAGATGGACAAGTCTAAAGTAGAAGCCATATTGAGCTGGCCTACTCCCAGAGCAGCCACAGAGGTGAGAAGTTTTCATGGCTTAGCCCAGTTTTACAGAAAGTTTATCAGAAATTTCAGTGGAATATGTGCACCCATGTTGGATACAATCAAGGGTGGAATGAAAGCAAAATTTAGATAGACACCAGCTGTAGATAGAAGTTTTGAAAGGTTGAAGAAAGAGGTAGCAACACAACCTATTTTGTTGTTGCCTAGTTTTGATAAGCTATTTACTATTGAAT
Source organism: Cunninghamia lanceolata (assembly GCA_027924645.1). Lineage (NCBI taxonomy): Eukaryota > Viridiplantae > Streptophyta > Pinopsida > Cupressales > Cupressaceae > Cunninghamia > Cunninghamia lanceolata. The sequence continues at coordinate 3,563,043 of BSBN01000465.1, forward strand.
GTGATGCAAGTAATATAACTGTAGGAGCAGTGCTAAATCAGGAAAACAGACCTGTAGCCTTTTTCAGTGAGAGGCTGAATGAAGCAAAGAGTAAGTACTTTTCGTATGACTTAGAGTTGTATGCTCTAGTCCAATCATTGAGGAAGTGGAGACATTATCTCCTACCTAAATAATTTGTTGTCTACACAGATAACCAAGCTCTGAGTTTTCTAAACTCACAAGATAAGTTAAGCAGCAGGCATATCAAATGGATAGAGTACCTGCAGTCTTATACCTTTACAATTAAGCATAAGAAGGGGTAGCTGAACAGAGTTGTAGATGCTTTGAGCAGAAGATTGCTCACAGTGCAGGAAGTGCAGTTGAAGAGCATTGGAATTGAAGATTTCAAGAATCTTTACCAAGATGATGAAGATTTTGCTGAGGCATACAAGGTATGTCAAGATTTTGAGAATGACTTTCACAGTGAGTTTGCAGATTTCACCTTACAGCAGGGATTGCTATTCAAAGGTGGACAATTATGTGTGCCAAGAGGATCTATGAGAGAAAATCTCATACAGGAGAAGCACAATGGTAGTCTGAGTGGCCATTTTGGTCTGAATAAGACACTGGAGCTAGTCCAAAGGTTCTATTATTGGCCAAGGATGCACAGAGACATCAGAAGGTATGTAGAGCAGTGTATTGTATGTTAGAAGGCCAAGGGAACCATTTCAAATGCAGGACTGTACCAACCCTTACCCATTCCTTCTAGGCCATGGGAATGTGTAAGTATGGATTTTATAGTTGGTTTGCCTAAGACTAAGATTGGTTATGACAGCATATATGTAGTTGTGGACAGGTTTAGCAAGATGAGTCATTTCATTCCTTGCAAAGTGACTCATGATGCCAGTCATATAGCACACTTGTTTTTCAGAGAAGTGATCAGAATTCATGGACTTCCAGCAAGCATTGTGTCTGACAGAGATGCTAAATTCATGGGGCATTTCTGGAAAACATTGTGGCAGAGATTGGGGACAAATTTGTCATTTAGTTTAGCATATCACCCACAGACAGATGGTCAGACAGAGGTGGTAAACAGGACATTGGGCAACCTATTAAGGTGTATAACCAAAGAATATGGATAGAGTTGGGATCTTGTCATTCATTAGGCAGAATTTGCCCATAATGACAGTGTGAATAGGACTACTGGTAAGAGTCCATTCGAAATAGTCTATGGAATGCATCCCAGAGGTATATGTGAGCTCAGAAATATGGGAAACGTGGAGAATAGAAGCAGACATGCAGAGGATTTTGCACAATCCATGAAAGAAGTGCATGAGCAGGTGAAGAAAACCTTGACAGAGAACACACAGAAGATCAAAGACAGAGTAGATGCCCACAGAAGGGATATTCAGTTTGAGGTTGGTGATCTGGTTATGGTGCACTTGAACAAAGCCAGAATGCAAAAAGGCATGCCAACCAAACTGTAGATGAGGAGAATTGGTCCTTTAGAATCCTGAACAAGTATGGTAACAATGCATATATAATTGAATTACTAGAAGATTTGGCAATCTCACCAGTGTTTAATGTCCAAGACCTGGTGCAATACAGGGGTCCTCAGTCAGCAGCAAATGGATCCATTTCAGAGAAGGAACAGACAGTAAAAGATGTGACTTTGCCACTAAAACCCAAACTGCAGGCAGAGAGAATACTGGATTCAAGAGTACAAAAGCAGACCAAACATGGTGTGTACATGGAGCATTTGGTCAAATGGAAGCAATTGCCTGAAGCAGAAGCTACCTGGGTTGCAGAGTCAGAATTCAAAAAGAGGGGCATTGATTTTGCTTCATTGTCACCGGAGGTGACTTGACTTCTTCCGCATAGGGGGAGTATGGTGCAGGAGCACCAAGGGCTTGGAGCCCATGTATATACTGCACATTTTTGGCGTGATATGGTGAATTTTCTAATAAGCCTTGGCGGGAAGAAGTTTTTACTTATCCAAAGTGGGTCATCGGTGTGAGCCTTGGCATCGGGCTGAGGAAATAATCGTGAGCCGACAGTGTATCATCTCACCGATCAGGGTGATAAACATCGAGTCTCACCGATGTGGAGTTGGCCGAAGACATCAGTGTGAGTATAAGTATCAGGCCGAGGATTTGATCGTAGGTTGACGGTTGAAGGTCTTACCGATGTGTGATGTCCATCGGCATGAGGGTGGTCATCGGTGGAGCGTGTGGTTGTGTCTCTGATCACTTGGTGTTACCCTGATGGAGTGGTAAAGGTTGGTGAAGTCCAAAGGCATTAGAATCACTATCGGTGAAGGATGTGGGTGTCACTCCGACAGCTATGTGTTACTCCGATGGAGTTGGACGTCAGTGAGAGGACATCTATCGGTCGAGCCTTGTGAAGTCTTCCCGATGGGAATGATCTCATCGATGGTGGAGTCCCAGTTGATCGGCGTAAGGATCACTGTTGGCCCAGCTTTGAAATGTTACTCCAACTGCTTGTGGTCACTCCGGTGGATGTCTTTGACTTGGGCGTCGGCATGAGAACAATTGTCGGTCCAGTGAAGAGAAGTTTTGCCGATGGTGTTGGTTACTCTGATGGGACTTACCTTGGAGTCAGGCGTTGGCGTGAGGATCTCTATCGGGCAAGCCTAGGGATGTCGCTCCGATGTCAACTATCACCCTGATGGAAGTTGGCGAGGGGTTGGCATCAGCAGGAGGAACCTTATCGGTGAAGAAGGAAGAAGTCACTCTGATGATTCGTTAGTGGTTGACAGGCTAGGGTCATCGGCAGCAAAAGTGCCGATGGTAAACTTACTGTGTGTTCATGCATATATGCAGTTGATGTGTCAGTCGACGGATGTATGTGGGACTAAAGGTTCTCACGAATGCGAAACAGTTTGGACAGTTGGATGTCAGTGATGCTGGGCAGTTAGAATATGAACCGTCTAGTAGTTGAATCGTCCTATAACGGACATGAGTAGAGATATAAAATGTAGCATTCTTTCTGTAGAGGAGTTCAGCGGAAGGAGAATCGAAGAAGTAAATTTTGATGTGTGAAGCATTTTGATGTAATCAAAATTTTTGAACAGAAATAAAATACAGTAGTTTGATCATTAGTATTTTCTGTTCTGTTTTCACTTTATCATTCTGAAGTAGATTAGTCTTTTCTGTTTCTGCTATTTTGTTTTCTTTTGCCAGCCATGACTCTGTTTGGATGATTCTTCAAATCCCATTGTACAGTATGGAGGTCATCAAACAGAGCCATGCTCTTTGTTTGTTTTTCTTTTGTGGGGTGGTCGGATTGCTGGCTAGAGGCAATGCATGCTTGTTCTAGGTGAGCTCAGTAAGGAGTCCAGCTAGATAGAGAAGTGGGTAAATAGATTTGCAGGGGTGGAAAATAGAGAGAAAGAAAGTGAGCACCAAGCAGTCCAGACCCTTGAACAGAGTGAGAAGGGTGGGCAACGGGCTCAGAAAGTTATGTGCTATTTAGGCAGTATCTTGGAAGCAGTGAGGACAAGGTATGTGTCCCACACCAAATAGAGGAGTAGAGTTTTCCATCTCTGCAAAGAGTATGTCTTTTAGCACTTTGAATTGGTAGGAAGGGTAGTGTTGTCAAACAGTCTTGTACACTTACAGGATGCAGAGCAGGTAGTCTAGAGTCCTCCCTATCAGTTTTGGTAATGGCTCACCTTCAAGAGTGGCTAGCTGATATGTGCTAGATCCATAGGCTGCAGTAATGGCATAAGGCCCCAGCCAATTCAGCTCAAACTTTCCTAGCTTTTCTTGTTCCATCTGATTTTTAGGATTTTCTTTTAAAACTAGGTCTCCAATGTTGAAATGTCAAACTCGGACCCTTTTGTTGTAGCTATGGTGGAGACGATTTTGATATGCCTATAAATGGGTTAAGGTGTTTTGTCTCCTTTCATCTAGCAACTCTAGTTCTTGTAGCCGGGATGCTCTATATTTTTCATCATCGACCAATTGCTGCAATGACACTTTGAAGGAGGGCAACTCAACCTTGATGGGCAGGATAGCTTCTAATCCGTAAACTAGAGAATATGGGGTGGATCTAGTGGGTATACAGATGCTAGTGTGGTAAGCCTAGAGGGTGGGGTTAAGTTGAAGATTGCAGTCACAACCAACATTGTTGGCAGTCTTTTTGAGTATTTTTATGATGGTTTTATTTGATGCCTCGGCTTGGCCATTGCCCCGTGGGTAGTATGGAGTGGCGAAGTGGTGTTGGATGTGGAATTTTTCACAAAGTTCATGGACATCCTAATTTTTGAATGGGCAACCATTGTCCGTGATGATGGATTGTGGGAAACCATATCGGCATATGATGTAGTTGAGGATGAATTTGGTGATTTGTTTGCTAGTAATGTATGTCATAGGGATGGCTTCAATCCATTTTGTGAAATATTCAGTGGGTGTGAGAATAAACTTATGGCCATTTGCGGATGTAGGGTGGATTTTGCCCATGAGGTCAAGTCCCCATTAAGAGAAAGGCCACAGAGATGTAAGTGGTTGCAGGTCCTAAGCTGGTGCATGCACAAGATCCCTGTGTATCTAGCACTATCTGCACTTCTTTGCAAAATGATAGGCATCCTTTTCTATTGTAGGCCAGTAATATCCTACTCTGATGATCTTCTTGGTAAGAATGGGACCACTCAAGTGGGCTCCACATATACCCTCATGTACTTCTTGTAGGGTTGTTAGTGCTTCATCAGTGTCGAGATATCTTAGGAGGGTATTATCAAAACCACGACGATAAAGGGTGTCATCGATGATGGCATATTTTGTAGCTTGGTGGATGAAGGTCTTATGTTGGTTGGATGAAAGGTTGGCAGGTAGGGTGTTATCATGTAAGTAGGTGTAAATGTCATGGTACCAGGGGGACGTGGGACCAACAATTTCACAAACTAACTTAGATTTCAGGATATGAAATGCGGGAACCAGTAGTTGATCCACTAAAAACTCAAACTGAGTTACATTACTTGGGATATCTAGGAGAGATACAATGGTTACCATTGCATTGGTTACTTGATTCTGGACCCTCAAAATTTGATCAAAGAGCACTATGTCAAAGTAGAGCCTGAAGCTATCCACCATTCTTTTATATGGTATAAGCTTTTCATCTTTGGTGTCGTACTCATTGTTGACTTATTTGATGAATAATTGTGAGTTGTTGAACACTTGTAGTGTTTTAATTTTCTAGTTGATAGCCGTTTGAAGTCCTATGAGTAATGCCTTGTATTCTACTATGTTATTCATGTAAGGAAAAGAAATTTAGAATGCCTTAGGGATGACATCACCTTGAGGAGTAATAAACAGGATATCGGTGCCTGAACCGTGATTTGTACATGAGCCATCAAAGAATAGTGTCCAAATTTTAGGTCCATCTACTGTGAATATTGATTCATCAGGGAAATTGACTACCATCAGATGATCTACAGGTGTAGGTGCTTCTGCGAGTTGGTCTGCGATCACCTATCCTTTGATTGCTTTTCGGTCAACATATTCTATATCAAATTTACTCAATACCATAACCTATTTGGCCATTCATCCTATCAGAGCTGCTTTATTGAGTAAGTACTTTAGTGGGTCAATCTTAGCAACCAACTTTGTCTTATGATTCAACATATAATGTCGCATCTTTTGGGTAGCAAAAACTACGGCAAGGCAGGTGCGTCTAATAGGGCTATAGTTTAGTTCATATCCCACTAAGGTTTAGTTGATCTAATAGATTTCTCTTTCCTTTCCTTCCTCATCATTCTGTGCCAATAATGCCCCCAGTGTTGAATTGGTAGTTGATATGTACAATGAAAGGGGCTTTCTTGGTATTGGCGGCATGACGACTGGTGATGACAACAAATAGTCTTTGATCTTTTGAAAGGCTTCTTGGCACTATTTTGTCCACACAAATGGTACCCCTTTATGGAGTAAGTATTGAAAAGGTTGACATTTGTCTGCTAATTGTGCAATAAACCTCCAGATGAATTGCAACTTTCCTTGTAAGTTGCGCAATTATTTTAGGGTAGTGGGTGGAGGCATTTCCATTATTGCTTTAACTTTAGCGGGGTTGACTTCTATACCTCAATGTGAAACAATGTAGCCTAGTAGTTTGCCTGATGTAATGCCAAATACACATTTCTTATGATTTAATTTGACTTTGTATTCTTCCATTCTTTTGAAGATTTTTATCCAACACATCTAGATGAGTGTTTCGGGTGACTGATTTAGCCAGCAGGTCGTCAAAATAATCTTCCATATATGTATGCATATAGTCATGAAATATAGTTGTCATTGCCCTCTGGTATGTAGCACCCACATTTTTGAGACTGAAGGGCATGAGAATCCAACAATATGTGCCCCAAGGACATGTGAAAGCTATTTTATGATGATCCTCGAGTGCTATCCATATCTGATTATATCTTAAGAAGCCATCCATTAATGAGAGCATTTCAAATCCGGCTGTAAAGTCAACTATGATGTCTATGTTTGGTAATGGAAAATCATATTTTAGACATGCATTGTTCAAGTCACGAAAGTCTTCACATATTCTGATCTAGCCACTGGCTTTCATTACTGGTACAAGATTAGATACCCACTCTAGATAATCTATTGGCTTGATGAAGCCCACATTAAGGAGCTTTTTCAATTTTGCTTTCACTAGTAATGCGATCTATGGGTGCATTTTACGTAGTTTTTTCTTGATTGGTTTGGCATTTGGTAGTAGCGGCAGGTGATGTAAGACAAACTATGGGTCAATCCCAGGCATATCAACATATGACTAGACGAAGTTGACTTTCCATTCTAAGAAGAAATCTCTGAATTTAGTCTTTTACTTTTTTGTGAGTGACTCGGCAAAGTGAATAATCTTGGGCGCTTCTTTGGTACCAAGGTTGGTTTCAACAGTTGCTTCTACTGATAGTGGCAATTTTTCCTATGTGATAGGCAACACTTCCAGCCCTCCATCCTCAGGCACCTCAAGGAGGTTTTCACCATCAGATACGTCCTTTATTTTTACTTTTGACTGATCTAGGCGCACCTTTTAGTTTTCAACCAGAGACCTTTTTTTTCTTTTTTATTTTCACTTTTGTGACTAGAAGGTGGAGGGGATTCTCCAAAGTATGTAGAGTCATCCAAGTCCATGATGTAACCAATTTTGTAATCCCCAAGAGGTATGCCTTCATGAAGTCCCATGAACTTGGCTATTGCTTCATTGTTCTCAAATAAATCCACGCTAGGTGGATCTTTGTAACATCTAGTATCTATGGACATAGTAAAATTGATTAATTTACCATTAAGTAATTTTTAACAAGGTAAAACAAAATGAGATAGAGAAAATTTTTCTTTTATTCATCATATAATCAAGTAATTCCAATTACAAGATTTCTCATACAAATACAAAAAACTATATTGTTCATCATAAATATAATTGTTTATAAAAGTAAATCAATTACAATATAGAAACTTTGGAATATTTACTACCTCTAAATATCTGACATCTTTATCACAAGTCCTGGCATGTTTCCTACTTGGAGAGAGAACATCTTTCCAGTGATTTACCTCCATCCACAGACTGGCGGTCTCCCACACATCTTCCACATAGGAAGTGGCCCTACCCTTCACGAGGGATATAGACCATAGGTGACCAATGGTTATTTTCCTTTTCTAAATACATAGTGTTGTATTCTACTTTACTCTATCAATCATACAATCCTAGATACCATCTAGCTAAGTATAATTTCTAATATGTTGAGCAATCCGAATACAGTGAATCGACAATGCATGCAGAAAACAAATGCATTACTTTGGCCAAAGTTTTTACTATAAATAACGTTCATATGAATGTAGTCGTTGTTTTCACTCACCCCTACTCGACATGGATAATGTCATATTCATGTAGTTTATTGACTCAGACTATCTATACATAATTGGTTTAATCATCATGACCTGATAATAGTCTACATAGACATAGTTAAGTCTAAATAACATTAACCCTCATTTGGTCCAAATCAACTCTAGGTATTTAAATAACCATTGAGTACTTATAATATTTCTACTATATCATTCATCATAAAAGATTTAGAAAAGACCTTTGGTTTAACCCAACCCTAACTAGGTTTACAATACATATTGCTATGGTATTCTCTTCTACTCAATAAGATTATGAGTCCCTTTTCAATTTAACTATACATGAAGCCGAAGATCATTGCTACATACTTATACCCTTATATGCTTTATACAAGTTTATTCCATATAGACTTGGTCTATTTCTGCAAATTGGTTTACTACTGACCGATCTCATCATGGTTCTAGTTTAGATAAGAAAGGAAATTTAACTCAATATAATAATCAACTAACTATCAATAGTTAATCTGTCGATTCAAAGGATATCTCATAGTCACCATTGTTCTCCATGATTCTAGTTTCTTGGATAAAATGCCATTTAGACAAAACACAAAAAAGAAAACATGATTGGGTTCAATTATGTCGACTTCTCTAAAACTCTATTCCAGATTACTCTTGAATGGAGAGTTTTACTAATTAACTCCCTCTACACTATTCTCATAAGAATTCAATACATATTTCTCCTATGATAAGGTTAGTCGACTTAATCCTAAAGATTACTCTTCTCACGGTGCGACTAGTTTTCTAGTTCATAGAAGATTATAACTGTTCCTAAGAACTTTGTTTATACTAAACTAAAAAATAGTAGAGTCTTTCTATTGGTTATAGATAGATGTAAAAATGACTCACAGTGCTTATTCAAAACTAAATACAATGCCTGAGTTAGCATTGGCCCTCAACAGGCTAAACAATGCTTTCAGATTTAGTAAGACTCCCTCTACCATTGGCTTAGACAAATAGTCACAATGATAGAATAAAAGTTGACACAAACAAATTATATCATATCTTACATTTAACCACTAACAGAATAGATAGATGTAATAATGATTACTTAAAATAAATATTCAATATGTTTACCTCTGTCTAATAAAACAACATACAGGAATGTCTACCTGACAACATCGGTTTAAATGAGAATAAAGACTAGTGACAAACTACTGTGTTCATCCCTGATAGCCACACTGTTGCTCAACTTAACCATCTTCCTCTCTGTCCACCGTGACTCTCTTCTGCCTTCTCTCCCCCTCTCTACAAATACTTAAACACTTACCATATATCTGCCATCGACTAGCCAAGTCGTGGATTTTAAGAGCTTTAAATAGACTCATAAAGAGTCATTTTTATCTATTCACTCCCATTCCCAAAACAGTTATCAAAACTCATAACAAAACCAATGGTAAGGAGCATCGGTTCGACTTCCACTAAGCTAAAAATGTCTAAACATTTACAAATGTAAATGATGAATACATCATTTAAGGAGATCAATGATAGTGGTGGAGTCATCTGCCACTCCTCCTATACATGGCCACCAACTTCTCCAAACTTACCAAAGTAAATAGTTACTCTTACTAAGTATGTTCGACCAGCATGTTTTTATCATTTAAAGCATTCCTCAAAAGATGCCTTTGGCTGCTCAACTTAAACCATACTATTATATCGTGAGTTATTTCCTCATTCGAATCATTCATTTATATATATAATTTGATCAAGTCAAATATTATTCATATAACATTAGCTCTATTTGATTTCATGATTTAATCAATAAGAGAATAATACTTAAAATGAAAGTTACAGATAACGTGATTGAGTTGAGCTAGTCTCCTCATCATGATCTGTCGACAACACAAGTCATCTTAACTTGATGATAAAGTTTTAACATTAAGAATGGGTTAAAACACTTCAAAAGACTTAATAATAACATGACCACCTTTTTACGACAATAACATCGTAATATTTACGTTAAACATAAATAGTTGTAAATCAACTTAACGACGTCATTAGTGTATTTAATGATCTTAATGACTTAATATGACTTAAAAATGATTATAAAATAATATCGACTACCTGTCGAATGGTTCTAAAAGTAAACTGACAACTAAGTTTACCTCAAACAAAACATTGGTTCACTTTTCCATTAAACACTTTTAACTCGGTTTGGTAAATAAACCCTTCATATCCCAAGGTCTATATCTCTCTCATGGAAAGATACTCTCTCTTCTTTGAGAGTCGTTTGATAACCTATAATCTTGTTTTGCTTCTCATCAAACAATACATGTGATCAGTGCATCATTATTCAATTAATTCAACTAATAAACCAAATCTCATAAAACAATTATTAAATCGATATTAACATAATCATTCCTATAATTTCAATAAATGACATTCCATATAATCCATATTTTTCCTTGTCATTAATCTAAATATCATAATGAATTTACTTATGTCCAAGTAAAAAGTAAAGAAAAGCCAAAATTGGGGATGTGACATATCCTTCCCCTAAAGATTCATCGTCCTCAATTATATAAGGTATCAATAGTATCTAAAAAGAAAATTCATTATTTTTCAATTGATAACATTATTAAATAAATGAGGAAATTTTTGATAAAATTCATGGTAATTCTCCCATGTAGCATTTTCCTCAGCATATTGGTCCCATTGGACCTTGCATTGTAACACTTCTCTATTACGCAAGTGGAGCTTGTGCATTTCTAACACTTTGAGTGGCTTGATCATGACCACCCCTGGGTCTTGCATCTATAAAGAATTCCAAGTCAAAACATGATTATTACTTGCAATATATTTCTTCAAATAAGACACATGAAAAAAATTGTGCATTCTAGATAAGACTTGAGGTAGAGCGATTTTGTAGGCAACCGAATTGACTACTTCAAGCACTTCAAAGGGTCCCACATATCGAGGGGCCAATTTAGAAGATTTCCAAAACTTAATAGAACTTTTCTAAGGTTTAACCCTTAAAAGAACTTTTTCTCCTACGAAGAATTACCTTGAAACACGTTTTGCATCTGCATAGCTCTTTTGCCTATCATTGGTTTTTGCCAATCTTTTTTTGATCAACTTAACTTTCTCTTCCATTTTAGCTAGCATTTCTAGCCCGATGCTAATCCTATCCTCTAGCTTATCCTAGCTTATAGGAGTTCAACATCTTCTTCCATACAATGCTTTGAATGGTGCCATCTTAATAGTAGAATGATAGGAATTATTGTAAGCAAATTCCACAAGTGGTAAGTCTTCTTCCCACTTATATTGCTGATCCATACAATACATACGTAACAAATCTTCCAAGACTTGGTTAATTCTCTTAGTTCCCCATCGGTTTCAGGATGGTAAGTTGTATTCACATTGAGTTTAGTCTGTAGTGCAGAAAATAAAGTTTGCCAAAACCTTGACGTTACACCCGCATCTATATTTGAGATAATCTTTTTAGGGAATCTATGCAATCTAAATACCTCTTGCACAAATTTACAGGCTAAAACAGGTGCTCCATCAGTCAAATTCCCTGGTATAAAATGTGCTACATTTGTGAGTTTATCAACTACCACCAAAATGGCATCATGTCAATTCCTTGACATAGGAAGTCCTTGAAAAAAATCCATGCTATTAACTTGCCATTTCCACTCGAGTACATCATGCGGATATAACAATCTTGCGGTCTTTGTCATTCTAAACAACTTGCTACAAATCTTGCAGCATCATTCTTCATTCCTTTCCATAAATAAAGAGGTTTAACATCCGCTAGAAGTTTAGTTACTCTTAGATGTCTAGAATTCAGGGCTATATGAACCTCTTTCCATACCATGTCCCTTAATCCTACTGAATCAGGCACATAAATTCTATCTTTATACCTCATTAATCCATCTGACTCAAACAGAAAACCATCATATCTTAGATCTTTAGGGTTATCTTTCAGAGCTTGCATAACTTGTTTATAAAACTCATCACCTAATAAATTTTGTAATACCAAATCCTTAAGATTCCCATGAATAGAAATAATAGAAGCTATATGTTTTCGATGACTCAAAGCATCAGCTAATCTATTCTCTTTTCCTTTGATGTTGTTTATCTCAAAGTCATAGTCAGATATCAATTCTAACGACCTCCTTTGCCGCGCATTTAAATGTGGTTGAGAGAAAATATACTTAAGACTTTGATGGTCTAATTTTAGTATAAAAGTCTTTCCCAACAAATAATGTCTACACATTTGCAAGGCATGAATTACTGCTGCCAATTCCAGATCATGTAGTGCATAATTTTTCTCATAAGATTTCAATTTCCTTGATTCATATGCTATGACTCTTCCATTTTGCATTAGCACTCCTCCTAATCCTTCTCCTGAGGCATTTGTAATTACCTCAAATTGTCCTTTAGGGTCAGGAACTTTTGAAAATGGGAGTTGAAGTTAACTTTTCTTTTAAGAGATCAAATGCTTCCTAAAATTTGTCTGTCCATTCGAATCTCTTTTCTTTCCTTTGCAAGGAAGTGATTGGACTAGCAATGCTGGAGAAATTTAGAACAAACTTTCTATAATAGCATGCCAGGTACATGAAACTATGCCCCTCATGCACATTTGTTGGTACAGGCCATTCTAGAATAGCTGTGATTTTTGTAGGATCAACAGATATTCCATTAGCTGATATGATATGCCCTAGATATTGAATCTCCTTTTGGAAGAATGTGCATTTAGATAGCTTCATAAATAACTTATGTTCTCTTAACCTTTGCAAAACTAATTGCAAGTGCCGATGATGTTCTTCCCCATTCCTAGAATAAATAAGTATATCATCCAGAAAGACTAGAACAAACTTATCCAAACAATCCATGAATATACTATTCAAGAGATTCATAAATACAATAGGTGCATTTGTTAACCAAATGGGAACACTATGAACTCATAGTGTCCATATCTAGTTCTGAAAGTTGTCTTATGAATATCTTCATCCTTTAGTCTTAACTGATGATATCCTAATCGTAAATGAATCTTGGAAAATATGACATCTTCCCTCATTTGATCAAAAAGATCATCAATACATGGCCAAGGGTATTTATTCTTTACCATTGCTTTATTAAGTAGACAATAATCTATACACAAATGAAGGGTTCCATCCTTCTTAACAAAAATAACCAGGGCACCCCAGGGTAAAACACTGGGTCTGATCAAACCTTTAGCCAACAATTCTTGTAATTGTGCTTTCAATTCCATTAACTCAGTTGTCATCATATGATAGGGTTCCTTTGATATAGGCTTGGATCCTGGTTTAATATCAATAGAAAAATCAAATACCCTCTTGGGAGGCAATCCCAGAAGTTCTTCTGGAAACACATCCTGAAATTCCTGAAGAAAAGGATACTTTTCCCCAAAAGATACACTAGGGTTTCCTACCCCTTCTTCTACTTGTTCCATCTTAACTGCAAAGAGCTGACAACATTTCCTTCTAGCCCTTTTTAATTGCTTAGCAGAGATAGTCTTGATTTTAACTTCTCTTTGTATCCCTTGGAATTGGGTCAAATTTCCCAAGTCATCTAAGCATTCAATTATTTTTGAAAAACAATCAACCTTAGCTCTATGTTTCCATAACCAATTCATCCCAAGGATCACATCATAAGAACCTAAGGGAGATACATACAGATTTACTTTAGGTGAGAAACTAGGAAGGTCAACTTTGGCTTCAAACAAACATTGCTCTACTTGAGCCTTAGATTGGTTAGCATATTCTACTGACCAAGGTTTAGACATATAACCAGCTTTTCTAGAAAATTTACTCAAAGTTCTAGGAGAAACAAAGTTTTCAGTAGCTCCTGTATCAATCAAAATAGATATAGGGACTTCAAACAAAGTATTTGTCATCTCAATGGGTGTGATTTGATACTCAGCTTGACGATTGTCAAGAGATGCATGAATCTTTTTCTGGAATGCTTCTTGCTGAGTAGGTAGTGCAGTACCTCTTTGTTGACCATTTAGATTCTTGTTAGGGAAATGATTTGCATAGTGGTTGCCTCCACAAGTAAAGCATCCTCCAATGGGTCCTTTCTTATATGAAGTCTTCCCATTATTATCCTCATTTCTTTTATAATTGCCATATTTCTTCTCATATCCTGATCCACCTTTATTCTTTTGAGGTCCTTTATCTTTTCTCTTGTTATCATAATTCCTTTCATATCTTTTCTTGTAGGGTTGATTGTTAGGAGTTCCATTAAACCTCTTACAACTTCTTTCACGATAAGTTGAGATGGATTTCAGCTTTGCTCTTGCTTTCTCATACACTTGATCCATTGTGGTAGGGCCATGAACATCCACTTCACCACCTATTTGAGCATTTAAACCCATGATAAATTTCCTAATCCAGAATCTCTCATCCCTCTAATATTGTGGAACATATTTCAGGAGTTGAGTGAATTTTTCCCCATATTCTACCACTATCATATCTCCTTGTCAAAGACTCTAAAAATTAGTAAGTTTCTGATCAAAGTAAAGTTGTGCTAACCACCTCTTCTGAAAGAGTTCCATGAACTCATCCCATGTTACCCTTAGAGAGCTTAAATTCAATTCCATCTTTTTATTCATCCACCAAGTGGATGCTTCTCCTACCAGTTGGAATGCTCCCCATACTGCCTTAGTCACCTTTGAGTAATTTCTTATCTCGAAGTATTTTTCCATCTTTATTAACCAAGCTTCTGTAGCATCTTCAGTTTATGTCCCATCAAATTTTGGTGGAACAACCTTCTTCATATCCTTTGAAAGCTCCAAGGTCAATCTATCCCTTGCCTCTTTATGAGTTTCAGTACTTTTACGCTGATCTTCATGATTTTCTCCACTTTCACCATGATAGCTTTCACCTCCTCCCTGAGTATTCTCTTTATCATCCACCTTATTTTCCAAATCACCCAATCTTTTCTTGGTTTCCTCAAGCATAGTTATGATTTGGTCCAATTTATTGATTGGCAGGTGGTTTTCCTCTTCACTTTCTCCTTGATTAGTTCTTGTCCGCACCATGTTTATCAATTTCTCACACCTGAGAATATTGAGTTGTCCATTAAATCTAGATTATAATGTGGCCAATTAAATCTAAACATAAAACTCAATTTAAACAATAGTTTGGCACAAAAACAACTCTTTCATTTATAATTTCTTTTTCAAAAGTAAAGAGTTTCCCTTTTTTTTTACAAGAAATGACTTCAGAAGTCATGATCTAGAGGGGTATATCCCTCAGACTCATTTTCAAATACATAATCCCAAGTTATATAGCCTTCTGACTCACTATCGAACCTAACTTCTATGATCTCAATAGTTGAGGGTATGCGGGGATCTCGCCTAACCATAGTTATTTCCTCATCTTTAACCCTTTCCAAGTACTCCTTTCTCACTCACTTGATTTGAGTGAAGGTAGTCACTAAAGTTTCAGTATCACTTAACAAAATGTCACTCTCATCATTGGTTCCCTCGAAGGTTTTAATAATGGCATCACATTCTCTTTTAGCTTTAAGGAAACGTTGGCTTGAATTGATAGACTTTCTTACTGTCTTCTTAAAGCGTACCATCCTAGCACATAAATTTTTCAAACATTAGCTAACCACATAATGTTGACTACAGGAAAGCATAGTGGTCTCATAAGTCCTAGTACTGAACCTGGTAGCTCTAATACCATATATAACATCCAGTTTCTATGGACATAGCAAAATTGATTCATTTACCATTAAGTAATTTTTAACAAGGTAAAACAAAATGAGATAGAGGAATTTTTTCTTTTATTCATCATATAATCAAGTAATCCCAATTACAAAATTTCTCATACAAATACAATAAACCATATTGTTCATCATAAATACAATTGTTTACAAAAGTAAATCAATTACAATATAGAAACTTTGGAATACTTACTGCATCTAAATATCTGACATCTTTATCACAAGTCTTGGCATGTTTCTTGCTTGGAGAGAGAGCATCTTTCCAGTGATTTACCTCCATCCACAGATTGGCGGTCTCCCACACATCTTCCACATAGGAAGTGGCCCTACCCTTCATGAGGGATTTAGACCATAGGTGATGAATGGTTATTTTCCTTTTCTGAGTACATAGTGTTGTATTCTACTCAACTCTATCAATCATACAACCCTAGATACCCTCTAGCTAAGTATGATTTCTGATATGTTGAGCAATCTGAATACAGTGAATTGACAATGCATGTAGAAAACAAATGCATTACTTTGGCCAAAGTTTTTACTATAAATAATGTTCATATGAACGTAGTCATTGTGTTCACCCTCCCCTATTTGACTTGGATAGTGTCATATTCATGCAGTTTATTCACTCAGACTATCTATACATAATTGCTTTAATCATTATGACCTGATAATAGTCTACATAGACATAGTTAAGTCTAAATAACATTAACCCTCATTTGGTCCAAATAGACTCTAGGTATTTAAACAACCATTGACCACTTATAATATTTCTACTATATCATTCATCATAAAAGATTTAGAAAAGACCTTTGGTTTAACCCAGCCATAACTAGGTTTACAATACATATTGCTATGGTATTCTCTTCTACTCAATAAGATTATGAGTCCCTTTTCCATTCAACTATACATGAAGCCAAAGCTCATTGCTACATACTTATACCCTTATATGCTTTATACAAGTTTATTCCATATAGACTTGGTCTATTTCTGCAAATTGGTTTACTACTAACCGATCTCATCATGGTTCTAATTTAGATAAGAAAAGAACTTTAACTCAATACCCTAACCAACTAACTATCAATAGTTAATTTGTCAATTCAAAGGATATCTCATAGTCACCATTGTTCTCCATGATTCTAGTTTCTTGGATAAAATATGATTTAGACAAAACATAGAAAAGAAAACATGATTGGGTTCAATTCCGTCAACTTCTGTAAAACTCTATTCCATATTACTCTTGAATGGAGAGTTTTACTAATGAAATCCCTCTACACTATTCTCATAAGAATTCAATACATATTTCTCCTATGATAAGGTTAGTCAACTTAATCCTGAAGATTACTCTTCTCACTATGTGACTGGTTTTCTCATTCATAGAAGATTATAACTATTTCTAAGAACTTTGTTTATACTAAACTAAACAATAGAAGAGTCTTTCTATCAGTTATAGATAGATGTAAAAATGACTCACAATACTTATTCAAAACTGAATACAATGCCTGAGTTAGCATCGACCCTCAACAGGCTAAACGACACTTTCAGATTTACTAAGACTCCCTCTACCATCGGCTCAGACAAATAGTCACAATGATAGTATAAAAGTTGACACAAACGGATTATATCATATCTTACTTTTAACCACTAATAGAATAGATAGATGTAATAACGATTACTTAAAACAAATATTTGATACGTTTATCTATGTCTAATAAAACAACATATAGGAATGTCTACCTAACAATGTTGATTTAAATGAGAAGAAAGACTAGTGACAAACTACTTTGTTCGTCCCTGATGGCCACACTGTTGCTCAACTTAACCAGCTTCCTCTCTATCCACTGTGACTCTCTTCTACCTTCTCTCCCCCTCTCTACAAAAACTTAAACACTTACTTGATATTTGCCATCAACCAACCAAGTTATGGCTTTTAAGAGCTTCAAACAAACTCATAAAGAGTTGTTTCTAACTGTTCACTTCCACTCCCAAAACATTTATCAAAACTCATAACAAAACCAATGGTAAGGACAATCGGTTCGATTTCCACTAAGCTAAAAATGTGTAAACATTTACAAATGTAAATGATGAATACATCATTTAAGGAGATCAGCGATAGTGGTGGAGTCATCCACCACTCCTCCTATATGTGGCTTCTAACTTCTCCAAACTTACCAAAGCAAACAGTTACTCTCAATGAGTATGTTTGACCATCATGCTTTTATCATTTAAAGCATTCCTCAAAAGATGCCTTTAGTTGCTCAAATTAAACCATACTATTATATCATGAGGTATTTCCTCATTCATTTATATATATAATTTGATCAAATAAAATATTATTCATATAACATTAGCTCTATTTGATTTCATAATTTAATCAATAAGAGAATAATACTTAAAATGAAAGTTACGGATAACATGATTGAGTTAAGCTAGTCTCCTCATCACGATCCGTCGACAACACAAGTCATCTTAACTAGATGATAAAGTTTTAACATTAAGAATGGGTTAAAATGCTTCAAAAGACTTAGTAATAATATGGCCACCTTTTTATGACAATAACACTGTAATATTTACGTTAAACGTAAATAGTCGTAAATCAACTTAAGGATAATGTTAACGTATTTAATGATCTTAACGACTTAATATGACTTAAAAATGACTATAAAACAATATCGACTACCTGTCGATTAGGTTCTAAAAGTAAACTGACAACTAAGCTTACCTCAAACGACACATTGGTTCACTTTTTTGTTAAACCATTTTAACTCAGTTTGGCAAATAAACCATTCGTATCCCAAGGTCTATATCTCTCTCTTCTCTAAGAGTCATTTGATAACCTGTAATCCTGTTTCACTTGTCATCAAACAATACATGTGATCAGTGCATCATTATTCAATTAATTCAAGTGATAAACCAAATCTCATAAAACAATTATTAAATCGATATTAACATAATCATTCCTATAATTTCAATAAATGACATCCCATATAATCCATATTTTTCCTTATCATTATTCTAAATATCATAATGAATTTACTTATGTCCAAGTAAAAAGTAAAAAGTAAAGCAAAGCCAAAATTAGGGATGTGACAATGTTGTTGGTCCCAGTCGATTAGCTCAGGATGGACTAATGGTAAGCCATTATTGGTGTTTAGATAACTTATGGTCATGGGCGTTAGGGTGTAAATAGAAGTGTTATCAGGATACCAAAATATACTAATCTAAGTGGCACCTTCAGGGAGGTCGGTTGTGGATGATTCAGGTGAGTTGAATGTGGATGGTGTGGGCAAATCTGGTGTGGATGGTTTGGGTTTAGGTTCGGGTGGATCCTTTGATGTCATGACTTCTTTGGAAGTACTCACTTCCCCTCTTAGAAGTAACTTGGTACATGGAGCCCTGTCTCTTTGTGAGGTATATCCCAACCCTTTGTTACGTGGCCACATTGTTGGCTGAAGAGGATCGGTGCATCCATTTCCATTGGGTCCAAGTCCACTATGCTCATCATATCCTTATTTTTTGACAAATTCATATCCCTTACCATATTGTTCTATGGACAATTTGGTATGTTCAACTTCTTCTTCTTCTTCTTCGTTATACAACCATGTGGATATGTCCTCACTGATGTCTTCTTTATTGAGTTTACCCCACTTTGTGAATGTGGTATGACCATCTGAAAGAGTTTTCTTTGGCGGAATAGGGTTGGGCCTTCCTAGAGACTTAGATGATGTAGGCAACTTTCCAATGCATTATGACCTTTCTATCTTGTACTCATCACATCCTTTCTCTTAGAATTGAATTTTGGCGTTGATAGGCAGAGTGAAAGTGGTAGGGGATTTGGATAATGTAGATGGATTGACATAATTGGATGAAGTGAATGGTGAGATTCCCCTATTTACAGGTACCTAATGTTGGGGTACCTCTCTTAGGTGGCTACAATATTGGAAGGCATTAGGATCACCATGGATGGTGACTTCCATGTTGTCATAGGGGAATTTGATGCATTAATGGTAGGTGGAAGGGATGACCTTCATGACATGGATCCATGGTTGGCCAAGGATAAGGTTGTATGGTAACTTAGTATCCAGGACATGGAATACAGTGTCCTATGTGGCAGGTCCAACCCTTATAGGTAGGGTGATGACTCCCTTAGAGGAGCATTCAGTAGTGTCATATGCCTTGATAATAATTCTTTTGGTTGGATTGACACAAGCCTCGGAGTAGCCCAATGTTATTACTAATTTCAAAGGACAGATTTTCAATCCTACTCCACCATCTACCAGGACTCGTTGAATTTTATGTTTAATGCTAAAGACTTCTAGGTGAAGAGGTTCGGTGTGATTGGGGCAGTGTGAGGGTAAGTCACATTATGTGAAAGACACATTGTTCATAGTGGCTAAGTTTCCCACCATGGCCTAGAATTGGTTAACATTTAGATCAATGGGAACATAGGATTCTAAGAGTGCTTTGTCCAGAATGGCCTTATGTTTGGGTGAAAGGTGAAGCAATTCAAAGATGGATATCTAAGCTAGGGTCTTCTTTAGGTGGTCTAAAAGGTAATATTAGCTTTTGGGTTATGGAATGGATGTATTGGTAAGGTTGGCAGGAGTACTTTGCAGTGTTGTCTTAGGTTTTTGGGTAGTTATGGTGCACTCTAGATGAGCTTTGATGGTAATCATGGAAATGTTATTATCATATATGTGGATGCTATTAATGGTATAGTCATAAGAAATGTTATAGTAGTTAACGCTCTCATGTGGTTTGGTCCTTGACGTAGAGGCTTTTCCTGATCCGTGATTTTGTAAAGGGTAAGTAAAGATGGTATGATCAGTGCTGGAGGAACCAGTGGGATGATCTACACCTACAATACCTCTGTCAATGAAGTCCTGAATGATGTTTTTCAATTTGTAACAGTTTGACATCTTATGACCTTTGATTCTATGGTAATCATAGAAGTTGTTGTCATTCCGTGATGGAGTTTTAAAAGCCGGGTCATATTGTCAAATTTTTGGTAGTTGGATAAGGTTATTTTGCAATAACTTCTATAAAACTAATTCAATTGGTTATGTCAAAGGCATATAATTATGGCGGGGTGTGTTATTCCTAGGAGGTGGTCTCCTTTGATTATTTTGAATCATGCTTGCTGATTGTTGTTGTGGCCGCAGTTGTGGTTATTGTTGTTGTTGCGCATGTGGTTGGTTGTTTGTCACAGGGGGTAGTTGGAGCATGATAATGGTACTAGAACTAAATGCCTTAGCATCCACCACCCCATCATTGGTGACGTTCTTATTTTGAGACCAAGTCTTATTCTTGTCATAGGGAATGTTTTGGGTATTTTGGTTTTCATTAAAGATTTTTATTGTGCCTTTGGTGATAAGAGTTTTTTTGATGGCTATCCCTTTCTTGACCACTTCTCCAAAGGAGGTGCAACAATGGATTTGCAATTGATGCATAAACTCTTTGTTGAGGTTTTCTACAAAGATGGGCACTAGCTGATTCTCAGGAATGTGATAAGGGCATTTTCTTTCTAGGCCCCTCCACCTTTGGAAGAAAGAGATAAAGGTCTCTCCATCCTCTTGTCTCTTTTGGCACAAGGTGACGATATTTACGTCTGTCTCTATGTTATAGGAAAAGTGTGAAATGAATTTTTCTGTGAGTTTAGTCCATGTTCGTATCCCCATGTGGAGATGTGTGAACCACTTAAGAGCTTGGCCTATGAGGGTCCTTGGGAAGAGTCTCATCAAGTAGGTATGATCATAGGCAAGCTTGAGACAAGTAGTATGGAACTCATGTACATGTTCAATGGGACTCCCCTTTCCCCTATATTTGTTAAAGTTTGGTGCAGTGAAATTCGGTGGGAAAGGAGGCATGTAAATTCTTTTGTCAAATGGATATGGGCATAAGTCCTCCATAGAGTATGGTTTCTTAGTCGCCGAGACTTGTAAGCTCGAGAATTGCTATTTTATTTTATCCAACTCTTACATGAGGGCTTTAATGAGTGTGTTGGTGATGTTCATGGTCATATCTAAGTAAGGATTCATCATGTTATAAGTTCCCATGTTGCCAACAAGTGGGATGGTGTTGGTGTTTGTGTTGTAATGAGTGTGTAATGGTATTGTGTTTTGGTTTTGGTTGTTGGTTGTGAAGGATATGTTAGGGTTGATGTATCGATAATGGTATGGAATACTTGTGGTGTTGAGATTTTGAAATGAAACATTAGGATTCACTTGTTGTTGGTTTGGATCGATGTATGAGGCATTAGTCACACTGTTGTTTGTTCCAAGTGGATCTATGGGGTTTGAGTTGATGTAGGATACACCCAAACATTGGCTAGTCACACTGTTATGTTGGTTGAGGGGGTTGGTGCTGAGATTTCTCATGTTGGTATTACAGTTGGACCCAAAGTTTGTGTTTGCATTTGACGTGGTATTAACTCCTTGGGTTCAGGCTTGTGAGGTCACAATGTGTATTCTTTGTGTTCTTTTAGCTTGACCTTGAGGATTTGTCAAGAAAATAAAAGGATTTGATGTGTGAGTCATGGCATTTGTGTTGTTATCCTTGAAAGGGGGAGGTATGTTTACCGCGATGGATTCATGTGAAGTTTTCCCTAGAGGTATGTTGACATGTTCTTGGGTTTGATTTGCAAGATTATTAGAGGATGATGCATAGCTTTGGCTTTTCATGATAGCATTAGTGGGTTTTACTACAAGTGTATTTATGCCAATGCCTTCAGGAAGTTTGGTTCCATTTTGCAAGAGGCACATGAGATAACTTTGTGGGTCTGTGGAAATCATTTCATCTAGGATCCTCAATACTCTAGGGTCTTGTGATGCATCCTCAAGGACTTTGGGTGTAACCTCAGGTTCATCATCTTGCAAGAAGAGATTGTCAAAGGGGTTCCCTGTGTTTTGGTTGGATTGTTCATTGGAAGGGGTACCAAATCTCATTGTGTCGGTGTGAAGATCTTGGGGTTGTTCTAAGGTTTCTTCTCCCTTTCTTTTTCTTTGCAATTGTGTTTCAACCATAAAAGACCTTGTTAGTTTTATGAATGGTGGGAAAATGATCTTATCCTAAGGATGGGAACATAATGTTTCTATGTTATTGTAACATCAGAAATTGTCCTTCTGTATGGAATGGTACAATATCCCCCAGTTTATCTCCTCACTCCTGGTGACTTCTCAACCTTTTCTTTTTCAGCCTTCCTGAAACCTTGATTGACTAAGTCTAGGAGCAGTCTATTCACTTTTTGAGGTAACTTATTGATAGAACCCAGAAAGAGATTTGAGATTTGGGTCCTTAGGACCCCCAAACATGCAGATCTGAGCTAAAATTGGGGGCTAGGACTTGGGTGCATGCGCCCTAGTCCTCCCTTGTTTCATGGGATTTTGAATTTTGACGGGGTATCGGTTCCCGCCGAGTGCCTTGGGATTCTGTTTTCAAATTCTCAATTTTTGCGTGATATCGAGATGTTATTTCAAAATTTTAATTCTCTAAAGCTAGATATAAAAAGACATTTGCAAATCATTTTATCACACACAATTCTTATGCAAGCTTGATGCCAAAATTTTGCTGCAATTGCCATTGAAGATTAGTGACTTTTGAAGCTCTTCAAAGTATTCTTTATTTGTTATCTTGGAGACAATGGATGAAGATTAGGAATCAAGATCTTGAGTCTATCTTGTTCTTCCTAGGGTTTATACACCCTTTGCATGATTGAGAGAAGGGTGGAAGCCTCCAACAACAAGCTTGGAGATCCTTCGCAGAAATTACTGATTCGCCTTCTTGTTCATCTCATCTCCTTGAGGTAAAGTTGTATGTGTTTATTGATGCAAAGCAAGTTGTTGATCTTCCCTTGATTGAGACATCTAGGGTTTGATTTTATGCATAACACATTGTTAGGTTTGCACACACTTCTACAAATCTTTATCTCTAGCTATTGTTGAGGTAGAAATACCAAAGATGGGGCTTGATTGAGGCAAGCTCCTATATAGCTGCAACATCTTCCTTCTTTTGTATGTGCAGATCGTGTTTTACAGGTTCTGGCTAAAAGAAGCTACAGAAAGGAGGATATTGTGGGTACAGTCGTGACAAACTTTTAGATTTTTGGATTCTAAGACTTGCAGGACATTGGAGTGGGTGCCCTAGTCCAACTAGGGGTTTATTTTGAGATCTGGAAGCCTTTTAGCAGTCTTAAACACCATGTGCAGAAGATTTTCTAGTTTAGAAACTTGCAGGACACTGGAGCAGGCACCCTAGTCCATGTAGCCCTCAAAATCTAAGTATAGTGTCTCTGGAACTCTATGTTTGCACTTCTGTGATTAGTTTTGCTAGTTGCTTCATCAGTTTCTATATATTTTTGATAAAAGGCATAATTAGGGTTTTACTTGGTTAAAAGGAAAAAATTTGATAAAATCTTGATTAGGGCCTTAGGTTTCATAACCATGTGAGTATAAGGGATAGATAAAGAGATTAGAAGCTTGTTCACAAGCTTGGTCTTTGTCCTCCCAATCCTTAGTGGTGAAATGGTAGTATTTAACCTAGTTTAAACCAACTATCAATTTTCACCCTAAACATTTTGGTGAACTCAAGCTTTAAAGAATTTGCATCCTTTTAAACTTTAGATTTGAAATAATTTGCTATCTTAGAGCATAATTGTATTAGAAATCCTCTTTAGTGAAATTGCATATGTTAAATTGTGGATTACATTCTTTATCTTTTCACTAATAGAGTTGGAAATTATCATTTATTATTGGAAATTGTATTTCATTTGCAAAGGCCATCATTGTGCATTTAAATCTTGGTTTAAATAGAGCATGTTAAAATGTTGGATTATTTTTTTGCAAGATTTTTATGCTTATAATGAGATGTTTAGTCGTGATGACTTGGATATGATAGATGAAGCGTTTGAGGACTTTGTCTTGATTGAACATTCCACTATGGCCTCTAAGCCATTACTATTCCAAAGATTTGTAAATGGGATTTATGTTCCTAAACTTAAAGAAGAGATTGAAAAACTGAAAATTGTGGTTACTCTATGTGCAAATGTGGTTCAACCACCCTCTAAACCTGCATTTGTGGTTAAAGGTCTTTTACCCTCTTCTCAATCTCCTGATCACATTTATGATTGTGTAAAACAAATTGTAAAACAAAACTTACAACAAACCAATCATAATATGGTTGGTCATGCATATAACACTCGAAATAATAGACAAAGTACACATCAAATGAATCTTCTGATATTTTTCCTAGTTTCCCAACCTATGCTTCCTCAACCACCTCATTTAACATATAAAGGTGGTAAAGACTATGATCTTGTAGAGAAGCTTCACGCTACTCCTGCAATGATATCTCTTTGGGAACTTATACAAACTTCACCTACTTACCATGGAATGCTACAAGAAGCTTTACAAAATGTGATTGTTCCTCTTGCTATTAAACCAAATGATGTTGCCGCTTTACTAGATTGTATGCATGCAACGAAAACAAACATTTTATTTCAACAACATGAGTTACCATCTCTCAAGGTTTAGAAGCCATATGACCCTTTGGTTATCTTTATTGCAGTCAACAAAACATTGGTTAAGAGAGTTATGATTGATAATGGGTCAACCCTTAACATTTGTGGCATTGATTTATCGCATAAGGTTAAAGTTGATGTATCTTCTATCAAACTGGAGTCGTTAAGTATCCGTGGCTTTGATAATGTTGGACGACAATCTGTGGGCACTATAACTCTACCTATACAAGTTGGACCTGTGATGGTTTCTACCTTGATTCATGTAACACCTTGTTCTCTATCTTATAACATGATTCTGGGTAGACCTTGGATACATGCATTAGGAGTGGTTCCTTCTACTTTACACCATTTGATTAAGTTTATATTTAAAGGTAAATTGCATACTATCCGTTCAGATCCTAAACTGGACAATTGTTTGCAAATGGAAGTGCATAAACATGTTGTTGGTCTGAAGATTATAAACAATCTGAAAGATGAATTGTCAGCTCCTCTTGCCTCTAAAAATGTTATGCAAGAGCCCAAGCAATCGAATGCATTTGTTGGTGATGATTGGGGTTTGTTAGATTTTATATCTTCCCCCACAGGAGAATATAAACTTAAAAACCCCATCCCTGAAACATCAAATATTGCATCGATCACATCGCATGCTTTGAATGATAAACATAAGACTACTTTGGTGACAAATAAAGACAATACCCTAAGTTATACTACTGATTATGAGACTTATAAATTGGTGCAGGAGCACCTTGACAAATTGAGACTTCCATAGGAGTTGGATTAAATTTGAATGGTTCAATATTGTAATAAGATAAATTATGTCATATTTCAGAGGATGAAGTCATTAGGAAGGTTAAATGTTCTAGGTTTGTCTTCATTTGCAAATTAGGAAAGTTATCTTTCAAAACAATGTAAAAACTTGGAATGTGAAGAGTCATTTGGCTCTTGGTTCGTCCCAAATCAGTTGGAAACTGAAAGATCATTGTAATGCCTTTAATAGTCCTTTTTACCTTTGTAAACTTGTGGGTGGTTGATTGGAAAGTTCTAATGAATAAAAGAACATTGTTTTTATTGTATTCCTTCAGAAATCTACTGTTTCTTGGTACTATACAGCCCTGTACGGGCAAGGATGCATGCTTATGGGATTGCAAGTGTGATTTCCTTCAACCACCTTCCATTTTCTTCTTATCCCATGCATTTTGGTGGAGTTTTAAACAAGATGTTGCATTTTTTGTAAAAATAGTCAAAACCCTCTGTTAGGGCAAACAGTGACTGAGATATCTGTGTTTCCCTCATTTTTATCTTTTCTGTTATTGATCCTTGGTGGAAATGCTTATGGTAGTATGTGCTTCCATATTCTAGAGGTCTCTGACCAAGTATCTAAGATTGATGTGAGGAAATCCAAGTTTTATGACTATTTTTTCTGTATACAGTCCAGAAAATAGAGTTTTGAGGACAGTCTTGAGTTATAGGACTTCGAGATTGTTAAAGTATTGATGGGAATGGACCTTTGATGGATTAATAAGCTTGTGTAGACCTTGTGAGAAGTGTTCCAAGCACATGCAAGGTGTGGGGAGTCATGGAGTGTCCTCTTTCAATAAGCCCTTGTGTTGACAAGGCCTAATAGCCCTGATTTGTTCGCTGTCAGTCCATTTTTGGACAATTTCTTACAAAGCAATATACATTGAGTTTT
This sequence comes from Cunninghamia lanceolata, assembly GCA_027924645.1. Classification (NCBI taxonomy): domain Eukaryota; kingdom Viridiplantae; phylum Streptophyta; class Pinopsida; order Cupressales; family Cupressaceae; genus Cunninghamia; species Cunninghamia lanceolata. The sequence continues at coordinate 3,589,840 of BSBN01000465.1, forward strand.
AGATATGTTTTAAGACTTGGTAATGGGTACTCAAAACACCCACCACAGTTCTAAGAAGAGTCTTATGGCAAAAGTTATGAGTGATTGTTCTATAAAACAGGGCTACTAGAAATGGAGCAGCCTATCTGTGAAATGGGCATTGATGGAGTCTCCTAACTCTTGGAGTGGTTTAAATGTGTTTGGTGAGTGGAGTTAATGTTTTTAGATGCCTCTTATACCCTAGTGGAAGGGTTGAATAATTTCAATGCATTAAAACTAGTTCATTGAAGTTTCCTTATATGGTCTTGTGAGGTCCAATCTAGAAGACAAACTTTAAAGTTTGGTAAAAGTTATGTGTTTATCAATTTCCTCTGCATCATAAATCTCTGCCTTCCTCCAAAGAAATGGTCTCTGTCTATGGCAGATGATTTCAAATCCTTTACAAAAATTTTGACTATGTAGGTAATGGTTGTGGCATAAATCAACAAGGAATCAAAGTCCCTATAGAATCTGCTTCATAACATTACTCAAGTGGCATTAGATATAATCCTTTTAAGGAATTCAAAGCCCATAAATGCCCTACTCTAAATGTGAATACAATATCAACACTTAGTTTGATATTCCCTGAGATGATTGACACCAATTGTCCTCCATGATCACTTCCATTACATATGTTTATGGTAGATGAAGTGATAATGGACTTCTTAGGTGCTTATGATGGTATTCCTCATTATCACCATAAACGTGGCCTACCTTATTGTTTAAACAATGATGCATATTTTGGAAAGACTACTAGCACAATAAATGCTACAGTAGAGCAAAATGAAGAACTTGAAGAACAATTACAATCCTACAATCCCCTTGACCATAGTACTCTCCTTAATGGAAAGACTATCGATGTTGTTATGGATAAGGATAATCCTAAAAAAGTTATCTCTATTGGTGATTGTTTAGATGCGGAAGAAAAAGAAGAAATGACTAAATTATTTAGTGAATTCTCAAAATTGTTCACTTGGAATTATTTAGACATGCCTGGTATAGATCCTCAGATTGTAATGCATAATATTGTGTTGAAACTAGATGTTAAGCCATTCAAACAAAAGATTCATAAGATGAATCCTAAGATTTCTTTGCTTGTTAAAACTAAAATAGAAAAACTCTTACAAGTTAGTTTTATTCAACCTATTGATTACTCTCTGTAGATCTCAAATATTGTTGCCATCGCTGAACCTGACGGTCATATAAGAATGTGCACATATTTCTAGGATTTAAATTTAGAATATTTGAAAGACGATTTTCCACTCCCTAATATCGATATGATCATAGATTCAATAGCTGGACATGAGTTGCTATCTTTCATGGATGAAATTTTTAGGATATAATTAAATCCTTATAAATCCTCTAGATCAGTATAAAATAGCCTTTATAACACCTTGGAGTACATTTTGTTGGGTAGTCATGCCATTTGGACTTAAGAATGCATGAGCTACTTACCAACATGCAATGACTCTTATATTCCATTATTACATGCACAATATTATAGAAGATTATGTTGATGACATCCTAGCGAAGTCTATCCATCATAAGGATCATGTGACAAATCTTCAATAGTTATTTGAGTGCATACAAAAATATAATATGCGATTGAATCCCTGAAAGTGTGTTTTTGGCGTGGATAGTGGAAAGTTACTTAGATTTATTGTTTCAAATTGAGGTATAGAAGTTGCCACAAAAAAGATAGATGTGATTGTTAATATGCCAATACCTAAGAACATATCTCAACTTCATAGTTTGCAGGGAAAGATACAGGCCATTCACTGATTTGTTTCACAACTCGCGGATAGAACTCGCCCCTTTACACAACTACTAAAGAAAGATTCTCATTTCCAATGGAATGTTGAATGTCAAAAAGCTTTTGATGATTTAAATGATTACTTAGCTAATCCACCCGTTTTACAACCCACTGTTTTTGATAAACCATTTATGTTATACATTTCAGCATCTAATAATGACCTAGCAGCTTTGTTAGCACAACATAATGCTGAAGGCAAAGAATGTGTTGTCTATTACATTAGTTGTACTTTGCTCAATTAAGAAGTGCAATACACAGTCATAGAGAAGCATTTCTTAGCTTTAGTGTTTGCCACTCAAAAGCTTAGACATTATCTCTTAAATGCTAAAGTGCATGTAATGGTAAAAATTTGACCCTTTGAAACATCTCTTTACAAGAACAGATTTATCAGGTTGTCTTGCTAAATGGGTTATGTTGTTAATAAAATTCAATCTCAAATTTATTTCACAAAAAGTAATTAAAGGGCAAGTGATAGCTGATTAGTTAGCTGAAGCTCCCTCACCCTTTTTTATACAAAATGTCAATGCTTTCCTTGATGAATAGATTTTAATAATCTATGCAGATGAAAAATGGGAGTTTTACTTTGATGGATCAAAATGTCGAACTGCCTCCGGGGCTGGTGTTATATTAATACCTCCCATTGGTAAGCTGATTCCCTTATCTTACCGCTTATATTTCTTATGCACAAACAATATAGCCGAATACGAAGCTCTTATCACTGGACTTTGTGCAGCCTTGGCTCTTAACATCAAAAACATTACAATATATGGTGATTCTCAGTTGATTGTTAAACAAATCATGGGATTGTATCAAACTAAGAACGATAAGCTTTCTTAATATCATGAGTTTGTATTATCTCTCTTAAAACAATGTACATCTTATACGATCAATACCATTCCTAGGAAAGATAACTAGCATGCAGATGTAATGGTAAGTGCAACTTCCCTTATATCCCCTGATGGTTCTCCTAAGGAATTTACCTTCATTGTTCATAATATTAAGACATTGATAATTGAAAGCCCTATAGTTGCGAATTTGGAACTCTGTGGTAATACATACACTGATGAATGGTTCTCCTACATATTCAATTATTTATGTGATGGAACCATTCCAGACTTGACATCTAAGAATGCCTGACTCTGTTTACACAAACTAGTAGTGCAATACATTGTATTATCGAATGTCTTGTACTGACGAAGTTATAATGGTGTTTCACTTCGATGTTTAATTAATGCAGAGATTCTGATAGCTTTAGAAGAAGGTCACTCTGGTGCGTATGGAGGGCATTTCGATGGAAAATCATTAGTGCAAAAATTGTTACATATAGGGTACTACTGGCAGCACATGGAACAAGATTCCTTTGCTTACATCAAGACATGCCTGCAATGTCAACAACATAAATACCTCATCTATGCTCCTACTCAAGAGCTTCATGCCTAGGTGTCACCATGGCCATTTTCTATCTGGGGCTTGGATCTCATAGGTAAAATTTCCCCGCCCTCCTCTCAGGGACATACATTTATCATTACTGCTACTGATTATTTTACAAAATGGGTTGAAGCGGTCCCTTTACAATCCACAATTACCAATGTAATATATTGATTCATACAAGATAACATAATTTCTCGATTTGGAATACCTTCTTCCTTGGTTTTGGACAATGGTACACCATTTAAGAACAAGGATGTGAAAAAGTTCCTCAAAAAATATCATATACAACATCAGTTCTCTACGCCTTATTACCCTCATTCCAACGGCCAAGAAGAACCTTCAAACAAGGTTATTGGACAGATTCTAAGGAAAACTATTAATAAACATCAAAATGATTGGCATAAAAAATTATCCTATGCACTATGGGCTTATAGAAAAAGTATTTGAACAACTACGGGTAACACACCGTATAATCTTGTCTATGGCATAGATGCGATAATGCCCTTGGAGTTAGAAATTCCTTCTTTGTGAATCTCCCTAAGAGATATCATGGATGATGACATAGAATGAGAGAAAAGAATACAGGAACTTGAGATGCTTGATGAAAGATGTATTAATGCTCTTGAACATCTCAAGGCTTATCGAAAAGGAATACAATGAGCCTATAATGCACAAGTCATACAACGTTCATTTAATGTTGGGAACTTGGTTCTATATGAAAATCAATGCAATGTAAATGCACCACCTGATGAAAAAGGTAAGTTCAACCCTAATTAGCTTGGACTATACATAATCATTGAAACCTTTGGATCCAGAGTGTATAAATTAGCCCATGAGCAAGGTATACTACTTAAAGAACCTATTAATTCTGCACACCTCAAAATATTTTATGCTTAAAGATTTAATGTTAAATTTTTATAAGATAATTTAGTACATATATTACCTTCAATTTCGACAAGATACTATTGTTTTGTCTTAATTCATTTGGCATTATATCTCTGTTCAGTTGATCATTGTTGCATCATGTTTAAGTAATAATTGCTTAGATCACTTTTGTATTAACTGAATATAGCATGGAAGTTAAAAAGTTATGTGTACGATAATTAATCATTGTGTTTGTTACTACATGTTTTTTTTAGAATTGTTAGTATACCACAATAGTATTAATTATAGCATTTAGACATCATCACTAGTTGCATTTTTACAAAAATAACATGTGATAGATCAAAAGCCATTACACATAGATAAAAAAAAGCAAACATCATATATATATCTCAGTTTCATGTATATATCCGAGTCGACTATCCCTCAAAATAAAATGGGATGTCGTAGTGCCTAAAGTCTATGATTCACATAGCTAAACCTCGATCGCCAATACCCTCAGGCCCTCGCGGTGTGCGAAGTGATAGAAGCCTGACCATGTGTGGCTACGGATCGTGAATGACTCCTAGAGACGCTTCATGTTTGTAACCCCCTAATCCTTATCATCTGCTTATGGGCCTCCTGGTGCATCCTCTGGTATAAGTCTCTCTCAGCCTGAACCCTATCTCTATCAGCTCTTTCCTGCTGGACCTCCCGCAATAAGAACTCACTGACAGCTAGCTCTCCCTCTGATGTAGGAACTACTACTGTTCGCTCTTGCTATGCCCTAAGCTTAGCCTCAATGTGCTCAGCTCTCTGTCAAAACTCCTCTCTCTCATGCAGACTGCTCTAGCATGGCCTTTGTAGCAGTCTAGTACCTAATGATAGACACAAATATCTTAGCATGCCACCTAGCAAATGATCATGGAGAATAGCCTGCCTGCACCTGCTGCTTTGAGGCATCTATTGGTACTATGTCTCCTATGATGCGACTCACAAAGTCTCACCATGCATTATTCCCAATTGCAAAATAGAGGATGAGATAGATGTTAGACTCCCATATAAATCACAAATAATAAACTATAAAAAAACATCAAAATAATAAATCCAACCTTACCTGGATCTCCATCTCGCCAGGATGGATCTCGGATCACCGACGGTGTGATGAGCTCTACTATCTGATCTACAGCTAGGAGCATAGATGTACTACTCTCCCCTCACTCTGTCTGACTAGGCCTTGCATCATATATGAGAGTAGGACCACGAGCCTTAGACCGCGGTCTCGACTCGGTCTCCTTGTCAGTGTCTGTCTCCTGTTGTCTCTGTCGTGATCTTGCTCTAAAAATGTACTATGATGGGACCTCCTTGGACTCATCCTCATCCTTCTCCATACCTTCCTTGAGATCATAGCATCCTGCAAAATCACTAACATCATCCTCCACCCCTGTGTCATGACCAGCCCAAGGTCGAGCATCTCCTATAGGATGCCCGGGTGGAAACATAGGTGCAAGCCATGTTGTGTGCTGCTAGGTCTACTATGCTCGGGTACACCTGACATCATTTGCACCTGATACTAGTTCTGCATCCTTAAGACCCTCATCGTCGCTAAGTGGTATGGCTGCTATAGTCAGCTGTCAGACAATATTGGCTCTGACTGCACTCCAAGCTGCCCGCACATAACTCAGACAAATTGCAGGAACATCCTATAGCTGTCTGAATTGTTGTGCCACCCTATCAAAGTAGAACCAAGATACAAAATGATCGAGGCAACTGACCATTAGCTAATCCCTCTACATCTAAGCTAACTACCTCTACTTGCCAGGCCATCTGATATAGCTGTGATGTGGTCTCCAGATGATGTCACCAGGCTGCAATCTGTCAAATACTACTCTCCAGTATAATAGATTGTTGTGCCTCCAACACCTGACTAGTGGCTAGGCATAGATGCACGGATGGGTGAATGCTACCTCTATAGGAAAACCCATCGGTCATGTGCACCTAATGTTCTCAAAGGCCCAGACCTGCAATAATGTGTAGACCATCAAACTCTGCATCTTGTAGTGGACATATCACCCTAAGTTGCGATATAGGTGTGCAAGCATACTGCGCCCCCACGCGTAGACTGTCTGATGCTCCTCCATCACTTTGATAGTGTGAACAAGACCCTCATGAAGGTGAGTGCCTCATCCATCTGGTACGATAGCTAGTGTGACTATGACAATCATGATCCTCCATAGTAAGGGAATGTCTCTACATCCCTGCTCTAGTAAACAGAGATGAATGTGTCCTTGCTCTGCCTGTGAAATAGTGCGACCCAAGTAGTATAGTTGACTCTCATGAGTATACCTCTCTAAGTGATGTCCAACAATCCTCACTGTCTCTCCTCAGATCGACAGTCAAAGGATCCTAAATACATCCTCCAGTATGATGGTAGTCTCACTAGTCAGTAAATGGAATGTGGATGTATCTGCATCCCATATCTCCATCAGTGTCATAAGCATCGTGCAGTGGAATCTAATTGTGGGCATCTCAAACACCCACCATAGGCCCATTGTCTGTAAATGGTATGTCTCTGTGGTAGTCAAAGCACTATCGCACTCTCATAAAAGTGCCATTAGACGACTGCCTGTGTGGTCATGCATCTCGGGGACATCCTACAGATCAGAAAAAAGCAAGAGTATCAGAATCCCTGCTAGAAACCAAAATAAGCTAACATGAACTAAGAAGAATGCCTGTTCCTAGGGCTTGTGTCCTCTGTGGACCAGGCTTCCCCAGGAAGACTGGGCACCTTAGAGGGACACTGGTGCCCTTGTGGGACTAGGGCACCCTAGAGAGACTTTGGCACCCTAGGTGGACTCAGGCACCCCTGTCCACCTTCCCCTCTTGGCACATACATTGATAAACATGAAAACAAAAGTACAATGAAGGATGACAGAAGGATGGAATCAAGACCCTACCTTGGCCTGGAAGCATCTCTCCACCACTTAGGCTTGGAGCATCTCCAGTCATGGTGGATGGTATGGACGTTGGCTAGGCATGGTTGTTCTCCTATTCTCCTCTCTCTCTACAATGATAAGAAACAAGAATGAGTTAAGTGATAAGTGACAACTCCCTTTTACATAAAGTAAGTGAGTGAGAAATCCTATCCCTAACTAGGTGCAAAAGTGTGTTCTTTCACTCTTAAGCCCTTTTCTTGAGCTTTCAAACTTTGATTTCAGTGCTGTTTGTTACATTGGAATCTTGGTTTCACTCTCTTTCTTCTCCAATGTGGTGTTTGAGCGTTGTTTCTTCAAATGACCCTCACAACACATTTACCTTGGAATCGACACGTGTATATCTCCTTGTTTCTACTCTCAGACTAAGAAAGTAGAAATAAGGGGGGCATATATCTCCCTCGATTTCCTCCATGCCTCATCAATCAACCCCCTTAGCGTTTTTGATACTGACTCATTGGTGGTGGTTGCAGGTTGATTTGATTTGTAATTTTTCTGACAAGTGTAGGTTGCAGATCATAACTTTGTGGTCTTGCAGGATTGTAGACTTGGGAGCTCCTTCCTTCTCAATGACAACACTTCGGCTTCCTCTACAGTATCCTTTTTCATGATTGATGTATTTACTTTCCTTTAGTTGCATATGCATGTAGTGTCATATGGCCACTAAAGTGGGGGCTAAATGTAACGTTGGAAATTGTCATCCTGTATGGAATGGTACAATTTCCCTCAGTTTAGCTCCTCACTCCTGGTGACCTCTCAACCTTTTCTTTTTCAGCCTTCCTGAAACCCTAATTGACTAAGTCTAGGAGCAGTCTATTCAATTTTTGAGGTAACTTATTGATAGAACCCAGAAAGAGATTTGAGATTTGGATCCCTAGGACCCCCTAAAATGTAGATCTGAGCTAAAATTAGGGGGCAAGGACTTGGGTGCTTGCGCCCTAGTCCTCCCCTATTTCACGGGATTTTGAATTTTGGTGGGGTGTCAATTCCCGCTGAGTGCCTCAGGATTCTATTTTCAAATTCTCAAATTTTCATGCGATATCAAGACGTTATTTCAAAATTTGAATTCCCTAAAGCTACATATAAAAAGACATTTCCAAATCATTTTATCACACGGAATTCTTATGCAAGTTTGATGCCAAAACTTTTCTACAATTGCCATTGAAGATTAGTGACTTGTTGAAGCTCTTCGAAGTATTCTTTATTTGCTATCTTGGAGATAATGGATGAAGATTAGGAATCAAGATCTTGAGTCTATCTTGTTCTTCCTAGGGTTTGTACACCCTTTGCAAGATTGGGAGAAGGGTTGAAGCCTCCAACAACAAGCTTGGAGATCCTTCGTAGATAATGCTAATTTGCCTTCTTGTTCATGCAAGTGTTCATTCATCTCATCTCCTTAGGGTTAAGTTGTATGTGTTTATTGATGCAAAGCAAGTTGTTGATCTTCCCTTGATTGAGACATCTAGGGTTTGATTTTATGCATAACACATTGTAGGTTTGTACACACTTCTACAAATCTTTATCTCTATCTATTGTTGAGGTATAAATACCAAAAATGGGGCTTGACTGAGGCAAGCTCCTATATAGCCACAACATCTTCCTTCTTTTGTATGTGAAGATCATGTTTTATAGGTTTTGGTGAAAAGAAGCTACAGAAAGGAGGATATTGTCAGTATAGTCAAGACAAACTTTCATATTTTTAGATTCTGAGACTTGCGGGACATTGGAGTGGGTGCCCTAGTCCAACCAAGGGTTTATTTTGGGATCTAGAAGCCTTTTAGTAGTCTTAGACACCCTCTGCAGAAGATTTTCTAGTTTGGAAACTTATGGGACACTAGAGCGGGTACCCTAGTCCATACAGCCCTCAAAATCTGGGTACACTATCTCTAGAACTCTATCTCTGCACTTCTGTGATTAGTTTTGCCAGTTGCTTCATTATTTTCTGTATATTTTTGATATAAGGCATAATTAGGGTTTTACTTGGTTAAAAGGAAAAGACTTGATAAAATCTTGATTAGGGCCTTAGGTTTCATAACCACGCGAGCATAAGGGATAGACAAAGTGATTAGAAGCTTGTTCACAAGCTTGGTCTTTGTGCTCCTAATGCTTAGTGGTGAAATGGTAGTATTTTTAACCTAGTTTAAACCAACTATCAATTTTTACCCTAAATAGCTATGTTTTTGGTATGTTTTGGAAAAGGTGATAATGTAAGGCAAGGATGCTCTATGCAATTGTCTTAAGGGTGCCTAATGACACTAAGGATGAAAATGCAAGGATTATTTTTGGTCTTTTCTAAGGTTGACAAATGAGTGTATGATAATAGGTATGATCTAAGTGCTTTATGCAGAATAGGAATGGAAATATGTTTTTTGGTATTTTCTTGGGATATTGTGTGAGGATGCAACTATAGTGATGTAATGATCATAAGGGGATTATGCCTAAGACTATAGTAGAGGTTTGATAATTCTAATCTTCACAAAGTTTAGCTCCAATAGGATACTATTGTCTACTAATGACTATTAATGTACTAATTGGTTTTATCAAGACCTTGGAATTTTGATGGGGGAGGAATGGTTTGATTAGAGTGAGCTCTCGAGTATGAGAATTCACTTTTGGAAGATGGACCCAAACTAGTCAAGTGAGTATTAGGCCCAAATGATTGATTGAATGAGAATGAAGCCAAGGTCTCTTAGTCCAATTTCATACTTATGAGGGAGTCACACTTTGACGGTTTCTCCTTATGTTTCAACTTAGGAAGATTAATTTTTTGGGAACCTCTATTGATGTCCAAGGATAAAATCCTAAGGTTCTAAGGTTGCCTAAATTGATATGGTGGATGTTTGGACTGAAGTCTAATCCTAAATGGGCTTGTATATGCAACTAAATCCTAAAAGGGTGAAATGATTTGCAAATGGAACCTAAGAAATGAAAACTAATAGATTTGAAATGTGTTTGATATAGTTGTAGTTGATTCTTGATTGAGAGGACAATTTTTTCAAAGTTTCCCTAAGTTTCTAATTTGTTCTCGAGCAGATACGTCACACTATCTTACTGATGCATTTCAGAACCAGGCAGGCACGTTTCACTATAACCTATGCATTGTACTGTTTATCTTATGCATTTTACTGTTTAGCAGAGGTATTTCATAATTTAGTAGATGCATTTTACTCAGTCTTATGCATTGCAGAAGGTTTCCTATGCATTTTACTGTTCAGCGTATGTATTTTGTAGTTTTGGCAGGCCTAAAAACTAGTTTTCTAAGTCTGTTTTGATGGTTTTGTGAAAAATCAAGCACATCAGACATGAAAACACTCAGAAGTCATTTTTGTGGCTGTGTCTCTTGTTGGTTTGACATTTTTGTGACAAATTTTTGAAAACACTTTAAAAAATAGGCACAACCCTAGGCTAAGCAAGTACTATACTTGCTGAGTTCCCACTTGGATTTCTCTAGCCACACTTATTCAAAGTGGATAGCTCTAGAAACTTGGTAGCACGTGAGCTCCCCCTTACATTGCACTCACTTCTTAGGCACACCAAGTTCCAAGTCCTCAAGATGCGCAGATCTTAAGGTACTTTGCTATCTCTGCTAAGAACTACGAGTGTGTGGGATGGCTCTATGGGTCTATCCTCTGACCCCCTGCGTCAACCAATTAGAGGGTTTTTGGCCACTAAATACTAGTTCATAGTGAATATTTGAGGGACTGGCACCTTACGAGTATCTAGCAAGCCACTAAAGGCTTTGACTAACCCTACTAGGAGTTTTAATATACACAAAGGTACACCTTTTGAGCTAGCACTGTACGGTAAGCGCTAATACCGATTGGGACTTGGCTTTCACCTTATCCTAATTTGTATAGCGGACTGAACGAAAGTACCACTTGGGTTTGCAAATGAGTTCTCCTTATGGATGTGTCTCAAGAGCAGGCCCACTCTAAAGGGTAACAAAAGCAATGCAAGTAAATATTTTTTATCCCTAGGATCATAATAAGATGCAAGGGGAGAGCATACGCATTTACTTGGTCACACTTGCATGGGGGTTCTTTTGATTTTATCTTTTTCTTAAGTGTGGTGTGATTCTATGTAAGTGATGTGGAGGATTTTTTGATTCCCAAGATCACCAAATGGTGTGAGGGAAGAGCATATACCTTTCCACAACTCTAACAAAAATCACCAAACATGGCGAGCAATGATGCGATCTTTTTTATCTTTTTAAATGAGTGAGTATGCAAGTTAATTTTAAGCCCTACTGAGTGAGAAAATGCAAGATTTGTGGTTCATTTTTTACCCAATGCATGAAGATGCAGAGTTGTTCTTTTTATCCCATGAAATGTGAGTAATGTAGGGTTGTGGTTCTTTTTATCCAATATGAATGAGGTTTATTTTAGTCCCAAATGAGTGTAGATTGCAAGCAAAATTGTGTTCTTTTTATCCCAATTTGAGGAAAAGTGTTCCTAAGTTAAACCATACACATATTCATGAGAAAATGAAAACCCTAAGTAACAAATTATGCTTACAAATGAAAATGTTTCTCCAACACCACAGGCTGCAAATAAAAAATTGGTAACAGAAAATCCTAACCTTACTGTTCAAAACAAAAAAACCTAAATGGAGAAGATTTTTAAAAATTTTCTATTTTTATACCAGTCGCAGGTGTCACATAGAGAGCATAAGCGGTTCACTATTAGGCTTATGTGTTTCAAAATTTGGCACAAGCAGTGCAATGTTGAGAATATGCGGTGTAGTCCAGCGCATGCAATTCACTAAGTAACTTATACATTTTAGAAACTAGCGTAAGCGGCACACTGTTATGTGTATGTGATGCAATCAAGTGTAGGTGGTGCAATGAGAAGCTTATGCATCATAAAAACCTGCATAGATGTTAGACAATACCTGCAACCAGAATTTGATAGAAAAACCCTAACCAACAAGTGAAAAATGTAATGTATGGACTAATATCAAACCCTAGGGTTGTAGGGTCATTTCCTGAGTGCCAGAAAGATGGAGGACTTTCAAGCATTAACAAGATTTACCAAAATTGCAAAATAACCAAGTATAAACCCTAGATAAAAAGCTTTGTATCATTCAAACCCCTAATGCTTTGAAGAACCCTAATGACTGATAAAACTAGAGAGTAATCCAAGAAAACATAGCCTCTAAAATAAGTTAGAATCCTACAAAACAAACTAGGTTAGGGTTATTTAAAAATAAAACAAAAGATTCAAGCCCTAAGCACAAGCATATGCATTGTAGAACCCCTATTAGGTGGTGCAAATTTGGTGCAGGCATCACACTGTACAACTCAAGTGTCACATGAAGTAGCGCATGTGTAACATTGATCACCTTATGCATCACACAAACCTACAAAATTCAAAAACCCTAAATTCGTAGGTTGTATGACTGATTCATGTGAGGCTCACTAATGTAGTCAGGTAAAAACTCTACTACAGTCCTAGAATCTACAAATTAAAACCTTAACTATGCAATAGAGCCCTTAGACAACCTATAATCTAAACATACAAGACTAGAAACAAGAAACCCTATGATATCTAATGCATTTCGTCCATTGTTTCTCTCTAACCTAGCTATGATGATGCATTCAGACTTGCAGGTTTGCAAATTAGATGAGAGCTCAAGTATTGACAATGGTAGAAGTCAAATTCACAAGTGGTGAGGTGAAAATGAGAGGGTCAAAGTGGTTTTATAGAGGGTGAAATGTGAATGGAGGGTTTAGATGAAGAGTTGACTTAGGGTTAAGATCAAGGGTTGAGAATGTTTTTAGGGTTCCCAGTCACAAGAAGACAAAAGACAATTTTTAATTAGAGGAAATGGTGAGGTGGACAATGTTTTAATATTAAATAAATTGTGGGGATTTATTTAATTTTTTGTGAGGAATGGGTTATGCATAGGGATTAAATTAAATAAGTGCGGGACTTATTTAATTAGGACAAGGTGTATAATTTAAATAAATGGGTATTTATTTAAATTAGAGGGGGAATGTAGGTGCATGATTAATGAATAATTAAATAATTTAATTATAGAGGAATTTAGAATAAGATAGATTAAATAATCAAATAAATAAAATTTATTTAATTAAAAGCGTAAGAGGGGAATGAATTAATTAAATAATTAAAATTATTTAATTAATAATATAATATGAAATTGGGGTGAATTATGTGTGAATATGTCATTCGCAGGCCCAGGACATTTTTAAGTGTCTACAACCATTCATATACTGATGCCAGTTAAGTAGATCCCTTTGTGTTATTACTTAGTATAATTTATTGCTTCTTTTATGTTTTGATTTATGTGGCACCTTGTTGCTATGCTTGGCATCATACCATGACTACACAAGCCATTGTGTATCATGCTTGTAGCATCACCTCAGTTTGCCTCTTGTGGGGGCAACCTCTTGGTGCGATGTAGTTTTTGGAAACACATATCTTATAGGAATGTGCTTCTGGAAAGCTCTCATGCCTATTTTGTGATTTGATCTACCTTAAAGAAATTGGTCCCTGATAGGAGTTAGTAATCACTTTAAGGTGGGGGCATACATCATGTTATACTCTCTTTTGGCTACATATTTCCTTGTTGGCATGTAACTCACCTAGTGATTCGACGGTCCTCACTAGCCTGTGATGCTTCCTCTTTGGTCCATGAACCACCTAGTGCAACGTAGTTGGCTAGTCCATGTGCTTCATGTGAGTTGTCATGGTCACCTAGTAATTTGGTGGTCCTTACTAGTGTGTGATCCACGGTGGCACTTCTTTCCACATGACCCCTAGCAACATAGCAAGATAGCATCATTGTCACATGCCTTGTGTGTATTCTTATGTTTGTTTACTTTCTGCATTATGTTTTATCTTATGTTTTCACATGCCTTCATCATAATTTCCATGTGTTCTCTGTGTATTCATTGTGTCTCATGTGTATGCTTCATGTTAAGCATGTATAGATTGTGTATTGCATGTCTTCCATATGTATTCTTATATATTCTTTTAGTACTCCACATATGTGTGAATTTATGTTACTATATCTTGTCTTTGTTATCTCTTTGCTTATGTGTTTTCAACCTTAGGATCCTATGTTTGGGGGCTACTTGTAGTCCACAACTTGGAGAAATTCTTTGGGCTTCCATGTTTGTGTGTTTGATCCATCCTTTAGTATGAATTTGAATGCAAGTTCGTACTCACACTAAAGTGGGGGCTAAATGTAGTGTCGTAAAATGTGTACACTAGCATTTTACCCTTGCTTTAGCTCCTGGGTGGACCTATTTTGTTGCCTTTGTTAATCAAGACCTATTTTAACACCTTTTTGAGCTTTAAATGATGAATATCTCAATCTCGATAAATAAATCTGACATAATCAACTTAGGACTAGACTCAGCTTGCTAAATTGAAAACTTTTTGGAGTATGTGGGCTAAAGGTCTAGGGCACCCAAGTGTCCTGGTCCCACTTGGGACTTGTCGCCCCACTTTGTTGTTTTAGCTTACGAAACTTCTATAGTTTGTATTTGTCAACCTAATTAAGTTTTAATTATTGTAAGTGAACGAGAATGCACATTTAATTGTGTGTTGTAGTTCATTTTACACCTAGATGACACCTTGAAGATTAATACAAATTTGCTCTCATATTATGCTCTATGCTAAAGTATTCTAATGCTTGAAGTTGTTATCTCCTTATGGTTGCTATTGAAGTTAGTTTCTAGGCTTTGAAGGAAGTTTGAAGCTCTCTTCATCACTCTACTTTGTTGATGTAGGATCATAATTCATCTTCATCGACTAAGGTCATATCTCTTGTGGTTATTATCATCATTATTATTTATTATTCATCATATTATTGCATCTCTAGCCTCTACCCTCCTAGGGCACGCACTCTTGGATCTAATCATTGCTGTAGTGAAGGCCGGAACACCAAAATAGGGTTTGACTGAGGCAAACCCTTAAACACAACACAACCTTTTCCCTCTTTCCTTGTGTGTAGGTAGGAGAAACAAGTTTTGAAGGTTGATTTCTAGGAAGAAAGAAGAGTTGGCAAGTGTAGATCCGATGATATTAGAGTTTCTATGAAACCCTAGAAAAGTCCTAGGGTGCCCAAGCACCCTAGTTCTAGGTATTTCTACTACAGAATCTAGGTTATGAATTTGTCCCTTACCTCTACTATACTTACTGGTTATCGAGATCCATTTCCAACAGTTAGTTGTAGTATGTTCTTTATCATTTTAGGGTTTGAATCATAGTCTTAGGTTGCTTGTTTGACTTTGGTTGAACTTGGTTGACCCATCTATATACAACAAAAGGGTAGAACCCCTGTATTTTGACTCTCCTTGGGTAGAAGCCAAGCTCAGTTTGTGTCCTACTATTTGTAGAAGGGGGTTTGACCTAGTTTAGCTCTTTAGGCTAGATCACACTTTTCTACACTATAGAAGTCTCATGAAATATGATGTCTCTAAAAATTACTCATGTGTCTCCATGTTGATGCCGAATGATACCACAATCAAATCATGCATCCTAGGCCTAACTGATGAAAGTGACAATCTAGAATCTCTAGTGGAAACTAAAAATCATCAAGCTCCAAAGACATAGATGGGTTGACAACAGTTGTGCTATGACTATCATCATAGACAAGAGATAATGCCTAAAATATGTCCTCCAAATCTGCAAGATGGGACTCACAAAAAAAAATTGAAATACCTGTCAAATACTCATCCCACAAAGATGTATTTGAAAGATAATAAACATCTTGTTGAATTAAAGCACATAACTCTGAAGAAGTAGGAGGTGGAGAAGATGGAAGTGTAGCGCGTCTCAAAAATTGATGAAAAGGAAAGAATACCAAGGTTCAAGTAACCAAACTTCTCCTTTGAATTATCATTCTCACAAGGAGTGTGAATGTCAACCAACAAACCTAAATCATCATAAGGTGAGAAACTATAAAAGGTGTATAGCTAAGATACATGATCAACCACCCTAGTAGCAATAATCTCTGTGCTCTCCAAGTCTCTGATAATAACCAACTCAGGTGTGAACTCCACTATCTTCCTTGTACCACTATGAGTAATTTGATATATGGAAAGAAGATTATTAGTCAAAGAAGGCACACAAAGTACATCATTGAAAGTACCTTAACCAATATAAATAGTTCCCTTCCCAATTACATTCATATATGAATTATTAACATCAAGATAAGTGGCATATCACATGGCTCAAATGAAGAAAACATATCCTTTGAAGAAGCCATATGATGAGAAGCACCTAAATCAGGAAGCCATTTACCTGATGCAGAACTTGTAGTTGCACAAAATTCTTTGTCTAAATATGTTTGTGTTCCTTAGCTTTCTTATCATGACTTGGTTCAAAAATTTTTGGTTGTGTAGATGTTGAAGGAGTAGAAGAATCAAGCAATGGAAGATTGTTCTTTTGAAAAAGTTGCATCAACATGTCAATCTATTTCTTAAAACAATTATGTTTATTATGCCTTGATTTCTTATAATAAGCACATGTAGGTTTCTCCTTCTTAGATGTATTTTGTGCTTGATCTCTGTGTGGATTTTTCTTGAATTTGTTTTGTTTCTTGTCATAAGGACTTGATGCTTTTAGTTCCTTAGGTTATCCAACCACCAAAGCATGAGACTATGATGGATTAATGAGACTCATAGTTATAAGATTTTGTTGCTCATGCATTAACATCTTAGAAAAATTGGATGCAAATGAAGTCATAGTGAAAGAAAATCCCACAGTTAACCTATGAGTGTGAAAGCTAGAAACAAAAGCTACATATTCAGGACCAAGTTTATTCAATACATTATAGATCAACTAAATGTCCTTTTTCTCAATACCACATGCTCTACATTGTGCTCTTAGATCATTAACCATAGTTATGTAATCCTAGATGTTGCTAAAGTTCTTAGGATCAAGGCTCATTAATTAATTATCAATTTGATAGCCTTTAACTTCATCTATTGTACCATACAATGTTTTCAACCTTTCCAAAGCATCATGTGAATTTGTACATGCCTTAATATGAAATAAGAGATCTAGGGAAATAAAACTACAAAGACAACCACGACATTTTGTATGCTTAATAATCCATTTTATATTTTCCTAATCATCTTTGGGTATAGATATCTTGTTTTCAACATACAAAGAATGTCCAAGATCCATTAGGGAATTCCATACATGTTGACTCCAAGTTGCATAGTTATAAGGTGTTAAAAATGGAACCCTTGATTTATCCATTATGTAGAGGTAAAGAAGAGCACAAGAAGATATATCAAATCACAAACTCAATAAACATTGTAATTGAAGCCCCCAAACCAAAACAACCACTAAATTCAACTCTTTTTCTAACCAATGAGTGATATGTACCTAATAAGCCTCAAACTAAAAATCTAATGTCTAAATAAAAATATAGAAAAATGGCATGAACAAAACTGTAGAGTACAGAAATAACTTTCCAACGCCTATAAAAAGTTGAAATCCTGATAAAGTTGTGAGCTCAGGAGTGAAAAATGCAAGATCTGGCTTCAAACATTTGTATCTGACACCTATAAAAAAAATTGAGAAAATGACCTGTACTGTTGCTAAGTTCTCAAAACCATCTCTTTGTTCATATCTTGTTTGCCAAATTTTGATATCCTGGTGAAAACTTATGGCTCTCAGAAAAAATAACCCTATAAGGGCTGAAGGAAGGCCAAAGGGGGCCCCTGGCACTGATGTCAGCAATTGCTAGAATATTATCTATCACTGAAATATTCTCCTATGTCTAGAATACTTGCTGCACCAAAAAATTCCAGTGGTTTTTGAAAAACTACCTTGCTAGGAAAAACCACTAATTTTAGGCAGAAACTGCCTAATTGAAACAAAAAAAGCGTCTTTAGGGTTGCAGTAAACCACTTACAATCACTGTAGGTGGTTTCATGGCAGTTATAAAGTGGAATATTCCACAAAGATTTTGGTGATGGGGGGTTAGGGGGAATATACCCCATATATGCTCCTATTCCAGTTTAATGTTTGAATTTGTTGGTTTTGAAATTTCCTCGTTGGGCTGCCGACCTATTTTTATATCTTGCCAGCCATGGGTGTTATCGCCTCTAGTTATGGAGGTCCCCATGGGCTAGGAATGGTCACTGATCGGTGGGGAAATACTCGCCAGAGGCTCCTGGTCAACAAGAGGGGGGTCCCATGCCTTATGACACCCTTACGAGTAGGGTATGATGTCGACATGGACCTTTGTACCTTGTACACCTTATTTATTTATTTATTTTAAAAAACACTAGTCTATAGAAATTAAAACCAACATATAATAATTTGACCCACAAGATAGAACATTATACCAGTGAATAAAAACGTTGACCGATGGATTTTCTCTTGCGATGCCAACTAGATCTCATTGATGTCGACGAAGATTCTACCTATGTAGAGGGACTATTCTCTACAATAATTCTGTATGATGGGGTAGGGGTAAAAAAACTTGCCTTTTGCCACAACTGCTCCGATTTGGTCAATTTGATAGTCGATCTTGGGGTTTCTAGACCTTCTAAGCATGATGGTAGTTTTTAGATTTGACCTAAAGTGCTCTGAAAGATCAGGTACCTACTAGATCTGGCATCCACCTTCCAAATTCAAAACCTCATAGATTTGGCCTCCAATGTCTGATCTAGATGAAATAAAAAGTGATCTTGACTATCTTGAACCTCCTAAACACAATGGCGTAGTCAAATTTGTAGCAACATGCTGTAAATGAATCTGCAATATAAGGCCACAAAGAGGAAAACCCTCCAAATTTGGTTTTTCTATCAAGTCTTTCTAATTCTCTAGGTCATCATTCGATGCAAGAGAAGAGCATACTCAACTATCAAGATCCACCATGATTTGCATTCAAATCTCTCAAAAAATTAGCTAACACAAAGTGATTCCTCTTAGAGCTCTGATACAATGTAAGAGTTGGCTATGATGGTAGCCACATAAGATCTAGGACTTCATGAAAGCACAAGAGAGACAATATGACAGAATAATTCTATTCTATCAATGAATGCAAAATTGTTCTTACAATATACATGAAGAGCCTTGCTTATAAAGGAAAGGATGAGAGCTAAGATGTTGTAGTCATATGACAAGTGTCATATTCCTATGACATGTGATAACTAGAGGATAAGATGCCAACTAGTTGATAACTGAGAGGGGGGGTGAATCAGTTATCCAAATTATTTCTTCTTTCCGAACTTTCTTATTAATTAATGCAGCATTAATTCAAACAAGCAAACATAACCATGAAATGGAGATACACATGACACAATATTTTTGATGTGGAAACCCTGTTAAGGGAGAAAACCATGGGGTGATTAACCCAAAGATTATTCTATGTTAGAAGAATAAGGAATTACAAAATGGCACTTGCCAATTAGGGCTCACTGCCCGAGCACACAGCTCACAAGGAGGCACACTGCCTACAAGAGGCACACTATCTACAAAAGAGTGTTATACAATACTTGAACTGATTGGTAGCATCCACATATACTGGAGTTCAGTTCTGGTTAGGCTCAGTACACTGATCTGCTGCACTTCATCTTTCCTCTTCTCTTATACTACTTTCCTTTCACATACTAGACCTTCCTAACTATTTCTACTCTGCTCTACTTTTATTCGCATATCACATGTCCCCACACAACTTCTCACAACTAAATCCATCCTATATATATATATATCCGCACAAGTGATTTCATTATCTTTCTAGTCAACACCCGGAATAGTCAATCTTCTCACAAACTCTGTTCTGTCAGCTAAATCCTTGCACATCAAGTAATACGGATCAAGCATATACTTGTAGAAATCATTAATCATGTTATCCAAACATAATTCATGTCTTCATAACCTTTACCACCATCAGAAATGCATCCAGAAAATAGTCTGATGTTCAGTCAATCAGTTCTTCCTTTGTTCACACTGTCACTCAGGAACCCAGTACTCAAGTATTCATATCTTTTACCTCATCTATCACCGGAGGCTAAAACATTGGAATCTATCACTCAAGGTAGTACTCTTTACTTCCCCAAATCCGCACTTCACCAAGATGCTTCCTTTGAGAGATCTGGACCTATTTGTCGGACCTTGCCACATGCTTTGTTCTTGTTTACCGGACCACCACATTCTTCATTCTAACTTCCGGTAGAGACACACCATGTCCTGCGGATGTGTGGGATGAACTTTGTTGTCATCAATGACAACATTCATGAATCCATATAGTGTCTCTTGCCAACAATCTCCCCCTTTGGCATTGATGGCAACACTTAGTGAAAAATGACTAGGTGTTTACACTATGCTCCCCCTTGGCTGATGCTTTGTTTTTATATACATTTTTCAGAGCTCCCCCTTAGTTGGATTCCTCATTTTTCACTGCTCTTCATTCCCCCTTTGACATCAATGGCAAAGGGTAGGGTCCGTACACCAAAATTTTCAAAAAAATTTACTATACTTAGCCACATAAGTATATACATATGGCATACTTACATATACTTAAGTATGTTTGCAAAAGTTGTCTTCAATTGAATAAATTCTGTAGCCCAACTTTGCTTCATTCTGTCCAAAATTGAGATATGACCGCTCAACAGGAATGCAAACACATCTACCCTTTTTAGATTTGTTGGATCATTTGTCTGGGCTATGATTTGATCTTCACTTATGGCCTCATGCATGGCCTCTAACTTAGGGACAATGATCCTCCTAAGTTCACCCATCTGGCTGATCATGTTCTTCCTTTCCTTCTCAAAATTCTTTATTGCAGTTGTGATTGCAATAGTCTGACACTCTTGATTGACTATGGAGGAAGAGAGAGGATCAAAACTTTGAGACAAACTTAGTAGTTTATCCTCTTGCTCTTTTATTTTCTTCTCAATCTCTACTGTTACCTTGGACCATGAAATACAAAATTTGTATATTTTTCTGCCATCTATAAGAGCATTTTCTAAGCTCTTTATCCCTATACTCATATTTTTCCTATCATTACTTATCAAACCTTGTACCTCTGATAATCTTTATGCAAGAAATTCCTTCCCGACCTTATCTTCTGCTGACTTCTCTAGTGAATCAAAATGTGTATTAACACTGCTGACTAGAGTTTTGAGATTACCGGAAGTGGAGGCTATGGGATCTTTCTGAACTAATGGCATAATCTTTTTAAGCACTCCGGAAGCAGCTTCTATCAACTCACAATCTTCCATATGAGACTTCAGGAGTTTTTCTTTCACTTTTGCATTAGCGAATGAAGCTATCTTCATAGTTTGTACTGGAGAAAGAGAATCAAAATTGAATGGACCTTGTAGAAGCTCTGGTTCATCAATCTCCATTATTTCTTTGTTCAGGAATTCTTGGATAGTTTGTGCAGTGTCTCTTGCCGGAGACAGATTTTTCTTTTCATCTGTAGTCTTAGGGCTGTCCCTTGGAGCTTTCTCTCCTTCTACATCCTTACCACTATCAGTTGTGGTTTTCTTTGTTGGGGTCTTCTCTTTCTCTACAGCCTTGGTACTGTTAGCTTCTTTTTCCTTCACTCCTGCTTCTTTCTCCTATATTGTGTCTTCTCCTTTAGATCTAGAAGCTGTAGGGGAAACCGAAGGAGAGATATTTGTTTGTCCATGAGCCACTTCTTCTGAAATAGGGAATTCAGAGCACTTACTAGAGTCCTCTGTGATAGGAATGTTGAACTTTTTAAGAGTATTCTGGAGAAACTCTTCAATCTCTTTTGCCACCTTGTCAGTTTCACCAAGCATGAGCTGATTCATCCTTGCTTTGCTCTTGAATTCATCCTTGCAATCTTTGAATATCATATTCATTTTTTTAGGATCAATTGCAGGATATAGTTGAATAGCTATCTATTCCCAGATCTTAATGTCTTTTGCCATGGCATTGTTCTTTCTTATTTCTAACTCCTTTTCTAGGCTCTTAGGAATTAGAGATATAATCTCAATGAAAGCCTTGTTGTATATGTTCAGATACTTGATTGTAGCTTCCTGAAGGATCTTTTGGTCAGCCTCATTGTAATCATCATAGAATTCAGCCATTGGTTGAAGGTTTCCATCCACAGTGACTGATTTGATTACACTTTTTAGAGACAGGGTGGGCTTTTCAACAAGTTCCTTTGCCATTTCTTCCTTGTCTTGGCCTATGGAGGGTTTACCAGATCCTTTCAGCTCTTGTGGATTTTGTCTTGGATCTTTTCTCTCTTTTGCCGGATGCTTCGACTTCCGGTTTTGAGCTTTTGGCTATGACAGGTGCAGATCTCTTTGATGATCTAGTCTAGGTGGAGGTTTCTACTAGAGCACTTTCCTTGCTTTTCTTTTCCACCTCTTTCTTCTCTTCCTCAGCCCTTTCCATCCTTTTCTTGTGGGCATCAAGTGCCTCCTTTGAGATGCCAAGGCCTTGAGCAATATTTTCTACTTCTTTTCTCACCTTCCTCTTGATCTCTGGTTCTCTAAGTTCAACTTGAATTTTTATACTCAACTCCTCAAAGGTTCCAAACCTTTATGCTTTTGGATCCTTTGGTTGACTTAGCATGTGTTGAACATGCAGCTCCACAATTTGTTCATCAACCTCATACCCCATGGGCATGATCCATACAGTTCTTGGTTCTACTGCCTCCATTAGGCACTGATCAGTCTCTACCATAAAGCAAATTGTGTCTTTGTATTTCTCAACAAGAGACTGGGGAATCCTTTCTCTTGCTTGCATCATGTTCTAAAAGTTCTTGAAATATCCCCACAGAGCTGTATTTTGTGCTTTGTTGTCACCAAGTCCATGTAAATAATCTCTGATTTGGATAGCTACCGGTCTATCATTCTCCCATACCTAGCCATTAGATCGGGGAAGCTCATTCATAAAGTAGAAGAATAAGCACAATATCAATCCACCATACTTGAATGAATTCTTTTTATCTTTCTTTATTTTCTGTAGATTCTCCATGAGTTGGTTCAAGAGAAGCTGGCAAAGATCATAGTCTTATATCCAGGTACAAAATTTTCCCTGCTAGAATGATATATCTTATATCCAATGATCATAGAAGCAAACTTGACATCCGGATTAGTGATGTCATCTATTATCATTGCTCTTTTGTCAAACTTAGATCCAGTAGCCTCACTCACAGTTTGGTTCTTTACAGATTTAGGAATAGGAATCCCACCAGATGAGTGGAGTCCGGTAACTGCCCTGATGGGATCTTTAGTGATCTTGAATGGTCCATTTAACCACATGAAATTGTCATGTATTCTGCTCAAAATGTACCTAACCCTTTCATCCTCTGTAAAATAGGGGAAATGTATGTATTGTGCAAAGTGCTTGTTCCGGAGGCCTATGTATTGGGGTTTGAGCTCAAATGAATCATCTAGCAGTTGTTTGTGATAGATATCTCTTAGTTTGAATTCCCCAAACTCTTCAACATTTGCATGTATATAAACCCTAATATCTTCGGTGTGCAAGACACCATGCAGAACACTGGAAAATGCACCTAGGGGGTCTACCTCCAAGGATTTGTATGAATGTTTCTTAAATGTGGGGCGAGGTCTATCAGAAATCTTTACAATATTCAGAGTACCCATTATCAAGAGATTTGCAGTGAGATATTTGAAAACAAAAAATACTTTTTGCACCTATCGGTTTCACGGAGTTGGTTGGATTGATCTCTGGAAGTAATGACTTCTGCAAGTGATCTTCGATGAATTTGAGGAATTTCATTGTAGAGCTCCGCTTTTTGTTTCTTCTTAATTGCAAAATGAACGAGTGATTAATGAAAAGCCCTTATATTGCTCCGCAAGCCCTAATATCAAATTGCAATAAATGCTCGACCTACATTATTCCAATTTGCCTTGTTTTCCTTGTTCAAGGAGGAAGAAGCTCATCTAGATCATTATGATTCCCTTGTGATTGATATTAGTGATGAATCATCATATCCACTTGTCCTTTTGATCATCTTATGTATCCACAGATCAAGCTGTATCAATTTGGATTCACACTGGATCAATCTTGTGAGAAATTTGTTTTACCGGAAGACTTACTTAACCGAACCAATTCTGAAGGAATTGAACTTTTTAAATTTTCTTGCGGATCTCTCAAATCTTTACCTGACCTTCTTTAGATGTTTCTCTAGAACCCCTTTGATCCGCAGCTTCTCATGTGCCAATTTCAGGCACCATTTGATTGGCTGGGGGAACAAGGTTTTCTTTGTGTCTCCCCCTGAGCCAGAGCTCACTTTTCAATTTCTGGAAGGAATATCAGCACCAGAGTCTGGTGCGGATCCAACCTCTACATTCTATGTATTTTTCTTTACCCAAATCTTGTTCATCTCACTTCTAACTTCATCCGCATTAACCTTTTGTTTACCCTTATCTTGATTCTGATTATGATATACCGGACCTCTTCTGTCCTGATTCTTACTTCTATAGAATTTTGCAATATGACCAGATCTATTGCAAATTTGACAAACAACATTTCTTTGCATATTGGATTGATATCCTCTTGATCTGCATTGATTAGCCATATGACCTATTCTATTGCATGCAAAGCATCTACCATTGAATGATTTGTTCATTTGCATAATTTTGCATTCATGAGATTTGTGACCATACCTTTTGTAGTTAAAACACTGTCTGGAGAAGGATGAATTAGTCTAATTCATTCTCTTTCTGCACTGATTAGATTTGTGACCAAAGTGATTGCAACTGTGGTAGTATCCATTGAAGGATGGATATCTTTGAGCATTGGGCTGTCTTACCGGAGGTCTTCTAGGCCTGTTCCTTGGATTTTCTGGTCCAAAATTCTGCTGACCTAATCCAGAGCTTTCTCCTTTCTCATATCCCAAACCACACTTGTCATCTTCCCTCTTCTGACTTCCAAGAAGAACTTCAAGTTGAGCAAAAAATATCTTGAATTTCTCTTTATATTCATTTGCTGATTGAAGATCCCTTTTAAGAGAGACAATTTGATCCTCAAATTTTTCTTCATTTTCTTTAGCATCTTCAAGATTAGATTCAAGATGTCTGATAATTCTATCCATTTGGTGGCAATCTTCTGATTTCTCCTTGAGAGATTATCTTAGATTATCTTTAATTTTTCTTTTCTCTTCAATCTCTTGAGTAAACTTTATAACTCCTGATTCCATTTCATGTCTTACCATAATGACTTCTTTTGATAACTTTTCACATAACTTGGTTTTTTCAGTCAGCTCTTCATTTGCATCATTAGCTTCACCTTGTCTTGTCAATTGCTGAAGT
This sequence comes from Cunninghamia lanceolata, assembly GCA_027924645.1. Taxonomy (NCBI): domain Eukaryota; kingdom Viridiplantae; phylum Streptophyta; class Pinopsida; order Cupressales; family Cupressaceae; genus Cunninghamia; species Cunninghamia lanceolata. Next base: position 3,615,209 of record BSBN01000465.1, read on the forward strand.
AGCTCCTTTCTCTTTTTCATAGAGAGACTTAATTTGTCTTTTAGTTCTCTCATGAAATCATTAGCCTGTTTGAGTCTTTCCTTTAATTCATTAACTTCAGAGTTTGACTGTTCAAGATCATCAAGGGCAGTCTTGAGTTGCTCCCTTAAACCATATGCATCCATTTGAACTCCCAGATCTTACTCAAGCTGTTAGGCTCTGTTAGGAGGAACTTAGCTCTGATACCAATTGTTGATAACTAAGAGGGGGGGTGAATAAGTTATCCAAATTATTTCTTATTTCTGAACTTTCTTATTAATTAATGCAGCATTAATTCAAACAAGCAAACATAACCATGAAATGGAGATACACATGACACAATATTTTTGACATGGAAACCCTATTAAGGGAGAAAACCACGGGGTGATTAACCCAAAGATTATTCTCTGTTAGAAGAATAAGGAATTACAAAATGGCACTTGCCAATTAGGGCTCACTACCCGAGCACACTGCTCACAAGGAGGCACACTACCTACAAGCGACACACTATCTACAAAAGAGTGTTATATAATACTTGAACTGATTGGTAGCATCCACATATGCTAGAGTTCAGTTCTGGTTAGGCTCAGTACACTGATCTGCTGCACTTCATCTTTCCTTTTCTCTTATGCTGCTTTCCTTTCACATACCAGACCTTCCTAACTATTTCTGCTTTGCTCTACTTTTATTCGCATATCACATGTCACCACACAACTTCTCACAACTAAATCCATCCTATATATATATATATCCGCACAGGTGATTTCATTATCTTTCTAGTCGGCACCTGGAACAGTCAATCTTCTCACAAACTCTGTTCTGTCAGTTGAATCCTTGCACATCAAGTAATGCGGATCAAGCATATACTATAGAAATCATTAATCATGTCAGCCAAACATAATTCATGTCTTCATAACCTTTACCACCATCAGAAATGCATCTAGAAAATAGTCTGATGTTTAGTCAGTCAGTTCTTCCTCTGTTCACACTGTCACTCAGGAACCCGGTACTCAAGTATTCATATCTTTTACCTCATCTATCACCAGAGGCTAAAACCTTGGAATCTATCACTCAAGGTAGTACTCTTTACTTCCCCAAATCTGCACTTCACCAAGATACTTCCTCTGAGAGATCTGGACATGTCTGTCAGACCTTGCCACATGCTCTATTCTTGTTTACCGGACCACCACATTCTTCATTCTGACTTTCGGTAGAGACACACCATGTCCTGCGGATGTGTGGGATGAACTTTGTTGCCATCAATGACAACATTCATGAATCCATATAGTGTCTCTTGCCAACAACTATAAGGCAACTATTAACAACTAGAAACATATAGTAGGCTCACTAAGTCAACATAACATGTGAATATTATTTAACTAATAATTAAATAATATGAATTATTCACACAACAAAGGGAAACTAGCTAGGAAATATCCGTATTGACACTACCAACTTTTATAGAGGAACAACTAAGGCTAGAAGCACTACCAGACACATTGATTTGTAATGCCGCAAGCTAGTGGAACACACATAAACATAAAATCCAACACTGGTAAGTTTTCAAAATCTTGATAAAAACTAGATACCTAGCATAAGAGGGAGAATATACAATTATACCAAAATATCAAGGACATATTACACCAAAAAAATAATTAAAGATGTGTGTATTGGTTTGGAAAGGTAGAAATGAATATGATACAAGGTTATAATACAAATATTCTACTAGACACTATCACCAGATGCACAAACTTGGTATATAAACTAAGAATATAGAGAAAAAGAAAAAGAAAGGAATGAGATGTAAGAAGATTTTATACATACATTCTCATTTTATAGCTCTTACAAACATATCCACACTACACTCCTCAAAATGAAGGAAATAATATTCAAACCAACCGTAGAAGGTGAGGAAGAATTACCACAACAAAATACTCCACTGCTAAAGACTGGTGGTATCTAGAAATTGATAGGATGGATGGAAAATGAAACAAAGTACACTGATGGAGATGTCACCACACACAACAACAAGATAATGTGGAGGAACAAAACACAGATATTAAAGTATAAGAAGGAGAAAGGGAAATTGAGATAGTAACTGAACCTAAAAACAAATACTATAACCAACCAGTTAAACTAAAGGAAGAAAAGATAGCCACAGAAGGTGATCTTAAGCTCTCCAAAATAGGAGGCTATTGGGATGAAAGGGTAGTAGTGCAAGTTGCAGAAATATTATTAGAATTTGAAGATTTATTCCCTAGAACATTTAAAGATTTGAAAGGAATAAAAGAAGTAGGATTAATGAGGATACAACTAAAGAAGGAATTAAGCCACAGAGGAAAATGCTTTATAGATTAAACCCTAATATGAAGAAAAAGGTAAAAATAGAATTGGATAAAATGATTGCGACAGGAATCATCAAACCTATGGAAGATGCAGAATGGATAAGTTCAATGGTAGTACAGAACAAGAAAACTAGAGAAATAGGATATGCATCAATTTTAGAGAGCTAAACAAAGCATACATACATGACCCATTTCCCACTCTATTTACTAAAGAAATATTAGAATCAGCGACCATAAGAGAGATTTATTCATTTACTGATGGATTCGATGGTTACCATCAAGTTAGGATAAAGGATGAAAATCAACCAAAAACTACTTTCACATTAGAGTTTGGATAATTTATGTACATATTAATGCCATTTGGTCTAAACAACACACCTGTCATAGTTATTAGAATAATGATAAATATTCAAAGACTTCATCCATGATTTCTTGGAAGTATACCTAGATGATTGGACAATATATGGACCACTAAAAGATCATGTCCAAGTATTGAGAATGATGTTAAAAAGATGAAGAAGCTTTTAAATATTCTTAAACTTGAAGAAATGCATGTTTGTGATACCTTTTGGTACCTTACTAGGACACATCATCTGTAAATAAGGTCTGATAGTCGAACTATTGAACGTTGCATTGAGAAAGACACTTCCACCACCTAGAACAATACTAGAGGTGAAGACCCTTTTGGGATACACATGATATCAACAATTTTTTTAGAGGATTGTGACGATAGAAACACCCCTAGAAGAGCTCATAAAGAAGAAATGTGGTAAAACTATTAAGTGGAACGAACAATGTTAAACTTCTTTTGATACATTAAAATAAAAGATTGCAAAAATACCTATATTGATATTTTCTAACTAGAATTTACCATTTCATTTACATATAGATGCATTAGGAATTGCTATAGGGGTAGTACTAGTACAACCAAAAGGAAACAAAGACCATCCTATAGTATTTTCCTTTAGAAAACTGCCCAAAGCAGAGAAAAATTACACGACTATAGAGAGAAGCTTTAGCTATTGTATATGCACTACAAAACTTTAGGCACTATGTTTTATCCACACCATTTACCTTCTATATTGATCATGAACCCTTAAAATATATATTAAACAAACCAATCACTCAAGGAACAGTTTGTCGGTGGTTACTTCTATTCTTCGAGTTTGGCTTCAAGATAATGGTTAAACTCGGTAAGAATAACCAAGGTCTAGACTATCTATCTAGAATTGAAATAGGGGAAGATCTAGACAACCATGAGGAAGACCTCCCCAACACAAACCTATTTAAAATAACCATGATACCAAAAGAGTTACATGAAATATGAACTTTACTCTATACACGTGAACTCCCAGAAGATATGACACTGCATGATAAATAAACCCTAATGCGGAAAGCTTTACCTTACACACTGATAGAAGGATAATTACATATTTTAGGGAAAGATGATATCATAAGAAGAGTGCTCTATGAGCATGAACAAGAAGCCATATTAAGAGAAGCTCATGAAGGGATATCAAGAGGTCATAATTCAAGGGATATAACTTCGAAGGGAATAAAGTTGGCCAGACTATGGTGGCCTATACTACAAAGGGAGGCTAAGACCTATGCTAAACAATGTGATATTTGCCAATGCACAAGAAGACCAAATGCCAAGGATGAAATGCTACTCAAACTAGTATTAACTCAAATCCCATTTGAAAAATGGGAAATTAACTTTATTGGACCAATAGACCCCCAACCAAATATTCCAAAGCTAGATTCATCATTATAGGAGTTGAATATTTAACCAAATGGGTAGAATCTGAAAATACTAGGGATTGCACCACAAAGACTACCACCGAATTCCTATATGAGAATATAATCATAAGATTTAGATGTCCACTTAGTATAACTAGTGATTAGGGTAAACATTTTGTGAATAAGATTATTATGGAGTTACTACAGAGCTTCATAATCACCCATGACAAGATCTCACCTTATCATCTGCAAGCAAATGGGGTAAGTGAAGCCCTCAACAAGATTATTGGTATCACATTAACTAAGATGTGCAATGGAAATAGAGAAGAATGGGATGTAAAAGTAGCTATGATACTATGGGCCAACCACACATCATATAAAAGAACAACTAAGTTTACACCCTTTGAACTGGTATATGGGATGGATGCCACAATACCCATGAATTTCATAATTCCTAATTTTTGCACCGTGCTAACTTTGCAATTAACTGAAGATGAGTCATTAGAAGAGATAATTGAAAATATAGAAAAATTAGATGAAAATAGATTTATTGCGGCATATAACCTAAACTTAGAAAGAAAGCGACTAAAGGCTTGACATGATAGAAACCTATGGTTGAAACCTTTAAGGAAGGAGAACTAGTCCTAATCTATGATAGTAAATTTAAAAATCAACGAAATCTAAAATTCTGTTGGCTTGGACCATATTACATACATGAGATTATAGAGTCAGGAGTGGTAAGACTTTAGAAAATGGACAAAAATACGGTAATAGGGTATGTCAATGGCATGAGACTAAATCATTATCATAAACCTATTAAATAAGGGAAGAACATGGGAAATTTATAAACATGTATTATATGTATCATACTGCAACATAGGAAAAATTAAAATACCATTAAAAAGGGCACAGAAAAAGTTAATGGATAGAAAACCCTAGGCAGGGAAAAATGGGAAAACACATTAAATGTGTAATGTTACCATTAGAATCTATAAAAACTTAACAAACAAAGATACTATAACTTTACATTATAAGAACACATTGTGAGCTTCAGACTTAGAAAAATATACCCTATGTTTGTAGAGAGAGAATAATGGCTACTCTAGTGCTCGTAGACATCTCTGAGAAACCTCGACCCAAATGTAAGAGGCATCTAAATAAATCAATGGAGGTAGATAAAGAAGGGGCATTCTTAGAAATTTTGTAAGATGTGGTGTATACAAAGGACATACAAAATTAAATCCATGAGCCCATATAAAAAATTAATCATACCAAGTTCGAGGAGCTCCCTAGGAAACTCTCTAGCTAGATCAATCTGGCTATCTTTCACAGTACCAAGAGATAGAGAAGAAGTTGTATATCTAGAAATATTACCTAGATTTTTGTACAAAACATGAATGGGTGCAAATTGTTTAAAGAAGAATTCATGATGAGTTTATTGACCTAGATAAACTATACCGCATCACCAAGCAGGCCATTCAAGTAGTCATGAGACCAGAGAACTGCCATTGAAGAAAGCCATTAAAAATGACAAAGTAACTGATTTGACTAGTGCAACCCCAGATGGCCAAAGCTTAAACATGGAAGAAATAAAAAACCCTATGGTGAGATATGTAATGATGGGGATCGCATATAAAATATACTGTTAATTGGGAGAGCTCTACAACTAGCACTGCCATCCACATAGCATATCAAATGGTGGTAGAAGGGAAGGATTTCAACCTTTGTGAAGGTGTGGCAAGAGAAACTACTGGAGAATATGGAAAAGATAAAGAACTCCCACTATAACTTTCGGTATGGAATGCTAATCATATGCCCAACCTTCCACTTCATGAATGCATTACCAAATTTTGCCAAGAAATTATGGCAAAGAAATAGTTGAGTAGATGCACAAATAACACAACATAATAATTTTTTTGTGGATAAGCAATCATATGCTGCCACATATTGGTGGTTTTTTAAATCCCTACAACAAAAAATGTATGCAAGGGAAAGAATACCATATGAATTAGTGAAACAATATATTAATCACATTATATTTCTAATAGAAAGGATTACATGTATATTGAGGCAGTGGAACCTAGAACCTCATGGATACCTAGGTTACCATACAAGGTATCAAAAGAAGAAGTATATGCTTATGCCAAAAATATGTTGAGTAAACCAAAGGATCTAAATGTAGAAAGATTTGGAACATATAGAAAATTTATGGATAGACATCATAAGAAGGATGCAGCAGAGTAACTAGAGAAACACAAAGAAAAATTACACACAGTGGGACATACCATCCAAACAAGCTACACAATCTAGCTCCTCAGCACTGCAACCTAGTACAACATCTCTATAGCCTAGCACAATAGCACCATAGGCTAGCACAATACAAAACCCATAGCCTTGGAGATCAGTGAGAAGAATCTTCGCCAACACACAAGCTGTGGTGGAACTAGAATCCTCAACACAAATAATATCTACTCTATAACAAAAAGGAAAGGATCCAAAGGTATGTGAAGTATCTGAAATACTTATACAAATGAGTGTGGAAAAGACAACTACAAGGAAGAAATAAGGGGTGAAAAGAACCCTAGTTCAAGCATCCATGAAGGAAGAAACAGAGGAAGAAGAAATAGTAGAGATTAGTAAACCACCACCAAATAAGAAATCTAAAACATCAATAGTGGTGATAGGAGAATAATAGGAAATATAGAAACCATAAAAAGATGAGCCCATAATGAACCTAGATACACTAGTTAATGCTATCCAACACCATTAAATGCTCAAAACAACATTTGACATGTATAAATAGGTTTTCCCAGAGAACCAAGAAATAATACAAAGGGCAATAATAATTCACATGTAGAGAAGTGATCAAACATTGGAGGATATCATGGAAAATTTTCCTCAAGAATTAATAGATGCAATGAGGAAGAGAAGGGAAAAATCCCTAGAACTAGAAAATAAATGAGGTAGAAAGCAATAGATGAGATGGTCCCAAGCATCTACAATACAAAAAGAGAAATTAATAGAAATTCAAGAAAAGGAGCTGAGGACAAAATAGAGGGTGGATACCCTAATGGGCTTGATAGATGAAGAAAAATAGAAATTAGAAAAAGAGAGAGAAGAAATCACTAAAAGAGCATATGATACAATAAGGGGAGAAGAAACATGGAAGTAAGAAAAAGGAGTAGAATCTCCTTAACACAATACACAAGGGAGTGAATAAGGGGAAGGATCACAACAAGAAGAACAAAAAAAGATCTCTTGAGAAACCTCTTTTGCCTCCTCAATTCAATCATTCAAAGATTTCCCAATGCAACATAAGCAAATCGAGCCAGTAATAACACATCATTTGTTACAGATACCCTTGCTTAGATCACAAGTCAACTTATCAGGAATCTCATCAATCCAATAGCTACAACTAGGGGATATCTTCCATGCCATGATAAGAGAAGAAATTTTGCAGCAACATGTAGATAGCACTGAGCAACTGTAAGAGGTTATAGATACAATACAAAATTGACTTTTCAATGCACAAAGAGATACATCACTCCCTTTGACACAACTCAAACAACTAGTAAATAATATGCAATCCAAGTTACAATATCAGGAGACTAAGGTCAAACAACAAGTGAAAGAGGAAATGACCAAGAATAGAATGACTGACACCACTAAGAAATGTGTGAAAACAAACACTCAACTAGAAACATAAATAAAGAACCTCCAGCAAGCCATAGGAGAGGCTAATGTACTATACCTATTTTGTCTACAGTTTCCCACAACTACAAAGAGAATAAAGGATCAAATTGACAACCAAGAGGCACTTGCAGTACAATCTACGACAACATATGATCCAATGAAGTACATGAATTTAGTAGTAAGGGCGTAGATTGAGGTCGTACACACCCAATTACAATAGCTACAAGATCAGAAGGGAAAAAATAAAGTCACAAATCAAGTAGTTGAGGGAAGTGGTTAGCTTAAGGTTCACTCACTTAATAGGGATATTAGGAGAGACTAATTTAAGATGGCTCAAAAGATTCATATTCCTTATACTCTTTTGGATGCATAGACAACATATATTAAGATAGAAGGCTACATATAGGTGCTTCAATAGGCTAAAAAGCAATGGGACACTACACTAACACAACTTAAAGTAATATACAAGAACATCCTACCCAATGACTAGTACTACATGTATTGAGGACAAGACATTTTTTCAAAAAGGAGTGATGATGTTGATAAGAGACATAGCAGTAATTAGAACCTACTGCAACCCACCACAAGTAAAGTTTATAATTTTTTTAAATATAAGTATAGGTGATTTATCACCTTTTATTTTTAAAAAATGATATGCATATTTTTGAGTTAGACTATGCAAACTCCTTTAAAAAGGTTGAAAATAAAAAATACAATTCTATTGAAAGTATATATAGTTATTAACTAAAACCAATGTTTAGACTCATCTTTGAAATAAGAAGAGAAGAAAGGCTAGTACAAAGTTGTTCTTTTTTATGTACAATCACTAAAGTACAATATCTTAATACTTTTCAAATCTAATGATAAGTAGGAGAATATAATGTTAAATGAGCTTCTTTAAAAAAAGAAAAAGAAAAAGAGTAACAAGATTTTAAAATGTAGTTGTTAGTGCAAAACATTGATATTACTTACTTAGCCTAAGTAATGTATTTGCGCATGGATTTAAGGCACCTTAGGTGGTTATGTGTCGAATTGGAGAGTCCATCAAACTCATCCAAGATACATGTCAACACTCCTTTTGCACTTAGTGGAAACCTCCTTTCCACCACTACTTGAGTTCATGAGTCGATTCCTGAAGTGACTCAAACTCTACACCTATATGTACATGCTTGTTCATTACCAATTCACTCAGGATTTTGTAATCAACATTTATATAGTTGATCCTAAACTCTAATTTGGTATTAGAGTAGTGGGAGGTCATTTATATGATATAAGATTGTTCTTTGTTTTGCATTGAAATTGTAATTTTTTTTCTTTGTGTTGTCTGTGTCTTTCCAATTTGCAGAGTTCGAGGAGGGTTTCGTCAATGACATTGTAGAGGCTGACTATTATTGGCAAGGTCATCAATTAGTGGGTTGAGGTTTGTTTTTATATTGTTGGGCTGGCATGCAAAGCTGACTCAACTCCAGGTGGCATTTGAAATTGGTTGTGAGAGGACAGGGGATTGCATTAAACCCTACCTAGCAACCTAGCACCTCTCGAGATCCTCTGAGATGCCACACTCTAGTAAAGGCAAGTTGGTTGGTCAATACACCATCATAGAGGGATATTTTTGCCATGACTGGGTGATACTCTACCCTAAACATGCCCTCATAGAGGGAGCCCTCATTTGAGACGAGAGAGAGGGATGGTGTATGTCCAATTATGACCATCAAAATTGAGGCATTTATTTTTCCTGGTTCAAGTTGGCCATGGCCACTAGAAATGCTGACCACTTGTCTAGTTGGAGCCACCCATGACTATGGGACCTTGTATAGACCTCCATATAGGGGAGAAAGTGGGAACTTGTGCTAAGGATGGTCTATTTTGGGAGTTTGAAGGCTTCATTATGGTTCTGCCATTCAAAACCCCATCTCTCTATTATTTGGTCATCCCTGTTGAGACCCCTTCCTGGGTACCCTACCTTAAACTTTTGTGCATGCCCTGATTGGTGCCACCTTGCAACCTTGGCCACCCCTGCATATTTTGGATAATTTTTCCCTAACCCTATCTTGGACACCCCTTAGGATAATATATGCCCTAATTTTGGGCCTTGTATTATATAGGCTTCAAAATAATATTTACAATTTTCTTTTAATAAATAAATGTTTATTAAAATATATTAGGAAATAATATACAAATTTTGAGGGGGGCCTTTAAAAATTAATGCAAAAATTGCTTTGTGGGATTAGTTCTTTTAAAAATTGTAAGTGCTAAATCATACAAAATTTTGTAACAGGTAACTTTTAAAGTGCCAAAATTAGATTTTTTTAAAAAAAGGCGAAGTATTAGGGCATGATTTTAATCGTCCTACTTAGACCTATATCATTGCATGATAAAGTGCCTAATTCAAAGGGGGGATAAATTATTAAAAAAAGAGGCTAAGTATTAGGGCTTGATTTTAATTGACTTGCTTAGACCTATAGCACTACATGATAAAGTGCCAAAACTGGGGGTTGCATAATGTGTTGATTTTTATTGTTTAAAGGAGTTAACCTATTCTTAATCATTGGATATAATACTCACTCTTCTATAATCAACCTAAACAAGGGTAATTATAAGTCTTGGTGTGATGGCATCTTGAAAAAGCTCAGGTACCATAATCTCATGCCATATCTATATGGACTTATTCCTGAACATGGTAAACAATCTCAGAAACATAAGTGGTTTAATACCCATGATCATATTGTTGGATTAATTAGTTTACATATACTAGATGCCACTTTGTATGCCATCATGGATATTGAATGTCCACATATATTTGTTACAAATATGTGCCTAATCGGTGTTCTCATTGATGTCAACATACCCTTGTTGTCATTAGTGTCAACTGTATCTCATTCTAGAAGACTTGTATGTTGAGGATATTGAGAAAATTAGCATTTTTGGAAGAAACAAGTGAGTTACATATCTCTCTGTCAAAGACAGTGAAGACAGTGCAGTTCAGTGAAGTAGATTGCTTTGCATTCCCTGTAGGATGAAGATCAGAGTCTGTAGACCAATGAGTGTTGTTTTAGATTGTCTGAAGGTTCTCTAGTTATGATTTGAGTGGTCTGCATGAAGTATTAATGAAGTTATAGCCATCTGAGTAGAACTAGGTTTTTGCAGTGTTCAGAGGTGATAGAGTGACAGGAGTATGGTCTGAATTGATCCACATTACAATATTATGATCTGCAGATCTAGAGATGTGTTTGGGATATCAATGTGTATCCTCAACTCAAGTGGTTCATGGTTTGGAAGTACACAAGCAATCTTTCTAGTGTGATAGTCATGACAGTTGGTGTTCTTAAGTTTCTAGATGGAGATGCAAGGGTTTCTAGTGAAGTGAGGTGGTACAGTTGTTCTTGTTTATTTCATTATGCTTTTGGTGGTCTCTGGATCGTGTTCCTACTATGTTGGTGGTCCGCATTGAGGATTGAGCTCATGATTAAAGATTTGTCCTTGGGTGTTACTATTCTTTCCAGTCTTGGTTGACTAGATGCTTTGTGCATATTGCAGATGATCTAAGATAGGTTCTATGAAGTGTAGCATGGTGTTCGAGGAAGATTTGGATCCCAACTATGTTTGGCCAACAACATAGTGATTTGCATTAATTTAGATGTTTGTAGTGCCAACCTTGATGTTTATTCCAAGGTTGATGAAGCTTATAAATATGTGTGGTTGAGTTGTGGAAATGCATCCTTGTGTGAAAATGACAAGATCCTAAGAAAGGAGGAAAGGAAGAGCAGAGAAGAGGAAAAGTAGTAAAGGATGAGGAGATAGGAAAGAAGTGTTTCAGGGTAGAACATAAGTGTTATGCACTTAAATGGAACTGACCTTGGCATGAAGAAGGTGTTTTTATCCAGTTCAATCTTTCTGTGATAAACTTATAAATATTTCTATAGGTAGTGAGCTTCTTGGAGCAGTGAGCTCTAGGTAGTGCATCTTGAAGGCATGTCCCTTCCCCATTTTCTATTCTTTTATCAAAGAATAATCTTGTGGGTTAACCTCCACCATAGTTTTCCCCTTAACCAGGTTTCTAAGGAAAAATCCTGGTGTTATGTGTGTTGATTTTGTTTCTGCTCATGTGTTGTTGACTTATGCTTTCATGATTATATCATTCATATGTTATTAAGTAGTAAAGAAGTTTAATTATAGCAAAGGATAAAAGTTTTGGTGACAATTGATTCACCCCACCCTCTCAGTTGTCTACCCTTATTTCAACAATTGGTATCAGAGTCGGTTCGTCTAAAAGAAGCTTGACCGCTTGAGGAGATCTAGGATGTCAACTTACAAGAAGGATAGTCTGATATTTGATGGAACAAATTACTCTCTTTGGAAGAGTCACATGGAGTGCCATTTGCAATGCATGAGTGATGCCTATTGGTTGATAACAAATAATAAGTATGAGCCCTCGGAGAAAGGTTCTTCAACTCCAGATGAACTCAAAGATGCTGAAAACAACATTCAAGCTAAAGAAGCTTTGTCGAGTGCCTCGACTGATACAAAAATGACAAATGTTCTAGAATTGAAATCTATTCATGAAATCTAGAAGAAGTTGGAAACTCTATATGAAGGTGATGCATATGTCAAATGTGCTAAGTTGCAGAGCTTGAAGGGTAGGTATAAAAACTTGAGGATGAGTGAAGATGAAAACATCACTTCCTACATGCAGAAAGTGAATGAACTTGTGTGAAGTATTAGGTGTGCTGGTGGAACACTGGAAGAATTAGAGATTGTTGGCAAAGTACTTAGATTCTTACTTGCTTCATACAGGGATAGAGTTGCTTCTATTGAAGAGATCAGGACTGTGACAACTGTTACAAGAGATCAGTTGGTTGGCAAGCTGTCAGCATTTGAAATGAGTGAGTTTGGTGATTCTCTTCCTAAATCTAAATCTGCATTTAAGGCTAGTGTTTATGGAAGGCAAAGATTTGATCTAGGTGAAAGCTCTTCAAGAAGACTACCCAGACTTGAGAAGGTAAGAAAGGAATTTGAAGAAGATAAATTAAAGTTTGAAGAACTTGAAGCCCTGTTTGTCAAAAGATTACCAAGAGGATCCGATAAGTATGAAGGAAAATTGCCCTTCAAATGTTTTTCTTGCAATAAGATTGGTCATTTTGCTTCAAGATGTCCGGAGAGGGTTTCAAAGCCAAACCATAATAGACCCAGGGTTCAGAAGAAATTCTACTATGTCCAAGAAGCTGCTGAAGAAGGAGTTTTCATTGCCATCAAAGAAGAAGATCCGATGTCTATTGAATCTACTAGCTATGTGAATGTGGAAAGAGCCTTGGCTGCTAAAGTTGAAGAAAAGGATGAATGGGTAATTGACAGTGGATGCTCTCATCATATAACAAGTGATAAGAGTAAGTTTGTAAGTATGGAAAGGTATGAAGGTGGAACTGTGAAGTTTGGAGACAATTCAACTGGTAGAATCTGTGGTGGAGGATCCAACTCTTTTGATGGTAAGAATAACACTAATGATGTTTTGTATGTAGAAGGGTTGAAGCATAATCTTCTCAGTGTTGGGCAGTTGGTTGACAAGGGATATGATCTCTGATTCAAGGATGGAAAATGTAGAATTTTGGAAAGCTCCAGAATTGAGATTACATCTGGTACATAGACTAGAGGTAACATCTTTCATTTAAGTGGTATTGGTAAAATTTCTTTGATTGCTTAGATTGATCAGAGTTGGTTATGGCATAGGAGAATGTGTCATGTAAATTTTGACAACATTGTCAAGATAAGTGCTACTTAGGCTGTGAGGGATCTTCCAAAGGTTGTAAAACCTACTAATAGCATGTGTAAGGAATGTCAATTGGGCAAATAGAGTAGAACTACATTCAAGAGTAAAGAACATGTTGTGCCTCACACACACACCCCATTTCAAAATAGGGACCCCTCTTTCAAATTTAGTCTAGGATGTCAAGTAGATTTTTCATCTCCTAAGTGGTCAAGTGGTCAAAGTACATTTTGACCATGTTTGAATGATGATGTTAAAAAATCATTTAAGGAATCTGCTAAGTTAGATTTCTGTATCTCCTTTGGTGGATTTGAATAGCCCTTTTGTGCTAATTTGCTCCCCAACTAACCTTTGCGTTGATTTGCCTCCCAACTGACTTTGTGTTAAAATCCTTCATCACTGACCCTAGCGCTAGTTTTCCTCTTGACAGACTTTTGTGCTTAAATCAATTGTCTCTGACTTGCACAGTATTGTTCAATCACTGACTAAGTCAGATGAGGCCAAAATTCTCGCAAGTCTGAAGGGCCTCAAAGTCTCGCAAACTGCATAGCATTAAAAAGACCTTTCACCGACCTGGTCTATCGCATCCAAATTCCCTACCATGTCCGCATAAATGGAAAGCCTCACAAAGAACCCTAATCTGTCGACTAACACTGTATACGTTGTGCATTAATGGTGATTTGGCTAGAGATAACAAAAGGATAGCCTACATTGTTTAAATCATTTTTGCATTTTGATAAAGATTTTAGAGATCCCCTTTGCAACCTTTGCAGCTTGTTGAGCATTTTTCACCATCGTTGCGCTCGAGTTTGATCCCACGACCGCTTCCTGCTTGTGCAACCTAAACACATTTTTTACAACTAACCAAGTAGGGTTCCACTTATCCTCTTTGAGTTTTCACTGTGTGCGGCTAGGGTTTTATTTTAAGTACATTTTCTTTCAAGCAATACGTTTGGGGTTTTAGCTAGGGTTTTGTGCATAAATTGTTTATTTCTCACTCGAAACCTGGTTTGAATTTTTCCTTGAAAACATAGTTGGATTGCCATGAGCTAAAAAGAACAACTTAACCAGGCCTGGCTGAAGTTTGACAAATTCAAACCCTTTTCATAAACTGGAAAGACATTTGGTCTTGGCACTAAACTTATGTCTAACCAACCTATAAACATTTCAACTTGTCTAGTTGGTCGGTGGCTGTTAAAACCTGCGCTATGTTTTAAAACCCATTCAATGCTGAAAACATTGACTTCTGACCTACATAACCTTGTCATGTTAACTAATTAAATCAGAGGGACCTCAAAACCCCACAAACTTTGAAAAGCTATTTAGTGCTAAAAACTTTTTGTGCTGACCTTGTGCTAAATGATTTCATCTCTGACTTGGTCGGACACCTAGAATATCTCTGCAAATTGGTGACATCCAAAGTCCTGCTAAAAATAAGAAAATGGCTCTGCGTTAGAATTAATCCCATCTGACCTTGTGCTAAAACACTCCTTCACTGACTTAGTTAGTTGAGCTCAAAACTCACGCAGGTTAGACAAAACCAAATCTCGCGCAAGTGTAGTGAAAGAGATCTCAAGAGACTTGCGCTAAAACCCAACCGACTAACTAATAACCAATGAAAGGTCGGTGACCTTCAAAAGTTGCACAAGTCGGTAACATCCAAAACCCACGCAAAAGCAAGAAAAGATATGAACACTAATAGAACCTTGGGTCAGACAAGCCCATTTTTCCCATTGAGGTCGGTAGACCTCAATTTTAGCACTTTTCTATCTATAGGTCAGTTGACCCTAAAACTAACACAAATGATGAAAAATGACTGTGTTTTAAGAACTTTCAAAGGGAAAATGTCAGGAATGATGAAGTCAATGTTGCAATACATAGATAATGATGTTTTTCATGCTTGCAATAAGATGTCTTGCAACATTAAGTATTTTTTTTGCATGCATTAATGGTGAATTGCTATGAAGTAGGTGTAATGGTAATAACTGTTAGATTTTTGATTCTTTAAAAGGGGCATATCAGTAGTATTAGCAGATTCATTAAAATTCATCTCAAACTTAGGAATGTGAAAAATTCTCAAGGTGTCAAACTTATAAGGTTCAGTCCTACAGATTAAATGACTGCCCGAGCTCAAGCCATGAAGTATGTATTCAAGGGGATCCCTCTAGAGACCAAGAATCATTCTGGGTGGAGTGATATTGGAGATACAAATCTGGGTCATATAGACTTAGATGACTTCAGATTGAGAATTTTTGGCCCAAATCTAACTCCTAGGGCCAAAACACTCAAAGAAAGTGGTATATCACAAGTTGCTGCTTTCCCTGCCTCAGTACAATGTGCAGAATTGATGGTAACACGTGCAGATAGATATGATATCATGACAAGGACAATTCAAACTACTAATGCGGATATCCTAGCTGATTTAAGTCCACCCTCTCTGGCTGAGACCTTTGATATTCCATGGCACAAAGTCATGACCATGCTAGACAAACAAGGATCAGAGGGAACTTACAACAAAGATGTGGAGGGATGTAGGAAACACATGAATGATCATTGAGCCAAAAATAGAAGCTCTACCCTCAGAAAGTTTCCCCAAGTGCTATATAGGAGTGATTTTCATGATGAGATTGGAGATTTGGTAACTTTTTTGAGTAAAATATATGGATTACCTACAACCTCCACTTTTGAGGGGTGGATGTTCGTTATTATAATTGAGATACTAAAAGGGACTAAGTTTCACTGGTCCCAAATCCTTAGTGACAACATTCATGAGGCCTTCAACAACTTCAAAGAGAAGAGGTACTTCAGATGGACATCTTATGTTGTCTATGCATTAGCAAGGAGAAATCACTATGTTGGGTTCTCTAAGATTGGAGAAGTTGGAAATGATGAGCAAACCAAAGTAAAAGTATATGAGTGTTACCCGTAGCTGATCTCATCTCAATCTTTGATACACTTTAAAAGGGTAAATGATGCTTTTACAATGTATATAGCCAGATTGCTGCAAGGTAATACAGCCTTGAGGATTTCCATTAAAGCAATGAATGAAGTAAATAAATATGGCCGGTGGTATATTCAATTTGAAAAATTCATCTATCTAAGAGTACAAGGCTTCACTGGGATGGCTTATAGACTTTCCAGATATCCTAATGATAAGACAATGCTTCTAGAATTATCTAGACAGTTGATACCCTATGCTAAGAAACTCAAGCACTTACACAGAACCAATGTTTACTTTCCTATTAGATTTGGAAAGGGGAATTATGCATGCCCTTCTTTGGCATCAGTAGAACATTCTAACAAAGAACTTCAACTCCTCAATTTACACTACTACAATGCAAGGGATCATTTTGATTCAAATAAGGTAATGGAAAGATTCATAAGTAAGAAGTTGTTTCATAAGATACATATTGAAGACTTTTGGGCCAACTGCCTAGATGACTATAAAGTTATGAAGAAGGCTCACTCAAGGCTACCTCTAGCCTTCATCAAAAAGTTCCACATTATTGCAGTACCAGGTCAGTTAGAGGGTGATGATAATGTTATGGTCAGAGGAGCTCGGGAAGTTCAATTTCATCAACCCATCCCATTACCGAATTGGGCAAATGTAGAAGAAAGCTCTTTAGATACCATAATGAGAGAACCAATCAGATTGAGCAAAGCCTGGGTAAGGGGTCAGGTGGCTTTTTTGGAAGGACAAGGAGTATAGTTTATCTATACTGCATTAGAATTAGATAAGGACTCCAGAGGTGAGGAGGATGAACCAATAAATGTCACAAATGAGGCAGAGCCAGTTGAGAAATAGAAGTCAGACGATGAAGAACATATATCTTTGGCAGAAAAGGAAAAGAAAGTTAAGAGGCCATCAGCAAGGCCGCCTTCAAAGAAAGACCAACCTCCCTCCACCAGGACGAGGGCCTCCAAGAAAAGATATATGCCAAGTGGCCCTGAGGAAGGTTCTAAGACTAAGAAAGCAAGGTTAAAGGAGGTAACTAAGGAGGATGCTGCAACACAAGAGGACACTAATCTACCAACCTCCCTATCTGCTACTGCTCAAAGTATAAGGATGGCTGCCTCAACCTCTATAGCTTCTACTGCTGCATCCACTTCACCCACAACCTCAGTTGCCATTATCTAAGAAATATCCCCTGCTGCCACCTCTCTTACTTGTGCCATTTCAACTACTTCCTACTCGTTGGTAATTTCTTCCAATGCCCCTAGAAGCCCTATTTCCTCCACTACTGCCACTTCATGTCCTTCTTGAAAGGAAGCTCGGTGTGCGGAAATTGCTTCCTACACTAATCTAATGAGGAGAGATGTATGCAAATTCAATTTAATTCTTACAACTACAGCAACATAGAACATCTAACAGAGATATAGTAGCAATACACATACACACAGAAAGTAGACAGAAGAGAGAGAGACAATATATATGTGGGGAAAACCCTTATGGGTGAAAAACCCCATACTCCAAAACATAGCTCAAATGTATTACAGTAAACAATAACATATTACAATATAGTTTCAGAGCCAATGCTCTTTCGGGAGTCTTCGAATGTCAAATCTGGAGATATTCCGGTAGCATAACAGTACTTGTACCAAAGTTATCTATCTCCCATCCAAGCACCTATTTTTATAGAGTTTACAAGGCAAATATGGAACCTTCTAGAGATGGGCATCCATCTTGGACTCATGCCCCAAAACCCATGCCTAAAGACACTTGTCCAACATCCCATCCCGAAGTAGGCACCTGGTCCCAAGATAGGTTACGACAGATGCTCTTATGCACCTTACATCTGTCAGAGAATCTGTCATACACTGACTAAAAATATCATATTCCTCTTACATGTGATAACCTCTTTTGACTGCCCAAGCATGCCTTTCTCTTGTGCAAAGATGCTCACTGACACTTGTCATTAATTAAAAATCAGTTGAGGTTTCAGGGGTGTTGCCCCTGAGCCCCCATGAGGGCGTTGCCCCTCAACCCTGCCCTGTACAGGGAGCGCACTAGGGGCGCTGCCCCTGGACCCTGCAAGGGGCTATGCCCCTTGACCCTGTCTTGGGGACGCTGCCCCCAAACCCCCATTAATTATTCAAGGGGGAAACCGCAGCTGCCAAAGTCACCAAAATTTACCCTGCTGCATATACACAAGGTGCTAACTATGCCAACTCAACATGGGATTAATAAATACAACATTAGGAATTTGCAAAGGTTGAGACACCTTAATTCCCAACATTCTCCCACTTGTCAAACACCTTGCAAGGGTCAAAAGTAATGACAAGATTTAACTACTAGGGGCCAAGAGGCCCATAGACTTTGAACACCATCTAAACTTCTCTATTCCCATTGGTTTCGTCAATGCATCTGTAACATTCTTCAAAGTATCTACCTTCTCCAAATTTACCTTTCCATCCTCAACCATGTCTCGCACAAAGTGAAACTGAACATCAATGTGCTTTGTTCTAGCATGGAAAGTTGGATTTTTGCAAGGCAAATTACACTCTGACTGTCACAACTGATCGTGATCTGACCTGCATCAACACCAATATCAGAACACAATCTCTTAAGCCAAATGGCTTCCTTACAAGCATGAGTTGCTGCCATATACTCAGCTTTTGTCATGGACAAAGCAACAACAGGTTGTCGCTTACTCATCCAACTAATAGCACCACCAAACAATGTAAAAACATAAGCACTGGTGGATCTCCTGCTGTCAATGTCACCTGCCCAATCTGAATCCACAAATCCACGAATATCAACAGAATGTGGAGGTCCTGAAACATTACCATGATAACAAATGGAATACTCAAAAGTACCCCTCAGATATCTAAACACTCTCTTAACTACATCCCAATGAACCCGTCTAGGATTAGCCATAAATCAACTAAGGACTCCCACTGCTTGGGCAATGTCTAGTCTTGTGCAGACCATAGCATACATCAAACTGCTAACATCACTAGCATAAGGTACTCTGCTCATGTCCTCCACCTCACTAGGAGATTTTGAATAACCCTCAATAGACAACTTTGTCCCCAAGGAAACAGGAACACACAATCGTCTACAATCTCCCATGCTGAATCTATCCAACACAGTCTTATCATACTTACTCTGACTTAACCAAAGTTTTCTATTGGTTCTGTCTCTTTTGATTTCCATTCCTAGAATGTACCTGGCTGCCCCTAAATCTTTCATTTCAAACTAAGCTGACAACTGAGATTTGAAATCAGAAATCATATTCTCACCCTTCCCAATGAGCAACATATCATCAACATACAGTGCAACAATGAGAATATGATCACCATCAAACTTATAATAAACATAGTGATCCAATTTCGATCTCACAAATCCAATTGACAACACAAAGGCATCAAACTTCAAGTACCATCTCTTAGGGGATTGCTTCAAACCATACAAAGACTTCATAAGTTTGTAAACCAAATTTTCTTTACCTTTTACCATGTAATGCTCTGGCTGTGACATGTAAATTTTCTCCTCCAAGTCACCATGAAGGAAATCTGTCTTCACATCCATCTGTTCTATCTCCAAGTCATAAGCTGCTGTGAGAGACAACATGAATCAAATGGATGTCATCTTTGCAATGAGAGAGAAGATCTCACCATAATCTATACCCTCCACTTGTGAATACCCCTTCGCAACCAATCTGGCCTTATACTTTTCAATACTGCCATCTGCACCAAGCTTCTTCTTGAACACCCATTTACATCCAACGAGTTTCTATCCAGGAGGCAAAGGCACCAAGTCCCAAGTTTGATTCTTTTCCAAAGAAGCCATTTCTTCCTCCATGGCCTCCTTCCAAGAACCTACATCCTTCATATCCAAACCCTCTGATACAGTTCTAGGTTCATCATTGTTAGTGAGCAAAGCATAAGCACAACTAGAATCAAGCAATGTAAAACTAAACCTTTCAGGTTGCTTGCTTATCTGTGTAGACCTCCTCAAGAGCTGAGGTTGAGGTTCAGCTTCTTCTTCTGAGCTTTCAGAGCTGCTAGAGCTCTCCTCATCATCAGGTCCAACATTGTCTTTCTGTTCAGTCTTCTTAGGGGTGAGAGGAAACTGAACAACATCCTCTTTCTTTTCTTTTTCTTCTAGCTGCAAAACAATGGAAGAAGGTGTAAGCTCTCTGAAGATGACACTTCTGCTACACAACACTTTTTCAGCCACGGGATCCCAAAGCTTGTATCCTTTCACACCAATAGAATAGCCAATGAAGATACACTTAACAGCTTTGTTCTCCAACTTTGACCGCTTCTCCTTAGGCACATGTGCATATGCCTCACAACCAAAAACATGAAGATGCCTTACTGAAGGCTTTCTACCAAACCACACCTCCATATGTGTCTTTCCAACAAGAACTGATGTAGGAGATCTGTTTACCCGATAGCAAGCAGTGGCAATAGCTTTAGCCCAAAACTTTTGTTCTAGACCAGTTCCACTAAGCATACTCCTAGCCTTCTCCATTAGTGTCCTATTCATCCTCTCTGCAACTCTATTTTTCTGTTGTGTGTATGGAGTTGTCTTATGTCTTTCAATCCCAAGTTCCTTGCAATACTTATCAAATTCTATAGAACAGAACTCACCACCGTTGTCAGTTCTCAAACATTTAATCTTTTTACCAGTCTGATTTTCAGCAAAGGCTTTAAACTCCTTAAACTTGCTATGGACTTTAGATTTGCTTATGAGAAAATAAATCCATGTCCTTCTACTGTAATCATCTATAAAAGATACAAAGTATACAGATTTTGATAACGAAGGAACATTTACAGGACCAAACACATTAGAATGAATGAGGTCCAACACACCGAAAGACTTATGAGAACTCAAGTAAAACTGAACACGGTATTGTTTTCCATAAATGCAATGTTCATAAAAGTCAAACTCAAGATTATAATCATCTAACCCCTCAACAAGGTTCTTATTTTTCAGCATACGTAGACCCTTCTC
Source organism: Cunninghamia lanceolata (assembly GCA_027924645.1). Classification (NCBI taxonomy): domain Eukaryota; kingdom Viridiplantae; phylum Streptophyta; class Pinopsida; order Cupressales; family Cupressaceae; genus Cunninghamia; species Cunninghamia lanceolata. The sequence goes on from BSBN01000465.1 coordinate 3,636,729, forward strand.
ACCAATGTGGCCAAATCTCTTATGCCATAACATTGTCTTTTCTGTAGGAAGTTTAACTTCCAATGCACGATTACAACCATCAAGATTAGAAACTACAGATTTCTTCACTACTCGTTCAAATGGTGGGGATGAAGTGACTGCTGCCCTCTTCCTTGAGTCAGAAGAACTATTGCATTGTGCAATGCATGCTTTCAGTTGAAACAAAGTACCTCTCCAAGTACCCTTGGCAAGCACTATAGATCCTCTAGTCATCTTGCATTTGTCTTTCAAAAAGACAACCTGCACACCTACATCATTCAACATAATTACAGAAAGCAGGTTCTGTGCTAAGCCTAGGATGTGGATAACCCTAGTGATCCCCTTCACTCGACCATCAAGGAATTAGATAGAGACTCTTCCATGACCAACGATCTTCAGATGAGAGTCGTCACCCGGATACACCTTTCCACCATCGAACTCCTCATACTTAGTGAACCAATCTTGATGCGAGGTCATGTGGAATGATGCACCAGAGTCGATTAGCCACACATCATCAGATGCATGGGTTGCCAGGGCTGTGATGAAGACATCACCATCATCTTGTGATTTGTCAGAATTTGAATCAAGAGCTTTCTTCTTTTTCTTCTTCTCCTCTTTGCATTCCTTTCAGAAATGCCCAGTCTTACCACAGTTCCAACAAAGAGCCTTGGACTTTCCAGGAGATTTGGATCTACCCTTCTTAGCTTTCTTGTCCTTCTTCTTCCCTTTCTCCTTGGGTCTTCCACAAACTGTAAGGGCTTCTTTGGCTGCCTCAAAAGACTTTCTCTGCATCTCTTCAGATAATAGCGAAGAAACCACCTCTTCCATTTTGAATGTGGATGTGGTGCTTCCGATTGCCATAACAAGATGATCCCATGAGTCTGGCAGAGAACAAAGCAGGGTCATACACCAATCCTCCTCCTCCATCTTTACACCGATAGATGTCAATTGTGCAACCAGCATGTTAAAGGCATTCATATGCTCAGCCATGGATCCTCCGTCCTCCATTCGAAGAGAATACAACTTCTTTCTCAGGAAAAGTTTATTGACAAGGGATTTGGCTTGATACACATCCCCCAACTTCTTCCAAAGGAGTGTTGCAGTAGTCTCCTCATGGACATTTAACAACACAGAATCGGCAAGACTAAGTCTTATGAGACCCTTAGCCTTCTAATCCTTGAGATCCTAGTTAGCTTGTGACATTGCAGCTGGTTTAGTTTCATTCACACTTTCCCAAAGGTCTCGGTCAACAAGCATGTCTTCCATCTTGAGCTTCCATAGCTCAAAATTATTGCCATTGAACTTCTCTACTTCAAACCTTCCTGATGTGGTTGCCATCTCCTTGCTGTAATAGAAAATAGAATACTCTGCACAGACTCCCACTCAACCTAAGATTAGCTCAAAAAACCCTAACCTAACAACTAGGACCAAAGGTGATCAAGCTTTGATACCAACTGAAAGGAAGCTTAGTGTGCAGAAATTGCTTCCTACACTAATCTAATGAGGAGAGATGTATGCAAATTCAATTTAATTCTTACAACTATAGCAACATAAAACATCTAACAGAGATATAGTAGCAATACACATGCACACAGAAAGTAGAGAAAAGAGAGAGACAAGATATACGTGGGGAAACCCTTATAGGTGAAAAACCCCACACTCCAAAACACAGCTCAAATGTATTACAGTAAACAATAACAGATTACAATACAGTTTCAGAGCCAATGCTCTTTCAGGAGTCTTCAAATGTTGAATCTGGAGATATTCTGGTAGCATAATAGTACTTGTACCAAATTTATCTATCTCCCATCCAAGCACCTGTTTATATAGAGTTTACAAGGCAAATATGGAACCTTCTAAAGATGGGTGTCCATCTTGGACTCATGCCCCAAAACCCACGCCTAAAGACACTTGTCCAACATCCCATCCCGAAGTGGGCGCCTGGTCCCAAGATAGGTTACGACAGATGCTCTTATGCACCTTACATCTGTCAAAAAATCTGTCATACACTGACTAAAAATATCATATTCCTCTTACATGTCATAATCTCCTTTGACTGCCCAAAGATGCCTTTCTCTCGTGCAAAGATGCTCACTGACACTTGTCATTAATTAAAAATCAGTTGAGGTTTCGAGGGCATTGCCCCCAAGCCCCCATGAGGGCGCTGCGCCTCAACCCCGCCCTGTACAGGGAGTGCACTAGGGGCACTACCCCTGGACCCCGCAAGGGGCTATGCCCCTTGACCCTGTCTTGGGGGTACTGCCCCCAAACCCCTATTAATTATTCAAGGGGGAAACCGCGGCTGCCAAAGTCACCAAAATTTACCCTGCTGCATATACACAAGGTGCTGACTATGCCAACTCAACATGGGATAAATAAATACAACATTAGGAATTTGCAAAGGTTGAGACACCTTAATTCCCAACACTTCTACTACACCTACACCTTCTACTTCTTCTACTCAATTATCTGCCCCCGCAACATTACCTCCTATTTCCACCATCCTTTCACCTTCTCTTCCTCTACCTCCACTACCTTTTCCTTCACCTCTTGTCATCTCTTCTTCCTTGTCAGTAGTATTAGTTAATCTAACGTAGACCAACATGCCTTCATGGTGCAGGAGCTTCAATTTACAACTATTTTTCAAATATTATATTTTAATAACCTTGTTAATTTTTGGTTTTATCTAAGGGCTTAGAAGCCATTTTTGATGTGTTGTAATAAGGACTTAGTCTACTTGATTTGACTAGTCCACTAGAAGATTTGAAAGACCTATTTTATAGGTTTTTCTATTTTAGAATTTTTTTGTTTTATTTAAAACTACTTTTTATTTTGATTTTCTGCCTTCCTAGGTAGTTGTACGAACAAGGGGAAGAGGAAGAGTTTTTAGAACTTCCTATATATCTCAGTTGTGATAAAACATGCTAAATATAAGAAAGCAAGAGGAGTTTTTTTAAGAAAAAGAGTATTTTTTCTGTTTTTTGCTGTTAAAATAGCCTTGGTACGGCCAAGTACGGCTACTTGTGAAGTGAATTTCTTTTCAATGTTTTAATTCTATGTTGAAGCTTCCATTTGCAGGTGATTGGAGGTTTTGAAACAGCTGGAGGTGTTCAATTTTTTTTTCTGTTTGCAAATATTGTATCAAACCCTCTTTACCTAGGGTTCTGAGGCAAGATGGAGTTTTGTTCCTCTGTCTTTTGAAGGTGAACAATCATCTTGTGAGGAGATGGAGGAATTTAGATTAGTTTGCATGTTCTTGTTGTTTGATAAGTTGTTCTCCTTTTTTCCTAGTGGTTGGCATGTCTCTATCTAGTCAAACAGTGACTAGTTAGCCAAGAAAGATAAAAAGACAGCAGAAATGTTAGAAAAAAGCCAAAGATTTGATCAAATGATGTTGATCTCTGTGTATTAGAAGGTTGGCAAGTCTGCACATCATCCCCCTGGTCCAATCAAGGTGTTTGTTTGAAACAAATCTTCTCTATTCCTCAACTAGAAAGAGTTCTAGGAGAAAAGACAGTTTGTTGTTATAAAAAAAATAGTCTATTTGCTAATTCATGTTGACAAAGTACGGCCCTGTACTTTTTGTGGAGAGTTAGCAAAGTTTCATGGATGTTCGAGTGTGTAGTAATCCTACATGGTCTGTGGAAGGAATGTTGAATTGAGATTGTGTGAAGAAACCTTAAAGAAGTAGATTTCTTTGTAATGCTGTTTTTGTGACAGTCAAGGATAGTTGCTGTCCACATTCCTATTTAGGACAAAAATTTGATCATCTGGTTAATAGTTTAATGTTGTTCCTGTCTACAGAAGGTATAAAGAAGAATGATGAGGAGAACCCTATTGATAAGGGAGTACCATACCAAATTGATGGTTCATAACAGTTACAAGTTACAAGTTGTTACCACAATACTGTCATAAGACAGTCGGTATGCTATTACTGTCCATTGTCCTCCATAAATACAGTGTGGATTGTATGTATGCAAATAGTAGTTATTTCACCTTGAAATGGTCAGTATGCATCAAGAATTCAAGTTCTTTTTAAACCTTGAGGGGTCATTTAACAAATTCTTTAAGTCTTCAACTTTCTCCAAACGCTGTCCTAAGACAGCAACCTGTTGTTTTGCTATCCACTGCCCCTTTAGTCATAGTGTGGGCCTACATGTGAGTTGATGGTTGGTCTTTCATATCTAATGTTTAGTGTGCACATAGTATTGATGGTCCTGTGAAGTTTGAGATGTTGAACCAAATCTAGAAGGGTTAAACCTTATTCCAAACACTGTCTAAAATAGTCTTATTGCTGCTACTGTTATTTGTCTAGAGAATGCAAGAAGTGCTCTCTATGTCAGAAGTCTCATGCCTGTCATGACAAGTATGTGTGTTTACTATTGGTAGAGGTGTGGTAATAGGTTGTGAGTCCTTGAAAGGGTGTATTATGCCAGAAGTTGGATGGAGCAATGACTCTCCAAATTGAGAAGTGGTTAGCCTGAGAGGAGGACACTAGATAGAGGTCCTAGGCTAGATAAATCTCAGTAATAGCCTTGTGTAGGCTTTGTGGTCACAAACACTTTTGCAAACCTTTAAGAAGGAAGTTTAGTTCCTTGAGTGAGATTCAAACTATTCTTACCTTACCTCTGCATCATATTGGTATCAGAGCCAATATTCTGATTGGAAGCAAGTGTATGTCAGAAGAGGAAATTGAAACAGAGGCTAGTACAATGCCTCCCAAGACAATGAGTCAAGATGCCATCAAGAAGTTGGTGGAAGAGATGGTTGAAGCAAGACTGCAAGAAGCAAAATTGCAGGAAGAGAAGAAGTCTAAAGGCAAGACCAAAGAAGAAGGAAGTTCTTCTGACACAAATGAAGAAACAGAGGCAGAAGAGGATCCTCAGGAGCAGGACATGTCTGCAGATCAGAAAGCCTTTTTGAATGCACTTAAGGGTGCTCATGGTGATAGTGGTGATCCTAAGATGGAGGTGCCTACCTTCCATGGCAAGTTGGATGGAGATGTTCTCACCGACTGGATAGAGGCTATGTGCAACTTCTTTGATTACAAGGAGTTCAATGACAGCAAAAAGGTCAAATTTACCAAGACAAGGCTAAGAGGTTCTGCATTAATATGGTGGAACTATATGCAAAGTGAGAGGGAGAAGATTGGGAAAAGTCCAATCACTAAATGGAGCAGAATGGTGGCTATGCTCAGAAGCAAGTTTATGCCACCTGACTATGAGATTCAAATCATAATGAGATTTCAGAATTTGAGACAAAAAGACATGGATGTGGCTGCCTACACAGAAGAATTTCATAGACTCAGTATGAGGGCCAATCATAATGAAGATGAAAAAGGGATGGTGGCTAGGTACCTGAATGGACTGAAATATTATCTGCAAGATGAGATAAGTTTGGTGTTACCAAAGATAGTGGATGAATGTTTCCTGTTGGCCTCCAGAGCTGAGGAAAAGCTGAGAAGGAAGGGTGATCAAAGTGCCAGAGGTAGAGGTGGCAGAAATCAAAGAGGTAGAGGCAATTTTGGCCTTGGACAGTTCAACAAAACTGAAAATAACAGCCAACAAGAAACTCAATCAGCAACAGAGCATAGAGGAGGTTTTAGAGGTGGTAGAAATCATAATGGTAGAGGCAGGAATGGTGGAGGTGGTAGAGGACCAGGAGTCTTCACTGGAAGATGTTATGGCTGCAATCAAGTTGGCCATACAATGAACAAATGTCCAGGGAAAGCCAGCAGCTCTCATGACAGTGGGAAGAGAAATCAGTTGGTGAAAGATGATGACTGTGAAAGTGTGAATCCACTGATGGGAAGTGCTGCACCTATTCTAGATGGAGAGAGTATGATGATAAAAAGGTCTATGCTGAAGATGCCATTAAAACAAGAGCCTCCTCAGAGAAAGAATCTTTTCAGAACCCAAGGTTTAGCCTATGGGAAACTCTGCAAAATCATAGTGGATTCAGGGTCTACTGAGAATGTGGTATCCACTGAGATGGTTGAGAAGTGCAAGTTGAAGAGGCTGCCTCATATCAGTCCTCACAAGATCTCTTAGTTGAACAAGAATCAAAGTTTCATGGTGGAGGAACAAGCTTGGGTTGAATTTGCAATTGGTGACTACAAGGACAAAGTACTATGTGAAATCATTCCCATGGATGCATGTCACCTGCTTCTTGGTCGTCCCTGGCAGTATGATGTTAAAGCTCAGCATGATGGTGAGAAGAACACTTATGTCATCACCAAGAATGGAAGGCCATTCAAAATGGATCCTTTGTTGGAGAAGCCCAGGGGAAAGGAAAATAACAGCAGTGTCATGTTAGTAAGTGGAAATGAGTTCCTAAATATCTTGAAGGAGAATGACAACCAGGGGTATGCCTTGGTCATGAAGCCCAAGAGTGGATCAGATCAGCAAGAACAAAAATAGAAGGAGATTCCATTGGAAGTACAGCAACTTCTAGATAAGTATCAAGACCTTGTGGTAGAGGAAGTTCCCAACTCCTTACCACCCATGAGGGATATTAGTCATCAAATTGACTTAATACCTGGTGCTACATTGCCTAACAAGGCTGCATACAAGCTAACTCCACAGCAAAATGAAGAGGTGGCAAGGCAAATTCAAGATCTCCTAGAGAAAGGGCTGATTAGGAAGAGTCTAAGTCCCTGTGCAGTTCCAAGTGTACTGGCTCCTAAGAAGGATGGAAAGTGGAGGCTATGCACAGATTCTAGGGCCATAAACAAGATCACCATAAGATACATATTTCCAATGCCAAGGATTGAAGATCTCTTGGATTACCTGGGAGGATCATGCTATTACTCAAAGATTGATTTGAAATCTGGATATCATCAAATCCGGATCAGACAGGGAGATGAATGGAAGACTGCTTTCAAGACCAATGAAGGTCTCTATGAATGGCTTGTTATGCCATTTGGTCTTAGCAATGCGCCAAGTACATTTATGCACCTGATGAATGAGGTATTAGTTGAATTCATTAGTAAATTTGTTATTGTTTATCTTGATGACATACTAATCTTCAACAGGACAAGGGAAGACCATGTGAAGCATGTTGGTCAGGTGTTGGAGAAGCTGCATGAGCACAAGTTGATGATCAACTTAGACAAATGTGAGTTCATGAAAACTGAACTTGTATACCTGGGATTTGTCATTTCTAATGGCTGTTTGAAGATGGATCCCTCTAAGGTTGAGGCTATTCTCAGTTGGCCTACCCCTAAAACAATGGGAGATGTGAGAAGTTTCCATGGATTGGCGACTTTCTATAGGAAGTTTATCAGAGGTTTTAGTCACATTAGTGCTTCCATCCTCAACACCATCAAGGGTGGAGTCAAATGTAGATTCCAGTGGACAAAGGAAGCTAATGATAGTTTGAGTTGTTGAAAACAAAGGTGGCTGAGTTACCTACCTTAGTACTCCCTGATTTTGATAAGGTATTTGTTGTTGAGTGTGATGCAAGTTAGCAAGCTATTGGTGCTGTTCTTAGCCAGGAAGGACATCCAGTGGCATTCTTTTCAGAAAAGTTGAATGAAGCCAAGCAAAGGTATTCTACCTATGACTTAGAACTCTATGCAATGGTGCAAGCTCTTAAGAAGTGGTGACATTATTTGCTACCCAAAGAATTTATTGTGTTTACTGACAATCATGCTTTAAGCTTTCTTAACAGTCAAGAAAAATTGAATCATAGACATGTTAAGTGGATGGAACAGCTACAAGTTTATACTTTCACAATTAAGCACAAAAGAGGTGTCTCTAATAAGGTAGCTGATGCATTAAGTAGGAGGTTGCTTCTTGTTCAGGAAATTCAGTTAGAAAGCATGGGTATTGACTGTTTAAAAGAGCTGTATAAAGAAGATTCTAATTTCAAAGAGGCTTATGATGTTTGTGTGAACTTGGCTAACACATTCCATGGAGAGTATGCAGATTTTGTTTTGCAGGAAGGCCTCTTGTTTAAGGGCAATTTGCTGTGTGTCCCTAAGTGCTCTATGCGGGATAACATCATCAAGGAGAAGCATAATGGTTCTTTAGGAGGACATTTTGGCTTGGACAAGACACTAGAACAAGTCACAAGGTTCTATTTTTGGCCAAAGGTGCAATTAGATGTGAGAAAATATGTAGCTAGCTGTGCAATCTGTCAAAGAGCCAAAGGTGTGTCTTCAAATGCAGATCTATACCAGCCCCTGCCCATTCCCAACAGACCTTGGGAAAGTATCAGCATGGATTTTGTGCTTGGGTTACCCAGGACAGCCAGAGGGGTGGATAGTGTGTTTGTCATTGTTGATAGGTTCAGCAAGATGGCTCATTTTGTGCCATGTAAATGCACAAATGATGCATCTCATGTTGTAGGTATGTTTTTCAGAGAGGTAGTAAGGATACACGGTTTACCATTGTCCATTGTAACTGACAGAGATTCTAAGTTTGTAGGTCACTTCTGGAGGACCTTGTGGAAGAAGCTGGGCACACAATTATCTTTTTCATTAGCCTACCATCCACAAACTGATGGTCAAACTGAGGTGGTTAATAGGTCTCTTGGAAACCTTCTAAGGTGCCTTACAAAGCAGCATGGTTTGGCATGGGATTTGGTTATCAGTCAGGCTGAATATGCCTACAATGATTCAAAGAATAGGAGCACTGGTAAAAGTCCTTTTGAGATAGTTTATGGTTTTCATCCAAGAGGGCCACTTGAGCTGAAGGATCTCCAAGGTTGGGATAGAAGGAGTGCACTTGGTGAAGAGTTTTCTGTCTCCATGAAAACAATTCATGATCAAGTCAAGTTGCAACTAGAAAAATCAGTCACAAAGTACAAAGAAAAGGCAGATTTGAAGAAAAGAGAAGTACAGTTCAAAGTTGGTGACTTAGTCATGGCATATATGAGGAAAGAGAGGTTGCCAAAGGGTCAACCAACTAAACTCCTGATGAAGAAGATTGGACCTTGCAGGATAGTGCACAAATTCAGTCCAAATGCCTATGAGATTGAACTACCAGATGGCTTGGGTATCTCTCCTATTTTCAATGTTTGTGATCTTTTTCCTTTCAGACCTCCATTGCCAGATGAAAGTGGATTAGATGTGGTGCTTGAAGATACTGATTGGATCAAGGATTTGCCTCCAAACAAACCTTTACAGTTGGAGTGCATTTTGGATTCCAAAGTTATCAAGAAGACTCGGAGGGGTGTCTATAAGGACTACTTAGTGAAATGGAAGGATCTCCCTGACTCAGAGGCCACCTGGATGACTGAAGCAGATATTCTGAAGCATGGCATGACACTTCAACAATTGGCAACTCAAGGGACTTGAGTTTTTCCCACAGGGGGAGTATGGTGCAGGAGCTTCAATTTACAACTATTTTTCAAATATTATATTTTACTAGTTCCTTGTTAATTTTTGGTTTTATCTAAGGGCTTAGAAGCCATTTTTGATGTGTTGTAATAAGGACTTAGTCTACTTGATTTGACTAGTCCACTAGAAGATTTCAAAGACCTATTTTATAGGTTTTTCTATTTTAGAAACTTTTTGTTTTATTTAAAACTGCTTTTTATTTTGATTTTCTACCTTCCTAGGCAGTTGTACGGACAAGGGGAAGAGGAAAAGTTTTTAGAACTTCCTATATATATTAGTTGTGATAAAACATGCTAAATATAAGAAAGCAAGAGGAGTTTTTTTAAGAAAAAGAGTATTTTTTCTGTTTTTTGCTGTTAAAACAGCCTTGGTACGGCCAAGTATGGCTGCTTGTGAAGTGAATTTATTTTCAATGTTTTAATTCTATGTTGAAGCTTCCATTTGCAGGTGATTGGAGGTTTTGAAACAGCTAGAGGTGTTCAATTTTTTTTTCTATTTGCAAATATTGTATCAAACCCTCTTTACCTAGGGTTCTGAGGCAAGATGGAGTTTTGTTCCTCTGTCTTCTGAAGGTGAATAGTCATCTTGTGAGGAGATGGAGGAATTTAGATTAGTTTGCATGTTCTTGTTGTTTGATAAGTTGTTCTCCTTTTTTCCTAGTGGTTGGCATGTCTCTATCTAGTCAAACAGTGACTAGTTAGCCAAGAAAGATAAAAAGACAACAGAAATGTTAGAAAACAGCCAAAGATTTGATCAAATGATGTTGATCTCTGTGTATTAGAAGGTTGGCAAGTCTGCACATCATCCCCCTAGTCTAGTCAAGGTGTTTGTTTGAAACAAATCTTCTCTATTCCTCAACTAGAAAGAGTTCTAAGAGAAAAGACAGTTTGCTGTTATAAAAAAAATAGTCTATTTGCTAATTCATGTTGACAAAGTACGGCCTTCTACTTTTTGTGGAGAGTTAGCAAAGTTTCATGGATGTTGGAGTGTGTAGTAATCCTGCATGGTCTGTGGAAGGAATGTTGAATTGAGATTGTGTGAAGAAACCTTAAAGAAGTAGATTTCTTTGTAATGCTGTTTTTGTGACAGTCAAGGATAGTTGCTGTCCACATTCCTATTTAGGACAGAAATATGATCATCTGGTTAATAGTTTAATGTTGTTCCTGTCTATAGAAGGTATAAGGAAGAATGATGAGGAGAACCCTATTGATAAGGGAGTACCATACCAAATTGATGGTTCATAACAGTTACAAGTTACAAGTTGTTACCACAATACTGTCATAAGACAGTCAGTATGCTATTGCTATCCATTGTCCTCCATAAATACAGTGTGGATTGTATGTATGCAAATAGTAGTTATTTCACCTTGAAATGGTCAGTATGCATCAAGCATTGAAGTTCTTTTGAAACGTTGAGGGGTCATTTAACAAATTCTTTAAGTCTTCAACTTTCTCCAAACGCTGTCCTAAGACAGCAACCTGCTGTTTTGCTGTCCACTGCCCCTTTAGTCATAGTGTGGGCCTACATGTGAGTTGATGGTTGGTCTTTCATATCTAATGTTTAGTGTGCACATAGTATTGATGGTCCTGTGAAGTTTGAGATGTTGAACCAACTCTAGAAGGGTTAAACCTTATTCCAAACACTGTCTAAAACAATCTTATTGCTGCTACTATTATTTGTCTAGAGAATGCAGGAAGTGCTCTCTATGTCAGAAGTCTCATGGCTGTCATGACAAGTATGTGTGTTTACTATTGGTAGAGGTGTGGTAATAGGTTGTGAGTCCTTGAAAGGGTGTATTGTGCCAGAAGTTGGATGGAGCAATGACTCTCCAAATTGAGAAGTGGTTAGCCTGAGAGGAGGACACTAGATAGAGGTCCTAGGCTGGATAAATCTCAGTAATAGCCTTGTGTAGGCTTTGTGGTCACAAACACTTTTACAAACCTCTAAGAAGGAAGTTTAGTTCCTTGAGTGAGATTCAAACTATTCTTACCTTACCTCTGCATCACTTCACTACCCATATCCACTGTAGTTCCTATTTCACAAATGCCTGTAGATTCTTTGGCCATACCTTTGCTGCTCAGAATTGAGAAAGTATGTGCAGAGTTGGGTTTGTAGGAGCATGAAGTAGCATTATTACCTAGGGAGGAGAAAGATGTAATGATGAAAGTAAGTAATGACGCCTCAAATGAACCTCTGACCAATGTTGAAGTCATTGATATATCTGACAGCCCTCCAGAGAAAGGTCAAACAGAGGAAGTTTTCAAGGCAGCCCAAGAAAATATAATGATAAATCAGGAAGACTTTGCGAAAGGAGGAGAGAAATAAGAAGAGATGAGTATAGATAAAGATGAAGAACCAGAGCAAGAGCAAGAACCACTTGAAGAACTGGCTATAACTAATAATGATGAAGCCACTAAATTGAATAAATCTTCAGCACTTGAATGGCTACAAAGCAGAGTGGCATATCCTAAGCCACAAGTAGAAATAATGTAGCTGGATTTGAGTACTATTTTGTCACAAGCTCAGAGGCCCAAGAAGTAAAAGAAGGTAAAGATATAATCAAGAATCTATAAGGATGAATCAGGGTCTAGAATTGTAGAGATAGTTGTCCCGCTAGTAGATGCAACCAAAGAACAAGTCAGAGTGGAGGATTATGTAATCTCCACAGCTGATTTGGGACCTGCCACTCGTGCTTAAAGAGTGGATGACTTCAGAGGATCAGTTACATCAATTTTGGAATAGTTAGACAAAGATGAGATGTCTAAGAAGGATTTAAACTAGCAAAATGAAGAACTCCGCACTTGCCTTCAGTTTCTAGTCAAGCCAATTGATGCGGGAGGAGATGTAAGGACAGTGCCCACTTTCCTATCTACTGACAAAATGGAAAGACTAGGCAAGGTAAGGTCCAAATCCCAGGGTACTAAAAATAGGTTGTTTAGAGTTTTTGAGATGGGATGCGAGACTATCGATGCCTCTGCTCAAGCACATAAGAAGCTAGTGGAACTTCATAAGAAATGGAAAGATCTATGTGAGGAATGTGACTCCTTTGATGAGTATTACTCTCATATGTATCCGTAGATAAAGAGCATCAGGGATTTGCCTATTAGACTCTGGTAATAGAAAATATTCTAACCAGGAACAAGCTGCCCAAGCCCATTGAATGGTATCAACAGTGACGTTTAAGGAAGGAAACTTTTGAAAACATAATAGAAGCATATAAGCTAGCAGATGAGGAGCTATGGTCAATTATATACGATATCAATGATTCTTTCAAGGATTGCCTAGAAACATCCTATGATGACTACGCCCCTTATGATATTGAGAAATGTAAAAGAAAATTACATAAGGTAATTTTTGAAAATACCAAGCTCAGTATGGAAGACAGGTTGGATAAGGTAAATGACCTCAGAGCTGAATTCAAAGCATTCCACAAGGCTCATGCAGAGATAGAAAAGATATACAACAGATTTAGTTGGGAATTGGAGATGTTTGATTATTGGATCAATCATTTGAAGAATCTAGATCCCTCAGCGATCAATCTTGCACTTGAGGCATGGCTGACTTATCGCAATAAGCTAGCTGGCGAAGACAAAATTAATTTAGATGAAGAGTCTTGATATTGTTTTGAATATTTTAAGAATGTAATCCCATCATAATTGTAAATTGCTATATTTGGGGCAGCATGTGACTTTATTTTGTCTTTTCTATGCTTTTAAAATATTCTTTTCTATTAACATATTGAGTTGGCTATTCAAATTAACTAGATTCAATGTATCTAGAGGTTGTTTTTCATCTTTTTTGTAGAAGACAAAATGTAATCCAAGAATTGATATGAGCTATTACAATTGTATTTATTTATGTAATCTAGACCATCGGTGTTGAGTTAATCTCCACCATTCATTTGAAAACTTGGTATGCTACTTTCCTATATAAAGGGCTGCCATTTCCACTTTTTGTAAGAGAGAATTTGATGCCGAATTGTTGACATTCTGCCATTTGAAGTAATACAAAGCAAGTTTCTGTAGTGTTTCTGAGAATTTGTGTATTGTGTTCCTTATTTGGTTTTCATGGTTCACTTCTTGCTCTCCCATGGTTAATTAATTGTGCTTTTATAATGTTCATGGTTTGCTGAAAATATCTGATGAATATTCTAAGTCCATACTTTTAGTTATTTGCTGATGGTAGATAGCTATGTAAAGTTAGTCTGGGCTGATCATTTATGCTAAAATTCAATTACATTTCACTAGTTAAATCATGCCATTAATTAGGTATTTAACAAATGAATGTAAATTAAAAATTTGTTGACTTCCATTGAAGATAGCACCATTTTCTGTAGTACTGTAACACCCATTTTAGTTTGGTAACTCAGAAAATTGGTTAAGTTCTAGAGTATTTGGCTACTTAAAGTGACCCATACATTGTGAATGTCACTTAGGATTTCTCTAAAACCCTAAGCTTTTTGCATTTTCTTTGAAAACTATCATTAGATTAGGAATTTCAACAACATTTTACATTATTTTATCAACTCAAAATTATGAAAGGGTTTATTTGTATTTGCTTTCCCAACTTGAAGATCTATAGATTACATGTAAGACCCCTTGTAGGCACAACTAGAACATACCAACTGAGAGATTCCAAGCAAACTAAGACCTAGCTATATTATCCTTGGAGTAGTGTTACCTAGGGTAGGATACTTTTCAAGAGAGGTGTGAAACCAACAATCACACCTGCGTTGCTACATGCTAAAACCACCATCAACAAAATAATCTTCAAGTGGATTGTTGGAACTTGTGCACATTGATTTGTGTGGTCCTGTCAGGGTTAGGAGTTTTCAAGGAGACATATACTTTATGTTGCTGATTGATGATCATTCCTAGATGATGTGGGTCACCTTCTTGAGAGAGAAATTAGAGGCTCTTGACAAATTCAAAGCATTTAAGGCCAGGGTGGAGAATGAGATTGGTGTGAAGATGAAGTGTCTGAGATATGACAGAGGTGGAGAGTTTACCTTCAGTGAGTTCAATGCATTTTGTGAAAAGCATGCAATAAGAAGATAGTTGTCTACTCCTAGAACTTCTCAGCAGAATGGAGTTGTAGAAAGGAAGAACTAAACTATTCAAGAGGCTACTAGAACCATGATGATGGAAGCAAATGTTCCACATGTCTATTGTAGAGAGGCTGTAAGTACTACTATCTACACTCTTAACCAGATGTAGATCAAAGGTAATTCTAGTGAAACACCTTATGAACTATGGTTTGGTAATGCTCCTTCTATGAAATATTTTAGAGTTTTTGGTAGTAAATGCTATATCAAAAGAGATGAAGATCTAGGCAAGTTTGATTCAAGATGTGATGAAGGAATATTTCTAGGTTATTCTAATCAAAGCAAAGCATACCAGTGCTTTAACAAGAGATTGAAAAAGATGGTTGAAAGTGCTAATGTCAAGGTTGATGAAAGCAAGGAGAGACGTTCAAGGTTTTGTGGATATGAATCAGATGGTCAAAATGAAAGTCCAAATGAAGGAAAGCAAGTTCAATTTACTTTAGAGAATCTAGTGACTCAAGAAGTTAATGCAAATGTTGAGGAACAAGTCCAAGAATCAGAAGTTAAAGAAAATCCCAAAACTCCCAAGTATGTAAGATTGAATAATTCTAAAAATTAGATCATAAGAGATAAAAATAAAGGTGTTCAAACTAGAAGAAGAATTTCTGAAGAACAAGAGGAGTATTGTCTGATTTCAAAGATTGAACCAAAATCAATGAATGAAGCTTGTAATGATGAAAGTTGGATAAAAGCAATGGAAGAAGAATTAACACAAATTGAAAAGAATCATACTTGGGATCTTGTTCCTATACTTAAATACAAAAATGTAATTGGAACCAAATGGGTCTTCTAGAAAAAATTGAATGAAGATGGTGAAGTTGTGAGAAATAAAGCAAGATTGGTGTGCAAAGATTACTCTTAGGTAGAGGGAATTGATTTTGTAGAAACTTTTGCTCCGGTGGCAAGAATTGAAGCAATCAGATTATTTCTTGCCTTTGCTACTTACAAAGATTTTAAAGTATACCAAATGGATGTCAAGTCAACATTTCTGAATGGAGAATTAGAAGAAGAGGTCTACATTGAGCAACCAAAAGAATTCTATTTGCCTGATCAAGAAGATAAGGTCTGCAGATTGAAGAAAGCATTATATGGACTTAAACAAGCCCCAAGAGCATGGTATACAAGATTAGATAAGCATCTGCTAAAGTTAGGCTTTAACAAAGGCACTGCTGACAGTAATCTATATTTCAAAATTGATCATGAACACATCTTGATTGTTGAATTATTTGTTGATGACATAATCTTTGGTGGAAATGAGAGTATGACTAAAAAATTTCTAATTAGATGCAAAGTGAATTTGAGATGTCCATGATTGGTGAAATGAAGTTTTTCTTAGGTCTACAAATCATTCAGTCAGAAAAAGGCATCTTCTTACCTCAGTCTAAGCATGTGAAAGAGTTGTTGAAAAAGTTTGGAATGGAGGATTCAAAACTAGTGAGTACTCCTATGGTAACCAGATGTAAGTTGAGTAGAGATGATGATTCCCATAAGGTAGATTAGAAAAAGTATAGATCAGTGATTGGAGGACTACTTTATCTGACTCATACTAGACCTGATATTATGAATGCAATTGGTCTTGTTGCTAGATTTCAAGTTGATCCTAGAGAATCTCATGTTGTGGCAGTCAAAAGAATTTTTAGATATCTAAAGGGAACATCTGACTATGGCTTATGGTATCTTAAGGGTGATGATTTCACTCTTCATGCATATACAAATGCTGATTGGGTAGGAGATGTGGATGACAAGAAGAGTACTAGTGGAGGTACATTTTTCTTGGGAAAGAGATTGGTTTCTTGGTTGAGCAAAAAGCAAGAGGCAATATCTCTATCTACTATAGAGGAACAGTACATAGCAGCAACAAGTAATTGTACTCAAGTTTTGTGGATGAAGCAAATGTTGAAGGATATCAAAGTTGTGTTTGAAGAACCTGTTACAATCTTCCATGATAATTCAAGTGCAATAAACATTTCAAAGAATCTAGTGTTGCATTCAAATACAAAGAATATATGCATCAAGTTTCACTTGTTGAGAGAGAAGGTAAATAAGAATGAAGTCAGATTGGAGTTTGTCTCTTCAAAGGATCAGATTGTAGATATCTTTACTAAACCCCTACCTAAGGATACTTTTGAGTATCTTAGAGGGAAGCTAGGGGTCATTGCCCCTCCTATTCAGAACTAAGGTGCACTAATGTGCATCAGTCTGGTGGAACTCATAGTCATATCTTGTGGTCAGGATTGGTGTTAAGGGAATGCTACTCAGTGGGAGTAGTCAATATGTTTTGAGTTCAGTATGAGTTTGTCTAAGAAACAAAAAGGGTGAGAGATGATTGCAAATATGTGCCCTTTGCCATTGATGTCAAAGGGGGAGAGAAGTCATGTGAAAAAGTTGGAAGTGAGTAGTTGCTAATGAAAGGGGGAGTAGTAAATAAAATGGTTGTAGGTGTGATAAGAGAAAGAGGGAGAAGTTCTTGTCTTGCTGGTTAAAAGAGTTTTTCACATCATATCTTGCCATTAATGACAAAGAGGGAGATTGTTGCAAATATGTGCCTAATCGGTGTTGTCATTGATGTCAACATATCCTTATTGTCATTAGTGTTAACTGTATCTCATTCTAGAAGACTTATATGTTGAGGATATTGAGAAAATTAGCCTCTCTGAAAGAAACAAGTGAGTTACATATCTCTCTGTCAAAGATAGTGAAGACAGTGCAGTTCATTGAAGTAGATTGCTCTGCATTCCCTGTAGGATGAAGATCAGAGTCTGCGGACCAACAAGTATTGTAGAGGATTGTTTGAAGGTGCTCCAGTTATGATTTGAGAGGTCTGCATGAAGTATTGATGAAGTTATAGCCATTTGAGTAGAACCGGGTTTTTGCAGTGTTTAGAGGTGATAGAGTGACAGGAGTATGGTCCGGATTGATCTGCATTGGAATATTATGATCTATAGATCTAAATATGTGTTTGGGATATTAGTGTGTATCCTCAACTCAAGTGGTTTGTGGTTTGGAGGTCCGTAAACAATCTTTCTAGTGTGACAGTCATGATAGTTGGTGTTCTTGAGTTTCTGGATGGAGATGCAAGGGTTTCTAGTGAAGTGAGGTGGTATGGTTCTTCTTGTTGATTTCACTGTGCTTGTGTTGGTCTCTAGATCATGTGCCTTCTGTGTTGGTGGTCCACATTGAGGATTGAGCTCATGATTGAAGATTTGTCCTTGGGTGTTGTTGTTCTTTCTAGTCTTGGCTAACTAGATGCTTTATGCATATTGCAGATGATTTAAGAGAGGTTCTATGAAGTGTAGCATGGTGTTTGAGGAAGATTTGGATCCCAGCTATGTTTGGCCGATAGCATAGTGATTCACATTAATTCAGATGTTTGTAGTACCAACCTTGATGTTTATTCCAAGGTTGATGAAGCTTATAAATATGTGTGGTTGAGTTGTGGAAATGCATCTTATGTGAAAATGACAAGATCCTAAGAAAGGAGGAAAGGCAGAGCAAAGAAGAGGAAGAGCAGTAAAGGATGAGGAGATAGCGAAGAATTGTTTGGGGGTAGAGCAGAAGTATTATGCGCTTAAACGGAATTGACCTTGGCATGAAGAAGGTGTTGTTATCTAGTTCAATCTTTCTATGATAAACTTATCAATATTTCTGTAGGTAGTGAGCCTCTTGGAGCAGTGAGCTCCAGGCAGTGCACCCTGAAGGCATGTGCCTTCCCCATTTTCTATTTTTTTAATAGAGAATAATCTTGTGGGTTAACCCCCACCATGGTTTTTCCCTTAACTAGGTTTCCACGTAAAAATCTTGGTGTTATGTGTGTTGATTTTATTTCTACTCGTGTTGTTGATTCATGTTTTCATGATTATATCATTCATATGTTATTAAGTGGTAAAGAATTTTAATTATAGCAAAGGATAAAAGTTTTGGTGACAACTAATTCAACCCCCCTCTCAGTTGTTTGCCCTTATTTCAATAGTATTATGGATCAAAATTTGGGAGATATATGGAGACTCAAATATTTCTCTATTCTCACATGGTCCTACTATGATCACAAATAACATCCCACATCATGATATATATAAAGAATGTCTAGTTGACATAGAGGAAATAAACACTCCATTTATTGTTGCTTCATTAGATTTCAGATTCACTTCTTCGAGAGCTTCCAATACTTCCTTGCAATACTAGGATAAATATATCAACCTTCCTAGCATTGTTGATTGGGGCATATTTCTACTCGACATTGCTTATCTGCTTGTAGAGTCCCATATTACTAATTTGGAAGCACTGAGTAAGGACATCAACCTTATCTTTGATGATAGTTTCAATTAAGTTGCATCACCATTATCCTCTTCAGATATTTATGCTCTACATCCATCTACACATGGTTCTGGATTGTCATCACCTTCATCTATTAGGCATGCACCTGATATGATTATGGCATCCTTCGGCATCAACATGGGGACACTTGAGAAGTCTTTGAAGATATCAAAATAGGCATCTTCATCATCCTTGGATTAGATTTAGTATGATTTAGGAACATACATACATCTTCTTGCACATTCCTATTTATAATGGAGAGATATTCTACATCTTCAATTGTTTTTATTTCTTCCTAAGGGGAGGAATATTGTTCGACATTCTTGGATCTACATCTGCATCCTTTGTTGAGAATCCAACCTCACTGCAATAAAACACATATTATGGGGGGGGGTCTCATAGACCTTCTATCATTTTCTCTCCTATGGGGGGAAACATTTATTGTACTTAGTGAATGAAGTAATACTTCTTCACTTGTATAATTTCTTTTCATACTATTTACATGAGATATAAATTTTATTGAAAAAGATTTTGAAATTAAAACCCTAAAATCTATATCAAATGCAACAAAAAAAATTACATATATAACAATAAAAACCAGATAAATGTTACCAAATGTTTTTAAATGTGGTTGCTCAATTCTTTTCCAACATAATTGTCCTTGTCCTCCTTTTGATTGGGAAATGTAGGGTTTTTATAATGTTTTGGGAGAGTGGTTTCAAAAGTAGTTAAACTGTAAATTGGTTGAATATTTGAATGGTGAGAGGTAGGTAAAAGAACGAGTTTTAATATTTTTAAATTTTTTTATGCATAGGTTTAGGTTTTAGTTTTTGGAAAATAATAAATTAAATTTGTTAATTTTAATTTAATATTTGCAAGAAATGGAGTAAAGTGGAGATTTAATTAGTTAATTAAATCTCATGTAAAGGGGAAGGATTAAGATTAAGAGTAAACTAGGGATTAATTAATGATAAAGATAATTAGGGGATGGTAGGGGATAATTAGGGATAATTTAGGGATGAATAGGAATGTGATCAATGGTCAATTTTAGATGTCTACATTTTGCCCCTCTTTGAGATGATTTTGTGAAGCAATGTCGTTTCAAAGAAGATTAAAACATAGGTTTTGGATTCAAATTTTGGATAGAATGGGGCTCACAAAAATGAAGGATTGGTAGATGATGCCCTCCTCAAGAGGATATGTAGGGATGAAGGAGATGGATATGCTTTGGAAAAAGGAAATGAAGGGGAGGAGATAGAGTTATGCTGATTTAGTTTGAGCAACCTGATGTTTGATATAGCATCAGACATTATGCACCAAAGTATAAAGACCAGGGTTATGATGTGTCAAATGTGAAAAGGACTGGAAGTCACTAGAAAGCATATGCCTAAGTGAATGATATGAAAGACCATGATGACAAAGTGGTAGGTATGTTGCGAGGACAGATACAGATGCAAGACAATAATGATATAACACACACAAACAAGAAAAGAAAAGCATGCACAAATGATTCAAAAACAAACAAGGTGATTGCCCCTACCAAGCTAAAAATTGATGATCGATTGGATCGATTGATGATGATTGATTGATTGATAATGTCTAGTTTCAAGAATGAGATACCTCATATAAGATGCCTAGTCTAGTTTCTAGAGTGCACCAACATGTATAAGAAAATTGATATGATTGATTACTAGCGTTGTTGATATGGGAATGATTTATCCCAAGAACAATGTGAAGATTGTGTAATTGATATGGGAACGATATATCCTTAGAACACCATGAGAAGTGGGAATGATATATCTCAATGATTAGAGTGATTGAGTGGATTGATTAAGTTGGATAGTGTTGTCATTGTGGGAAATGATATATCCCTAGAGAAACCCACGGATGTGGGAATGATATATCGCATTGATGATGATCATGATGATTGATCGATCAGGATTACAACAAGGCTAGGAACAAGACCATGGATGCAATTGGATAATTCAGCTAGATTGGTTGACAAGATTGGTATGGACTAAGGGTAATTGCATTTGGATCATTGTTTCTTGGAATTATTTGATTGATCTGGATTGATTTTGATGATTTGATGGAATTGATTGTTGATTTGATGGATTGATTCAAATTGATGATTTGATTGATTTGATGGAATTGATTGATTTAGATTTTTATTGCTTGGGTTTTTGTTGGATATTTGATTTTTTTTTGTATTTTCAAATGTTTTGATTTTTTTTAATTTTTAGTTTATTTTGGATGTTTAGCATTGGATTGTGTATTGATAGCCTTTGGATAGATGCCAATGACAAGGAAAAACTAAATGAAAAGGCAAGAATGATGATAGGAAGCATATGAGAAATAATGGATAGGATACATAAGGGGATTGGATGGAAGGATAACAGGATGACGAAAGTATGACTAGAAGGATTAAAAAGATTGGTGATAGAATAAATGTAGGATTGGATAGCTAAAAGGATAGACAATAGGATAAAGGTAGGAGTATGGATGGATAAAAGGATTGGTGATAGAAGGATAATGAATAGGAGATATATGATAGATGGATGAAGTGAGCCGAGGATGTGATCTCCAAGGCCCACATCGCATAGGAACAATATGCCCCCACTCTAGATATTATGCCTTAGGATTTGGTGAGGTGATGCTTATTAGAATGCATGATGGGGATAATGCTTGGAAGGTATGAATGGACTTAGTAGTAGATGGATGTATGGAGGATATTCTTAGAAATGGATGGGTGAAATTTGGAATATGACAAGAGGTGTCAAAAGCAATTTTCAACATTTTGCCCCTACCTTCATGAAGATCAAAAGGAAGGGAAGATTGAAAATGATAGAATATGAGATGGTGTAGATAGGATGGGAAATGATAGGATAGGATATGAGATGGTGTAGATAGGATGTGATAGATGGGATGGGATATATGAGACAACATGCCCCCAAGTATAAGTCACAGATTTTCACCTACACATGATGTTTGTTTGTTAGGTTTTGATCATGGTACTTATCCAAGGTGCCATAACAATGGTTGTCACCATTAGATGAAGGATTTATGTTTATTTTGATGTTTTTTTATAGGGGATAGTTAGATAGAATAGGTAGTGACTCAAGATTTTGTTCCCATAGAAAGATGGTAATGTTTGATGATGAATAGAAGTCACTCACATAGACTATGTCAAATGTCATTATTCTCATAGATGTTGGTAGTGTTGGGAATTAAGGTGTCTCAACCTTTGCAAATTCCTAATGTTGTATTTATTAATCCCATGTTGAGTTGGCATAGTTAGCACCTTGTGTATATGCAGCAAGATAAATTTTGGTGACTTTGGCAGCCGCAGTTTCCCCCTTGAATAATTAACGGGGGTTTAGGGGTAGCACCCCTGGTGCACTCCCTGTCGCAGTACAGGGTGGGGTTGAGGGGCAGTACCCTCATGGGGGTTCGGGGGCAACGCCCCTAAAAACTCAACAGATTTTTAATTAATGACAAGTGTCAGTGACCATCTTTGCATGAGAGAAAGGCATCTTTGGGCAGTCAAGGGAGGTTATGACATGTAAGAGGAATATGATATTTTTAGTCAGTGTATGACGGATTCTCTGACAAATGTAAGGTGCGTAAGAGCATCTTTCGTAACCTATCTTGGGACCAGGTGCCCACTTCAGGATGGGATATTGGACAAGTGTCCTTAGGCGTGGGTTTTGGGGCATGAGTCCAAGATGGATGCCCATCTCTAGAAGGTTCCATATTTGCCTTGTAAACTCTATATAAACAGGTGCTTGGATGGGAGATAGACAACTTTGGTACAACTACTGTTATGCTACCAGAATATCTCTAGATTCGACATTCAAAGACTCCTGAAAGAGCATTGGCTCTGAAACTGTATTGTAATCTGTTATTGTTTACTGTAATACATTTGAGCTATGTTTTGGAGTGTGGGGTTTTTCATCTGTAAGGGTTTTGCCCATGTATATCTTATCTCTCTCTCTTCTGTCTACTTTCTATGTGTATGTGTATTACTGCTATATCTCTATTAGATGTTCTATGTTGCTATAGTTGTAAGAATTAAATTGAATTTGCATACATCTCTCCTCATTAGATTAGTGTAGGAAGCGATTTCCACACATCGAGCTTCCTTTCAGGTAGGGGATTGCATGAGAGAGAGATGTATTTAGTGGATAGTAGATTTTGATGTGAATTATGAAAGGTTCATGCAAGGATGGATAGGGGATAGTGGATTATGATGTGGACAACGATGGAAGGATAGTGGATTAGGATGGAGATAAAGAGATAGATAGGAATTATGTAAAAGCATGGACCATAGGGATATAATGGAAGAGCTAAGTGGGATAGTAGATAGAAGATGGGGAGATCGAGGTATGTGGGAATGTTGTGGAGTGGAAGGGAACCAAGACCATGGTTGTACACACCGAATTGAATTTTGAAGCTTTTTATTGGAAGGGGGATTTGGGAGTAATGGATATTGTGTCTTAGGGATTTGCCTATTTAGGTCTTTAGGGACCCAAATGGACTTATGAATTGTTGATGGTGTTTTTAGCACACAACAACACAAGTATGATTGCTGGGATCACACCTCTCTTGAAAAGTATCCTACCCTAGGTAAGACTACTCCAAGGATAATACAACTAGGTCTTAGCGTGCTTGGAATTTCTCAGTTGGATGTAACAACTATACCAACAAGAGGTCTTACATAAAATGTAGGGTTTATGAAAGATGGCAGCAATGTACATGTAGAAACCCTAGGTGCTTTAGACTATGAAGTCTGAAATGTCAGCAGATGGGCAATGAAATGCTGCTCAAACCCTAAATCTAACAAATTTGATGTAAAGAAAATGCAAAAAGAAAGGGAGAGGGAGAAGGGATAAGAGATTCTAAGTGACAATCACAATGGGGTAAAATGCTGCAAATAGACCATTCCTTGTTTCACTAGGATGGGAAACCCACAATGTTGCAAGAAATAATGCAATCTTCAAAGGATCCTTATGATTTTAAAATTGCATTCACTCATTAAACACCCAAACAATGGCACAACTTAACTAGTGGAATGCAACCAAACTGCATTCGATGACAAGGCCCAGGCTAACTATACACATCAACTTACAATCAACAAGCACTAATAGTATGGACCAAAGCATTCATCAGATATCTTAACATTTACCCATCATTGCAAAAGCACAACTAATTAAATTCAGATTGATATGAACCATGATTTAACCAAAGAGGATAAGATAAGAACAAAAATTCCCAACAACCTGCAAAACTTGCTTTATATTTATCACAATTTGGTAGAGTCTCAGTGATTCAATATCAAATTTTACTTGTTACAATGAGAGAATGACGACCCTTTTATAGACAAGGCACCATACCAAGTTTTTCAATGGATGGTGGAGATTCACTCCATACCAAGGGTCTAGATTACATGGCATTTAATAAGATACATCAATTAGTTTCATTTTGAATTATAATTTGTCCTGTAGGAAAGAGACAAAATACAACTTGCAAATACATTGAATCTAGACAAAATGGATGTTGGGCTAAGGTGCCATTAACCTTGTAAATCTTAATATTGTATTTATTATTTGTAATTTGTAATTACCATAAGGGATGTACAAGTTTCATCGGTAGAAGTAAAAATTATCTACTGTCCATGGTAATTACAGAGTTACTGCACGGTAAGTCCCAGAGTTACCGATGGTAGTTACTGGATGTCATTTACTATGGTAAATGCTAATTGGTCAAAGTGGGGTGCACATGTGGAGGAATAATCTATTTTTAGTGTTATGACACATGTCATAGATGCTGTAAGAAGGTGTAAGAGATTCTATGACAACTGTAAGTTGTCATAAGAATCTATAACACTTATAATAGCATATGACACATCATAAGATGTTGTAAGTGGATATTTTTGGCCCCAAGGTGTTCAAGCTTGCATGGGCACATTTTTCCAAGTGTAGGATGCATGTATGACAGCATTTATGACCCCGTAAGAGCCTATTCTTGGCTATGGATGCCCAAGGTTGTGTTGTTGACTCTTGACAAGTGTTATGAGCTTGTAAGAAGTCATTTAATATCTTGAGGTTGTGTAAATTCTATATAAACCAAAACATAGTAGATGAGAGGCATAATATAACAGTTTACAAGTACCTAGGTTCTTCCAGAGTGAAGGTTGAAGGACAAAGGAAGTGAATGTATTTGTAAACTCCTTTTGTGAAGATAATACAACTTGACCTCTTTCCTTGGTGGATTTTTTTACCTGAAAGGGTTTTCTCCACGTTAAACACTTGTGTTATGTGCTTCATTCTGCTTCTAGTATGTTTCTATATTGTGGGTTTATGTTTTGTTACAATCTCCATTGTTAATAGCACACAGTTAAAGATTGCTAAAATTTATCTCAAATCAGATTTCCATTGAATTAGCGTTGCTTTCATTTCTAACAATGGATACCTATTTGGGTGTATATGATGAAAAGTTAATTTTCAAGGCCTAATTATGTCAAAATAGAGTCACATGACACTTGAAAATATGAGCTAATATGGATTCACGAGATTCCAAGTATTGGCTAGATTAAGAGGAGTATGTGGCATAATTTAGTGAAGGTATATCCAACTGGATGCTTGCTGGACCGATTCTTGATGATTGGACTACTAGAATAGCTATATCCATGTCTTGGACATTGGACTGGATCTGTAGGAACTATAGTGGTGTAGGACTGATCTTCAGTGTCTTCAAGCTCCTGTATCTTATCTTCATCATCTTGGACATCATATTGACTTTCTCTTGCAGGTGCAACAACAATTTAGTTGGTAGAATAAAGGTTCTACATGTCTGGGTTAGCAGGGTACTATTGTATGTTCATCCTTCCAAGATGGCTCCAATTGGCTTCTTTGTCCTTTCAGACCTGTAATCAACAAGGTCAAGCATCAATTTCATCATAAAAAGTCATTTCCCATCATTTTGAATCAACATATGTCCATTTGCAGTCACAGATTAGTCTAGGACAACTTATTGTCAATGTCACTTTCTCTATGGACAACCTCATAAATCTAGTGATTTTCACATGATTTTTAGCATTTTTTACCATATTCAAGTACCCATTTGGCCAATATGATGATTAGGAAGTTTTTTTGGTTATTAGAATCCACTTGGGGACTTTTATTTCATGTTTTTCTAGCCTTTTTTGCAAAAAGAGGGATTTTTGGGGGTCAATGACTTTTCATGTGCAATAGTATTAATTATCATAAAATGTACCCAAAATCCACACAAACTTGGTAAAAATGTTGGTCATGATGTGACAAATGATTGTACAATTCAAATCCATCAATAAAATCCAAGCTTCCCCTTGAAAAAATCATTTTTAGACCAAAATGTTAAAAAGCACTGATTTTAGGTGTCACAGACTTGGCACTGATTTTAAGTGTCACAGACTAAAAGTCGGTGCAATGCAATTCTAGTGCTAACACCTTTAGTGCAGATTTTGGGTCCAACTTCCTTGCGCGGGTTTTGTCTTCTACCAACGTAGCACTAGATTTGAAGTCAAATGACTAAAGTCAGTGAAGGCAGTTTCTAGCGCAGGTCCGTGAGGTCTGTTTTTAGCGCCAGCACTAATCAGGGGTTTGACTAACTTAGTGCAACTTTAGGGTCTGACTAACTTAGTGGTAGCTTGGAGGAAGGTTAGTCAGAGGTGAATTTAGTGCTAAGGTCGACGGATGATGATTTTCGTGCAAAAGTCAGTGGTGAGTGTTTTTAGCACAGAAGTCGGTAGCGACTAATTTTAGCGCAAGTCTGTGAGGCCTATTTTTAGCGTCGACTTCATTGGCAGGGATTTTCAATGCAACCAACTAGCATGGATTTCTCTATCTACCGACCAAGTGCAGTAAATGCAAATATTAGCGCAAGTCAGTTGAAGCTCGTTTTAGCACTTTTCTTCAAAATTATCTTAGCAGGGATTTTTGGTCCAACTGACTTAGTGGTAGCTTGGAGGGAGGTCGGTCAGGGATGATTTTAGTGCAAAGGTTGGTAGGAGGTAGTTTTAGCACAAAGTGTAGTAGAGGCTGTTTTTAGTGCCAGATTTTGAATTTCCTAGGGTGAAAGTATATTTAAAAATATATTTAAGTATAAGTTTAGATATTTTTAAATATACTTTTAGGATGTTTGAGATAGGTTCCAGATCCATAGGATTTCATATGCAGATTCTAGAATTTTGAGGCTCCACCAGATTTCAGACTTAGCCATTTTTCAGGATTTTCAGGGTTTCAGACTAAGCCAAATCAGGGCTTTAGGACCATCAATCAGAATGAGATAGATACTTTAAATATTTTAAATATACTTTTAGGATGTTTGAGATAGGTTCCAGATCCATAGGATTTCATATGCAGATTCTAGAATTTTGAGGTTCCACCAGATTTTAGACTTCGCCATTTTTTAGGATTTGTAGGGTTTCAGACTTAGACAAATCAGGGCTTCAAGGCCATGCGTTATAATGAAAGTATGTGAATCCCTTAGTAAAATATTGTCGAACTAGGCATGATTTTGTAACTCTAAGACTTGGAAACTAGGAATTTCAACATGGCACATCCTGCAAAAGCAATTTCAAGGGCAATATCTAGTGACATGGGATTTTGGAGCAAAATGCAGTAACACCCAACTTCAATGCAAAAGGCAACAAATGGCTACCTTTCAAGCACAAGACCACTCAATACACTTCCAAATCAATCATGCACAACATCAAATGACTCCAAACATGCAAAATACTCAAATATGGAACAAATCCTGCATTCTAAGCACATATTCACCTTCTCACCATCATAAGGCAGAAAGGTTGAGAATCCAAGCCAAAGCGAAAGAGGGGGTATCCATTTGTCAAAATGAGGCATGTGTGCAAGGTACACCATGAATTTTAGGATATTGTGATGGGGAGTGGGATGTTTGGGTTTTTAGGATTGTGGATGCTCCATTTGAATTAGGTGCTTTTTACTTGGGGACCCAAACCATTTTGAATTTGAAATTTTCTTTTTGAGATGTGGACTTGAGTAGCCTTTTTGAGTTTTGATTTTGCTTTGATTCTTTTCATTGGTGCCCTATGGAATGGGGATCATTAGGATTTTTTTCTTTATGGGTGGAGGCATCCGAAGTTTTATTTTTGAATCCCATGGGAATGTTTGTGATAGCTTCATGTTTAATCGATGTGTGAATTTTTTGATCATGATTAGGAATTGTAGGGGATTTATAGGAATGAGATGTATGGATGGATTTGTGGCTAAAGTGATAAGGGGATTTGAGGATGGGAATATTAGGAGTTGGAAGGAGTGGAGGTAAAGTAGATGGATGTTAGGAGTTGGAAGAAGTGGAGCTAAAGTGGATGGAGGGAGATGGATGGTCACATGTTTTTTATGTTTGTAGGATGATGGAGGAGGGATAGAAACATATGTTTTATGGGTATGATAGGATACATGTGATTTGGGATGGAAGGATGTAGATTTAGGAGGCAGGGAGGTAGTACAAACATCTTGAGATTGTTTTCCTTGGGGTGTATATCTGAGGCCATTTGATCGTGGAGGGACTTTGACATGAATGGGCTCCAAAATACCTTGTTCATGAAGGTCTAATCCTTTACCTCGATAGTTCATTTTTTGGAGAATGCAATGGACAATGGGACTATGTGAGTTTTGGACACTAGACTTGAGCTCATTATTGGATGGGGAAGTGGTAGATAATGGTTTCTACTCTCCTACGAAAGAACAATCATGAAGGAAGGTAGTGATACCAATAGGATATGATGGTGGATTTGCAATAAAAAAGTGGTTGACAAAGGATCATTAGGATCTTGATTATGCTCATTATACGCATGAAAATCCAAGCTATTTATTTTATCATCTATGTACTTGTGGGGACCAAGCATCTCATCAAGTGAAGTGGATGTTGTGGGATGATGGATAGGACTAGGTGGAGAATGGGTAGGAGTGTTGGAGGTTTCTTGAGCATGGATATTATTGGGACCATGAATGGAAGGAGTGACAAGTTCTTGATCATAGACAATATCTTGATCATATAAAAGATATAGGTTATGAATAGGTTGAATGGAAGGGCTTTGATCTTGATTTGGTAAGGAGCAAGGTTGATCATGCTTTGGAGTTGACTCTTGACAAACCATAAATTGGTTGAATGGTTGAATAGTGAGAGGTAGGTAAAAGAACGAGTTTTAATATTTAAAATTTTTTTTATGCATATGTTTAGGTTTTAGTTTTTGACAAATAATAAATTAAATTTGTTAATTTTAATTTATTCTTTATGAGAAATGGAGTAAAGTAGAGATTTAATTAATTGAATTAAATAATTAAATCTCATGTAAAGGGTAAACTAGGGATTAATTAATGACAAAGATAATTAGGGGATGGCAGGTGATAATTAGGGATAATTTAGGGATGAATAGGAATATGATCAATAGTCAATTTTAGATGTCTACACATACATCTTTTCTCTCTTTTAGAGAATAGTTTTTTCCCATAGGGTTTTCTATCTTATCTCCACTTCATGAGAGATTACTTTATACATGGGTACCTCACTAGGCCTAGTAGCTGGGACCCATCTCTTCTTGTACCCACCTAAGCTATGCTTAAGGGGGTGTTAGTGCAAAACATCGATATTACTTACTTAGCTTAAGTAATATATTTGCACATGGTGTTAAGCCACCTTAGATGGTTATGTGTTGAATTGGAGAGTCCATCAAACTCATCCAAGATACATGTTGACACTCCTTTGCCACTTTGTGGGAACTTTCTTTCTAGCACTACTTGAGTGCATGAGTCAACTCCAGAAGTTTTTCAAAATCTACACCTATATGTACATGCTTGTTCATTATCAATTCACTCCAAATAAATTTGTAATTGTCATTTG
The DNA here is from genome assembly GCA_027924645.1 of Cunninghamia lanceolata. Lineage (NCBI taxonomy): Eukaryota > Viridiplantae > Streptophyta > Pinopsida > Cupressales > Cupressaceae > Cunninghamia > Cunninghamia lanceolata. The sequence goes on from BSBN01000465.1 coordinate 3,666,428, forward strand.
CTTAGTTGATCCTAAACTCTAATAGTAACAAGCCTAAAATCCTCCAAGGTGTTTTTATCAGCAAAATAAAGAGGTTGAATTTTCCTATAAACTATAGCCAAAGACAAAAGAAAAATATGGATATCAAGACATCAAGATGAATAATCATTAGTTGGAAAAATGATGAATCATTAAACTAAAAAAAGGGTGGATTGATAATAAATGTATATCTAAAATAAATATTAATAGTGTTTACCCATAGATTAAAATGTTTCACTCCTATCTTTATCACATGTTGCTTATTTATCCAAATCATCACATGCTAGGTACATTTCTTGTTGTTCTTTGGACAAGATGCAGTGGGAAGCATAGCTAAACCTTGGGAGATGGTTGTATGTCTCCTAATATTTATTACTTCAATCAAGTCTCTCTTCCTATGAAGTGTAGTTCCATGACCATCCACAACACGCTTGAATGGTTGCATGGTTGGGTGTTTTAGTACAATTTAACTAGATAATGCCATGCCTCTACCCCTATTTATCAAATTTTCAAACCCCTTTTCTAAAAAGGCTATTGTTACATCATCATTTGTGCTTTGCAGGAAATCTTCAAGAAACTTTTGTACCCTCATATTTGAATTCATTATGCCTTCTCCACCTTCTTGGGTTGGAATCTAAACATTAACTAGTAAAACATATTAATAGAATATAAAAAAGTAGTAGATATAACATGAGTCTTTGAAAGCACATTACTTTTGAGTGACATTGGTTTTCCTCCTCAACATCATTAAGTGCATGTAATGTAGATGGTAGGACATTTGATACATCATAATCCATTTGTATGGAAATAATTAGTAATGAATAATGACCATCTAAATTGAAAGAGAAGGTAGCAAAAGTATGTAAAAAATCAATAAAAGACACTCACAAGGTGATTTGATATATCAATGTCAATGTCCTCTCCACAAACTCATGCATTCACACTAGAAATGTCATCAACAAGGGGGATTCCATTTCTATTGATGTGACAAATTCTTTCCCTCATCATGTTAACCTTGACTACATGCTTGCATGTGTAACCATGAGTTGAAAAGCTACATGAACACATAGACATACTTGACAATGATCTATATACTTGATAATGAATTTTGTGATCTATTTGAATTTGAACCCATGCAATATGGATACCAATGGAATCAAACATCACATGGGCATTAGGAATCTACAAGGCATGCACTCAAGACACTTCTCAACATTTTCCAAATCAAAGTTCCTATAGAACCCATTTTATTTATCAATTTACATCCAATAATAATATGTGTATACATCCACAATCAATTGGTTAACCAACAATTCACCCTTCTATGTGATACATGTTTAATGGTCTTCAAAAAATTGTTCTTCTAATGTTAGTGGTATGCTTCAATTTCACTATTTGTTTCTTGGCTAGCATGCTTAAGGGTATGACAACATCTAGACCAGATCCCCACCCTATGGATCCACCACTCTTGAAAATTGTCAAAAAAGTTTTGATGCATGTCTCAAAAATAATGCACAAGAAACCAAGAAGCTCTAGTAGCCATCTCCTCAGTGGGAGAGTGATGCATGATGAATCCTAACATATCAAACACCTCTCTCCTAGAAAAATCATCCTTCACCTTGGCTATCAAGTTCTTCAACCATTCCCTTCTAATGTACCAACTGTAGAGACATATCTCATAACATAAAACCTCCTTACAAGGCCCAAATAAAGTAGTTACATAAATGAAAAACACCTAATAGAATTAATTTTTGTAACAACCTCATCTACCATAAAGGACATACTTTTCCCCTCAATCTTCTTCAAGAGAACTCAAGTTGTAGAAGAAGTCATATCTAATGTGGGAAGTTAGATGTACATGATCTATAGATTATTATCCACACAATTGGTAACCCCATGTGTTGGTCATCAAAAGCAAGCAATGTGTACAATTAGAACTGCAAAAATAATTAGATTAAAAATATTAATATTATAAAATCCACATACAAAAAAAATATGACAAGAAAAATAGTCACATGTTTTACCTTCATTACATTGGTTTGAAATGTTCAGTCCATTGCTAGCATGCTATTATGGCTATATTGTATCATCCAATCCAACTATTTTGGCAATTCACTTTCTAAAACAAAAGGTACATCTCCATATCCATCTCCATCAACACTAGTTTCATGAAATTCCTAGTAGGAAAACCATTTTTTAGGATTAGCCACTCACTATTGAACAAATTGTGCATCATTAGTATGTATAACATATTTTGTTTGATTAATTAAATGTGCTCTATGTTTTGTATGCTATTCTTATTCAATAACTCATCTCTTTCTATTTGTTATTTAAATAAGATTAACTTCTTCATGACCATTTTTATGTGTTTCATATGAACTGCATCAAGAGATAAACCCAACAATAATATATTTTGAACCCAATCTTGTAATCCTTTGCTAATGTGAAGTGCAAACAAAGATCTACTACATTTGAAATCTTTAACCTCTTGGTCCCATGACAAGGAAATCCATTCTTGTCAATATGATCAACTTGGTAGAAGGATAATAGAGCATCATCTGGATTATGGTGCATAGTGCAGATTGTAAAGTGGCATTGACATCCACATGTTCTATGTTTTTGACCAGGTCTACTTTCTTTACCACTCTATAAGACCAATGGTTTATCGAATTGGGTAGAAACAACATCTTGATAATCATTTGGTCCATAAGAACACCAATATCTACACACAATTATAAAACATAAATGATGTTAGTCCTTAAGGTATGCATTTACTAATCAATGTTAATATTTTGATATAAGTTGATAAGTGAAGCTCTTACATAGTGTACTCCAAAAATGTGTCAAGATCCTTTTTGATGTACTTTCAAGAGAGGAAGTAGGATTCTTCTTTTTCTTGATATAAAACTAGGATGAATATGATTGCCTCTTGTGTTCCCCTTTGACAAAGTCCTTTACTCTATCATTCATAGCCCAAGCCACTTGGAATTTTGAATTAGTTTTGTCATGGTATATCTCCCAAACAAGGTCCTCATAGGAAAATGGACATAATTTCTTCCATATGAAATTATACCAAAAACTTGAAATTAAAGAATATTAAGTTTGTAGTTGTCCTTATCGAATATAGTTAGTAATACCACTTTTAAAAATAAAACCCCTAAATAGTGCGAGTAATATTGGTTGTCAATGTTAATAGCTGCATGCCTACGATTACCTACACAAGATCTAGTAGCATCATTTTTTAAAAGAAAACATTAAAACACCCCCAAAAGAAAAATTCATTTCTTTGATAGGTAAAACATAATAGAAGATAGCAAAAAGTATAGTTTGTTATTTAACATTTGTTGATTATGGTGTAGTGATCTTGTAAAACAACAGTTAGAGCTATTCTCTTGATGTTAAACATAGACCAAATTCTATAAAGTATAAGCTCTATACAATTCAATTCTATATATTTGAGTGTTTAATTTATAATCGTATTATTATTTAACCACTTATTAAGATTAAAATTTTCAATACAGTAAAAATGTTATAAATAATTCATTTTATACACTTTAACTAAAATATTGTACATTATTATTGGTAATTGGTTATTTAAATAAATATTATAAAGAGAAATTTTATTACATTGATAAGCATTCCCTTAATGAGGAGCACTAGATGAAATACATACATCAATCATAGAGATTACAAGGACTATCCTCAAACAAATATTGACTATACAATTAGCAATAAATACATTATTATGACATGGAACCTTGTCATATTGCAATAAATTCATATTTGTGATATGTGGAAAAGATCTCACTCTTACATTTATTAAATTTTCTAATATAATCTTATTTAAATAGTTATAAATGATGGGGAACTAATAAAATCTTAAGCTTACGTTTATTTCTCTATTCAATTTAATTTTTTTAGATAGAGATAAGAACTCTATTTAGTCTTCACATGAATAAACATATTTCATTTAGCTAATTTCTTGCATTTTTTCATAATTGAGAAAATATGTGAATTAAGCGTAATTGTTACTTTTGAGTTAGTAGATGATGTCAAAACATATTAGTTTTTATACTCTATGGAATGGTATGATAATTTATAAACTTTTTCATGATTACCATGTATTTAGAAGAAATACATAATAAATGAGATAAAACCATTTAAATGAATATGGTTTTTTACATAAGTTTCATAATTATAGTATTTAAGATTTTATTTCATATATATGTTGTTGGGTGAATTTATGATCATTTGATCCTATGTGCACGTCTTAAATATGTTTGGATCAAAATATGTTAAATAAATAATGTTCTAGGTTGATGTTGCCTCAAAAAATGTGTTAATAATTATAAACATGTAATATGATATTTCCTTTTATTTTATCATGTAAGGCATGTAGGAGTATATAATAGAAGCATCCTACAAAGTTATCATTTCTTTATAAATGCAAGAGAGTGATTAAATTATTTTACACATATAGCCTATTCATTCAATCATTACAAAATAAGAAAATTACAAGTAGATAACATTAATGTATTTGTGTGTGTGTGTGTGTGTGAGAGAGAGAGAGAGAGAGAGAGAGAGAGAGAGAGAGAGAGAGAGAGAGAGAGAGAGAGAGAGAGAGAGAGAGAGAGAGAGAGAGAGAGAGAGAGAGAGAGAGAGAGAGAGAGAGAGATCACCATATACTATTCATTCGACCATTATATAATAGAGAAATTACAATGAGACAACATATGCCTTTTCTAGTGCGAATTATTCCATTTTGTAAGGATTTTGTATGTGTTCAATATGGTTATTAAAAATATTTTTATTTTCTTGAGAAATGCTTGGTAGAAGCCATTAATGGAGTCCTATAGTCTTTTGAAGAAACCTTGTATGATTTTTTTTGTAGAAAATAAATTATGTGATTTTATGTTTGATTTGAAAGTAGTTGGCATATGTGATTTGATTCAATTCTAAACATTATCTATTTCTCCTTGTCAAATTCTATAAATTTTAGTGAGGGCTTCACCATCTTTGATTCTAATGGAGATCTCATATTTAGAGTGAACATATACACCTTCGCTTCCAACAAATTTATTCTCATGGATTCCTAGGGAAAACTACCTCTCACACTATGCCACAAGGTATGCACATCATTTATATATTTTGTTTTACATATTTCTATTATTTAATTGATCATATGGTTGCATACCTTCCTTTGCAGCTTCCCAGTCTGCACCATATATGGTAAGGCTATCTTGGAGATAAGTTGCATGGTCAAAACTCCCTCTTCACTATGATGAAGTATTTGATTTTACCAATGAAAAAGTGTCTCCTTGTTTTTTTTTTTAATTTCTTTACTATCTTTACAAGAATGGTTTTTTTTAATCTTCTAGTGAAAGAATTTTGTGCACGTGGAATGCAAGTGTGGTGACATGGGGATGATTCTTAATAGAGATGTTTTAAGTCTATGTATTGATCTTGGCTTTGATCAAGATTTATGGATTTGATTATCATTCTTGAATAGATTTCCCTGGTGACAATGATCTTGCTCAACTGAGAGGATCACATAAATGATGAGATAACTATGCCACCATCCTCTGTTGCCCAATGCCAAAAGAGAAAGGCACTTTTCTTTAAATTTTCTATATTTGTACCCAACCTAACAATTACTCAGTTGTGGAGATATTCACCAATAAGTTGAATAATTTTATATTAATTTCATTCTCAACTTTAATATTCTTTGATGTTGTGGTCATTTTATTCTCAAATTTAATATTCTTTTAATTTTTGTTGTCAATTTATGATCTCAGGATTACAAATACAATTTTTTTGGAATATTTCTTTTATTTAGCCATTTCATGTTACTATGCCAAAAAAACATAGTAGACTATGAAGATAGGCTTTGTGCACAAGGTGTTCCATCTCTCTACACTCTATTTAAACATCACACTCTTCAACAATCAAATATCAATAAGTGGTTATTAATGAAGTCCATTTCTTTCTTAGGTATTGAATGAATTGACAATCACTAAACGAGCTCAAATTATTGAATAGTGTAAAATTGTAGATTCATTCCTAAGAGCTTGGAGTGTATAATGTACATTGTTATGTATAAGAGTTGTTTGAACCATTTACGCATTTTTACATAGAGTTTAATTTTAATTATTTTTATAGTACTTTGCAATAAGAATTGTATTTGTTTGTACAATAAATTATAAGTACATTGATGAGAATATTGGATAGGCTAACATTCAAAATTAGAACCTACGTGTGGCTAGTGGGATTTTCCATCATTGAGCCACTTGCCCTTTCACAATAAGTGTATTTCAATTTGAAACACCCTCTAAGGTATGTTAATTTTGGGATTGGCTATGATACCAAATTCAAAATTTTAGACATGATGTATTTAGTTCTAATAAATTATAGACATGATAGAATTTCAACTATGATACATAAGCTTTACTTCTAATTATTTTTCTATTGATTTGCAATAAAGTTATTTCATTGATTTCTATTCTATAAACAATATATTTAAGAAACTACATACATTTTATATAATTTTCCACGTAATTAAAGATTTTAACTACTAAAACTTATCTCACTTTAATAAATTTTTAGTGCAACGAAAACATTTATTAGTGAACCTATGGGTCCAATTGTTGGTATTATTTTAACAATTAATTCTCATATTGTATACTATTTCTATTATATACAAATAGTAACTAAAACTATTATACAAAATTATAACAAAACAAATGTAGGATTAAAATACGTTGAATTGTAAATTGCAAACAACATTTCTTAAACCTGCAAATAATAATTTAATAATGATTATTGTTAAATATAATTACAACGAATCTAATTTTATATTTTAAAACATTTTTTTCATAGAAGGTGAAAAATTCATCCATTCCATTTATTCGGATTAAATTACTTACCTATGTCTGTCGGGAAGTAAAATTTAAATTTAAACAAAATTACATATTTTGGTATGGAGCCACCTAAGACACATAAACCATAATAAAAAAATGTATCTAACACTTCAGAGTTTCAAAAAAATTAAAAACCCTTAGCAGGTTGGCGGGAAACCAGTTACATATCTTCATCTATGGAGGAAGGCTCTGGCGTGAGAAAAGCATAGGCAACACCATTGTTGTTGGTCTGGGATCTCTATCCGGGTAGTAACCTCTAATGAAATGGATGGCATCAAAGATCTCCTGTGCCTTCTCTGCTACACCTGCTGGGAGATGAAACTAGTATTTCTCAATTTTGGTGGTCAAGGAATTGACATTGCCGCTGCATAGACCCTCCTTCATCCCCAGGTAAATTTGAGAAATCTCTCACAAATTCCTTAGCTGTTCCATTGTAAATAGACCACTCACTGATGCCACACCATTCATGATCTTGTATCCATCGAGGCTTGCATGCCATCTTACTGTGTTGAAGATATGCCCTCTTAAGAAGGCCAACACAATTGAAACTACATTATCAGGATCCTATACAAGATCATATACATTAGACAGAAAGAGAACTATATGCCATGTTGGAATATTTTAAGGGGTTTGGGGATCCTGCAATAACAGATTCCTTATTATGGTCCTTATTGCAAACTCTAAATTGGCACATTCTATATTGAACACCATTTGAAACTTGATAATTGAGTAGTGCCCCTCCATTACTAGCTCCCACTCCAACGGTGGTAGGTTGAAATGAAAGTTGTATGATATCCTACCATTGTATCTGTCATGCAAACAGGTACCAAAAAAAAAAACAACAGTATAGAGATGCCAATGCAATTTTTGATGCTGAATAATGCTCCTTCCTTCTCTTCAAAATATCTATTATTATAGATATATTTGGTGTCTCTCTAGCCTGGCCCTAGCAGATGGAGATTGAATGTGATCCACCATTGCCCCTTAATGGTTATGTGATAATAGGCCTTTGAAATGACCACTTACCTTATTGTTTATAGCCAAGATTTAAATTATCATATCCTGGACTGTATAAGGCTAATAACTTCATTAACTTCTGATGATGTTTCATTCAAAATGAATGACTTAGTTGGACTCTCCATACCCTTTGCGTGCTCCTGCAGGAAAGACTAATAAGGTGATAAGGCTGATGGCCGTTGGAGGATCCACCTTGCTTAGGCAAAAGATCGCCGATAATAAATGCCCTAGCTGTGTGGGAGTCGAAGTGACTTGATCTGACTATATAGATGAAGATGCATCCTTTGAAATTATGTCCGTTGAAATGGACTTAATGATGGAGCTCCTTCGCATTGTTGGTCTTTATACTTTCCATCATGCCCATTGGTACTCTTCATATTTTTCCTTCTAGATTGGTAAACCTAAGAAATTGATTTGTCTCCTTGAGGTTCATTAGTTTAAATGTTTAGAATCCTCATGGATCCACATGGTCAGCTGATGTGGTATGTTGTCTTAACGTGGATTAAAAAATCTTCTTTGTCTGACTGGTCTATTGCTCTGTTGGCTAACGCATCTGCCACCATATTCCCTTCTCTATAACAATGAGTAATTTGAAAGGATTCTAATTTATCTGGTAGCTGCAGAACTTGCTATATGATGTAATTGATTTTCCAATTCTCTGTGTGTCTTGCCTTGAGTGTGTTGATGATGTTAAGGGAGTCTACCTCAATCCGCAAATTGGTCCAATGATTTTCAAGTGCTAATTGTAATCCATTAAAGATTGCCCAAGATTCTTCTTTGTTATTCATCCCTTCCAGAATTTTGGAGGTTTTGGCTAATATCAACTTACCCCGGTCTTCACACGTCCTATGCTTGATTTACTTGGATTTCCATGCACACTCTTTCAAAGTGTTATTTGACAAGATAGGGGGGGAGGGGGTGGTGCTCACTTCACTTTACTTCTGTCAATATTCAATGATTTTCCTGGATATGTCCCGTTGCTAGCTATGATGTTCAGAAATTTCCATTTCTTCAAAACTATATAATCTGAGTTTGTAAATTTTATTTCTTTGCTTGAAGTCTTCCTCACCTTTGAAAGTGTTACTGCTAAAATTGATTTTTCTAAATTCTCAATCACCTTCCCCATGATTGTTTTGGTTTGCTAAAAAATGTGGAAGTTTCTTTCCCTCCATATGTGCAATAAAAACTTTGAAACTTTACATATTGTCAAACAATATTCTAAAACATTAAAACTTAACATGTCACATAATATTAAATTTTTAAGTTTTAAATATTTTAATAAAGAATAATTAATACATAATAAAATTTACATTCTATAATCCACAATTATAATATGTACTGATTATAAATGTATGTATGCATTAACCTGACTGATTATGACATTTAAGGAGAGTCCAAATAGTGTTGCCCTTGACCTAAAGAAGCGAGAGCAATGGATATTAAAACACATTTACTAAAATGGTGCAAATTTCTAGATGCTTATGAATAAAAAGAAGAAACAATAAGAAGAGGTATTTGATTATGAATCTAACTTTAAACAAAAATATATTATTTGATTATATCATTTAAATAAATGTAATTGTATAAGTCATTCTATCAAAATAGGTCTAATATTAAATTGAAATTGGTATGAGTATGCAAATTTCACCATTATAATTCAAAAATATAAATAAACCACCTTTATTATAAAAAAAAGTCTTGTAATAAAGAATTTAAGAATGATGTTTATTTTTATTTTATTTTTTACTAAATTTTGTAATAGGTAAAATTTGGATAATTGAGTTTTTGGTAGTTTTGTGTGTATATCCTCCTTTCACCAATTACATTAAGGACCTAGGGCCGAGTGGCCATGCACTATCATACCCTAGGTCACTATGAGATGTAGGAAAATTTAGATTTTTATGATTTGATTGCCAATTATCTTCTCTTATGCTCAATTATACCTTAAAACCCTAATTATGCAAATACAACAGCAAACAAACGAATATTGGAAAATGCTGCTACAGAAAGATGTAAAATGACAAATAACTATGCACCTGTTTTTGGGGTTTAGAAGCGGAATAGTCAGGGACTAAAGAGCGGGCACCCAAGTCCAAGGCTCTACTTTTTGTCCGGATCTGCAAACCAGATCTGCAACCTATTCCTGCTATACCAAAGGTTTTTCCATCACAAAACTTTGAGGACTAATGAGTGGGTGCCGTAGTCCAGAGAGCTATTTTCTTTTTTGATCTATAAATCTGACACTCTGAGATACCCTCCTGCAACTTCACTTTTCCTCTATCCTCAACCTGTAACCTACAATCACAAAAACTTTGGGAGGGGGTTGTGGTATTTAGAGGTTTGCCTCAGTCAAGCCCCGGAGAGACATTCAAGTCTTCCAAACACTGTTGTTAGATAGAGAGTGCATGCCCTTGTGAGGTAGAGGCAAAAACCAAATGATAAATTCTCAAAAACACAAATGATATCACCTTGTAGTGAAGATCTCATGGGAGGAAAAAACTCTTAATGCCATGAGGAGATGATTGCTCAAATCTGTAAATACAAACACATAGGCAACACAAATCTACTCTTGCTACACAATTAAAGCCTTGAATCACCTTTAGAATGCCAATGCTCATCTAGTAATTCTCTAGTTTACAAATGAATGCCTAAACATACTTTTATATGGAACTATAAACACTCCTGCCAAGAATTTTGTAATTCAAACTTACCGTGTTGGCATAGGACCTAAGTAACAGTCACAAGCCAGCACTCAAAATTTGAGACTGACCCAAAATAGGATAGGACTAGGGCGCGGGCACCCAAGTCCTCCCCCCAATTTGGTTAGGGTTAAGTTCAAGGGATTCCCCTAGGTCTAAATTGTCATGAAACTTAGGGATCATTTCATTAGGATGTCAAAATATGATGCAAGATGTCCTAAATGCAGAGAAAAGACCTGGGAGCTAAACCTTATGAGGGAAAATCCCCCAAGGGGACATATTTTGATGTTACATTTAGCCACCACTTTAATATATGTATAAACACAAGGTTAATACATGCTTTAAAGTACGGTCAACAAACACAACAAACATGCCAAGCACGAAGAAGACATGCTAGACACATTGAAGACAATGATAGGCATGCAAAACATGGAGAAGATAGTTATAGTCACGCAAAAAATAGAGAATACAACAGATGCATAGAAGATAGTTAATGCATAGAAGATAGGAATGATTTCTTTTCTATTCTTTTTCTCATATATATGAAATGTAGATGCAAGTACAAGGAAAGTAAACACACCTCCCATAATGTAGGATACACTCATCGCGTAGGTCCTTAAACTACATATTGGGGCATGACACATGCAAGACACACCAAACCTCCCATAATGCAGGATGCACTCATCATGCATGTCTTTAAACTGCATATGAGGCAACAAACATGCCAAACAAAGCAAGCACGCCAAACACACACACTTTGAAGACATAGAGAAAACATGGCAGCCAAGCAATGTAGTGTTCCTATTTCTAGGCTCAACACCATCTCAGGCACATTACAAGCACACACCGATGATTGCGCTTTGCCACAACAATCACCGAAGACATGCTTAAGGCTTGAGTTAGTCATAGAACAGCTCCCTGCCTCCCGATGAGGACTTTTTAAAAATGACAGGATGAGCATGTTGCAAGTATGAGGTTATCCAGTGTTGTCATTGATGTCAACATACTCATTTTGCATTGACAAGAAGGATTTGATGAGCTGTGTGCTGAGGATATTGAGAAAATTAGTCTCAGTCAGGAACAGTGAAGAACAGTGATGAGAAGAAGGTAAATGTACTGTATAGGATGAGAACCGGAGGATGCGGATTAAAGGGTTAGTAGATATGAGTCTTGAGATGCTACAGTTAAGATTTCAGAGGTCCACATGAAGATCTGAAGGAGTTGTGGCTACGAACCGGGTCCGGCAAGTATCCGGAGGTGACAGAGGATCACAAAAAGGTCCGGTGAGGTCCGAAATTGTATTATCCTAATCTGCGGATTGGAAGGAGTGTTTGGGATGTCCTTGTGATGTATCATCCAGATTTGTGTATGATTTGGAGGTCCGGAAGTACCTCTTGCATTATGACAGTGGCGACAGACTGTGTTCTTGAAGTTCCGGATGAGGAAGACAAGAGATCCCAGTAAGCAGAGGAAGTGCGGATGTATCCGGACAGTCAGACAGGTTTGTGAAGGTTCTTGGATCATGTTTAGGTTTTGTTGTTGGTCCGCATTGATGGTAGAGCCCGGAATTGAAGTTATTCTTCCGGATGAAGTTCTTGCTTTGTGTAGCCGACCGGATGAGATGTTCATCCTGCGAATGTTCTTGTGATGGCCGACCAGATGTGTTATTCATCTTGCGGATACTCCTATGGTTGTTTGCCGACTTAGATGCTTGTTCCTAAGTCGATGTCTTGTATAAATAATGATTTGTGAATTCATTTCAGGGTGTGGTGTGAGGATGAGTATGGTATAGCGAAGAAACGTGCGAAAGGCAGAGCAGAGATTATTGCGCTTAATTGGAACTGATCCGGACATGGTAGAGATGTCATTCTCTAGTTCAAGACTGTGATTTTCATCACTTTGTAGACAGTGTGTCTCCTTGTAGGCAGTGGGCCTCTTTGTGAGCAGTGTGCTCGGGCAGTGAGCCCTTATTGGCATGTGCCATTCATTTTTCCTTATTCTTCTAACAGAGAATAATTCTTGGGTTAATCACCCCGTGGTTTTTCCCTTAACCGGGTTTTCCCCGTCAAAATCTTGGTGTTCAATGTGTTGATGCTTATCTGCTATGCTTCCATGGATGATTATTTGATATGCTGCTAACTAACAACAGTGAGTTAAGTGTTTGAATGAAAAGAAGTTTTATACAACTGATTCACCCCCCCCCTCTCAGTTGTATGCCCTAGATCCAACAATTGGTATCAGAGCCAAGTTCCTCTGACAAGAGCTTAACCGCTTGAGGAGATCCAGGATGTCATCATACAAGAAGGATAGTCCGAAGTTCGATGGAACCAACTTCACTCTCTGGAAAGGTCGCATGAAGTGTCACTTGGAATGCATGGGAAAAGCATACCTGGGTATGATTTCAAAACCATATGTACCTCCACAAGGTGGTCCGACAACTCTGAATGAAATCACAGAAGCTGAAAACAATTTGCGGACCAAGGAAGCTCTTCTAAGCGCATTGAATGACTCAGATCTCTCGAATGTCATTGACCTACCAACTGCATATGAGATCCTAACTAAACTGGAACTTCTGTATGAAGGAGATGAGTTTGTCAAAAGTGCAAGGTTGCAAAGTCTGAAAGGGAAATTTGAAAGATTGAAAATGAGAGAAGATGAGAACATCACTACCTTTATGCCAAGAGTAAATGAGCTGGTATGTGGAATCAGAAATGCTGGTGGAACTTTAGATGAAAATGAGATTGTCTGCAAAATCCTTAGATCCCTTCCTGCTGCCTACAAAATCAAAGTTGCTGCCATTGATGAATTCAGAGCCCACACAACTGTCACAAGAGAACAACTGGCTGGCAAACTAGCTGCATTTGAAATGACCGAGTTTGGAGATGATCCTCCCAAGACTGAATCTGCTTTCAAAGCCAGTGCCTATGTGAAAGGCAAATAGAGATTTGATCCGGGTGAAAACTCATCAAGGAAAATGTCATGGTATGATCAAGCAAGAAGAGACATGGAAGAAGAAGAAGCAGAAACAGCTCAACTTGAAGCCCTCATTGCAAAAAGACTGCCAAGAGGATCCGGTAAGTATGAAGGAAAACTACCCTTTAAGTGTTTCAACTGCAATAAGATTGGTCATTTTGCCTCAAGATGTCCGGAGAGATCTGCAAGATCTAATACTCACAGACAAAGGTTTCAAAAGAATTGCTATTATGTTCATGAAGAAGATGACAATGAAGGAGTAACAGATGATGAATCAGAACCAGGAGGCAAATCCGGAAATGAGTGGGTGTTTATAGCCATCAAGGAAGAAGATTCCTTGCTCTCCGAATCTGTCAATCACAAAGTTGTTGAAAAAGCCTTGGCTGCTCAAGTGGAAGAAAAGGATGATTGGGTTATTGATAGTGGATGTTCTCACCATATGACTGGTGACAAGAATAAGTTCTTAGACTTGGAAAGATATGAAGGAGGAATGGTAAAGTTTGGTGACAATTCTGCTGGCAGAATCAGAGGTAGGGGAACTATTTCCTTTGATGGTAAGAGCAAAACAGGAAATGTACTGTATGTTGAAGGATTGAAGCACAATCTTCTCAGTGTTGGTCAGTTAGTGGACAAAGGCTATGATCTCCGGTTCAAGAATGGAAAATGCAGAATCTTTACAAGCTCCGGAACTGAAATTGCATCCGGTACTCAGACAAGAGGTAACATCTTTCATCTGGTTGGTTCAAATAAAAGTTGTTTATTTGTTCAAATTGATCAGAGTTGGTTATGGCATAGAAGAATGTGTCATGTAAATTTTGATAACATTATCAAAATAAGCAATACTCAGGCTGTGAGAGATCTTCCAAAATTGATAAAACCTACAAATAGTGTGTGTAAAGAATGTCAGTTAGGCAAACAAAGCAGAGTCTCTTTTAAAAGCAAAGATCAGTCTTCTACCGGATTATTGGAATTAGTACATACTGATCTATGTGGTCCGACAAGAATCAAGAGTCTGCAAGGTGATAGATATTTCATGTTATTAATTGATGATCATTCCCGGATGATGTGGGTCACCTTTCTAAAAGAAAAATCAGAAGCTTTTGAGAAGTTCAAAATCTTCAAAGCTATGGTGGAGAATCAAACCGGATTGAAACTAAAGTGTCTAAGGTCTGATAGAGGTGGAGAATTTACATCTGGTGAATTCATTGACTTTTGTGAGAAACAGGGTATAAGGAGACAGTTGTCTGCTCCTAAGACTCCACAGCAGAATGGAGTAGTTGAGAGAAAGAACCGGACCATCCAGGAAGCTGCTAGGACAATGATGTTGGAAGCAAATGTTCCTCAAATGTTTTGGAAAGAAGCTATCAGCACTGCAGTCTACACTCTCAATCGAGTTCAAATCAGAAACAACACCGGTAAGACCCCCTATGAACTCTGGTTTGGCATCACTCCTACTGTGAAATATTTCAGAGTATTTGGTAGCAAGTGTTATATTAAAAGAGATGAAGATCTAGGAAAGTTTGATGCTAGAAGTGATGAAGGAATTTTCTTGGGCTACTCCACTCAAAGCAAAGCATACCGGTGTTACAATAAGAGATTGAGGAAGATGATAGAAAGCACCAATGTGAAGGTTGATGAAGGAATTGAGAAGCCTTCAAGATTTTATGAGTTTGATGAAGATGACCAAGACAGTGTTCAAGGACCTCAATCCTCTCCGGTGAGACAGAGTCAGCCTGATCCGGTAAATCAGGAAGAAGAGTTAGATTTGAATGAGGCTGATCAAGAAACAGCAGTGCTGGATACTCCCAAAATTCCTAGGTATGTAAGACTGAATCACTCTGAAGATCAGATCATAGGTGACAGAAGCAAAGGTGTACAAACTAGAAGGAATATTGCTCAAGATCAGAATGAATGTTGTCTGATTTCAAAGATTGAACCTAAAACAATAAATGAAGCCTGCAATGATGAAAACTGGACCAAAGCAATGGAAGATGAACTGATGCAAATTGAGAAAAATCATACTTGGGATCTTGTTCCCAGACCTAGAGACAGGAATGTAATTGGAACCAAGTGGGTCTTCCGGAACAAACTAAATGAAGCTGGTGAAGTAATCAGAAACAAAGCTAGATTGGTCTGCAAAGGCTACTCTCAAATAGAAGGAATTGACTTTGAAGAGACTTTTGCTCCGGTAGCAAGAATTGAAGCAGTCAGATTACTTCTTGCATTTGCTGCCTTCAAAGACTTCAAGGTATATCAGATGGATGTCAAGTCTGCCTTCCTAAATGGTGATCTGGAAGAAGAAGTCTACATTGAACAACCGGATGGATTTCAATTGTCTGATAATAATGATATGGTCTGCAAGTTGAAGAAAGCTTTGTATGGATTGAAGCAAGCCCCAAGAGCATGGTATGAAAGGTTGGATAAGCATCTTGTGCAGATTGGATTCAACAAAGGTACTGCTGACAGTAACTTATATTTCAAAATTGATCATGAAAACATTCTAATTGTTGAAGTGTTTGTGGATGATATCATTTTTGGAGGAAGAGATAGTATGTGCAAAACTTTTGCAAATCAGATGAAAAGTGAGTTTGAAATGTCTATGCTTGGTGAAATGAATTTCTTCTTGGGTCTGCAAATTACTCAAACAAAAGAAGGGATCTTCATCTCTCAGACCAAATATGTGAAAGAATTGTTAAATAAATTTGGTATGGAAGACTCAAAGCCTATGAACACTCCTATGGCAACCGGATGTAAGTTAAGCAAAGATGATGATTCTCCAAAGGCAGATCAGACAAAGTATAGATCAATGATTGGTGGATTGTTGTATCTCACTCAAACTAGACCAGATATAATGCAGGCTGTTGGTCTTGTGGCAAGATTCCAGGCTGATCCTAGAGAATCTCATGTTATGGCAATCAAAAGAATTTTTAGATACTTGAAAGGAACAGTTGAGTATGGTCTATGGTATCCTAGAGATCCGGATTTCTCTCTTCATGCTTACACAGATGCAGATTGGGCAGGAGATGTGGATGACCGGAAGAGCACTAGTGGTGGAGCATTCTTTTTGGGGAAGAGATTGGTTTCTTGGCTAAGCAAGAAACAAGATGCAATATCTCTGTCTACAACTGAAGCAGAATACATTGCAGCAGCAGGTAGTTGCACTCAAATCTTGTGGATGAAGCAGATGCTAAGAGACATTAAAGTTGAATATGAGGAGCCTATCACAATTTTCTGTGACAATTCAAGTGCAATTAATATTTCCAAGAATCCGGTATTGCATTCTAAGACTAAGCACATATCTATCAAATTTCACTTTTTGAGAGAACAAGTAAACAAGGAAGAAGTCAGATTGGAGTATGTTCCCTCCAAGGATCAGATTGCAGATATCTTTACAAAACCCCTTCCCAAGGACTCTTTTGAATATCTCCGGGAGAAGTTAGGGGTCATGGCCCCTCCGGTGATGAACTAAGATGCACTGATGTGCATCAGTCCGGTGGCTATCACAGTCATATCTTGTGATCCGGACTAATGGGGAGCTGCAACTAAGGGGGAGCAGCTGGTATGATTCTGATGCATGAGAATTGCAAGTATGAGCCCTTTGCCATTGATGTCAAAGGGGGAGAGAAGACATGTGAAAAACAAGTGGTTGATGATCAAAGGGGGAGCAGTAAAGGAAGAGAAGACATATGAAAAGTTGAAGTTTTTGTCTTAATGGTTTTTAACATCATATGTTGCCATCAATGACAAAGGGGGAGATTGTTGCAAGTATGAGGTTATCCAGTGTTGTCATTGATGTCAACATACTCATATTGCATTGACAAGAAGGATTTGATGAGCTGTGTGCTGAGGATATTGAGAAAATTAGTCTCAGTCAGGAACAGTGAAGAACAGTGATGAGAAGAAGGTAAATGTACTGTATAGGATGAGAACCGGAGGATGCGGATTAAAGGGTTAGTAGATATGAGTCTTGAGATGCTACAGTTAAGATTTCAGAGGTCCGCATGAAGATCTGAAGGAGTTGTGGCTGCCGGTCTAGAACTGGGTCCGGCAAGTATCCGGAGGTGACAGAGGATCACAAAAAGGTCCGGTGAGGTCCGGAATTGTATTATCCTAATCTGCGGATTGGAAGGAGTGTTTGGGATGTCCTTGTGATGTATCATCCGGATTTGTGTATGATTTGGAGGTCCGGAAGTACCTCTTGCATTATGACAGTGGCGACAGACTGTGTTCTTGAAGTTCCGGATGAGGAAGACAAGAGATCCCAGTAAGCAGAGGAAGTGCGGATGTATCCGGACAGTCAGACAGGTTTGTGAAGGTTCTTGGATCATGTTTAGGTTTTGTTGTTGGTCCGCATTGATGGTAGAGCCCGGAATTGAAGTTATTCTTCCGGATGAAGTTCTTGCTTTGTGTAGCCGACCGGATGAGATGTTCATCCTGCGAATGTTCCTGTGATGGCCGACCGGATGTGTTATTCATCTTGCGGATACTCCTATGGTTGTTTGCCGACTTAGATGCTTGTTCCTAAGTTGATGTCTTGTATAAATAATGATTTGTGAATTCATTTCAGGGTGTGGTGTGAGGATGAGTATGGTATAGCGAAGAAACGTGCGAAAGGCAGAGCAGAGATTATTGCGCTTAATTGGAACTGATCCGGACATGGTAGAGATGTCATTCTTCAGTTCAAGACTGTGATTTTCATCACTTTGTAGACAGTGTGTCTCCTTGTAGGCAGTGGGCCTCTTTGTGAGCAGTGTGCTCGGGCAGTGAGCCCTTATTGGCATGTGCCATTCATTTTTCCTTATTCTTCTAACAGAGAATAATTCTTGGGTTAATCACCCTGTGGTTTTTCCCTTAACCGGGTTTTCCACGTCAAAATCTTGGTGTTCAATGTGTTGATGCTTATCTGCTATGCTTCCATGGATGATTATTTGATATGCTGCTAACTAACAACAGTGAGTTAAGTGTTTGAATGAAAAGAAGTTTTATACAACTGATTCACCCCCCCTCTCAGTTGTATGCCCTAGATCCAACAGAGCACTCTCTGCAAGAGATACACCACCCCCACCTCCATAGAGGGCTTAAGATGATTGATTGATTGTAAACAAACTTAGAGTGAAGGAGGGACTCATCACCACCAGTCTTTAAATTGTACTTGAGGACAAGCACATTGCTAACATCTACAATAGACATCTTACCTTATATATGCCCCCACTTTAAGGTGGTTGATATCACGCATCAATATCAAGCATGTTATGGTAGGAAGAAAACACACAAGGGAACACAGACTTTCACAAAGCCCATGTCCCCCAGAGGTGACATGTACTTTATGATCGCCAAATGTTTCCACAAACACATCCCTACAAGAAACATGTTAGTATCCATAATCATCATAAACAACATCAATGCATATGATTAATCACATAAAGAGCAAAGGTTATACCATGAAATCAGAGATCAAGGATAACTGTGGGGCCATATCATGAAAATCTTAGAATCAAATGTCACCAAGGCGAGATTCAAAGACAAACAAAGTGTACGGAGCAACAATATTGTTAAGGTTTGTAGGTGAGATAGAAACATCATCAAAATCACTACACAGAGAGCATGAGTGCTTCTACTAGCTAAGAATTGGATAAGATATACAACCCCATTGTCATATTAGAAACTAAGTCCAATTTTTGATTTCTTGCTAAAGGGACCCTAGGTCTGCATCAATATAATTTTTTTTTGGTCATCTGCCCGCTAGATAGAAACACTAGAGGAAGAGAAACAATAAATAAGAGAAGAAAAACAAGTGTCTTAGGGACAACCATGTAGGAAGGTGCTCCCAAGTCACCAACTACAATGCTATGTCCATAAGACACAACACACAACAATGAAATTAGATAGAGAGGCAATATAGAAGAATGATGATACAAATAGAAGGTCACAATAGAAGCGGTCTCCTGGTATCCCGAACCTTACAAGAGAATCAGGGGTCATCCCAGGAGGCCCAAAATAACACATAACATATCACAGGGGAAGCACATCATGAGAGAGATAAAGGGTTGGAAATACTTACTTGTAGTGTCATTCATGCTAGAAGTTATCAACAATCAAATCATTCTCTTTCCAGTCACAAACATAAGGTACCATTGCCAAGTTTTTGTCACTATTCTTTTGTTCATCCTTAAATGCTTCTTGGTTTGACTCAATGTTAGGTGGAATATTTTCTTGTTGAAGTTCATTAGTACACATATTCACTATCCTTTTAGGTGGTAGGAGAAGAAAATTATTTTGAGTGATCTCAACATCAATCCTTGAAGGATTTAATGTGAGAGACTTCTCCTCCACTAGTGCTACATCCTTAGTGATGTCCAAATGAATTGAATATTCAAACAAAGGAGGGGCATTAAAGGTCTTCTCTTCCTTAGTGAAATCCAAGGTGTGTGAACAATCAATTAAAGGAAGAAGGTTGATGGGATGATCCATAGAAGTTTCATACAGTAGGATATGATTTGATTATTGTTAAATGAATGCTCATTGTCTACCGATAAAATGTTCTTTGTTAAAGGGAACTATTCATTCACTAATGCTTCATCTTGGCTAGGGAGAGAAGTGGAAGTACTAAAGCTATCCCTAGTATTCTCATTTGATTATTCAGTTATAGGATAAGTAGGGGAGCTTGTGAAATCATCGTTGTTTTCATAATCATTGTTAGTATCATCTCTATATGTTTCAACAAGGATATTCATTATACCATCACGAAATGAAGGAAGAGAGAGGATGCCATTTTCACCACTACTTTCCTCTTGGTTATTGATTGAAATTAAACTAGAAATTTTTTCCAAGATTGAAGGGAAAACACTTACAATAGTGACAAAGCTCTCACAATAAGCTATAGTTCGAAACACATCACAAGTAGAGGTAGTTGACAAGTCAATGTTATAGGTATAGGATATTTGGTGCAAGACTCAAGGATACATATCAGTGAATTTGAGAAAGTTAGCATAATTCATAATGTACTCAAATAAAATTTCCAAATATGAGTCCTTAAGAGAATCCATGAATGCAAAACTATGTGTAAGAATGACCTAAAATGCTTGATTTTCTATAATTTTTCAATACAAATATATGAAAGAAAATGTGTTGTAAGGATGTTGATCAGGGGAAGCAAGTAATATGTCTTTTATCAGTCCAATACAACAGTAATATCCATCAAAACACACTCTTGATGCAAATCTAAGATGATGATAGGCCAAAACCTAGTGAAAATACACTAAAATATGTGATTTTTCACCAAATCTCAATGTAAAAGAGCATGACAAAGGATGTTGTGAGTAAATATATGATGGAAATAAAATTATATTAGTAATTAAATCCACCTAATTCCAAAACATCCGTCACAACACATTTATAGTGCCACTCAAGATTAAATCTTAGTGAAAATATAGCAAAAATAGGTAATTTTTCATGATTTTTCAATTCCAAGACCTAGCGAAATGGGTGTTGTAAATTTTTTTATGAGGTGTATAAAATAATAAAAATGATATAAGTCACATTAATCAATAAAGTTTTTCACAACACACTTAGGGTGCAAACTAGGCCAAACCCTAGGGCAAAAATAGCAAAAATGTGCAATTTTTCACCAAATTTTCAATACAAGAGGCCAATAGAAATGTGTTGTAAATATTTTTAGGAGGGGAAGCAGATAATTCCCCTGATATCAGCCAATTAGAGAAAAAATATTCTTTACAACATGCCTATAGTGCAAATTTAGAGAGTCGATAAGGCCAAATCTAGTGAAAATCAATATTTTTCAAGCCCTAGTTTTGAGATCTTGATGTAAAATGCTATATGAATGTTTTAAAAGATGATGTATTATGAAAAATAAATTTTCTCATATCTGAAAATAATTTCTAAGCCCTAACATGCAAAATGCAAGATAAAATCTAATGAAAAATCAATGAAAATGCTAGTTTTTGTTGAAATTTTCTATGCAAAAATGCAAATTTTTGAAATCTAAATACAAATTTGTACTAAAATGCAACACTACAGCCAAATGAAAATTTGAATGAGTTTCTTGGATCAGTAAAAAGATTTGAAACAAGATTTTACCTACAAACTCTAGGTTTTGGAATTACTAGGTTATATGAAAAATACAAAATTTCCAACAAAACCCTAGCAATTTTATGATGAAAATGCAATGCAAGATATTGAATTTTTGTAATTTCTGCAATTTAACTCAGATCTAATGCAAAATTAGAAATTTGATGAAATTCAAATTAATTGATGCAAAATAGAATCCCTATAATGCAATTTGTTTTTCAAAATTTTCCAAATTTTCAATTTTTTTGTAAGTTTTCTGATGCAATAAGATGAATGACTATATGAATGAATGAAATCACTACAAATTTGAAGCAAAACAATCAGCAAGGTGCAAACAAGTCCAACAACATGGGTTCACCAAAATGTAATGGGTAAAATTTGGTAGTTGAGTTTTTGGTAGTTTTGTGTGTATATCCTTCTTTCACCAACTACATTCAAGGACCTAGGGCCAAGTAGCCATGCACTATCATACCCTAAGTCACTATGAGATGTAAGGAAACTAGTATTTTTATGATTTGATTTCCAATTATCTTCTCTTATTCTTAATTATACCTTAAAACCTTAATTATGCAAATACGATAGCAAACAGACGAATATCAAAAAATGCTGCTATAGAAAGATGTAAAATGACAAATAACTGTGCACCTATTTTCAAGGTTTAGAAGTGGAATAGTCAGGGACTAAAGAGTGGGCACCCAAGTCCAAGGCTTTCCCTTTTGTCAAGATCTGCAAACAAGATCTGCAACCTATTCCTATTGTACCAAAGGTTTCCCCGTCATAGAACTTTAAGGACTAATGAGTGGGAACCCTAGTCCAGGGAGCTATTTTCTTCTTTGATCTACAAATATGACACTCTGAGCTACCCTACTGCAACTTCACTTTTCCTGTATCCTTGACCTGTAACCTACAATCATGAAAACTTTGGGAGGGGGTTGTGGTGCTTAGAGGTTTGCCTTAGTCAAGCCCTAGAGAGACATTCAAGTCTTCTAAACACCGTTGTTAGATAGAGAGTGTGTGCCCTTGTGAGGCAGAGTCAAAAACCAAATAATAAATACTCAAAAACATAAATGATATCACCTTGTGGTGAAGATCTCATGGGAGGAAGAAGCTCTTCATGCCATCAGGAGATGATTTCTCAAATATGCATATACAAACACATAGACAACACAAATCTACTCTTGCTACATAATGAAAGCCTTGAATCACCTTTAGAATGCCAATGCTTATCTAGTAATGCTCTAGTTTACAAATGAATGGCTAAACTTGCTTTTATATACAACTACAAACACTCCCACCAAGAATTTCGTAATTCAAACTTATCATGTCGGCATAGGACCTAAGTAACGGTCACAAGATGACACTCAAAATTTGGGACTGACCCAAAATAGGGTAGGACTAGGGTGTGGCGCCCAAGTCCTCCCTCCCTATTTTGGTCAGGGTTAAGTTCAAGGGATCCCCCTAGGTCCCACTTGTCATGAAACTTAGGGATCATTTCATCAGGATGTCAAAGTATGATGCAAGATGTCCTAAATGTAGATAAAAGACCTGGGAGCTAAACCTTATGAGGGAAAAGCCCCCAAGGGGACATTTTCTAATGTTACAAATTCAAAATATTTAAATTACAAAAAAATTAAAATATATGAGAATTAGAAGACAACACCTCTAGATTCATATTATTAACTACACTGAAGGAGAGGAGGAAGTCATGGATATGGCCAAATACAATCTAGAAGCGATATTGGAGGAAGTAATTGCTAAGGTAAGCAATGACATTTGTGATGACATCACCGAAGAAGTTCTTCAGAGAATGAAAAGGAGGAAGACGAAACAATTTTATGTGAACTAGTCATATGAGAAAGTAGTACAAGAGAATGTTTATGTGAACAAGTGTGAAGCATAGCAAGGCAAGGAAATTCATATTGCAGAGAAAGAGGGAATGACAAGATATTCTACTGGAGGAGAAAGTTTGTATATCAGAGTAAGGGAAGCATGGATAAATAAATAGAGAAAAGTATTGGAACAACATATGTAGAATGGAAACTATAAGATTTTGGTGAGTGCAGAGGAATTGTATCTGAAAATAGAGATCAAAAAAGTGTTGCAAAGAAAATTTAGGAATGTATTAAATGTATCAAAGGGAGTAACTTGATTTTTCTAGAGGATGAAAGTATGTATTGATTAACTCTTGATTGATTAAAGTAGACATTGATATTGAGGTAGCCTACAAGTGCTTGACAACATACCACCGAACTATGAGGCAGTTACAACATTGTAGTTAGACCACCAAACCTAGACCATGACAAGATGAAGAACTTGAGGTAGCTTGTAGAGAAGACTTGTCCAGACCATTGATCATTGAGGTAGTGCAAGGCTTGTAAGTAGACCACCAAACTTAGAAGAACTTGAGGTAGTTTTGTAGGGTGGACTTGAATAGACTATTGACCTTGAGGTAGTTGTAAGTACCTATTGTAAAGGGTAAAATTTGGATAGTTCATTTTTGGTAGTTTTGGTGTATATCCTCCTTTCACCATTTCATTCAAGAACCTAGGGTCGAGTTGCAATGTACTATTCTACCCTAGGTCGCTATGAGATGTAGGGAAACTTGGATTTTTATGATTTGATTTCCAATTATCTTCTCTTATGCTCAATTATAACTTAAAACCCTAATTATGCGAATATGACAGTAAACAGACAAATATCAGAAAATACTACTACAGAAAGATGTAAAATGACAAATAACTGTGCACCTATTTTTAGGTCCTAAGGCAGAAAAGTCAGGGACTAAAGAGCGGACGCCCAAGTCTAATGCCCTGCTTTTTGTCAAGATCTAGAAGCTTAGTCTGCAACTTGTATCTGATGTACCAAAGATTTTCCCATTGCGGAACTTTAAGGACTAATGAGAGGGTGTCCTAGTCCAGGGAGCTATTTTCTTCACTAATTTGTAATTCTGACACTCTGTTGTACCCTCTTGCAACTCCATCCTGTAACCTGCAATCATGAAAACTTTGGGAGGGCGTTGTGGTGTTTAAAGGCTTGCCTCAGTCGAGCCCCAGAGAGACATTCAATCTTCCCGAACACTGTTGTCAGATAGAGAGTGCGTGCCTAGGGAGGTAAAGGCAAAACCCAACTAATAAATGCTTACAAACACAAATGAATGTCACCTTGTAGTGAAGATCTCATGGAGGAAGAAGCTCTTCATGCTGTGAGGAGATGATTGCTCAAATCTACAAACACAAACACATAAACAACACGAATCTACTCTTGCAACACAATGAAAGCCTTGAATCACCTTTAGGATGCATAAAGTTCACAATAACAATCTCTCTAGTTTACAAATGAATGCCTAAACATGCTTATATATGCAACTACAAACACTCCCATCAAGAATTTCATAATTCAAACTTACTATGTCGGCATAGGACCCAAATTACGGTCACAAGCCAACACCCAAAATTTGGGATTGACCCAAAATAGGGCAAGACTAGGGCGTGGGCACCAAAGTCCTCCCCCCTATTTTGGGTAGGGGTTATCACATGTGGTCCCCCTAGGTTCTATTTGCCAAGACACTTGGGGGTTTTTTCATCAGGATGTTGAAATATGATGTAACATGTCCAAATGCACACTAAAGACCTAGGAGCTAAACCTTATGAGGGAAAAGCCCCCAAGGGGACATTTTTTGACGTTAAATTTATCCCCCACTTTAATGTATGTATAAACACAAGGCTAATACATTCATTAAAGTATGATTAACAAACACAGCAAACACGCCAAGCACGAAGAAGACATGCCAGACATATTGAAGACAATGACAAGCACACAAAACACGAAGAAGATAGTTATAGTCACGCAAAACATGGAGAATACATTCAAGGCATAGAAGACACATTAATGCATGGAAGACATGAATGATTTCTTTTATTTTCTTTTTCTCATATATATGAAATATAGATGCAAGTACAAGGAAAGTAAACAAACCTCCCATAATGTAGGATGTACTCATCGCACAGGTCTTTAAACTACATATATGGGGCAACACACAAGTAAGATGCATAAAACCTCCTAAAATGCAGGATGTATTCATCACATAGGTCTTTAGACTGCACATGGGGAAATGGACACGCCATACAAAGCAAGCATGCCAAAACACACTTTGAAGACATAGAAAAAACATGGCAAACAAGCGATGGAGCATTCCTATTTCTAGGTTCATCACCATCTTAGGCACATTATAGGCACACACCGATGATTGGGCTTCACCAAAAAAATTGCTGAAGACACGCTTAAGGGTTGAGTTAGTCACAAAACCGCTCCCCGCCTCGGCAGAGGACTTTTGAAAATGACATGATGATGCAATTTGCTTTGAGAAGTACACCATCCCCACCTTCATAGAGGGCTTAAAATAGAAAGGATATATGTGATATCCCACCTCCATAGAGGGCTTAAATGATTGATTGATTGATTGTAAACAAACTTAGAGTGTAGGATGTACTCATCATACAAGTCTTTAAACTACACCTAAGGACAAGCACATTGCTAACATCTATAACAGATAACTTACCTTATATATGCCCCACATTAAGGTGGTTGATATCATGCATCGATATCAAGCACATTAAGGTAGGAAGAAAACACACAAGGGAACACAAAATTTCACAAAGCCCATACCCCCCAAAGGTGACATGTGCTTTATGATCACTAAATGTTCCCACAAACACATCCCTGCAAGAAACATGTTAGTGTCTACATAATTATGATAAACAACAACATCATTGCATATGATTGATCACACAAAGAGCCAAGGTTATACTTCAAATTTAGAGTTCAAGGATAACCATGGGGCTATATCAGGAAGATCTCTGAATCGAGTACCACCAAGGCTAGATGCAAATAAAAATGAAGTGTGTAGAGCATCAGTATTGTTATGATTTGTAAATGAGATAAAAACATCACCAAAATCACTATGTAGAAAGCATGAGTGCTTCCACTAGCCAAGCGTTAGATAAGATATACAACCCCAATGTCATATTAGAAACTAAGTCCAATTTTTGATTTCTCGCGAAAGGGATGCTAGGTCCGCATCAGTATAAATATTTTTCGTCATCCACCCACTAGTTAGAAACACTAGAGGAAGGGAAACAATAAATAGGAGAGGAGAAGAAAGTGTCTTAGGGATAGTCATGTAGGAGGGTGCCCCCAAGTCACCAACTGCAATGCTATGTCCGTAAGACACAACACACAACGATGAAATCAAAGAGAGGCAATATAGAAGAATGATGATACAAATAGAAGAAGGTCACAATAGAGGTAGTCTCCTAGTATCCTGAACCTTACAAGAGAATCAAGGGTCATCCTAGGAGGCCTAAACAACACATAACACATCACGGGGGAAACACATCTTGAGAGAGAAAGGGTTAGAAATACTTACCTGTATGGACAACCAATCTAACCTTTGTCAACAATTAAATCAATGCCATCTTTCCATGGGTTAGGTGAATTCTCAACTTTGTTCTTGTCCCCTTCTATTAAACTAATTATTTTATCATAGTTCAAATAGTCATCTTCAACCTCATAAGGTTCATTAAGAGAGTTTTCATACTTATCATTCTCAATGTGGTATGTTAAGTCTTCTACTACTCGAGGGTGTGTATTCATGAGAGATGTGTAATTGTCTAGATCATATCGAGGCATGACATTATGTTGTACAATATGTACTAAGCCTCAAACAAAATCAATACCATCTTGCCCTTCTTTTATCAATTTTCTTATGTTGTGAATCATAGGTATAGCTTCTACTGCTATCCTTTTAGTTTAAACAAACACTTGAAAATCGGCTAGGTCATTGTCAAGTTGGTTTATTTGCTCATCGGTTACATGTGTTATCTCATCAATAGGATCCTCAACATCAAGGAATATTAGTTTGTCTATTGTAGTTGTAGGAGTCATGATATCTTGCAAAAGTTGTCTCTTCTATTGTTGGCAAGGTATCATTATCTTGTACCAGTGTATCTTCATGAGAAGAATCATTTTTCAAAGAATGCCCATATGATAAATTTATGTCATCATCGCATGTAGTGGATGTAGGATAAGTGCTATCACCACTGTCTTTTTCATTACTACTCATAGAACTGAACTCGGTTAAGCTTTCTAATATCATATGGTGGTCACTCATGAGGGTTAAAAATTTGTTAAAATCAAGATCTTTGATAAATGCATGCAGAGATGTCATAGAAAAATGACATGAAGGTGCCATGTGTATTGTTGGCAAGAGACACTATGTGGCTTCATGAGTGTTATCATTGATGGAAACAAAGTCTATCCCACACATCCACAGCACATAGTATGCCTATACCGAAAGTCATATTGAAGAGTGTTTTGATCTAGTGAACAAGAACAGAGCATGTAGCAAGGTCTGACAAACAGGTCTAGATCTCTCAGATGGTGTAACTCAGCAAGTTGCAGACATGGAAAAGTCAAGAGGAATATCATGACTACTATATTCTAGAGATTGAGCCTCCAGTGATGAAACATGGAAAAGATATGAGCATCTGAGTGTTGGGTTCTAGAAAGGCAGAGTAGACTGAGGAAGAACTGATCAGCACAGTATCAGACTTCAATTCAGAGGAGTAATTGATGTTGATCAAGATATTTAAGAGATCATACAATATTGGCCAACATGATTGATGACCTCTATGTCTATGCTTTTGATACGCAACACAAATCAGGTATAGATTCAACTGACAGATCAGTATCTTGTAAATATTTTGAGTATTTCGGTTGCTGACTAGAAAATTGTTAAAATCCTTGGTATGGATATACATACTAGATGGATTTCAGTATGAAGGTGTGTGTTAGAGTAAATAGTGTATGAGCAAAGGCAGAGATAAGTGTGGAAGCAGCAATACAAGTCTGGTATGTGACAGAACAACAACACTAGAGCAGAGGAAGAATGAAGTGCATTAAATCAATATATTGAACCTAACTAGAATTGAACTTCAACATTTGCAGATGCCTCTCATCAGTTCAAACACCTGGTTACATTCTATAAACTTTGTAGAAAGTGAGTCTCTTGTAGGCAGTGTGCCTCTTGTGAGCAGTGTGCTTGGGTAGTGAACCCTAATTGGCAAGTGTCATTTTGTACTTCTTATTCTTTTAATAGATAATACAATCTTGGGTTAGTCACCACGTGGTTTTTCCCTTAACAGGGTTTTCCACATTAAAATTCTTGTGTTATGTGTGTTGATTTCATTTCTTCTCTCATGATTATATATGCTTATATGTTTTGATGCTGCACAAATTATAAAAAGAAAAAGAATGGAAAATATGTTAGAGATAACTGATTCACCCCCCCTCTCAGTTATCTACCTTATTTCCAACAATTGGTATCAGAGCTAAGTTCCTCTAAACAAAGCCTAACAGCTTGAGGAAGATCTGGGAATCTCAATGGATATGTATGGTATGAAGGAACAACTTCAGTTTGCCCTAGATGATCTTGAGTAATCTCACTCTGAAGTCAATAACTGGAGAGAAAGACTCAAACAAGTTGATGAATTCATAAATGAGCTAAAAGAAAAACTAAGTATCTCTCTGAAAAAGAGAAAGGAACTATTTCAAAAATTAGCAAGTCAAAGTGAAGCCAATGATACTAATAAAGATCTGAATGAGAAAAAACAAGCTATGTGAGAAGCTATCAAAAGAGGTCATTATGGTAAGGCATGAGATGGAATCAAGGGTTATGAGATTCACCCAAGAAATTGAAGAGAAAAGAAAAATTGAAGATAATCTAAAACAATCTCTCAAGGAGAAGACAGAGGACTGCCACAAGATGTATAAAATAATTAGGCATCTTGAATCTGATCTTGAAGAAGCTAGAGATAATGAAGAACAACTTGAGAATCAGATAGACACTCTTAAACAAGATCTTCAAACAAAAAATGAATACAAAGATAAATTCAAGATAAGCTCAGCTCAACTTGAAGTTCTTCTTGAAAGCCAAAAGAGGGTAGATGATAAGCATGACTTGGGATATGAGAAAGGTGAAAGCTCTGGATCTAGTTAGAAGAAATCTAGATCATGAAATCAAAGAAACGGGCCTAGAAGACCTCCAGTAAGGCAACTAAATGCTCAAAGATAGCCATCCTTCAATGGATACTACTACAATTGCAACAACTTTGGTCATAAAGCAACTCAGTGCAAAAGAAGAATGAATCAGACTAATTCATCCTTGTCCAGATAGTGTTTCAACTGCAAAAGGTATAGTCACAAATCTCATGAATGCAGAAATATGCAAATAAACAATTCATTCAATGGTAGATGCTTTGCATGCAATAGAATGGGACATATGGCCAATCAGTGTACATCAAGAGGATATTAGTCAAATATGCAAAGAAATGGTGTTTGCTACAATTGCAATAGATCCAGTCATATTGCCAAATTTTGTAGAAGTAAGAATCAGGATAAAAAGGGTCCGGTGCATCATAATGAAAATCAAGATAAAGGAAAAGGAAAAGTGAATGTGGATGAAGTTCAAAGGAAGATGAACAAGATTTGGGTGAAGAAGAGTACATAAAATGTTGGGGATGGATCCGCACCAGAATCTGGTGCTGATATTCCTTCTAGAAACTAAATAGATGAGCTCTGGCTCAGGGGGAGTCACAAAGAAAAATAAATTCCCCTAGCTAGCCAACTGGTGCCTAAATTTGGCACATGGAATTATGCAGATTAAAGGGTTCTCAAAGAAATATCTAAATAACCCTCAGTAAAAATATGAAAGATCTGCAAGGAGTTTTAAAGAGTTTAATCAAACAAGATTGATCTAGTTTGACGGCCATCCGGTAAAGCAAGATCTTCATAGATAGATTCGGTATGATTCAAAATTGAAATATCTTGATCTGCAAATTCATGGCATGATTGGAGCAAAGAAGATACATTTTCAATTATCACTGAAAATGATTCTAAGTGCATCTCTGTGATTTGAAAAAATCTCTCTTAGAACAAGGCAACTAGATGACTTAAGTTGTGCATTTATTGCAAAAGGAAATTAGGGTTTGTGCAAAGATAAAAGGGTTCATTCACTCATTATTCACACATTTGCTTTTGAGAAGAAGGAAAAGAAGAGCTCTGCATCAAGTGTCTACAACTCTCTCAAAGATCAAAAACCATTTCAACCAGCGATTTGTGCCAGCTCTTATTTTGAACCCTAAAGTGTAAAAAGGTACTTCCATTCTGAATATCTCTCTCTGAATCTTTTGCAAAAATGGCTACTCCAATTGGTTGTTAAGATCTCTAATAGGCCGCACCCAAAGTTCAAGAAACACCCCTACAAATCTCTAGAAATTGATCCCTTAGGTGCTTTTTCTAGCATTCTACATGGGGTACTGCACGTAGAAGATGTTAGGGTTTACATCCATGCCAATATTGAGGAATTTGGAGAATCCAAGTTGATGGACATCTATCATAAATAGTTAATAGATGAAAGTTTTGAACTAAAACCTCAATACAAGGCCCTCCGGGATAAGCAGTTTGGACATTGTATCCACTTTCCTTGTTTTACAGAAGATGAATGGGTCCGGTATGTTCTTAGAAGAATACATGACAATTTCATGTGGTTGATGAAGCCTTTCAAGATAACAAAAGATGCCATTAGGGTAGTAACTGGACTGCACTCATCTGGTGGGTTACCTGCACTCAAATCTGTCAAGAACCAGATAGTTATTGAGGTTACCGGATCTAAGTTTGACAAAAGGGCAATGACAATTAATGACATCACAGATCTAGATGTCAAATTTGCCTCTATAATAATTGGATATAAGATCTATCATTCTAGTAGGGAAAATTTTGTGTTTGGGACTGCAATATATACAACATATCAGATGCTAAGGGAAAATGCAGATTATGACCTATGTGATCTTCTTTTAAACCAACTGTTAGAAAACCTACAAAAGATCAATAAGGATATGAAGAACTCATTTAAGTATGGTTGTTTAATATTGTGTCTATTCTTCTACTATATGAATGAGCTACTCGTATCAAATGGTTGGGTATGGCAAAATGATAGACCAGTTGCCATACAAATCAGAGACTATATGTATGGAATGGTGATGGTAAGGCTCAATGCACAGCACTTTGGGGATACTTCAAGAACTTCCAAAGTATGATGCAAGCTAGAGAAAGGATACCTCAATCCATAGTAGAAAAATACAAAGATACAGTGTGTTTTATGGTAGATACTGATCAATGCCTAATGGAGGCAATTGAACCCAGAATAATTTGGATTATGCCAATGGGATATGAGGTCGATGAAAAAATCTTGGAGCTGCATATCCAACATTTACTAAGTCAGCCTAAGGACCCTTAGGTAGAAAGGTTTGGAACCCTTCAAGAACTGAGTCTAAAAATACATGTTGAGCTAAGACAACTGGAAATAAAAAGGAAAGTTAGAAGGGAAGTAGAGGAAATTGCCAAAAGATATGGCATATCAAAAGAGACAGTTGATGCAAACAGGGAGAAAATAGAAAGAGATGAGAAAGAAAAACAAGAAGCAAAAAAAGAAAGTGTTCTGGTACAAGCCTCCTCCTGGACTAGATCCTCCAAGAGCTCTGCCCCTGCCACCTCTAAGAGCTCAAGAGCCACCAAACTGAAATCCAAGACATTTGGAAAGGGAGAAAAGAGAATGAAAACAAAAGCCACAAGGTATTACATAAGTCAAAAGGATGATGAAGAAACAGAGTTTGATGAGGAAGTTAGGAAAATGAAGAAGAAGAAGAAAACATCAGGGGAATCCTCTGTGAGTACAAACAACGAAGAAAAAGAAGAAGAATTTGTTGAAAAGCCCACTCTTTCTATTGATGATATCATCAAGGCAGTCACTATGGATGGGAATCTATAACCAATAACAAAATTTTATGATGAATATAGTGATATTGATAAGAGGATCTTGGAAGATGCTATAGTCAAGTACCTAAATATTTATAATAAAGCATTCATTGAAATCATTTCATTAATTCCCAAAAGTCTAGAGAACGTACTTGAACTTAGAAAAGAGAATGCCAAGGCAAAGGACATAAAGATCTGATAATAGATTGCAATTCAGCTCTATCCTTCCATTACTCCAAAACAAATGAACAGGATCTTTAAGGACTACAAGGATGAATTCTGAAGCAAAGCAAGAATGAACAAACTTATGCTTGGAGAGATGGATCAGGCAGCCAAAGAAATAGAAGACATCCTCTAGAATGCCTTCAAGAGATTCAAACTTTTTGTCATAGAGGAAATAGATGAAGAACCTTCTACCATGGATGTCGAAGGATTAAATGCATCAAAATAATAATCTATTGAGAAAAATGTAGAAGGGTCAAAACAGATGGATGAGGAGAAGACTAAGGACTTGGATTCCTCTACTCTAGAAGAGGAAGTTCTTGAAGAAGTTAACATCTCTCCTCCAGATGCCCCTATAGACTCAGGAACTAAAGGAGAAGGAAGAAAAGAGGAGGTAAAGGGAAGAGAAGAAGAACAAATAGAGAAGATCTCTGATGACAGTTCTGAGGTTGTAAAAGGAAAGAAGACTCAGTCTATGGCAGGAGAAACAATAGAAGTAGTCAAGAAATTCCTAAACAAAGAGCTAATGGAGATAGATAAACCGGAGCTTTTTCAAGTACCACTAAATTTTGATTCCATCTCTCCGGTCGAGACAATGAAGATAACATCTTTTGCCCAAGTTAAAGGAAAAGAAAAGCTTCTGAAGTCCCACATGGAAGACTGTGAACTGATAGAGATTGCATCCGGGATGCTGGAGAAGATCATGCCATCCTTCCAAAAGGATCCTTCGGCCTCTCCATCTGGTAACTTGAAATCTTTGGCTAACTCTGTTAGCACCCATTTTGATTCTTTGGAGAAATCGGCACAAGAGAAAGTTTGGAAAGAGTTTTTGGGAAAGAGATTCTCTGAAGTATAGGGACTCATAGCTAATGATAGTAGGACCTTAGATATTAGGATAAAGAGCATAGAAAATGCTCTTAAAGATGGTGGAGGAATGTATAAATTTTGTCTATCCTGGTCTAAAGTGACAGAGGATATTGAAAGGAAGGTAATCTGTCAAGTTTATCTCAAAATTTTGATCTCCTCACCACATCCATAATGAATCAAGAGTGCCAGACTATTGCCATTATAAATGAAATAAAGAGGCTTGAAAAGGATAGGAAGAATATAATAAGTAGGATGAGTGAACTTAGAGGGATAATTATCCCTAAGTTAGAGGCCATGCGTGAGGCCTTAACTGATGCTCAGACCACAGCCCGGACTAGTGATCTAGCAGACTTAAGAAGGGCAGAAGCTTATGCATTTTTGTTGAGTGGTCACATCTCAATTTTGGACAGGATGAAGCAGTGTTAGGCAACATAATTTGTACAATTGAAGACCACTTTTGCGGATATACTTAAGTATATGTAAGTATAACATGAATATATACTTATGTGGTTATGTATAGGATGATTTTGCAAATTTTGGTGTACGGATTCCACCCTTTTCCATTGAAGTCAAAGGGGGAGTGAAGAGTAGTGAAAAATGTGGAATCCAGCTAAGGGGGAGCTCTGATAAAATAGTGCATAAGATAGAGCATCAGCCAAGGGGGAGTTTGCTACGACACTTAGTCATTTTTCACTAAGTGTTGCCATCAATGCTAAAGGAGGAGATTGTTGGCAAGAGACACTGTGTGGCTTCATGAGTGTTGTCATTGATGGCAACAAAGTCTATCCCACACATCCACAACACATAGTATGTCTATACTAGAAGATAGATTGAAGAGTGTTTTGGTCCAGTGAGCAAGAACAGAGCATGCAACAAGGTCTGACAATTAGGTCTAGATCTCTTAGATGGTGTAACTCAGTAAGTTACAAACTTGGACAAGTCAAGAGGAGTATCATGACTACTACAATCTAGAGATTGAGCCTCTGGTGATGAATGATTGAAAAGATATGAGCATCTAAGTGTTGGGTTCCTGACATGTAGTGTAGACTAAGGAAGAACTGATCGACAGGGCATTAGACTTTAATCTGGATGAGAAATTGATGGTGATCAAGCTATTTGAGGGATCATACATGGTTATTTGACATGATTGATGGCTTCTATGTCTATGTCTTTGATACACATCACATATTAAGCATGGATTCAGCCGGTAGATCAGTGTTTTGTAAATATCTTGAGTATTCCAGTTGCCGACTAGAAAGATGTTGAAATCCTTGATGCGGATATATATACCAGATGGATTTCGGTATGAAGGTGTATATGTGTTGTGACAGTGTGCAAGGAACAGCAAAGATAAGTGTGGAAGCAGCAATACAAGACCGATATGTGACAGAACAGTAGCACTAAAGTAGAGGAAGAATGAAGTGCATTAGATCAGTATAATGAGCCTAACCAGAACTGAACCTCAGCATATGTGGATGCCTCTCATTAGGTCAAACACCTAGTTACCTTCTATAAACCTTGTAGACAATGAGTCTCTTGTAGGCAGTGTGTCTCTTGTAGGCAGTGTGCCTCTTGTGAGCAGTGTGATCGAGCAGTGAGCCCTAATTGGCAAGTGCCATTTTGTACTTCTTATTCTTTTAATAGAGAATACAATATTGGGTTAGTCACCCTGTGGTTTTTCCCTTAACAGGGTTTTCCACGTAAAAGTCCTTGTGTTATGTGTGTTGATTTTATTTCTGCTTTCATGGTTATGTATGCTTATATGTTTTGATGCTGCACTAATTGTTAAAGAAGAAAAGAAAGTTAAGATATTTAAGATAATTGATTCACCCCCCCTCTCAGTTATCTACCTTGTTTCCAACACAAAGGACCAAGATGAAATCATCAAAGTATAGGAAAGGAAAAGGTGATGCAAATGAAGAAGGTGGAACAATTCCAAGAGAAAATTGGCTAGAGGTTACAGGAAATACGAGCACAAAGGAAGGTAAGCAAGTTGAGTCAATTAATGATGCTTTTGAAATTTTGGATGATTTTGTTGAAGGAAAAGATAGGCTGAACAAGGTGCTAGGTGAACAATTTGATGATTATGAGGCTTTGAATGAAATTTATAAACATGAGATGGAAATGTGGAAGCTTGTGGATGAGAGTGAGATGAGGAGGAATAAATATAAGAAGAAGCAAGAAAGTAAGTAAAGGCAGATTGGAAAGTGCAGGAAAGAGGAAAAGTTGAACATAAAAAGAGGACAACAGTGGCTTACATTGTAAAACATGAAAATGCAGATTTGGATAAAGGAACAATAGAAAATAAAGAAGGTAATGTTGGGACAATAATGGTCCAAAATGAATAAGACAAACATAAGTATGAGGAAGACATTGCAAATGTGACTATGAGAAAAAGAGCAACAACTGACTACAAAGAAGAGGATTTAGGGGTAAAATATGCAGTCATTGAAGAGCAGTGGACTGGTAAGCTTGGAGGAATACAAGTAAGTAAAATGGTGGCCAATGTGCAGATGGAACTTATGGTTGAGGAACAAGAGATTGTTGCTGAGAAAGAGGTAGATTTAGTAAAATATTTTATATGTTGGGGTGTAAATAATGAAGCTGATAATGGTATAGTGTTGCAGCAGTTGGCCTTGAATGATGTTTGGCTAGAAAATGTGATGATGTGTGCAACTGAGATAGGGGTTGTTATGTAGATGTATGAAAGGTGTAAATTGGAAGACATGGAAATATTGGTTTTGCTTATTGAAGACTGGTTATGGAAGAATAAAATGAGAATGATGAATAGGGGAATTGTTTTCATGAGTAAAGAGTTGAATGATGGATCATAGTATTGGAGGAATGTGGTAGTAGTACCATTAAGATGTTGGAAGAAGTAGAAGAAAAGGTTAAATAAGTTTACAGAAGAAACACATGTGCAGGAGCACATGATCTTTGTCCCTTGGGGAGTTTGATGTAGGGGCATCATGCTTCTAACAATTTTGGTTTTCTTTCTTCTGATTGTTAGCTTTTCTTTGTCAATAAATGGTGACTTTGTGTCTCCTGTAGTGGTTCTTGTAAACTCCTATTGCCTGAGTGATTCTTGTTGCTTGTCATTATAAATAAAAGTAATTCATGTCATTTTCCATCAAACTCTAAGCAGTGGGCTTTATAACTGCCAACCATTATTTTCAAAAACTGACAGTGCTTGAACAATTTAGAGGAGAAGATGAAGGGTCTGGAAGAGTGAATGGTTGTAAGATAGTTGGCTAGAAATGAAAAGTTCTCATCTCTTGGTGAAGGATGGAGAGTATGTGAATAGTCAAGTAGAAGGCAAAAAGGCAGAATTGTCTTGTTTTGAAGGGGGACGATGGTTATAGTAAGAAAGGAGGAGAGAGGAATCTTAGAGGGAGTCAGAATGTGGAACGACGATAGTGGAAAAACAAAGAGGTTTTAGAATGGGATAAATATCTTGATAGTGAAGAAGGAATTGAATTCTAGAAGAGTTTTGATATAGGTCATGGGAGAGAATAGATTACAAGAAGAATGTTGATATGTGATTATTGAACAAGGTGAGGTGTAGAAGAAAAGTGGAACAAAATGACTGCAATGTACTTTTCGCAGGCAATCAATAAAGATAAATACTATTTGATTTTTGTGTTAATTTCTTTGGAATCTAATACTGTCCGTCAATGATTTTGTTCTTTGTATGTAAGAATTTGATTAAGTTACATTTAATATGTATTTCTTACACACAATTACTATCATTGTCTACAATTAGAAATGTATGTCTGTAGCGTATCTGGAAACTACAAGTTCCTATCAGTAGGTTACTAGAATGCTATCATATAATTCCTCTCAGTTATTAGAGATCCTTTGTTTAGGTGTCTCAATTTGTTCATGAGTTATTATCTAGAATTAAACATAACTTGAACCCTAAAATCCTTAACAACAATGTAGAATTCAATTGTGTAAATCTTGTTGAGTCTGAATTTTGTCCTATGATTGGAAATCTGTGCCATCAGCTAGCCACTTTGGAAGAAGTAGAAGAATTGTAAATTCCATTTGAATGCCAATCACACATTTTTTCTTCTGCAAATAAGAACTGGGACACAACTCTTACCCAGTTAAATATAATTTACAAGAATGTTCTACCTTCTAAGTAAATTGAATACATGTTGAAGGTAAAACAAATTTTGATAATTGTATAGATATGCAGAGGATAAGACAGGAGTAATTATTTCTATTTTGATATAAGTACTCTGTACATAGTATCTATGTATTTTTAAGAACAATTTTGCTACATCTATTTTTGAAGAGATAGAGGCTACTCCTTAGGGGGAGTTGATTGATAAAAGGTGATAAGGAATATTTAGATATAGGAAGTCTATATATTTTTCAAGAACAGAGGAAGACTACTAACCCTTTCTCATTGATGTCCAAGGGGAGAAATGTGTGCATATTAGGTTAGTGTGTTGCCATAAATGACAAAGGGGGAGATTGTTGTATAAGCATTGTCATTGATGTCAACAGTTTTATGGATAAAGATGCCAAAGGATAGAGATATTAAAGAGAGAAAGCAAGGTGATGTGTAGAGGGCCAGGCATGGGAGTGTTGATCTGAAGAGTGTGAAGTGAAGGAGATGGATCAATGTCATATGTACACATTCATACCTTATCTTCTAAAGTTCATGTGTAAGTCCATATCTTTGATATGTTGTGAAAATGATTGTATTTGAAATGTTTGATGAGTCAAGTTGGATTCATGCTGTATGTTGGTGATATGAACTCATGGTGTTTGTCACATTATGAAGAAAATTGTAAAAGTTTGAAGGAAAATTGTCTAAGTGAAGTTCTAGTCAGTAATGGGGTCATAGGCTTAGAAGAGTTTACCACATATCTCCGCATTTTAAGATATGGGCTTGTGGATTGAATGGTAGCTAGATAGTGCTCTCAAGTATCTATGATTCAAATTTGAGTTCACAGAGTCTACCACAAAGTGTTTCAAAGAGAGAAGAATGAAGATAGTAATGTAACAAGGTAAGTGCAATCATAGAGAGATAGGGGAATGCTCCACACTTCTTTGTAGATGAAGATATGACATTGCAATTTGGAGGAAAGGAAGATATGAGTTTTAGGTATGCATGTTTCAAGTTTCAAAAGATGATATGTACCATAGATGCTTCTGTAGAGTCTATTGTGTGAAGACAAGTTCAACTATTACTTAAGGTAAATAGAGGGAGATAATGGATAACACTGTAGTTCATCACACACTGGTATTTGGCCTTGCTGATTGAATGATAAGCTCATAAGGTTGGTTGGTATGCTTACCTCAGGTTTCAAATGGTTATGTTTACCACAAAAATGATTTTCATTGTTTTACTTCAAGCTTGTATTAGTAGAGTATGTTAAAGATACTAGAATCCATGTTCAAGTGTTTGTGTCAACATTTAACAACATGGATTGGTACTTGAGATTTGTATAAGAATGTTTTGTAAGTCATACAATGTTCATTGTGTGGTTTGTATGATATAATTTTATCTCCTCTGGTACTACTTTTGGTTTATAACTATTGTATGAAGAGTTTAGT
Organism: Cunninghamia lanceolata; assembly: GCA_027924645.1. Classification (NCBI taxonomy): domain Eukaryota; kingdom Viridiplantae; phylum Streptophyta; class Pinopsida; order Cupressales; family Cupressaceae; genus Cunninghamia; species Cunninghamia lanceolata. The sequence goes on from BSBN01000465.1 coordinate 3,705,672, forward strand.
GTTTGAGAAACTAACTTGTTTATATTGATGTTTTTAGGTGTGCACCAACTTGGAAGAATGTGCTAAGGTAAAATAGGACCTAATTATATCTTATTTTTGAACCGCACTGGATTTCTAATTACCACATATGATTTGGAGCTAACTATTGTCCATTACATATTTCATGTTTACACATTTCATGTTGGCTAACCAACAAGAAGAATGTGTTAGATGCATAGGACAACTAAGAGGGGGGGTGAATCAGTTATACATTAAAACATTAAACCCTCAATGCTATTCCAAACTCTTATTAAGCATTAGGAGAATGTAAACATATGAAGCATCAATGTAAACACAGAACTCCAGATTTACGTGGAAAACTCAAGAAGGGAAAAACTACAGTGAGGATTAACTCAAATATATATGAATAGCAACATCGAATATAAGTAGGCTCACTGCCAAGGGCTCACTACCCAGAAGAAAGGCTCACTTCCAGAAAGACTCACTATCTAGAAGAGAGAAGACTAGAAGAGGACTATTATAGAGAGATTTACTATCTCAAAGCAATAGAAGAAATCCACCACTACAACTTCTTTCTATCCACAACCTTTAGCTCACTACCTCCAACAATGTCAAGCACACTAAAATGTAGACACCTTTTATTCACTGCATTCAGGAGTCATAAGCATTGAAGATCACACAAAATTCATCACCCTTGATTCACATTCATGTCATCTTCTCTACTTCATCCAATTTAAACTTCATCTTGTTTTTATACCATCCATGACCTAAGACATTCTCAATTAGGTAAGCCTTAATGAAACATGTGCACCTCAAACCTACAACACCAAATAGGTCGACACCAAACACTTCTATGGTGGAAATAAGTCAAAGTGGACCATGCCAAGGGTTAACTAGGACTCAAATCTATATCACCATGTTGCTCATCACATCCACAATCCATGAAGTAGCTCCACAAATAGTGCTAGAAAGCCAGGTCAACCAAACCTAAACTAACACTACAAGTGATCACATACACACCTCTCCAAGACACAAAACATCATGCAGACCATAGAGGGACACTCCACACCATCCACACATCTTTATAGGATTTTCATCATCATCAAAATCTTTTGCAACACTTCTGCAACCACTTGAAACAAATAATGTCATCATTCTGCCATCAAGATACACTACCACTGAACACCAACACAAGAACTGAACTTGTGGAGCGACCTAACATTAGAAACTTCAAGGGAAGGTAGATGCAGATAATATAAGAATGTTCTCAAATCCACAAGATAAGAAACCTCAATGTGAAGAAATATGGAGCAATCTCATTTCTCCTAGACAATATTCTTCACACTCAACCACTCTGTCAAACACATCTTCTACTTCCACATGACCTAGAACCTCAAACTCTGGATATAACACCTCTGAACACCTCTGACCAAATGCTTCCAAAATGCATAGGTATATCTTCAACCATAATGAAATGTGGAGCACAAAACTAAACATACCTCTGTCACACTGAATAACTTTTTATTCAAATTTTCTCAAAAGCACTTGGAAACCAAGTGAACCATCTGTTGGAGGTTGACATCAATGACAACACTAGAAAGGTTCCAACATAAAGATTTTGAAGCTTGTGGAGGATATAAATGTAAGGTCAGAGTTGTTGAGTGAAAAAAGTTTAATGTATTGTGTGATACCATTAATAATGTGTGAATAAACTTACCGCAGAAAAAGATATAATGCTGAAATATGGAAAGGATTAGTTTATATGAAGTGATACTATTGCAGAGGTAATTGTTAGTGATCTGATAATATAGAAGTGTTTCTAAAGTTGTTTTGATGTTGTGGAGGATTGTATTGTGGTTGTGCAGAGGTGTGATAGTTGTGCAAAGGTTGGTGAGTTTAGTAGAAGGCTAAAATAATCATAGTTGTGAAAGAAGGACCTAAATTAGATAAGTATTTTGTTACAAAGGTTGAAGCCTCTTTGTTTAAAGGTTAGAACTGTTGTAGTAGTTTAGGCAATTACAACTTTCTTTGGGTTGTAGCCCATTAATGATAATGTGATCTTGTTTTTATTTGTGAGGTTGTATTTGGATAGTAGATCCAAGCAATTTGCTCATTGTGGTTTTTCCCTTCTAGGGTTTTCCGTGTAAATCTAGTGTTATGGTTGTGTGCTTCTATGCTCTTGTGTTTCTCATGCTTGAAATGATTTCATTTAGTTAAATGCAATTAGAATAAAATAATTTGATTAAGTACTAATTCACCCCCCTCATAGTACTTCTGTGTGTTCAACAACATGATGTCTTCTCTCCAAATTTTGAAGATCATCCTAGCAGAAATGGAGAAATTATGTAGACAATTCCTATGTAAAGGATGAACCAATGAAAATGAAATTCACATCATAGCATGAGAAAAGATTTGCAAACTGAAGTACATGGGGGACGTTGGGTTATTGAATTTAAATCTACAAAATTAGACTCATTGGGAGATAAACTAGCATGGAATATGTACAAGAGACCAAACTCAAGATGGGCCTAATTGATGCAATCCAAGTATTTGGATAATAATGACAGGGAGAGGATTTTTATGATAGAGAATCCATCGAAAGGCTCTTCCATTTGGAACTTCATCCTAGACAACATGGAACTATTAATTCCTACGCTCACATGGGTAGTCCACAAAAAAACTAAAGAAAAATTATGGGAGGACTCCTAGAATGGGTGACCAAGAATGTCTCTAAGGGAGGACTTGTATGATGCTAAGACATACCTACAACAACATTGGGAAGATATTTTCAACTGGACATAAGATCGTATCCTCAAAAAGAAAAATAGAGAAACTTAGGGAACTACTATTTCCCTCCATCCTAGAAGAAAATTTTCCATTCCATATTAAACTCACTAGTGGTTTTTAATTTTGACCAAGAAGATGAGCTTATATGGATAGTGGAGAATTCATGGTCTTACAAGGTTAAAAATGGATACATAAGCATGTGTTCATCTACTAAGATATATTAGCGAACTCACCTTTGTTGGAATGATGTGATACTTCCGAAGGCTTGGGCTTTCATATGTTTAGCATTGCACAAAAGGATTCTCATAGAGGACATGATTCAAAAATTAAACATAGGAACAAATTTTAATTGTGTTCTATGTGGAAAGTAGGAAGAGAACATTGATCATATTTTACTACATTACCCGTTCAGCTAGCAATGCTGGTACTGGTTGTTCAACCAATTAGATTGGGCCTCATCTCTCCTAAAATCTTTATTAATACTTTTAAAATGTTGGCCAGTGCTATTTTAAGACTCAACCTTCACATGCATATGGGAAGTGAGCCCATTGATGGTATATGACATATTTGGCGAGAAAGAAATTTCTGCATCTTTAGGAAGAAATATCCAATGATACAAAAAGTATGTGAGGAATTAGCAAAAAGCAATATTAGAGGTCATCATGAATAAAACCAAGAAATTAGTAAATCATAATACAAAGTGGAAAAGTTGGGATAATTAACTATTAAAGAAATAGAAATTCCTAGAATCCATCCCAAACAGGGCAATTTCTTAGGCCATCCCTCAGAAAGTGGAAAGGAATAAGGTAACATGGACTCCTCGATTATCCAATTTTGTAAAATTAAACATTGATGGGGCATGTAGGGGTAACCAAGGAATGTCAGGGATGGGCTACATTATCAAGGATCACAAGGGACAGTTAATACTACCTAAATCCACCAAAATCCTAGATGGATCTAATAATGAAGTAGAGGCATGGTCGCTCCTCCATGGACTACAAATAGCTCTTGATTACAATCATAGAGACTTATGGATAGAGTGAGACTCGATGAACATCATAAAAGCAGTCAAAGAAAATAGAAAACTAGAGATTAGACTATATCTTGTAACAAACCTTAATACTCATGGGAAATGAAACTTGTTTCAACTCTCCCATTGCTATAGGGAAGGGAATAGAGTGGCTAAAACTATGGATAGCAGAACCATCGACCAACTTGAGGAGGTGATGGTTTTTAATCCATACCAAAGAAATTTACCCACTTAGATGACAACCTAGATCTAGGAGGATATCTGAGACTTGAATGGACAACCTAATCAACAAAGTACCTAATTGCCTTAATAGTGATCAAGTGGAACAACCCCAATAAATGAGTTATATTTTAAAAAGAGATGAAAAGATGTTTATCTTTAAAGAAAAGTGAACGGAGTTACATCAAAGGCTCTTTAAAAACATGGATGCTTCAGGCCAACTACCAATCTCACTTTGAGACACCTGTGTAGTACACCATATCTTCAAGAAGTTGCTTGAGCCTTTGAGATCCCTAGACAACTCTTCATAACCATTTGAAAGGGGTACAATTGAAAGGTCATCAAACCATACAATAACCATTATTAATCTAGATTTTAGAATGTATCCTCCTATCACGTCAACACACGGAGGATAGAAACTTCAATGCTGGATGGACATAAACAACCTAGAGGAATTAATGTTCATGTGATCTAAATCGGGAAGGGATGACACACATTTATAGAAAATCATGCCAACCACTAAATAGATGACTTCAAAACACAATGTGAAGTGACTAAAAAGGTGGAAAAAGGAATATATCTAAGGGAATGCACTCTCTTCAACGTTATATATCATCCATTCTCTTGGTGACTAACCCTGTGATATAGTGCAATAATTTTTCTTCCCTGACCTATTTCTCTAGTTTTTTGTAGGTGTTAAGATGGAGAATGACACTATCAACCAGTCAATTCTATTTCTTGTGATGCCCTAGGAGTCAAAAATTAAGGGAAAGGTCAGAATCATGGACCTGAACTAGATTTTTTTATGTAGACTGCATGATGACCTAGTTTGCAATTAGAAATATCTACATTCAAAATGGATGGAAGAAATGAAGGAAAAACTTCTCCATTGGTTAGATATCATTACCACCCTCCTATCAAACATCATGGATATAATTCAGGTGGACACTACATCCATGCCATAGCATTGGTTTTGGTATTCAACTATTTGTACAACTTGGAGAGATGAAAATCTGTAATTGCAAGGTTACAACCTGGTGAAAGGTGAGGTGATGGTACTCAATTTGTTCCTTGTGTAAACTCTAAGGACTTCTTCAGTAGTGGAGTGTGTGTTCAAAGAAATATAGAAAAGCTTAGCATGTGGCTATAATGGCAGACTAGATAGGGCCCTACATGGCCACATTTTCATTTTCTCTAAATAGATGAGAGCCAAGTGCAAGGATATGTTCATTTCCATCCATTTTTTGAGGATGCATACCCCTGATTAGGCTCCCCATCTTCCAAAACTATTAAAAAACCTTGAAGATACATTTTCCCTAGATGCCCAAGATGAACTAGAAATGCTAAGCATTTCCCTCATGTTTGGGCTAGAAATGATGGCACTAGTGCAAGCGCAATTGGATACCGACGGTCCTAGGGAGAGTGAAGGGATAGATCCTTAATAGCAGGTCAGGTGTCTCTCTTTGCTTATGTGTGAGGCCACCATGACGACAGGGTATTACACCCCCTCCATGTTTTTTGATTTTCTATTTTAAAACTCATTTCCCTACCATTTCAATGTAGTCGATAGCAGCCACTGTATGGGCCTTATATATATATATATATATATATATATATATATATATATATATATATATATATATATATATTAGCTCTGATAGTATAGAGTAGAGCATACTCATTTTGGTCACTTTTTGTAAATTCTATGGAAACTTTCATATTATTAATACATGTCTTGGTGGTCTACCACCTTTTTCTTAAAAAACTATATTTAATTAAGCCATTAAATAATGAAAAGCTAGAAAACATGCTTAAACTATATTATAATGGTAAGAATTGCTTACCCATTACCTTTTCCTTATGTTTCAAGCTTAAAATGACTAGGTTGTTTTTATGCATTGATTAGAGCATAATATGGTGCATTTTTTGTAGAAGTTGATAAATAACTAAATTATCATGTCCTATTCTTATCATCACCCATTCTTAGGACCTAGATTTGATCTCTAGATGTAGTCATTCATCATCTTGGTTCAAATGATTTGAGTGTAAAATTTATCTAAATCATTTTCACAATCATGCAGTTGAAACGCAAACCTTTAAACTTGATTTTCTTAATTCGGATCCACATTTCCCTCCCTTACTAGTCATTATGAGCCAGCTAAAATGCAACTTATTTCATATTACATGCTAGGGTGGTGTATTTAAAGACTAACTCTAATTAAAAAATAATCATCTAGGATATATTGAGAATATTTATAATACAATTACAAAATATTAAAAAGGATTGTTTTAGCATTTCAAATTCCATGTCTTCTTGTTGTTCTTGACCTTGGTTCATCATTATTAAATCAATCCATCAAGGGGTTTGATTCAGGAGAACATGAAGCTTGCAATTTAGTACATTCTTCAAAGATGTTTATAAACATTGTATTTTTCTTATTAGAATCAAAGCACATACACAAAGTTGTATATGTTTTAAAAAGAAAATAATAGCTAGATCGAATCTACAAATTATAGGTTTAGTTCTACATATAAGTTCATATTTAGACTCATAGAGATCAACTACACACTTGTAGAAGTGAGACATATAATTTAATAATGAAGATTTCAAGGTTAACAATAGTCTTTTAACAATACCTAAATTATAGCACCTTAGTGAATCAAATTCTAACATCTTCAACTTCACTTTTCTATCTTCAAAATCTAGATAAGTATCGCATTTAGATTTATTTAAACCAAATATTAATTATGTTATCCTTGAATTTTGTTAGCTTAATTCATGGGATAACCCCTACGAAACTTGTCTGTTTTGTAGCCCACATCCTCTAAGCATGCAAATTGAGACAATTCTAGGTCATCTTGGGCGTGGTTTGATCTCTCAAGGAATCTTCTTGTTAAGGGTCATTGTTCATGTTGGGTTTCAAAAACACAGGTTTTTAGACCACAAGAGGGTGTCAGTCCCTTGATACATTTGGCCAACTGAACAGGGTTTATATAATTGAAAACCCCCTACTCTTTAGGCTCTGCCAAGCATAGGCAAGTGTACCTAGATGATAAAGAAGATTTGAAAGGCTAATGGATTCTAACTTAGGAAATATACTCACTATGACACACATATGTGAGGTAGATGCGGAGCTTACTAACTAGTTCCTAATAAGAATGCTTGAAGTATCAAGAGTGTAAATTGAACCTGGATATAATGTTCTAAAGTTGATCAATGCCTAATCTATTGGGTGGATGGAGTCAAATAGATGGATGATGATTATGGAGACAGATGTGTAGGATAGGTGGATCTATTTTGCATCTTAACTCTAACTTGTTGGGCACTTGGAATGTTTACACCTTGTACAAACATGCAGGTCTGTAACTTATAGTACTGTTCTTTAACAATCCCAGTGACATTCTCCTAAATTACTATGATCTTATGAAAGGAATTTTAACTCTTAGCCTGAGGGAAACCAATCTCAACAATTATTTTAAAAGGATTTTAATTCTTGGTAGGAACCAATCAAAATAAATTATCTGAAAGGATTTTAATTCACTTGAATCAGAAACCAATCAAGATAACCAAACACCAATAGCAAATGTGTCGTGACAAATTATGTAAATTTGAATAACTTAAAAGAAACATTTTGGAGATAGTACAGTAGCATATAAACATGAAAACCAACACAACAGTTGAACACTGAACATAGATCACCATTCAAGAATAATCTTCTCCATTATATTACTTGAAAATATATACAATAATTGCATAAGTTTCTAAAATATGGGAATGGATGGGCGAAATGGGTGCAATCTATCTTCTTACTAATGCCTCACCTAAATGGAAAAATGATGATGCCTTTCTTACTCCTACTTCTCTGACTTATATAGTAATATCTTGAAGAGGGTGTACCTCTTCGTAAGTGTCTTTTGAAACTTTAACAACAATATACAAAAAATTAACATTAAGCTCATTAAGCTCTAATGAGCCATAGATGAACTTGGGTAACATGATCTAAGTACCCTTGACTCAAGTATGTGTCTGCATACTCCACAACATTCCTTGCCATAATCTCCATAGTGATCATCTTTTCTAAGCATTCACAGGCTTCTCCCAATGCTGGATCTTCACTCTTAGCTACTTCCAAGGCTTCATACAGTATCAATTGACATTGTTTCATCCATTCATTATGACTTTTCAAATCTATATTATCACTGAATAATGTAGGCACACCTTCCTTTGAAGCATCAATAAATACTTTGGCATCTACATGAAGTTCTTCATAATAATCTTTATATTTCCTAATCAGATCTTTAGCAGTGTTAATGGTCCCAGTATCAGAAGTGTTCCTATTTTGTATTCCCTGAAGCTTTTCACGGAGCTTGTCATTTATCCTTTTATGTTCTTGGATAGTAGTGTGATTCTTAGAATGAGTAACCTAGAACTTGTCCATCCAGATCATCATAATAGTGTATCTCTTTTTGAATACTATAGAAAGTGCATCAAACTTGGCTTAAAGCATAACGTTTAAAGCATATTGTGGGAGAACCATTCTTGATAGCCATCAACCCTAAGTCAATCCATCTAGAAATGTGTGAAGCATAATACAAAGCCCTTGCATTGTGACATTGTATATCAGGAGCAATCACCATTGGCCCTATAGACATAAATTCAAGAACCTCTATTCCCAGTACTTGACCTACTGAGTAGTGGGTATATTTCAAATAGGGCTCAAACAAATCAACATGGAAGGGAGGTCCATTATTATCCTCAAGTGGTACTAAGTATCCATTTTCTCTAGGCCTGTGTAATGGAAATCTCCAACCTTTGTAGGTGGTGTCCATTCTCTAGTATTGCTTTTCCAAATCCTCATGGACTATTGACATATCGTATGTGTTATCGAGGCCGAAAACTTCACACAGTGTATTTTTAGATACATGTATGAAAGGTTCTCCTTGCAAGTTGCAAATGGCTTTAAGGTTTAGGTTATAGTGGTTGGCCAAAAGTTTTATAAGATCCATATTCACAAAGACATCAGTAACAACTAGTTTCCCCAAATTAAAACTCCAAGGGTTACAGACTAGTTCAAATCTATTCCTTTGATAGTAATGAAACATGAATAATTCATATCTGCTAATGGGGGTCCACACATTTCCTATATGTTTGCATTTGTCTTCTAATATTTCTATGTCTACCCTCAATTGTGTAGTCCTCCTATATTTTGGCCCAAACTAGGCAATTGATTGATGAGGTCTTGATTCAATTTTTGTTCTTGTGCTTTGACTTCCCACCTTGTTTTAGTTTTTTGCTTCTTGCTTTTAGATTGACTAGTTTCACCTTGTTGTCTCTTATTTTTTGTTTTCACAGGACCTTCCATTCTATCTCTCTACTAGATAATAGAATTGAATTATAATTTATCAATAGTAGGAAAATTTTGTATGCTTACTTGTATATTTCTAGCGTTCTAAATTTCTTGACCTCCACTCAATTCCTCATTTTCTCCACTGCAACTCTTGAAAATTCCTTTTGGTTCAATCCCTTTTCAATTCATAAAGGTCCATATAAGGTTTGTTCATGTGGCCATTAATGTCTTCCACTAGAATTGAATGCAGGGGCTTTTTCAAATTTTGAAATGTCAAAGCGATACAATGCTATTTCATTGGTGAAACTCTTCTAGTCTCAAGTTGATTTGTGTGCTTCATTAGGTGCCATCTTTGTATACACTTTTATAACATGATCGCCAAGAGTAACTAAATGTCTTTTTGACATGGAGTGTCCCTTTAGCTCTCTCATTCAGTCAGGAAGACTTATTAACACTCTCATCAATATTACATGGGTTCCTTTAGTCTTACTTTTCAATTTTTAATGTTTCAGGGAGAACATTATGAAGTCTACCTGATATCAGGGTGATCTAGACTGTTAGAAATCCTTTTGAGTATCACCCGTTATCTTTTCAATAAATAATAATCATTCTGATCATCATCAGGCTGACATGTATCATCGCTAAGAAAATAGGATGCCCTACTGATGTACCTAGTCTCCTTGATATGTTTCTTCTATAACTTTTGTTCATTGGGATACATCGGTGGGAGTTTCCCCAAAAACTGTTTAGTTCTTTCTCATCGAAGTGACCTATATAGTCAGCAAGATATTGAAAACCCACTCTGATCATACATGTCACCCCGACACAACTATTGTCTTAACTTATCGATGAGAGCATATATGTCTCTTGCTGAAAATATATCCATGAGTGTGATGCCCAAGATCGGTATGATTTAAAAATCTCATTCTGACTTTCTTTCTTTTGCCGATGAGTTTTTCATCGGCGAAATATGATGTAGTGTCTGGTCATGCGCACTTGTATCTTTTGAAAAATTTGATCACTGTAACTTTATTTATGTCTTCCCGATATAAAAATGTTCAATAGAGAACTATAGTTTGTTGTCAAAAAGACATGCACATGATCTTCCCTATAAGGATAAATTTCTCTTTAAAGCTCTTTTCTCAACTGTGATAAGGAAAATGTTTATCTCAAAGGCTATATTCATGGAATCATCAATTATCATGGGTTAAAAAATGGATCTTGTCACACAGATTTTGACAATTTGTATTGATCATAAAATCAAAGTGTGGCAAATTTCTATGGTATGTGGAGGATGGTGGCTTAGTGAAAAATGTGAGTTTTTTCAAGTCCTAACAATGACTCTGATTGGGGATGTATACCTCATGTGGGTATAGCAAGAATCCAGGTCTCTAGGGAAGCAGACCAAATGTTTTATTTATCTGGTATGGAAGTTAAAGTGAGCTTAGGAATGGATGAGAAATAGAAGTGGAGTGAAATCCTATACTACTGTGCATGGAAAATTTATTTCAAGAGGTTTTTCAAGAATTTTCCATGCACTAGAAATTCTTTTTCCTCTTTATGATCTTTAAGAAAAGAAGTTTTTTAAGAACTTTCCATGTACTAGAAATTCTTGTTCTTCTCCTATCATGTTCTAGAGGTAACATGAATCTCCACCAGCCTTGCCAATAATGATAAATGGTCCTAACCATAGAGCTTCAAATTTCCCATGCTTCCCTTTGTCTTGACTCCTAGTATTCCACATGAGAAGTAGGTCATCTACTTCAAATTTTTTGTTTTTATCTCTTTTGTCATATAAGTACTTCATTTGTAATTGCTTCACTTTATTGTGTTGTTGAGCTTGGTCCCCGACCTCATCAAGTTCCATTAACTCTTCCATTCTCTCGTCCATAGATTTAGGCATCATTAAAAACTCTAGGCCAATAGTAACCTGCCCTTAACACCTTATGTGCAGTAGTCTTCACCGAGAAATGCCCTCCACACAATCCTTCATGCATTTCCTTCAAAACATGCCTTGCTTGGTTTTTATCTAAGCACAACAATAGGACACCATCCCTATTTTTCCAATGGAGGTCTCCTTTCATGAATACATATTTTGAAGCATGTAGTTTAAGAGTCCTCTTTTTGTTATCATCAAATCCTTTAGGACATTTCATATGTTTAAGATAATACATGATATCAATGTACCATGATGTGTACTCAATACTAGTAATCATGTTATCTTCATTAATTGCACACTTGGGCAACTTCAATATTTATTTCAGCCATTAATTTAGCAAGACCTTGTCCTCTTCCTAACTTAGTGATTTGGATTTCTATGTTAAACTCCTTAATTCTATTAATCCATTTGCATCTCTTTCCAGTTACTTCAGTTTGTACAAACACATCTTTTATTGCAACATTAGGTACATATGCTATTACTTTTGCTCCCACTAGATATGATTTAAATGTTTTGACAATTTTTACTAATGCATATGCCTATTTTTCCACAATCTCGTATTTTAGTTCTACATTTTGGAGGGATTTGCTTAAGAACGAAATAGGTTGTTCATACCCCGCATCATTTTTTGTAGTATTACTGCTGCAATTGTGTGACAAGATGCAAATGAAAAGATCAAGAATGGTTTATTGAAATCAGGGGATTTTAAGACTGGCGCTTCTTTAATTGCTTTTTTGATGGATATGAATGCATATGTGGCCTCAGCTATCTAGTCAATCTTTGCACCCTTCTTTAACATTTTTGATATTGGAGTCACTATCTTAGCAAAGTTTGATATAAACCTCCTCACAAAATTAATTTTCCCAAAGAAGGACTGAATGTCTTTAATTGTCTTAGGAGTAGGAAACTTATCTATGGCTTCCACCCTTTCTGGATCAATCCTAACTCCATCTTTGGACACTATATGTCCTAGTAACTTTCCCTCTGTTTCTGTAAAATGACACTTTTTAGGATTCAAGGAAATGCCATATTCCAATGGTTTCACAAATATTTTTTCAAGGTGTGCAACATGATCTTCCACTTTCTTGGAATATGCAGTGAGATCGTCTTGGTACACCACCATTATTACATTAATTAAATTGGAAAAGGCAACATCCATGGCTCTCTAAAAAGTTGCACCAGCATTTCTAAGTCCAAACGACATCCTAGCATATACATATGTTCCCCATGGTGTGGTGAAAGATGTTTTGTATTGTTCTAATTCCTTAACTTTCACTTGGTTATAACTTGAAAACCCATCCATCATGGATAATAGTTTGCACCCTAGGACCCTCTGCAATAAAGTCTCCATGTTTGGGAGTGGGTATTTATCCTTAAGAGAGGATACATTCAAATTTTGAAAGTCTACACAGAGCCTCATGTCTCCATTTTTCTTTCTGACAGGTACTAGATTAGAAACCCAAGATGAATGCCTAATAGGCTTGATGATACCCCCTTCCCTAAGCTTCATAAGTTCCTCATGCATTTTAGGTTCTAAGGTAGGATTTATGGGTCTCTGTTTTGTTTGAAGGGTTTTGTATCAGGCTTGAGTGGGATTTCATGTTGGAACAAATCTTCTCTCTATACCTTGAGATCATCATAAGACCAAACAAAGACATGCTTATACTTTCTTAATAATGCAATCATCATCTTTCTGATTGTTTGGCTTATCCTTTTGCCAATGTATACCCTTTTTGGTCCCAATTCAGTGCCCAAGTTAATTTCCTAAACATCTTCCCTTTTTACTAGTGTTTGTATCATAAGGGCTCAATAATTTCCATCAAACACCCTCTCTAATGCCACAAGTCCCTTAGGAATCTTATTAGTCTTGAGCTACACAACTTCCTTGCCAAATAAAGTTTGCTTACCATCTTCTTCCTGAACAAATGCATTAAAATCAATTTCTTGAGCCTCATACTGATCTACACAGTGTAGGAATTTTATCAAGTCACTGTCATCTTCAAATACTTGCCAATTATATATATTGTCAGGGATGGTAGGTCTGGCTTTAAATTCAACTTTAGCAATGCCTACTAATGTCATATCATCCTTTTTAGGGTTATGTTTGCCAAGAAGTTTGCCATTATATTCTTGGATCTGTCCACCCAATTTATAGAAAATTCATCAAATAACTCAATATTATCCCAAACAACATTTTTGTATTGTTTCAATCTCTTGTTTTTAGATGAATACTTCCCCCTGATTTGAGAGACAATTAGTTATGTATCCCCATACACAGAGAGGGATTTTATTTTATGTTTTATAGAAATGTTTAACCCTATGAGCAATGCCTCATATTCTACTATGTTGTTGGTGCATTCAAATGTTAGCAGAAATGTATATTTGAAAATCTTACCAGTTGGTGAAATAAACAATATCCTTGATCCATTACCAGCCTTACTACATGCACCATCAAAGTACATCTTCCACATGCCACACTCATCAAGCGGGGCTTCTTGATGTATAGGATCAATGTTCTATAGCTTTGGTTGACTTTTTTCAATTTTAAATGTACCAAGGTCTGTATCATAGAATAAATTTATTTGATTCTAATCAATGCATTCTATGATATTCTCATACCTTGGCTCTCTACAAAGCTTAACTTCCTTTCCTCCTACTGGTATGGTGGCATAAGATAGATCTAATTGGACATTTCCTCCAATTGTTGCAGTCCATTGTCTAGCTAATAGCATCCCATAATATGGTGGGATGTCCACTACAGTGATGTCAATCTTATATATTGCCTTAAGGTAGCCGGCCAACCTTATCTCCACATCCCACATAATTCCCACAACTGGGATGGATCTATTGTCCATTGCATAACATTTTCCATATGTAGTGTCAACCCACATACCTAACTCCTTCATGACTGCCATTGGCATGATGTTCATAGCTGTCCCCTGAATCAATCATACAATTCCTCACTAGTTTGTTTTTTATTAGTAGAGTGGTGTAAAAAGGATCCACCTAAGAGGGATTCTTTGTCAAGGTGTCACCTAGATATACTTCAGGAGTTCTAGTAGCCTCTTGTTGAACATTATTTATTTTGATTTCAATTTTTTCCCACTTCTTGTTTGATATGTCTGAAATCATCTTGACCACTGTATGTTTGCTTTGATCTATCTTCATCATTTCAAGGAGTGGTACTAATATCTTTACTTGGGATACTACTTGGGCTATGTCAAATGAGGGGGTCATTGTTTGATCAGTCTTTTCTATTTTAATATACCCCTTTTCTTCAGCTGGTATTTTATCCTTTATCTTACCCTGTTCTGTCTTTGTTAGCTCTTTATGGGTAGATTTCATGTTATCCTAAATGTGATTTTAATTTTTTACAAACACACTCCTAAGTGTTCCTTGGTCTGCACTAACTATTCTGTTTCTCATATTATAGTTATTTTTTTCCTGTGCCACTACAGCCATTGTAAGAGCCTTCCTTTCTTCCTCATTTGGTTTACTCCATTGGTTATGTGGTGGCACATTATGATTATAATCAGTTTCCTCATAGCTATCCTCCTAGTCTGAAAATACCTCCTGTCTTCCCATATTAAAGTTATATCTTTGGTTTCCCACATCATATTCATATCCATCCTCTTCTGTGGATGAATATTCTACATTAATCTGGTGAGGTCTAATTGCTAGAATATTTATGGTATGGTTATCTCTTTTCTAACCATAAGATGTTTCCTCTTCCTATACTGATTGTGCCACTATACAATAGTCAGGTGAATGGGATAGATTACATGCTAGGCACCATGGGTTATTCTCCACTACATGTGTCCCATTTCTTTTTAAGGGGTCGGGAGTATTTTTCCCATAATTCTGCTTTTTGTTATATTCCAAAGGCCTTCCATCTTTCCAATTGGTGTTATAAGGCATGCCATACAGCCTTGGCCTTTCATTTCTCTAAGAATTATTCTATTTTGCTTGATTATTGTTTGGAGCTGGCACAATCTTTAGATTTTCTCTTTTCCCAAGATTTCCTGCTGCCCTCCTGTCATTCTCAATATTGAAGGCTGCCTTTTGTGCTTCTGCCAAGGTCACGGGGGGCTTGTTCCTGAGTTCATACCAAGTTTTTGGGTCAAAAGCATTTAAGTATAAGGCTAGGGCCATGCGATATGGGGGCTTCAATTCCAATGGGACCTTATGATAGAGTTTAGAATTTTTTTATTGAAGTCTACCATAGATTCATTATAGTTTTTCTGAATACTAGTCAGTTCATGAACAACATTTTTTGGATCAAACTGACTCCCATACTGTTCTTTAAATTGTTCTTTAAAATCTCCATATGAGTAGAGTGACACATCAAGTAGATTTTTTACACCAGTCTCTGGCATCTTTAACAAGGGACAACATGAACAACTTCATTAGAACATCTTCATACTATACTTCAAACTTATCCATGACTGTTTCAAAATTTCTAATGTGCTCTTCTACAGAAATAGCATTGTTTCCAACAAATTTTGGGATAGCATTCTTGGGTCATTATCAATGGGATTAGGACATATTTGATATCTAGACAAGTCCAAATGTCTATATCTATTGATGTTGAGGGGCCCCTGTAGTCATTGATTTGGCTGGTACTGATTATGAGGCTGTTAGTTTGGCTGGTATTGGTTGTGAGGAGGATGCTATTGTGCATTTAGATGTGGGTTCACATTTTGATGCTGTGGTATAACATATTATTGGCCAGGGGGTGGGTATGGATTAACTATATGTTGGGAAGTGTTATGGGTGATGGGTGGTCTTGGATTTCTAGGAGGAATATTTTGTTGGACATAGATTTTGGGTGGTGATTGTGGATTGGATGAGCTGCTTGCATTCTGGTGCATATTTTGTTGTACATTCCTTGGAATATACCCTCCTTGTTTGTGTGGATGTACATATTCTTGGTTAGCTACTTTAGTTCTATCTTTTGTTTGTTGTATCTCTTGTTTCAACCAACTCTTATCTTCGCTTAACTTAACAAGTTTAAGTTCCTCCTGTAATTTGAGCAAATTCTGTTGCATCTCATCGTTATTCCTCATATCTTTTGGTGGACTCTTATTCATTTGTATAAAAGTTTCTTGGTTTATGAATTCCTGTTGAACCCCTTCACCCTATTGTAGTGACATCTTGTAGTCATATTCTACCTAATTTTGGTCTATTTCCCTCATAACTTGTGTTTCATACTCAAGTTGTCTTTGGGGATCAGGCCTATATTAGGCTAAAACATCATCAGATAATCCATAGTTATGGGATAAAGTTTCATTTGATTCATGCAGAGGAGTAAAACTATTATGGGTTACAATAGGTTATTCTGAAGTGTTCTCCTAGGTACTTTGATTATTGTTTTGTTGAGATTGGTTTGATAACCTAGTTTTCTTTGAGGGAGCTCTTAGGGGTGGGGATGATTGCATTTTTCTACCATCAGATTTAGATCTCCTAGCATCCATTTTAAGAGATTATTATATTTCAAGAAAAAAAATTATTTGTATTCTAAATAGAGTTTCCACCTCACTTAAGGGGATTGATTACTTTCTGGGTTCTTCTTGACCAGCAGAGTAATGCCCTTTAACTTTTTGACTCTAAGGATATGGTCTCCTACCAGGTTTCCTTGTGTGTTCGATCCCCAGTAGAGTCACCAATCTATTGGGTCTCAAAAACATAGGTTTTTAGACCACAAGAGGGTGCTAGTCCCTTGATACATTTTGGCCAACTGAATAGGGTTTATATAATTGAAAACCCTCTACTCATTAGGCTCTGTTAGGTCTAGGTGGGTGTACCTAGATGATAAAGTAGATTTGAAAGGCTAATGGATTCTAACTTAGGAAATCTACTCACTATGGCACATAGATGTGAGGTAGATGTGGAGCTTACTAACTAGTTCCTAATAAGAATGCTTGAAGTATCAAGAGTGTAAATTGGATTTGGATAAAATGATCTAAAGTTGGTTAGTGCCTAATCTATTGGGTGGATGGAGTCAAATAGATGGATGATTATTATGGAGATAGATGTGTAGGATAGGTGGATCTATTTTGTAGCTTAACTCTAACTTGTTGGACAGTTGGAATGTTTGCACCTTGTATAAACATGCAGGTTTGGAAGTTATAGTACTCCTGTTTAATAATCCTAGTGATATTCTCCTAAATTACTATGATCTTATGAAAGCAATTTTAATTCTTAGCCTGAGGGAAACCAATCTCAATAATTATTTTAAAATGATTTTAATCCTTGGCAGGAACTAATCAAAATAAATTATCTAAAAGGATTTTATTTCACTCCAACTAGAAACCAATCAAGATAACCACACACCAACAACAAATGTGTTGTGATAAATTATGTAAATTTTAATAACTTAAAAGAACCACTTTGGAGATAGTACAATAGCATATAAACCTAAAAATCAACACAACAGTTGAACACTGAACATAGATCACCATTCAAGAACAATCTGCTCCATTATATTGCTTCAAAATATATATAATAATTGTATAAGTTTTTGAAATATGGTAATGGATGGGTGAAATGGGTGCAATCTATCTTCATACTAATGCCTCACCTAAATGGAAAAATGATGATGCCTTTTTTACTCCTACTTCTCTGACTTATATAGAAATATCTTGAAGAGGGTGTGCCTATTCGTAAGTGTCTTTTGAAACTTTAACAACAATATACAAAACATTAAGATTAAGCTCATTAAGCTCTAATGAGCCATAGATGAACTTGGGTAACATGATCTAACTACCCCTGACTCAAGTATGTATCTACATACTCCACATAATTCCTTGCCATAATCTCCATAGTGATCATCCTTTCTAAGTGTTCACAGGCTTCTCCCAATGCTGGATCTTCACTCTTAGTTGCTTCCAAGGCTTCCTGCAATATCAATTAACATTGTTTCATCCATTCATTCTAACTTTTCAAATTTTTATTATCACTGAATAATGCAGGCACACCTTCCTTTGAATCATCAATAAATACTTTGGCATCTGCATGAAGTTCTTCATAATAATCTTTATGTTTCTTGATTAGATCTTCAGTAGTTTTAATGGTCCTAGTATCAGAAGTGTTCCTATTTTGTATTTCTTGAAGCTTTTCACAGAGCTTGTCATTTATCCTTTTATGTTCTTGGATAGAAGTGTGATTTTTAGAATGAGTAACCTAGAACTTGTCCATCTAGATCATCATATTAGTGTATCTCTTTCTGAATACTGCAAAAAGTGCATCAAACCTAGTTTGGATTATCTGAGAGTTCATCTATGATATCTTGCTCTTGTCCTTTATTTGGGAGCTTTCTCCTTGAGTCAACATTTTGGTGGGTTCTTTGAAGGCATCCTTAACTATATCTTTCAGAAAATCATTTTCCTTACGCATCCTCTCACTGTTTAACTTGTACATGTCCCATTCCTTAATCAACATCTGGATCTATGCCTTATTCAGTTTGGCTACATTAATGCAAAAATCTACTATGACCACAGGATCAGTTTCACCCACTTTTAATGTCATCATATGACTGAATGCTTTTTCTATATCAATGATTGTAAGCTTCTTGTGTGGGGGGTATAAGGCACAGATCATGAGAGAATTATCATCAGGATTATACCCTGACCCAGTGTATACCTTGATTACCCCTTCTAGACTGAGCTTGTGTGTGGGATCATTATTGTGTAAAAAACTATAAAAAAGTAAAGTAGAATTTAAATCTAAACTAGGAAAGATCATCACACTAGACTCTAATAATTTTCTTCCCATTTCTGGAATCATGTTCTTCATTTTATTTTCTACATCCATTTTCAATATGTTCAACAATTGCCTTTCATTGCTTGGTGTGATATCTGCAACTAATTCTCTTATTTATTTTCCTTTGTGTTTATACAAGAAAGATTTAAGTTCAGGAGACTGAATGAAATGGTCATCTGAAACAAAATATTTATAAGCTAATTGCCTAACATTTGTATCAGATGATTCCCCAACTTCTTCTTTGATTGGTGGCTAGTATTCCTCAATCCTTAGTTTGGGGATTTTATTAGGTTGGCCTTGGGGTTTACTTTCATCAGAAGATCCTTCACTATCAGAGGATAACACCTTTTCTTCTTGTATCTCCCTCATTTTCTGTTCAACTTCTTGATTATACTTATCAATTGCTGAGTCAGCCTTTATTTCTTCTAGGTTCCTGATGATATCATCATGAGGATATGGTGTATGAACATAACCACTCAAATTCTATTTCTTTCTTGCAAAGTCAATAAAACCTTCAGGATCAAATCCTTTCCTTGGTGCTTGCCTTTTCATATTGAAGTGTGAGCATTTACATATCATTCTTTTGAAACTATTGTAAAATCCCCAAAACACAATGTGTTGGGCACAAATGACTATTTGTCCTATGCGCTCAAGTTCATAATATTAGAATAATCTAACTACCTAACAATCTCTAGATATGAAATTCCATTTGGCACAGTCTTGGTCAATAGCAAAGGAGTCTCTTCAAACCCATAAACTCTGATCATAGTGGAATCAAGTAAGTAGTACCAATCGCCCCAATTATGAGTTACCGTTGGTGGTCCATTGAAATCTTTGGGCCTTAAAAATATTTTGATCTTAGTGTTGGCAAGAGACACTATATGGATTCATGAATGTTGTCATTGATGGCAACAAAGGTTATCCCACACATCCGCAAGACATGATGAGTCTCTACCGGAAGTCAGATTGAAGAAGTGTTATGATCGGTAAGCAAGAACAGAGCAGTCAGCAAGGTCCAATAGTCAGGTCTGGATCTCTCAGAGGAAGTATTTCAATGAAGTGCAAATTTGGTGAAGTCAAGAGGAGTACCTTGACTAATAGATTCCAAGGATTTAGCCTTTGGTGATGGAAGGGTGAAGAGATATGAACACTTGAGTGTTGGGTTCTTGTTTGACAGAGCAGATAGAGGAAGAATTGTACCAGCAGAGTGTCAGACTCGAATCCAGAAGAGAGATTGCTAATGACTAAGTTTCTTGAGGTATCATTCATGATTGGCTAACATGATTGAAGACTTCTACAAGCATATTCTTGATCCACATTACTTAGTAGCAAGGACTCAGCCGACAGACCAGAGTTTGAGATAATATTGACTATTCCGGATGCCAACTAGAAAAGTGTTGAAATCACTTGTGTGGATATATATACAAGATGGATTTAGATGTGAAGGTGTGTGTTGTGCAATAATTGAAGTGCAAATAAAAGAAGAATAGTATAAAAGGTAGAAAAATAGGTTTGGAATGTAAGAGGACAACAACACTTAAGGAAAGCAAGAATGAAGTGCAGCAGATCAATATATTAAGCTTAACTGGAATTGAACTTTAGCATGTGTGGATGCTTCTCATCAGTTCAATATTTTTCATGTATACAGTAAGTCTTTTGTAGGAAGTGAGCCTCTTGTGAGCAGTGTGCTCAGGCAGTGAGCCCTAATTGGCAAGTGCCATTTTGTATCTTCTATTCTTCTAACAGAGAATAATATCTAAGGTTAATCACCCCGTGGTTTTTCCCTTAACAGGGTTTCCACGTCAAAATCATTGTGTCATGTGTATTGGTGTTATTTCCATTTCATGATTATGCTTGCTTATTTGATTTGATGTTACATTAACTATTAAGAAAGCACAGAAAGTTAAAATAATTAGGATAACTGATTCACCCCCCTCTCAGTTATCAACAATTGGTATCAGAGCCAAGTTCCTCCTAACAGAGCCTAACCGCTTGAGGAAGATTTGGGAATTCAAATGGATGTATATGGTATAAGGGAGCAACTCAAGATTGCCCTTGATGATCTTGAGCAGTTAAATTCTGAACTCAATGAATTGAAGGAAAGACTCAAACAAGCTGATGATTTCATAAAAGAACTAAAAGACAAATTGAGACTCTCTATGAAAAAGAGAAAGGAGCTACTTTAGCAATTGGCAAGTCAAGGTGAAGGAAATGATACAAATGGAGATCTGAAAGAGAAAACCAAGTTATGTGAAAAGTTATCAAAATAAATCATCATGGTAAGACATGAAATGGAATCAGGAGTTATGAAGTTCACCTAAGAAATTGAAGAAAGAAGAAAATCTGAAGATGATCTAAGACAATCTCTCAAGGAAAAATCAAAAGACTACCACAAGATGGATAGAATAATCAAACATCTTGAATCTGATCTTGAAGATGCTAAAGATAATGAAAAAAAACTTGAGGATCAAATTGTCTCTCTTAAAAAGGATCTTCAAACAGCAAATGAATACAAAGAGAAATTCAAGATAAGCTGTGCTCAACTTGAAGTTCTTCTTGAAAGACAAAAGAGGGTAGATGACAAGTGTGGCCTAGGGTATGAAAAAGGTGAAAGCTCCAAATATGGTCAGAAGAATTTTAGATCAAAAAATCCAAGGAACATGCCTAGAAGATCTCCGGTAAGGCAGCATATGCTAAAAGATATCCATCCTTCAATGGATACTGCAACAACTGCAATAACTTTGGTCATAAAGCTAATCAGTGCAAAAAGAGAATGAATTAGACTAATACATCCTTCTCCAGACAGTGTTTCAACTGCAAAAGGTATGGTCACAAATCTCATGAATGTAGAAATATGCAAATGAACAATTCATTCAATAGTAGATGCTTTGCATGCAATAGAATGGGTCATATGGCTAATCAATGTAGATCAAGAGGATATCAATCAAATATACAAAGAAATGTCATTTGCCAAATTTGCAATAGATCTGGTCATATTACAAAATTCTGTAGAAGTAAGAATCAGGACAAAAGAGGTCTGGTACATCATAATCAGAATCAAGATAAGGGAAAACAAAAAGTGAATGCGGATGAAGTTCAAAGTGAGATGAACAAGATTTGGGTGAAAAAAAGTACAGAGAATGTAGGGAATGAATCTGCACTAGACTTTGGTGTTGATATTCCTTCTAGAAATTAAAAAGTGAGCTCTGGCTCAGGGGGAGACACAAAGAAAACCTTGTTCCCCCAACCAGTCAATTGGTGCCGAAACTGGCACAAGGAGAGTTGCGGATTAAAGGGTTCATAAGAGAAACATCTAAATAAAATATGGTTAAGATTTGGAAGGTCCGCAAGATGTTAATGATCAAGATCGATCTGGTTCTTCAAGTCATCCGAATAAGGCAAACTAGAATAACTTAGGTCGAGCATTTATTACAACTTGGTATTAGGGTTTGCGGAGTAATATAAGGGTTCCTCCTATTAAACATTTTCTCATTCTGCATTTAAGAAGAAGAAAAGAAAAGCTCTACAACAAATTTCCTCAAGCCCATCAAAGATCATTTGCAGAAGTCAATTCATCCAGAAATTGATTTGGCTAACTCTGTGAAACCTAAAGGCGCAAAAGGTATTTTTTGTTCTTAAAATATCTCTCTGCAAATCTTTTTAAAAGATGTCTACTCTGAATATTGTGAAGATCACTGATAGGCCTCACCCCAAATTCAAGAAACATCCCTACAAATCCTTGGAAGTAGATCCCCTAGGAGCTTTTTCTAGTGTTCCACATGGTGTCTTGCATACAGAAGATATTAGGGTTTACATTCACGCAAACATTGAAGAATTTAGAGAGTCCAAATTGAGGGATATCTACCACAAACAACTAATAGATGATTCATTTAAGCTCAAACCCCAATACAAGGCCCTCTGGGAGAAGTACTTTGCACAATGTATACATTTCCCCTACTTTGCTAAGGACGAATGGGTCCGGTATGTCTTGAGCAGAATACATGACAACTTCATGTGGTTGAATGGACCATTCAAGATCACAAAAGATGCCATTAGGATAGTTACCGATTTGCACTCATCTGGTGGTATACCTATTCTCAAATTGATCAAGAATCTGACTATAAGTGAGGCTACCGGATCTAGGTTTGATAAAAGAGCAATGACAGTAGATGACATCACTGATCCATATGTCAAGTTTGCATCCATGATCATCGGCTACAAGATATATCATTCTAGCAGGGAGAATTCAGTACCTAGAACTGCTATCTACACTGCCTATGAAATGTTGAGAAAAAATACAGACTATGACCTTTGTGAGCTCCTTCTAAACCAACTCTTGGAGAACCTATAGAAGATAAAGAAGGACAAGAAGAATTCCTTCAAATTTGGTGGCCTAATACTCTGTCTATTCTTCTACTTTATGAATGAGCTACCCGGATCCAGTGGATGGGAATGGCAGAATGACAGAGCAGTTGCCATACAAATCAGGGATTATTTGCATGGACTTGGTGATGATAAAGCACAAAACACAGCTCTCTGGGGTTTCTTTAAAAAATTTCATAACATGATACAAGCTAGAGAGAGAATTCCCCAATCTCTAGTTGAGAAATACAAAGACACAATATGCTTTATGGTAGAGATTGATCAATGCCTAATGGAGGCAGTGGAACCAAGAATAGTGTGGATCATGCCAATGGGGTATGAGGTGGATGAGAAAATCGTAGAGCTGCATGTTTAGCACATGCTTAGTAAACCAAAGGATCCCAAGGCAGAAAGGTTTGGAACCTTTGAAGAATTGAGTGTGAAGATCCATATTGAGCTAAGGCAACTAGAGATGAAAAGAAAGGTAAGAAAAGAAGTAGAAAACATTGCCAAAAGCTTTCGCATCTCAAAAGAGGCACTTGATGCCAATAGGGAGAAGATGGAAAGAGCAGAGAAAGAGAAGGAAGTTGCTGAAAAGGAAAGTGGTCGGGTAGAAGCCCCCACCTGGACAAGATCCTCTAAGAGGTCCACTCCTACCATTGACAAGAGCTCAAAGACATCAAAACTGGAAGCAAAATCATCTGGTAAAGCAGAGAAAAGAACTAGGACAAAGGCCACAAGGGCTTATATCAGTCAGAAAGATGAAGAAGAGACAGAATCTGATGAAGAAATCAAGAAGATGATGAAGAAGAAGAAAGTATCCAGTGCAAATAAGGTGGTAGAGGCAGAAGAATTTGTTGAAAAGCCCACTCTATCCCCAGATAATGGATGGAAACCTGCAACCAATAATAGAATTCTATGATGTGTATAATGATGCAGATAGAAAAATCTTGGAGGAAGCCACAGTTAAGTACTTGAACATTTACAATAAAGCCTTGATTGAAATAATTTCTCTAATTCCTAAAAGTTTGGAAAAGGAACTTGAAATGAGAAAAGAAAATGCTAAGGCTAAAGACTTAGAAATTAGAGAACAGATAGCTATTCAGCTCTACCCTTCAATTACTCCAAAACAAATGGATATGATCTTCAAAGATTGCAAGGATGAGTTCCAGAGTAAGACTAGAATGAATTAGCTCATGCTTGGGGAGACTGATAAAGTGGTGAATGAAAGAGAAGAAATCCTGTGGAAGGCATACTCAAGATTCAACATTCCTATTATAGAGGACTTGGGTGTTGATCCCTTAGCTACAAGTGTTGAAAAAGAATCCACTGAGGCAATGACAGAAGAAGCAATGGACTCCGGTGAAGGTAAAGACAAGGGCTTGGAATCCTCTACTTTGGAAGAGGTGGCTCATGAACAAACAAACATTACTCCTCCAGTTTCTCCTACTGACTCTGGATCCAAAGGAGAAGAAAGAATAAAGGAGAAAGAAAAAGAAGTAAAGGGAAAAGAAGATGACAACTCTAAGACTGTAGAAGAAAAGAAAACTCTATCTTCAATAAGAGACACTACAGAAATTGTCAAAGATTTCCTAAACAAAGAGACAATGGAAATTTATGAACTAGAACTTCTACTAGGACCATTTGATTCTGATTCTCTTTCCCTGGTACAAACAATGAAGATAGCCTCATTTGCTAATGCAAAGGCAAAAGAAAAACTCATGAAGTCTCACATGGAAGACTGTGAGCTAATAGAAACTGCATCTTGTGTGCTTGAAAAGATTGTGCCATCCTTTCTAAAGGATTCATCAGCTTCCTCATCAGGTAATCTTAAAACTCTTGTCAGTTCAGTCAGCACTCATTTTGAGTCCTTAGAGAAATTAGCTGAGGAAAAGGTCCGGAAAGAATTTTTGGATAAAAGATTCTCTGAAGTACTAAGTCTAATATCAAATGATAGAAGAAATATGGATATAGGGATAAAGAGCTTAGAAAATGCTCTTAAAGATGGCGGGGAAATATATAAATTTTGTCTATCATGGTTCAAAGCAACAATGGAGATTGAGAAGAAAATGAAAGAACAGGAGATCAAACTAACAAAACTTTCTCAAAATTTTGATCCATTTACCTCATCCATAGTAAATCAAGAATGTCAGACTATTGCAGTCTTGGATGAATTTAAGAAGCTAGAGAAAGAAAAGAAAAACATAATCGGCAGGTTAAATGAGCTTAGAAGAATAATCATTCATAAGCTAGAGGCCATGCATGAGGCCCTAAGTGATGCTCAAACCACCGCCAAGACAAATGATCCGATAGATCTAAAAAAGGCAGAAGTTTTTGCATTCTTGTTGAGTGGTCACATATCAATTTTGGACAGGATGAAGTTGAGTTGGGCAACTGAAGTTGTACAATTGAAAAACACTTTTGTAGACATACTAAAGTATATGTAGAGTGCAACCGGATGATATACTTATGCGACTAAGTTAACTTTTGAAAATTTTGGTGTGCGGATCCCACCCTTTGCCATTGATGTCAAAGGGGGAGTGATGAGCAGTGAAAAATGTTGAATCCAGCTAAGAGGGAGCTCCAGAAAATGTACATAGATATAGAGTATCAGCCAAGGGGGAGTATAGTGTGACACTTAGTCATTTTTCACTAAGTGTTGCCATCAATGACAAAGGGGGAGATTGTTGGCAAGAGACACTATATGGATTCATGAATGTTGTCATTGATAGCATCAAAGGTTATCCCACACATCCGCAAGACATGATGAGTCTCTACCGAAAGTCAGATTGAAGAAGTGTTATGATCCGGTAAGCAAGAACAGAGCAGTCAGCAAGGTCCGATAGTCAGGTCCGGATCTCTCAGAGGAAGTATTTCAGTGAAGTGTGGATTTGGTGAAGTCAAGAGGAGTACCTTGACTAATAGATTCTAGGGATTTAGCCTTCGGGGATGGAAGGGTGAAGAGATATGAACACTTGAGTGTTGGGTTCCTGTTTGACAGAGCAGATAGAGGAAGAACTGTACCGGCAGAGTGTCAGACTTGAATCCAGAAGAGAGATTGCTAATGACTAAGTTTCTTGAGGTATCATTCATGATTGGCTGACATGATTGAAGACTTCTACAAGCATATTCTTGATCCGCATTACTTAGTATGCAAGGACTCAGCCGACAGACCAGAGTTTGAGATAATATTGACTATTCCGGATGCCGACTAGAAAAGTGTTGAAATCACTTGTGAGGATATATATACAAGATGGATTTAGATGTAAACATGTGTGTTGTGCAATAATTGAAGTGTGAATAAAAGTAGAATAGTATAAAAGGTAGAAAAATAGGTTCGGAATGTAAGAGGATAGTAGCACTTAAGGAAAGCAAGAATGAAGTGCAGCAGATCAGTCTATTGAGCTTAACTGGAATTGAACTTCAGCATGTGTGGATGCTTCTCATCAGTTCAAGTTTTTTTTGTGTATACAGTAAGTGTTTTGTAGGCAGTGAGCCTCTTGTGAGCAGTGTGCTCAGGCAGTGAGCCCTAATTGGCAAGTGCCATTTTGTATCTTCTATTCTTCTAACAGAGAATAATATCTTAGGTTAATCACCCCGTGGTTTTTCCCTTAACATGGTTTCCACGTCAAAATCATTGTGTCATGTGTATTGGTGTTATTTCCATTTCATGATTATGCTTGCTTATTTGATCTGATGTTACATTAACTGTTAAGAAAGCACAGAAAGTTAAAATAATTAGGATAACTGATTCACCCCCCCTCTCAGTTATCAACACTTAGTAGATAATGAATAATCGCAAGGGTGACCATAAAATCTATATAGTGTCTTGGCAAAGTATTCTTCAAAATGAACATAATTAGAATTGACAAATCTACTATCCTAATTAGAGGTCCACAATTGTACTAGTAGTGGCTGACCCTCTTTTTCCAACTATGTAATTCTCAATTCTTCTGGCCACATTCCCATCTCTTGTCCATAGTACAATATCATGTGCATAAGAGGAATAATGTTTGAAGTATATTGTGGGAGAACCATTCTTGATAGTATCAACCCTGAGTCAATCCCTCTAGAAATGTGTGAAGCATAGTCAAAATCCCTTGCATTGTGATATTGTATATTAGTAGCAATCACCATCATCCCTATAGGTATAAATTCAGGAACCTCTGTTCCTAGTACTTGACCTACTGAGTAGTAGGTATATTTCTAATAGGGCTCAAACAAATCAACATGGAACAAAGGTCCATTATCATCCTCAAGTGGTACTAAGTCTCCAATTTCTCTAGGCCTGTATAATGGTAATCTCCAGCCTTTGTAGGTAGTGTCCATTCTCCAGTACTCCTTTTCCAAATCCTCATGGACTATTGGCATATCACATGTGTTATCCAAGATGAAAACTTCACACAGTGCATTTTTAGATACATGTATGAAAGGTTCTCCTTGCAAGTTGCAAATGGCTTTAAGGTTCGGGTTATAGTGGTTGGCAAAAAGTTTATAAGATCCATATTCACAAAGACATCATTAACAACTAGCTTTCCCAAATTAAAACTCCAAGGGTTACAGACTTGTTCAAATCTATTCCTCTAACAGTGATGAAACATGAACAATTCATATCCCCTAATGGGGGTCCACACATTTCCTATATGTTTGCATTTGTCTTCTAATCTTTCTATGTCTGCCCTCAATTGTGTAGTCCTCTCAGCTTTTAGCCTTGAACCAGGCAATTGATTGATGAGGTCTTGATTCAATTTTCATTCTTGTGCTGTGACTACTCACCTTGTTTCAATTTTTTGCTTCTTTCTTTTGGATTGACTAGTTTCACCTTGTTGTCTCTTATTTTTTGTTTTCACAGGACCTTCCATTCTATCTCTCTACTAGATAACAGAAGTGAGTTATAATTTATCAATAGCAAGGAAATCTTGTGTGCTTACTTGTATGTTTCTGGTGTTCTAAATTTCTTGACCTCCTTCAATTCGCTATTTTCTCGGCTGCAACTCTTGAAAATTCCTTTTGGTTCAATTCCTCTTTAATTCAGAAAGGTCCATATAAGGTTTGTTCATGTGGCCATTAATGTCTGCCACTGGAATTGAATACAGTAGGTTTTTCAAATTTTGAAATGTCAAAGCAATACAATGCTATTTCATCGGTGAAACTCTTCTAGTCTCAAGCCAATCTGTGTACTTCATTAGGTGCCATCTTTATATACACTTTTATAACATGATCGCCAAGAGTAACTGAACATCTTTTTGATACAGAGTGTCCCTTTAGCTCTCTCATTCAGTTAGGAAGACTTATTTATACTCTCATAGATATTACACAGGTGCCTTTAGTCTTACTTTTCAATTTTTAATATTTCAGGGAGAACATTATGAAGTCTACCTGATATTAGGGTGATCTGGACTATTAGAAATCCTTTGGATCATCTCCTGATGTCTTTTTGATAAATAATAATCATTCTGATCATCATCGGACCGACATGTATCATCACTAAGAAAATAGGATGCCTTCCTGATGTACCTAGTCTCCCCGATATGTTTCTTCTATAGCTTTGGTATGTCAGGATACATCGGTGGGACTTTCCCCCAAAAAATTTCAATTCTTTCTCATCAGAGTGACCTATATAGTTAGCATGATATGGAAAACCCACTCTGATCATACATGTCACCCCGACACAACTATTGTCTTGATTTATCAGTGAGAGCATATATGTCTCTTGCTGAAAATATATCCATCGGTGTGATGCCCAAGATCGATATGATTTAAAAATCTCATTTTGACTCTCTTTTTTCTTTTGATGAGTTTTTCATCAGTGAAATATTATGTAGTGTTTTCCCGATCATGCACACTTGATCGTTGTAACTTTATTTATGTCTTCCCAATATAAAAATGTTCAATAGAGAACTATAGCTTGTTGATCGAAAAGACATGCACATGATCTTTCCAATAAGGATCAATTGCTCTTTAAAGTTCTTTGCTCAATTGTGATAAGGAAAATGTTTATTTCAAAGGCCATATTCATGGAATCATCAGTTATCATGGGTTACAAAATAGATCTTGTCACACAAATTTTGACAATTTGTATTGATCATAAAATCAAGGTGTTGCAAATTTCTATGGTATGTGGAGGATGGTGGCTTAGTGAAAAATGTGAGTTTTTTCCAGTCCTAATAGTTCATTTTCAAATTTTTGCAAATTTTTATGTTTTGAGAGTTAGTTTTTTTTTAGTGTTAACTGTAGAGGTGCAAAAAATCTGCACTTCTGCATGTTGTGTGTAGTTGTGAAGAATTTCTCTACAACTACACCTGTCATGTAGTTACAGAGAAATTCTCTACAACTACACCCCTATAGAAACATGTACGGCCATTAATGATCATTAATGAAAGAATTTTGAAATCTTTCTTCCTTATTTCTTTTTCATTTAGTTTTTTTTCTTCATTTGTCTTAAGTTGTTGCTACATTTTCTATCTCCTGTGCCCTACACAAGTCAAATACCTATATCTGGGATTGTATTGTCATTTTGACTTTGATTCATAAGTATGTTGACTTCCTCTCTTTCCTTTAAAATCTATGTTTTGTGTGTTGTTTAGGGATTTGAATCAATATTAAGTTCTCTATATTCAAAACTCTAGATCTTGATGTACAAGTTTTTGAGTTTTCATTTCATTTTGTTTCTCTATTATTTTGTCTTTCCTTTTCATTTTTTGTTTTCTTTGTGTTCTTGAAATCCTCATTTCTCTTGTTGAAACCGAAGGTTTCATTGTATTTGTTTTTTACCTTGTTTACTGGTTTGTTCTATACATGAGAACATGTTGTTCAAAGTTTCATCTCTGAACAACATGATCTTTGGATCATATGTTGTTCGGAGATAAAACTCTGAACAACATGTTATTTGCTCTACCCATTGACGAGATGTTGTTCTTGCCAAGGTAGGAAGTTCAAATGATGTTTGGACTTTGGAATTTGATGGTAGTTGTTCTTTTACTAGATCTGGAGCAAGGATAGTTCTCATATCCCTTGAAGGGAATATCTTTCCCTTTTCTTTCAGGTTGTAGTTTGACAACACTAACAACACTACTGAGTATGAAGTTTTGCTGTTAGGAATGGATGTTGCACACAAGAAAGGAATAAAGAATCTTCATGCATAGGGTGATGCCGAGCTGATTATTTGTCAGGTAAGGAATCTATACCAGACAAAGAATGAAAGATTAAGGCATTATCACAATCGTGTTTGGGATTGCATAGAAGATTTTGATGCCTTTAACATCTCTGTAGTTCCAAGGGAATACAATGACAGAGTAGATTCTTTGGCTATATCGACTATGCTCATGGTTCCACATAAGGATTTCAAGGGGAGTAAGTATACCATTGAGCTAGTTTTTTGAGCAAGTGTTCCTGGCAATTCTAATCATTGGCAAATATTTAATGATGATAATCAAATTATCACATTTTTGGAAAAGGCAAAGAATTTGAATGAGTTGTACTTTGAAGGGAGTGATTCTCCTCCTTAGGAATCCATTTCTGAAGTGGATCAAGAAATTGGTGAAGAAGTACTATAGATGAAAGGGAATAATATTCTCAAAGGATTGGTCTCTCTAGAAAAACTTTTTTATTAGCATGATCGAGCTATATCAAATGACAACAATAGTCTAGATCAGATTCATCAACCAAGGTTGAACAAGTTAATCTAAGTACATAAAGTGATCCCAAAATGGTGAATATTGGGAAATGGTGCATGTTGGAAGAAAAGAACAAGTTTGTGACACATTAGCAATAGTACATTGATGTGTTGGCTTATTCATATGATGACTTGAAGTCATTTCGTCCAAAGGAAGTTCAACATGAGATTCCTCTCAAGTTAGGATCCCTACCTCACAAGACAAAACAAAGGCAGTACAACCCAAAAATCTTAGGTACCATGCTTGGTGAGATTTAAAAAATTTTGAATGCTAGAATTATCTTTTCTATTCATCATTCAACATGGATAGCTAATATTGTTCTAGTAAGAAAGAAGAATGGGGAAATCCACATTTGTGTGAATTTTTTGTAATCTGAATTAGTCATCACTGAAACATAATTACCCTTTTCTAGTAATGGATCAAGTTCTACAAACAATGATAGGTTCAAAAATGCTATCTATGTTAGATGGTTTCTTAGGATACAATCAAGTGGAAGTTAGTGAAGAAGATTGACTTAAGACCGCTTTCACTACCCCATGGGACACTTTTGCTATGTATCACAGAATGCCTTTTGGATTGGTCAATGCCAGTGCTACTTTTCAAAGGAAAATGGACCTAGATTTCCATGATGAGATGGTTAAGTTCATTATAGTCTACCTGGATAATTTGACTATCTTTTCTAAGAACCATCAAAGATCATTCTCATCACTTATGACAAGTTTTGAAAAGGTGCTGCTAGCATGGTATTTCACTCAATCCCAAGAAATCAATCTTTGGGGTTACATAAGGTAAAAATTTTGGGTACATCATGTCTAAGGAAGGTACCAAGATTGACCCTAAGTGGGTAAAATCCACCCAAATTCTTACCTTTCCTTCAAGCAAGACAACGGTACATTCCTTCTTTGGGAAGGTAAATTTCCTATGAAGATTTGTTTCAAATTTTGCAGAGAAGACTTGTCATATCATGGATATGATGAAAGGAAAGTCTACTTTTGGTTGGAGTGTGGAGGGGAAAGATGCTTTCAATGATATAAAAGATGCCATTGCGCATGCTCTAGTCTTGGTCTATCCAAACTATACCAAAGATTTTATCATGTACAACTATGCTTCAGAGCATGCTCTTTCCACCATCTTAGTGCAGTTGAATAAGGAAGGGATTGAATCTCCAATAACATTCATGAGTTGTCCTTTGAAGACTCATGAGCTTAACTACTCACCAATGGATAAAGATGCTTATGCTATGGTAAAGATAGTTAAGCATTTCAAATATTATATTTTTAACTCTCATACTAATGCATTGGTGCTTGATACAACGGTCAAGTCCATCTTGACTCAACAAGAGTTTGGGAGAAAAAGATGTAATTGGATTTTTAAGATCAAATAGTACGACATGGAAATTAGGCCCACCAAGCTAGTACATGGAAAAGGTTTGTGCTAGTTGATTGCTAACAACATACTAGAAGAGATATTTGATGATGAGGAAGCAAATACCAAGTTATTTCCCACAGTGTTGTTCATGAGCACAATGGATGAATGGTATTCAAACATTGCATACTTCCTCACATATGGAGAGTGTCCCAAGAATTAATCATATAAGGAGTAAAGGACAATCAAGCTCAAGGTTGCAAACTTTGATCTATGGAACAATGGTTTGTAGAAGAGGAGCAGTGATGGATTTTTTCTGTAATGTGTTGACAAAGCACAACAAGGCAAGATTTTAGAATCCTTCCATAGTTTAGCATGTGGAGGACATTTTTTAGCTCTAGTTACAACTCACAAAATTTTGAGAGAAAGGTACTACTAGGCCACACTCTTTCAAGATGAATAAAATTGGGTGTGTAAGTGTGAATTTTGTTAGCAGTTTGTGGGGAAACCCAATTTGGTTGCTCTACCCTTAAGTGGATGGTGATTAAGGAACCCTTTTAATAGTGGGGTATTGATTTAATTAGAGTAGTGAATCCACAATCATGTACAGTGCATAGTTATGTTCTCATGGCTACTGATTACTTCACCAAGTGGGTGGAATCCATTCTTGTGAAGTATGCTACTTCAGAAGTGGTTTGTAACTTCGTCAAAGAAAATATTATCTCAAGATTTGGGGTGCCTAACAAGATAGTAATAGATAATGCTACCTATTTTTTGTCTCATGAGATAAAAAAAATTTGTTTTGAGTATGGAACCATTCTTTCTCATTCTTCATACTATTATCCTCAAGGAAATGGTTAGGCCAAATCAAGCAATAAGAACCTGGTTACCATAATCAAGAATTTAGTTTATGAGAATCAGAGATCCTGGCACAAGGCATTGTATGATGCGTTGTGGGAAGATCGTATCACCCCCAAATGGGCAATTGGCATGTCTCCATTTCAACTTATGTATGGTCTGAATGCCAAAATACCTATCACATTAGAGTTGCCTACTTTGAAGTCGACTAAGCCAATTGAGGATGAAATTTTTTATAGTTCCATTGACAAGCGTATTATGTTTCTTGCTGACCTTGAGGAATAATGCATGAAGGTGGTAGATTATATTGTCGAACATAAAAGTCAAGTGAAGAAGCTCTTTGACAAGAAAGAAAGGTCTTGGAATTTCCAAATCAAAGATCAAGTTCTATTATGGGACAAGAGAAGAGAGCCGAAAGGGATGCATGGAAAGTTTGAATCTTTGTGGAGAGGTCCTTTTGTGATTCATTAGTTTTGTGGTGAAAATAGTTTTCTTGTGGAGTATCAAGATGGGACACCTTTTCTGCCACCTCAAAGTAGACAACATCTAAAGCTTTTTACTTAGTGAAGTGAGAGATAAGTTTGTACAATTTGTATTGTTTTGTGATCTTTTATTTTTGTTGTTTCATGTTGTGTTTCTTGCCTAACTCTATAGCCCAATGGTTGGATAAAGGCACTTACTATTCTGGGATTCTTCTCCCTTCAATCGTTTCAAAGGATGATCGAAGGAAGCTCCCCGGTAGCCAATTGTTATCTTTGAATTTTTCTTTCTCAGTTCATGGAATAACCCCTAAAAAACTTGTCCATTTCATAGCCCACATCCTCTAAGCATACAAATCAAGATGATTCTAGGTTGTCTCTGGCATGGTTCGATCCCTTGAGGAATATTCTCATTTTGGGTTGTTTATTTTTGAATTTTTACAAATGTTTGCATTTTGAGAGTTAATTTTTTTTCTATGTTAAGTGTAGAGGTGCAAAAAATTTACACTTATGCATGTTGTGTGTAGTTGTGGAGAATTTCTCCACAACTACACCTATCATGTAGTTGTAGAGAAACTCTGCACAACTACACCTTTATAGAAATATGTATGGCCATTAATGGTCATTAATGAAAGATTTTCAAAATCTTTCTTCCCTATTTCTTTCATGTTTAGTTTCTTTTCTTCATTTGTCTTTAGTTGTTGTTGGGTTTCTATCTCCTATACCCTTCGCAAGTTGAATACCTGTTTCCAGGATTGTATTGTCAGACTTTGACTTTTATTCATAGGTATGTAGAATTCCTCTCTTTCCTTTAAACTCTATGTTTTTTGTTGCTTAGGGCTTTGAATCAACATTAAGTTCCTTGTATTCGAAACCCTAGATCTTGATGTGCAAGTTTTTGAGTTTTTGTTTCATTTTGTTTGTCTTTTCTTTTGTCTTTCCTTTTCATTTTTGTTTTCTCTGTGTTCTTGAAATCCTCATTTCTCATGTCGAAACCCTAGGTTTCATTGTATTTTTTACCTTGTTTGCTGGTTTGTTCTATACATGCAAACATGTTTAGAGTTTTATCTCCAAAAAACATGATCTTTGGATCATATGTTGTTCAAAGATAAAACTCTGAACAACATGTTATTTTCTCTACCCATCGATAGGATGTTGGGCACAAGACCCCGTGTAAGGTGTTTTGTATAGATTAAATCCCTTACAACATCCTTAGAATCCTTTATAAGTATCAACACTTAGTGTGTTGTGTAGAGTTTATTTTCCGCACAACACTATCATTTAAGTGTTGTGAGGAGAATAAACTTCGCAACATATTTTTTGCCTTACATATTTTCAAAGTGTTGTGCATGTTTTATTCTCTACACAATGCTATCTTCTAAGTGTCGTGTGGAGAATAAAACCCACAAAACACATTATCCTTCTTGAATTCTAAGTATAGATTTTCATATGCACTTTGGAGAAAATTCTCTGAAGTGCATCACCCGTTTCTTCCCAAATGCACTTCGAAGAATTTTCTCTGAAGTGCATCCTTTGAGTTTTGAACTACCAAATGCATGTAGTTCAGACATTTTTCTCCAATCTACATCTAGTAAACTAGCACAAATGTAAAATTGGAGATTTTATCCCACTTTGCAAATGAAGCTTTTTATAGTGCAAAAGTGGATTTTTTTCCCCAAATGCATGAAGATGGATGTATGAAATTTTTCTAACTCTGGGAAACTTCTAAAAGTCAATTTTTGTAGTTGATTATCAGATATCTGAGCCTTCTCCAAAGAATAAAAACATGAAGTATAAGTATCAAGGTGTCTTCCTAGTGACCTCTGTGGAATCTAATATCGATTATATCAAAGATATAAAGATTGGACATGTTGATATGTCAGATTTCCTAGAAAGGGTGAATCAACAATCTATTCCAGCACACATGCAATGCATCCTCGGTAGTGACATCCTTTCAGTTTCCACCTTCCCAGTATCTACTCAGAATCCTGAGTTTGTATTGGCAATGGCAACCAAGTTTGATAAGGATACCAGAGGCATATCAGATGTAAAGGGGAAAGTCATAATAAAATTGGATGAAGATTTCTTTGACAAATTATTTGTGTCCCGATATTGATGACTATGCTAATATCACAATAGAAGATGCAGATAATCACTATGATACACATTGAGAGAAGTGAAATAAAATCATCAACACTAGGTGGCTCAAGACTCCTAGGCCTACAATTTCAAGGTGTCCTAAAACCATCCGTTAGATTGAGTTCATAGAGGAGGTAGGTGATCTCATAACCCTCCTCAGTAGAGTAAAAGGTCTTCCAACATCCAACACTTTTCAAGAGTGGATGTATCAATACATTCATATCTGCAGGAAAGGGAATAAGAAAATATGGTGGGGAAAACAAATTAGTGATTCAATTTGTGAACAATTGTCTAGGGTGTCTACATCATTGAAGTTCTATATGACTTCATATTTGGTGTATGTTACTGCTTCCATGAAGCACTTTCCAGGTCTCACTTCAAAAGGTGATAGGAGAAATATTCTTGTGTATGAATACTACACCCAGTTGACCTTGAAGGAAAGCATCAAACACTTCAGGAGGGTGAATGATATATTTTTCTATAACTACATTTGCATGTTTGAAAAGGAGATTGAAAAGAAAAGAGTCACTGATGAGGCTTGGGAATAGGTTAAAAAGTTTGGATGTATATTTCTTCAATTTCCTACTTTCACCTATGTCATGGTGGGTTCTTCCAATGGACAACCATATATGCTTCCAAGGTTCCCAGGTGATAAGTTAATATTGATGGAGTTGTGTAGACAAATTGTTGATGTGAATAATAAAAAAGTAGCTCATAGAGCTGGATTCAAATTTCAAGTTGAAATTGGTAGGTATTCCATTTCGATGACTCCAAAGGCCAAAGCAATGAAAATATAAATGCAATGGGTCACAATGAAGAGGTACAAGAAAATAATTGGTTTTGATTACTAAGGAATGAAAGATAAATTGAAAGGTAATTATACTCATGTTGATAAGGTCGAATACATAAGGGATGAATGCAAAAATGAGAAAGATGTGAGGAGACTAGACTATAGTTGACTTACTTTGGAGCAGATCAAGAATTTTTAGCTGTTTGATATCCTAGAAGATATGCAAGAAGAAGGTGACATAGTCAAGGCTATGTATGTAGGTAACAAGATTTCTAACACTCCTCTTCCACTCATTCAGTGGTCTTAAAAGGAGATGACCTCAATAAGAGAAAGGTTTCAACCTATTCTTGCAAACAATAATGTATGGTTGGAGAAGAAAGGAATAAAATTGAAAATTTTCAAAACAGGCTTAGAAGAAGAAAAGACAGAGGGACCTAATGGTAAGAAGGAAAAGTTGAGAATAAAGAACAAGGAGGACACTCCTAGCACCAATAGGAAGCTGAGGATTATCTTCAAGACAAAGGGAGATAAAGGCAAGAGAAAAGAAAAGGAGGGAACATCTGCTCAACCAAATGTTGGATAAGAGGAAATGCCTACTAAAGAATCACAAAAACTTGCTATTAAATCTCAAACTAAGTCATCATAGGTAATACATCCTCACCCTTCTCCTTTAGTTTCAAATGCTCAAATTCTTGTTACTCCTATGTCTTCAAGTGTACAACAATTTCTAACTATTTCTACTATTCTTGCCACGCCCAGTGTGTCCATACATTTTGTTCCTTCATCCCCCTCTACACCTGTCAATGAACTATTGTTTGATATTCCTCAAGGAAACATGGAAGATGTGTTTGGTACCCTTTCCTCCTTTCCAAATTTATCAAATGTACCCACATCCATGATCAAGACTTAATTGCACAATCAGATTTTGATAAGTTTTTGTCTTCTTCCTCATCCAAAGTGTTGATTGATGTTAATCCCACTACTGTACAAAGCCAGACTCCACCCATTGTTACTTTCGCTCCACTTGTGTCTACATTAGTGAAAGATTCTTCCATACCACTTGTTTCACAAGAACCTACAATTCCTACACCATCTTCCCAAACTCTAGAAATAGGAATGGGATGTGATTCTTCTATTCTCCCCCCTTGGCTAATGTCACAAAATCCAAAAAGAAAGAAGCAAGACTTACCTCTTGATGACTTTGATTTTGGTCAGTTGGTCCTATCAAAACCCAAGACAACCAAAAATGCCAAAACCTTGTCAAGAGTTCTTGTTGACCAGTCAAGAAACAAATATGCTGAAGTAGCTGTACCCCCACTAGACAAAAGTATCATAGAAGTTTAGGCTTTAGATTACACTATCTCAAGAATTAAACTTGGAAAGCAAATACATGAAAGCACCAAAGAAGATTTACTAGCAAAATTGGCTGCATTGTTTGAGAGGTATGATAGAGACAAGCTGAACAAAGATCAACTCAAGGCGCAAGTGAAGCATCTAACACCTATTCTACTCAAGATAACCCAAGCATTAGAACAGGTAGAACCTGTTGAGGTGAGTGTAAATGATGCAACCATTTAAAAAGTTGAAAGAATTAGGGCTCAAGGTCAGGTAGTCAGTGCCTAGGTTGGAATAATATTATTACAAGGCACTTAGTTGATAGTGTCATTAATTACATTGTATAAAAACCTGGGTGAGGTAAAGAAAGAGGTTGACGAGACACTTGAGATACTTTCTCAAGATATGCAGCTGAAGGAACAAGATCTTGAAGCATGGAACAAGCTGAGAGATTTTGAGATGGAAGTGCTAGTTGAACATGGGGTCATCCCCAATAGGAAAAAAATATGTTTAGTACAGGGAATCAATGATAAACAAGAAAGATGTCATCAAGAACCTAATCAAAGATTTAGAAGATGACTTGTGGAAAGAAATGAACAAAGGTCTTAATATTTTATATGAGCTTGCCAAACTTCCAGGTTGTCATATGTTAGATGATAATCAACAAACACTTCCTATTGATACCGTTGTCCAGGGATTCACCACAATGATACTTATAGAAGTATCGACATGAGCTTTTTCATTAGCTTCCATTGACAAGTTGGTGAAATTTTAGGTAATTCTAGATAGACTGTAAGAGATGCTAAATAAGCATAAAAATGCACTTGTTACACTAATAGACTCCATCAGTAGAGTTCTAACCATCTCCGAGCATACATCAGGACCTGGCTGTAATGAAGTCTAGGCTGCCATGAAAAGATATGAAGATTTATTGGAGAAGGATTAAGAAGTAGAGAATGTGTCTTTGAACACTTAGTCATTTTTCTATGCTTTTGTTATGTAATTTGTAATTTGTAGATGACAAACTACATGTATTTTTGTAAAATGAAATGACATGAAGTTGAGATATAGAGTCCCAAGTCAGTTAGAACTCTATTTTTGAATAAGTCAAATTAGTTGTAAATTCCCTAGTTTTTCTCATAGCCTCTCCCTATAAATAAAGAGGGGCTCCTTTGTAAACAATATGTTTTATCTATTGAAGCAACGCGCTGCCATTTTGAAGAGCAAATTGAAACTATGAGTTCATATTGTAAATCATTTTTCAATCAATACAAAGAAAGCAAGTTGGCATCCAATCTTTGTCTTGGATCAAGTTTGTGATGTTTTAGAATTATTCATACATCTATTCTATTACATTATCTTTGTTAGGGTTAGACAACATAACATATCAATTAAATGCAAATAAAGATTAAACAGAGGAATGGAAATACATAAAAAATAATAACAATGAGAGACGAGTTTTAACATGGTTCACCCAAACCCAGGATACATCCACCAATAGAGAGTCCAACATTATTATCTAGTAAATCAAACTGATTACAACCAGTAATCCTTACAACTCAATAGCGCTACAAAATGCTACAATATAATATCAACGAAAACCCTAACCCTTAGCTACTTTTATCAAGCCTTATGTCAATTACAAAATAGGGTTTTTTATGTCAGCCAATGGAAAATAACTCCTGACACCTTTATAAAATAATAGTCAATTCTTGCTTCGAGGGTGCTACCCCCACTAGCCCCTGCCTGATTGGGGGCGCTGCCCCCAGCAGCTATTGCTAGGGGCATTGCCCCAGACCCTCACTGTGGGCTCCACCCTTGATTCCCTCTAGGGGGATGGCCTACCCCAGCCCTGCAAGAGGTGATTTGCTCTTCTGCATTCCCCCATTAAATAATTTGGGGGGAAACCGTGACGATAAAAGTGGGGAAAATTTAACCTCCGAGTCTGATTAGGCTCCATATAACAACAATCTCCCACTTGGAGACTGATCAGACTCCACAACATATCATCTCCCACTTTGAGACTTATCATAACACCATTGACCCTATAGCTCCCACTAGAAATAAACACCCTGGGCCTTGTTGTTCTGATTTTATGTTTTATTCTTGAACACCAACCGAAGCTGAAGATGAGTTCAACTTCTCTCTTGTCACTTCCTTTGTAAACATATCTGCTGGATTTTCATTTTGTTTAGAGTAAAATTGGATTTGTTGATCTTTTGTGGTTTAGATGTTAAAATCCTCCTTTCACCCTAAAATTGAAGGATCTAGGGTTGAGTGGTGAGCACTATCATACCCTAGGTCACTTGCAAATGAGGGGAAGGTTGGATTAGGGAATTAATTATCAATTTTTCCTTCTCCTATGCTCAATTGACCATCAAAACCCTAATTATGCAAATACAATAACAAATTAAAGAATTATAGAAAAAGCTCTTGTAGACGAGAGTAAAATACCAAATTATAGAATACTTGTTTTTGGGGTTCCTAAGAGGAATAGTCAGGGACACTGGGGTGGGTGCCCAAGTCCAAGGTAGCTACTTTTTCAGGGAATTTGGACCTCCTTCAAAGCTTGATCAGCCCTGTAACTTCTATTTTCTGGAATCTGTCTACGAAGGACAATGGAGCAAGTGTCCTAGTCCTAGAACTGCTCCTTTGTCTGACTTTTCTTCAGATCCTGAATCCTTGATGTCTTCCCAGCCTTCCTGCAACTCCACTTTTCCCAGATACGACACCTATAACCTACAATTACAAGACTTGGTTTGGGGGTTGTGGTGTTTATAGGTTTGCCTTAGTCAATCCCTGGAGGACACTTAAGTCTCTAAACACTATTGTCAGATGAAGAGGGCATGCCCTTGTGAGGTAGAGGCTAAAAATTAAAGGAATCAATGATAAAAACACAATGATATGTCACCTTGTAGTGAAGCTTTCATGGAGGAAGATGCTCTTCATGCCATGAAGGAATTAATGCTCAAATATGTAAATATCAATGCACAAAACACACAAGTCTGCTCTTGCAACACAATAGAAAGCCTTGAATCACATTGAGAACACAATAGCTTGCTAGTAATCATCTAGTTTACAAATGAATGCCTACACATGCTTATATATGCACCTACAAGCATTCCCGCCAAGATATTAAAAATCAAACTTTACCGTGTTGGCAAAATAACCTCGTAACGGTCATAAACTGACACCTAAAAATTGGGGTTGCCCTAAAATAGGCCAAGACTAGGGCGTGCGTACCCAAGTCCTCCCCCCTATTTTAGGTAGGCTATAGCTCAAGGGGTTCACCTAGGTCCTATTTGCCATGGGACTTAGGCCTCATTCCATCGGGATGCTAAAATATGAACTAAAATGTCCTAAATGCACTCTAAAGACCTGAGAGCTAAACCTTATGAGGGAAAAGCACCCAAGAGGACATTTTCTGATGTTACATTTAGCCCCCAATTTAATGTATGTATGAACACCATGCCCAAACATGCATTAAAGTAAGGTCACAAACACAGTAAACACACCAAGCACATTGAAGACATCCCAACCATACAAAAGATAGTAATGAGCATGCAAAACATAGAGAAGACAATTACAGTCACACAGAACATGAAGTAGACCGTCAATGCATAGAAGACACATTAATGCATGGAAGATAGAAATGATATCTTTTCTTTTTCTTTTTCTCATATGAAATGCAAATGTAAGTACTAGAAAATAAACAAACCTCCCATAATACACGATGCACTCATCACACAGGTCTTTGTATATATGGGGCAACACACACGCAAGACACATAAAACCTCCCAAAATGTATACTGCATATGGGGCAACAGACACGCCAAACAAAGAAAGCACGCAAAAACACACACTTGAAGACACAGAGAAAAAACAATAGACAAGTGATGGTGTGTTCCCTATTTCTAGGCTCATCACCATCTTAGGCACATTACAGGCACACACTGACGATTGGGCTTTGCTACAATAATCACCAAAAACACACTTAAGGGTTGAGTTAGTCACATAATTACTCCTAGCCTTCGCATAGGACTTTTGAAAATAGAACCCCACCCACGTCACGGATATGTCTTACAGTGAAAAAGAAGCATGGCATACCACCTCACTCGCGTCACAGAGATGCCTTATAGTGAAAAAGGAGGTATGAGGTCAAAAGTATACAACCCCATCGGCATTACAGAGACGCCTTACAATAAAAAGGAGGTATATGCAATAGATAGATAGATTGATTGCAAACAAACTTAGGATACAGGAAGTACTCATTGTACTAGCCTACACTTGAGGACAAGCACATTGCTAACATCTACAATAGACATCTTACCTTATATATGCCCCCACCTTAAGGTGGTTGATATCATGCAACGATATCAAGCACTTTAAGGTAGGAAGAAAACACACAAGGGAACAATGACCTTCGCAAAGCCCATGCCCCTCAGAGGTGACATGTACTTTACGATCGCCAAATGTTCCCACAAACACATCCCTGCAAGAAACATGTTAGTGTCTATAAGATCATTATAATCAACAACATCAATGCATATGATTAACCACACAAAGAGCCAAGGTTATACAACAAATTTGAAGTGTGAGGATAACTAGGGACTATATCATGAAGCTCTCCGAATTGAGTACCACCAAGGCCAGATTCAAAGGCAAACAAAGGTGCACAGAGCAGCAGTATTCTTAAGGATTGTAAATGTGATAGAAACATCATGAAATTCACTATGTAGAAAGCACGAGTGCTTCCACTAGCCAAGCATCGGATAAAATGTACAACCCCATCATCATATTAGAAACTAAATCCAATTTTTGATTTCTCTAGAAAGGGACACTAGGTTCGCATCAGTATAAATGTTTGTCGTCATCCATTCGCTAGATGGAAACACTAGAGGAAGGGAAACAATAAGTAAGAGAGGAGAAAACAAGTGTCTTAGGGACAGTCACATAGGAGGGTGCCCCCAAATCACAAATCACGAAGCTAAGTCCGTAAGACACAACACTCAACAATGAAATCAAAGAGAGAGAGAGAGAGCAATATAGAAGAATGATGATACAAATAGAAGAAGGTCACAACAGAGGTGGTCTCCTGGTATCCCGGACCTTATGGGAGATTCAAGGGTCATCCCAGGAGGCCTAAACAACACATAACACATCACGAGGGAAGCACATTACGATGGAAATAAAAGTTTATAGATACTTACCTGTTAGCACCATTGTTAAGAACAAACATATATGTCATGTTGTTTTTATCTTGTTGAACTAACATTAAGTTTAGGGTGACGAGAAGCTTTCTTTTCTTTAAAAGGATTATATCCAATGCCACTTGAGTAATGTGTTGAAGCAAATTCTATAGGTACTCTATATCCTTGTTGATTTACACCACATCCCTTACCTACATAGTCATTATGTTTGTACAAAATTTGAAATCCACGACCATATAGAGAGTCCAGTTCCTTAGAAGAAGGTGATGCCTCGTAGGTATCAAAATTTGTAGTATAAGTGAGGGTATTATTTTTTATTTTCTACCAAGGGCACTTTAGGTTTTTTAGGTGCTTGAAAAGATTGCTTAGGTGGTATTGATGCTACTTTTGACTTGTCAAGGCTATTAATTTTATATTCCTCCATATTGCAAGGATTAAAATCGAACGAGCCCCAATCATCACCAAAGAGTGCATTTGATGTTATAGAGTCTTGTATAACATCACCTATTGATGAGTCAGCTCATGAACTGTTTAAATTCATATGATTGTAAATTGGTTTTTGCATTTCAATATGTAAACAGTTATTTGGTTCAGGATTTGCATGAATAATATGAAGTTTACCTTTGAATATAAATTTGATTGAATGATACAAAGTGGAAGGAACTGCCCCCAATGCATGAATCCAAGGTCTACCAAGAATCATGTTGTAAGATAAAGAACAAGGCATGACATGAATCAGGGTAGGCACAAGTACAGGTCCTACTTGTATAGGTAGAGTTATAGTGCCCATGGATTGTCGTCCAACATTATCAAATCCATGAATGCTAATGCCATTTGGTATGATTTGTGATGTGTCAACCTTGATTATGTCTAGTAGGTCAATGCTACAAACATTAAGAGCTGATCTAGTGTCGATCATAACCCATTTTACCAATGTTTTATTTATTGTGACAAAGATTATGAGAGGATCATATTGGTTTTGAATTTCAATTGATGGTAATTCTTGTGGTTGAAAGATAATATCTATTTTTATCACATGCATACTATCCAATACGGATGCTATGACATTAGGCTTAGTAGTAGGTGGGACAATCACCTTTTGCAAATCTTCCTGGAGCATTCCATAGTATGTAGGTGATGTTTGTATTAAATCCCAAAGAGAGATCTTAGCCAGAGTAGCATGAAACTATTTGACAAGATCATATTCTTGACCATTTTTATGAGTAAGATGAGGTGCTGGAGGGAGCATGGGTTGAGAACACGGAAGAGATATAGGAACATGTGGTGCTTGCTTACTTTTCTTATTATTATGAGTGTTGTATGCATGAACAATCACATTATGGTGTGGTTGGTGTAACACATTTTGAACACCTTGAATCGTAATCACCAATTTTAAGCAAGAGGGTGCACTAAGTGCCCCTTAGACAATCATTTTAAGAATATTGCTATGAACTCCATTAATGATTATTGAATTAACATTGTTTTCCTCTTGATTGTGCCCAATATCCATCCCCAAAGGATTTAATGTGAGAGACCTTTTCTCATCCACTAATACTACA
The DNA here is from genome assembly GCA_027924645.1 of Cunninghamia lanceolata. Lineage (NCBI taxonomy): Eukaryota > Viridiplantae > Streptophyta > Pinopsida > Cupressales > Cupressaceae > Cunninghamia > Cunninghamia lanceolata. The sequence goes on from BSBN01000465.1 coordinate 3,750,529, forward strand.
TCATGGCCAGGGAGAGCAATGGGATGAGAGGAAGGTACATTTTCATCATCATACTCTATGGCAGAACAAGTCTTTTCACTCTCATCTTTCTCTTGAGTGTTCTTGTTGATGATTATTTTGAGACAGTCATAACAATAGTTAAAACTCACATAAAATGAACCAAAACTGACTTGAAAGATATGAAGGAATTGGTTAGGATTCACTTAATCCCAAGTTTAATATGGTCAGGTCTTGACCTGTTGGGCAAATTCAGTTGGTCGATGTGAAGCTGTAATGTTCAAGAGGCCTTACGTGATTTAGGGTTTCTTGATGGTTTACTGGACTCAAACTATGCAAAAGATTATAAATATTAGTATGTTGTTCATTCTTTTTGCATAAACTTATTACTGTGTTACAAAGCTTTAAATGATTTATATCATTACAAGCTTTCTCCTCTTAAATACTATGAAAACTATCTACTTTCAAACTCTATTGTTCATGCCTTACAAATATGAGACAATTTCCTTTAAATTTATGCGTTTTAGCTAATTATTTTCAGATGGGTTGGGAAAAGTTAGAAAGATCTAATCTAAATTTCATTCACTCCTTGTTCTATTATGCACTTTGTAAATCATACAATAAATTGATCAAATCCACAGATTAAAACCTTAAATGTAAGTTCTGAGCATTTTCACAAACATACACTTAAAATTGCAAGCTCTAAGAGAAAATGTTTCAAACACAATGAAGAGCAAGAAAACACTCAGAAGATAGATGAATAATTCCAGATTCAATTGTATTAGAAACAGATAGTCATATAAGATTTACAATGTCTGAATGACTCTTAGCTTCATTGATCAAACTATAGAAAACTTACAAGCTTTACAAATACAACAAGGAGGCAAGATGTTCCACATGCTCCTTGTTTCAGGCACAGGAAACCTCCTTCTTCTACTTCTAAACTAAGAGGTCCCTCTATTCTAAATGCTGAGATAAATTACAACCGCTAGCTATTCTCTAAACAAAATCCCTATGTAGCCCCTGTGTTAAGTATTATAGTGTATAGAGGCACAATATATAGACTTTGATTGTCCTCAATACAACTCAAAAACCCTAGTTAAACAATGGTTCAAACCTCTGGTTATAGCAATAAATGCTGGAGAACATGTCTCCCAAAATATCTCTGAGCATCAAATCTGGGCAAAATATGCCCTTCTAGAAACCCTAGCAACTCAATAATAACTTCTGTTGTCTTCTATAATAATGTTTCCATCTGCATTTTGTCTTCATTAATGAAAACCCTTAACTTTTTGCACTTTGTCCTTATCTTCCTCTGCCCCTGAGATTGGATCTCCCTTCCATGACGTCATCACCATCAAGCTCCAGCTCCTTCTTCAACTGCAAACTTGCAAAAACAAACAGTAATAAGTACCACTTTACCTAATAAACAACAAGAAATTAAAACACATTAAATCAAGGCGTGACTGTGTGATTGCAATAATTAGGCCCAAAATATGTGAAAATCACGTGTTCAAATGCACATTCAACGTTAAAACCAATTGGGTCAACCATCGCTGACCAGGAAATATGCATTCAGGCTCAAAATGCCTCAAAAACCCTATCGCTTCGCCTTCCCGCTCATTTCCTTGTTTAAATCTTTGTATTTTCCAATATACAAGCCGAGCGTGATACATTTGATATGTCAGATTTGAATCTATTTTGAATTCCGGCTTGTATGTGGGAAGCAGTGTATGTTTTGAAACATACAAGCAAGCCAGAATATACAAGGGATTAACTCCATTTGATAACTCCTTAAGTCCGCACAATGTACATTCAGTTGTATGTTTTCAATATGCAAAGCACTAAATATACATTGACTTAACCACTTTTAATAAACCTTTCAGTTTCGCATTGTACGTATGCATACCGGATATACATTAGGTTCGATGCATTGTTTATATTGAATTTAAAAATTCTCAGAAATCTGCCTTGTATATACCAAAATGCATGTACCTTAACATACATACAAGAGAGAAATATACAAGGACTTAACTTCATTCCATAATGTTTTCGATTTCGGCAGTTGTATATAAAGCAATGTATCCTGCAATGTATGCAAAAAATATACAACCCAGAATCATACAACGATTTAGCTCCTCTTAACTTTCTTTCATGTCCGCACAATGTACATTCACATTGTATGTTACCGAAGCATACAAGCCCGCAAAATATACAAGGGATTAACTCCATTTCATAATCACTTCGAGTCTGTGGCTTGCATGTGGACAATGTATATCGGCAATGTATGTATAAATATACAAGCCCGCGGCATACAACAATTTAATCATATTTAATAAAATCTCGGGTCTGCCTTGTATGTATACATAGAACCTTTATTAAAATGCATACAAAGAAAAGGACATACAATTGGCCTTGTATATGAAAGCAATATACAAAAGGGATTGTATGTGCAACATGCAAGCGACCCAACATGCAAACAACCCCGTATATGAACCCGATTGCAAATGCAACTAAGTATAAAAACAACTTTGCATATACAAATGACTTTGTATATGGGAAGTGATATACAAAAGGAATTGTATATGCAACCTGATATACAAAGGCACTATACATGCAACATACAAACCTGAATGTACATTTTACCAATATGATCATAACTTGCAAAATATGGTGAATTTTAAGATGGTTCAAAAAGCAACCCTAGCTCATTTTTCACAAGGAATCCAACCATATTATGCCCTGGTACTAAAAATGCATTTTTTCTCTATTTTTAACGAAATTTACAATTTTAACCCTCTTTTCCCTTTACCACTAGACAGACCCACAGAAACAAAAGAAGCAAAATGACAAAGTAAAGCGAAGCAAAATGGCAAAGTAAAGCAAAGCAACATCAGGGGTTCTCATTTTGTTAAGGAGTAAAATGGGGCATGTTGTGAACATTACAACAGTTCCTAGAGTTGAATTTGGTTAAATATTCTAATATCAAAGGATGTTCACCTACGAGGATTAAAAATTGGTCAAAATCAAAATATTTGATAACTGCATGTAAAGATACCATTGAGAAATGACATGAAGGTGCCATTCCAATGTAAGATCAGATTTTGAAAGGTTTTCAAAATCAGTACAAAAGACAAGAGCAAAAACAACCAAGAATGCTTGATTTTTCGATGCTTTTCAAAGCCAATGAATGAAACCAAGGATGTTGTAAGGATTTCAGTCAAGGAATAAATTTATATGTCTGATATCAGTCCAAAATATCAATCTAATCACTCTCAACACACTTTTTATGCAAATTCAAGATAATGCCCAGTCAAAATATAGTGAAATTATGTCAAAAAGGGAACCTTTTTTACCAAAATTCAATGCAAAAGAGTATAAAAAAGGGTGTTGTGAGGAAAATGAGGATGGAAATAAAATAATATCAGAAATAACATCCACTTGATGCAAAAATACCCAACACAACATGATTGTAGCACCACTTCAGGTAAAATCCTAGTGAAAATATAGCAAAATATGCAAATTTTTCACGGTTTTTCAACTCGAAGACCTAGTAAAAGTGGTATTGTAAAGAATTTCAGGAGGGAAAGTGAAGAATATAAATAATATCAGTCACTTGAATCCATAAAACTGATCACAACACACTTGGAGTGCAAACTAGGTCAATCTCTAGGGCAAAATAGCCAAAATGTGCAGTTTTTTGCCGAATTTTCACTACAAGAGCCCGTAAAAAGGGTGTTGTCAAGATTTTTATGAGGGGAAGAAAATTATTACCCTAATAACATAAAATTAATGAAAAAAATATCTTTCACAACACACCTATGGTGTAAATTTATGAAGTCGATAAGGCCAAAATTAGTGAAAATCGTCGTTTTTGAAGCCCTAGGTTCGAGATTTTGGAACAAAATGCTATGTGAATGATTTAATGTCTGATTTATGATGGGAATTAAATAATCTCTAATCTAAAAATTATTTTCAAGCTTAATCATGCAAAATTCCCATGTCAATTTAATTAAAGTGCACCAAAATTGCTAGTTTTTGTTAAAATTTTCGATGCAAAAATGCAAATAATTTAAATTTAATTGCAAATTCACACTAAAATGCAAGACTAAAGCCAAATGAAAATTTGAATGAGCCTCTAAAATCAGTAGAAAAATTTGATAAAAGATTTTGCCTACAAACCCTAGATTTTGGAATTACTAGGTTATCTAAAAATTGACAAAATTTCCACAAAACCCTAGCAATTAAATGATGAAAATGCAAATAAAGATTTTTAATTTTTTTATTTTTCTATAGTTTATATCAGATTTGATGCAAAAATCATGAATTAGGAAAAATTAGAAAGAATTGACATAATTTAGTAAGCCCAACAATGCAATTTTTTTGTATTTGTCCAAATTTTTTCAATTTTTTTGAAATTTTCTCAATGCAATAAATTAAATGACCAAATGAATGAATGAAATCACACCAAATATATAGACAAACACTCAACAAGATGCAATTTAAGTTCAAAGACATGGGTTCACCAAAATGTTTAGAGTAAAATTGGATTTGTTGATCTTTTGTGGTTTAGATGTTAAAATCCTCCTTTCACCCTAACATTGAAGGATCTGGGGTCGAGTGGTGAGCACTATCATACCCTAGGTCACTTGAAAATGAGGGGAAGCTTGGATTAGGGAATTAATTATAAATTTTTCCTTCTCCTATGCTTAATTGACCATTAAAACCGTAATTATGCAAATACAACAACAAATTAAAGAATTACGAAAAAAGCTCTTGCAGATGGGAGTAAAATACCAAATTACAGTATACTTATTTTCGGGGTTCTGAAGTGGAGCAGTTGGACACACTGGAGCAGGTGCCCAAGTTCAAGGTACCTACCTTTTGGGGGAATCTAGACCTCCTTCGGACACTGATCAGCCCTATAACTTTTGTTTTCTAGAATCTATTTGCGGAGGACACTAGAGCGAGCACCCTACTCCCGAAATTGCTCCTTTGTCCAACTTTTCTTCAGATCCTGAATCCTTGATGTCTTCCCAACCTTCCTACAACTCCACTTTTTTGGGGTATGACACCTATAACCTGCAATCACAAGACTTGGTTTGGGGGTTGTGGTGTTTATAGGTTTTCCTTAGTCAAACCTCGGAGGACACTTAAGTCTCCAAACACTATTGTCAGATGAAGAGGGCATGCCCTTGTGAGGTAGAGGCCAAAAACCAAAGGAATCAATGATAAAAACACAATGATATGTCACCTTGTAGTGAAGCTTTCTTGGAGGAGGATGCTCTTCATGCCATGAAGGAATTGATGCTCAAATCTACAAATATCAATGCACAAAACACACAAGTCTACTCTTGCAACACAATAGAAAGCCTTGAATCACCTTGAGAACATAATAGCTTGCTAGTAATCATCTAGTTTACAAATTAATGCCTACACATGCTTATATATTCACCTACAAGCATTCCTACCAAGATATTAAAAATCAAACTTTACCATGTCGGCAAAATTACCTCCTAACAGTCATAAACTGATACCTAGAAACTGGGGCTACCCTAAAATAGGGCAGGACTAGGGCGTAGGTGCCCAAGTCCTTTCCCCCTATTTTAGGTAGGGTACAGCTCAAGGGGTCCACTTAAGTCCTATTTGGCATGGGATTTAGGTCTCATTCCATCGGGATGCTAAAATATGAACTAAAATATCCTAAATGCACTCTAAAGACCTGAGAGCTAAACCTTATGAGGGAAAAGCCCCCAAGAGGACTTTATTTGACATTACACATTTGTATGTATCTTTTCCAACCTTAGCTATCCATCATCCAACACTGATCGAATGAAGTGATACCTCAACTGTATGTGTTTGGTCTTTGATTGTAAGGAAAAATTCTTTGCAAGATGTATGGCACGTTGGCTATTTGTAAACACATAAATGTTAGCCTGTTGTTTTCCCAATTCTTCCATGAAAGATTACAACCATATCATCTCCTTGCCTGCCTCTGTTGTAACTACATACTCTACCTCTGTGGTGGACAAAGTAACCACCTTTTGCAACCTGGAGATCCAACTCACTGCTAACCCACATATAGTAAAGACATAACCTATAGTACTCCACTTGGTATCAATATCCCCTGCCAAATCTGAGTCCACATAGCCTACTAAATTAGTATGAGAGCCCCCAAAACATAAGTATTTACTGGATGTACCTCTCAAATATCTGAGAATCCATTTTACCACATTCCAATGCTCCAATCTAGGATGACTCATATACCTGCTTACGACTCCTACATCATGTGCAATATCTAGTCTTGTGCATACCATGGCATGCATTAAACTTCCTACAGCTGAAGCATATTGTACCTTGGACATTTTTTCTTCCTCCTCTTGTGTCTTAGGACACATCTCCTTAGTCAATTTCAAATGACCAGGGAAAGGTGTGCTAACATCTTTTGCATTCTCCATATGGAATCTCTGCAACACCTTTTCAACATAATCGGCCTCAGATAGAGTCAAATTTATGTTATGCCTATATCTGCAAAGTTTCATACCAAGGATTTGTTTTGCTACCCCCAAATCCTTCATAACAAATGATTGTGCCCCCAAACCAACAGAGACCTCACCTCTTCATCAAATTTCACTTTTACAGAAGTTAACTAACTGGTAATTGTATTAAACTCATTTAAATGATCTGTCATAGGTCCACCTTCAATTATTTTTAGATTAAACAAATGCTTCATGAGAAATACCCTATTTTAGGCTGAGGGTTTTTCATACAATTTAGCCAAAGATTTCATCAGTTCACTTGTTTTCGTCACTTCTGTTATATTGAATGCGACAGATGGTGCCAGACAAAACTGAATGGTTTCTAGTGCCTTTTTGTCTAGAAGATTCCAATCCTCATCAGTCATTGTTGTCAGTTTCTTGGCTATTCCTTCCAACAGCCTCTATAAATCCTTCTAATAGAGGTAATCCTCCATTTGCATCTTCCATAATTGATAGTTCTGCCCATTGAAATTATCTGCCTTCAATTTACCCTTGTCCGCTATTGCTCCCACTCAATCGTGAGAATCCCACTCAACCGTGAGACCTTCCTACAGACAATAATCAAACATAACCCACTCTAATGCCACTTGTTAGGGTTAGTTGGTAGAAATAAATTAAATGCAAATAAAAATTAAATAGAGGAATGGAAATACGCATAAAATAATAACAACGAGAGACAAGTTTTAACGTGGTTTACCCAAACTTGGGCTACATCCACCAACAAAGAGTCCAATATTATTATCTAGTAAATCAAACCAATTACAACTAGTAATCCTTGTAACTCAATACTGTTGCAAAATTCTACAATACAATATAAATGAAAATCCTAAGCTTTAGCCACTTTTATCAAGCCTTATGTTGGTTGAAAAAATAGGGTTTTTTTTATGTCGACCAATAGAAAAATAACTCCTGACACATTTATAAAATAATAGGCAATTCTTGCTTCGGGGGCACTACCCCTAGCAGACCCCGCTTGGGGTGTTGCCCCTAGACCCCCACTGTGGGCTTTACCCCTGGGCCCTGCAGGAGGGGCTCTACCCCCTGCACTCCCTCGTTAAATAATTTGGGGGGAAACTGTGCCAATAAAAGTGGGGAAAATTTAACCTCTGAGTTTGATTAGGCTCCATATAACAACAATCTTGTGTACATGGTTGAATTGTAGCATGGAATCAAGTGTTTTAGAAGGTGCTCCAAATCTGATTTTGTAGACTTTGAGCTACAGTATTGGCTTTGGAATTGTGTTTATGTTCATGATTAGAAAGTAACTTGAAGATTTTGTGCTGTGAGTTATTGTCTATGGGATTTTTATCTTATCTTGGCATACAGTGAGGCTTTGGGTTGCACCATATTCCAAACTCTTTCATTTCCAATTGACATAAGAAACAAAAGACTTTGTGTTTTTGTGGGTTTCTTGGTGATTAACACTTGTTGGTATCATTTCAATTATTCTTTTGTGTAACTTAATTAGATATTGGCCATTATTGTTCCAATTAGTAATTTGTAGTTTAGTATATGTTATAAGCTTTGCGTGATTATTGTTGTGAGTTGTAAACATTTATTCTGAAATAAGAGAATAAGATGATATGAAAACACCCCATGGATAGTTTTTAGTGTAAATAAATCTAGTTAATTACTATTTGATCTTAGTGAGAAAAAGAAGGGAGCCTCCCCTTTTTAAGAGGAGAGATTTATCTCATCATACTATGGTTGATATAGCCATTTAGTTATCAGTTAGTTGATAACAAAATATTCACCCAACAAATTACAATGTAAATTATAATTATTAGACCTAGTATTTATATCTACATTGATTTAATTAGCCTAGATATTTATGTAAACATGGTTTATCCTCTCAATGAAATGGTTAATTTGACTTTTATACACCTCCTAGGGTTTTTTCTTTCTAAATTAAGGTTTTGAAGGTTTAATATTTTTAAATTTTACATCTCTTTTAGATCTAATCAGGGTTTAGATCCAATATTTTTTTCTCTATCATTGATTTACCTTTATAAAGGTTTGCATTTTTATCATTTGATCTCTCTCTATTATCCATATATACTTATCCTTGTTATACATTGTTGATAAATCTTTTGTCATGAATTCTTACAACTCATTTTCCTTAGACTTTATCGATGCTCATGTTATTAATTTTGATATGTTCCTACAACTTTGTTTCTTTTAATCCTCTTATCATTTATGTTTTCATGTCTTTTCATCTTGTTGATAGGGATGCATTTTCCATAGAGTTTTTGCTCCATCATATATGTGATTTTCCTCATTCATTGAGTTGGTTAGTACATTTCCTTTCCTCTTACATACATGTTCTTCACTCTTCCATGACCTTCATGTTGCTTCTACATTTCATATGGTTAGTGTTAGAGCATAATATTTTTAGATGGGCAACATATTTATAAGTGGTCCCAATAACATTAATGAGGATTTATTTAATATAAGGTTTAGCCTTATATTTATATTTATGACATATATGGGCATTGGGGGTTGACTATTTAATTAATAGTCTAATATAATATTATTTTATTAATTACAAGAGTATTTACCTTTATTGTATATGGCCATTGGAGTTATTATTAATTAATAGTTTAGTATAATGTTATTAAATTAATTAAATGATCATTTACTTTAGTTCAAATGGTATAACCACCCAAACAATATCAAATGGTTTCATCCTATATTTAAGGATTCCTATGTGAGGAATAATATCATATGAATTTTGTAATTAAAGTCTATAAGAGTTATTGAGGCTATGTATTTGGAATGAGGAGTGGAGAGGTTGAAAGGCTAGGTTATAGATGTAAGTTTTCTTGATAAAATTGAATGAAGATTTTATGGAGGTTTTCATCATAAGTTTTTTACCAAGAAGTTGTTAAGAGGTGGTTTGATAAAAGGGCAAGAGTCAAAACATTTAGAATATCAGACTTAGTGCTGTGCTGGGACAAAGCACATGAAAAGAAAAGAAGCCATGGAAAATTCGATAAACTATGGCTAGGTCCATTACAAGTCTCAGAGATAATAGGAGACAATACATTTAGACTTAAGACCTTGACTGGAGAAGACGTGCCATTGCCAGTTAATGGCCAACATCTGAAACACTACTTCCAGGCCTGAGGTAAAGGGTAGCCCATTTTGGTGTAATATAGTGTAAGTAATGTCTAGTTCTTTTTTTGCTGTTTTCTTTTTTTGGGTTGGCTGTTCGTATAGTTTTGTTTTCTATTTGTTGTTTTGTTTTTGTTTGTACAGTGTTGTTTGTACAGCCTGTTTGTATAGTTTTTTCTACTTTTTGATTTTTGTACAGTCTATTTGGTTGTTTTGTTTGTTGTCTCCTCAGTAGGGATCTTTATTTTACTTTAGAGTATTAAGGAGCAAACTAGCAACCATCCAAAATAGTATAAATTTAGGATATTCAAGTTAATCATTTGCAATTTACACATAACTTGTTGTGACTATCATGAATGTAGAGAGTTATTTATCTTCTGAAATTTCGTATTCAATAAATGTGATTGAGAATTCAAGGCAAGTTTCTCATGATGACACACCTAAAATCCTTGGGTTTGTTGAACCTACCAGTGTAGATATTAGGTGAAAAATCAGAGGTCACCCTTGCCACCATTACAATTCTTAGCCTAATTTCAGCAAGTGTCCAATCGTTGCATCATGAAGCTGCAAATTGCTATATCTTGTGAAATCTTGTTCAAAATCAGAAAATAAAAAAAATAATAAATAAATAAAGCGGATTATATTGAAAATCCAAATTAAGCCATCTAAGTAACTCTACCAGGGCTATAGATGCTTGCTGGCAGTGGGGCTCTACTTAGGAGAATTGTAACGATAACCTTGCCGGGGCTATAGACACTCGCTGGCAGCAAGGCTCTATCTGGTCAGCTATGAGGGAATTGTTGATAACTGAGAGGGGGGGTGAATCAGTTATCCTAATTATTTCCCTTATTGAACTTTCTTATTAATTAATGCAGCATTGAATCAAACACAAAAACATTACCATGAAATAAGAAACACATGACACAGTAATTTTTGACGTGGAAACCCTGTTAAGGGAGAAAACCACGGGGTGATTAACCCAAAAATTATTCTCTGTTAGAAGAATAGGAATTTACAAAATGGCACTTGCCAATTAGGGCTCACTGCCCGAGCACACTGCTCACAAGAGGCCCACTGCCTACAAGAAGACACACTGTCTACAAAGTGATAAGAATCACAGTCTTGAACTGATTGGAAGCATCTGCATATGCTGGAGTTCAGTTCCGGTTAGGCTCAGTACACTGATCTGCTGCACTTCATCTTTCCTCTGTTCTTTATTCTGCTATCCTTTCACATATCGGATCTTTCTTGCTACTTCTGCTCTGTTCTGTACTTCTTCACATATATCTTCACACCATCACCCCCTTCACAACTAAATCCATCCTCTATATATATCCGCACAAGTAATTTCATCACCTTTCTAGTCGGCATCTGGAACAGTGTAGTTTCTTACAAACTCTTGTTCTGTCGGTTGAATCCTTCCTCACCAAGCAATGCGGATCAAGCATATACTTGTAGATATCATTAATCATGTCGGCCAAACATGATTCATGCCTTCACAACCTCTATCATCAATAGTAACACATCCGGAAAGTAGTCTGATACTCTGTCAGTCAGTTCTGTTGGATCTAGGGCATACAACTGAGAGGGGGGGTGAATCAGTTGTATAAAACTTCTTCTTCTTTCAAACACTTGATTCTTTGTTGTTAGTTAGCAGCATATCAAATAATCATCCATGGAAGCATAATACATAAACACAAGAGCAGATAGGCATCAACACATTGAACACCAAGATTTTGACGTGGAAAACCCGGTTAAGGGAAAAACCACGGGGTGATTAACCCAAGAATTATTCTCTGTTAGAAGAATAAAGAAAAATGAATGGCACATGCCAATAAGGGCTCACTGCCCGAGCACACTGCTCACAAAGAGGCCCACTGCCTACAAGGAGACACACTGTCTACAAAGTGATAAAAATCACAGTCTTGAACTGGAGAATGACATCTCTACCATGTCCGGATCAGTTCCAATTAAGCCCAACAATCTCTGCTCTGCCTTTCGCATGTTTCTTCGCTATGCCACACTCATCCACACACCACCCTTTGAAATGAACTCACAAACCATTATTTATACAAGACATCGACTTAGGAACAAACATCTAAGTCGGCAAACAACCATAGGAGTATCCGCAAGATGAATAACACATCCGGTCGGCCATCACAAGAACATTCGCAGGATGAACAACTCATCCGGTCGGCTAAACAGAGCAAGAACTTCATCCGGAAGAATAACTTCAATTCCGGGCTCTACCATCAATGCGGACCAACAACACAACCTAAAAATGATCCAAGAACCTTCACAAGCCTGTCTGAATGTCCGGATACATCCGCACTTCCTCTACTTACTGGGATCTCTTGTCTTCCTCATCCAGAACTTCAAGAACACAGTCTGTTGCCACTGTCATAATGCAAGAGGTACTTCCGGACCTCCAAATCATGCACAAATCAGGATGACACATCACAAGGACATCCAAAACACTCCGTCCAATCCGCAGATTAGGATAATACAATTCCGGACCTCACCGGACCTTTTTGTGATCCTCTGTCACCTCTGGATACTTGCCGGAACCGGTTCTATACCGACAGCCACAACTCCTTCAGATCTTTATGCGGACCTCTGAAATCTTAACTGAAGCATCTCAAGACTCATATCTACTAACCCTTTAATCCGCATCCTCTGGTTCTCATCCTATACAGTACATTTGCCTTCTTCTCATCACTGTTCTTCACTGTTCCTGACTGAGGCTAATTTTCTCAATATCCTCAGCACACAGCTCATCAAATCCTTCTTGTCAATGCAATATGAGTATGTTGACATCAATGACAACACTGGCTCACCTCATACTTGCAACAATCTCCCCCTTTGTCATTGATGGCAACATATGATGTGAAAAACCATTAAGACAAGAACTTCAACTTTTCATATGTCTTCTCTTCCTTTACTGCTCCCCCTTTGATCATCAACCACTTGTTTTTCACATGTCTTCTCTCCCCCTTTGACATCAATGGCAAAGGGCTCATACTTGCAATTCTCATACATCAGAATCATACCAGCTGCTCCCCCTTAGTTGCAGCTCCCCATTAGTCCGGATCACAAGATATGACTGTGATAGCCACCGGACTGATGCACATCAGTGCATCTTAGTTCATCACCGGAGGGGCCATGACCCCTAACTTCTCCCGGAGATATTCAAAAGAGTCTTTGGGAAGAGGTTTTGTAAAGATATCTGCAATCTAATCCTTGGAGGGAACATACTCCAATCTGACTTCTTCCTTGTTTACTTGTTCTCTCAAAAAGTGAAATTTAATAGATATGTGCTTAGTCTTAGAATGCAATACCGGATTCTTGGAGATATTAATTGCACTTGAATTATCATAGAAAATTGTGATAGGCTTCTCATATTCAACTTTGATGTCTCTTAGCATCTGCTTCATCCATAAGATTTGAGTGCAACTACCTGCTGCTGCAATGTATTCTGCTTCAGTTGTAGACAGAGATATTGCATCTTGTTTCTTGCTTAGCCAAGAAACCAATCTCTTCCCCAAAAAGAATGCTCCACCACTAGTGCTCTTCCGGTCATCCACATCTCCTGCCCAATCTGCATCTGTGTAAGCATGAAGAGAGAAGTCCAGATCTCTAGGGTACCATAGACCATACTCAACTGTTCCTTTCAAGTATCTAAAAATTCTTTTGATTGCCATAACATGAGATTCTCTAGGATCAGCCTGGAATCTTGCCACAAGACCAACAGCCTGCATTATATCTGGTCTAGTTTGAGTGAGATACAACAATCCACCAATCATTGATCTATACTTTGTCTGATCTGCCTTTGGAGAATCATCATCTTTGCTTAACTTACATCCGGTTGCCATAGGAGTGTTCATAGGCTTTGAGTCTTCCATACCAAATTTCTTTAACAATTCTTTCACATATTTGGTCTGAGAAATGAAGATCCCTTCTTTTGTTTGAGCAATTTGCAGACCCAAGAAGAAATTCATTTCACCAAGCATAGACATTTCAAACTCACTTTTCATCTGATTTGCAAAAGTTTTGCACATACTATCTCTTCCTCCAAAAATGATATCATCCACAAACACTTCAACAATTAAAATATTTTCATGATCAATTTTGAAATATAAGTTACTGTCAGCAGTACCTTTGTTGAATCCAATCTGCACAAGATGCTTATCCAACCTTTCATACCATGCTCTTGGGGCTTGCTTCAATCCATACAAAGCTTTCTTCAGCTTGCAGACCATATCATCATTATCAGACAATTGAAAACCATCCGGTTGTTCAATGTAGACTTCTTCTTCCAAATCACCATTTAGGAAGGCAGACTTGACATCCATCTGATATACCTTGAAGTCTTTGAAGGCAGCAAATGCAAGAAGTAATCTGACTACTTCAATTCTTGCCACCGGAGCAAAAGTCTCTTCAAAGTCAATTCCTTCTATTTGAGAGTAGCCTTTGCAGATCAATCTAGCTTTGTTTCTGATTACTTCACCAGCTTCATTTAGTTTGTTCCGGAAGACCCACTTGGTTCCAATTACATTCCTGTCTCTAGGTCTGGGAACAAGATCCCAAGTATGATTTTTCTCAATTTGCATCAATTCATCTTCCATTGCTTTGGTCCAGTTTTCATCATTGCAGGCTTCATTTATTGTTTTAGGTTCAATCTTTGAAATCAGACAACATTCATTTTGATTTTGAGCAACATTCCTTCTAGTTTGTACACCTTTGCTTCTGTCACCTATGATTTGATCTTCAGAGTGGTTCAGTTTTACATACCTTGGAATTTTGGGAGTATCCTGCACTGCTGCTTCTTGATCAGGCTCATTCAGACCTATCTCTTCTTCCTGATTTACCGGATCAGGCTGACTCTGTCTCACCGGAGAGGATTGAGGTCCTTGAACACTGTCTTGGTCATCTTCATCAAACTCATAAAATCTTGAAGGCTTCTCAATTCCTTCATCAACCTTTACATTGGTGCTTTCTATCATCTTCCTCAATCTCTTATTGTAACACCGGTATGCTTTGCTTTGAGTGGAGTAACCCAAGAAAATTCCTTCATCACTTCTAGCATCAAACTTTCCTAGATCTTCATCTCTTTTAATATAACACTTGCTACCAAATACTCTGAAATATTTCACAGTAGGAGTGATGCCAAACCAGAGTTCATAGGGGGTCTTACTGGTGTTGTTTCTGATTTGAACTCGATTGAGAGTGTAGACTGCGGTGCTGATAGCTTCTTACCAAAACATTTGAGGAACACTTGCTTCCAACATCATTGTCCTAGCAGCTTCCTGGATGGTCCGGTTCTTTCTCTCAACTACTCCATTCTGCTGTGGAGTCTTAGGAGCAGACAACTGTCTCCTTATACCCTGTTTCTCACAAAAGTTAATGAATTCACCAGATGTAAATTCACCACCTCTATCAGACCTTAGACACTTTAGTTTCAATCCGGTTTGATTCTCCACCATAGCTTTGAAGATTTTGAACTTCTCAAAAGCTTCTGATTTTTCTTTTAGAAAGGTAACCCACATCATCCGGGAATGATCATCAATTAACAACATGAAATATCTATCACCCTGCAGACTCTTGATTCTTGTTGGACCACATAGATCAGTATGTACTAATTCCAACAATCCGGTAGAAGACTGATCTTTGCTTTTGAAAGAGACTCTGCTTTGTTTACCTAACTGACATTCTTTACACACACTATTTGTAGGTTTCATCAATTTTGGAAGATCTCTCACAGCCTGAGTATTGCTTATCTTGATGATGTTATCAAAATTTACATGACACATTCTTCTATGCCATAACCAACTCTGATCAATTTGGACAAACAAACAACTTTTATTTGAACCAACCAGATGAAAGATATTACCTTTTGTCTGAGTATCGGATGCAATTTCAGTTCCGGAGCTTGTAAAGATTCTGCATTTTCCATTCTTGAACCGGAGATCATAGCCTTTGTCCACTAACTGACCAACACTGAGAAGATTGTGCTTCAATCCTTCAACATACAGTACATTTCCTGTTTTGCTCTTACCATCAAAGGAAATAGTTCCCCTACCTCTGATTCTGCCAGCAGAATTGTCACCAAACTTTACCATTCCTCCTTCATATCTTTCCAAATCTAAGAACTTATTCTTGTCACCAGTCATATGGTGAGAACATCCACTGTCAATAACCCAATCATCCTTTTCTTCCACTTGAGCAGCCAAGGCTTTTTCAACAACTTTGTGATTGACAGATTCAGAGAGTATTGAATCTTCTTCATTGATGGCTATAAACACCCACTCATTTCCAGATTTGCTTCCTAGTTCTGATTCATCATCTGTTACTCCTTCATTGTCATCTTCTTCATGAACATAATAGCAATTCTTTTGAAACCTTTGTCTGTGAGTATTAGATCTTGTAGATCTCTCCGGACATCTTGAGGCAAAATGACCAATCTTATTGCAGTTGAAACACTTAAAGGGTAGTTTTCCTTCATACTTACCAGATCCTCTTGGCAGTCTCTTTGCAATGAGGGCTTCAAGTTGAGCTGTTTCTGCTTCTTCTTCTTCCATGTCTCTTCTTGCTTGATCATACCATGACATTTTCCTTGATGAGTTTTCACCCGGATCAAATCTCTGTTTGCCTTTCACATAGGCACTGGCTTTGAAAGCAGATTCAGTCTTGGGAGGATCATCTCCAAACTCGGTCATTTCAAATGCAGCTAGTTTGCCAGCCAGTTGTTCTCTTGTGACAGTTGTGTGGGCTCTGAATTCATCAATGGCAGCAACTTTGATTTTGTAGGCAGCAGGAAGGGATCTTAGGATTTTGCAGACAATCTCATTTTCATCTAAAGTTCCACCAGCATTTCTGATTCCACATACCAGCTCATTTACTCTTGGCATAAAGGTAGTGATGTTTTCATCATCTCTCATTTTCAATCTTTCAAATTTCCCTTTCAGACTTTGCAACCTTGCACTTTTGACAAACTCATCTCCTTCATACAGAAGTTCCAGTTTAGTTAGGATCTCATATGCAGTTGGTAGGTCAATGACATTCGAGAGATCTGAGTCATTCAATGCGCTTAGAAGAGCTTCCTTGGTCCGCAGATTGTTTTCAGCTTCTGTGATTTCATTCAGAGTTGTCGGACCACCTTGTGGAGGTACATATGGTTTTGAAATCATAGCCAAGTATGCTTTTCCCATACATTCCAAGTGACACTTCATGCGACCTTTCCAGAGAGTGAAGTTGGTTCCATCGAACTTCGGACTATCCTTCTTATATGACGACATCCTGGATCTCCTCAAGCGGTTAAGCTCCTATCAGAGGAACTTAGCTCTGATACCAATTGTTGGATCTAGGGCATACAACTGAGAGGGGGGGGTGAATCAGTTGTATAAAACTTCTTCTTTCAAACACTTGATTCTTTGTTGTTAGTTAGCAGCATATCAAATAATCATCCATGGAAGCATAATACATAAACACAAGAGCAGATAGGCATCAACACATTGAACACCAAGATTTTGACGTGGAAAACCCGGTTAAGGGAAAAACCACGGGGTGATTAACCCAAGAATTATTCTCTGTTAGAAGAATAAAGAAAAATGAATGGCACATGCCAATAAGGGCTCACTGCCCGAGCACACTGCTCACAAAGAGGCCCACTGCCTACAAGGAGACACACTGTCTACAAAGTGATAAAAATCACAGTCTTGAACTGGAGAATGACATCTCTACCATGTCCGGATCAGTTCCAATTAAGCCCAACAATCTCTGCTCTGCCTTTCGCACGTTTCTTTGCTATGCCACACTCATCCACACACCACCCTTTGAAATGAACTCACAAACCGTTATTTATACAAGACATCGACTTAGGAACAAACATCTAAGTTGGCAAACAACCATAGGAGTATCCGCAAGATGAATAACACATCCGGTCGGCCATCACAAGAACATTCGTAGGATGAACAACTCATCCGGTCGGCTAAACAGAGCAAGAACTTCATCCGGAAGAATAACTTCAATTCCGGGCTCTACCATCAATGCGGACCAACAACACAACCTAAAAATGATCCAAGAACCTTCACAAGCCTGTCTGAATGTCCAGATACATCCGCACTTCCTCTACTTACTGGGATCTCTTGTCTTCCTCATCCGGAACTTCAAGAACACAGTCTGTTGCCACTGTCATAATGCAAGAGGTACTTCTGGACCTCCAAATCATGCACAAATCAGGATGACACATCACAAGGACATCCAAAACACTCCGTCCAATCCGCAGATTAGGATAATACAATTCCGGACCTCACCGGACCTTTTTGTGATCTTCTGTCACCTCTGGATACTTGCCGGAACCGGTTCTATACCGACAGCCACAACTCCTTCAGATCTTTATGCGGACCTCTGAAATCTTAACTGAAGCATCTCAAGACTCATATCTACTAACCCTTTAATCCGCATCCTCCGGTTCTCATCCTATACAGTACATTTGCCTTCTTCTCATCACTGTTCTTCACTGTTCCTGACTGAGGCTAATTTTCTCAATATCCTCAGCACACAGCTCATCAAATCCTTCTTGTCAATGCAATATGAGTATGTTGACATCAATGACAACACTGGCTCACCTCATACTTGCAACAAGTTCTTCCTCTGTTTTCACTGTCTCTTAGGAATCCGGTACTCAACTATTCATATCTTTTTCCTTGTCCATAACCGGAGGCTAAATCCTTGGAATATACCACTCAAGGTAGTCCTCTTGACTTCCCCAAATCCGCACTGCACCAAGACACTTCCTCTGAGAGATCCGGATCAATCTGTCGGACCTTGCCACATGCTCTGTTCTTGTTCACCGGACCACAACATTCTTTATTCTGACTTCCGGTAGAGACACATCATGAGTTGCGGATATGTGGGATGACCTTTGTTGCCATCAATGACAACAACCATGAATCCATATAGTGTCTCTTGCCAACAGGAATATCCTTACCTACGTAGGCTAATATCAGTCACTGGTTTGTTCAACTGATCTTCAAGATGAGGCTAATTAATCACGTGCACACAATTAAACTAAAAATAAAAATTCATGCACTCTTACTGAATGCCTTAGGTCTCAAGATTGAATAATAATTTGCAAGATGGATAGTCGGAAGTTATGCATTTATTTCATCTAGTTTTCTTGGATGCCTTGAATTTAGTTGTTTTGTTTGGTTGCTAGTTGTTGTGATGTTCACAACACGCCCCATTTTACTCCTTAGCAAAATAGGGACCCTTGCTGTGGATTTGCTTTTTGCTTGTGTTTTTGTGGGTCTGTCCTTGGTGGTAAGGGAAAAGAGAGTGAAATTTGCAAACCTTGATAAAATTAGTGAGAAAATACATTTTGAGTGCCAGTGCATGGTATGGTTGGATTCCTTGTCAAAAATGAGCTAGGGTTACTTTTGAATCATCTAAAAATTTGCCATATTTTGCAAGTTATGCCCATTTTGGTAAAATGCACTATCAAGGTTTAAATAGTGCAAGGTTTCAAATGTTTCATTAAAAAAATTCCTAAGTGTTTCAAACAGCTACGCGGAACGTGCCATGTGTCACACTCTGCATGAGTCTCATTGTGTTGCAAAAAGACCAACGTTGAGCCCTGAGTAGTTTCTTATTGTTTCCTAAAGTTTCCAGAGTCACGCGGAGAGTGCCACTTGTCGCCTTCCACAGCAATCCCCTTTAAAGATTTAAAACTCTCCATGGGATGCTAAAAGTTTCTTAACAATTTCAAGATTGTGCGGACAGTAGCCCCTAGAGTTGCAATAATCGCATGGAGCATGACATGTGTCACACTTTGCATGCATTTTCAAAAGTTTCCAAACAAGTTTCAAAGTTGTGCGGAAGACGCCACGTGGCGCCTTCCGCAAGAGTTTCCTAAAATTTCTAAATAGTTTCTAAAAGTTTCAATAGAAGCACAGAGTGCGACAAGTGTCACTCTCCATAGGTCCTTCCGATAGTTTTTTAAAGTGTTTCAAAGGTTACGCAGAAAACACCACGTGGCACCTTCCGTGACAGTTTCAAAAGGTTTCGCAGCAGTTTCAAAGTAGTTTCCAAAGCTCCGTGGAGTGTGACAAGTGTCACTCTCCGCAAGACCCTCAATAGTTTCAAACAAGTTTCAAAGCTCCATGGAGTGTGACCTCAGCAGTTTCAAAAAAATTTTAGGGTTCTTCAGAGAGTGACAAGTGTCACACTCCGAAGGATGACCCATCGAGTGCCTTAAGTTTCTAGCAATTGCGTGGAAGGTGACACGTGTCTTCTTCCGCATGAGTCTAAAGAGTTTCAATAAGTTTTGAGATAGCTTCAAATGCCCATGGAGCGCGCCAGGTGTTGCCTTCTGCATAGAGCAACAGTTTCATAAGCCCCTCGCACGGAACACACCACATGTGTCTCTCTGTGGGTACCATTTCTAATAAAAGGCATATAAGGGGCCATTTTTTGGCTAGACATAGGAGGTCGGTGGGCAATCTTTAGGGCCCGCCAATGTGGTTTTCAGGTGCCAATAGGCAGGAAACATTTAGTGGTAGTTTTTTTAGGGTTTTTGACACACTTTGACCCTGCATTTGCATTGTTTCTGGTCTGTGATGGTTGACCCGGTAAGTTTTTTGACGCAGTATGTGTGGTATGAACACATTTTTTGCAGATTTTGACCTGATAGTCATAATTTTTGCTCAGCCCCACTTGGATCTAACAAGTGTTTTGAAAATGGTTATTTCATAATCAATGGTACTTATTGCTGGTCTATTTTTGCAGGTCAATAGCTAGAAGAAGAAGCTAAAACTTAATGGCAGTGACATCTTGGAAGGAGAATCTGATTTCAGAAGCAAAGAGAAGATGGGGATGAAGTGCAGAAAGTCAAGGGACATCAATGAGAAGACCCAAGTGCAGATAAAATGTAATGACAAGTAGGTTGCAGAATTTACTTCTGAGCTACTAGGTTTTCAGAAAGAGGCATATTTTCACCCAGATTTTACACATATTTAGAGATATTTTTGGGGAATGGTTCTACACCATTTAATGCTGTAACCTAGGGTTTGAACCATTGCTTAACCATTAGGGTTTTGGGTTGTATTGAGGACAATTAGAAAGTCTATATATTGTGCCTTAATACATTGTAATACTTTACAACAGGGATTTTTAGGAACACACAGGGATTTTAGCTTAGCATAGTTTAGAAGTAGAGGAAGGAGGTCGCCTGTTGTCTGCAGTAAGGAGTGTGTGGAACATCTGGCTTCCTTATCGTATCTGTAAAGCTTGTAAGTTCTCTATAATTTGATCAATGAAACTAAGAGTCATTCCAACATTGTAAATCATGTATGAGTGTTTGTTTCTAATACAATAGAATCTGGAGTTCTGCATCTATCTTCTGAGTGTTCTCCTGCTCTTCTTTGTGTTTTGAAATATTTTCTTTGAGAGCTTGCAATTTTAAATGTATGTTTGTGAAAATGCTCAGAACTTACATTTAAGGTTTTTACTGTGGATTTGATCAAATTGTTGTATGATTTACATAGTGCATAACAGAACAATTAGATCCTTTGATAGATTTAAATGATGTTTAGATTAGATCTTTCTAACTTTTCCCAACCCATCTGAAATATTTAGCTGAAAACGTAGAAATTTGAAGGAAATTTGTCTCATATTTGAAGAAGCATGAACAACAGAGTTAAAAGTAGACAAGTTTTCATAAATATATAAAGAGGAAGGCTGCAATAATTCAAGACAACCATCTAAAGCTTTGTAGCACAGTAACACTTTTATGCAAAGGAATAAAAAGGTATTGGCATATCTCATGATCTTTTTGCATAGGTTGAGTCTAGTAAACCAAAACGAAACCCTAAACTACGTAAGGCCCCTTGAACATTACAGCTTCACATTGACCAACTGAATTTGACCAACAGGTCAATACCTAACCATTGTAGACTTGGGATTAAGTGAATCTTAAACGATTCCTTCTTATCTTTCAAGTATAGTTTTAGTTGATTATATGTGAATTTTAACTTATTGTTATGATTGCATCAAAACAATCACCAACAAGTTGCAACTTCACAAATAATCACGGAGATAGAAAAATAAAATATGCACAATATTTTTGGACAAATTGTCCCTAGAAAAACCTCGAAGGAAAGCCAATTAGCACATAAGAGATTTATTCAATTGCAATAAATTAAGAGATACAAAACTGCTTGCCTCTTACTGGCAGAGCTCTGACAATTTTCTTTTTGGTAATTTTCCTTCCCTCAATTGCTCTTGCTGAAATTGCTCTGGCAATATTTTATTATCCAAAAATATTTTCCTTCTCTAGAAATAATTTTCTTCTCCAGCAATTCCACTGCTACTCTCCAATGCTATTAGTGTGCCCTTGCTCTCACTGCAAATCAATTTTCTATTACTGCAAATTTATTTATTTTTTATTGCTACAAATATTTTTCAGATTTGTCCTCTCTAAATGGCCATTGATCCTCTTTTATAATCCTCTTATTGAAAACCAATGGCCGTGATTTAATCTCAATCAATGGCTAAGATTAATTAGACTCTAACAAACCCTAATATCTAGAAGTCTCTCGAGAAATCAATTTTCTAGGTATGGAGATAATTATTCTAGTTGTGTTTCTAGCCTTGTAATCACCACTCGAGACTAGAACACCTGTCCAAGCTACTTTTAAAATTAACACACTCTTCCCCTGCTAGAAGCTCAATGACGCCAACAGAGGAGGACGTCCTTTGTTCCACTCTCGATGATTGCAAACTTTCTCCAAATTCCTTAGATACAGTTTCTTTCAAGCTCATAGATTGTTTGGTCTTGCCAAGCAAGGATGATGAGTGGAAGCATTCATCAATTGCAATTGAGAGGCTCGTGGGAGATTCGGGGTGAGTGGAGAGGGCATGGGAGTACTGGAGGAATTTGGGAGAGCTCAAATTCATAGTGACACCTATGGTGGACCAATCTGAGCTGCCTTTCAGAATGATTTGTACAAAATATAGAGCTATAACTGCTTACACTCTGATGATGCATTCTCGTCTCTTTGTCAAAGACCCAAAATAATGAAGAGTGAAGTTCACTACTTGTAAGGAAGATCACCCTTTGTTTGTGCATTTTGTGTAAATGACCCTATAAGATTATTAGCTACAGCTCAGATTGTTCAACCTTATTGTGACTATGTCGATATCAATTTGGGACCATTGAAATGGTTGGATCTGATGTGGAGAATAGAGAGGAGGGAATCTTCAAAATAAAATCACCATTTTGGGGATCATGTGCCTCATCTATGCCTCCACAATTTGTAGATATGTCAACTAGAGCTTTCCCAACTATATGATCTATTGAAAATTCCTCTATCCTTCAAGCCTTTGAACATCCTACCTTATTTCTAGGTTTTGCACAGCACATGTACTGGCATTCAATCTCCTTAGCGTAGTGAATGAAGGGGTGTGTGACTAGGAAAGGTAGGTGCATCTGTTATTTGTTTCTCCATCACAAAACTTAGATCTGCCTATTGCAATTATATTAACATTAAAAAATAAAACTCCTGTGATGCCTTTTTATAGGATATGCCAAAGTTTATTTCAATGCAATAAATTCTCATTTCTCCTTTCCTTGAATTCATTTACCATGCATAACTATGTTAATAATTCTTTATCCAAAAGGGTTTTCAAAGAGAGATCATGATTTTCTAATTTTTAAATTTAAGCAAAATAGGGGGGATTCGATCTTATAGAGAATATTAAGGGGCAGACATATACATAAAAATGGGATGCAATGATAGAGATTGAAGATATCGAGTCCCATGGAACCCTTTTGTCTTATGTCGACTTCTTTGAAAAGATTTTCATTTCAACTCTTCTCAAGAATATTGAACGCTCTCTTGTTTTGGTCATTACTATCATTTTCTGCTAAATAACTAGCCTTGTGGAATCTCACCAAAATACCTTAGATTTATGGCACCAGAATACCTTAGATTTATTGATCTGTGTTTGTGCATTGAAATTGGTCACCAAAATCTCTCATTAGGAAAATCTGTTCTGCAACGCAAGGATCTAAGGGAACTATTGTAGGAGGAAAAATAATTAAGTTTTCCTTTTTTAAGTCTTTTTAACATTTTGTTTTGTTATGTTAAATAGGGTAGACAATATGTAAAAAACTTAGGCTGTGAATAGACTTGCAATTCCATTTGCCATTCTTTTCTTAGAATTTCTGTATGTCCTTTGTGAATCGTGACCGATTGGGGTCACTGAAGTTATTACACAACTAATCTAACTGACAAGGGGCTATTTTTCAATAAATTTCACTATTATCAAAAGTTTTGGTCTTGTAGATCACAATTTTCATATTTGCTATTTTTAAATCTATACTTTAGTGTTTCGGTTGATTTTGTATACCTCATTTGGTTAAATGAGATGAGATTAGGTCTAGGATATTGAGTCCTCATGCATGGACTTGAGTGCTTGTAAAGTCTAAGGATGTATACAAGAAGGCCGATCCATCTTTAGGATAGTGAGTTATTCGTCTATAGGGCATTGATTTGGGCATGTTTGAGTCTCCTCATCTGATTGAGTAGTGTACTTGATTCTATGTGGTGCCATCCCTTTGAACATGCATGATGACTCCCATTCCAATTTTTACCCTAGTGTCTTGTACCTTGTAGTTGTGAGTAGCACCAGACATTATATTTCATGAACATCTCTATGTTATGATTTTGGCTATATGCATTGTTATCCGTGTCTACTCTGTGATTGATGTGAGTGTTGGCCATTATGTATACCCTTACCTGGTTACTTTTGTTTGGGCATTGTGACTATCTCTGAGCACAATGGGGTGGTCTCTTTCAAGTCCACATGGTTGGGAGGTGTTGCCACCACCATTGGGGACTGGTGTACATGTTTTGGAATACTAGTTAAAGATGTCCTCTCTCTCCATTACTCTTTCAGTTATTCTACTCTTTCAGTTAGTGTATCATATTTAGGATTATGTTATTGTACTTGTATATCATACTCATGGCCATGCCATTGCACTGTATATTCTTTTATGTAGTTGTACTGATGCAGGAGCATCCCTGGTTCAAGAGTAATCTGGTATCAACCAAAAATTGTTGCATTTCAGTTTGTTTACATTTCAATTCTTTCATTTTCTAGTTCAGTTCAGGTGGTTCAATCAAAAGTAGTTTCATCTTGTGGTCCAATTTTAGCATTTCACATCTTGTGGATTGTTGGTCTCTTACAATGATTTAACAACTAAGCCCTTAAAACTATAACTCAAAGATTGGACATCTAACTTGAGTAGCTATCTTAAATCACTATGGAGATGCATTTCACTTATCAACCTAGGGACATGAACTTGAAATGGGTCAGCATGGTATGTACACTAAGAACTTCCAAAGTAGCCATGTTCATTCTATAGCTAAGAAAGACATAATGTTGAAGATAAACTGCTAGAAAGGAAATAACAGGAATGTTGAACATCAACCAACTACTATTCTAGGATCAAGTACATGACAGAAAGTAAAAGTCTGGGCAAACAAATAGGAAACTACTCTATTTTCTTTGGCTATAGGAACAGACACAGAATAGAATTCTAGTAGTTGTAGGAACATTCAATGCCAGATTTAACTAAATGCTTAACAGAAAATGTAACTAAACTAGAGGGTGGAATTCTCACCAAGTGGGCCCCCTTGGATGAGTATTCCCTAAGACAAATGTAAACTCAGGAATGTGAACTTACAACTTCATTTTTATTCATTCGAAAATATGAGTACAACTGAACATTATAACTGTATTAACAAAAATTGGATAATGCAAGTACAATCTCTGAATAATCAACAACCCCCTAGAAGGAGCATTAGAGTCTTATTTATAGAAGGAAAACTACAAAACTAACTACCTATCAGGATGGTCAACTCCAACAGAATAGGAGGATGCCTCATTATGGAAAACATAGAAAGTGGAAAGGAAGTTACACATGCAGGGGAATCTGGTCAAGCGAGTTGCTTTAATGCAGATCTAGCATAGCAGTAACTCCTAAATTTTCTCAACAAGTATTTAAGATTAAGAGGTGGTTACCTTCCCTCCATTTGACATTTGAATGATCACCATGTTTTACTTTTATGGTAGGTGACCAACTAGCAGAATCTTCCTCTACTTTATGGATGTTGATTATATCTGCATAACAATATTAGTACACACAATAATTGCACATCTGTAACTACCTTGGAGTAATATTCATTAACCATATGTAAAATTAACATAGATAGTTCATATAGCATGTCTTTGTCATGAAATAATATAAGAAATGACCTACACTCAACAAGTTATATCTTTGTGGTAATGACATAAAAAGATCAAGATTAAAGTACCAAAGTCCAAGATAACTACAACAAGTGGATAATAAAGTTTAACAAAATTGAGTCATAAACTAGACTCATCACGGATCTAGACTTAGCATCTACATTCACTCATCTACATCATACCAAGAATTCATAACATTTGGATCAGTTACCGGAAAGTTATCGCTATTAGAAGTTTATTGTTTTCTCAAAGCAGAGCATCTTGGCAGTCTCAAATAATTAGCTGAGGGAGAAGGCTTGCAGATCATTCCTTGACTTAAAAATCTCAATGACACATCATTCAATGTCCTTTGGTTCATGGCCGACCTTCCCCAAGGGTCTACACATTGTTCCATTCATTTTAGGAAGTGTTCTATGCATTTAGGTCTAACCTATCTGTGAACACGTTACAACTCTTCATTGGAGTTTGTGATCTTCCTTAGCCGATGCAGAGGAATCTATTGGTCCAAAAATGATATATATTGATGTAATAGATCCTTAGGAAAGCAATTAGAAGTTGGAAATTGATTCATATTCTATCGTTTATATTTTGTGCAAAGGAGCTTCAAAGATTTATCTTGCACATGTATGTAATCATGCCTGTGAGCCCTAATTGTAAGCCCACATGTTGCCAGCCAGATTGTATTTTAATTCTTTGATATATTGAATGACTAAATCTATATTTGTTCCATTTCTTGAGTTATTTCCATCATGTTTACTCTTGTTGCATAGTCCAAACAGTTCATTCTGTGAACCCTCCTACCGTGACTGCACCGTGTACTCTCTTGCGAGAGAAATTGTAATCATGTAATTTAATGAGAAGAAATGAGATGTTTCTTATTTGGTTTATGGATTCCGGTGTGGGTATTGGATCCACTTGTACTATGATGCTTTTGGATTCATGTTTATGTTCTAGAATGAGTTATAGGAGCATTTGGGTTGGTGTTTAAAATGAACGTAGTTTATTAATTTTTCTCTGGAGAGTGATTTAGTCCTCTCCTATGGGTTATGCATTCAACCATACTTGGCCATGAATGTTGTTGATCTATCGAATCAACAACCATTTTTGGGTATGTTTCTTACCTATGTTAAAAAATATATTTTGGTTCTCTTTTGTCCCTTACCATTTAGGGTTACGGGGCGGGATGTCACATCTGGTATTAGAGCCCATGTTCACACACTGGGAGCTCTAGTGTACTTGAGCCTTCTATGTTTTGCTATGTTTGGCATGTGTGGCGTGAGCTTGTTATATTGCTTTTATAGTCTTGACTGCTTTCATTCCTTAGCATGGCTTTCATGGGTTAAGTTACAACCCCATTCTTAGAAAACGTGGGGGAAATAGCCTCCTTGGCCTTACCTTACTCAATGGGACTTGAGTGTTGACCTTGGTTGAGAGTCTCCCATGGCTAAGAGTGATCACCCTCCCAAGTTATAAGATGAGGGTAGGAATCTTCTCCCTTGTGTGTTCATGGGTTGAAGGTAACTTGGGTTGCCTAGTTACCCTTGCTTGGATGTGTTCTCCTTGTGCCTTCCTTTATGTTGCTTGTGACTGGAATGACCCTAATTGGTCATGAATTACTCTTCTAATTCCTTCTTGTATTATAGATGTAAAGGATGATAGGATGTAGTTGTTTGTAGATGTTGACAGATTAGTTTGATTGCTACATGCTCTCTTGTAAGTGTTGGATGATTGCTAATTTTTCTTATCACCTCTTAATTTTCTTGAGTTTCTACCATTTATCATCCTTGATAACATATTGAAGTCATTGGAATACTAATGGTGCCTTAAACTTTCCCTTAGTAGAATTTACATGTTTGTATAACAAATAATGGATGGCATGTAATGTCTCGATTTGAGGAGAAATCTATTTGTCTCTCCTTTCTTAGTTGTCAATGGTTGTGCAATTAAGGTTGTTAGTGCTTACTTTATGTAACACTTGCTTTTCCTAGTCAAGATGTTAGATTGATGGCATGTGGATTTAATTAGTATGTTAAAATTGCAATAAGTAAAAGATTTAGTTAGATAGGAGTGAAGAAGACCTTATGCTATTATGGTTATGTATTGAAAGTGATTATATGTTAATTAGTGCCTCCTTAATGAGTTTACATGAGAATGGTAATTGCTTAGTGAATATACTTTGTTCATGAAATTTGATCTCTTCTATTGTATTGTGATTTTAATGAGATCATATAGGTGAATTCTTGTATTTAATGCAAACTAAAAATAATGCATGTTAGAGTAATAAGTATGTTGCATATCTTGCTTGATAAGCAATTGAATGCCATTGACATGACCATGGTTACTTATGCTTATATGTATGTATGTGAATGTAAAGAAATGATTAGAGTTCCTCAAACAAAACTCATTCTATTTTGTTATTAGCATCCGATTCTCTTGTGAATGAATGGTATTCCTATGACTTGTGACATGACGTCGCATTATGTGTCATTATGAGATGTATATCATAATGTGACTATAGAAGTGACTGTAATAATGATTGTGAAAAATGTTACTTATGTTTATGCATTGATGTAAAAGTGATAGTGATGATGTTATACATGTTCATACACTATTGTTTTATGTTGATAGAATTGTAAAGTGAATTTATGATGTTATGGGTAATGAGTTGCCTTTGTGAAAAGAGGAAAATTGGTATGGCTATTTGGGAGTACTTATTATTGTGTAAAGTTATATATTTTGCATCATGTTGCATAGTCATATGTGGGATATGGTATTGCCTGGATAAGAGAAATTGTGATGGTATTCCTATTGAGTGTTGTGATTAACCAGTGCTTGAGATGTGTGCCCATGGGATGGTGATACTATGTACCCATCTATGGAGGGTATGTTTGGATTATGTGTATGGGAGAAAACCATACCATCTATGTGTTTTCTGTTGTCACCCTATTGACTACCAACCCGAGGGTTGTTGATTGGTCAATATGTGGAGGGTAGTAGTAGTGACAAAGTTCCTTGGGAGGGAATTGCACAACATACGTATAATGGAGGCATGAAATGATGATGATTATTTCAACCTCCCAAGAAAGCACTCAATACTTCCCCTTATTAATGGACTAGATACTTGGTTGATACAGTGTTAGCCTAATCTACAAAGTTCTTGAGGATGATATTAGTTTATGGTATGAGCACCTACGAAAGCTATGATCTTACCCTAATGTGATTATTTAGATATGATGCCACCCCCCACTAGTGTTTCAACATAGTGCTGGTGAGGATGTCATGTCGCTAATGGTAGCGATCTGAGCTCGAGGATATGATGCCACATACCTAGATGTGTAAAGGCGTAGTATATATGTTGTGTTCCTACTTGTGTAGAGAGCAGTGGTTGCTCATACAAAGTAGAGCGTTCGCTCAAGAGGGCCTTAATTCTGATAGGTTGGCATGCGAGTGGAACCTAGCCATGTGCACCTCTGGCTTGGTGTGTTACTGCATGTGCTTTCTCCATGGGTACACACTATGTAGGATGTTCCTCTGAGTAGGACATTGCCATGTGGTATACGGCCATTACGTGCTTTCTCTGTTTGGCGTATACCATGCGTGGTCACGCCACATGAGGTATGTGACCTAGGAGTTTCAGCACATTACTTTTCCATGTGGAGGTTGCATGAGTTGGTCATGCCCACATGAAGGACTATTGAGACAGTCATGCTTGTTTTCCTCCTTCCTCATGTGGTGACTAGCAATAATCACGTAGTGTTGTAATGTGTATATTTCAAAGATTGTGAATCTTCTTTTCATTTATTGGTGACTTTTACTTTTCTTGTGTGGACCAACACTTTGGTTATCTTGTTTGTATTGGTTTAGCCACAGATGGTTTTCTTGGCATGTAACTCTTGCAGTTACATTTGATCTATTGTCGAGACTATGCACATTTTTCTTATCTTATTGTTGGATTTGAGATTTATTTCTCTTTATTTACATTCTTAGTGGCTAAACTAATTGAATTTTCTATTTTTGAATGTTGGTCTTGTGTTGTGATGTGATTCCTCATCTGGCATGGTGAGATCCACCCATTTAAGAGTATATGAGGAAGTAGACGCAGGGAAACCCTTAAGGATGGGTGTATGTTTGAGCTATTCTAATCTCTAATTCACTACCTTCCTATTGTATGACTATCTCTTGGAGGCTAAAACCCTTACACAAGCAAGAGATAGGTCATTGTGTCTTGTATGGAAGGGCTCACGAGGTGGGTCAATGCCATCAAGACACATGGATATGGATTTTGGACATGGTTATTGGTTATGGACTCATGGTTATGTTGGATATGAATGGTACTATGACATCCATGTGAACCCCTAGTGTAGCCTTGTGATGTGAATGAGTATGTATGTATATGTGGGTTGTATAATTATCATGTATGTAGTTGCATATTAAAATATAGAAGAGAACAAAATTTGCATCATTATGCCTTGAAAAGTGACAAACTATTGAATTATATGTAAAGAGATGTCATGCATGCTATGAAATTAGACCTTGAAATTATGTATATGTGTGTATGTGTGCTCCATTTTATAGATAGCTACATATGGAAGGTTAGAGAACTGGAAATTTTGTATATTAAAAGCACATTTTGCTACAATTTATGAGAAAATTGTGTGGTTTATGCTGGTATATATGTGTAAATTGATGGTTGTTGTTTTTCCTTGATGTATTCTAATATTATTATGATGTTGACATGATTGGTTATCATGCTGGGTTACATGCTTACTGTTGCTTCGGCTATGATGTATGTTATATGCACATGTGCTTTAACAAGTGATCGGAGTGATGTAGGTATTGGGTATTGACTCCTCCTGGACTCATAGGCCTGAGCATACTCTTATTATCCCTGATGGTGGTTACTGGAGATAGTCACAAGCCCAGTTCCCTACCCTAGCCACTGTACCTTACTAGTGTAGTGTTTCCGTGTTGTCTTATCATTCAGTTACCTAACGGTAAAGTCTGGATTGCCCTTATGGTCATGTGTAGTTTGTAGTGTAGTGGTTGAGGCTTTTCTCCTTGGTTTTCATTGATTGTTCAATGTGGCTTCCTTAGCATCATTCTTTATTTTGATTGGAGAAAATTGTTATATGCTAATGTATATTTTTGTAGGAATGAGTGCCTTGCCTATTCCTTACCCATGTACTAGGACTAATTGCATGTAATTATGTATGTGATAGCCTAATTTTTATAATCATATCAAGTTTCTTGGACTAGTGTGTGCTTTGACTGCATCTTAGTGTTTGCAGGCTTCCAGGAATAAGCCTAGTCCTAGGGGGGTAGGATGTAGTGACCCTGTGTTTGCTACTTGGTGGGGTCGACCATTCAAGTGGAAGTAATACCATTTTTGCATCACTTTTATTTTTGTCTCTAGGTCCTTCTTACTGCACTGGCATAAGGTTGGTAATATTTAATGCATAAAATATCTTGGAGGGCACAATTGCTAGAACTCGAGTCTTTTCCCTTGTTTTCTCTTACGGGGCTTGTGATGGCTCTTAGGCAGAGGAGTGGGTGAATTCATTTAACTTAGAAAGAAAATATCTATAGGGTAGGTAGGAGTGAAGAGATAAGTCAATCACTTGGCAAGAAGACATTATTTGGTGTTGTTTACATGCATCTTTTGCTGCAATTTGAAGCATTCGTATTCATTGCTATGCTCCATCATTTATAATATTAAACTAGCTGCACTCTTCCCTTGCTAGAAGCTTGATGATGCCAATGGAGGAGGATGTCCTTTGTTCCACTCTCGACGATTGCACACTTTCTCTAAATTCCTTAGATGGAGCTGCTTTCAAGCTCATAGATTGTTCAGTCTTGCCAAGCAAGGATGATGAGTGCAAGCATTCATCAAATGCAATTGAGAGGCCCGTAGGAGATGGGGATGAGTGGAGAGGGTGTGGGAGCACTGGAGGAATTTGGGAGAGCCCAAGTTCATAGTGGCTTCTATGGTGGATGAATCTGAGTTGCCTTTTAGAATGCTCTGTAGAAAATATGGAGTTACAACTACTTACACTCCAATGCTACATTCTCATCTCTTTGTCGAAGACCCAAAATACTAAAGAGTCAAGTTCACTTCTTGTAAGGAAGATTGCCCTTTATTTGTGCAGTTTTGTGTAAATGACCCTAAAAGATTGTTTGTTGTAGCTCAAATTGTTCAACCTTATTGTGATTACGTTGATATCAATTTGGGGCCGTTAAATGGTTAGATCTAGTGTGGAGAATAGAGAGGAGGGCATCTACAAAATAAAATTGACATTTTGGGGATCACGTGCCTGGTGTATGCCTCCATAGTTTCTAGATATGTCGACTAGAGCTTTCCCAACTATAAGATTTGTTAAAAATTCCTCTATCCTTCAAGCCTTTGAATGTCCTGCCTCATTTATGGGTTATCCACACCACGATTACTGGCATTCAATCTCCCTACCACAGTGAACAAAGGGGTGTGTGACCAAGAAAGGTAGGTGCATTTGTTATTTGTTTCTCTAGCATAAAACTTAGATCTACATGTTGTAATTATATTAACAAAAAGAGAAAAAAATGAAACCCCTATGCTGCGTTTTTATAAGATATGCCAAAGTTTATTTCAATGCAAGATATTCTCATTGCCCCTTTCCTTGAATTCATTTACCATGTAGAACTATTTTATTAATTCTTTATCAAAAAGGGTTTTCAAAGAAAGATCATGAGTTTCTAATTTTGAAATTTAAGCAAAATAGGGGGGATTCAATCTTATAGAGAATATTAAGGGGCAGTCATATACACAAAAATGGGACAAAATGATAGAGATTGAAGAGATCTAGTCCCATGGAACCCTTTTGTCTTACATGGACTTCTCTAAAAAGATTTTCATTTCAACTCTTCTCAAGAGTATTGAACGCTCTATTGTTTTGGTCATTACTATCATTTTCTACTAAATAACTAGCCTTGTGGAATCTGTCACTAGAATACCTTAGATTTATGGCACCAGAATATCTTAGATTTATCGATATGTGTTTGTGCATTGAAATTAGTCACCAAAATATCTTATTAGGAAAATCTGTTCCACAACGCAAGGATCTAAGGGAACTATTGTAGGAGGAAAAACAATTAAGTTTGCCTTTTTGTAATTTTTTTAACATTTTCTTTTGTTATGTTAAATATGGTAGACGATATGTAAAAACTCAAGTTGTGAGTAGACTTGCAATTCCATTTTATGTACTTTTCTTAGAATTTCTATGTGTCCTTTATGAATCATGAGTGATTGGGGTCACTAAAGTTATTACACAACTAATCTAACTGACAAGGGGCTATTTTTAAATAAATTTCACTATCATCGAAAGTTTTGGTCTTGTAGATCACATTTTTCATATTTGCTATTTCAAATTTATACTTCAGTGTTTCGGTCAATTTTGTATACCTCATTTGGTTAAATGAGATGAGCTTAGGTCTAGGATATTGAGTTCTCATGCATGTCATGGAGCATTTGTAAAGGCTAAGGATGCATACAAGAAACCCAATCGCTTTGTAGGGCGGCAAGTTATCCATCTACAGGGCATTGATTTGGGCATGTTTAGTCTCCTCATTTGATTGAGTAGTGTACTCGATTCCATGTGGTGCCATCCCTTTGATCACACATGATGACTCACCTTCTGATTTGCACCCTATTTTCTTGTACCTTGTAGTCATGAGTAGCACCCGACATTATATTTCATGAACATCTCTATGTTATGATTTTGACTGTATGCATTGTTATCCTTGTCTGCCCTGTGATTAATGTGAGTGTTGGCCATCATGTATACCCTTACCTAGTTACTTTTGTTTGGTACTTGTGACTATCTCTAGGCATGGTGGGGTGGTCTCTTTTGAGTCCACATGGTTGGGAGGCATTGCCACCACCATTGGGGACTGGTGTACAAGTTTTGGAGTACAAGTTGGAGATGTCCTCTCTCTTCGTTACTCTTTTAGTTATTGTACTCTTTTAGTTAGTGTATCATATTCAGGACTATGTTATTGTACTTGTATATCATACTCATGGCTATGCCATTGCACTATATATTATTTTATGTAATTGTACTCTCTTGTGAGAGAAATTGTATTCGTGTAATTTAATGAGAAGAAATGAGATGTTTTCTATTTGGTTTATGGATACTGGTATGGGTATCGGGTTTGGTTGTACTATGATTCTTTTGGATTCATGTTTATGTTCTAGAATGGGTTATAGGAACATTTGGGTTGGTGTTTAAAATGAACATAGTTTATTAATGTTTCTCTGGAGAGTGATTTAGTCCTCTCCTATGGGTTGTGCATTCGGCTATACTTGGCCATGAATGCTGTCAATCTATCGAATCAACAACTGTATCTTGGTATGTTTCCTACTTATGTTAAAAAATATATTTTGGTTCTCTTTTGGCTCTTACTCTTTGGGCTTGCAGGCCGGGATGTCACAAGTTGCAATTGCACACATGACTTTTACTTTCTTGTTTAGTAGATCTATACTACACACATGTGAGTACATTTCCTTTATCCCAAATTGGTTGTACATTCACATCTCTTGGTGTATCATATATACCCACATCATGCACTCTTGTAAATAATATAATTTGTATATTTACATCATTTGATAAAATAGGACTATTCTCTGATTTTGGGTTTCTCTTGTGATTTTGCTTAATCTCCTTGATCTTGGCTAGCTATCTCCATAGTGAAATATTACAAGATATATACCATTCTATACCAGCTCTTAAAAAATTAATGAGATTAGGGACTATCAAATAGATAATGATATGATAAACCTAGATCCTAAAAGTTATGAAAATAGTTAAGATTATGTAAATAAGATCAATGATCTAAGAGCACAACTTAAAGATTTGGATATTGATAAAAATAATGTATAATTTATTTTCAATGTACTAGGTAAACTTGGTCCTAAATATGTTGCATTTGTTTCTATCTTTCAAGCTCATTGAATAACTATGGAACAAACATATACTATGCCTATGTTTGATTCATGTTGAAAAATACTAATGCATGAACATAAAAAGTTAATCATGATGAGTTTTCTCAAGCCATCCATGTCACAAGACTTCATGGTTGGTCAATCAGAGAGTGAAAATGGGTCCAACAATCCTAATAAGAAATATAAGTGATCTAAGCACAAGACACAAAAGGAAAATAGAATATCTTAAGTTGATTCACAAGTAGAATCACACTAATCTTCTAGGAAAGGAAATTTTCAAAAGAAGGATAGGCCAACTTGTCCATTTTACAAGAAAGTTCGTCATGATGAGCATAAATGGCATACTAAGTATATTGGTAAGTTGCATTACTTTACCGTCTCCTACTAACAATGGTCATATACTACCTCAAAATTAGATAAGATCAAAGGAATGGAACTAGTTGCATTGGTAGACTCTTCTAGGTAGTGGATACTTGATTCTAGTGCTTCACACCGCATGGGTTTTGATTGAGAATACTTTTCTTCTTTGGAGCCTTATTTTGTGCCATATATTCTCATAGATGATGACACAAATCATATTTTCTTAGGATATGTTTAGTTGACATGGATGAAGTATCAGTTGAGAATGTCATTTGTGTACTTTATTTGTGATGTAGAGGCAAATTGAATGAGGAAAGATAGACAAACTATACAAGGTTCTACTTCACCTACAAGCCCAAAAATGAAGATCTTTATACAAAAGTGGGAATAGCAGAATGAAACTCTAGTATCATCATGGAAATGTTGGTTTGGGATGTCATCGGACCCATTCCATCCATTGTCCAAGGTAGATTGGACTTCGGGTTGGTACTTCCTTCACAAACCACCCAAAATGGCTTCTGGCCCTTCAAAAAGACAACAGTTCAAATAAATTTCAACCTAGATCTTAGATAATAATTAGATACCCATTATGGACCTCTATCATATATCCCAAACTTGGCATAGGTTGTATTGGATAGAATATCTCAACCAATAACC
This sequence comes from Cunninghamia lanceolata, assembly GCA_027924645.1. Lineage (NCBI taxonomy): Eukaryota > Viridiplantae > Streptophyta > Pinopsida > Cupressales > Cupressaceae > Cunninghamia > Cunninghamia lanceolata. The sequence goes on from BSBN01000465.1 coordinate 3,786,481, forward strand.
AATGTCAGTGCCCTAGTGCCTGAATTAGGCCAAATTTACGAAGAGGCTACCCTCAAATGCAATCCTGGAACTCAACCATGGGTTTGAACATCTAGGAAACATGCCAAAACAAAGAATTTTGGGGTTTTCAAACTTCTACTTTCTGTTGTTCCAAGAATTACCTCTTAGGTTCCTCCAAATGGCTTAATACATGGTCTTATTAAGCCTTTCTCAACAAATCTTGCCCAACCCCATTCTGTCACCCCTGTAGTCAATCAAAACATTCAAAATGAAATCAAATACATCCATCCCATAGGTATTACGGATTTGGAAGACTATGGGATGGTCAATTCCTCATTATTGGAGGCAAAACCCTTGTTTACGGTTCTATCAGACTATTTTTGAATAAATTCTTATAACTCTCTTATACTGCAACTACAAGGCACCAAACTATATTCAAATCCAAGTCAATTAAATGTTCTAACCAATCAATACATGGAGAAATGACAACAGTTCAGTACCTTCTCCTTGTACGGCCTGAGACAATGAATTTTACTAAGAAAAAAGAGTTGTAAAGAACAGTCCACCAATGGTTAGTTATAAATTGCTTCATTTATAGTATCAAGGATTCAAAACATTCTTGAAAGAAAGGTATTTCACCACACTTCACTCCCAAATAATATAAGAGGCATGACAATTCCGTACCACTAAGGAGTACGGCCTGTTCCTATAGAAAACTCAGAAAATGACAGAAAATGGCAAGAGAATGGTATTTTGTTTGCATAGAACTTCTTCACACCTTATATTTGATATATTAAAGGGTATATATGTTTTCATACTCCTTGAAAAAATCCCATTGAAGCAGTTTGGTCGATGGGAAAAGACCACAACCACTCGAACTCTGTAAACTGTCTTTGGATAGTTTGCAAACTTCAACTAATTTTTAGTTTGTTTGCATAACCGTTGGGGATTATGAATCTTCAAACATGTTTATGATGTGATTAGGATTTGAACATGCCTTATACTTTTTTGATCATGCCTTAGACTCTTTAAACATGCCTCAATAAGGATTACAAACATGGAGATTTACATGACTGCCTTTTATGGCTTTATGACAGCAATAGATGTTTTTGGACAAAGTCCTTTACAACATGGCATCCTAACCTTATTCCATAATGATAATGGTCTCTAGGACCTTATGAAACCAACAATAAAAATGGAAATCAAAACAAGACATAAATCTCTAGGTGTTCCTGCACCAATTTGTCTAGTAAATTATTGTATGTCTACCAAATGACTCATCTTGAGAATGGAAAAATGATCGAGTTCAGTTTAGATTCAATTGTGGTTTAGGATTTTGAGGATAATACCTTGATTGTAGCGGTCAATTCTGATTATCAATGTTAGCTATATGCATTCTCCCACTTTGTACATGATTCTCCTTCTATTGAATTGCTTAGTCATTCTAACATGGTGATTAATACATTATTTATTTACATGGAGCAACCACATGGGTTCATATTGGGTTCTTATTTTTGTAGATTAAGGAAGTTTATCTATGACCTTAAATAGGCTCCTTAGGCTTGGTATGCCAAGATGGACACCTTTATTATCTTAGTAAGATTCTTAAGGTTCCACTTAGATCCAAATGTCTACATCATGAGATAGGATGACTCCCACATGTTTCTAGTTATCCATGTTGGTGACTTGATCAATATTGGGTGTTGATCATCAATCATTGGTAGAGTCAAATCTACTTTGCATCATAGGTTTTCCATGGAGAACATTGGTTCATTGAACTAATTTCTTGGGATTGAGATCATTTAGTATTCTTTTGGATCATTCTTTCTTAGGCCAACTGTGCTAGATTGATCTTCTATCTTAGTTTCACATGTTTGATTATAAGCCTACCCTCACTTCATTTTTATTTGGAGTCAAGCTTGAGATTAGGTGTTCCACTCCACTTTTTGATGCCACATTGTATTATTAGCTTCTTGGAAACCTCAAATGTCTAACTCACACTCAACCAAACACCTCATATGAAGCTAGCATGGTTTTACACTTTAAACAAGAATTGCCTGAGCTTCATTGGAAATTTATCAAACACATCATGCACTATATACAAGGTACCCATAGATATGTGAATCACTATGCAATAGGTACATGTTTAGTCTTGGTTAGATATATATAGATTCTAATTGGTCTAGTAATCTTAATGATTAACTATCCACATATGGCTATAGATTTCACTTTTGTTTTGGCGTCATTTATTGGTAGAACAAGAAACAACATGGTGTTACTATTTCTTAAACTTAGGGTAAGTATTGGGGGGTTGTTAATGCTACCACTAATGCTCTTTACCTTGAAATTTTCTCACTTTGTCATCTCATTTCCTTGGACATCACTCATCTTCTATGACAACCAAAGTGTCATTTAAATATTGAAGAACCTAATTTAACATCAACTAACCAAACATAACAAGATCTAATGAAATGAGAGCTAGATTAAACATCCCTCGCATATATTTTCACACACACACAGACTAAAATTAAACTTGCAACAATTGCCTAAAAATCTGGTTTGCAACTTGAAACCAATTTTCATTCATTCATCCAATCTTAATAAAATAAAATTACACCAACCCAAAAAGGATAATGGGGCTGCAACAAGCCCTTACAAAACTTTAAAAATCAGATATAAAATGATTTTCTAGAGCAAATCAAAGTTCTACCACATCACTCTTTCTGCAACAACACAAAAATCTCAACAAATAACTATGCAATTTGCATATGCTCCTCTTGAGCTTTCAATGGCTGTCCAAAAATCTTCAAACTTACAACAACACAATCTAAAATATCCTCTTGGAGGTATGCCATGCCTCCCCTTTGTCTCTCCTACAATCTAGAAAAAACCCCCCTTCACAATGAATTACATTTTATTTTTGTATCTCCTACCATTTGCATGAAAAATGTAATTCGTATTAATTTATGTGCATTTCAATTCATTTCTAGCCCACTTTCCAAAATGCAACGCCTCCTTCAGAAAAGCCAAATTTTATTTATTTTAATCAATTAATATTAACTAAAATAAGCCATTTCAATTTTGTGACTTGCCATGCTTTGTTGTGGGGCTATTTTTAGCATTCTTGCTTTCATGTATTTCTACTTTCCTTAACTTGGGCACCCACTCTCTCCAGCCATATTTTTTAGGGATTTGGGAATCTTAAATTTTCTAATTCAAATGGAATTGGAAACCTCCAAAAAACCAATGCCCCCTTTTTGTTTTTTTTAGATTTTGTGATTTTAAATCATAATTCCCACTATCTCCACTATCTTTTTTTTCTCAAATTAACTCCAAATTCATATTTTAATTTTAAAATATGACACGACTTCCAAATGCACAGTAAAATGAATTTCATAAAATTAAAATATGAAATTCAAACCACTCAAAAATGTAACATAAAAATTAAACATTTTTTTTTTGTTGACACATGACTGCCACTATGCCATGGATGCTCCTACATTAAGATCCATATGAAATAGATCAGGGAGCTTATATAGGAGTAGGTCATTGATTTGCATTTTTGGCCTATAAAAAACCAAGTTGTAGAAATTTTCACCAAAATTTCATTGAGAGCAATTTCCATAATTTGTGAGCTCTCTTAGGAGTGTACGATGGTATTTATTCATAGAGGGTGACATAGCCCTTCTCTATCCATCCTCATATGGGTGAATTTTTCCTGTAGTTTTCTCCTTCTCTTCTTGTTGGGGGGATAATTTTATACATGGGTACCCATCTTGGCTACACATTTACTAGGACCCTTTATCCATCTCTACATACCCACCTAAATTATACTTATAAGGTGGTGTTGGTGTATTATTTTATTTTATTGCATTATAAGTACCTTGGATAAGATAAGCTTACTTAGGTAAGTATCTACTTGGGTAGGTTGTACTTAGATTAGGTGACTTGTACTTTCCTAGTTTGATGGAGATGTCATGCACTTGGACTACATCTCTTTTATACGAAACTAGTTGTACATTCACATCTCTTGGTAGTGTATCCTATATACCTACCTCATGTACTCTTATATCTCGTTCTTTCTGTTGCACTTTCCTTTAGGATTTCATGATCTTGGGTGGCTATCTCCATAGCTAAATCTTATGAAATGATGTGGGCCACTTTAGTAATTTCCTAAATAATGGATTATGATATGTGTGTGTGTGTTGGGGGGGGGGGTTGTGTGTGTGTGTGCGCATGTGTGCATGTGTGTGCATGCACTAGGAGTTATATTTAATGTTTTAATGTTGCATTTCACATTTCTAGGTGCCAAGTTGGGTAAGTAATACCATGAAACATAATTCTTTATATGTTGGCTACACATGTATTCTAATGCCATACTAAATTGGAATCTAATCTTGCATTTGATTGTTCCTTGATTGTTGCACAAAGAATTAATAGAAGTAACATTGGATATATAAGGTTTTTGGTTGTGCCCATCCTAAATGCAATTATTCTTTCTAAAAGAACACTACGCATGGTCATCATGGAATCCTACATTTATGATCTCTTTTCCTATTTCTATAAAACCTTGTTCCCTTAGTGTGAGTATCAACAAATAAGGAAAATTAAAGCATATTTGAGATGGAGAACTGTCTGGAGACAAATCACATTAAAATGGTGAGAATAATAATAATGGGCCTAAGAAACATTTAGAGGTGAAAGCTATGTAAAATGGATGTGAGCCCAAATAAAGTTTGACTTTAACTTTTCTTGGATCCAAGAGAGAATAGGATGGGGAAGGAGTGGAAAATATATGGGAGCCCTAGCCAAAAGGAGCGATTCATAATTCTATTGAATTCAAGATGTACTTGGGCGTGAGAATTTCAAGCCAAATGAATTCAAGACAATTCTAAAATTTTACATACAGTAATTTGCAATCAACAAATACATTTTAATAATATTTCTAGAAAGAAAACATTTGACCAAAGACTAGTGCATGTTACATAACTAGGATAAAAAAGACTTTTGAGGTGCAAGGAAGAAAACAAAATAGAACTAAATTGACAATGGATACAAGATAAACATTTAATGTCTAATTAATGGGGTTCTCAGACCCAAGATGAATACATGATAAGAACATGCAAAAAAAGCTCACAAATTTTCTCATTAGGACAATCACAAATTTTGGAGCTTTACATTCTAAGGAAGATGTGGAGGAAAAGTTAATAAAACTTGAATGTGGAGAAACTTTGGGGACATGACATATGGAAGACCCAGGCGTATAAAAGCACTACAAAAACATGAACCCTAGGCATAAAATTAAGGAAAACTAGAAGACATTAAACCATTGTAATTGAAGTGTGGCATTTTGAACAAATAAGACAACAAAAGCTTGGGACAAAGCAATAACCTTTTGAGCTTGAACGACCAATCTAGTGGGGCCTATGGGATTGGTAGATTGATAGGGAAAGGGGACTAGTGACAATAGAAATGTGCAAACCATGATGTGCATTAAAAAAATGGACAAGACCCAAACAAGGAACGTGGACTAAAATCTTAATCACACAATGAAATCCTAATGCAAAACTTCTCTAACTAATTATAAGTGTAGGGTTAACAAGAGCACTAGGATAAAAAAGAAACCTCGAAACTTTCATTTTAGGGCATACACAACACACCCCTCATGTGATTGTAATGATCCTAGCAAATCCAATATGCTCCACTTAGAAGAATTTGATTTAGTTTAATGGCTATAACCATTGAAATACATAGTTGAATAAGAAATCTTAAAATCTTAGATCCACAATCTTTTATTGAAGAATAGTTTGTTGATTTACAATATCTTAAGTTCTTGTCAAAGATATTGACTAGGCTTAGCTTCTTTCTATCACAAATTTTTAAACTCCATTCTAAGGGATTGAAGATGAACCAATCTAACTACTCTAGATCCTTCGTAGGTACTTCATAAGCTACCCAACCATCCATTGATTTTCACATGCTCATAATTCATGAAAAAGTTGAAACATCATGTGCAAATTGTATTGCAAATAGGACCTTCTTGTTCCTTTTTATTGTCCTTGAGTTAATGTTTTGATCAACAATCAAAGCATTGAATGCTTGTTAGTCTACAAGATCAACATATCTGTCTCCTACTAATTACCAAAGACCCTAAGATAGTGGCAAGGTCTTCATTTTAATTCTCCAATATTCATAATATTCATAATTTTTCATTATGAATCAAGGAATGTGGAATAGAAATCTATTGTTTTCTTTTATCTCTTAATGATGTAGTAGATTGACCAATAAAAAATATTAACATATAAAAAATATTAACATGTGTTAATTGACAATGCTTTGTTATTGTGAAAAGAGTAATTTTCTGGTATAATAAAATAAGTCCAACAACTAAATAATATTTTCTACATAAAGACTATGAGCTCACAAAAGATTAATTGCTGAAGTTTTGCGCTTGACCACACTGTTGTCCAAATAAAAGTTTGAAACAGAAACATTAGTGGAATGACAAATATTTTTCTCTCGGTCATATTTTCAGTAAAATACAACTCTCAACATTCAAATCGCATTTCTTTATTGTTCAATCGGACAATGAAAGTGTAGCTTCCCAGCATTTTCCTAGAGAAAGAAGAATGAAGAATTGCAATACTCGAAGAATTGAAAGAGATCACCTTGAATAAGCGACAGAAGAATTGCAATATTCGAACAATTCAAAGAGTTTCCGCTCTTGTTTAAATAAATTTCATAATAACAGTAGGTATAGTTTGTTTCAACATTCACGCTGAAGTTTCAAAAGAAATTATTCACACTAAAGTTTTAACTTTCATAAGAACAATAAAACTTACTTGTATATAAATTGATTTTTGATGTGCTGAGATCCTCAGTTAGCCTTCGTGTAAAGGACGTTTTACTATTCTTAGTATACGAAGTTACAAAGCTCCCAAACATTATTTTGCTCGATTTACTTGATAGAAGTAAAATGAAATATTATACTTGAATGGAGGAGAGGATGTATGGAAAAATAAATAAACAAATTGAGCATTGTTCACTTGATTGGTGACTATATAGTATTCTAGAATATTTCTATCATAATTTTTAAAAAAATCCCTATATATATCTAGACAATCATTCGAACATTTGTATTATGGAGACACTTTGATTTAATACCTTTTCTTTGGCCTGTAGTATTATGTTGATATGAGAAAACTGAGTTGAACTACATTTTAGTGTATGCATTTATTTATTTACATACCTCATAGGTGCTAAGCCTAGTTAGGCATACTTGGCACATGTCATATTGAGGTGTTAAGAAGTAGTTAACAAAATAGCTACCTCACACTAGTTTTTTTGAAGGCAACTTGCCACCACTCGTTGTTTGGATGAGCCCTCTGCTCAACTCATGGCGGTTGGCTCCTTCATTGTTATTTATACTTCTACCTGATGGCCAATCTATTGGCGTCGACTTGTATACAATCTATATGCTTTGTGTTTGATTTGCAATCTTCTATTTCCTATTTAGTCATCTCACAGATTCTCGGTTTCTTCATGGTATCAGAGCGGTTTGAGCTCATTGGTAGGTCGAAGTATATTGTTCATGTTGCAAGTATGTGCTAACTGATGTTGTCATTGATGTCAACATGTTTGTGTTGTCATTAGTATCAACTGTGCTCTTGTTTTGTTACTTGATTGTGATGAGTTAGTTGCTTTGTATTTTGTTGTATAAGTGTTGAAGATGATAAGAATATGTTCCTGATATTGAATATCCAAGTGCTTTTGAGAAAATTTGGTTCATATTGAAGACAGAGTTGTGAAGATGTATTTTGACTTACATGATACTATTTGAGCTTTTGCTCCACATTTCTTCTGTGTTGAAGACTAAAGTATGAGATTTGGATATGTCTTAGAGAAGTGTTTGAGGATGCTAAATCTAGAATTTGGTGGTCTGAATTGTTGTGCAGTAGAAGTTCTATTCACCGTGTCTTGTAGTTTTGGACATATGACATATGTTTATAATGTCCTTAACTATCTTCATTGGAAAGGATTTGTGATTTGGTGCTTTGAAAAGCAAGTTATTGATTAGCAGAGTTTGACAGTGTTTGTTGTGAGTAGTTTGTGATCTGTCTTCAAGTGATATTTGTTGTCTTCAAGTGAGATCTATTGCAGTTGCATTTGTTGGCTCCCATATGATTTTATGTTGTTTGTGGATGTCTCCAGAATGTGTTAAAGGCTTATACTTGATCCTCAAGCTATGATGAAGTTCTTGGAAGCGTGTGTTTAAGTATTCTTGGTGTTTGCACAAGTTTGGCCGACTTGGATGCTAACACTCTTTACAGATGTGTTTCATGGATTGTAGAAGCAAGCTAAAGCATGTGGAGATGTGTTTGGGTCCAAGCTAAGCCATGAAGTGTTATTCCTTAATTCATTTACTTCACAAGTTTGTTTAGGTCTAGACCTAATTTGAATTATGTATGTTTTATGACCTTGGAGATTGTTCCAAAGGTTGTAGATTGTAATGCTGACCTTGATATATGTTCCAAGGTTGATGATTGCTATAAATATATGTAATGAATTCACGTGTTGGTGTGGGACCAATGTACAAGTTTTGGAGTACCAGTTGGAGATGTTCTCTCTCTTCATTACTCTTTTAGTTATTGTACTCTTTCAGTCAGTGTATCATATTCAGGACTATGTTATTGTACTTGTATATCATACTCATAGCTATGCCATTGTATTATATATTCTTTTATGTAATTGTACTCTCTTGCGAGAGAAATTGTAATCATGTAATTTAATGAGAAGAAATGAGATGCTTTCTATTTGGTTTACAGATTCTGGTGTGGGTATCGGGTCCAATTGTACTATGATGCCTTTGGATTCATGTTTATGTTCTAGAATGGGTTATAGGAACATTTGAGTTGGTGTTTAAAATGAACATAGTTTATTAATATTTCTCTGGCAAGTGATTTAGTCCTCTCCTATGGGTTGTGCATTCGGCCATACTTGGCCATGAATGATGTCAGTCTATCGAGTCAACAACTATATCTGGGTATGTTTCCTACTTATGTTAAAAAAAATATTCTGGTTCTCTTTTGGCTTTTACTCTTTGGGGTTGCAGGGTGGGATGTCACAGGGTGCAATTTTACACATGACTTTTACTTTCTTGTTTGGTAGATTTGTACTACACACATGTGAGTACATTTCCTTTATCCCCAATTGGTTGTACATTCACATCTCTTGGTGTATCATATATACCCACATCATGTACTCTTGTAAATAATATAATTTGTATATTTACACAATTTGATAGAATAGAACTATTCTCTAATTTTGGGTTTCTCTTGTGATTTTGCTTAATCTCCTTGATCTTGGCTAGCTATCTCCATTGTGAAATATTACAAGATATATACCATTCTATACAAGCTCTTAAAAATATAATGAGATTAGGGACTATCAAATAGATAATGATATGATAAACCTAGATCCTAAAAGTTATGAAAATATTTAAGATTATGTAAATAAGATCAATGACTAAGACCACAACTTAAAGATTTGGATATTGATAAAAATAATGTATAATTTATTTTCAATGTACTAGGTAAACTTGGTCCTAAATATGTTGCATTTGTTTCTATCTTTCAAGCTCACTGAATAACTATGGAACAAGCATATACTATCCCTATGTTTGATTGATGTTGAAAAATACTAATGCATGAACATAAAAAGTTAATCATGATGGGTTTTCTCTAACCATCTATGTCACAAGACTTCATGGTTGGTCAATCAGAGAGTGAAAATGGGTCCAACAATCCTAATAAGAAATATAAGTGATCTAAGCACAAGCAACAAAAGGAAAATAGAATATCTTAAGTTGATTCACAAGTAGAATCACACTAATCTTCTAGGAAAGGAAATTTTCAAAAGAAGGATAGGCCAACTTGTCCATTTTACAAGAAAGTTTGTCATGATGAGCATAAATGGCATACTAAGTATATTGGTAAGTTGCATTACTCTACCGTCTCCTACAAACAAGGGTCATATACTACTTCTTCAAAATTAGATAAAATCAAAGGAATGGAACTAGTCGCATTGGTAGACTCTTCCAAGTAGTGGATACTTGATTCTAGTGCTTCACACCACATGGGTTTTGATTGAGAATAGTTTTCTTCTTTGGAGCCTTATTTTGTGCCACATATTCTCGTAGATGATGACACAACATCATATTTTATTAGGATATGTTTAGTTGACATGGATGAAGTATCATTTGAGAATGTCATTTGTGTACTTGATTTGTGATGTAGGAGCAAATTGGATGAGGAAAGATAGACAAACTATACAAGGTTCTACTTCAGCTACAAGCCTAAAAATGAAGCTCTTTATACAAAAGTGGAAATGGAAGAAATAAAATCTAGTATCATCATGGAAATGTTGGTTTGGGATGTCAGGGGACCCATTCCATCCATTGGCCAAGGTAGATTGGACTTCGGGTTGGTACTTCCTTCACAAACCACCTAAAATGGCTTCTAGCCCTTCAAAAAGACAACATTTCAAATAACTTTTGACTCAGAGCTCTAAATCTAAATCTTAGACAATCATTAGATACCTATTATGGCCCTCTATCACATATCCCAAACTTGGCATAGGTTGTTTTGTATGGAATATCTCAACCAATAATCCCTGTCAGTGGCTTAGTGCCTCAATTAGGCCAAATTTACAAAGAGACTACCCTCAAATGCAATTCCAAAACTTAACAAAGGGTTTGAACAAATAGGATACATGCCAAAACAATTAATTTTGGGGTTGTCAAACTTCTACTTTGTTCTGTTCCAAGAATTACCTCTTAGGTTCCTCCAAATGTCTTAATACATGGTCTTATTAAGCCTTTCTGAACAAATCTTGACCAACCCCATTCTCTCACCCCTGTAGTCAATCAAAAAATTCAAAATACAATTAAATACATCCATCCCACATGTATTATGGCTTTGGAAGATTGTGGGATGGTCAATTCCTTATTATTGGAGGCAAAACCCTTGTTTAGGGTTCTATGGGACTATTTTTGAACAAATTCTTATAGCTCTCTTATACTGCAACTTCAAGGAACCAAACTATATTCAAATGCAATTCAATTAAATACTCTAACCAATCAAGACATGGATAAATGATAATAGTTCAGTACCTTCTCCTTGTACGGCCTGGGATAACAAATTTTACCAAGAAAACAAAGTTGTAAAGAACAGTCCACTAATGGTTAGTTATAACTTGCTTAATTTCTAGTGTCAAGGCTTCAAAACATACTTTAATGAAATTTATTTCACCACACTTCACTTCCAAATAATATAAGAGGCACGACAATTCTGTACCACTAAGGAGTATGGCCTATTCCTACAGAAAACTCAGAAAATGATAGAAAATGGCAACAAAATGTTATTTTGTTTGCATAGAACTCCTTCACACCTTACATTTGATATGTTCAAGGGTATATATGTTTGCATACTCCTTTTAAAACTCCCATTGAAGTAGTTTGGTCAATGGGAAAAGACCACAACCACTCAAACTCCCTAAATTGTCTTTGGATAGTTTACAAACTTCAACTAATTTTTAGTTTGTTTGCATAAAAATTGGGGATTATGAATATTCAAACATGTTTACAATGTGATTAGGCTTTGAACATGCCTTAGACTTCTTTTATCATGCCTTAGACTCTTTGAACATGGCTCAATAAGGCTTATAAACATGGAGATTTACATGAATGCCTTTTATGGCTTTATGACAACAATAGATGTTTTTGGACAAAGTCCTTTACAACATGGCATCCTTACCTTATTACATCATGAGAATGGTCTCTAGGACCTTATGAAACCAACAATCAAAATGGAAATCAAAACAAGATATAAATCTGTTGGTGCTCCTGCACCATACTCCCAGGGTCAAAAGAGAACTCAAGTCTCTTGAGGAAGTAGATCAACAATTGTGACACCATGTTTCAAGATGTCTTCTTCATTCATCCAAGTGGCATCTTCAATAGGCAAGCCACTCCATTTGACAAGAAACTTCTTGTATACCTTCTTCCTAGTCTTCTTCAAGACCTTGGTGTCAAGAATGCATTCCAACTTCAATGGTTGATTGGGTGGAAGACCTTTGACCCAATCTTCATCTCTTACTACTATCATATCTACCTCTGAATCTGCCTTAGAATCAACTTTGAAAGGGAACAAATCTAAAACATTGAAGATAGGAGATATGGCCAAGCCTTGAGGAAGTTGATTCTCATAGGCATTGGGCCCAAACTTGTACACAATCCGGCATGGTCCTATCTTCTTCATGAGGAGTTTGGTTGGCTGCCCCTTAGGAAGTATTTCCTTCTTCAAATGTGCCATGACCAAATCCCCAACCTTGTATTGTACATCTCTCCTTCTCTCATTGGCTTTCTCCTTGTACTTGTCATTATTCCTTTGAAGAGTTTCCTTGACATTATCATGAATGTCCTTCATGGCCAATGCAAAGTCTTCACCTTGAGCATTTTTCCTTTCCAATCCATGGAGATCTCTCAATTCAAGGACACCTCTTGGATGAAGACCATAAACAATCTCAAATGGACTCCTTCCTATGCTTCTATTGGTGGAATCATTATAGGCAAACTCTGCTTGAGGGATGATCATATCCCATGCCTCTCCATGTTGCTTGGTAAGACACCTGAGAAGGTTTCCCAAGGACCTATTTACCACCTTAGTTTGGCCATCAGTCTGAGGGTGATAAGTTAAAGTAAAGGACAATTGAGTGCCCAACTTCTTCCACAAAGTGTGCCAAAAATGGCCTACAAACTTTTGATCCCTGTTAGTCATAATGTTAAGAGGCAAACCATGGATTCTAACAATTTCCTTGAAGAACAAACCAACAATGTGAGAAGCATCATTAGTGCATTTACATGGTAAGAAATGAGCCATCTTACTGAATCTATCCACCACAACAAATATACTATCAAAGCCTCTTTCAGTCCTAGGAAGACCCAACACAAAATCCATGCTAATACTTTCCCATGGCCTATTAGGAATAGGAAGTGGCTGATATAGATCAGCATTAGATGAAGTACCCTTTGCCCTTTGACAAATACTACAACATTCAACAAATTTTCTGATATCTTATTGCATTTTAGGCCAAAAATAAAACCTTTTCACCTGATCCAATGTTTTGTCCAATCCAAAATGACCTCCAAGTCCACCACAATGTTTTTTCTTTATGATGTTCTCCCTCATGGAACATTTAGGAATACATAGTTGGTTGCCTTTGAACAGCGACCCCTACTGCAACAAAAACTCAGAAAAATCAGAATGATAAGAGTCTAAAAATTGTGAACAAACTTCATATACCTCCTTGAAATCTTCATCATCCTGATACATATGCTTAAGAGCATCAACCCCTACACTTTGCAACTGAATTTCTTGGACCATACACACCCTTCTACTCAATGCATCTACCACTTTGTTAGCCTATCCCTTCTTGTGTTTGATTGAAAAAGTATAGGCTTGGAGTTTCTCAACCCATTTCATATGCCTATGATTGAGTTTCTCCTATGAATTCAGAAAATTAAGTGCATGGTTGTTAGTATAAACAATAAATTCTTTTGGCAAAAGATAGTGCCTCCATTTTTTCAAAGCTTGCACCATTGTATACAATTCCAAATCATAAGTAGAGTACTTTCTCTTAGCATCATTCATTTTTTCACTAAAGAAAGTAACAGGTCTGCCCTCTTGACTTAGGACAACCCCTATAGCAAGATTACTAGCATCACATTCCACCACAAACAACTTATTAAAGTCAGGCAAAACAAGTATGGGCTGTTGTGCTACCTTTTGTTTCAGAATTTCAAAAGAATCATTGGTTGCCTTTGTCCACAAAAACTTACATTTCTGCCTCCCTTTGATGGTATCCAAAATTGGTGCACAAATATGACTAAAACCCCTTATAAATTTTCTATAAAATGTTGCCAAACCATGGAAACTTTTCACATCACCTGCTATTTTTAGAGTTGGCCATGACAAAATGGCTTCTACCTTGGTTGGATCCATCTTCAAACTACCTTGTGAAATCACAAAACTAAGATAGGTGAGTTCTTCCTTCATGAAGACACTCTTTTCCATATTGATCATGAATTGTTCATCATGCAACTTCTTCAAAACCTGATCCAAATGTTGCAAATGCTCCTCCTTAGTCCTACTGAAAACAAGAATGTCATCCAAATATACCACAACAAATTTGCCAATGAAATCCTTCAACACTTTATTCATGAGATGTATAAAAGTATTTGGAGCATTAGATAGACCAAATGGCATCACCAACCAGTCATAAAGACCCTCATTTGTTTTCAATGTTGTCTTCCATTCATCCCCTTGTTTGATTCTAATTTGATGATACCCACTCTTAAGGTCTATCTTGGAAAAGTATCTAGCCCCTCCCTAACAGTCCATTAGGTCCTGAATTCTTGGCATAGGGAGCCTATATCTTAATCTTGTTAATGGCTCTAGAATCCATGCACAACATCCATTTACCATCATTTTTAGGGGCTAGGACTATTGGGACAGCACATGGGCTAAGGCTCTTTCTTACCAATCCTTTATCCAACAATTCTTGCACTTGCTTGGCAATCCCTTCATTTTGTGAAGGTGTCATTTTGTAGGCTGCTTTGTTTGGCAAAGTAGATCCCGGTATGAAGTCAATTTGATAACTTATATCCCTAATAGGTCGCAACTCATTAGGTATTTATTCTACCATAATCCTCTTATACTTCTCTAGCAATTGTTGCACCTCATTAGGAACTTCTTCCTTACTAGGATCATGCAAGTTAGGACTATTTTTAGGCTTCAAAATCAGAGCATACCCTTGGGTTCCTTCCTCCTTAAGGGCATCTAGAATCTCTTTACCATTCACAACCATGACACTTGACCCAACATTCTTTTCTACATGCTCATCAAGCAATGGATGCATTCTATACTTTCTAGCATTCTTAGTTATAATGAAAGAATTAGTTTTACCATCATGTTGTGATTGAACATCATATTGCCATGGACGTTCTAACAGAAAATGACAAGCATTCATAGGAATTACATCACACAAAATTTTGTCCTTATATTCTCCTATCTCAAATTCACCCATGATTGTTCATCTACCAAAACTTGTTGCCCTTTAATCAACCATGATACTTTATAAGGACTAACATGTGGAAGCCTTTTCAATTTCAATTTGTCTACCATTTCAATGGAAACCAAATTTTTAGTTGAGCCTAAATCAATAATTACCTTGCAAATCTTACCATAGGCCTTGCATGTTGTCTTGAACAATGTCTTCCTTTGAGGGGGTTCTTGTGTTTGAGGCACCTTCAACATGGTTCTTCTCATCATCAAGCTTTCTCCTTCATGGACCGGGGATACACTTCCAATTGGAGAGTTGACACTTTGCCAATCTTCCTCTTGGATCAATTGGTTCCTTCTCTCTCCTCCATGAGAGCTTGAGGCTTGCTTTTCAGGACACTTGAAGGCTAGATGTCCCACTTGGTTGCAATTGTAGCATCTTCCTGTGAAGACATTAGGACCTCTCCCTGGTCCACCAAATCTACCTCTTCCATTAGGCCTTCTTCCTCTAATGCCTCCTCTAGGACTGGATTCCCCACTTTGCTCTTGGGAACTAGATTCCCCTTGGCTTCTCTGGGACTAATTTCTTCCCCCAAAACTGCCCCTACCTCTTAAATTTCTGCCACCTCTTCCTCTACTTTGCCACCTCTGCCTTAGTGCCACTTGAAAGCACTTCTCCACAGTTTCAGGGGTTAATAAACTAATTTCATCTTGGATATTGAATCTCAAATCATTTAAATACCTTTCCACCTTAGCCTTTTCATCCTCCATGTACCCACAACAAAGAGTGTATTTGTGAAACTCATCAGTGTAAGTAGCCACATCCAAATCTCTTTGCTTGAGATTTTGCATCCTCTTGTAAATCTGCACCTCATAGTCTGATGGAAGGAATTGGGACTTGATCCTCTCCAACATTCTTCTCCATGAAGAGATCATACTCTTCCCATTCTTTACCCTCTCACCTTGGGTGTAATTCCACCATGTAAGGGTAGCACCTTTGAGTTTAGTTTTTGCAAACTTAACCCTCTTACTTTTAGGAAATTCTTTATATTCAAAGTAGTTGTTTAGAGCCTCAATCCACTCCATGACTTCATCAGCATTCATCTTCCCACTAAACATGGGAATCTCCATCTGAGCCTCTGAAGAATCCTTTCCAATTGCCTTGATGGTTTCAAGGAAATGCCTTTGATCAGTCGGTACCTCTACCTCTTCTTGTTCTTGTTCTTCTTCATATTTCTCTTCCTCTTCATATGAACCTTCATCTATCCTCTTCCCTATCCTCAAGGCCTTCAATCTACTTGGAGTGCTTCCTTGACTCCACTTTTGATCTTCTCTTCCATCTCCTTGAACTTCTTGACCACTTCGATGGTCATCCCCTTTGGAAGCATACTGCCAGCCTCTCCTTCACTCTCCTTTGCTGACATATACCAGGCCAACAATAGAACCTTTTATGGCTTTGATACCACTATGATGGAGAGGCAAATTGGATGAGGAAAGATAGACAAACTATACAAGGTTCTACTTCACCTACAAGTCCCAAAACGAAGATCTTTATTCAAAAGTGGGAAAAATAGAAAGAAACTACAATATCATCATGGAAATGTTGGTTTGGGATGTTAGGGAACCCATTCCATCCATTGGCCAAGGTAGATTGGACTTCAGGTTGGTACTTCCTTCATAAACCACCCAAACTTGGCATAGGTTGTTTTAGACAAAATATCTCAACCAATAACCCCTGTCAGTAACCTAGTGCCTCAATTAGGCCAAATTTAAAAAGAGACTACCCTCAAATGTAATCCAAAAACTCAACAAAGGGTTTGAACATCTAGGATACATGCCAAAACAAAGGATTTTGGGGTTTTCAAACTTCTACTTTCTGTTGTTCGAAGAATTACCTCTTAGGTTCCTCCAAATGGCTTAATACATGGTCTTATTAAGCCTTTCTCAACAAA
Organism: Cunninghamia lanceolata; assembly: GCA_027924645.1. Lineage (NCBI taxonomy): Eukaryota > Viridiplantae > Streptophyta > Pinopsida > Cupressales > Cupressaceae > Cunninghamia > Cunninghamia lanceolata. The sequence continues at coordinate 3,803,552 of BSBN01000465.1, forward strand.
TATTGGCCAACCCCATTCTCTCACCCCTATAGTCAATCAAAAAATTCAAAATACAATCAAATACTTCCATCCCATAGGTCTTATGGATTTGGAAGACTGTGGGATGGTCAATTCATCATTATTGGAGGCAAAACCCTTGTTTAGGGTTCTATGGGACTATTTTTGAAAAAATTCATATAAATCTCTTATAGTGCAACTTCAAGGCACCAAACCATATTCAAATTCAAGTCAATTCAATGATCTAACCAAATAATACATGGACAAATGACAATAGTTCAGTACCTTCTCCTTGTACGGCCTAGGACAGCAAATTTTACCAAGAAAATAGAGTTGTAAAGAACAATCCACTAATGGTTAATTATAACTTTCTTGATTTCCAGTGTCAAGGATTCAAAACATACTTGAAAGAAAGGTATTTCACCACACTTCACTCCCAAATAATATAAGAGGCATGACAATTCTGTACCACTGAGGAGTATGGCCTGTTCCTACAGAAAACTCAGAAAATGACAAAAAGTGGCAAGAGAATGGTATTTTGTTTGCATAGAACTTCTTCACACCTTACATTTGATATGTTCAAGGGTATATATGTTTTCATACTCCTTGAAAAACTCCCATTGAAGTAATTTGGTGGATGGGAAAAGACCACAACCACTTGAACTCCCTAAACTGTCTTTGCACAATTTGCAAACTTCAACTAATTTTTAGTTTGTTTGCATAACCATTGGGGATTATGAATCTTCAATCATGTTTAAAATGTGATTAGGCTTTGAACGTGCCTTAGAATTATTTTATCATGCCTTAGACTCTTTGAACATGCCTCAATAAGGCTTACAAACATGGAGATTTACATGACTGCCTTTTATGGCTTTATGACAACAATAGATGTTTTTGGACAAAGTCCTTTACAACATGGCATCCTAACCTTATTACATCATGAGAATGGTCTCTAGGACCTTATGAATCCAACAATAAAAATGGAAATCAAAACAAGACATAAATCTCTTAGTGCTCCTACACCAAATTGTCTAGTAAATTATTGTATGTCTACCAAATGACTCATCTTGAGAATGGAAAAATGATCGAGTTTAGTCTAGATTCAATTGTGGTTTAGGATCTCGAGGATAATGCCTTGATTTTAGTGGTCAATGCTAACCATAAATGTTAGCTATATGTATTCTCCCACTTTGTACATGATTCTCCTATTGAATTGCTCAATCATTCTAACATGGTGATTAATACATTATTTATTTATATGGAGCAACCACATGGGTTCAAATTGGGTTCTTATTTTTGTAGATTAAGGAAGTTTATCTATGACCTTATATAGGCTCCTTAGGCTTGGTATGCCAAGATGGACACATTCATTATCTTAGTAAGATTCTTAAGGTTCCACTTAGATCCAAATGTCTACATCATGAGATAGGATGACTCCCACATGTTTCTAGTTATCCATGTTGGTGACTTGATCAATATTGGGTGTTGATCATCCATCATTGGTGGAGTCAAATCTACTTTCCATCATAGGTTTTCCATGGAAAACACAGGTTCATTGCACGAATTTCTTGGGATCAAGATCATTTAGTATTCTTTTGGATCATTCTTTCTTAGGCCAACTGTGCTAGATTGATCTTCTATCTTAGTTTCACTTGTTTGATTGTAAGCCTACCCTCACTTCATTTTTATTTGGAGTCAAGCTTGAGATTAGGTGTTCCACTCCACTTTTTGATGCCACATTATATAATTAGCTTCTTGGAAACCTCAAATGTCTAACTCACAATCAACCAAACACCTCATATGAAGCTAGCATGGTTTTACACTTTAAATAGGAATTGCATGAGCTTCATTGGAAATTTATCGAACACATCATGCACTATATACAAGGTACCCACAGATATGTGAAGCACTATGCAATAGGTACATGTTTAGTCTTGGTTAGATATATATAGATTCTAATTGGTCTAGTAATCTTGATGATTAACTATCCACATATGGCTATAGATTTCACTTTTGTTTTGGCGTCATTTATTGGTAGAACAAGAAACAACATGGTGTTACTATTTCTTAAACTTAGGGTAAGTATTGGGGGGTTGTTAATGCTACCACTAAAGCTCTTTGGATTCAAATTTTCTCAATTTGGCATCTCATTTCCTTGGACATCACTCATTTTCTATGACAACCAAAGTGTCATTTAAATCTTGAAGAACCTAATTTAACATCAACTAACCAAAAATAACAAGATCTAATGAAATGAGAGCTAGATTAAATATCCCTTGCATATATTTTCACACACACACACACAGACTAAAATTAAACTTGCAACAATTGCCTGCAAATTTGGTTTGCAACTTGAAACCAATTTTCATTCATTCATCCAATCTTAATAAAAGAAAATTACACCAATCCAAAAAGGATAATGGTGCTGCAACAAGCCCTTACAAAACTTTAAAAATCAGATATAAAATGATTTTCTAGAGCAAATCAAAATTCTACCACATCACTCTTTCTGCAACAACACAAAAATGTCAACAAAAAACTATACAATTTGCATATGCTCCTCTTGAGCTTTCAATGGCTATCCAAAAATCTTCAAACTTGCAACAACACAATCCAAAATCCCCTCTTGGAGGTATGCCATGCCTCCCCTTTGTCTCTCCTACAATCTGGAAAAAAACCCCCTTCAAAATGAATTACATTTTCTTTTTGTATCTCTTATCATTTACATGAAAAATGTAATTCACATTAATTTATGTGCATTTCAATTCATTTCCAACCCACTCTCGAAAATACAATGCCTCCTTTGGAAAAGCCAAATTTTATTATTTTTAATCAATTAATATTAACTAAAATAAGCCATTTTAATTTTGTGATTTGCCATGCTTTGTTGTGGGGCTATTTTTAGCATTCTTTCTTTCATGTATTTCTACTTTCCATAACTTGGGCACCCACTCTCTCTAGCCCTATTTTGTAGGGATTTGGGAATCTTAAATTTTCTAATTTAAATGGAATTGGAAACCTCCAAAAAACCAATGCCCCCTTTTGCTTTTTTCTAGATTTTGTGATTTTAAATCACAATTCCCACTATCTCCACTATCTTTATTTTCTCAAATTAATGCCAAATTCATATTTTAATTTTAAAATATGATATGACTTCCAAATGCATAACAAAATGAATTTCATAAAATTAAAATATAAAATTCAAACCACTCTAAAATGCAACATAGAAATTAAACATATATTTTTTTTGTTGACACATGATTGCCACTATGCCATGGATGCTCCTCCATTAAGATCCATATGTAAAAGATCAGGGAGCTTATATAGGAGTAGGTCATTGATTTACATTTTTGGCCTATAAAAAACCAAGTTGTAGAAATCTTCCCCAAAAATTTCATTGAGAGCAATATCCATAATTTGTGAGCTCTCTTAGGAGTGTACGATGGTATTTATTCATAGAAAGTGACAAAGCCCTTCTCTATCCATCCTCTTATGGTTGAATTTTTCCTATAGTTTTCTCCTTCTCTTCTTGTTCGGAGGATAATTTTATACATGTGTACCGATCTTGGCTACACATTTACTAGGACCTGTTATCCATCTCTACATACCAACCTAAATTATACTTATAAGGTGGTGTTGGTGTATTATTTTACTTTTATTGCATTGAGTTCATTTATTTTATTGCATTATAAGTACCTAGGATAAGATAAGCTTACTTAGGTAAGTATCTACTTGGGTAGGTTGTACTTAGATTAGGTGACTTATACTTTCCTAGTTTGATGGAGATGTCATGCACTTGGACTACATCTCTTTTATATGAAACTAGTTGTACATTCACATCTCTTGGTAGTGTATCCTATATACCTACCTCATGTACTCTTATATCTCATTCTTTATATTGCACGATTTGATTAGAATGTAGTTTATTCCAGCATAATGACTTCTATGTTCTTTGCACTTTCCTTTAGGATTTTATGATCTTAGGTGCATATCTCCATAGCTAAATCTTATGAAATGATGTGGGCCACTTTAGTAATTTCCTAAATAATGGATTACAATATGTGTGTGTGTGTGTGTGGTTGTGTGTGTGTGCGCATGTGTGCATGTGCTAGGAGCTATATTTAAAGTTTTAATGTTGCATTTCACATTTCTAGGTGCCAAGTTGGGTAACTAATACCATGAAACACAATTCTTTATATGTTGGCTACACATGTATTCTAATGCCATGCTAAATTGGAATCTAATCTTGCATTTGATTGTTCCTTGATTGTTGCACAAAGAATTAATAGAAGTAGTATTGGATATATAAGGTTTTTGGTTGTGCCCATCCTAAATGCAATTATTATTTCTAAAAGAACACTAAGCATGGTCATCATGGAATCCTACATTTATGATCTCTTTTTCTATTTCTATAAAACCTTGTTCCCTTTGTGTGAGTATCAAAAAATAAGGAAAATTAAACCATATTTGAGATGGAGAACTGTCTGGAGACAAATCACATTTAAATGGTGAGATTAATAATAATGGGCCTAAGAAACATTTAGAGGTGAAAGCTATGTAAAATGGATGTGAGCCCAAATAAAGTTTGACTTTAACTTTTCTTGGATCCAAGAGAGAATAGGATGGGGAAGGAGTGGAAAATATATGGGAGCCCTAGCCAAAAGGAGTGATTCATAATTCCTTTGAATTCAAGATGTACTTGGGCATGATAATTTCAAGCCAAATGAATTCAAGACAATTCTAAAATTTTACATACAGTAATTTGCAATCAACAAATACATTTTAATAATATTTCTAGAAAGAAAACATTTGACCAAAGACTAGTGCATGTTACATAACTAGGATAAAAAAGACTTTTGAGGTGCAAGGAAGAAAACAAAATAGACAATGGATACAAGATAACCATTTAATGTCTAATTAATGGGGTTCTTAGACGCAAGATGAATACATGATAAGAACATGCAAAAAAGCTCACAAATTTTCTCACTAGCACAATCACAAATTTTGGAGCTTTAAGTTCTAAGGAAGATGTGGCGGAAAAGTTAATAAAACTTGAATGTGTAGAAACTTAGGGGACATGACATATGGAAGACCCAGGTGCATAAAAGCACTACAAAAACATGAACCTTAGGCATAAAATTAAGGAAAACTAGAAGACATTAAACCATTGTAACTAAAATGTGGCATTTTTAACAAATAAGACAACAAAAGCTTGGGACATAGCAATAACCTTTTGAGCTTGAACGACCAATCTAGTGGGGCCTATGGGATTGGTAGACTGATAGGGCAAGGGGAATAGTGATAATAGAAATGTGCAAACCATGATGTGCATTAAAAAAATGGACAAGATCTAAACAAGGAACATGGACTAAAATCTTAATCACACAATGAAATCCTAATGCAAAACTTCTCTAACTAATTATAGGTGTAGGCTTAACAAGAGCACTAGGATAAAAAGAAACCTTGAAAATTTCATTTTAGGGCATACACAACACACCCCTCATGTGATTGTAATGATCCTACCAAATCCATTATGCTCCACTTAGATGAATTTGTTGATAACTGAGAGGGGGGGTGAATCAGTTATCCAAATTATTTCTTCTTTCTAAACTTTCTTCTTAATTAATGCAGCATTAATTCAGACAAGCAAATATAACCATGAAATGGAGATATACATGACACAATATTTTTGACGTGGAAACCCTGTTAAGGGAGAAAACCACAGGGTGATTAACCCAAAGATTATTCTCTGTTAGAAGAATAAGGAATTACAAAATGACACTTGCCAATTAGGGCTCACTGCCTGAGCACACTGCTCACAAGGAGGCACACTGCCTACAAGAGACACACTATCTACAAAAGAGTGTTATACAATACTTTAACTGATTGGTAGCATCCACATATGCTGGAGTTCAGTTCTGGTTAGGCTCAGTACACTGATCTGCTGCACTTCATCTTTCCTCTTCTCTTATGCTGCTTTCCTTTCACATACCAGACCTTCCTAACTGTTTCTGCTCTACTCTACTTTTATTCACATGTCACATGTCACCACACAACTTATCACAACTAAATCCATCCTATATATATATCTACACAAGTGATTTCATTATCTTTCTAGTCGGCACCCGGAATAGTCAATCTTCTCACAAACTCTGTTCTGTCGGCTGAATCCTTGCAGATCAAGTAATGCGGATCAAGCATATACTTGTAGAAAACATTAATCATGTCATCCAAACATAATTCATGTCTTCATAACCTTTACCACCATCAGAAACACATCCAGGAAATAGTCTGATGTTCAGTCAGTCAGTTCTTCCTCTATTCACACTGTCACTCAGGAACCCGGTACTCAAGTATTCATATCTTTTACCTCATCTATCACTGGAGGCTAAAACCTTGGAATCTATCACTCAAGGTAGTACTCTTTACTTCCCCAAATCTGTACTTCAACAAGATACTTCCTCTGAGAGATCCGGACCTGTCTGTCAGAACTTGCCACATGCTCTGCTCTTGTTTATCGGACCACCACATTCTTCATTCTGACTTCAAGTAGAGACACACCATGTCCTGCGGATGTGTGGGATAAACTTTGTTGCCATCAATGACAACATTCATAAATCCATATAGTGTCTCTTGCCAACAATCTCCCCCTTTGGCATTGATGGTAACACTTAGTGAAAAATGACCAGGTGTTTACACTATGCTCCCCCTCGGCTGATGCTCTATTTTTATATACATTTTTTGGAGCTCCCCCTTAGTTGGATTCCTCATTTTTCACTACTCTTCACTCTCCCTTTGACATCAATGGCAAAGGGTAGGGTCCGCACACCAAAATTTTCAAAAAATTTTACTATACTTAGCCACATAAGTATATACATATGGCATACTTACATATACTTAAGTATGTCTGCAAAAGTTGTCTTCAATTGAATAAATTTTGTAGCCCAACTTTGCTTCATTCTGTCCAAAATTGAGATATGACTGCTCAACAGGAATGCAAATGCATCTGCCCTTTTTAGATCTATTGGATCATTTGTATGGGCTGTGATTTGAGCTTCACTTATGGCCTCATTCATGGCCTCTAACTTAGGGACAGTGATCGTCCTAAGTTCACCCATCTGGCTGATCATGTTCTTCCTTTCCTTCTCAAAATTCTTTATTGCAGTTGTGATTGCAATAGTCTGACACTCTTGATTGACTATGGAGGAAGAGAGAGGATCAAAACTTTGAGACAAACTTAGTAGTTTATCCTCTTGCTCTTTTATTTTCTTCTCAATCTCTACTATTACTTTGGACCATGAAATACAAAATTTGTATATTTTTCTACCATCTATAAGAGCATTTTCTAAGCTCTTTATCACTATACTCATATTTATCCTATCATTACTAATCAAACCTTGTACCTCTGATAATCTTTTTGCAAGAAATTCCTTCCGGACCTTATCTTCTGCTGACTTCTCTAGTGAATCAAAATGTGTATTAACACTGCTGACTAGAGTTTTGAGATTACTGGAAGTGGAGGCTATGGGATCTTTCTGAACTGATGGCATAATCTTTTCAAGCACTCCGAAAGTAGGTTCTATCAACTCACAGTCTTCCATATGAGACTTTAGGAGTTTTTCTTTCACTTTTGCATTAGCGAATGAAGCTATCTTCATAGTTTGTACCGGAGGAAGAGAATCAAAATTGAATGGACCTTGTAGAAGCTCCGGTTCATCAATCTCCATTGTTTCTTTGTTCAGGAATTCTTGGATAGTTTGTGCAGTGTCTCTTGTCGGAGACAGATTTTTCTTTTCATCTGCAGTCTTAGGGCTATCCCTTGGAGTTTTCTCTCCTTCTACATCCTTACCACTATCAGTTGTGGTTTTCTTTGCTGGGGTCTTCTCTTTCTCTGTAGCCTTGGTATTGTCAACTTCTTTTTCCTTCACTCCTGCTTCTTTCTCCTGTATTGTGTCTTCTCCTTTAGATCCGGAAGCTATAGGGGAAACCAGAGGAGAGATATTTATTTGTCCATGAGCCACTTCTTCTAGAATAGGGGATTCAGAGCTCTTACCAGAGTCCTCTGTGATAGGAATGTTGAACTTTTTTAAGAGTATTCCAGAGAATCTCTTCAGTCTCTTTTGCCACCTTGTCAGTTTCACCAAGCATGAGCTGATTCATCCTTACTTTGCTCCTGAATTCATCCTTGCAATATTTGAATATCATATTCATTGTTTTGGGATCGATTGCAGGATATAGCTGAATAGCTATTTGTTCCCGGATCTCAATGTCTTTTGCCATGGCATTGTTCTTTCTTATTTCTAACTCCTTTTCTAGGCTCTTAGGAATTAGAGATATAATCTCAATGAAAGCCTTATTGTATATGTTCAGATACCTGATTGTAGCTTCCTGCAGGATCTTTTGGTCAGCCTCATTGTAATCATCATAGAATTCAGCCATTGGTTGAAGGTTTCCATCCATAGTGACTAATTTGATTGCACTTTTCAGAGACAGGGTGGGCTTTTCAACAAATTCCTCTGCCATTTCTTCCTTGTCTTGGCCTGTGGAGGGTTTACTGGATCCTTTCTTCTTCTACTTCTTTATTTCCTTTACCCCCTCATCTGATTCGGTTTCCTCTTCATCTCTTTGACTTGCATAAGCCCTTGTGGCTTTTGTCTTGGATCTTTTCTCTCTTTTGCCAGATGCCTGGACTTCTGGTTTTGAGCTTTTGGCTGTGACAGGTGCAGATGTCTTTGATGATCTGGTCCGGGTGGAGGTTTCTACTGGAGCACTTTCCTTGCTTTTCTTTTTCTGCCTCTTTCTTCTCTTCCTCAACCCTTTCCATCCTTTTCTTGTGGGCATCAAGTGCCTCATTTGAGATGCCAAGGCCTTGAGTAATATTTTCTACTTCTTTTCTCACCTTCCTCTTGATCTCTGGTTCTCTGAGTTCAACATGAATTTTTATACTCAGCTCCTCAAAGGTTCCAAACCTTTCTGCTTTTGGATCCTTAGGCTGACTTAGAATGTGTTGAACATGTAGCTCCACAATTTGTTCGTCAACCTCATACCCCATGGGCATGATCCATATAGTTCTTGGTTCTACTGCCTCCATTAGGCACTGATCAGTCTCTACCATAAAGCAAATTGTGTCTTTGTATTTCTCAACAAGAGACTGGGGAATCCTTTCTCTTGCTTGCATCATGTTCTAAAAGTTATTGAAATATCCCCATAGAGCTATATTTTGTGCTTATTAGTTTCACGGAGTTGGTTGGATTGATCTCTAGAAGTAATGACTTCTACAAGTGATCTTCGATGAATTTGAGGAATTTCATTGCAGAGCTCTGCTTTTCATTTCTTCTTAAGTGTAGAATAAATGAGTGATTAATGAAAAACCCTTATATTGCTCTACAAGCCCTAATATCAGATTGCAATAAATGCTTGACCTACATTATTCTGGTTTGCCTTGTTTTCCTTGTTCAAGGAGGAAGAAGCTCATCCAGATCATTATGATTCCCTTGTGATCGATGTTAGTGATGAATCATCATATCCACTTGTCCTGATCATCTTATGTATCCACAGATCAAGTTGTATCAATTTGGATTCACACCAGACCAATCTTGTGAGAAACCTGTTTTACCGAAAGACTTGCTTAACCGGACCAATTTTGAAGGAATTGAACTTTTTAAATTTTCTTGCGGAGCTCTCAAATCTTTACCTGACCTTCTTTAGATGTTTCTCTAGAACTCCTTTGATCCGTAGCTTCTCATATGCCAATTTCAGGCACCATTTGACTGGCTGGGGGAACAAGGTTTTCTGTGTCTCCCCCTGAGCCAGAGCTCACTTTTCAATTTCTGGAAGGAATATCAGCACTAGAGTCTGGTGTAGATCCAACCTCTACATTCTATGTATTTTTCTTTACCCAAATCTTGTTCATCTCACTTCTAACTTCATCTACATTAACCTTTTGTTTACTCTTATCTTGATTCTGATTATGATATACCGGACCTCTTTTGTCCTGATTCTTACTTCTACACAATTTTGCAATATGATCGGATCTATTGCAAATTTGACAAACAACATTTCTTTGCATATTGGATTGATATCCTCTTGATCTGCATTGATTAGCCATATGACCTATTCTATTGCATGCAAAGCATCTACCATTGAATAATTTGTTCATTTGCATAATTCTACGTTCATGAGATTTGTGACCATACCTTTTGTAGTTAAAACACTGTCTGGAGAAGGATGAATTAGTCTAATTCATTCTCTTTCTACACTGATTAGCTTTGTGACCAAAGTGATTGCAGCTGTGGCAATATCCATTGAAGGATGGATATCTTTGAGCATTGGGCTGTCTTACCAGAGGTCTTCTAGGCCTATTCCTTGGATTTTCTGGTCCAAAATTCTACTGACCTGATCCAGAGCTTTCTCCTTTCTCATATCCCAAACCACACTTGTCATCTGCCCTCTTTTGACTTCCAAGAAGAACTTCAAGTTAAGAACTTATCTTGAATTTCTCTTTATATTCATTTGCTGATTGAAGATCCCTTTTAAGAGAGACAATTTGATCCTCAAGTTTTTCTTCATTTTCTTTAGCATCTTCAAGATTAGATTCAAGATGTTTGATAATTCTATCCATTTGGTGGCAATCTTCTAATTTCTCCTTGAGAGATTGTCTTAGATTATCTTCAGTTTTTCTTTTCTCTTCAATCTCTTGAGTAAACTTTATAACACCTGATTCCATTTCATGACTTACCATAATGACTTCTTTTGATAACTTTTCACATAACTTGGTTTTTATAGTCAGCTCTTCATTTGCATCATTAGCTTCACCTTGTCTTGCCAATTGCTGAAGTAGCTCCTTTCTCTTTTTCATAGAGAGACTTAATTTGTCTTTTAGTTCTCTCATGAAATCATTAGCCTATTTGAGTCTTTCCTTTAATTCATTGACTTCAGAGTTTGACTGTTCAAGATCATCAAGGGCAGTCTTGAGTTGCTCCCTTAAACCATATGCATCCATTTGAACTCCCAGATCTTCCTCAAGCTGTTAGGCTTTGTTAGGAGGAACTTAGCTCTGATACCAATTGTTGATAACTCAGAGAGGGGGTGAATCAGTTATCCAAATTATTTCTTCTTTCTGAACTTTCTTATTAATTAACGCAGCATTAATTCAAACAAGCAAACATAACCATGAAATGGAGATACACATGACACAATATTTTTGACGTGGAAACCCTATTAAGGGAGAAAACCATGGGGTGATTAACCCAAAGATTATTCTCTGTTAGAAGAATAATGAATTACAAAATGACACTTGCCAATTAGGGCTCACTGCCCGAGCACACTGCTCACAAGGAGGCACCCTGCCTACAAGAGACACACTATCTACAAAAGAGTGTTATACAATACTTTAACTAATTGGTAGCATCCACATATGCTAGAGTTTAGTTCCGCTTAGGCTCAGTACGCTGATCTACTACACTTCATCTTTCCTCTTCTCTTATGCTGCTTTCCTTTCACATACCAGACCTTCCTAACTATTTCTGCTCTGCTCTGCTTTTATTCGCATATCACATGTCACCACAAAACTTCTCACAACTAAATCCATCCTATATATATATCCACAGAAGTGATTTCATTATCTTTCTAATCGGCACCCAGAACAGTCAATCTTCTCACAAACTCTGTTCTGTCAGCTGAATCCTTGCACATCAAGTAATGCGGATCAAGCATATACTTGTATAAATCATTAATCATGTTGGCCAAACATAATTCATGTTTTCATAACCTTTACCACCATCAGAAACACATCCAAAAAATAGTTTAATGTTCAGTCAGTCAGTTCTTCCTTTGTTCACACTGTCACACAGGAACCCAGTACTCAAGTATTTATATCTTTTACCTCATCTATCACCGGAGGCTAAAACCTTGGAATCTATCACTCATGGTAGTACTCTTTACTTCCCCAAATCCGCACATCACCAAGATACTTCCTCTGAGAGGTCCGGACCTGTCTGTCGGACCTTGCCACATGCTCTGTTTTTGTTTACTGGACCACCACACTCTTCATTCTGACTTCCGGTAGAGATACACCATGTCCTGCGGATGTGTGGGATGAATTTTGTTGCCATCAATGACAACATTCATGAATCCATATAGTGTCTCTTGCCAACAAAATTTTATTTATTTTAATGGCTACAACCATTGAAATACATAGTTGAATAAGAAATCTTAAAATCTTAGATCCAGAATCTTTTATTGAAGAATAATTTGTTGATTTACAATATCTTAAGTTCTTGTCGAAGATATTGACTAGGCTTAGCTTCTTTCTATCACAAATTTTTAAACTCCATTCTAAGGGATTGAAGATGAACCAATCTAACTACTCTAGATCCTTCGTAGGTACTTCATAAGCTACCCAACCATCCTTTGATTTTCACATGCTCATAATTCATGAAAAAATTGAAACATCATGTGCAAATTGTATTGCAAATAGGACCTTCTTGTTCCTTTTTATTGTCCTTGAGTTGATGTTTTGATCAACAATCAAAGCATTGAATTCTTGTTAGTCTACACCATCCACATATCCACCTTTTACTAATTACCAAAGACCCTAAGATAGTGGCAAATCAAAGCATTGAATGCTTGTTAGTCTACAAGATCAACATATCTGTCTCCTACTAATTACCAAAGACCCTAAGATAGTGGCAAGGTCTTCATTTTAATTCTCCAATATTCATAATATTCATAGTTTTTCATTATGAATCGAGGAATGTGGAATAGAAATCTATTGTTTTCTTTTAACTCTTAATGATGTAGTAGATTGACCAATAAAAAATATTAACATACAAAAAATATTAACATGTGTTAATTGAAAATGCTTTGTTATTGTGAAAAGAGTAATTTTCTGGTATAATAAAATAAGTCCAACAACTAAATAATATTTTCTACATAAAAGAGTATGAGCTCACGAAAGATTAATTGCTGAAGTTTTGCGCTTGACCACACTGTTGTCCAAATAAAAGTTTGAAACAGAAACATTCGTCGAATGACAAATATTTTTCTCTCTGTCATACTTTCAGTAAAATACAACTCTCAACATTCAAATCGCATGTCTTTATTGTTCAATCGGACAATGAAAATGTAGCTTCCCAGCATTTTCCTAGAGAAAGAAGAATGAAGAATTGCAATACTCGAAGAATTGAAAGAGATTACCTTGAAAAGGAGCGACAAAAAGCGAAAGAAGAAATGCAATCGTCGAACGACTCAAAGAGATTACGTTGAAAATGAGCGATAGAAAGCGAAAGAAGAATTGCAATATTCGAACAATTCAAAGAGTTTCCGCTCTTGTTTAAATAAATTTCATAATAACAGTGGGTATAGTTTGTTTCAACATTCATGCTGAAGTTTCAAAAGAAATTATTCACACTAAAGTTTGAACTTTCAAAAGAACAATAAAATTTACTTGTATATAAATTGATTGTTGATGTGCTGAGATCCTCAATTAGTCTTCGTGTAAAGGACGTTTTACAATTCTTGGTATACGAGGTTACAAAGCTCCCAAACATTATTTTGCTCGATTTACTTGATTGAAGTAAAATGAAATATTATACTTGAATGGAGGAGAGGATGTATGCAAAAAGAAATAAACAAATTGAGCATTGTTCACTTGATTGGTGACTATATAGTATTCTAGAATATTTCTACCATAATTTTTAAAAAAATCTCTAAATACATCTAGACAATCATTCCAACATTTGTATTATGGAGACACTTTGATTCAATACTTTTTCTTTGGCCTGTAGTATTATGTTGATATGAGAAAACTGAGTTGAACTACATTTTAGTGTATGCATTTATTTATTTACATACCTCATAGGTGCTAAGCCTAGTTAGGCATACTTGGCACATGTCATATTGAGGTGTCAAGAAGTAGTTAACAAAATAGCTCCCTCGCACTAGTTTTATGGAAGGCAACTTGCCACCACTCATTATTTGGATGAGCCCTCTCCTCAACTCATGGCGGTTGGCTCCTTCATTGTTATTTATACTTCTACCTAATGGCCAATCTATTGGCGTCGACTTGTATACAATCTATATGCTTTGTGTTTGATTTGCAATCTTCTATTTCCTATTTAGTCATCTCATAGATTCTCGGTTTCTTCATGGTATCAGAGTGGTTTGAACTCATTGGTAGGTCAAAGTATATTTTTCATGTTGCAAGTATGTGCTAACCAATGTTGTCATTGATGTCAACATGTTTGTGTTGTCATTAGTGTCAACTGTGCTCTTGTTTTGTTACTTGATTGTGATGAGTTAGTTGCTTTGTATTGTGTTGTATAAGTGCTGAAGATGATAAGAATATGTTCCTGATATTGAATATCCAAGTGCTTTTGAGAAAATTTCGTTCATATTGAAGACAGAGTTATGAAGATGTATTTTGACGTACATGATATTGTTTGAGCTTTTGCTCCACATTTCTTCTGTGTTGAAGACTAAAGTATGAGATTTGGATATGTTTTAGAGAAGTGTTTGAAGATGCTAAATCTAGAATTTGGTGGTCTGAATCATTGTGCAATAGAAGTTCTATTCACCAATTTGAAGATTATGTCTTGTGGTTTTGGACATATGTTTATAAGGTCTTTAACTATCTTCATTCCAAAGGATTTGTGATTTGGTGCTTTGAAAAATAAGTTATTAATTAGCAAAGTTCGATAGTGTTTGTTGTGAGTAGTCTGTGATATGTCTTCAAGTAATATTTGTTGTCTTCAAGTGAGATCTGTTGCAGTTGGATTTGTTGGTTCCTAGATGATTTTATGTTTTTCATGGATGCCTCTAAAATGTGTTAAAGTCTTGTGCTTAATCCTCAAGCTATGATGAAGTTCTTGGAAGCATGTGTTTAAGTATTCTTGGTGTTTGCACAAGTTTGGCCGACTTGGATGCTAACACTCTTTATAGATGTGTTTCATGGATTGTAGAAGCATACTAAAGCGTGTGGAGATATGTTTGGGTCCAAGTTAAGCCATGAAGTGTTATTCCTTAATTAATTTGCTTCACAAGTTTGTTTAGGTCTAGACCTAATTTAAATTATCTATGTTTTCTGACCTTGGAGATTGTTCCAAAGGTTGTAGATTGTATTACCGACCTTGATGTATGTTCCAAGGTTGATGATTGCTATAAATATATTTAATGAATTCACGTGTTGGTGTGGGGGATGTGAAGATGTGAAGATGAGAGAGTGTGTGTATTAAGGGTAGCAAAGGTGATTTCTATTGTGCTTCAATTGAACTGAACTCAGACATGTTGTAGATGCTATTATATCAGTTCATGGCAGTGAGCCACCCCTGCAGGTAGTAAGACAACCATCGGTAGTGAGCCAACCCTTGATAGTGAGCCACCCCATGGCAGTTAGCCCTATTTGCAGTGAACATTTCTTTGGATAGTGAGTCCTTGGGCAGTGATCCCTTTGGTGGTGAGCCTCTTTTTTTATTAGGTATTTTTACTACATTATATTGTGAGCTAACACTCACCATGGTTTTTCCCTTTTAGGGGTTTCCATGTAAGAATCTGGTGTTCATGTGTGTATGGTGTTTATATGTTTAAGTTTTGTTTCTACTTTTCATGTTTAATCTTCATAATAGATAAAGAGGTTAAAGTAAGTGAATGTGAATGTGATTTTGTTTAAGAAGAGTTAAAAGTTTTTGATACAACTGATTCATGCCCCCTCTCAGTTGTCTTGTGCCTTCAACAATTCTTTTTGATTTGTAATCTTTTATTCTCTATTCAATTGTTTCATAGATTCCTGGTTTCTTTATGGTACCAATCATCTTTTCACAGCTCATGAAACTCTTTCTCCTAGCTAAAACACCTTGCACTTGTATATTTAAGGATGTATATCTATAGATACAGATGACTCTCCAAAACACTTCTCTATAGAAAAAAATGTCTCTCTCTAGATACAAATCGACCTCCTCTCTGTAAAGAATAAATAGACAATTTCAATGCAAAACAAAACAAACAAAAATCTAAGAACTCCAGAATAGAAAACCTTTCTCAATAGGGGAAACCCAAGGAATAGAAAGTTATGTGTGCCTTTTGTAAAAATCCTAGGCACGATGAGAATCAATGCATGAGGAAACAAATAGATCACCTCTCTCATCTTCTCAAGAAGAATAATATAGGGGTACTGGATTCCATCAAAGCATCCTCATCAACCCAAGAAAATTCTAAGGCAAAGAGAAATCAAAGGGCAAGTCCCTAGTTGCTACAACATCTTCATCTCCATCATGGATTGAATAGGCTTAGGTGCCTCGCACCACATGGGTTCTTCACAGGTTGATTTTTCATCCTTAGAGTGATCAAATATGTCTATATCACCTTGGGTGAAGATACTTTAACTTCAGTTACAAGGAGAGGGTCTATTGAAGTTAAAGGAGGAAAATTCACAAATGTTCTAAGTGTCCCTTCACCGTCAACTAATCTCCTTTTAATGTTTTAGATAACTCATATATGGAAGGCTATGAGAGTTTATTTCTCTCCAAATTCAGTTGAGATCAAAGAATTGCAGATAAACAAATTGGTAGCTATAGAGAGGGCAGATCAACAATCTAGGTTATGCACCTTCTCCCATTTTGCACCTAATATTTCTCCAATAGCATTGCTTACTCATTTAGATGGAATTACAAAATTATGGCATGAGTAATTTGGCCACCTTAACTACTACTACCTTGAGCAACTATGTTAGCAAGATATGTTCATAGGGTTGCCAAGAGTTATATTTGAATGTAAAGGTCTTTGTGAGGGTTGTACCCTTGGGAAGCACAATGAAGAGAAATTTGACAAAGGAAAATCATGGAGGGAAACACAAGTCTTGGAGCTTATTCACAGTGATGTTTCAAGGGCCTTTCCCCATCCATCTTTCACAAAGTCTAGGTATGTTCTCACCTTCATAGATGATTTCTCTAGATTCATATGGGTCTACTTCCTTTGGTAGAAATCAGAAGTCTTTGATTTATTTCAAGACTTCAAGGATCTTGCCAAGAAATAGTCAGGGAATGTCACCAAGGTTCCATGAACTAATAATAGGGGTGAGAATGTCAACAACCATTTTGAATAGTTTTGAAAGTAGAGAGGATAGATTTGTAATGCATAGTTCCTTATACTCCCCAACAAAATGGTGTTTCAGAACGTAAGAATAGATATTTGAAAGAGATGACTAACTGTATGATTCACTCCAAGGGCCTTACATTGTAGTACTAGGTAGAAGAAATCAACTAAATTCATGTTATATTGAGAATATAGTTCCTCACAAAGCCTTGAATGGTATAACTGGCTTTAAAGCTTGGAAAGGTAGGAAACTAGTAGTTGAGCACTTCAAGGTCTTTAGATCTCTTGCCATGGCACACATATCAAGAGAGCATTGCAAGACAATGGATCCACAATCCCAACCTTGCATCTTTGTAGGTTATCTAGATGGTGTGAGGGGTTATTGCCTACTCCACCTGACCACACATGAGTTGTATATTGAGAGAAATGTTAAGTTTCAGGAGAGTCCTATTGACTCTATACTTGAAATTTCTCCACCTATTGTTGACTCACCAGACCTTGATGATTCTTCTAATGATTCAAATCATTCACAATAGATTCTCGAGGCAATGTTTTCTTCTTCTAGTTATGACAATAAGGAACAAACAACTTTTCTTTCCTCAATACATTTATTTGTAACAAATGAATTGGTCTCACTTCATAATAGGGTATGTATAGGATCATTACGGGACAAACAGTGGCAATGGAAAAAAAAATCACGTCTTTACTTAGCCAAATTCACAAATTGGCTAACTTTAACTTTCATAGGCATGTTAAAAATATCCATTTTGGTTTGGATACCAAACCAAAATAGATATCCATTTTGTGGTTTAAAAAATCATTTTTATAGTTTCAGGAAATGGATATCCATTTCTTGAAACTCTAAAAATGGTTTTTTTAAATTCTTTTCATTGGTTTTTTAATTGTTTTCATTGGCGTGTGTCATGGTATGATATCTCAAGGAATGGGAAGAAATGATGGCGATTCATAAGATAATATGAAGAATGATGGTAGAGTGAATTGACATTGTGGTAAATGTAGCATGTCATGGGGTGAATCATGCGTTAATACAAGTTGTGGAGTGAGAAAGGGGTGGTATGGGTATGGTTGAATGGAGTAATGAGGTGATTTAATTAGTGATGACCTAGGTGAAGTGATGGGTAAGGTGTCTTATGTGGGATTACTAGAAAGTGTGATTGGTAATGGTGGGGATAGGTAAATGTCATCTTCTAAGGGTTCAAAGGTGAAGAAAGTGTAAGATGGGGATATGGGATAATCCATGGTTTAATGATTATTCAAGGGAGACTCCTTAAAATGATTATCAAGGATGGTATCAATATGGGGAATGGAGTCTATGAATGTAGGCGTGGGAATGTGAGCTATGGCATTGGGATTGTATTGGATGAATAATAGAAGGTAGGGGCACCTATTTAGTGATGGAAGGAGCCACATGATCAAATGATGTTTGGGCAAGGTCTTTTCTTAAGAAAGTAAGGAATTGGGTGAGGGTCTAGGGTTTGGTCGAGAAGAATTTATGGAAAATTTGGAGGTCATTAAAATTGACATGAATAGAAGAAGTACAAGACATGGCTAAGGATAAATGGTAGGCTCAAAATAGGATAACTAGGACTATGATGATGAAGATGGAAAGAAAAGTCAACAAGAATAGTATGATATAGGGATAGGATTAGAAAAATAAGAGTACTGCAACCAGCAAGATGAAAGTAAGGACATAATGCAAAGTTGACATGGCATGAACTCTCTTGGAAGGCTAAGCATGGTATGATGCCCTGCCATGCAACTCTAGAGTGCTAGACTAACAAGAGACAATAATGCAATATATATATATATATATATTTGAAACAAGGAAATGCACTATACATTAGAAATAACTGCACTAATAACATCCAATAAAATAATCAGCTAACACTTCTAGGGAACATAACCACATCAGATAAAAATTAAAATCATACAAGTAATCTGCATCTCAATGCAATAGAATAATAATACATCTTACATTATCTGGAATGAATAATTACATATTTCAACACAAGGTTACAAGACCGATTACATCGGTTTACAAATAGTGCAATTATGAAAGTATACAACCACTTGAAGATGAAGACAAATCTAGAATTGGAACACTCCTGCTCTGATCTCGAATGGAACATCTAAGAAGATCAATAGATAGCTCTGCCTCCCAACCATGTTAAACCCTGAGGTCCACCCAACTGAGCTAGGAGATAACAATGAGGTCCTGCTAGGACAAGGTTACAACCATGAACAAAATCACAAGATCTAGACTCCATGTAGACAAACAAGATAACAAGACTGCACAGACACAATAGGACTCACGAAAACCAGACAAATCAAAACATCAAGCTAAGATCAATCATGAAGACAAGTCTACACTCTAGAGGTAACAACAAAGATAAAGAGGAAGTAACTGAATTGTGTAAGGAGAGTGTCATCGCATGGTCCTAGCATGGGTTACCTAGGCTATCTCTCACTAGAAGCTGGCCCCCATCTATGGTTACCTTGGCATCCTCTCTCTAGGCACTGGCTCCATAGGGTGACTCATGTGGAATTGACATGTCCTCTCGCGAAGACAAGGAAGTCAGTCTTGCCAACAAGGCATTCTCATCCCATCCTTACCTTGTGAGAGCACTCAAGGCATGGGTGAGTTATCTTTCTTATCCTATTATGTGAATTACTACCCCAACCCTCCTAAATAAGTTATTAAATTTTCACTTGCGTACAACTTCCATGGGGTTACCCAGGCAGCCTCTCTCTAGGCACTGGCCCCACCATGAAACCCACTCCCTTAGCAATCTCTGATCAAACACCCAAACTACAACATGCAAGGATAAGAGTTACACAATAGTTTCGATCCATTACATATGCCATTCACTTGGGCACAACTATATAAGTCCCTTTATTCCCTTCAAAATTTGAAGCAATACATCATGAAAAAAATGACACAAGTAACAAGATGAATACCAAATGGTTAGGCCTTTGGAATCGGTAATTGAATACTTTACTAGGTTACAACATCATCTTTCCCAATAGGGTCTAAGTTTCAATGACCAAGAATTAAAGAAAGTAACATAATACCATCCATATTACTAGTGGATAAAATAACAATTTGTCCCAAGGATGACTTCACACAAATTCTGGACAGGGCTTGCGGAATTGATTCATTTCAATAAAAGAGATAAACACAATATAACAACTGATAGCCAAAGTGTTCATACTTCCTTGCATTAATGACAAAAGAACTCCAAACCTTGCAAGACACAAACCTACTCAAGAAGACTACCAGTTACACTTCTTTAGATTGAAACGACGATGAGTTGTGAGACTAAAATAACTCGATACCAATCATTATGAGAAGAGGTGATTTTAAACTAGTTAACAACATCTTCATTCAGACAAAAAAATAAACCAACTATTACTTTCCATACGTAAGATCTTAAAGGATATAATTATATCCTACTGTACAATACTCAATTTGATCATTTAATGCAACCTACCTATTAGTTTGACTAAGCAAGACAAGATTCAAGCAAGATTAATCCTATCTAACAAACACAATGAATCTATCAGTACTTCCATAACTTTACTTTTAACATGCCTACCGAATTAATAACCTATGTTTATTGAAGTAGTACTACCACTAGATTATTTTATTCACTATAAAGAACTAAGTTTTAAGTTTGATAAAATATATTTCTCAAAAAAAAAATTTGATACAAAGCAACTTATGACTACTAATATAAACTCTATCAAATAACCATCTAATGCTAGTATTTGATAATGAAAATAATAATAAATAATTAAAACTACCTTCTTCCTATTCTAAATAGCTTAGTAAAAGAAGCTAGCCCATTGGTAAATTTTACTAGAATCGTTACACAACCATTTAAAAAAATATAACTAAAATCTAGAAAATCATGGTGATGCACTCATAAATAATTGGGGTTCACAAATATAAAATTGTGGTTTATAGATATCTGCCTAAACTAAAGAGTATCGACCAGATCAGCAAGATATTGAAATAAGATTAAAGCATCAGAAATATTCCCTAA
Organism: Cunninghamia lanceolata; assembly: GCA_027924645.1. NCBI lineage: Eukaryota > Viridiplantae > Streptophyta > Pinopsida > Cupressales > Cupressaceae > Cunninghamia > Cunninghamia lanceolata. Next base: position 3,824,704 of record BSBN01000465.1, read on the forward strand.
TCCGTGGGTGGTCGACAGAGTAAGTTTCTATTAAAGAAAACATTCCCTTAAATTATACTAAGTGGTGACTACAGACCAGAAGATTTCTTTTTTATGAGCACAACCTAAGAAATTAGATGTACGGACGGTGTCGACAGTAGAGATGAAATTATAGAAAGGTCTAATGTTCACCAATTCCCACAGAAGGTAACACATAGATTGTTTTCTTTTTTTTTTGTTATATTATTTCTGAGGAATTGGTCATTGGTGTTGCAATCGACAGCAAAAGAATAAATAAGGTTCCACTTAACTAAAATAACACTGGAAGATCAGAAAATATGGTGGGAGAAGATTTGATAAAGAGGCAAGAAGTGTGGCGTCTAAGGAAAACTGACGCTGCTGTACGAAGGTGGCAAAGAAGACATGTAAGTGAAATGTGGAGCAAGTGCAGAGCGCAGAAACTGATTGGCTGAATACCTGAGGTCTCTTGGTATAAAATAAATGTAAGATAGGCACAAATGGGTTTGCTAACAAATAATTTAGAGACATGCAAACAAATGCAATCAACAGATTTAACTCCTCATTCGTTATAAATGTTCTGCCAACATGTGTAACATGGGAGATGAAAAATAGGGTATGTGCACTCATCCAAGCATATTTGGAATTACACTTATGTTAAAAAAAGAATTTGCCAATGCTTGAAACACATGCATGCAAAATGGGGAATTAAACATAGGGCACTCAAAAAGATTGATAAAAAAAACTTAGAAAAAAGTAGCCTAATAATTTCAAAATATGCATAAAAAGGTTTTTCTTCAAGGATGCTTCAAGTATAACTAATGCAAACTTCTTTTGCATTTAAATTACTTTCAGAGATGCAGGTTTAGAAGATGAGGGCTACAAAAGCTTCCATAGCTTGAATGATTCTTAATGCACTACACTTATGATTTGTCATTACGTGGGCATGATTGACCCCTTGGTGATGGGGTTTACCTTGAGGACCCAAAAAGCCATTTAAACTGATGGAAAAAGATTAAAAAAGAATGCAACTAAAGAATTAAATTTTGCAGAGATAGATAATTATGGCACAAGGATACTAGGGCAACCATTTTGATTCAACATGAAGTAAAATGAGGATTACGAGATTTGAAAGATAACATTACAGGAGTATCCTATTATGGGAAAGAAAATTGCAAACTCAAAGGAGAAAAATGTCATCATTAAAGAAAAGTTCAAATTGATCTACAGATGAAGATTGCAATAACCCATTTGTGGATGAGGTTTAGAGTTGTAGAGATGATTTGTAGGCTAAGAGTTTTGCCAAGTCTTTCCAAGAGAAACCAACAAGAAGTGAGGAGTTTTACAAAAGTGACAAGGGTGAATAACAGATCAATTCCATGTTAGAATAACTATCAACAAAGAAATCTAATTCTTTAGAGAAAATAGAGACAAAGAAAATACATAAATTCACAAGACATACCTGTACAATACGCTCCAAATCGAATCCTCTTTCAGAACTTCACCTTCTTTTCCCCAAAAATAATCCTCTGAAACCTCCTTCAAAAACTTCCCTAGAACAAAAATAACCTCAGACATAAAAACCCACCAAAACCTCTCCTGAGACCAAAATAGACAACCACCATTAAATTCCAGTAACCCCCAAATCTGTTACACAATTCCCCTCATTAAGAGAAATTTGAAATTTTACTTTACATAGAATTTCCGTATCTCCAAACATATACAACTAGCCAACAATGAATGATTATCCAAAAATCATTAAATTAATATCCAATACTATTCTTCAAAAGATGGTATATTAATTAACCATATTAAACTTATGACATTGATACTGATAAACCCATTAACCTAATTCCATTTAATCTATATTAGAATTTACTTAAATAATATTCCAAGTTAAGGAAAATACCATAATATTCGACAACTATTAATATTCTTAATATAATATTACCTCATTACGCATTACCTAGATACACATGGGCTAACTACCCAAACTTGACAGAAACATTCAAACCACATGACAACTAACCAACTGAAGGTTGAATTGACCTAGGGAATAAACCTCATGTTATCTCCATCAACATTATCCATGGTGTAGGGCCCGCTCAGACCTTCTAAGTTAGGTGGAGTTGAGGCCTGGTACCTGCAACCTGCATACGAACAATGGGTTGTATATGATCAACTGCATATATACCAATGCACACTGAGTCAGGGAATCATGACATAGTAGGGTACTAGAACTGAGTAGTACTACATCGTCCCTACTTTAAAACAAGACTATAACCATTTCTATTTAAAATCAGATGCATAAACATGATATTATCAAACCATCACTAAACATGTCCATCTCATTATAACTGGAAAAAAAACAATGTCATCATAAACTCATACCACATGTTAGAACTAAATCAGTCGAACATAATCTATCACAATCAGAATAAGCATAAACCATAGTCTCAATAACTCAAATGTCTCAGAACTATTTGGATGCAAAGGTGAATCTAACAACTGTCTTAGATCAAACAGAGAGTAATATAAAACTAACAGCTATCACAAGCCAAAAATGAGGGGGCATTACATCCTCCCCCCAGACTCAGGCTTACTTCTAGAAGCCTGCAAACAAATAAGGGTATAACTCTCTCATCCTGGAAGCATCCTCCTAGGTAGCAGAAGTCTCATCATTAGGATCCCACTAGACCCTAAACTGCTCCACATCTCTACCCCTGAGAGCAAGTCTCCTATTCTATAGAATGCCTATGGGCTCCAAAGCCAGTTATCCATCCTCTACCTGTAGAGTAGTCCAATCGAGAATATGAGCAATATCTAGATAATAAGGTCTAAGTACAAAAACATGAAACACATCATGGATGTGTGAAAGGCTGGGCAGTAAAACAAGACGATAAGCAATAGGACCGATCCTCTCCAACACCTCAAAAGGTCCAACAAAGGGCAGTGCTAGCTTAGAGCCCTTTCCGTAGTGGATCAGACTCTTTCACGGTCGCACACACAAGAACACCTGATCTCCAACTAAAAACTGTCGATCGATCCTATGAGCATCTACATACTTCTTCTGTCTATCCTAAGCTACCACCAAATGCTTTCTAACCCTCTAGACCTGCTGCTCCATATCTCTAAGCATATCTGGACCTAGAAGAACACTGTCCTCGAGACGATCCCAACTCAAAGGGGTCCTACAAGGGCAACCATACAAAGCTTGAAATGGTGACATACCGATGGAACTGTGATAACCATTATTATTATCAAACTCCACCAGGTATAGATAGTCCTCCCAATGGCTTTGCCGATCCATCACATATATCCTAAGCATATCCTTGAAAACCTGATTAACCCTCTTTGTCTGACCATCAGTCTCAGGATGGTAGGCTGAATTAAAGTTCAGTTGTGTCCCCAAGGCATGTTGTAGAGAAGTCCAAAGAGCGGATGTGAACACTGGATTCCTATCAAAGATGATCCAGTGAGGAATCCCATGAAGTCTGACAATGTCCTCCATGAACACTCTGGCCACTGTAGAAGCATTGTAAGAAGAACAGACAGGAGAGATGTGAGCTACCTTCATCAACCTATCCACAGTAACCATAATAGCATCATTTTGATGAGAGGATATTGGCAAACCAACAATGAAGTCTATCGAAATGATGTCCCACTTCCACTTCGGAACCAAATGAGGTTGCAAAAGACCTGCTGGGTGCTGATGCTTCGCCTTCACCCTCTAACACTCAAGACACCTCGACACAAAATTAGCAATATCTCGCTTCATGCCACTCCAAAAGTACAGCTGACACAGATCTGCATGCATCTTCTTGACACCAGGATGAGCAGAATAAGGTGCTTGATGCGCCTCTAACAACACTAGGGTATGAAGACCCTCAGAACTAGGAACATAGATATGACCCAAATATCACAAAAGACCATCTAACTCAAGAGAGTAACCAGAGAACCTACCCTCTAAAGGTCTACCAAACTCAATCTTGGATCTCACCTCCTGGCACCAACTGTATATAGGAATTGCTACGAGAATCTGACCTCTCAAATCGATTGTGAGGGAGACCGCTAAGATCTCATGTCACTGGCAACTAAGGGCATCTGCTACAACATTCTCTTTTCCCTGAATATACTTGACCTCAAAGTCATACTTTCACAAGAACTCCATCCAATGCCTCTGCCTTGCATTCAAGTTTGGCTACGTGAAAATTTACTGCAAGCTACAATGATCACTGTGCAGCTCAAACTGATGCCTAAGAGAAAATGCCTCCACCTCACCAGGTCATGTACAACTACGGCTAACTCTAGATCATGAGTGGGATAGTTCAATTCATGATCCTTGAGTTTGCAAGACTCATAGGCAATCACGTGACCATCCTGCATTAGAACTGCTCCTAAACCTCCAAAGAAGCATCTGTACAAATAATAAAGTCCTCGATAGGATCAGGAATTGCAAAAATAGGTGCATTGGTCAACTACTCCTTAAGGGTCTGAAAAGTTGCTTGACACTACTCTAACCAAACAAACTTCTTCCCTTTCCTCTGAAGAGAAGTAATAGGATGAGCAATCCTTGAAAACCCCATAACCAAAACAGTGATAGTAGCCTACCAAGGCCATAAAACTGTGTACCTCAGAAACATTAGTAGGTGCAGGCCAATCCATAATAGCTTGGATCTCTGATGGATCTACCAAAATACCCTCTCTAGAGATGACATGACCCAAATACTTCACCTCTATCTGAAAGAACTCACTTTTTGACAAATTAGCATAAAGCTAATTTTCTCTCAGACACTGTGACACCTGATGCAATTGCTCCTCATGCTCCACCATAGTCCTCAAATAGATCAATATATCATCAAGAAACACAAGGACAAACCTTTCGAGATAAGTGCTAAAAACACCATTCATCAGGCTCATGAAAATTGAAGGTGCATTCATCAACCCGAATGGTACTACTATGAACTCATAATGGCCATAATGGGTACGAAATGTTGTTTTGTGAATATATGCCTCAAATATCCTCAACTGATGATATCCTAACTTAAGTTCAATTTTAGAGAATACCTTGGCTCCCTTAATATGATCAAACAAATCATCGATCTAAGGCAAGGGGTATCTATTCCTCACTCTCACCTTATTGAGCTGTCGATAGTCAATACACAGCCGCAGAGATCCATCCTTCTTTTTCACAAAGATCATAGGTACTCCCCAAGGAGAGATGCTAGGTCAAATGAATCCATTGGCTATCAACTCCTCCAACTGCAGTCAGAGCTCCTTAAGCTCCTGAGTGGTCATCGTGTATGGAGTTCATGAGATGGGCTTTATGCCGGTAATAAGATCAATCTTGAAGTTGATGTCATGCTTAGGTGGCATCCCTAGAATCTTTGAAGGAAAAACATCAGCATACTCTCTCAACAAAGGATGATCGTCAAGAGATGCCTCTCGACTCTCCTCCATCTCCAAGTCACTAATAGAAACTACAAAAAACTAACATCCTTGATGCATGCATCTCTTAAGTTGCATAGCAAAAATCATACGTAGGGAAACAGGTCTCTGAACTCCTACAACCTCCACCTCTACACTAGAATCATCCACACATCTAACAGACTTATGCCGACAATCGATCACTACTTGATGGGCCTCTTACCAATCCATCCCCAAAACTATATCATATGAACCAAGGGGTAGGATATGAAGGTCTATAGTAGTAGATAGAGAGCCAATCCTCAAATCACACTTGGAAACTAGAGACTCAACTGCTATCTTAGCCCCAAAAGCTAACTCAACCTACCACCTACCATCCTTCTTTGTTGCCACTAAGCCACAATGCTCCACAAGAGAAGGAGATATGAACAAATCAGATGCACTAGAATAAAAAAGAACAGAAAAACCAATACCTCACATGAAACCAAAAGTCTCCACCACAGTGCCCTGATGCTCTGCCTGTCGGTTATCCACTACTACAAAGGCTTTGTGTGATCTGCCTACATCACCAACCATTGGCTCTAAAGCTGTCAGTCGATGTCCAAACCCTAATGTACCCTTCTGCGGGCACTGTCTAGCAATATGGCCCTATTGGCCAAAAGAGAAACATTCAGTGCCTCTACCAAAACCACTGCCACCCTAGAAAGCACTAGACTGGTGGAAACTGCCTCTACTCACTGTGGACTGCGTACTCTGAGCTAGCTGGTCAAAGCAATTGCACTTGTTACGCTACCAAGACCAGTCTTTCTTAGACTGAAATCTATTACCTTGTTGTGGCTTATAATTCTTCGGTTTGGCCTGAGAGTGCTGCTGCTGACCATGCTTTGAGGGTGCATGAGATCCTGAAGCCTAAGTATGTCCACCACATGAACCAAAACCTAAAGAAGGTGCATTGCCAATATGCACACCTATATGTCCACCAAGTGCCATAGCCAAATTCTCTTTCACTAATTGGGCTTTCTCCATCGCCACCTCCATAGACTTAGGTTCTAACACATGAACCCCTCCACTGATCCGGGCATTTAGGCCACTGATAAAATGTTGCATCAACATAGACTCGTCATCTCTAATACCTACATACTACTTGAGCTCATAGAATCTATGCTCATATTGCTCAATTGTCATGACCATCTGCCTCAACTCATGGAACTCATCTACGCGACACTACCTCCAAAGATCAGATAGAAAATGGGCTCTAAATCTCTCTAAGAATAACTCCCAAGACACAGTGCTAATGTCCAAATGCAGCTTTTGCTCCTCTAACTACCACCAAGTAGAAGCAAACCCTTGGAGATGCAAAATAGCACATCTAGCTTTGGTGTTACTACCATAAGGATGCATGGCAAAACACCTGCCTAAATCCAATAACCAAGTCTCTGCCTCAAGACCTCTACCAACTCCATCAAACATGGGAGGGCATGCCCTTAGAAGATCTCTCATATGGCTTGCTAGTGTGGCCTCCTGCTCAGCTGTTAACTCTCTATGGCTGAGTGATCTCTCTCTCCCGAGGTGCTAGTTGGTCTACCTCCTAACCCCCTCTAGGTTACTCACCCTCCTGCCAAGGGCCTAATCAGGCAAGAGCCTCCTAAAGTATCTGTGGTAACTGGGCTCCCTCAGGCTGGCCCTGACCCTCCATATTCTGACCTCCACCTTCATGGGCACTCTCATGAGGAGAACTATGAGGAGGTGTACCACCACTACCTCTCCCACAAACCCTACCTCTGCCATGACCTCGTCCCCTACCTCTAGGCATCTACCTACAACACCAAAAGATGATTTAATACATAGACAAGAAAATAACAGCTAATCTATAGAGTTTAAGCACTAGGTCACATAATGGGCTCAACTATAACCAGAGTACCCAATGTTTAAACTTGGCTCTGATACCAAATGTGAGGCCCCACCATGCAACCCTAGAGTGCTAGACTAACAAGAGACAACAATGCAATATATATATATTGAAACAAGGAAATGCATTATACATTAGAAATAACCTCACTAATAACAACATCCAATAAAATAATTAGCTAACACATCTAGGGAACATAACCGCATCAAATAAAAATTAAAATCATACAAGTAATTTGCATCTCAATGCAATAGAATAATAATACGTCTTACATTATCTGGAATGAATAATTACAAATTTCAACACAAGGTTACAAGACCGATTACATCGGTTTACAAATAGTACAATTATGAAAGCATACAACCACTTGAAGATGAAGAGCCAACTAGAACTGGAACACTTTTGCTTTGATTGTGAACAAAACATCTGAGAAGACTAATGGATAGCTCTGCCTCCCAACCATGCGGAACCCTAAGGTTTACCCCATTGAGCTAGGAGATAACAATGAGGTTCTACTAGGCCAAGGTTACAACCATGAACAAAATCACAAGATCTAGACTCCATGCAGACAAACAGGATAACAAGACAACATAGACATGATAGTACTAACCAAAACTAGACAAATCAAAACATCAAGCTAAGATAAATCATGAAGACAAGTCTACACTCCAGAGGTAACAACAAAAATAAAGAGGAAGTAACTAAACTGCATAAGGAGAGTGTCATCGCATGGTCCTAGCATGGGTTACCCAAGCTATCTCTCACTAGAAGCTGGCCCCCATCTATGGTTACCCTAGTAGCCTCTCTCTAGGCACCGGCCCCATAGGGTGACTCATGTGGAACTGACATGTCCTCTTGTGGAGACAAGGAAGTCAGTCTTGCCAACTAGGCCTTCTCATCCCATCCTTATCCTACGAGAGCACTCAAGGCATGGGTGAGATATCTTACTTATCTTGTTATGTGAATTACTATCCCAACCATCCTAAATAAGTTATTAATTTTTCACTTGCTTACAACTTCCATGGGGTTACCCAGGCGACCTCTCTCTAGGCATCGGCCCCACCATGAAAGCCACTCCCTTAGTAATCTCTGATCAAACATCCAAACCACAACATGCAAGGATAAGAGTGACAAAATGGTTCCGATCCATTACATATGCCATTCACTTGGCCACACCTATATAAGTCCTTTTATTCCCTTCAAAATTTGAAGCAATACATAATGAAACAAAATGACACAAGTAACAAGATGAATACCAAACCGTTAGGCCTTTGGAGTTGGTAATTGAATACTTTACCAGGTTACAACATCACCTTTCCCGATAGGGTCTAAGTTTCAATGACCAAGACTTAAAGAAAGTAACTTAATACCATCCATATTACTAGTGGATAAAATAACAATTTGTCCCAAGGATGACTTCACACAAATTCTAGACAGGGCTTGTGAAATTGATTCATTGCAATAAAAGAGATAAACACAATATAACAACCCATAGCCCAAATGTACATACTTCCTTGTATTAATGACAAAAGAACTCCAAGCCTTACAAGACACAAACCTACTCAAGAAGACTACCAGTTACACTTCTTTAGACTGAAACAATGACGAGTTGAGAGACTAAAATAGCTAAATTACAATCATTATGAGAAGAGGTGATTTTAAACTAGTTAACAACATCTTCGTCTAGACAAAAAAATAAACCAACTATTGCTTTCCATACATAAGATCTTAAAGGATTTAATTCTATCCTACTCTACAATACTCAATTTGATCATTTAATGCAACCTACCTCTTAGTTTGACTAAGCAAGACAAGATTCAAGAAAGATTAATCCTATCTAACAAACACTATGAATCTATCAGTACTTCCAAAACTTTACTTTTAACATGCCTATCAAATTAATAACCTATGTTTATTGAAGTAGTACTACCACTAGATTATTTTATTCACTAGAAAGAACTAAGTTTTAAGTTTGATAAAATATATTTGTCAAAAAAAATTATACAAAGCAACTTATGACTACTAATATAAACTCTATCAAATAATCATCAAATGCTAGTATTTGATAATGAAAATAATAATAAATAATTAAAACTACCTTCTTCCTATTCTAAATAGCTTAGTAAAAAGAAGCTAGCCCGTCAGTAAGGTTTGCTAGAATCATTACACAACCATTTAAAAAAATATAACTGAAATCTAGAAAATCATGGTGATGCACTCATAAATAATTGGGGTTCACAAATATAAAATCATGGTTTACAAATATCTGCCTAAACTAAAGAGTATCGACCAAATCAACAAGATATGGAAACAAGATTAAAGCATCAGAAATATTCCCTAATCGGTGGGTGGTCGACAGGGTAAGTTTTTGTTAAAGAAAACATTCCCTTGAATTATACTAAGTGGTGACTAAAGAATAGAAGATTTCATTTGTATGAGCACAGCCTGAGAAATTAGATGTATGAACGAGGACGACAACAGAGATGAAATTATAGAAAGGTCTAATGTTCACCAATTCCCACATAAGGCAATGCATTGATTGTTTTCTTTTTTTTGTTATATTCTTTCTAAGGAATTGGTCATTGGTGTTACAATCGACAATGAAAGAATAAATAAGGTTCCACTTAATTAAAATAACATCAAAAGATTAGAACATATGGTGGCAGAAGATTTGATCAAGAGGCAAGAAGTGTGGCATCCAAGGAAAACTGACGCTATTGTCCAAAGGTGGCGAGAAGACATGCAAATGAAATGTGGAGCAAGTGCAGAGCATAGAAACTGACTGGCTGAATACCTGAGGTCTCTTGGTATAAAATAAATGTAGGATAGGCACAAATGGGTTTGCTAACAAATAATTCAGAGACATTCAAATGAATGCAATCGGTAGATTTAACTCCTCATTCGTTATAAATGTTCTATGAGCATGCGTAAGATGGGAGATGAAAAATAGGGTATGTGCACTCATCCAAGCATATTTGGAATTGCACTTATGTTAAAAAAGAATTTACCAATGCTTGAAACACATGCATGCAAAATGGGGAATTAAACACAGGGTACTCAAAAAGATTGATAAAATTTTTTTTTAGAGAAAAGTAGCCTAATAATTTTGAAATATGCATAAAAAGGTTTTTCTTCAAGGATGCTTCAATTATAACTAATGTAACCTTCTTTTGCATTTAAATTACTTTCAGAGATGCAAGTTTAGAAGATAAGGGCTGGAAAAGCTTCCATAGCCTGAATGATTCTTAATGCACTACACCTATGATTGGTCATTACGTGGGCATGATTGACCCCTTGGTGATGGGGTTTACCTTGAGGACTCAAAAAGCCATTTAAACTGATGGAAAAAGATTAAAAAAGAATGCAACTAAAGAATTAAATTTTACAGAGATAGATAATGATGGCACAAGGATACTAGGGCAACTAGTTTTATTCAACATGAATTAAAATTGGGATTATGAGATCTGAAAGATAATGTTACAGTTGATTCCTATTATGGGAAAGAAAATTGCAAACTTGGAGGAGAAAAATGTCATCATTAAAGAAAATTTCAAGTTGATCTATAGATGAAGATTGTAGTAACTCATTTGAGGACGAGGTTTAGAGTTGTAGAGATGATTTGTAGGCTAAGAGTTTTGCCAAGTCTTTCCAAGAGCAACCAACAAGAAGCGAGGTGTTTTACAATATTGACAAGGGTGAATAATAGATCAATTCCATGCCAGAATAACTATTAACAAAGAAATCTAATTCTTTAGAGCAAATAAAGGCAAAGAAAATATAGAAATTCACAAGACATACCCGTACAATACGCTCCAAATCGAATACTCTTTTAGGACTCCCTCTTCTTTTCCCAAAAACAATCCTCTGAAACCTCCTTCAAAAACTTCCCCAAAACAAAAATAACCTTAGACATAAAACCCACCAAAACCTCTCCCGAGACCAAAATAGACAACCACCATTAAATTCCAGTAACCCCCAAATCTGTTACACAATCCCCATCATTAAGAGAAATTTGAAATTTTACTTTACATAGAATTTTCATATCTCCAAACATATATGACAACTAGCCAACAATAAATGATTATCCAAAAATCATTAAATTAATATCCAATACTGTTCTTAAAAAGACAGTATATTAATTAACCATATTAAACTTATGACATTGATACTAATAAACCCATTAACGTAATTCCATTTAATCTATATTAGAATTTACTTAAATAATATTCCAAGTTAAGTAAAATACCATAATATTCAACAACTATTAATATTCTTAGTATAATATTACCTCATTACGCATTACCCAAATACACGTGGGCTAACTACTCAAACCTGATAGAAACATTCAAACCACATGACAACTAACCAACTGAAGGTTGAACTGACCTAGGGAATAAACCTCATGTTATCTCCGTCAACATTATCCATGGTGTATGGCCCACTCAGACCTGCTAAGTCAGGTGGAGTCGAGGCCCGGTACCTGCAACCTGCATACGAACAATGGGTTGTATCTGATCATCTGCATATATACCAATGCACACCGAGTCAGAGAATCATGGCGTAGTAGGGTACTCAAATTGAGTAGTACTACATCGTCCCTACTCTAAAACAAAACTATAACCATTTCTATTTAAAATTATATGCATAAACATGATATTATCAAACCATCACTAAACATGTCCATCTCATCATAACTGGAAAAACAACAATGTCATCATAAACTCATACCACATGTTAGAACTAAATCAGTCGAACATAATCTATCACAAATAGAATAAGCATAAACCATAGTCTCAATAACGCAAATGTCTCAGAACTATCTGGATGCAAAGGAGAAGCTAACAACTGTCTCAGATCAAACAGAGAGTAATGTAAAACTAACAACTATCACCAGCAAAAATTGAGGGGGCATTACACATGGACTATAATAAGATTGAACTACTTGGATCTGTTAGGCTCAGCAAATGAAAGAACCTTAAAGGTTAACCTTAATTAGGTAGGGTTATGTTTGAGTGTGGTTGTTTGTGCAATAATGTGTAAATTAATTTTACCTAAGGATAAATCTAAATATACTAACATTTTGATATCAATGAGACCTAGGACTAACAATTAGACTAAAAATTTGACAAACAATACAACTTGGACACATGTAGTACTTGGAAAATGAAAAGGAATAAGTATGAAATGTGGAAAACAATGAAAAAGTGGTATTAGTTGCACCTATGTAGAGAAGTGGTCTTTATGGAAGATGCTTAGAATCATGCTCGATATCTATTTGTGAAGTTTGGACGTGATTAGACCTAAAGGATATGACCACCATATGATAAATAGCCTACCTAATGGGTAGAGAGAGAGAGAGAGTCCTAGTTTTCTTGTTTTCATTTGCTTCATCAATAAGGGAGAGGGAGAGATAGAGGGGGGAGAGAGGCAAGAGAGAGAGATAGGGAGAGATAGCTAGGTAGAGAGATATAGAGAGGAGACGGATAGGAAGAGATAGAGGAGACATAGGGGAGAGATGGGGAGATAGAGAGTGAGAGATATATCCAAAGAGATAGGGAGATAGAGGAATGATAGGGGAGAGAGAGGCAAGAGATAGAGAGAGATAAATAGGTAAAGAGAGGAGATAGATTGGGAGAGATAGAGGAGATAGAGGGAGAGATAAGAAGATAGAGAGTGAGTGAGATGTTGAAAGAGATAGGGAGAAATATTGAGAGATAGAGGGATGATTGAGAAAGGGAGATAAGGGAGAGATACTTGGAGATAGAGGTTTAAGGTTGCTCAGGTTTAGGGTTTAGGGGTTATGGGTTAGGGATTAGGGGCATTATTTAGGGTTGAGGGATTTAGAGAGAGAGGGACTTCTTTTGACATACAATCATAAACCCTGAATAATGCTTCTAAACCCTAAACCCAAGCAACCCTAGAAACCTCTAAACATTAAATAATGCCCATAAACCCTAAAACCTATCCCCTAACCCCTAAACCATAAACCCTAAACAATACCCCTAAGCCCTAAGCCCTAAACCCTAAACCTGAGAAACCCTAAACCCCTAAATCGTAAACCCCAAATCCCTAAACCCTAAACACTAAACCCAAGCAACCCTAAACCTCTATCTCTGTATCTCCATATCTCTATCATTCCTCTACCTCTCAATCTCTCTCCCTATGTATCTGACAATGTCCCTCACTCTCTATATCTCCCTATTGGTCCTCTCTCTCTAAACACTAAATCCTAAACCTCTAAACCTTAACCCCTAAACCCTAAACCCTAAACCCTAAATAATGCCCCTAAACCTTAATCCCTGACCCCTAAATCCTAAATCCAATCAACTCTAAACCTCTATGTCCATATCTCTCCCCTATCTCCCTATCTCTATCATCCCTCTACCTCTCAATCTCTCTCCCTATGTCCATAGCCATGTGCCTCACTCTCTATCTCCCTATCTCTCTCCTCGGTCTCCTCTATATCTCCCTATCATTCATCTCTCTCTATAAACCCTAAACCTCTAAACCTAAACCCCTAACCTCCAAACAATAAACCCTAAACACTAAATAATGTCCCTAAACCCCTAACCTCCAAACACTAAACCCTAAACACTAAATAATGCCCCTAAACCCTAACCCCTAACCCCTAAACCCTAAACCCCAAACCCCTAAACCCTAAACCCAAGTAACCCTAAGCCTCTATCTCCCTATCTCTCCCTATCTCTCTATCACATTTGTCCCTCTACCTCTGAATCTCTCTCCCTATGTCTTTGGCCATGTCCCTCACACTCTATCTCTCTATCTCTCCCCTCAGACTCCTCTATATCTCCCTATTGGTCCTCTATCTCTCTCTAAACCCTAAACCTCTAAACCTTAACCCCTAACCCCAAAACCATAAACCCTAAACCCTAAATAATGCACCTAAACCCAAGCAACCCTAAACCTCTATCTCCTTATCTCTCCCTATCTCCTATCCCTATCATCCCTCTACCTCTCAATCTCTCTCTCTCTCTATGTCTTTGGACATGTCTCTCACTTTCTATCTCCCTATCTCTCCCCTGTGTCTCGTCTATCTCTCCCAATCTCTATTAATCCCCTATCTCTATCTCTACTTAAACCCTAAACCCCAAACCCCTAAACCCTAAACCTGAGCAACCCTAAATCCTAAATAATTCCCCTAAACCCTAAACTTGAGAAATACTAAACTCATAAACCCTAAATAATGGTCCTAAACCTTGACCCCTAACCCCAAGCAACTCTCTATCTCCTAGTTTTCTTTTTTAATTTGCTTCATCGATAAGGGAGAGGGAGAGAAATAAGGGATAGATAGGGAGATATAGGAATGATAGGGGAGAGAAACAAAAGATAGAGAGATAGGGAGAGATAGCTAGGTAGAGAGAGATAGAGAGGAGACAAATAGGGAAATATAGAGGAGACAGAGGGGAGAGATAGGGAGATAGAGAGTGAGCGAGATGTCCAAAGATATAGGGAGATATAGGAATGATAGCAGAGAGAGAGGCAAGAGATAGGGAGAGATAGATAAGTAGAGAGAGAGAGAGGAGATAGATTGGGAGAGATAGAGGAGATAGAGGGAGAGATAGGGAGATACAGAGTGAGTGAGATGTCTAGAGAGATACATCCAAGAGAGATTGAGAAGTAGAGGGATGATAGAGAGAGGGAGATAAGGAAGAGATAGGGAGATAGAGGTTTAGGGTTTCTTAGGTTTAGAGTTTAGGGGTTACATGTTAGGGGTTAGGGATTAGGGGCATTATTTAGAGTTGAGGGATTTAGAGAGAGAGAGAGACTTCTTTTGACATGCAATCGTAAACCCTAAATAGTGCCCCTAAACCCTAAACTTAAGCAACTAGAAACCTCTAAACCTTAAATAATACCCCTAAACCATAAAATCTAAATAATTCCCCTAAGCCCTAACCCCTAAACCATAAACTTGAGAAACCATAAACCTTTAAATCCTAAACCCCAAACCCCTAAACCCTAAACACTAAACCCAAGAAACCCTAAACCTCTATCTCCCTATCTCCCTATCTCCCTATCTCTATCATTCCTCTACCTCTCAATCTCTCTCCCTATGTCTCCCGAGTAGCCCTAAACCCCTAAACCCTAACCCCTAAGCCCAAGCACCTCTCTCTCTCTCTCTCTCTCTCTCTCTCTCTCTCTCAAAACGCTAAATAATGCCCCTAACACCTAACCCCTAAACCCTAAGCCTTAAACTTGAGCATCCCTAAACCTCTATCTCCCTATTTCTATCATCCCTCTACCTCTCAATCCTTCTCCCTATCTCTCTGGACATCTCTCTCGCTCTCCATCTCCCTATCTCTCCCCTCTAACTCCTCTCTCTCTATCTATCTCTCTACCTCTTGCCTCTCTCCCCCTATCATTCCTTTATCTCCCTATCTCTCCCCTCTATCTCTCCCTCTCCCTTATTGACAAAGGAAATGAAAACAGGAAAACTAGGATTCTCTTTCTATCTATCTATCTATCTATCTCTCTTAAGCAAATTGGAAAGGTAAAGGAAAATTAGGAAAGCTAGGAATAGGATTTAATTAGGAGAGAGAGAGAGAGAGAGAGAGAGAGAGAGAGAGAGAGAGAGAGAGAGAGAGAGAGAGAGAGAGAGAGAGAGAGAGAGAGAGAGAGAGAGAGAGAGAGAGAGAGAGAGAGAGAGAGAGAGAGAGAGAGAGAGAGAGAGAGAGAGAGAGAGAGAGAGAGAGAGAGAGAGAGAGAGAGAGATCCAAAAAAGTAGAAGTGTAGAGTCAAGGTGCACTTTTACCAACTTAATTTTATCTTAACATTCCCAAAGTCTTACATGATTAAAAGTAATGTTAATCTATTTGGTGGAAAAGTGGAACCTTTGCAAAGTTGTAGATGGAAAACATGACTCCACTTCCCAAAATCTCGTAATTATATAAATGAAGGTTTTGAAAATAATTATGTATCATCAATGCAAAATCCTAATGCACTCATCCACAAACTTGTAAATTGCAGTGAAGTTCAACATCCCCATGCCTCATAAAGTTCCACAACATTCATTTACCAAAAGACCAACTATTATGTGTAGACTTTTCTTATGTTTACATACATTTCAGAAAATAACTTACAAAGTACTAAAATTACAATGCATAACATAATGAAATTTGTTGAAAAAGTTAAAAAAATCTTCGAACAAATGTAGTTGACTCGTATATAGCCAAACTCCATGATCTTTTCTACTATCTTATTTACTTACACGAAAGGAATGGTACATGGGCATCCATAAAAAGAATAATGATAGGGGGATTCTTATAAAATATTATATTTGGTAACTTTCTAGCAAATATTTATAAAAACTATAGAAACATAGACAAGGCATTGCTAACTATTTGATAGAATGCCTCAAAAAAAATTGATTTCGTAGATTACCATGATTATAGGAATTATAGAAAATGAATCTAAAAATGAACACTACAATTTTGTTATCAATGCTCTTTACGAAACTTAGAAAATAGACAAGCCTTTTCGATCATAGATGAAATTAGATGCAATGGTCATAAGAATATGGCAGGATATTGATACACCACCTTTTTAGCATTTTACACAAAGCTAAAGATGAATACTTATGACCATTGTAGGATATCAATAAACCACCTTTAGAGAGAGAGAGAGAGAGAGTAACATATAGGGTAAAGAAAAATGGATATCCATTTTGGGAAACCAAAAATAGATATCCATTTTGGGCAACCTAAAATGGATATCCATTTTGTAAAACATAAAAAAGGAAAAAAAGTATTTTACCAAAGAAAAACAGATATCCATTAATAACAGATATTTGTTTTTCTTCACTTTTGCCTTGTATGTAGGCTTGGGGCTATCATAGTTGACTTTCCCTCAATTCTAACATTTTTTCAGGTTTCACTTTCTTCTTCGAACTTCACCCTTCACGTTGATGACTTTTAATTTATGCAAAATTGATAAAATGAAAAGGGTTTATAGAAGAAATTGTTAGCTTTCTAAAAATATAAGATTTTCTTGATTATCATTTTGTTAAATAATTATTAATAATTTTCTATATAGTGTGTGTCTGAAATCCTAATGGATACATTGATTAAAAAACATCAATAACTTTCAAACTGTTTCACCTTTTTCAGATCTGAAAGATGCGTCACACTCTATGCTCCATTGGCTATAGGTTAAAAAAAAAAATTGAATTCCAATTTTTTTTAATTGAGTTAGGTTGATTGGACATTACTCTTTAGTTTTTAAAAAAAGTCACAGTAAAAAAATCATAACTAATTATTTTATTGGAAAAAAATTTCAAAAAAATATGCATCACATCCAGGCATGAGTCATCTACTTATTTTGAAAGTTCCAAATTTTTTTTTTTTTTGCTCATAGTTAGGTTGGCTGGACAAACAGCCACTTTTTTTTTTTCTGTAAAATTTAATAGTTGTTCATTGAGATGTTCATTTTTCACTAAGTAAATATAGTTTAAAAAAAAATATAGTAGTTCATAAACTAGATTCAATTCTCTACAAATTTCGTTCTTACATCTTTTTCAAATTGTGTAGATAATCCATTCAAATTTTCACATGAACTTGATTAAGTTTGATTTTTTGTATTTTCATTGCCACTTAGAGGTATAGTTTGGCCCATGATGATCCTACACATGTATGCTCCAATAATTAGCAATGCCCATTTCAAAATCCAATGCAAAGCACCTTAAGGAGACATCATGTCCAAATCCAAAGGATGAGCAACTTGATGTAAAAATTCTCTTGTGCATTAGCCAAAAATTTATGCTATGTTCTAATTTGTGGGTGGGAGAAGCCCTTGTGAATGATGCACTAGGACAAGTTGAAGAAATTCTATACCAAAATGACTAAAAATGCCCACACTTCCCCTTATTTGTGGTAGTGCAATTCAAACATTACATAGGCCCACCTTGGGATCACAAGAAGAAAAAAATGTGCCCATTATCCCACTAAGCCATGGTGGGCATCACCAAATTTCTTTAAAAATGGCATAGGCCTTAACAATCCATAAATCACAAGGCCTAACCGTTGAAAAGACTAATAAACATAGACAACATTAATCATCAAGGACTCACATTCATGTAACTATATCCAAAGTACTATGCATGTATGCAACATAGTCCATATGTTGTAATGAGAAAGCAAAGAGAACTGCTTACGAGCACTTTCAAATGAAAATACTTAACCAAAAACAACAAAAAAAGGTTTATAATTTACATACCTTTTTATTTGTCCATAATGAAACATTGTTCTCTTATTTACAAGAATGTAATTTCAAAATCATGCATACAAATTTATATTACTCTATTTATTTTTCATGCAATTCATAATGATATTAGATTTTCCAAGCAAGATATTGTACAGCACTGGGAAAGAATTTCCACTAGCTATCACCCATGGCATGTTCACCGTACACCTCTGGATCCATTAATATACACTAATAGTGATCTCCTTTTGATAGAGAGCACGTGATGCAAGAAGATAGGCTTAACGAATGACAAGTCTTATTAGCATTGTATCTAGGTCTACCTTTTCAACTATATGACCTTACCATGCTTGGCCAATGTGAGATTGCCAATAACCACAATTGACCTACGCCAATCATCAATCCACTTTGGCAAGTGTTAGCATTTAATTTCATTGACTCCAACCATCCACCATACCAAATCCCACATGCTAGGACTCACCTTGAATAAGACAATTTATCTACTCAACAAAAAAGTCCTATGATATAATTGTATCACACTCTTCACATATGCCTCGGATTCACATAGTCCCTTTGTTTCACTAAGAAAGCAAGAAGAGGACTGATTACGAGCACTTTTACATGGAAATAGTTAGAAAAGTTTTGTAATTTATATATCTATTTTTTTGAACTATGAACCATTCTCCTCTTTCTCACAACAAAGTTTGTTTACAATCATGCATACATATTGTTTACTCCACTTTATAGTAGGATTTGAGAGTGAAAATGATGGACCGATACCAGTGAGTAAAAAAGGGAAAATAAAATATTAGTTGTTAAAACATAACTACTATATATTCTAGATACTCCCTTTTATAGGATACTAATATTAGAAACAAAAAAAGATCCTCTATTGTTTTCACAAATAAAAATGAGTAAATTTACAAAACATTCATCTACGTATGCAATTTTCATACCTTTGTTTATATAGACAAGTCACAACTTTTGTTTTACTTTCATTGCTTGCTAATCTTTTTACAAATGACTATTACAAATTATGTTCTTAGCATCAATTCTATATGTCCAACTTCTTACATTGTATAGTTAAATTATTTGATTACGCTATAGTATGTTCCTTGAAAATTAAATAAAATATTTCTTTTGGTTTCATTTTTTCCTCACAAAAAAGGTTCAATTATAAATTCCCTAGAAAATAAATCATGCTCTTCTTTTTTCTCCCAAATGATCATTGTGCAATTTTATGGAAACCACTATAAATAATCTTATTTGCAAATTACTTGGACCATTTAATATACTTTGGACATACAATATACATATTTCTACAATTATTTTTGGAGTACCCATTGTACACTAAAGTGTGATTGCTAGTAATATACATTACTGATGATAAATGTATGTATGCATTACCTGATTAATCATGACATTTAAAGAGAGCCTAAATGGTGTTTCCCCGTGACACACTCACATCATGACCTAACGAAGCGAGAGTGATGGATATTAAACTGCATTTACTAAAATGGCACAAATTTCTAGATGCTTATGAATAAAAAAAGAAACAATAAGAAACTTAGGTATTTGATTATGAATCAAACTTTAAACAACTATATATTATTTGTGTATATTATTTGAATATATGTAATTGTATAAGTCATTCTATCAAAATAGGTCTAATATTAAATGGAAATTGGTATGAGTATGCAAATTTCATATTTATAATTCAAAAATAGAATGAAACCGCCTTTAATTATAAAAAGGTCTTGTAATAAAGAATTTAAGAGTGGTTTTTATTTTTATTTTATTTTTTATTAACTTTAAAACATTTAATATAAAAAATTAAAATTTCTAAAAATTAGGAGACAACACCTCTAGATTCATAGTATTAACTATATAATTAGACCATTAAATAATAAAAAGTCTTGAAAACATGCTTAAACTATATTGTAATGGTGATAATTTCTTACCCATTACCTTTTCCTTATGTTTTGAGCTTAAAATGACTAGGTTGTTATATGCATTGATTAGAGTATAATATGGGGCATTTTTTTGTGGAAGTTGATAAATAACTCAATTATCTTGTCCTATTCTTATCATCACCCATCTTTAGGACTTGGATTTGATCTCTAGATGTGGTCATTCATCATCTAAGTTCAAATGATTTGACTAAAAAGTTTATCTAAATCATTTTCACAATCATGTAGTTAAAACCCAAACCTTTAAACTTGTTTTTCTTAATTTTGATCCATGTTTTCCTCCATTACTAGCCATTATGAGCCAACTAAAATGTAACTTATTTCATATTAGATGATAGGGTGGTGTATTTAAAGACTAACTCTAATTAAAAAATAATCATCTAGGATTTGTTGAGTACATTTATAATACAATTACAAAATCTTAAAAAAGGATTTCATTAGCATTTCATATTCAATGTCTTCTTGTTGTTCTTGACCTTGGTTCATCATTATTGAATTGATCCATCAAGGGGTTTGATTCAAGGGCTTGCAATTTAGTATATTCTTCAAAGATGTTTATAAACATTGTATGTTTCTTATTAGAATCAAAGCACATACACAAAGATGTGTAAGTTTTAAAAAGAAAAAATTAGCTAGATCAAATCTAAAAATTATAGGTTTAGTTCTACACACAAGTTCATATCCACACTCATAGAGATCAACTACACACTTGTAGAAGTGAGCCATATAATCTAATAATCAAGATGTCTAGGTTAACAATAGTCTTTTAACAATACCTAAATTATAGCACCTTAGTGAATCAACTTCTAACATCTACAACTTCATTTCTTTATCTTCAAAATCTAGCTAAGTATTACATTTAAATCATTTAAACCCTATATTAATTACAATGTTAATTCTAATTATCAAACCTATTGTTTATATCTACATTGATTATTTATTTAATTATCCTAAATATTTATGTAAACATGGTTTATCCTCTCCATGAAATGGTAGTTTGACTTTTCTACACCTCCTAGGAATTTTTCTTTCTACATTAAGGTTTTGAAGATCTAATATTTTTATTTTTTACATCTTTTTTATATCTAATTAGGGTTTAGTTCCAACCTTTTTTCTCTATGAATTGATTTACCTTTATAAAGGTTTGCATTTTTATCACTTGATCTCTCTATTAGCCATATATACTCATCCTTGTTATGCATTGTTAATAAATCTTTTATCATGAATTCATGTAGCCCATTTTCCTTAGACTCTATTGATGTTCATGTTATTAATTTTGATATATTCCTACAACTTTGTTCCTTTTAATCCCTCATCATTCAAGTTTTTATGTTTTTTCACCTTCTTGATAGATATGTCTTTTCCATAGAGGTTTTCCTTCATCATGTATGTGATTTTTCCTCCTCCATTTAATTGGTTAGTACATTTCCTTTACTCTTACATACATGTGCTTCACTCTTCCATGACCTTCATGTTGCTTCTACATTTACTATGGTTAGTGTTAGAGCATAATGTTTATAGGGGTGTAACATATTTATAAGTGGTGCCAATATCATTAAATTAGGGATTTATTTAATATAATATTTAGCCTTATATTTATATTTATGGCATATATGGTCATTGGGGGTTGACTATTTTGTTTATAGTCTAATATATAATATTATTTTAATTATAAGAGTATTTGCCTTTATGATATATGGCCATTGGGGGTTATTATTAATTAATAGTTTAGTCTAATATTCTTATGTTAATTAAATGATCCTAGTTGAAAGTAACATTGATGTTTACTTTAGTTGAAAGGGTATAACCAACCAAAAAATCTAATGGTTTCATCCTACATTTAAGGATTCCTATGTGAGGAATACTATCATATGAATTTTTCAATTAAAGTTTACAAGTGTTATTAAGGCTATGTATTTGGAATGAGGAGTGGAGAGGTTGAAAGGTTAGGTTCTTGATGTAAGTTTTCTTGATAAAATTGAATGAAGCTTTTATGGAGGTTTTCACCATAAGTTTTTTCCAACATAAATCATGTGTTGTATACAATGTTTGTATGTATTTCATTTTACATATTATTCATTCTATTATTAATAATTTTATCCCAATGATGTATAACTAAGTGTGATCCAAAACATTGATAGAAAAATTGATGTAGCCAACAACATACACTCAATAAAATTGTGCCATTAATCATGTGTGAGAGCCAAAGATTTGGAACATTGGAAAAAAAAATTCTCTTCACCAACTCTGTTGCTACAATGAGAGGAAACTCTCTTATATCCCAAGAAAACAAAAAAATCAAAAAATTACATTTTTTGGCAGATTTCGACAATTGTCAGATTTTTGTCATTTTTGGTAATTTTACAATCATATCTAGAGAATCCAATTTTTTTCTCAAATTTTTTTGTAAAGCTAAGGTAGGATGAAAAGCCAACTAACATCCTAAATTTGAAACATGAATTTTGAGTTATTAAAAAAAGCAACTTTTAAAAAACTAGAAAAAAACACTAAATTGCCATTTTGAGGGCCAAGATGAAATTTTCAAGCCCTGAAAAAGTGCCAAGATGAGGTCCAACAGACTAAGGTGGGTAGGGAAACCACCATCCACCTCATAACACATCCACCTGTAAAATGTCATAGAACACATCCGAGTGAAAAGTTATGACCTCCGGAAGTCCCTACATCATTCTCCTCTGTTGAAAAGAACACAACGCTTGCAAGTGAGTGTCTTTGAACTGCTACCATTTGACTGGATCTAACCCTTGCACTTCCCAATGTATAATCCATGTGCTATCTATTGATGGCAATCCTTCCCACTATTCTAAATACTTGTTGTAATGCCCTTGCCGACTGTAGATAGTTTTCTTATTAAGAACCTGTGCAATCTTTTCCTTCTTCTTCTGGGGAATGTGGTGGTGCCATGCCACTTCTGGTTGACTATCTTCAACATCATCCACACCATGGAATGCATATAAATCAGAAATATTAAACACAAGAGAAATATCAAGATCATTTGGTAAACTAACCTCATATGTATTATCATTGATCTTCTTTATAATTTTGCAAGGACCAATTTTTCTATACTTCAACTTGTGGTATGTTTGAGTAGGAAACCATTCTTTTCTTAAATATACCATTACTAAGTCACCTTAATTGAATGTCTAATGTCACTTACTAGTATCCACTATATTCTTGTACCTCTCATTACTGTCATGCAACTTCTATCTCACTTCTTTCTATGACTGTTGAAGTTGTTTTGCAAATGCTTCCCCATCATCACTGACCCTATCTTTCATTGGTAGTTGTACCAAATCTAGAACACCCTGAGGATTCCTTCCATACATAATCTGAAAAGGGGATTTCTCATTGATTTGTTAACATAACTCTTATAGGCAAATTCAACTTGTGGTAATGCCACATCCCATTGTTTTGGCTTTTCTCCAACAATACACCTCAACAAATTTCCCAGACTCTAATTGACTACCTTTGTTTACCTATTTGTTTGAGGATGATAAGCACTACTAAACTATAACTTAGTCCCCATCTTCTTCCATAAAGTCCTCCAGAAATGACTAAGGAATTTGGTATCCCTATCATAGGTAATAGTCTTTGGAACACCATGTAGTTGAACAACTTCTGAAAAAAATAACTCTGCTACCCTCATTGCATCATTAGTTTTCTTACAAGAAATAAAATGAACCATCTTGAAGAACCTATCAACAACTACAAAAATGGAGCCATTACCTCATTGAGTATGTGGAAGTCCCAACACAAAGTCCATGCTTAAATCTGTCCATGGTACAATTGGTACTGGTAATGGCATATGCAACCCTGAATTCTATGAATGTCCCTTAGCCACTTGGTAAATTCTACAGCTTGTTACATACTTAGTTATATTCCTTTTCATCTTTGGCCAGTAATATTTATCTTCTATCAAGGCTATTGTCTTGTCCTTGTTAAAATGTCTAGCCAACCCACTACTATGAAATTCTCTGATAATGTTTTCCCTCATAGAGCCAGCTAGTATGCATAGTTGTTTTCCTTTAAATAGATACCCATCTTGCATAAAATATTCATCCCTAAAGTGATCCAAGTTACCAGATACTGGTGCCTTCAATTGTTCCACAATCTCCCAAAAATCATCATTAGACTCATACAAATTTTTTATGGCATCAAAACCAATCACCTTAGTTTCTATTGTGGTCAAAAGTGCAACATGCTTACTTAAGGCATTTGCAACCTAATTTTGTTTTCTAGACTTATCCTTCAACACAAAATTGTAACCCTGCAAGAAAGAGACCCACTTGGCATGCCTACTATTCAACTTTTTATGTGTTCAAGTATCTCAATGTAATATGATATGTAAACAATAAAAACTCCTGGGGAACTAGATAATGTCTCCAATGCCTCAATGCTTGAATAATTGCATAAAATTCCAAATCATAAGTAGAATAATTCTTTCTCACTTTATTCAGCTTTTCACTAAAGAAAGCTATAGGTTTTCCAGCTTGGCTAAGCACAACACCTATTCCCACATTGGAGGCATCACATTCTACTTCAAATACCTTATCAAAATTTGGCAATGCAAGTATAGGTTCTTTTGTTACCTTTTCCTTCAAGTACTTGAAGCTATCATCAACATCCTTTGTCCATACAAACTCCCTTCCTTTGGTGCAATCTGTTATAAGAGCTACAATACTACTAAGATTTTGAATGAACTTTCGATAGGAAGCAGCCAAGCCATGAAAAATATTTACCTCTATGATGTTGCTTGGACTAGGCCATTCTAGAATTACCTTGATGTTTTCTGGATCCATTCTGACACCATCTTTAGAAATGACAAAGCCTAAAAAAACCAAATTGTCCTGCATGAACCTACACTTCTTCAAATTGGCCTAGAGCTTCTTCTTCCTTAACACACCAAAGATGATCCTCAAGTGTTGTAGGTGCTCTTCTTTGTTGTTACTAAATACCAAAATATCATCAAAATAAACTACCACAAACTTACCAATGTAAGGTCGTAGCATAATGTTCATCAATCTCATAAATGTGCTAGGTGCATTTGATAACCCAAATGGCATAACCATCCATCATATAATCCATCTCCAGTCTTAAAGGTTGTCTTCCACTCATCCCCTTCTCAGATTTGGATTTGGTGGTAGCCACTTGGTAGGTCGATCTTGCTGAAATATTTGGCCCCTATAAGGACATCCATCATATCCTCCATACGAGGTATAGGAAACCAATACTTGATGGTAATCTTATTAATTGCTCTTCTATCAGTGCACATCCTCCATGTTCCATCTTTTTTTGGGGTCAACAATGCAGGTACAACACATGGGCTCATGCTCTCTCTCACCACACCTTTACTTATGAGTTCTGTTACTTGCTTATTCATCTCTGCATGTTGTGTTGGATTCATCCTATAAGCTGCTTGGTTGGGTAGAGTTGCTCCTGGAATCAAATCAATATGATGTTGAATATCTCTCTTTAGAGGTAGACCTTTAGTCAATTCATTAGGCAAAACATCAACAAATTCTTTCAATAGCTCTGCTACTTCTGGGGGAATTGCAATGTCTTCCTCTTCACCTTTTTTCACTACTAATGCATAACAACACCCTATCACCTTCATTTCTTTAACAAGATCTCTTTTAGACAACATGGTTTCACCTTTTCCTTCATCCTTGAGAGGCAATAAAATCACCTTAGAGCCATCTTTCCAAAAGGTGTATGTGTTTTTCTCTCCATCATGCATAACTTTTCTATCATACTACCATGGCCTTCCCAATAACACATGACAGGCATCCATTGGGACAACATCACACCATATCTCATCCTGATAGATCTTCCCAATGCTAAACTTAATTAGGCATCTTTTATCAACAATAACTTCATTTCCCTTTTTAAACCATGCAATGCAGTACAGATGAGGATATTTTTCACAGTGTAAATTCAATTTTTCTACCATTTCTTTAGAAACCATATTTTCAAAACTACCTCCATCAATAATAAATTGACATACCTTGCCACTTGAAGTGTGTAACACCCCACCATGAAACTTTAGAGAACAACACATTTATGCTATATGCAACAGGAAATTTTTTTTTAAGTTGAAAGAGATAGTAAAGTACCAAAGTAATATTAACGCATCATTTAAACTAATGACTTGTCCTCTAAGATAACATGGTTGCATTACTTGACAAAACAATTAACACAATCTAACACACATCATGAATTAACATCAGTAACTCATTGTAAACCCAATGCACTAAATCAATAAACATTTACATTTACATAACATCATATAAGTATTCATCAGGATCTAGTACATAGTCACAATTTCTCCCGACATAGGAATAAAACATTACATTGTTACATTATCCTCTTCTGAATACATATGAATACATACATTATGAATAATCTAATACATAGGATAGCACATGAGCATAATAACTGTCTCCATAAATAGGTACACGATCTGAATCTGCTACAGGAGTTACCACCTTCTTGCAGACGAACAAAGGCAAGGAGAAACCAATGGAGATAAAGCACATCCACCCAACCATGTGGAACCCTAAGGTCCACCCCCATGCTAGGAGATAACATAAGGTCCCAAAACATCATACAGTCAGGTAGATAATTGCCTAACAGGAACAAAGACCAAACAAGACTCCATTACAACACATGACAACACCACAAGCAACTCAATAACATGTCCAGAGGCAACACACGACGAATGGGGAGAGTACAACTAGGGAATGCTAGGCTGCAGTAGGAAGAGTGTCATCGCATGGTCCTGACATGGGTTATCCTGACAGCCTCTCACTAGGCGTCAACCCCCATCTATGGTTATCCTGACAGCCTCTCACTAGGCACCGGCCCCATAGGGTGACACATGCGAAATCAACCTTCCTTTCATGAGGACAAGGAAGTTGATCTTGCCAACCAGGCCTTCTCTAGCCATCCTTAGTCTAAACGAGCACTACAGGCATGGGAGAGGAAATCCAATTATCTTGTTAATGTGTAATTTACGCTTTTCCCCCTGTTCATTTTTAGGTTTTCACTTAATTAACAACTTTCAATGGGTTATCCTGACAGCCACTTTGGGCGCTGGCCCCACATCGAAAGCCACTCCCCTACCTGCATCTAGAAATCCCAACCATCAAGCAAGACAATCACTATCATACTGATAAGTATATATAAGCAATGCAAGGCATTTACCTTCTTGCATACAAAACATAATCACAATGACCAACCTGTACATCATTGTCCCAAAACTTTCCATCGATCAATCGCAATAACCATAAAAATACATATCCCGAGCAAGGTATGGGTCATCTTGCTCGCAAATCTCAACCATGAACAAAATAGTTTCTCATTACGATTTCCAAGATCTCCCCATTACAATACTAAACACAAGCTCGATATCAACACATACGTGAAGGAGGTTTAACCCCATCATAATATATTCACAACACAGTATGTACATCATCTCACATTATTGTTTACCAAGACCCACATACATAGACAAAAGACATCATGTTCTTGCAACATCTTCATTTCAAGACACCTATGAATAGAATACATGCCATCGAATCATATTACCTTATGCCTTTGGAACCTAAACTTGACAATTTACACATAGACCAACTCACATGAAAATTTTGCTTGCGATAAGCAATTTCAACTAATCAACTCATTGACAACATAAATTCTTCTTACTAGAGCAATTCTATTTAATCAAATTACCAACTAGATTCAAGTTATATCTCCACCAAGAATTTCATAAAACCTAGGTCTAGTTTAATTAATATTAATTCTATCTATTATATTAATCACTCATCAATTACATATAACCGTCAAGCTAAACAATGCATAGATAATATTAATTACAAATACTTATAACTTAAATGCTAATTACAACATTTATAATCCAAACCCATATATCATATTTCTACTAACAAAATCATTATAATAGAATCAATGCCATATTACAGTAAATATGCAATCATATCGATTAGTTTAATAAACATTCATATTAAACTATAACAACTATGTTTCTTTTGTTTCATAAGTTTATATATATATATATATATATATATATATATATATATCTTAACTATGCATGGATTCATATTTAATTTTTAATTAATAATTGATACCTATACAAATATCAATATGACATAAATGTTTATATACATGTTCATGCACTTGTGTAGGTTATTCCTATCCTCAAGGTAAGATTTGGTCAATCAACCTTCAAATTTTGGACGGTTTAAAAATAACACCACTCTGCCTTTGAGTAGTAGCCACACCATTTCCATTTCTTCAAGCGACGACTTCATAGACCACCACACCCAATTTGAAACACCTTTGTTACACAAGGCTAGAGTCTCACCTAGAGGATGGAGTTTGATAGACTTAAGGAGTATACACACCGTATTAAATGGGTTATCTAGATTTGGATTATGGTCGATCAAGAATACTGTGAAGATTTGAGCAACCAAAGAACAAGACACCTAAAATATAAATTGACTAAATGAAGAGCTAATAAGATGTTTAATACAATCTACTATAAGAATTGGATCCTGAAGAATCTATGCAAAAGTGGGCAGTTTTATATGATCCAAAGTCCATATTTATTTGAGACCTTAATGCACATAAGAAAAACATTTCCATCTAGATCTAATAGAAGGTAGAAGTAAGGAATACTCTAATGGACAAGGTACTTGAATTGTTTGACAAGGTTCAAAGATACTTACGTACACAAAGAACATCACTAGTTTATCTATTAGAGGATATGAACAAACTAACAGATCCTTAGCAAGATGACTTTGTAATCCCTTTTAAAAACAGATAAAAACCATCATTTCTAAGATCCAACACCAACATTTAGCAATTATAAGATTATATAGAAATCTTAATACTAATATATCGATAACATATGATTATATGCAAACCTTAATGCCAATATATATGACGATTACTATCTTATAATTATAGGAAGATCTAATGTAAAAATCAAAAATATAATTCATGCTATGATGATCTAGGTTTATGACATGCAAAGAAGGCAACAAATATGCTTCTTTCAAGATTTACATTGAAATGTTTGCTTTTCCAATTTCACAAGCAACAACCCTTAGAAAAACAACCTTTACATTTAATAAATAAAGGATACATATAATATTTAGAACATACAATATTTACATTTAACTAATAAAGAAAAATATATAATATTTATATTTAATCAATAAAGAAAAACATATAAAATTTACATTTAATCAATAAAGAAAAACATATAATATTTATATTTAATTAATAAAGAAAACATAATACCTCAATCGCAATATCCCACTAATGGTAGAATCCTTGAATGAAAATCATAAAATGAGAGTCACCCCCACTCCATGAAGAGTTTTTAAAGATAAGGAAAGAGTAACTTCCTACCCAAAACTAACTCAACCACCCAACTAACTCAACCACCCAACTAATTCAACCAACTACCTTCCCATTTTCGTCACTTTTGTAAGTGGGGCTTAAAGGAGGGTCTAAAAACCTTTTAAAATATTATAAATGACAAAAACAAACTTCTTACCTATGTACCTTGGACATAAGACAATTTTCCAAACATAAAATACAACTTAAACCTCTTAAAAACACTTAAAAATCATTTTAAAAGTTACAAGGTTAAATCCCACAGAAGAATATAATCATTTTATCACATAAAACTAAAAATAATATCTCTTAACATCATGGCCAATAGACCTTAGGGCCCCATGCCTAGGTCAGACATCACACAGAAAGACATAAAGTGGTTAAATGACCACCATCATCCATTGACATAATAATTCTACATGTACACTCAACAAGAAGTGTTAGTACAATATATAGCCAAAATATATTCATCATAAATAACATATTATCACAAATCCATTAGTAACCATAGTGTAACGCTGAATCAATACACTCTTGATCTAATTGTTAGGCTTCGTCAATTGGATGATAGGACTGTATCCTCTCTACTCTAGGGTCTGGTTAGTGTGTTTACTAGTGTTCAACAACCTTCCCTTAATTAAATCAATTTAATAGTAGTAATAAAATAATTCATATTCAAACAACTTTAAATAATTATTTGAACTAGGTAATTATCAATTACCAATTTAATCTTATTAAATATTAATAATAATAATAAGAATATTATATGACCTTATTAAATATTAAAGTGGGTCAAATATTAGTATGACTATATAATGAAATATAGGCCTACAACATAACCCACTGAGCAGGACAACCATTAAAAGCCAAATCAAACATGTTCACAAGCCAGGGCCAAACACGCACTTAACCAACAGGCTCCATCAAATATCAATCAGTTGCAAGACCTGACATACTGATAGAACTAACAGGTTGAACTAGACATGTCATGCATCCTGATCGAGGATGATGACTTGGGATATGGGACCTTAAGTTATCTCCAGAACAACTTATCCATTGGGTTTAGGGCATGCTCAGACCTGTTAATTCAGGTGGAGTCAATGCCAGATACCTGCATCCTGCAACAAATGACACAGTCAAGCATGTATAGATGCATATAAGCTGACACTAGGTGAAAAAAGAATCACAACATCGGAGGGCACTCGCAAGTGAGTGATACAACATCATCCTTTCCACATCATATCAATCTAGATTAGATAACACATAATCATAACCAAATCGAATCTACCTCATTATCTGAACAAAACCATACATTAAACATATAGGTGCATGAAATTGAATAAGTCTCAGAAGTACCATCTTAACAATCTAACATAATTGGTCCATGAGATCCATTCTAACATATAACAATTGTAGTAAGATCGACATCTTAATCATTAGAATACAAAACAATGTCAAAGCCTTACCTTAATTATTCCTGTTATTTTACCTTCATATTCATGCGCCTTGATTAGTTCACCTGTACATCCAAGGTGGGAACGAAGGGGCACTACAAAGTGCATCTGGTTCTGAAGATATTGGTTTGAAGCCATGAACCATCAGAGCTTTTGGCTTGTGTTTTCTCCTTCTCTAGAATCACCATTTCTCTTCTCATCATGAGACTTTCTCCCACATCTGGTGGAATCTTTAGTTCCGTCCCTTCCACTTCATGCTGTATTTGAATCAGGTTCACCCTAGGTTGTCCTCCTTGATTTCTTTCTTGCATGTTATAATTTGAGCATTCAAATGCCCTATGACCTTCTTCTCCACATTTGAAACAAGGGAAAGGCCTTCTCTGGTTTTCCCATCCTCTACCACTATCATAACCTCTACCTCTTTGAAATCCCCTTCCCCGTTCTTGATTCAGAGGATATTGTCAAGTGTCTACTTGTTTTTCCAGTCCATGGGATGAATCTCCCCTACCATAATTTGAGCCTCCTCGAAATGGGGCTGATGTACCCCTTCTTCCTCCTCTATTCCTCTGATGGTACTATCTATTTTTTTTCTTTAGCCTTTAGGGCCAATTGGTAAGCCTCTTCCATACTATTGAGTCGATGCATGCTCAATTCATCTTGAATAGAGAATTTCAGGCCATTCACATATCTAGCAGCCATTTATTCATCAGTTTCTTGATGCTCTATATGTATAGACACCGTATAAAACTCATTTGTATAATCTTGCATAGAAGAGAGGTTCTGCTTTAAATTTTGAAACCTACAAAAAAGGGTTTGCACATAATCTATGGGCAAATTTTTTTCTCTCAACTTATTCTCCATTTTATTCCATGTCCTAATCTTATCCTTGCCTTTCCTTGTTCATTCCTTTTGAAGATGATCCCACCAAATCATTGTATGACCTTTTAATTTGGTGCATACGAATTTCACCTTCTTTTCCTTTATCATGGATTTCCATTCAAAAAAAATTCTCATGTCATTCAACCAATCTATCAACTCCTCTGGTTTAAGACTACCTGCATAATCTGAAACATCTACCTTGATCCCTTCATTTTTCCCTTCTAAGGCCCTGAGCATCCTCTCTTCAAAACTCATGCCTTCTAATCCTTCTCATTCATGTTCTATATCTTGATTTGCACCTCCTTGACCTATCTCTTCATCAAATTCGTCTCCTCCTCTACCTAGCCTTTGTTTTTCCATCCATGTTGTAAGTCCTGCTATTTGCCTTTACAGATTTTGCATTTCTCTATGCATCTGGGCAAGACCGCCTCTTCCTCTTCCACTCCTAGCCATCTTCCTGCTCTGATACCAGATGATGTAGCCAACAACATACACTCAATAAAATTGTGCCATTAATCATGTGTGAGAGCCAAAGATTTGGAACACTAGAAAAAAAAATTTCTATTCACCAACTCTACTACTACAATGAGAGAAAACTCTCTTATATCCAAGAAAACAAAAAAATCAAAAAATTACCTTTTTTGGCAAATTTCGACAATTGTCATATTTTTGCCATTTTAAGTAATTTTAATATCATATAGGGAATCAATTTTTTTCCCAAAAACTTCCTAAATCTAAGGTAGGTCGAAAAGCCAACTAACATCTTAAATTTGAAACATGAGTTTCAAGTTATTAAAAAAAACAACTTTTAAAAAACTACAAAAAAACACTAAATTGCCATTTTGAGGGCCAAGATGAAAGTATCAAGCCCCAAAAAAGTACCAAGACAAGGTCCAACTAACTAGGGTGGGTTGGGAAACAACCATCTACCTCATAATGCATCCACCTATAAAATTTCGTAGAAAACCCACATCTGAGTCAAACGTTATGACCTCTAGAAGTCCCTACATCAAAAATGATACACAGTTTAATCCAAAATCTTTTTATCTATAAATTATGGACTATGAAAAACTAATGATTCTTATTAACATCCTTCATGGGAGAAATTTATTTGGTAAATCAAAATTTCTCTAGAAGTTGAGAATCAATTTAGCCATAAAATTTTTAGATTTAGCCTTCCTAAAAACTATTTATACAAGGCTATTGATTCAATTTTTACATATCATTCATTCTCTTCTTGAGCATTTTGTCTTGATGGTGGATCACTGAGTGCAATTTATAATCTTGATAGAAAAAATTGATACACATAATTTAATCCAAAATCTTTTTATCTATCCAATTCATTTATGTACATTTTATTTCATTGCATTATAGTCAATGATTAACTTGGCTAAACCTAAATGATATTAAATATTAACATGGTGTCAACTATTACTTTAGGCTATGCTAATCTTTCCTATAGAAATAAAGAAAATATATTATAGAAAAATATAAGTTGCAAAAGAAGAGAATAAAAAAATAGCATTTATATCTTCATGAAAAACACAATCAACGTTTTATGAAATAAATTTCCTTCTCTACTATAGCTTCTGTATAAGAAATTATGAGGAATTTTTGCCATGTGATATTATATTCTTTAAAAACATATCAAAAATCCTAGATTCAAAATAGTTTAATATTATTTTTACATGCCCTAAAATGGGCTCCATAGAATAAAAGACATACAATATAAAAACATCATGTATGTAATACATTTCATCGAAACCACAAATTATTTATTTAAAAATATATCCCAATAGTTTCAATGATCATTGGTCCTAGTAGAACTTGTGTGTGTGTGTGGGCTGCAATTGTTATTGATATACATTGTTATTACAAACACCCATTGCCACTAATACTACAAATATTAGTTTCCATTGTGATCAACCACCATTGATACTACAACAAACAAATTTAACATTACAACCAACCACCCCTCATATTGCATAGTTAAAATTGATTTGGCTATAGTCCATGGCTATTGGCCATGGATAGCTAGGGAACATGGTGTTAGAGCATTACATAAAAACTAGAGCAATCAATAACACAAGAGAACATTAAAAGATACATGACATTAAAGACTTAGGAACAAAGCATCAATCTAGAGATGAAGAAGGATTGACAAGCCAATTCAAACACTTAGATTACTATATATATGGCAATAGGTGTTCATAAGAACATTTTAATCAAGACCAAGACCATTGCACATAACCAAATCCTACCCCACTACACAACCCTAATTCATATAATCTTAGACTATTAATAAGAGTATGTTTATCCAAAGCATGAAGGTAGGAAAATTTTATAGAAATGGGGCCATAAACAACATGTCATAGAAATCAAAACAAATTATTTAGACAAATTTTGTATCTCATAAAATTCATAGGCCCTACCTAGGTTATATTTGTGATGTGTTAAGCCCTTGCCAAACATACTCTACTCATCCAATAATTGAAGAATAGTTTTACGCACTATCAAACTAGTTAGAGGGTGAGTGCAAGATCATGATGGGCCAAACAATAACCTAAGTGGCAATGAAAATGCTAAAAATAGAATTAAGTAACTTCACGTTAAAAATTGAATGAGTTATATACATAATCTAAAAATAAGGTTGTAATAAAAGTCATAGGAAATTGAACTTATCTTAAAGGATACTACATTTTTAATAAAAATTTTAAAATTAGTTTGGTGAAAATTGGATATTTCAATGAGGCACTACTATATTTTTTAGAAAAATATAAAAAGTAGGTATCATTATGGACAAACTAAGTATAAACAAAAGAAAATAGTTTTCCTCCAAGGTTTAGATTTAAGTAGAGGAAACATGAGTGGATATGACACATATTTTTAAATTTTTTAATAAATAAATAATTGTTTATGATTTTCTTTAAATATTAAAAAGTAGTTTTTTGACCTGTTGGATCTCAAAAATGTTGGTTTTAGACCACAAGAGGGTGCCAATCTCTTGATACATTTTTGGTCAACAAGATAGGGTTTGTGCAACTAGAAACCCCCTACTCTTTAGGTTCTGCTACACCTAGGCAGGTATACCTAAATGACAAAGCAGATTTGGAAATCTAAATGGATTCTAATTTAGGAAATTCTACTCACTATAGCACACTAATGTGAGATAATTGCAGAGCTTACTAACTAAGTCCTAATGAAAATGTTTAATGTATCAAGAATATGGATTAGATTTGCATAAACTATTCTAAGTTTGATCAGTGCCTAATCTATTGGGTGAATGGAGTCAGTGGATGGATGATGATTATGGAGGTAGATGTGTAGGATTGGTAGGTCTATTTTATAGCTTAACTCTAACTTATTGTGTACTTGGAATGTTTGCACCTTATGCAAATGTGTAGACCTGTAAGTTACTATGCTCTTATTTAATTGTCCCAGTGATATTCCTCTAAATTACTGTAATCTTATGAAAGGAATTTAATTTTTAGTTTGAGGCAAACTAATCACAATAATTATTTCAAAAGGATTTTAATCCTTAGTAGGAACTAATCAAAATGAATTACTTGAAAGGATGTTTAATTCTCTCCAACTAGAAACCCATCACAATAACCACACACCAACAACAAATGTGTTGTGACAAATTATATAAATTTGAATAATTAAAAAGAACCACTATCGAGACAACACAACAGCATATAAGCATGCCAATCAGCACAACAGTTGAACACTAAAATAGATCACCATGTAACATCAACCTGCTCCATTATATTGCTTCAGATAATATAGTGATTTCATAAGTCTTTGAAATATGAAAGTGGATGAGTGAGATGGATGCAATCTATCTTCTTACTAATGCCTCCTCTAATATATGAAATGGAAAAATGATGATCATCTCACTGCTACTTCTCTGACTTCTATAGCAATAGTCTGGAAAGGATGCACCTCTTCATAAGCATCTTTTGGAATTCTAATTAACAATTACAAACTATCATTAAGCTCTAATGAGCCATAAATGGGTTTAAGTAACATGATCCAAGTATTTTTGACTTAAATGGGTATCGGCACACTCAACATTCTTTTCAACAAACTCCATTGCAATCATTTTCTCCATGCATACACAATCCTCTTCCAATGCTGGATCTTCACTTTTAGCTACCTCCAATGCTTTTTTTAGGACCAGCTGTCATTCCTTCACCCATTCTTGCAGACTTTTCAAAATTTTATTACCACTAAACAATGCAAGCACTCCTTCCTTGGAAGCATTAATGAATTCATTAGCCTCTGCATGAAGTTCCTCATGAAAATCTGTATGTTTTCTGATAAGGTCCTTGGCATTGGTAATGACTCTGGCATTAGGAGTGTCTCTATTCTATATTTCTTGGAGCTTTTCTTGAAGTCTAGCAGTTAACCTTCTATGTTCTTGGAGAGCAGATTGATTTTTAGATTAAGTAATTTAGAACTTATTGATCCATATCATCATGTTAGCATGCCTTTTTTGGAACACTGTGGAAAGTGCATCAAACCTGGCCTGGACTATCTGGGCATTCACCTATGATGCTTCACCCTTATCATTTGTCTGAGAGCTTTCCCCTTGAGTTAACATTTTGGCAGGCACTGAATCCCTTAAAAAATCATTTTCTTTATGCATCCTCACATAGTTCAATTTATACATGTATCCATTTCTTTGATCAACATTTGAATATGTGCTTTATTTAATTTTGCCACATTAATGCCAATATCTGATGTAATCACAGGATCAGTCTCACCTACTTTCAATGTCATTACATGACCAAATGCTCTTTCTATATCAATAATTGCAAGCTTTTTGTGTGGAGGGTATAGGGCCCAGATCATGAGAGAATTCTTGTCTGGATTGTATCTAGATCCAGTATATACCTCTGTCATACCTTTTGGACTGAGTTTATGCTTGGCATCATTACTATGTAAAAAGCTATCAAAAACCAAAGAAGACTTTAAATCCAGACCAGGGAAAATCATTACACTAGACTCCTGTAATAACTTTCTGCCTCTTTCTAGAGTCATATTTTTCATTTCATTTTCAACATCTATTTTCAAGGCATTCAACAATTGTTTTTTATTACTTGGTGTATTATCTGAAACTGATTCTCTGATTGTTTTACCTTTTGTGCTTGTACAAGAAAGATTTGAACTCAGGAGACTGAATGAAATGATCATCTAAGACAAAAGATTTATAAGCCAACTTACTAGCATTAATATTAGATTTGTCCTTGACTTCTTGTTCCCTATTTGGAGACCTGTATTCCTCAATTCTTAGTTTGGGGATTTTTTTATGCTGGCCTTGGGATCTTTCATTAGAAGATCCTTCACTATCAGAAGATAATACTTCTATCTCTTGTGTCTCCCTCATTTTCTGTTCAACTTCTTGATTATATTCATCAATGGCTAAATCAACATCTACTTCCTCTAGGTTCCTTATGACATCATTGTGAGGAAATGGCACATGAACATATCCATTCAAATTTTGTTTCCTTCTAGCATAATAAATAAAACCTTCAGGATCAAATCCTTTTCTTGGTGTTTCTTTCCTCATGTTGAAATGGGACAATTTGTCCAAAATAAGATCATATCCTTCTTTGGATAATACAGTAAAATATTTGAAACATAATGTACTTGGCATTTAAATGATTGCTTGTCATATGCACTCAAGTTCATAACATTAGAGTAGCCTAGCTGCCTGACAATTTCCTGGTATGTAACTCTATCTGGCATAGTTTTTGGCAATAGAAAAGGTGTATCTTCAAAACCATAAACTTTGACCATGGCGGATTCAAGGAAATAGTACCAATCTCCCCAATTATGATTCACAGTTGGCAGCCCATCGAAATCTTTAGGCCTTAAAATTTTTTTGATCTCATCAAATAAAGAATAATTACATGGATAACCATAAAGTCTGTATAATGTTTCAACAAAGAATTTTTCAAAATGCACGTAACTAGAATTAGGAAATCTTCTATCCCAAATAGAAGTCCATAGTTGGATGGGTAGTGACTAACCATTTTTATCCAATTGTGTAATTTTCAATTCATCTGGCCACATTTCTAACTCCTATCCATAGTATAGTATCACATGCATAAGAAATGAATAATGTTTGAAAGACATTGTAGGAGAACCATTTTTGATAGCCATCAATCCTAAATCAATTCCTTTGGAAACATGTGCAACATAGTCAAAGGTTCTTACATTATGTCATTGGAGGTCTACAGCAATTACTATAGGCACTATAGACATAAAATCAGGGACCTTTGTTCCCAATACTTGATCTACTGAATAGTAGGTATACTTTAAATATGGTTCAAACAAATCGACATGAAAGGGAGGCCCATCATTATTGGTGCAGGAGCACCTACCTGACAGCTGGCCTTCATGAGGCAGTTAGTTAGTTTGAGTCTTGTTCATGTTTTCCAAGAAGGTCTATTAAGACCAATGCATGTAATAAGGTCATGCTGATCATGATAAGATCATGCTGACCATGCTTTTCTATTTTTAGTTAGTTTGTTAGACAGCTGTCATGTTGTAGGTCCGGTTGGATCTCCCAGCCGCTTGGAGAGATTTCCCAGCCGCTTGGAGTCGGGTCAGTAGTACTCGCAGGAAAATCTATTTAAGCATGAGGATCGGTTGACTATAGATCATCGATCGAGCTAGGTTGCAGAGAGTGAGGCAGAGAGAGAGACTGATCATTGTATTTGCATCTTTTGAAATCAAATAAAGTGATCCTGTTTGTGTTCATCCTCTGTTGAATTCCATTATTTGATCGATTTGCTGGTTTGGTGGCTGTATGGATTCACTGATCCATTCCACCGGTTGATTTGTCTGATCGGTGGAATGGTTATGTACAGTAGGGTAGGTGTTAGTTTGTTTGTTTGCATGCAGGTGTGCAGGATCGCGGCTGAAAGGTGTTGAAGACCCTAGCATGGGCATGTGCTAGGTCGAGCTGATAAAGTGTGGTAGATCACCCTGAGAGTGGATCGGGTCATCCCAGGAGGATCGGCGAAGTGAAATTTCGCTAAGGTTGAAAAGTCATTAAAACGGCATCATCAGGATATTTCTGCTTGTATCCTGCAGTCGCTTCGGGCATCATCATCCAAGTAAGAGGAGATCGGCATGATGTGGTTGGTTGCATGAAGTGAATGTGCGTCGGGGTGATCATCATCAGGAGGAGCCGAGGAGGGGTGCATCGGCATCAGGAAGAAGATCGGGTTGATCGCGGGCCGAAAAAAGCTAAGTTTGGCCAACAGCAGGATATGACGTCATCATCATCAGGATATACGTCATCAGGATATTTCAGAGCAGCAGGATATTGAGGAGCTGCAGGTGACGTCATCGTCATCAAGATATACGTCATCAGGATATCGAGTGACGTAAGCATCGGAAGGGACGGTGCGAGAAGTGAAGGTTGGTCATCATCAGGATAAATGGAAGGAACCGGATGTTCTTTATCCTGTTGATTATCATGATGTTGAATATCATGATGCTGAAGATAGTGAAGGCGGAAGTTGTCGCTGAAGTGAACAGTGGACGTCAGGAGGATGTTCGCACTGGTCGAACATGATGATGCTGTCGATAATTGAATAAGGTGATGCTGTTGACATGCGAACGGGCGAGGGCTTGTCTGCAGGAGGATATCGGTCGGCAGATGAAATATGATGATGATGCTGACAGTGTTAAGCAAAATATGATGATGATGGTGATGATGATGATGATGATGGGCTGCAGACGTCCATGCTGTATTATAAGGTTATAGTGTGGATGCCTCTGCATCATAGTGGTATCAGAGCTCAGCAAAAGGTCTGGGCTGTTGTGTATTGATTCTGTCACCGAAAGGGTAGAGGTAGAGTTGATTGTGTGTTGTGTGTTGATTGAGAGGTTGACAAAATGCCTCCGAAAGGTAGTGGTACTGCAAGGGAATTACAGGAGATGAAGGAAAAACATGCTAGAGAGATGAGGAAGATGAAGGAGCTTGCTGAAGCACTTCAAGCCAGGCTTACAGCCCTGGAAAAGAACAAAAAGAGGGAAGTGGCAGACAGTGAGTCTGAAGAAGATGAAGATACTGTTGAAGAGTATGAAGAGGTAGCTGAAGACCAGAGATTAGCAAAACTGTTAAAGGCAGTGCAGAGTGATAAACCTAAGGTAAAGGTTGATGTTTCCAAGTATACTGGAAGTTTGAATGAAGATGAGTTGTTAGATTGGATTGCTGCACTTGATAATCACTTTGAATGTGAAGATGTTGCTGAGGATCAGAAGGTAAAGATTGCAAAGACCAAGTTAGGAGGTCATGCTTTGGTATGGTGGGATTATGTACAATCTGAGAGAAGGAAACAAGGGAAGTCAAAGATCACTTCATGGGATAAGATGGTAGCAAGGATCAAAGGTAAATTCTTGCCAAGGGATTATGAAATCTAGATGTTTAAGAAGCTACAATTTTTAAAGCAGAAGGAAAGGGATGTGAAGGCCTATACAGAAGAGTTTTACAAATTGAGTATGAGATCTGGTCATCATGAGAATGAGGTAGAAAAGGTGGCTAGGTACTTGGCTGGTTTGAGATTTAACATACAGGATGAGTTAGTTTTAGCTAACCCTAAGAATGTGGAGGATTGTTACCAAATGGCAATCAGGATTGAAGAAAAGATGAATAGAGGACATGATAAGTCCATGAGAGGAAGAGGAAACCATATGAGGGGAAGAGGATCAGCCCCTACACAAAAGCAAACCAATGAGGGTCAAGAAGACACTGGTAAAGGACAGGGACAGTCTGATTTCAGAGGTGGATGGAAAGGTAATAAAGGAAGGTTTGGAGGTGGTAGAGGTTCTACTACATTTTCAGGAAAATGTTACACCTGTGGAGAGTTTGGTCATCCATCCTTTAAATGTCCAGAAAACAAAGGTTCATCATCCAGAAATGATAGAACACCTGACAAGAGAGTACAACTTGTACAAGAAGAGACAGTAGAGCAAAGTGTGCAGAGTTCAAACACTTATCACAAGGATAAGGAGCCTGATAATTATGCATATCCAGAGAGTGGAGAGTCTCTGATGATGAGAAGAACAGTGACTACCATGAAGGAATCCCCACAAAGAAGAGCTCTTTTCAAGACCATCTACAAGAGCAAAGGTAAAGTATGTAAGGTT
This sequence comes from Cunninghamia lanceolata, assembly GCA_027924645.1. NCBI lineage: Eukaryota > Viridiplantae > Streptophyta > Pinopsida > Cupressales > Cupressaceae > Cunninghamia > Cunninghamia lanceolata. Next base: position 3,866,163 of record BSBN01000465.1, read on the forward strand.
GTCATTGATACTGGTTCAACAGACAACATGGTATCTCAGGAAATGGTGGATAAACTGAATTTGGAAAGGATTCCACACAAACACCCTTACAAGGCATCTTGGGTGAGTGATAGTCAATCACTTTTTGTCTCTGAACAGGCATATGTGGATTTTCAGATTGGAGCATATCAGGATAGAATTTTGTGTGATATTTTGCCCATGGAATGTTGTCACCTACTGTTGGGTAGACCATGGCAATTTGATAGAAGGGTACTGTATGATGGGTACGCTAATACCTATACCATCAAGAAAGATGGGAAGACTATGAAGTTGATGCCATTGCAGGCAGATGCTGTAGCACAGGGGGCAGCCAAAGTCATTTTAATGGGAAAGAAGGAGTATGTGCAGATGCCTATAGGAGCAGGCATAAAAGCAGATGAGGATACTGCAGGAAAAGAAGTTGTTCAGGACAACAGGTTGAAGAAAGTTTTAGTTGTGACTGACAGAGGTCAGCAGCAGGTGCAGAAACAGGTTTGCACACAGCAACCAGTTGAGAGGAATGACAAGGATGTTGTCATAGTTGGGACTATTGCTTGTCCTATAAAGGTTGACAGGAAGATAGAGTGGAACATTGCAGAAGTTCAAGAGGCAGTTCGGACAGAGGTTCTGGTCAGACAACCTGACAAACACAGGGTATGTGAGAGAAAGGCCTACATTGACAGGCATGAGGATTTACTTGCCAGAAAGCAAGTTACAGTGCAGAAGACTTGGAGCAGCCAAGAGCCAGCAGAGGACACAGCTGGAACAGATCAGCATATTGCAAAGGCAAAGTGTAAAGGTGGAGGACTTCCACATACTAAACTCATGGGACATGAGTTCTTTTCTGTTGGGGAGTATGGTGCAGGAGCACCTACCTGACAGCTGGCCTTCATGACGCAGTTAGTTAGTTTGAGTCTTGTTCATGTTTTCCAAGAAGGTCTGTTAAGACCAATGCATGTAATAAGGTCATGCTGATCATGATAAGATCATGCTGACCATGCTTTTCTATTTTTAGTTAGTTTGTTAGACAGTTGTCATGCTGTAGGTCCGGTTGGATCTCCCAGCCGCTTGGAGAGATTTCCCAGCCGCTTGGAGTCAGGTCAGTAGTACTCGCAGGAAAATCTATTTAAGCATGAGGATCGGTTGACTATAGATCATCGATCGAGCTAGGTTGCAGAGAGTGAGGCAGAGAGAGAGACTGATCATTGTATTTGTATCTTTTGAAATCAAATAAAGTGATCCTGTTTGTGTTCATCCTCTGTTGAATTCCATTATTTGATCGATTTGCTGGTTTGGTGGCTGTATGGATTCGCTGATCCATTCCACCGGTTGATTCGTCTGATCAGTGGAATGGTTATGTACAGTAGGGTAGGTGTTAGTTTGTTTGTTGCATGCAGGTGTGCAGGATCGCAGATGAAAGCTGTTGAAGACCCTAGCATGGGCATGTGCTAGGTCGAGCTGATAAAGTGTGGTAGATCACCCTGAGAGTGGATCGGGTCATCCCAGGAGGATCGGCGAAGTGAAATTTCGCTAAGGTTGAAAAGTCGTTAAAACGGCATCATCAGGATATTTCTGCTTGTATCCTGCAGTCTCTTCGGGCATCATCATCCGAGTAAGAGGAGATCGGCATGATGCAGTTGGTTGCATGAAGTGAATGTGCGTCGGGGTGATCATCATCAGGAGGAGCCGAGGAGGGGTGCATCGGCATCAGGAAGAAGATCAGGTTGATCGCGGGCCGAAAAAAGCTAAGTTTGGCCAACAACAGGATATGACGTCATCATCATCAGGATATACGTCATCAGGATATTTCAGAGCAGCAGGATATTGAGGAGCTGCAGGTGACGTCATCGTCATCAGGATATACGTCATCAGGATATCGGGTGATGTAAGCATCGGAAGGGACGGTGCGAGAAGTGAAGGTTGGTCATCATCAGGATAAATGGAAGGAACCGGATGTTCTTTATCCTGTTGATTATCATGATGTTGAATATCATGATGCTGAAGATAGTGAAGGCGGAAGTTGTCGCTGAAGTGAACAGTGGACGTCAGGAGGATGTTCGCGCTGGTCGAACATGATGATGCTGTCGATAATCGAATAAGGTGATGCTGTTGACATGCGAACGGGCGAGGGCTTGTCTGCAGGAGGATATCGGTCGGCAGATGAAATATGATGATGATGCTGACAGTGTTAAGCAAAATATGATGATGATGGTGATGATGATGATGATGATGATGGGCTGCAGACGTCCATGCTGTATTGTAAGGTTATAGTGTGGATGCCTCTGCATCAATTATCCTCAAGTGGCACTAAATTTCCATCTTGTCTAGGCCTATGAAATGGCAATCTCTAGCCTTTACAAGTAGTGTCCATTTTGGTGTATTCATTTTCCAAATCTTCATGTACTATAGGCATATCGCATGTGTTATCTAGATTGAAAACTTCACATAATGCATTTTTAGACACATGTATGAAATATTTTCCATGTAGGCTGCGTATAGCTTCAAGGTCTAGATTATAGTGATAAGCTAAGAGTTTTACAAGATCAATGTTCACAAAGACATTAGTGACAACTAGTTTCCCCAAATTGAAGATCCAAGGGTTGCAGACGGGTTCAAATCTATGTCTTCGATAGTAATGGAACATAAATAGTTCATATCCCCTGATAGGGGTCCACATATTTCCTATGTGTTTGCATTTATCCTCTAATTTCTTGACAATGGCCCTTAACTATGCAGTTCTCTTGGCCTTTGGTCCTAAACCAGGTAATTGATCTATGAGGTCTTAGTTTAATTTTCTTTCTTTTGTTTTCTCTTCGTGTCCCGACTCTGTTTTCTACTTTTTACTTTTAGATTGGCCACTATCCCCTAGTTGTTTTTTAGTTTTCATTTTTGTAGGGTTTTCCATTTTTTATCTCTACCAGGTATCAACACTAGACTACAATCTAATAAGTGTAGGAATGCTTACTTGTATGTGCTAGCTCCCCGATGTCCTAAATTTCTCGACCTTCAATCAATTCCCTGCTTTCTTTGCCACAACCCTTGAAAACTTCTTTTGGTTAAGTCCTTGATAAAAAATGTTCAAATAATGTTTGTTTAGGTAACCATTAATACCGACTATTGGAATTGAATGCAGCAGATTTCTTAGATTTTGAAATGTGAGGGTGATATAATGCATTTGTATCAGTGAAACTTTTCTAATCTCATGCTAATCCATGTGTTTTAGTTTGGCGCCATCTTTTGTTTATACTTTTATAACTGATCACCAAGACCCGCTCAATGTCTTTTTGATGTGAAGTGTCCCTTTAGTCCTTTGATTCGATCGGGAAGACATCTTGATACTCTCATGAACCTTGCACCAACCCCCTTTTTTCTTGTATTTCAATTTTTTATATTTCGGCGAGACGTGAATTTTACCTCGATATTGGGGTGGTCTAGACCATTGGGACTCCTTTTGAACATTGGCGAGTGTTTTTATGATGAATAGTAATCATTTTGTAGTCATCGGGTTGACAAATAACATCAATAAGAAAATAAGATGATCTTCTGATGTATTAGGTCTCCCTGATATGTTTCTTTTATATCTTTTGTTCATTTGGGTACATCAATGGGACTCTTGTCGAACTTTTCAGTTCTTTCTCATCGAAGGGACATGTATAGTCAGGAAGATATAAAAAATCCATTCTGATGGTATATGTCACTTTGATACAATTAGTGTCTCGACTTATCAGTGAGAGTACATATATCTCTTGCCGAACTTGTGTCCATTGGTATGACTTCTAAGATCAGCATAGTTTAATATTTTCATTCTGACTTCCTTTCTCTTGCCAATGATTTTTTATCGGTGAGATATTATGTAATTTCTTCCTGATTATGTGCACTTGTTACCCTTTTGAAACCTTTGATCACTGAGACTTCCTTCATGTCTTCCTGATATGTATTAAATGTTCAAATAGAGAGATATAGTTTTTTGATTGGAAAGACATGATCATGATCTTACTGATAAGGATCAATTGCTCATTTTTCTCAACTATGGTCAGGAAAAGGCCATATTCATGGAATCATCACTGATCATGGGCTATAACATGGATCTTGTCACACAAATTTTGATAGTCAGTGTTGATCATAAAATCAAAGTGTGGAAAATTATTATGGTATGTGGGGGATAAGTGAGTAGTGGGTAGTGAAAAATGTGAATTTTTTCTGTCCTAACAATGGCTCTGATTGTGGATGTATACTCCTTGTGGGTATAGAAAGAATCTAGGTCTTGGGGGAAGGAGACCAAATGTGTCATTTGAAGTGGGAGTTGGTATGGATGAGAAATGGAAGTGGAGTGAAATTCTATACTACTGTACATGGAAAATTTTATTTTAAGAGGTTCTTCAAGAATCATCCATGCACTGGCAATTCTTGTTCTTAGAGTGGAAGTAGAATCCTATACTATTCTGCATGGAAAATTTATTTTAAGAGGTTTGTTAAGAATTGTCCATGCACTCGCAATTCTTGTTCTTCTTTATGATCTTAAGAAAAGATTTTTTTTAAGAACTGTCCATGTACTAGAAATTCTTGTTCTTCTCTTGTCATGTTCTAGAGGTAGTATGAATCTTTACTAGCCTTACTAATAATGACAAATGGACCCAGCCATAGAGCTTCAAATTTCCCTTGTTTCCCTTTGTCTTGACTCTTGGCATTCCACATGAGAACCATGTCATCCACTTCAAATTTTCTTTTTTTATCTTTTTTTTCATATAGGTATTTCATCTGTGATTGCTTCTTTCTATTGTGTCGCTGGGCTTGGTCCCTGACCTCATCAAGTTCCATTAATTCTCCCATCCTCTACTCCATAGGTTTAGGAACTTCTGAATCTTCTTGGAAGATGAATTTATACACTGGTAAGAGATTATACAAAGGGATCATGGCTTGAGTCCCATACATAGGCTAAAAAAGTGATTTTCCAATGGTTTTCTTCACAATGATCCTATCTGCCCATAAGTCTAGTCTTAAATTGGAATCTGAAGCCTTTTTATTGTTATCCAACATTCTCTTCATGATCTTTAGGATGCTCTTATTGCTGGATTCAGCTTGCGCGTTTGCCTTTGGATGATATGGTGAGTAATATGAGATCACTATACCATAGGATTGGCAAAATGCTTTGAACTCATCTGATCTAAAGCACATCCCATTATCAGTTATAATTCTTGCCAGTACTCTGAATCTAGTGATGATATTTTCTAGTAGAAAGTTTGTTACAACTCTACTAGTTTGTTTTATAGATACAACCTCTACCCATTTTGTGAAGTAGTTTGTGGCTACTAATATCCACCTATGTCCTCTAGTAGATTTTTTTGCAATCTCTCCTATTAGTACCTGCATAAACATTCAGGTTTCAAGTATTTAAATCCGAAGGCACCTTCCATAAAATCCAAAGAATTCTAAATATTTTGGCCTTTGCAGTTGAGAAGTGCAAAAAACAATTTTAAATGCATGTATCTTTGTATGTACAAAGGGGTTTGTATCTACATTGGGGAATCTATCACAGAATATTACCAGAATATTCTATACTTGTATATGAGGGTTTGCTTGTATATTGTGCTGTATGTTTTACATACAATGACTAGATGCAAAGGAAAACATGCAAAGAAGATATACATTGGCAGCATACAAGCGAAACATACAAGGGTCAATGTACATCGAGACAGGTGCAAAGGTGAATGTATGTCCAACATACATTGGGAATGTACATTGCAAATATACAAAGTAGCTAGCCTGCATTCGCTACAGTGAAAGGGGTTTGTATTTGTGAGATGCAAGTGCAATATACATTTGCCACATACAACGGAAAGATGCATCAGTCGATGCATATGCAAGAAGAACCATGTACATTTGTAAATATAGAAGGGGCCTTGTGTATTCGGCACTATACAAAGAAGCATAGATACATGTGGTGGGGTCCACCTCACATACAAAGCGGAATGTATATGCAGTATACATTCACTCTATGCAAAGAGGAAATATACAAGGTGAAACATGCAAGCAAGTCAATGGCAGTCAACGTCAGTTATGGGGACCACCAGTTTTATGTTCGCATTGTATATGTGACATACATGCCGATATACAAAAGAAAACATACAATCTGGATCTGATTGAAAATCAAATGCATTGAATAAAATTTGGGGTCTACAGCTTGTATATGTAGTGCTTGTATATGCCGATATACAATGGCAGATGTAATGAGAAGAATGCAGGCCGAATTTCAAAGGTTTTCAAGTCCTATTGATAAATGCAGTGGAATCTACGATGCATGTATATTGGATTTGTACATGCAATATACAAAGTGATATGCAAGAATAGAGATACAATGTGGAAGTCGATGGTGTTTTCAAAATGTTTTATAATGTTTTGAGGTCCGCACCTTGTATGTATATTGCACTTGTATGTGCATTTTACAATGCAATATGCAAAAGAAGAGATACATTGGCATGTCGCCGAGACCTTATACATCGGCGGATACCTTCAGGGTTTCCCTGATGGCCAATGGAGATGAAGATGTCATGACAACGGAGAACTAATCAGGGGCTGCCATGTGTCCAGACAGTTGCATGTATATGCATTCTATATATACAAAGATTTAAAAGGTTATTGGGGCGGAAAAGGCAAAATGAGTGTTGTGATGGGGAAAGTCAAATGACATAAAGTGCCTACATGGCATGATTCTATTGGACGATGACTTTTCAGCTTGTTTTGGGAACTGCAGATCTTAGCGATAGGAAGGAATTCGACAGTCATGGTTTAAACTTTCAACAGTGAAGGGTTTCTTGTGTGAGTTGCATCTTTTCTAGCAGGAATCTTCAAAGCACGGGCTGTTGCTACATCCTATAGGTTGGTATGCTATAAATGGCAAAGGAATTACAGAGATATGGTATGAATGACAGATCAACTACCCAATCGATGAGGAAAATCTTCAGGCGGCGGTGCAGATCCTGATCTCACCTGCAGATCATTGGTGCTTGTTGAAGACTTGGGCATTTTTTGGGGAAAAATAATGAAAGACAGAGCATTTTCTGGGCTATTCTATTTCTTTTGGAGTTTATGAGTTGCATTTGAGTGCATCTTGCACATATGTTTAATTCCTTGTCATTTTATATGAGAAATGCTTTAACGCATGTGTTTAGTTGTCTATCTCCATTTGTTGTATGCATAGCTTCTTTTGAATCTGGTTGCTAAGGGCTTCTCTGATTCTAGAATACAGACTTGCTATATTGCATGCTTGATCTCTGACTTCCATTCAAGGAGAGGATTAAATTTTTTTAGGTTGAGTATGGAGAAGAATTTATGTCAACTGGGATGTATGTATGTAGAGACATTTAAATACTTATCCTTGGGTGGTGTTTGTAAGGCAAATACCAGTCCTAACCCCTTGAAACTTGAATGCCAATTGCAAGCCATTCTCTTGTATACGTCTAGTTGACTCCTTGCCTTGAGATAAGCACTGGTCTGCCCCTAGATTAGTAGTTATGATCCAAAACCCCCTGTCTTCCATCCAAACATCAAAACAAACCATTTCATAATTCCAAACTGTTAGTTGTAGGAGTAGGAATACGACCCCTGCATACTCTGATCATCAACCACTTAATTATGTCCAGGAATGTTGCCAAACTTATGATGTATCATGCATATTTTGGTCCAAACATGAGAGTATTTTGCCTGTTGTTGTAAAGCTAAATCTTTCTATCATTGGGTGAGTCAAAGCAAAAGCTTTAGCTATAGGGATACCCCCCTAGGTGCAGCAGAACCAAAAGTGAAGCGGAGGCAGCTCAAACAACCTCCTGTATCTGTTGGCCGAATCTACCTATACATTGGAACTAGCAAACCCTCTGTCAATTCGGACACTAACAAAAATGGTGACTCCCCTGAGGAGTAAAGAGAAAGAGTGAATTTGTGCCCAAATGAGTCACTAACAGAAATGGTGAATCTGCTGAGGAAATAATGTCATATCCATGAAGGTGTGAGTCTAAAAGATTGAAGAATCAGACTTGGAAAGTGTTTTGTTGCAGCAAACAAAAGAAAAAGTTGTATGTGTGGCTTTGCTATGGGAGAACTTGATAAAAGACACAAAATCTATTAGATGTTCTTTGTCTCAGTCAGGGAAAGGGATTTTTAGCTACTGCAACATATCCAGTATTTTCACATGTTTTGGTTTTTCAAAAACCATGGTATTTTTTAAGTTTTAAAAGATTCCCTATTTGGTGAAACAACACTAGTTAAAAGGGAAATATTGGTGATGAGGTTGCATGCTTTTGTAAGAACCTAGTTTGCATTTCAAAAGAAGTATGCAATGTTGTTGAAAAGACTCATTTAGAGGACTTTAGGAAAGCTGAAATAGCAGTTTGCATTTTAAAAAGCCTAAAGTCATTGTTGATTGAAAATCTGTGTTGAGAAGAGGACTACAAAAAACATATAAAGATGTATTATCATCCCATGCACCCTTGTGAGATGTCAAACACAACTAAGTATAATAATCAGTCCCAACCTTGTAATAGAAGGAGTTTCAACATTGACAAATATAAGCCCATAAATTTCAATGGTATTTGTGGTTATCCAAATGCTTTTCCATCTAAAATCAGAATGCATTTTCCCAAATTCAATGGTCTAAAGGGTGAATCAGCTGAGAGACACTTGTAACAGTTTATAAAAGTGATAGATGATTTTGAGATTGACCATGAAGATGTAGTTAGTAGATTATTTGTTCAATCCCTAGATGAAGATGCAAGGGGCTGGTTCTCCTATCTTCTAGCTTACTTTGTCAGCTCTTGGCAAGAATTCAAATCTACATTTCTAGCACAATATGGTGAGAGAATTTTTGAATATGCAATTATTAGTGATTTTATGTATATTCATATTGAAGAAGATGAGTTAATTCCAGCCTTTAACCTCAGATTTATGAAGGCATTGAAAAAAATTCTAGAGTGCATGAGGCCTAATGATACATTGTGCCTAGTTGTCTATTTGGGAGCATTTGATAAGAAAATGAGTTATAGATTGAGAGATAAGGAGCCCACCATATTACATCAGGCACATCAGTTTGCAATAGATATTGAAAACAATTGGAGGTATGGAATACAAAAGGGTTATTTCTCTAAAATTTTATGTTGCCCTACAGTCCCCAATATTAATGAAAGATGTAATTCAGGTGTTGAAAATGAATGTCAAAGCACTCACACCCCTGACATCCCTGTTTATGCATCATTCCAAGTTAGTGGTAACTCTGCTATAGAGGAGGATGTCCTAATTTGCCTGCCAAATTAAGTTGATGGTGTTGATTTTTCAAGTGATATTTACATGCCAGTCCTCAACAAAGAGCATTCATGTTTAAATGATCCAGTTGTGCAAAGTTGTGATCATATGGATCAAGAATCAATATCAGTTTCATCAGAAAGTATTAGAGGGCTGGAGAATGATATAGATAGTTCAACTTTAGAGTGCATTGAAATAGCAAAAGTCTTGTATGTGGGGCAATCAGATGATAAGAATGATATCCATGATCAATTCATGGATCATGTTTGTTCTTCTTATGACTATAGGTTGGATAATGAAAAAGGGTTGGATTTTCATGAAGAAGAAATAGAGACCTTTGCAATGAGTATAAATCCCCTTTATGATAAGCCTGCAAATGCATTTGACATTATGAGTCATGACCTTCATTGGTGCAGGATTAACCCTCTATTTGAGGATGATACTGATTTGCAAACTGTGGATAATGAATGTTCATCATCAAGTGTGCCAAGTGTGTGGAATGATGGCCATGAGGATCAGGTTTCATTTTCAATGTCAATGAGTGATATAGATGATACTAATGGTCTCATATATTTTGAATGTTTTTAGTTTTTGGATCAGCTGGATGAGTGCTTGGTAATGAGCAATAGCTAGGTAAATGATGATGAATGCCAAATGCAATATGAGGATATACTATCTGAGGAATATGACATGAATACATTACCTAACGCTAATGAATTTTATAGTATGTATGGTTATATCTCTAATTTTGAAATGCAGAGTGACAGAGGCAATATTGACAGAGGCAAGTTTTTAAAAATGGTGAAGTATGTAATTGATAAGATCATCTTGTGGGCAGATTATGTTAGTATTTTCAGTTGTAGTTGGGATAATTTAGATCAGAATCAGGCATTTGATAGGAGGAGGTTATGGTTTTTCATTATTGGCTACCCAGGGCTGCCAATATAATCTTCAAAAATGTATTTGTGATGCAGGATGGTGCAACTTTGACTCCGTTGCCTAATGGATAAAGCCTGGTCTGCCAAACCAGAGATTCTGGAGGTCTCACCATGCCTACAAGAGGCATGCCTCCCCAAACAGAGCCAGTGTTGGTGCTTGCATAAACATTTAGGTTTCAAGTATTTAAATCCACAAGCATCTTCCATAAACTCCAAAGAATTCTAAGTCTTTTGGCCTTTGCAGTTGAAAAGTGCAAAAAATAGTTTTAAATGCATGTATCTTTGTATGTAAAAAGGGGTTTGTATGTACATTGGGGAATCTATTGCAGAATATTTCCAGAATATTCTGTGCTTGTATATGAGGGTTTGCATGTATATTGTGTTGTATGTTTGACATACAACAACTAGATGCAAAGGAACACATGCAAAGAAGATATACATTGGCAGCATACAATCGAAACATACAAGGGTCAATGTACATCAAGACAGGTACAAAGGTGAATGTATGTCTGACATACATTGGGAATGTACATTGTAAATATACAAAGTAGCCGGCATGCATTCGCTACAGTGAAAGGGGTTTGTATGTGCGAGATACAAGGGCAATATACATTCGCCACATACAATGGAAAGATGCATCGGCCAATGGATATGCAAGAAGAACCATGTACATTTGTAAATATACAAGGGTCCTTGTGTATTTAGCAACATACAAAGCAGTAGAGATACATGTGGTGGGGTACACCTCACATACAAAGCGGAATGTATATACAATATACATTCGCTATATGCAAAGAGGAAATGTACAAGGTGAAACATGTAAGCAGGTCAATAGTAGTCAATGTCAGTTATGGGGCCCACCGGTTGTATGTTCGCATTGTATATGCGACATACATGCTGATATACAAAAGAAAACATACAATCCAGATCTGATTAAAAATCAAATCCAGTGAATAAAATTTGGGGTCCGCAGCTTGTATATGTAGTGTTTGTATGTGTCGATATACAATGGCGAATGCAATGAGAAGAATGCAAGTTGGATTTCAAAGGTTTTCAAGTCCTATTGATAAATGCAATGGAATCTGTGGTGTATGTATATTGCATTTGTACATGCAATATGCAAAGTGACACGCAAGAATAGAGATACAAGGCAGAACCTGATGGTGTTTTCAAAATGTTTTATAATGTTTTGAGGTCCGCACCTTGTATGTATATTACACTTGTATGTGCATTATACAATGCGATATGCAAAAGCAAAGGAGATACATTGGCATATTTTCTAGTAGAAGTTTGTTACAACTCTACTAGTTGTTTGTTTTATAGATACAACCTTTACCCATTTTTGTGAAGTAGTTTGTGGCTACTAATATCCACCTATGTCCTCTAGTAGATTTTTTTGTAATCTCTCCTATTGGTGCCTACATAAACATTCAGGTTTCAAGTATTTAAATCTGAAGGCACCTTCCATAAAATCCAAAGAATTCTAAGTATTTTGGCCTTTGCAGTTGAAAAGTGCAAATTTTTTTTTTAAATGCATGTATCTTTGTATGTACAAAGGGGTTTGTATCTACATTGGGAATCTATCGCAGAATATTCCCAAAATATTCTATACTTGTATATGAGGGTTTGCCTGTATATTGTGTTGTATGTTTGACATACAATGACTAGATGCAAAGAAAAAACATGCAAAGAAGATATACATTGGCGGCATACAAGCGAAACATACAAGGGTCAATGTACATCGAGACAGGTGTAAAGGTGAATGTATGTCCAACATACATTGGAATGTACATTGCAAATATACAAAGTAGCTAGCGTGCATTCACTATAGTGAAAGGGGTTTGTATCTGCGAGATGCAAGTGCAATATACATTTACCACATACAACGGAAAGATGCATCAGCTGATGCATATGCAAGAAGAACCAGGTACATTTGTAATATACAAGGGGCCTTGTGTATTCGGCAACATACAAAGCAACATAGATACATGTGGTGGGGTCCACCTCACATACAAAGCAGAATGTATATGCAGTATACATTCGCTCTATGCAAAGAGGAAATATACAAGGTGAAACATGCAAGCAGGTCAATGGCAGTCAACGTCAGTTATGGGACCACCAGTTGTATGTTCACATTGTATATGCGACATAAACGCCGATATACAAAAGAAAACATACAATTCGGATCCGATTGAAAATCAAATGTAGTGAATAAAATTTGGGGTTTGCAGCTTGTATATGTAGTGCTTGTATATGCCGATATACAATGGTGGATGCAATGAGAAGAATGCAGACCAGATTTCAAAGGTTTTCAAGTCCTATTGATAAATGCAGTGGAATTTGCGGTGTATGCATATTGGATTTGTACATGGAATATACAAAGCGATATGCAAGAATAGAGATACAAGGTGGAACCCAATGGTGTTTTCAAAATGTTTTATAATGTTTTGAGGTTCGCGCCTTGTATGTATATTGCACTTGTACTGTGCATTATACAATGCGATATGCAAAAGAAGAGATACATTGGCATATCGACAAGACCTTATACATCAGTGGATGCCTCCAGGGTTTCCCCGATGGCCGACAGAGATGATGATGTCATGACAACAAAGAACTAATCAGGGGTTGTCACATGTCCAGATAGTTGTGTGTATATGCATTCTGCATATACAAAGATTTAAAGGCTATTGGGACGGAAAAGGCAAAATGACTATTGCAATGGGGAAAGTCAAATGAGATAAAGCACTTATGTGGCATGATTCTGTTGGACAATGACTTTTAGCTTGTTTTGGGAACCACAGATCTTAGCAATAGGAAGGAATTCGACAGTCATGGTTTAAACTTTCAACACTGAAGGGTTTCCTGTGTTCGCTGCATCTTTTCTAGCAGGAATCTTCAGAGCACGGGCCGTTGCTACATCCTACGGGTTGGTATGCCATAAATGGCAAAGGAATTGCAGAGACATGGTCTGATTGACAGATCAACTACCCAATCAATGAGGAAAATCTTCAGGTGGTGGTGCAAATCCTGATCTCACCTACTTTTCTTCCTCCTTCTCTTTGGTGCATTCAATATTTTGGGTGCCATTCTATGGTGCGTTGTATTTGGCAAAATTTTGAAATGCCAGTGTAATTAATGTTGAGTACACTTTCCTATTGTATATAGTAGACTATGTTACTCATTGGCGGTTGTTGAAGACTTGGGGATTTTTTGGGGAAAAATAACGAAAGACAGAGTATTTTCTAGACTGTTCTATTTCTTTTGGAGTTTATGAGTTGCATTTGAGTGCATCTTGCACTTATGTTTAGTTCCTTGTCATTTTATATGAGAAATGCTTTAATGCATGTGTTTAGTTATCTATCTCCATTTGTTGTATGCATAGCTTTTTTTGAATCTGGTTGCTAAGGGCTTCTCTGATTCTAGAATACAAACTTGTTGTATTGCCTGCTTGATCTCTGACTTCCATTCAAGGAGTGGATTAAATTTTTTAGGTTGAGTATGGAGAAGAATTTATGTCAGCTAGGATGTATGTATGTAGAGATAGTTAAATACTCATCCTTGGGTGGTGGTTGTAAGGCAAATACTATTCCTAACCCCTTGAAACTTGAATGCCAGTTGCAAGCCATTCTCTTGTATATGTCTAGTCAACTCCTTGCCCTAAGATAGGCACCGATCTGCCCCTGGATTAGTAGTTATGATCCAAAACCCCCTATCTTCCATCCAAACATCAAAACAAACCATTTCATAAATCCAAACTATTAGTTGTGGGAGTAGGAATAGGACCCCTGCATACTCTCATCCTCAACCAGTTAATTATGTCCAGGAATGTTGACAAACTTGTGATGTATCATGCATATTTTGGTCCAAAGATGAGAGTATTTTGCCTAGTGTTGTAAAGCTAAATCTTTCTATCATTGGGTTAGTCAAAGAAAAATCTTTAGCTATAGGGATACCCCCTAGGTGTAGCAGAACTAGAAGTGAAGGGGAGGCAGCCCACGCAACCTTTCGTATCTATTGGCTGAATTTGCCTGTACATTAGACTGGCAAATCCTCTGTCGATTCAAACACTAACAGAAATGGTGACTCCCCTGGGGAGTAAAGAGAAAGAGTGAATTTGTGCCCAAATGAGTCACTAACAGAAATGGTGACTCTGCTGAGGAAATAATGTCATATCCATGAAGGTGTGAGTCTAAAAGATTGAAGAATCAGACTTGGAAAGTGTTTTGTTGCAGCAAACAAAAGAAAAAGTTGTATGTGTGGATTTGTTGTGGGAGAACTTGATAAAAGACACAAAATGTGTTAGATGTTCTTTGTCTCAGTCAGGGAAAGGAATTTTCAGCTGCTACAACATATCTAGTATTTTCACATGTTTTGGTTTTCAAAAAACCATGGTATTTTTTAAGTTTTAAAAGACTCCCTATTTGGTGAAACAACACTAGTTAAAAGGGAAATATTGGTGATGAGGTTGCATGCTTTTGTAAGAACCTAGTTTGCATTTCAAAAGGAGTATGCAATGTTGTTGAAAAGACTCATTTAGAGGACTTTAGGAAAGCTGAAATAGCAGTTTGCATTTTAAAAAGCCTAAAGTCATTGTTGATTGAAAATCTAAGTTGAGAAGAGGGTTGCTAAAAATATATAAAGATGTATTATCATCCCATGCACCCTTGTGAGATGTCAAACACAACTAAGTATAATAATCAGTCCCAACCATGTAATAGAAGGAGTTTCAACATTGACATATATAATCCCATAAATTTCAATGGTATTTGTGGTTATCCAAATGCTTTTCCATCTAAAATCAGAATGCATTTGCCTAAATTCAATGGTCTAAAGGGTGAATCAGCTGAGAGACACTTGCAATAGTTTATAAATGTGATAGACGATTTTGAGATTGACCATGAAGATGTAGTTATGAGATTATTTGTTCAATCCCTAGATGAAGATGCAAGGGGCTGGTTCTCCTATCTTCTAGCTTACATTGTCATATCTTGGCAAGAATTCAAATCTACATTTCTAGAACAATATGCTGAGAGAATTTTTGAATATGCAATTATTAGTGATTTTATGTATATTCATATTGAAGAAGATGAGTTAATTCCAGCCTTTAACCTCATATTTATGAAGGCATTGAAAAGAATTCTAGAGTGCATGAGGCCTAATGATACATTGTGCCTAGTTGTCTATTTGGGAGCATTTGATAAGAAAATAAGTTATAGAATGAGAGATAAGGAGCCCACCACATTACATTAGGCACATCAGTTTGCAATAGATATTGAAAATAATTGGAGGTATGGAATACAAAAGGGTTATTTCTCTAAAATTTTATGTTGCCCTGCAGTCCCCAATGTTAATGAAAGATGTAATTCAAGTGTTGAAAATGAATGTCAAAGCACTCACACCCTCTACATCCCTATTTATGCATCATTCCAAGTTAGTGGTAACTCTGCTATAGAGGAGGATGTCCTGATTTGCCTGCTAAATTAAGTTGATGGTGTTGATTTTTCAAGTGATATCTACATGCCAGTCCTCAGCAAAGAGCATTCATGTTTAAATGATCTAGTTGTGCAAAGTTGTGATCATATGGATCAAGAGTCAATATCAGTTTCATCAGGAAGTATTAGAGCACTGGAGAATGATATAGATAGTTCAACTTTAGAGTGCATTGAAATAGCAAAAGTCTTGTATGTGGGGCAATAAGATGAAAAGAATGATATCCATGATCAATTCATGGATCATGTTTGTTCTTCTTATGACTATAGGTTGGATAATGAAAAAGGGTTGGATTGTCATGAAGAAGAAACATAAACCTTTGCAATGAGTATAAATCCCCTTTATGATAAGCCTGCATATGCATTTGATATTGTGAGTCATGACCTTCATTGGTGCAGGATTAACCCTCTATTTGAGGATGATGATACTAATTTGCAAACTATGGATAATGAATGTTCATCATCAAGTGGGCCAAGTGTGTGCAATGATGGCCATGTGGATCAGGTTTCATTTTCAATGTCAATGAGTGATATAGATGATACTAATGGTCTCATATATTTTGAATGTTTTTAGTTTCTGGATCAGCTGGATGAGTGCTTGGTAATGAGCAACAGCTAGGTAAATGATGATGAATGCCAAATACAATATGAGGATATACTATTTGAGGAATATGACATGCATACATTACCTAATGCTAATGAATTTTATAGTATGTATGGTTATATCTCTAATTTTGAAATGCAGAGTGACAGATGCAATATTGACAGAGGCAAGTTTTCAAAAATGGTGAAGTATGTAATTGATAAGATCAGCTTGTGGGCAAATTATGTTAGTATTTTAAGTTGTAGTTGGGATAATTCAGATCAAAATCAGGCATTTGATAGGAGAAGGTTATGGTTTTTCATTATTGGCTGCCTAGGGCTGCCAATATAATCTTCAAAAATGTATTTGTGATGCAGGATGGTGCAACTTCAACTCTATTGCCTAATGGATAAAGCCTTGTCTGCCAAACCAAAGATTCTGGAGTTCTCACCATGCCTGCAAGAGGCATGCATCCCCAGATAGAGCCAGTGTTGGTGCCTGCATAAACATTTAGGTTTCAAGTATTTAAATCTAGAAGCATCTTCCATAAACTCCAAAGAATTCTAAGTCTTTTGGCCTTTGCAGTTGAAAAGTGCAAAAAATAGTTTTAAATGCATGTATCTTTGTATGTAAAAAGGGGTTTATATGTACATTGGGTAATCTATCATAGAATATTTCCAGAATATTCTATGCTTGTATATGAGGGTTTGCATGTATATTGTGTTGTATGTTTGACATACAATGACTAGATGCAAAGGAATACATGCAAAGAAGATATACATTGGCGGCATACAATCGAAACATACAAGGGCCAGTGTACATCGAGACAGGTACAAAGGTGAATGTATGTCTGACATACATTGGGAATGTACATTGTAAATATACAAAGTAGCCGGCATGCATTCTCTACAGTGAAAGGGGTTTGTATGCGTGAGATACAAGGGCAATATACATTCGCCACATACAATGGAAAGATGCATCGGCCAATGGATATGCAAGAAGAACCATGTACATTTGCAAATATACAAGGGTCATTGTGTATTCAGCAACATACAAAGCAGCAAAGATACATGTGGTGCGGTCCGCCTCACATACAAAGCGGAATGTATATGCAGTATACATTCGCTATATGCAAAGAGGAAATGTACAAGGTGAAACATGTAAGCAGGTCAATAGCAATCAATGTCAGTTATGGGGCCCACCGATTGTATGTTCACATTGTATATGCAACATACACGCCGATATACAAAAGAAAACATACAATCTGGATCCAATTGAAAATCAAATGCAGTTAATAAAATTTGGTGTCCGCAGCTTGTATTTGTAGTGCTTGTATGTGCTGATATACAATGGCGGATGCAATGAGAAGAATGCAGGTTGGATTTCAAAGTTTTTCAAGTCCTATCGATAAATGCAGTGGAATCTGTGGTGTATGTATATTGCATTTGTACATGCAATATGCAAAGTGACACGCAAGAATAGAGATACAAGGTGGAACCTGATGGTGTTTTCAAAATGTTTTATAATTTTTTGAGGTCTGTGCCTTGTATGTATAGTGCACTTGTATGTGCATTATACAATGCGATATGCAAAAGCAAAGGAGATACATTGGCATATCACATTGTTTTATAATGCACTTGAGGTCTCAGTGATTGAATGCACTTGAGATCCGGGGTTGCTATGTAAGTAGAGACAGTTAAATACTTATCCTTGGGTGGTGTTTGTAAGGCAAATACTAGTCCTAACCCCTTGAAACTTGAATGCCAATTGCAATCCATTCTCTTGTATACGTCTAGTCAACTCCTTGCTCTGAGATAGGCACCAGTCTACCCCTGGATTAGTAGTTATGATCCAAAACCCCTGTCTTGCATCCAAACATCAAAACAAACCATTTCATAATTCAAACCTATTAGTTGTAGGAGTAGGAATAGGACCCCTGCATACTCTCATCCTCAACCAGTTAGTTATGTCCAAGAATGTTGCCAAACTTGTGATGTATCATGCATATTTTGGTTCAAACATGAGAGTATTATGCCTGTTGTTGTAAAGATAAATATTTCTATCATTGGGTGAGTCAAAGCAAAATCTTTCTAAAAGCTATAGGCATACCCCCCTTGGTACGGCAGAACCAGAAGTGAAGAGGAGGCAGCTCACGCAACCTCCTATATCTGTTGGCTGAATTTGTCTCTACATTAAAATTGGCAAACCCTCTACCAATTTAGATACTAAAATCTCCTATGAAATCAATCCCCCACTGGTGGCATGGATCCTCAACTTGCAAAGGTCTTAAAGGCAATGCCCCTTGATACTTCAATTTTTTAGAAAATCTCTGGCATGCTTCACATTTCCTAGTATAATCATAAGCATCATTGAAAACCCTAGGCAAATAGTAACCTGCCCTTAATACCTTACAACAAGTAGTTTTTGTTGAGAAATGTCCTCCACACACTTCTTTATGCATCTCCTTTAGAACATGCTTTGATTGATTTTCATTTAGGCACAACAATAGAACACCATCCTTATTTTTCCAATAGAGGTCTCCCTCCATAAGTACATATTTTGAAGCTCTCAGCTTAAGAGTCCCTTTCTTGTTATCATCAAATCCTTTAGGACATTTCATATGTTTAAGATAGTATACAATATTAGTGTACCATGGTGTATGCTCAATGCTAGAAATCATGTTATCTTCATTATTCAAATTGCACACCCGGGCAGCTTAAATATTTATTTCAACCATTAATTTGATAAGACCTTGTCCTCTTACTAGTTTAGTGATTTGGATCTCTATGTCAAATTCTTGAATTCTATTGATCCATCTACATCTCCTCCTAGTCACTTCCGTTTGGACAAACACATCTTTTACTACAGCATTGGGTACATAGGCTATCACTTTCACTCCCATCAGATATGGTCAAAATGTTTTGACAGCCTTTACTAATGCATATGCCTATTTTTCTATAATGTCATATTTTAACTTTGCCTCTTGGAGAGATTTACTAAAGAATGACATGGGCTTCTCATACCTTTCGTCATTCTTTTGTAGCATTACTGCTACAGTTGTTTGATAGGATGCAAATGAAAAAATATGGAATGGTTTATTGAAATTAGGGGATTTTAATACCGGGGCTTCTTTGATTCCTTTTTTAATTGATGTGAATGCATCTATGTCCTTAGTTGTCCAATCAATCTTTGCACCCTTCTTCAACATCTTTGATACTGGGTTCACTATTTTAGCAAAGTTTGATATAAATCTCCTTACAAAATTAATTTGCCCAAAGAAGGACTAAATGGATTTAACTATCTTAGGAGCTTCCACGCTTTCTAGATCAATCCTTACTCCATCCTTGGACACCATATGTCCTAATAACTTTCCCTGTGTTACTGCAAAATGACATTTTTTAGGGTTCAGGGAAATGCCATATTCCACCACTCTGATAAATATTTTTTCAAGGTATGCAACATGGTCTTCTGCTTTCATGGAATATGCAGTAAGATTGTCTTGGTATACTACCATTATTACATTGATCATATCAGCAAAGGCAACATCCATGGCTCTCTGGAAAGTTGCACCAGCATTTGTAAGTCCAAATGACATCCTGACATATACATATGTTCCCCATGGTGTGGTGAAAGTTGTTTTGTATTGTTCTGATTCCTTAACTTTCACTTGGTTATAGTCTGAAAAATCATCCATCATAGATAATAATTCACATCATGTTACCCTCTGGAACAAGGCTTCCATGTTTGGAAGTGGGTAGTTATCTTTGAGAGATGATACATTCAAATTTTAGAAATCCACACAGAGTCTTATTTCTCCATTTTTCTTTCTGACAGGTACCAAATTAGAAACCCAAGATGAATGTCTAATAGGCTTGATGATACCCCCTCCTTAAGCTTCAAAAGTTCCTCATGCATTTTGGGTTCTAAGGTAGGATTTATGGGTCTCTATTTTTGTCTAAAGGGTTTTGTATCAGGTTTGAGTGGAATTTCATGTTGGAACAAATCTTCTCTGTATGCCTTAAGATCATCATAGGACCAAGCAAAGACATGCTTATATTTCCTTAATAATACAATCAACATCTTTCTAATTGTAGGACTTATCTTTTTCCCAATGTATACCTTTTTTGGTGCTATTTCAGTGCCCAAGTTAATTTCCTCAATATCCTCTCTTTTTACTAGTGTTTGTTTCATGAGAGCTGTATCATTTCCATCAAACACTCTCTCTAATGCCACAAGTCCCTTAGGAATCTTGTTAGTTTTTTGTTGCACAACTTCTTTGCCAAATAAGGTTTGCTTGCCATCTACTTCCTTTACAAATGCATTGAAATCAATTTCTTGACCCTCATATTGGTCGATGCAATGTAAGAATTTAATCAGATCAGTGTCATCATTGAAAACTTGCCAGTTATAGAAATTGTCTAGGATTGTCAGTCTGGTTTTGAATTCAACTTCAGTAATGCCTACCAATGTGACATCATCCCTTTTTAAGGCTATATTTTCTAGGAAGTCTGCCATTATATTTTTTGATCTATCCACCCAATTAATGGAGAAGGCATCAAACAATTCAATATCATCCCAAACAACATTTCTATATTGTTTTAATCTTCTATTCTTGGATGAGTACTTCCCTTTGATTTGAGATATGATCCATTCTGAATCCCCATAGACAACAACGCATTTTATCTTATGTTTTATGACAATGTCCAATCCTATGAGCAGAGCTTCATACTCTGTTATGTTATTGGTCCATTCAAATGTTAACATGAATGAATATTTGAAAGTTTTACCAGTAGGTGAAATAAATAATACCCCAACTCCATTGTCGGCCTTGCTATATGCACCATCAAAATATATCTTCCATACACCACACTCATCAAGTTGGGCCTCTTGATGTATATGATTAGTGTTCTGTAATTCTGGTTGACATTTTTCAATTCTGAATGCACCAAGGTTGGTATCACAGAAAAAAAATTACTTGATTTTGATCAATGCATTCTATGATATTCTCATATCTTGGCTCTGTGTAAAGTTTAATTTCTTTTCCTCCCACTGGTATAGTAGCATAGGATAGATCCAACTAGACATTTCCTCTAGCTATTGCAATCCATTGTCTGGATAACAACATTCCATAGTAGGGTGGGATGTCCACTATAGTGATGTCAATCTTATATGCTACCTCAGGGTAGGTAGCTAACCTTATCTCCACATCCCACATAATTCCCACAACCAGGATGGATCTGTTGCCCATTGCATAACATTTTCCATATGCAGTATCAACCCACATACCTAATTCTTACATGACAGCCATAGGCATAATGTTCATGGCTACACTTGAGTCAATCATGCAATTTCTCACTAGTCTATTTCTTATCAGTAGAGTGGTGTAAAATGGATCAACCTGAGAGGGGTTCCTTGTCAAGGTGTAACCCAGATATACTTAAGGAGTTCTAGCAGCCTCAATTTGAACATTATTTATTTTGATTTTAGGTTTTTCTTGCTTCTTTTTTGGTATCTTTGAAATCATCTTGACCACTATATTTGTATATTGATATATCTTCATCAATTCAAGGAGTGGTACTAATATTTTTATTTGAGACACTTCTTGGGATATATCAAATGAGGGGGTCATTGTTTGATCCATTTTTTCTATTTTATTATGCCTCTTTTCTTTAGTGGGTGTTTTGTCTTTTGTCTTACCCTGTTCAATCATTGTTGGCTCTTTAGGTACATGTCTCATATTGTCTTTATTATGAGTTTGATCTTTCAGAAACACACTCCTAGGTACTCCTTGATCTACGTTAACTGTTTTGTTTCTTAGATTATAATTACTCTTGGTCTGTACCACTGTAGCCATTGTAAGAGCCATCCTTTCTTCTTCAGTTGGTTTTCTCCATTGGTCATGTGACGGCATATTATGATTATAAATAGTTTCCTCATAATGACCTTGATCTAAGAATACCTCTTATCCTCCCGTACTAGTGTTATATCTTTGATTTCCCACATCATATTCATATCCATCCTCCTCCGTGGATGAATATCCTTCATCAATTTGATGAGGTCTGAATGCTAGCATGTTTATAGTATGGCTATCTCTTTCTTGACTATAAGGCATTTCGTACTCTTGTACTGATTGTGCCACCACACAATAATCAGGTGAGTAGGTAAGATTACATGGTAGGTACCATGGGTTATTTTCCACTGTATGGGTCCCATTTCATTTTAGGGGATTAAGAGTATCCTTCCCATAATTCTACTTTCTATTATTTTCCAAAGGCCTTCCATCTTTCCAATTGGTATTATAAGACATGGCATGCAACCTTGGCCTTTCATTCTATAATAATTATTTTGTTTTGATTGATTATTGTTTGGAGCTGGTACAACCTTTGGATTTTCTCTTCTCCCAAGTTTTCCTGTTGATCTTCTATTGATTTCAATAGTAATGACTACTTTCTGAGCTTCTGCTAATGTCAAAGGAGCTTTGTTTCTGAGCTCATATCCAGTCTTAGGATCAAAAGCATTTAAGTATAAAATCAGGGCCATACGATCCTAAGGCTTCAACTCTAATGGGATTTTATGATATATTTTTGTAAACCTTTGGTTGAAATCCTTCACAGATTCATTATGATTCTTTTAAATACTAGTCAATTCATGAACAAAAAAATTTGGATCAAACTAGCTTCCATACTGTTCTTTGAATTGATGCTTGAAGTCTTCATAAGAGCAAATCGATGCATCAGGCAAATTTTTACATAGGTCTCTGGCATCTTCAACAAGGGACAACATAAATAACTTCATTAAGACATCTTCATATTGCACTTTGAAATTATCCATGACTATTTCAAAATTTCTAATGTGTTCTTCTGTAGAGATGGCATTGTTTCCAACAAATTTTTGGAGAGCATTCCTTAGATCATTATCAATAGGATCAGGACATACTTGAAATCCAGACAAGTCTAGTTGTCTGTATCTATTGATGTTAAGGGGCCCTTATAGTCATTGATTTAATTGGTACTTATTATGAGGTTGTTGATTTGGTTGGTATTGGTTATGAGGAGGATATTGTTTTGGATTTAGATGTGGGTTCATATTTTGATGTTGTGGCATAGCATATTGTTGGCTAGGGGGTGGATACAGATTTGCTATATGTTGAGAGGTGTTATGGGTGATGAACGGTCTTGTATTTCTTGAAGGAATATTTGGTGGGGCATAACTTCCAAGTGGTGGTTGTGGATTAGATGAGCTACCTGCATTCTAGTGTACATTTTGTTGTACATTCCTTGGAACATACCCTCCTTGTTTGTGTGGAGCTACATATTTCTAGTTGGCTACTTTAGTTCTATCTTTTACCTATTCTATTTCCTGTTTCAACTAACTTTCAACTTCCCTTAACTTAACAAGTTCAAGTTCTTCCTACAACTTGAGCAAGTTTTGCTACATCTCAACCTTGCTTCTCATGTCCTTTGGTGGACTGTTATCCATTTGTATAGGAGTTCCCTGACTTATGAGCCCTTGTTGAATTCCTCCACCTTGTTGTAATGACATTTCATAGGCATATTCTGGATGCTTCTAATCTATTTCCCTCATGATTTGAGCTCCATACTCAAGTTGCCTTTGGGGATTAGGCCTATATTGGTCTAAAACATTATTAGATAACCCATAACTTTGGGATAAGTTCTCATTTTACTTGATTAGAGGAATGAAACTATTATGGGTTATAATAGGTTGTTGTGAAGTATTCTCCTAAGTATTCTAATTATTATTTTGTTGTGATTGGTTTGATGACCCATTTTTCTTTGAAGGAGCTCTTAGGGGTGGGGATGATTGTAATTTTCTACCATCATTTTTAGATCTCCTACTGTCCATGCTACTTTAAGCATAAAATAATTTATATTGTTTATAGAGTTGCCACCATCAGAGTTATACCTTTTAATTTTCTAAATCTAAGAATATGGTCTCTTACCAAGTCCTCTTGTATGTTTTCCCCAGTAGAGTCACCAATTTGTTGGATCTCAAAAACATTAGTTTTAGACCACAAGAGGGTGCCAATCTCTTGATACATTTTTGGTCAACAAGACAAGGTTTGTGCAACTAGAAACCCCCTACTCTTTAGGTTCTGCCAGACCTAGGCGGGTATACCTAAATGACAAAGAAAATTTGGAAATCCAAATGGATTCTAATTTAGGAAATTCTACTCACTATGGCACACTAATGTGATATAATTTCAGAGCTTACTAACTAAGTCCTAATAAAAATGTTTGATTTATCAAGAATATGGATTAGATTTGCATAAACTATTCTATGTTTGATCGGTGCCTAATCTATTGGGTGAATGGAGTTAGTGGATGGATGATGATTATGGAAGCAGATGTGTAGGATTGGTAGGTCTATTTTATAGCTTAACTCTAACTTGTTGGGCACTTGGAATGTTTGCACCTTATGCAAATGTGAAGGCCTATAAGTTACTGTGCTCTTCTTTAATTATCCCAGTGATATTCCTCTAAATTACTATGATCTTATAAAAGGAATTTAATTCTTAGTTTGAGGGAAACCAATCACAATAATGATTTCAAAAGGATTTTAATCCTTAGTAGGAACCAATCAAAATGAATTACTTGAAAGTATGTTTAATTCTCTCCAACCAGAAACCAATCAGAATAACCACACACCAACAACAAATGTGTTGTGACAAATTATATAAGTTTGAATAATTAAAAAGAACCACTATGGAGACAATACAACAACATATAAGCATTTAAATCAACACAACAGTTGAACACTGAAATAGATCACCATGTAAGATCAACTTGGTCGATTATATTGCTTCAGATAATATATAGTAATTGCATAAGTCTTTGAAATATGAAAGTAGATGAGTGAGATGGATGCAATCCATCTTCTTACTAATGCCTCCTCTAATATATGAAATGAAAAAATGATGATCATCTAACTACTACTTCTCTAACTTATATAGCAATATTGTGAAAAGGATGCACCTCTTTATAAGCATCTTTCGAAATTCTAATTAACAATTACAAACTATCATTAAGCTCTAATGAGCCATAAATTGGTTTGAGTAACATGGTCCAAATATTTTTTACTTAAATGGGTATCTACACACTCAACAACATTCTTTGCAGCAAACTCCATGCCAATCATTTTCTCCATGCATACACAGGCCTCTTCCAATGCCAGATCTTCACTTTTAGTTGTCTCCAATGCTCTATAGGATTAGTTGGCATTCCTTCACCCATTCTTGCTGACTTTTCAAAATTTTATTACCACTAAACAATGCAAGCACTCCTTCCTTGGAAGCATTAATGAATGCATTAGCCTCTGCATGAAGTTCCTCGTGAAAATCTGTAGGTTTTCTAATCAAGTCCATGGCATTGGTAATGACTCTAGCATCAAGAGTGTCTCTATTCTGTATTTCTTGGATCTTTTCTTGAAGTTCGTCAGTTAACCTTCTATGTTCTTAGAGAGAAGATTGATTTTTAGAATAAGTAATCCAAAACTTATTCATCCATATCATCATGTTAGCATGTCTTTTTTGGAACACTATGGAAAGTGCATCAAACCTAGCCCTGACTATCTGGGCATTCACCTATGATGCTTCATGCTTATCCTTTTTCTAAGAGATTTCCCCTTGAGTTAACATTTTGGCGGGCACTAAATCGCTTAAAAAATCATTTTCTTTATGCATCCTCGCACAGTTCAATTTATAGATACCCCTTTCTTTGATCAACATTTGAATATGTGCTTTATTCAATTTTTCCACATTAATGCCAATATCTGTTGTAATCATAGGATCAGTCTCACCTACTTTCAATGTCATTACATGACCAAATGCTCTTTTTGTATCAATAATTGCAAGCATTTGTGTGGAGGGTATAGGGCCCAGATCATGAGAGAATTTTCATCTAGATTGTATCTAGATCTAGCATATACCTCTGTCACACCTTTTGGACTGAGTTTATGCTTGGCATCATTACTATGTAAAAAGATATCAAAAACTAAAGAAGACTTTAAATCCAAACTAGGAAAAATCATTACACTAGACTCCTCTAATAACTTTCTTCCTCTTTCCATAGTCATATTTTTCATTTCATTTTCAACATCTATTTTCAAGGCATTCAACAATTGTTTTTCATTACTTGGTGTAATATTTGAAACTAATTCTCTGATTGTTTTTACCTTGTACTTGTACAAGAAAGATTTGAACTCAAGAGATTGAATGAAATGATCATCTGAGACAAATGATTTATAAGACAACTGCCTAGCATCAATATTAGATATGTCTTCAACTTCTTGTTCCTTGTTTGTAGGCCTATATTCCTCAATTCTCAATTTGGGGATCTTATTAAAATGGCCTTGGGATCTTTCATCAAAAGATCCTTCACTATCAAAAGATAATACTTCTATCTCTTGTGTCTCCCTCATTTTCTATTCAACTTCTTGATTATATTCATCAATGGCTAAATCAGCATCTACTCCATCTAGGTTCCTTATGATATCATCATGAGGAAATGACACATGAAAATATCCACTCAAATTTTGTTTCCTTCTAGCATAATCAATAAAACCTTCAAGATCAAATCATTTTCTTGGTGTTGCTTTCCTCATGTTGAAATGGGACAATTTGTCCAAAATAAGATCATATCCTTCTTTGGATAGTACAGTAAAATCTTTGAAACATAATGTACATGGCATAAATGATTGCTTGTTATATGCACTCAAGTTCATAACATTAGAGTAGTCTAGCTGCCTAACAATTTCCAGGTATGCAACTCTATACGACACAGTTTTTGGCAATAGAAAAGGTGTATCTTTGAAACCATAAACTCTAACCATGGTGGAGTCGAGGAAAGAGTACCAATCTCCCCAATTATGATTCATAGTTGGAAGCCCATTGAAATATTTGGGCCTTAAAAATCTTTTGATCTCATTAGATAAAGAATAATTACATGGATAACCATAAAGTCTGTACAATGTTTTAACAAAGAATTCTTCAAAATGCACGTAACTGGAATTAGCAAATCTACTATCCCAAATAGAAGTCCACAGTTGGATGGGTAGTGACTGACCGGTTTTATCCAATTGTGTAATTTTTAATTCATCTGGTAACATTTATAACTCTTGTCCATAGTATAGTATAACATGCATAAGAGATGAATAATGTTTGAAAGACATTGTAGGAGAACCATTTTTGATAGCCATCAATCCTAAATTAATTCCTCTAGAAACATGTGCAACATAGTCAAAGGCGCTTGCATTATGGCATTGAAGGTCTACAACAATTACCATAGGTCATATAGACATAAACTCAAGGACCTTTGTTCCCAATACCTGACCTACTGAATAGTTGGTATACTTCAAATATGGTTCAAATGAATCGACATGAAAGGGAGGCCCATCATTATCCTCAAGTGGCACTAAATTTCCATCTTGTCTAGGCCTATACAATGGCAATCTCAAACCTTTATAAGTAGTGTCCATTCTTGAGTATTCCTTTTCCTAATCTTCATGTACTACATAGGCATATCACATGTGTTATCCAGGTTGAAAACTTCACATAATGCATTTTTAGACACATGTATGAAAGGTTTTCCTTGCAGGTCGCATCTAGCTTTACGGTTTGGATTATAGTGATAAGCCAAGAGTTTTACAAGATCAATATAACCAAAGATGTCAGTGACAACTAGTTTCCTCAAATTGAAGATCTAAGGGTTGCAGACGGGTTTGAATCTATGTCTTTGATAGTAATGGAACATAAATAGTTCGTATCCCCTAATAGGGGTCCACACATTTCCTATGTGTTTACATTTATCCTCTAATTTCTCGACATTGGCCCTTAACTGTGCAGTTCTCCTAGCCTTTGGTCCTAAACTAGGTAATTGATCTATGAGATCTTGGTTTAATTTTCTTTCTTTTGTTTTCTCTTCATGTCCCGACTTTGTTTTCTGCTTTTTTCTTTTAGATTGGCCACTATCCCTTGGTTGTTTTTTAGTTTTTTTTTGGTAGGGTTTTCCATTTTTTATCTCTACCAGGGATCAACACTAGACTACAATCTAATAAGTGCAGGAATGCTTACTTGTATGTGCTAGCTCCCCGACGTCCTGAATTTCTCGACCTTTAATCAATTCTCGTCTTTCTCTACTGCAACCCTTGAAGACTTCTTTTGGCTAAGTCCCAAATCAAAAATGTTCAAATAAGGTTTGTTCAGGTAGCCATTAATGCTAACCACTAGAAGTGAATGTAGTGGATTTCTCAAATTTTGAAATTTTGAGGCAATACAATGCATTTGTATCAGTGAAACTTTTCTAATCTCATGCCGATTCATGTGTTTTAGTTTGGTGCCATCTTTTGTTTATACTTTTATAACCGATCGCCAAGACCCGCTTAATGTGTTTCTGATGCAAAGTGTCCCTTTAGTCCTTTAATTTGATCAAGAAGACTTTTTGATACTCTCATCGACCTTGCACCAATCCCCTTTTTCTTGTATTTCATTTTTTTATATTTTGGGGAGGCATTATGAGTTTTGCCTTGATATTGGGGTGGTCTGGACCATTGGGACTCGTTTTGAACATCAACGAGTGTTTTCTTGATGAATAGTAATCATTTTGTAGTCATCAGGCTGACAAATACCATCGGTAAGAAAATAAGATGATCTTCCTATGTATTAAGTGTCCCTGATATGTTTCTTTTATATCTTTTGTTCATTGGGGTACATCGGTGGGACTCTCACCGAACTTTTCAGTTCTTTCTCATCGGAGTGACTTGTATAGTCAGGAAGATATAAAAAATCCATTCCGATGGTATATGTCACTCTGATACTAGTGTCTCGACTTAGTGGTGAGAGTACATATATCTCTTGTTGAACTTGTGTCCATTGATATGACTTTTGAGATCGACATAGTTTAATATTTTTATTCCGACTTCCTTTCTCTTGCTGATGATTTTTTATTAGTGAGACATTGTGTAATTTCTTCCTGATTATGCACACTTGTTCCCCTTTTGAAACCTTTGATCGCTGAGACTTCCTTCATGTCTTCCTGATATGTATGAAATGTTCAAATAGAGAGCTATAGTTTTTTGATCAGAAAGACATGTTCATGATCTTGCCAATAAGGATCAATTGCTCATTTTGCTCAACTATGGTTAGGAAAAGGCCATATTCATGGAATCATCAGTCATCATGGGCTATAACATGGATATTGTCACACACATTTTGATAGTCAGTGTTGATCATAAAATCAAAGTGTAGAAAATTATTATGGTATGTGGGGGATAAGTGAGTGGTGGGTAGTGAAAAATGTGAATTTTTTTAGTCCTAACATGACCAACCTAAATTGGTCAAGAAAATATGAAATATTAATTCTTTGTAAACATATACTTAATAAATCTCAGAATGTGACACATCTCTTAGATTAAAAACAAGATAATTAGTTTGAAAGTTATGAATTTCTTTCAATATATATCTATTATGAAATCAAACATAATGTATGTGGAAAATTAATAATAATTGCCTATTAAAATTTTAACGAGGTATATATTATATTTTTTTGATTTTTGACAGTTTCCTCTATAATCTCTTTTCATTTTATTATATTTAGTTACAAAATAGTCTATTAGCTTCAAGTATGAAGTTATGGAAACTTTCACAATAACACTAAATCGGTGGTTAAGTTACAATTTTCTTTGGCAAGTTTTAGGACCCCAACTTGCCTAAATCTCAGGTAATCCTAGGACATTTTAGGAGGGAATCCATATTTGAGTTAGATGTATTAACACTTTTTTCATCCAAGTCTAAATATAAACCTAAAAGTTAGCATTTTTTCATCTAGTAGGTTTTTTGTCATTGTCACTATTTCGACCATCATGATCTCACACTTACCTTGGATATATTAAAAAATGACTAAACCCATTATATTTATATTTCCCTTAGTCATATTCAATTGTCTTTGTGTTCACATTTTTCAATTACTTTTTTTATACATTGTAATCATTATCTTTTAGAAGTTATTTTATGTCATTTACAAAGAACAGTGACTATCATATGCTAAGAATAAGAGGTAACTATTGGAATTAGTATTGAAAACTGAGAGGGGGGGTGAATTAGTTGTCTTAAAACTTTTAAAGCTTGTTGCAGTTAATTCTTCTTTACCACTTCTTAACAGATTAATGACATAATCATGAAAAGCAAGAATTAATAAAACATGAGTAGAAACACAAATAACATACTTGACACCAAGATTTTGACATGGAAACCCAATTAAGGGAAAAACCATGGTGGGGGTTAACCCACAAAGATTATACTCTGTTAAAGGTATTACAAAGAGGGGAATGCACATGAATTTGGGCTCAGTGCCCAGAGCTCGCTGCTCAAGAGAGGCTCACTGCCTACAAGAATGTTTACAAAAGGATTACAGATTGTTGAACTGATAAGTAGCATCTACCAATGTAAGAATTTAGTTTCGGTTAAGCGCAAAATACTAATTTTATACACTTCATCTTTATTTTGCCTTGTTTACTGCTCTGCCATAACTCAGACCTTAGATCTCTTCTCCTTCGCACTTCTATCTATCTTTTTCACACTTACTCCATATTTGCATCACTATCACACCCCACATCACTCAAATCCATCGGTTATATATATCTGCATAAACAAACTCAATCACTTATCTGTCGGCCTTATGAAGAACTTAACAATACAAGTACTATGTTTTGTTAGCTAAATCCATACATTAAAATTGATGCGTACCAGAAATAACACCTGTAGGTCACCATTCATGTCATCCAATAACATTATATCCCATACACAACTCACCAAAACACTTCCACTAGATCCGCACAAGGATCTAACACAAGTTGGCATGTTCTTCACTGAGCTGTCTTGTCATATTAGGACCCAGTACTCAAATACTCATAACATTTAATCTGTTTGTCATTAGAGACTGAAATCTTTGATTTGGATTGTTCTGATATTCCTCTACATTCCCTCAAATTCACAACATGCAATAATTAACTGGAGAGATCCGCTGACCAAAATACTGAACTCTACCATATACTTTATTCCTATCTATCTTAATTGGATAAATCTTGGAATTGACTTTTGGTATGATCTAATACTGCACTGTAGATTTGTGGAATGGACTGAGTTGCCATCAATGGCAACACATGACATGCCTTGCAGTGTCTCTTGCCAACAATCTCCCCCTTTGGCATTAATGGCAACACTTAGTGAAAAAAGACTAAGTGTCATGACTGCCCCCCTATTGTGTACACTTATATATTCTTCTACTGCTCCCCCTTTGATGGATTCTTCATTTCCTTTCATTTTTCACTATCTCTCACCCCCCTTTGACATCAATGGCAAGGGGTGGGGTCCGCAAATCAAAATTTCCACAAGAAATCTTTATATAAGGTCGTATATGTACAAATAATCCATGCATTATATTTACATGAATGTGAAAATATTTGCAAAACTATTTTTCAACTGCACAAGTTCAGAGGTCCAACTACTTTTCATGCCATCCAAAATTGAGTTGTGTTCTCTTAGTAGGAATTCCTGTGTTTCTTCTTTCTTTAGATGTGAAGGATCACCTATTCGAACTACAACTTGAGCTTCTGATAAAGTAGAAAACATTGTTTCTAACTTGGGGGCAATCAATCCCCTGAGCTCACACATTCTCTCCACAATATTGCTCTTTTCTTTAACAAGCTTCTTTATTTCATTAGTTAGGCTGATTGCTTGACACTGCTGACTTACCACAGAAACTGTTAGAGGGTCAAAATTTTGAGATAGATTTAGCAATCTTTGTTCCCGCTGCTTTATCTTCTTCTCAATATCCTCAATAACTTTAGGCCAAGATAGACAAAGTTTGTATACATCACCTCCATCATTGAGAGAATTTTGAATACTCTTTATACTGATATCAAGTATCATTTTATCATTCCTTATTAGGCCCTTTAGCTCACTAAATCTCTTATCCAAAAATTCATTCTAGATTTTAATCTCTGCAAACTTCTCAAAGGACTCAAAGTGTGTACTTACAGAATTTACAAGGCTCTTCATATTTCTAGAGGGAGAATTAGATGGATTCTTCTGGAATGTTGGCATTATCTTTTCCAATATATCAGATGCAAGGCCTAGTAGTTCATTGTCCTCTATGTGAGATTTCAATACCTTTTCTCTTGCCTTGGCTTGTCTAAAAGATGCTATCTTCATCAATTAGACCAGAGAGAAAATATCCAGGTTAAGTGGTCCTTGAATCAATTTAGGTTCATCAAACTCTTCACTACATTTGCAGTGTCTCTTGCCGTAATTTCTAGACCACCTTCTTTCCTTGGATTTTCTTAGTAACAGGACTATTTTGTTTGGGTACATCAACATTTGCACCATCTTCTTCTGCTTTATCTTCCTTACCTTTGACTTCTTCTCTGCTTCACTTTTCTCTGTGTCATCTATAGGGGGATTCTTTCCTTTGTCCTCACAATTTGAAATCTATTCCAGAGGATCTTGTGTAGCAGAAGTATTCTCATCATTGTCTTCTTTTCTGGATTGATCAGGAGTTATAGTATTTCCTACATCATTAGTTTATCCACCATTTCTGTATCTTCCTTGTTTATTTGTTCCACTTCCAGAACAGAGGAGTCATCTATTCCATATTGTTGCTCATCCTTCTGCTACTCTTCTTCATCCAGGACTCGTGTGCCATCAATAGGCTCATCTGATACAACAAAGAACTTGTTCTTATCCAAAGCCTTTCTCAAACTTTGTTTAGTTTCTTGAACTATTTCATCTATATCTCCAATCATTAGTTTATTCATTCTTGTTTTTCTCCTGAATTCATTTTTGACCTCTTTGAAGATTTTTTCTACTTCTCTGTTGGAGATTACTGGACATAGAGTGGTCAGTACATGTTCTCTCAACTCCATATCTTTGGCCTTGGCAGCTTCTTTCCTAATTTCCAATATATCCCTTAGACCTTTTGGAATTTCTGCCAAAATTTCTACCAGTGCTCAATTGAACACATTTAGGTACTTGATGGTGGCTTCTTCCAAGAGTCTTTTGTCAGTATTATTATAGAGATCATAGAATTTAGTTAATGGTTTTATGTTTCCTTCAACAGTGATTTTCTTGACAATGCTTTTCATAGAGGGAATTTTCTTCTTAGCATTAGCTTCTAATTTTTGTCTCTTTATTGTCTTCTTGCTTCTAAAAATCTTCTCTTTCGATACTTTAACAGCTTTAGCACCTATGGCCCTTAGCTCCTTAAGTTCATCATCTATATTTGTCTTGTCTTCATCCTTTTCTTCCAAACTTCCATATGGCCTTTTGTCCATTACTTTCGTTCTTTTTTTTTCTCACCAGATGATTTGTCTTCTAGTTTTACAGGTTTAAGGTGAATAGAGGTAGCAATAGAGCTTCTAGTAGTTCTTGAAGTGGAGGATGATCCTACCAG
The DNA here is from genome assembly GCA_027924645.1 of Cunninghamia lanceolata. Lineage (NCBI taxonomy): Eukaryota > Viridiplantae > Streptophyta > Pinopsida > Cupressales > Cupressaceae > Cunninghamia > Cunninghamia lanceolata. Next base: position 3,899,944 of record BSBN01000465.1, read on the forward strand.
AGCATCTTCTTGTTTCTTATCCTATTTTTCCTTTTCAACCTTTTCAATTCTTTCTCTGTTTTGCTTCACTGCTTCCTTGATTAGGCCAATGCTCTTAGCATACCTTTCAACTTGCCTCTAAACTTTTCACTTGATTTCTAGTTTCCTGAGCTCAACACGCAATTTTAGATTTAGCTCCTTATACGTTCTAAATCTTACAACAGAGGTGTCTTTTGATTTGTTCAAGTGATGTTGAGCATACATGTCCAAGATCTTCTCATCAACCTTAGATCCCATAGGCATAATCTATATGGTTCTGGGTTCCACAGTCTCCATTAGGCACTGATTTATGTCTACCATAAAGTAGATTTCATCCTGGTACTTCTCAACTACTAACTTAGGGATTCTTTCCCTAGAATGCTTCATTTTTTGAAAATTTTTAAAGTAACCCCAGATTGCAGTCTTCTGTGCACTTGAGTCTCCAATGCTAAGTAGATGATCTCTTATTTGCCATGCAACCAATCTATCATTCGTCCAGTGCACACCTTGTACTCTAGGCACTTCATTCATAAAATAGAACAAACATATAACTAGGGAGCCATATTTAAATGTTTTTTTCTTATTCTTTTTTATTTTACTCAAATTTTCAATCAGTTGGTTCTACAATAGCTCACATAGGTCATAATCCACATTTTCTTTTAGCATTTAATATGTTGTATATATGGCAGTTCAGAGACAGAATTCTCCCTGCTTGAGTGGTAAATCTTGTAACCAATCACCATAGAGGCAAACTTAACATCAGGTTCCATAATATCATTGATGGTCATTGCCCTTTTGTCAAACTCGGCACCGATAGCATCGGTTACTCTCTAGTTTTTTACAGCCTTCAGCATGGGTAATCCACCAGTTCAATTTAACCCAGTTACAATCTTGATAAAATCCTTTGTAATCTTGAATGGTTTCAATAGCCATATGAACTCATCATGTATTTGACTCAAGATATATCGAACCCACTCATTCTCATCAAATGTCAGAAATTTAATGACTTATAGAAAATGTTTGCTTTCTAGGGCTTTGTATTCCAGTTTCAATTTATAGCTATCATCCCTTAGGTAGTTGTTAAACAAATCCAAGAGTTTTAGGTTTCCAAATTCATCAATGCTACAGTGCATGTATGCCCTAATATCCTCAACATGCAGAACCCCATATGGGACACCATAAAATGCTCCTAAAGGTTTGATTTCAACTGATTTGTATGGATGCTTCTTAAAGTTTGGCCAAGGCCTTTCAATAATATCAACAACCAAAGGTGTAGCCATTGCAAAAAGATTACAGGTTCAAATCTTCCCAGATAAATACCTTTTTCATGAAATTAGGGTTGACGGATAAATTTGCCAGTCACACTTCAACTCTTTGTAATCTCAGCTCAGACACTATTCTTCTCCACAAAACCTAATTTGCCTTTGTAATAAATGCTCTTCCCTAACACATTGGATTACACTATTTCTGCATATAGTCAATCTTCAATTGTTTAGCAAATCCTTTTGGAATCCTTTCAAATGTTGTATAATAATCCAAATTATTTTCTCTCATTGTGCGAAATTCAGGCACTCACTTATTGGCTAGGGGAATTTAATTTTTACTGTAGCTCCCCCTGAGCCAGAGCTCCAAATTAAAATCCTGGAGGAATTATCAGCATCAGATTCTGGTATGGACCCATTACTATTATTCACAACACTTTTCTTGACCCATGTCTTTCTCATTTCATTCAAGATCTAATTCACATCAAATTTTCCTTTACCTTTGTCTTGTCTCTGCTCATCTAATTTTATATTTACCAGACCTCTTCTTTCATTATTTCTACTTCTACAGAATCTTGCAATATGACCAGATCTATTGCAATTAAAGAACACAACATTTCTTTGCTTATATACTTGATTTCCTCTTGATCTACGCTAATTAGCCATGTGTCCAAATCCTTTGCAAGTAAAGTAGTAACCATTGAAAGAGTTGCCATTTCCTCTAGAGTTATTCATTATCATACTCCTACATTCATTTGATCTATGACCATACCTCTTACATTTGAAGCATTGACCAGAGAAGGATGGATCATTTTGATTTACTCTAATTCTACACTGAGTAGCTTTATGACCAAATTTATTGCATTGGAAGCAATTTCCATTGAAGGATGGATATCTTTTAGCATTAGGCTATCTTATCAGAGGTCTTCTAGGTCTATTTCTCCCATTCCTTGGTTGAAAGTTTCTTTGTCTGGATCCAGAGCTTTCATCTTTCTCATATCCAAGACCATGCTAGTCATCACCCCTTTTCTAACTTTCAAGCAGTGCTTCAAGTTTAGCTCAGCTTATCTTGAACTTCTCCTTGTATTCATTTGTAACTTTTAGGTCATGTCTGAGAATGACAATTTGTCTCTCAAGTTCTTTCTCATTGTCTTTGCTTTCTTGTAGATTAGACTCTAGGAGGCTAGCTATTCTGTCCAATCTACAACATTCTTCAGTTCTTTCTTTTAGATTTTGATTCAGGTCTTCTTCAGTTTTCTTCCTATCTTCAATTTCCTTGGTTAGCCTCATCACCCCATATTCCATCTCATGTTTTAGGATAGCAACTTCTTTAGCTAACTTCTCACATTCCTTTATTTTCTCTTTCAGGGCCTTGTCCTTGTCATTTTCTTCATAATGATTTCCTAGTTGAAGAGGTTGCTCCTTCCTCTTTTCATTGGATTTTCTCAAATTTTCTTTTAAAATCTCAATGAAGTATTCAACATTTTTAAGGTCCTCTTGTAGCTCTTTGGCTTATTCTCTAGACTGCTCAAGATCTTCTAATGCAAGTTTAAGTTGTCCTTGGAGGTTGTATTCATCCATTTTACTACCTTCCTAGATCTTACTCAAGCTATTAAACTTTTCAAAGGAACCTTATTCTGATACCAATTGTTGGAATTAGGGCTAACAACTGAGAGGGGGTGAATTAGTTGTCTTAAAACTTTTAATGCTTGCTGTAGCTAATTCTTCTATACCACTTCTTAACAGATTAATGACATAATCATGAAAAGAAAGAATTAATAAAACATGAGTAAAAACATAAATAACACACTTGACACCAAGATTTTGATGTGGAAACCTGGTTAAGGGAAAAACATTGGTGGGGGTTAACCCATAAAGATTATACTCTATTAAAAGTATTACAAACAGGGGAATGCACATGCATTTAGGCTCACTACCCAAAGCTCACTACTCAAGAGAGGCTCACTACCTACAAGAATGTTTAAAAAAGGATTATAGATTGTTGAACTGATAAGTAGCATCTTCCAATGCAAGAATTTAGTTCTGATTAAGCACAAAATACTAATTTTACACACTTCATCTTTATTCTTCCACGTTTACTGCTCTGCCATAATCCAGACCTCATATCTCTTCTCTTTTGTACTTCTATCTACCTTTTTCACACTTACTCCATATTCAAATCACTATCACACCCCACATCACTCAAATTCATCAGTTATATATATCCACATCAACAAACTTAATCACTTATTTGTCGGCCTTATGAAGAACTTAGCAATACAAGTACTATGTTCTGTCAGCTAAATCCTGGTGCAGGAGCACCTACCTGACAGCTGGTCTTGATAAGGCAGTTAGTTGTTTAGGTCTTGTTTATGTTTTCAAGAAGGTCTGTTAAGACCAAATGCATGTAATAAGGTCATGTTGATCGTGATAAGATCATGCTGACCAGGCTTTTGCTATTTTTAGTAAGTTTGTTAGAACAGCTGTCATGCTGTAGGGTCCGGTTGGATCTCCCAGCCGCCTGGAGAGTTCCCAGCCGCTTGGAGTCGGGTCAGTAGTACTCGTAGGAAAATCTATTTAAGCTTGAGATCGGTTGATATTGGAGAGACAGAGAGATATCATCGATTGATAGTATAGTATTGTATTGCGCAGAGGAGCTAGAGTGTGCTGTGTGAGGAACATCATATTGTATTGCATCTTTGAAATCAATAAAGATCCTGTGTTCAGTTTCCTGTTTGATCCCCTTTGTGTAATCGATTTGCTGGTTTGGGTGGTTTCATGGATTTACTGATCCATTCCACCGGTTGATCCGTCTGATCGGTGGAATGGCGATGTACAGTAGGTTAGGTTGTAGTTAGTTTTCTGTTTGCATGCAGGTGTGCAGGATCACCGTCGAGAGATGTTGAAGACCCTAGCATGGGCATGTGCTAGGTCGAGTTGATAAGATAGAGTGTGGAAGATCACCCTAAGAGTGGATCAGGTCATCCCTGGAGGATCGGCGAAGTGAAATTTCGCTAAGGCTGAAAGTTCGTCAAAACAGCATCATCAGGATATCTTGGTGAATATCCTGCAGTCAGTTTGGGTATCGTCATCCGGATAAGTGAAGTTGAACATGATGCTTTCGAGTGCATGAAGTGCAAGTGCGTCGGGGTGATCATCATCAGGAGGGCCGAGGAGGAGCGTATCGGCATCAGGTTGAAGATCGGGTTGATCAAGTTGATCGCGGGCTGAAAAAAACTAAGTTTGGCCAACAGCAGGATATGACGTCATCATCATCATGATATACGTCATCAGGACATTTCGGAGCGGCAGGATATTGAGAAGTTGCGGGTGAAATCATCGTCATCAGGATCTACGTCATCAGGATATCTGGGTGACACAAGCATCGAGGAACGGTGCGAGAAGTTAAGGTTTGTCATCATTAGGATAAATGGGAAGAACCGGATGTTCGTTATCCTGTTGATTATCATGATGTCGAATATCATGATGTTGAAGGTAGTGAAGACGGAGGTTGTCGCTGAAGTGAACAGTGGACGTCAGGAGGATGTTCGCGCTGGTCGAACATGATGATGCTGCCGAACATGATGATGCTGTCGACAATCGAGTAAGGTGATGCTGTTGACAGGTGAAAGTGCGAAGACTTGTCTGCAGGAGGATATCGGTCGGCAGGTGAAATATGATGATGATGCTGATAGTGGAGTCAAATATGATGATGATGAGGATGAATATGATGATGATGATGGGCTGCAGACATCCATGCTATATGCGAAGGTTATAGTGTGGATGACTCTGCATCATAGTGGTATCAGAGCTCAGCAAAAGGTCTGGGCTGTTGTGTGTTGATTCTGTCACCGAAAGGGCAGAGGTAGAGTGATTGTCTGTTGTGTGTTGATTGAGAGGTTGACAAAATGCCTCCAAAAGGTAGTGGTACTGCAAGGGAATTGCAGGAACTAAAGGAGAAACATGCTAGAGAGATGAGGAAGATGAAGGAGCTTGCTGAAGCACTTCAAGCCAGGCTTACAGCCCTGGAAAAGAACAAAAAGAGGGAAGTGGAAGACAGTGAGTCTGAAGAAGATGAAGATACTGTTGAAGAATATGAAGAGGTAGCTGAAGATCTGGATGCTGAAGACCAGAGATTGGCAAAACTGTTAAAGGCAGTACAGAATGATAAACCTAAGGTAAAGGTTGATGTTTCCAAGTATACTGGAAGCTTGAATGAGGATGAGTTGTTGGACTGGATTGCTGCACTTGATAATCACTTTGAATGTGAAGATGTTGCTGAGGATCAGAAGGTAAAGATTGCAAAGACCAAGTTAGGAGGTCATGCTTTGGTATGGTGGGATTATGTACAATCTGAGAGAAGGAAGCAAGGGAAGTCAAAGATCACTTCATGGGACAAGATGGTAGCAAGGATCAAAGGTAAATTCTTGCCAAGGGATTATGAAATCCAGATGTTTAAGAAGCTGCAATTTTTAAAGCAGAAGGAAAGGGATGTGAAGACATATACTGAAGAGTTTTATAAGTTAAGTATGAGATCTGGTCATCATGAGAATGAGGTAGAAAAGGTGGCTAGGTACTTGGCTGGTTTGAGATTTAACATACAGGATGAGTTAGTGTTAGCTAACCCTAAGAATGTGGAGGATTGTTATCAAATGGCAATCAGGATTGAAGAAAAGATGAATAGAGGACATGATAAGTCCATGAGAGGAAGAGGAAACCATAGGGGAAGAGGAACAGCCCCTACACAAAAGCAAACCAATGAGGGTCAAGAAGACACTGGTAAAGGACAGGGACAGTCTGATTTCAGAGGTGGATGGAAAGGTAATAGAGGAAGATTTGGAGGTGGTAGAGGTTCTACTACATTTTCAGGAAAGTGTTACACCTGTGGTGAGTTTGGTCATCCATCTTTCAAATGTCCAGAAAACAAAGGTTCATCATCCAGAAATGATAGAACTAATGACAAGAGAGTACAACTTGTGCAAGAAGAGAAAGTAGAAGAAAGTGCGCAGAGTTCAAACAGAGATCCTGATAATTATGGATATCCAGAGAGTGGAGAATCATTGATGTTAAGGAGAATTAGTTTGCAGGCATCAAAGGATCTGATGCAAAGAAGAGCTCTTTTCAAGACCACATGCAAGAGCAAAGGTAAAGTATGTAAGGTTGTCATTGATACTGGTTCAACAGACAACATGGTATCTCAGGAAATGGTGAATAAATTGAATTTGGAAAGGATTCCACACCCACACCCTTACAAGACATCTTGGGTGAGTGATAGTCAATCACTTTTTGTCTCTGAACAGGCATATGTGGATTTTTAGATTGGAGCATATCATGATAGAATTTTGTGTGACATATTGCCCATGGAATGTTGTCACCTACTGTTAGGTAGACCATGGCAATTTGACAGAAGAGTACTGTATGATGGGTATGCTAATACCTACACCATCAAGAAGGATGGGAAGATTATTAAGTTGATGCCATTGCAGGCAAACGCTGCAGTACAGAAGGCAGCCCAAATCATTTTAATGGGAAAGAAGGAGTTTGTGCAGATGCCTATAGGAGCAGGCATGAAGGCAGATAAGGATACTGCAGGGAAAGAAGTTGTTCAAGACAACAAGTTGAAGAAAGTTTCAGTTGTGACTGACAGAGGTCAGCAACAGGTTCAGAAACAGGGGTGCAAACAGCAACCAGTTGAGAAGAATGACAAGGATGTTGTCATAGTTGGGACTATTGTTTGTCCTATAAGAGTTGCAAGACAGACAGGCTTGAACATTTCAGAAGTTCAAGAGGCAGTTCAGACAGAGGTTCTGGTCAGACAATCTGACAAACACAGAGACAACTTGAGAAGGGCCTACATTGACAGGCATGCAGATTTACTTGCCAGACAGCAAGTTACAGTTCAGAAGTCTTGGAGCAGCCAAGAGCCAGCAGAGGATAAAGCTGGAACAGGTCAGAAGACTGACAAGGCAAAGTGTAAAGGTGGAGGACTTCCACATACTAAACTCATGGGACATGAGTTCTTTTCTGTTGGGGAGTATGGTGCAGGAGCACCTACCTGACAGCTGGTCTTGATAAGGCAGTTAGTTGTTTAGGTCTTGTTTATGTTTTCAAGAAGGTCTGTTAAGACCAAATGCATGTAATAAGGTCATGCTGATCGTGATAAGATCATGCTGACCAGGCTTTTGCTATTTTTAGTAAGTTTGTTAGAACAGCTGTCATGCTGTAGGGTCCGGTTGGATCTCCCAGCCGCCTGGAGAGTTCCCAGCCGCTTGGAGTCGGGTCAGTAGTACTCGTAGGAAAATCTATTTAAGCTTGAGATCGGTTGATATTGGAGAGACAGAGAGATATCATCGATTGATAGTATAGTATTGTATTGCACAGAGGAGCTAGAGTGTGCTGTGTGAGGAACATATTGTATTACATCTTTGAAATCAATAAAGATCCTGTGTTCGGTTTCCTGTTTGATCCCCTTTGTGTAATCAATTTGCTGGTTTGGGTGGTTTCATGGATTTACTGATCCATTCCACCGGTTGATCCGTCTGATCGGTGGAATGGCGATGTACAGTAGGTTAGGTTGTAGTTTGTTTTCTGTTTGCATGCAGGTGTGCAGGATCGCCGTCGAGAGATGTTGAAGACCCTAGCATGGGCATGTGCTAGGTCGAGTTGATAAGATAGAGTGTGGAAGATCACCCTGAGAGTGGATCAGGTCATCCCTGGAGGATCGGCGAAGTGAAATTTCGCTAAGGCTGAAAGTTCGTCAAAACGGCATCATCAGGATATCTTGGTGAATATCCTGCAGTCAGTTTGGGTATCGTCATCCGGATAAGTGAAGTTGAACATGATGCTTTCGAGTGCATGAAGTGCAAGTGCGTCGGGGTGATCATCATCAGGAGGGCCGAGGAGGAGCGTATCGGCATCAGGTTGAAGATCGGGTTGATCAAGTTGATCGCGGGCCGAAAAAAAACTAAGTTTGGCCAACAGCAGGATATGACGTCATCATCATCATGATATATGTCATCAGGACATTTCGGAGCGGCAGGATATTGAGAAGTTGCGGGTGACATCATCGTCATCAGGATCTACGTCATCAGGATATCTGGGTGACGCAAGCATCGAGGAACGGTGCGAGAAGTTAAGGTTTGTCATCATCAGGATAAATGGGAAGAACTGGATGTTCGTTATCCTGTTGATTATCATGATGTCGAATATCATGATGCTGAAGGTAGTGAAGACGGAGGTTGTCGCTGAAGTGAACAGTGGACGTCAGGAGGATGTTCGCGCTGGTCGAACATGATGATGCTGCCGAACATGATGATGCTGTCGACAATCGAGTAAGGTGATGCTGTTGACAGGTGAAAGTGCGAAGACTTGTCTGCAGGAGGATATCGGTCGGCAGGTGAAATATGATGATGATGCTGACAGTGGAGTCAAATATGATGATGATGAGGATGAATATGATGATGATGATGGGCTGCAGACATCCATGCTATATGCGAAGGTTATAGTGTGGATGACTCTGCATCATAGTGGTATCAGAGCTCAGCAAAAGGTCTGGGCTGTTGTGTGTTGATTCTGTCACCAAAAGGGCAGAGGTAGAGTGATTGTCTGTTGTGTGTTGATTGAGAGGTTGAAAAATGCCTCCGAAAGGTAGTGGTACTGCAAGGGAATTGCAGGAACTGAAGGAGAAACATGCTAGAGAGATGAGGAAGATGAAGGAGCTTGCTGAAGCACTTCAAGCCAGGCTTACAGCCCTGGAAAAGAACAAAAAGAGGGAAGTGGAAGACAGTGAGTCTGAAGAAGATGAAGATACTGTTGAAGAGTATGAAGAGGTAGCTAAAGATCTGGATGCTGAAGACCAGAGATTGGCAAAACTGTTAAAGGCAGTACAGAATGATAAACCTAAGGTAAAGGTTGATGTTTCCAAGTATACTGGAAGCTTGAATGAGGATGAGTTGTTGGACTGGATTGCTACACTTGATAATCACTTTGAATGTGAAGATGTTGCTGAGGATCAGAAGGTAAAGATTGCAAAGACCAAGTTAGGAGGTCATGCTTTGGTATGGTGGGATTATGTACAATCTGAGAGAAGGAAGCAAGGGATAACACTTGCAGGTCACCATTCATGTTGGACAAATTGATGCATACCAGAAATAACACTTGCAGGTCACCATTCATGTTGGACACTAACATTATAACCCATACACAACTCACCAAAACACTTCTACTAGATCCACACAAGGATGTAACACAAGTTGGCCTGTTCTTCACTAAATTGTCCTGTCATATTAGGACTCAATACTCAGATGCTCATAACTTTTAATCCCTTTGTCACCGAAGGCTGAAATCTTGGATTTGGATTGTTCTAACATTCCTCTACATTCCCTCAAATTTGTAACATGCAATAATTAATTGGAGAGATCTGCTGACCAAAATACTGAACTCTGCCATATACCCTATTCCTATCTATCTGAACTGGATAAATCTTTGAACTAACTTCTGGTATGATCTGATACTGCACTACAGATGTGTGGAACGGACGAAGTTGCCATCAATGACAACACATGACATGCCTTGCAGTGTCTCTTGCCAATAGTAACTTTAATAGAAATATAAATATAAATGAATAAATTTACCTATTTTATTAAATCAATAAATCCCCTTTATAATTATTACTATAAATATATTAGCAACATCAATTAGGATCTTCTTGGTGAATAATGCCATGGTTATGGAACTATGTTGGAGGATCATGTTGCCTATGTAATGTCTTGAGGTGTTAGAGAACTTGAATGTTTTAAGATTGTATCAAGCATGTAATAGAAAAGACATGACAAAGAATCGAATGGCCCACACATCAATCTATTATTACATTCTTGGCTAGTGCTACCTAGTCAACTTGGTGGTAGGTATTAGATCATTATCTCATCCATGGTCTACATTATCCATGTTTTGATCGGTAGATCTTAAGATTTGTCCTTATGTGTGAAGAGGATGTCATTGGAAATTATGTATGTTGTTAGATCTTGTAGTGAGCTAGACAATCTAGGGGTTTCTACATATTTAAGGGGAAATTCATCATTGTGTTAGGATGAGAATGGGTCTATCATTTATTTTTATGAGATGAATGGTTTTCACATTTGTCATGATTCATTTTTCCCTTTTAAATTATAATTTTTTATTTTAGAATTTTTTACACAAGATAATATTTGCACAATACTTGCAAGGTACAATACTATTGATGTAGTATGCTATATACAAGATGCTACATGACATTCACATAGTGCCTCCTATACCTACTACCCATAGTTGCCTCTATCACTGAGCTTGCAATGGATATCCACTAGCTAGCAACCATGTTGCCACATCAACAACCCACCACTCCCACTCTACCTGCATACCTCCCACTCTCAACATATACACCATTTCCACCAAATATGTTACCCAAGCTCCAAGAGTCACCTTTTTAAAATTCCTACCCCTCTTTGTAAGATTTTTTGTTTGATAAGGAAAATTTGTGAGGCTCTTTCTAACTACATTTAGGCCTTTCTAAGAGAAATTTTTATTTCAGATATTTTCCGATGTACTCCATGGTAGTGTAGATGGTTTCTTATTTTGATTCTAGATGAATTTTAAAAAAATTACAATTTGTCTCAAGTGTTGTTGAATAGTTCCCATTTTGTGACCTTCTAAGGATCTATTTGGCCTCATAGTAATATTTTTTATGATCATTTTTTTGAAATTGAATATTTTTTGTAATTCATAGTGCTACTACTAGTTTGTACTCATTGTAAACTAAAATTTTACTTTCAACATTCTAGACTATTTTTAATATTTTTAAAATCATTAAAATCAATTCCACTTTGTATTTTCAGCAAGTGGCAATTATAAACACACTAAATATAAGATGCAATGTAATCAAATTATTTTGGAAAGGGTTCTTTTATTGAGTAATTTGGTTGTGTGTGTTTATATGATTCTTCTCACTTTATCTAATTTGAGTTTTATTTGTGCCCTTCTAATCCTAGCATGGTTCATTCAAAGATCCCTCGCCTAACTCCATAAAAGTATTTAACTTTGAAAAAAAACATATTAAACTCTTTAATAGGTGTAGGTTATACCCCATATATATTGGAATCCTTTCCAGAATTGATAGATCCTAAAGAAAAGATGGAAGGGCTCATTGAACATACTAGAGCACTTGGATATTTAGGTACACTTGTTTTTGTTGATTTTTTCACATTGAAAAGTGTACAACACATAAGGAGGGCAGAAACAAAATTGTAAAATTGTATGATAAAATTTGTTAGTACATATTTATTTTCTTGCATTTAATTATTCACTCTTTTTGCAAATTTGCACCTAGGATAGGATAAGCTTGCTTAGGTAGGTATTTGCTTAGGTTGCAGTTGCACATGTGACTTTTACTTTCTTGTTTGGTGGATTTGTAGTATACACATGTGAGTACATTTACTTTATCCCCAATTGGTTGTACATTCATATCTCTTGGTGGCGTATCATATATACTCACATCATGTACTCTTGTAAATAATTTAACTTGTATATTTGTATCCTTTGATAGAATATAACTATTCTCTCATTTTGGGTTTCTCTTGTGCTTTTTCTTAATCTCCTTGATCTTGGATAGCTATCTCCATAGCCAAATATTACAAGATATCTAGCATTCTAGATACCAACTCTTAAAAATTTGATGAGATTAGGGGCTATCAAATAGATAATGATATGATAAACCTAGATCCTAAAAGTTATGGCAATTGACTTAAAGATTTGGATATACATAACATAATGTCTAATTGATTCTCAATGTAATAGGTAAACTCGGTACTAAATATGTTGCATTTATTTGTATCTTTCAAGATCATAGACTAACTATGGGAAGAGAATATACTATGCCTATATTTGATTCATTTTAAAAAATGCTAATGCATGAACATAAAAATTTAATCACGATGGGTCTTCTCAAACTATCCAAGTCACAAGCCTTCATGGTTGGTCAATTATAGAGTGAAAATGGGTCCAAAAAAACTAATAAGAAATATAATCGATCTAAGCACAAGCCACAAAAGGAAAACACAATATCTTAAGCTACTTCACAAGTATAATCACAATAGTCTTCTAGGAAAGGAAATTTTCTAAAGAAGGATAGGCCAACTTGTCTAGTTTACAAGAAAGTTGGTCATGATGAGCATCAATGGCATACTAAGTAGATTGGCAATTTGCATTACTCTACCATATTCCTACTAACAAGGGTCATATAATAATTCTTAAAAATTAGCTAATATAAAAGGAATGGAACTATTTGCATTGGTAGACTCTTCTAAGTAGTGGATAATTGACTCTAGTGCTTCACGCCACATGGGTTTTGATTGAGAATAGTTTTCTTCTTTGGAGCCTTGTTTTGTGCCAAATATTCTCATTTATGATAACACAACATCATATGTTCTTAGGATATGTTTAGTTGACATGGATGAGGGATTATTTGAGGATGTAATTTGTACTTGGTTTGTCTAGTAGCCTATTGTGTGTCTACCGAATCACTCATCTTGAGAATAGAAAAAATCTTGAGTTCTCTCTAGATTCAATTGTGGTTTAGGATCTTGAGGATAATGCCTTGATTGTAGTGGTGAATTCTAACGATCAATATTAGCTATATGAATCCTCCCACTTTGTACATGATTCTGCTTCTATTGCATTGCTCATTCATTCTAACATGGTGATTAAACATTATTCATTTACATGGAGAAACCAAATGGGTTCATATTGGGTTCTTCTTTTTCTAGATTAAGGAAGTTTATCTATGGCCTTAAATATGTCCCTTAGGCTTGGTATGCCAAGATGGATGCCTTTATTATATTAGTTAGATTCTCAAGGTTCCACTTAGATCCAAATGTATATATAATGAAATAGGATGACTCCCACATGTTTCTAGTTATCCATATTGATGATTTGATCATTATTAGGTGTTGATCATCCATCATTAGTAGAGTTAATTATACTTTACATCATAGGTTTTCTATGGAAAACATGGGCTCATTGCATTACTTTCTTTAGATCAAGATCATTTAGTATTCTTATAGATTACTCTTTCTTAGGTCAAGTATGGTATTGATCTTTTATCTTAGTTTCACATGTTTGATTGTAAGCTTACCCTAACTCCATTTTTATTTGGAGTCAAGCTTGAGATTAGGTGTTCCACTCCTCTTGTTGATGGCACATTGTATCAATATCTTCTTGGCAACCTCAAATATCTAACTCACACTCACTTGAACATCTCATATGAAGTTGGCATGGTTTTAAACTTTAAGTAGGAATTGCATGAGCTTCATTGAAAAGTTATCAAACACACCACGCACTATATATACAAGGTACCCACATATATGTTAATCACTATGCAATAGGTACATGTTTAGACTTGGTTAGATATATAGATTCTAATTGGTCTTATAATCATGATGAATAACTATCCACATATGGCTATAGATTTCAGTGTTTTTTGGCCTCATTTATTAGTAGAACAAGAAATTGTTGGCCATATGTGTTGTCATTGATGTCACATAGTAGCATACACTAATGTCAACACTATCATAAGAGTAAGAGACTGGCCCTGGTTGGATGTCATGCTCCTAATAAAGAGAAAACTTAGGGAAGGTCCTAGTTATAGCTATATATGGTGATGCAAAGAAGACTTGGCCTCCGGAACCAAGTTGAAGATAGTGTGGGTTATGTTGCAAGTATGGGCCTAACTAGTCTTGTCATTGATGTAAACATACTCCTGTTGCATTAATGATAAGGATTAGATGAACTGCTTGCTAAGGATATTGAGAAAATTGGTCATATCAGGAACAGAGAAGAACAGTGAAGACAGTATGGTAAAGATCCAAGATAAGATGAGGATCATAGGATGTGGTTCAAACGGTTTGTAGATATGTGTCTTAAGATGATCCAAAAAAGATTTTAGAGGTCCACAAGATGATCTAAAGAAGTTGTGGCTGCTCAAGTAAAACTAGTTCTGGCAGGTGTTCAGAGGTGATAGAGTGATATAAATAGGTCCGGTGAGATCTGGAAATGCATTATGTTGTTCTGTGGATTTGGTGAAATATTTAGGAAGTCCATGTGGAGCTACAACTCAAATGGTTTGTGATCTAGAGGTCCACAAGCATCTATTCCATTGTGACAGTGATGACAGACTGTGTTCTTGAGGTTCTAGATGAAGGAGAGAAGGATTTTAGTAAGCAGATGTAGTGTGGATGTTCTTGGTGATTCAGGCTAGGTTGTGGAGGTCTTTGGACTGTGTCTAGTTCATGTTGGTGATCTGCATTAGAGTTTGAGCTCACAATTGAAAAATAACTTACGAATGATCTTGAAGATGTTGTGTGAAGATTGGCATGTTCCTAGAAGAATATTGAAGTCTCAAATCTATGTGGCCAATAGTGTGTTGATCTGCGTGAAGTCTTTTGTAATTAGTCATGGTGTATTTATGTAATTGCTCTATAATGTTTTTTGACTTAGATGATCTTTCCTAAGTCGATATCTTGTATAAATAAGGAATTATAAAGTCATTTCAAAGTGTATCTCATGGAGATGAGAGTGTGGTAGAAAGGAGAAGAGAGAAAGGTAGAGTAGAAGTTTTGGGCTTGAATTAGACTGACTCAAGCATGGTGAAATGCTATTCTTCAGTTCAAGTATGTGATACTTATTCTTTTATAGATAGTGTGTCTTTTGTAGGCAATGAGCCTCTTGTGAGCAGTGTGCTCAGGCAGTGAGCCCTAATTGGCATGTGCCATTTTGTTCTTTCTATTCTTCTAATAGAGAATATAATAGAAATCATTAATTTTCCACAGTCCATATCATTGTGATTGAGATGCTTCTGGATTTGACTGTGTTTAAGATTTTTCTCTCAATGTTTCGGATCACACTCCGTGATCCATCATCAGGAGAAATATAGCCAAAGAAGAGAATGAAAAATGATCAATTGCAGACCAAGACTGAATAAAAAGAGAGGAGTGGTGTGGCACAGGATCCAATGGGTCACTTGGGGGAAGAGCCCAAGGTACCAAGGCTAAGGCTTACATATTTATTTACATTAATTTGATAATTATTTTTCTTTCTATTTTCATTCTCTTATTAATTCTTGGTTTGCTATTTACTAATTAAATATGTTTTTATTTTTAGATTATTCTCTTTATTTACCTATATGCATTTATTCTTTCTTTTGAAAATTTCTCTTCATTTTGTCCCTAGTCTTTAATTATTTTATCTTGTTAGTTACTAATTTTGATTTCCTTTGATTTTTTGTTTATTTTATGTGGTTTCTCCCTCTTGACTATCTTCTTTTATTCTACTGTCCTTTTTATCATTGTGTCCCTTAGCCTTGGTACCTTGGGCTCTTCCCCCAAGTGACCCATTGGATCCCGTGCCACACCACTCCTCTCTTTTTATTCAGTCTTGGTCTGCATTTGATAATTTTTCATTCTCTTCTCTAGCTATATTTGTCCTGATGATGGATCACAGAGTGTGATCCGAAACGTTGAGAGAAAAATCTTAAACACAGTCAAATCTAGAAGCATCTCAATCACAGAGAATATAATCTTAGGTTAATCACCCCATGGTTTTTCCCTTAACGGGGATTTCCACATCAAAATCTTGGTGTCTTATGTGTTGATGTGTTTCTGTTTTTGATTTAATGCATTATGTTTCAATGATTGATTTATTATGATGCTGCTAAATTACAAAGTGGATTTAAGTGTTTAATTTGGAAGAATGTTTTAGACAACTGATTCACCCCCCCTCTCAATTGTTTGTCTTGAATCTAACAATTGGTATCAGAGCTAAGTTCCTCTATAAGAGCTTAACAGCTTGAGGAGATCCAGGATGTCATCCTATAAGATGGATAGTCTGAAGTTTGATGAAACCAATTTTAATATTTGGAAAAGTCACATGCAATGTCACTTGCAATGTATGGGAATGCAATACCGGACCATGGCTACAACGAAGTATACACCTCCACAGAATGGTCTAAAATCCACAAGTGAAATCATAGATGCTAAAAATAATCTACAAACTAACGAAGCCCTTCTAAGTGCCTTGTCTGATTTAGAGCTTACAAATGTTGTTGACCTACAAACTACTTTTGAGATTTGGGAGAAACTGGAACTTTTGTGTGAAGGAGACAAGTATGTTAAATGTGCAAGGCTACAGAGTTTGAAAGGAAATTTTGAAAATCTAAAGATGAGAGAAGATGAAAATATCACTACTTTTATGCCAAGGGTAAATGAGCTTGTTTGTGGCATTAGATGTGCTGGTGGAGTTTTGGATGAAGATGAGATTGTTGGAAAAGTTCTCAGATCCCTTCCTACTTCTTACAAATACAAGGTTGCTACCATTGAAGAATATAGAGCCCATTCAAGTGTCACAAGAGATCAATTGGTTGGTAAATTGGTTGTATTTGAATTGACCAAATTTGGAGATGCACCCCCCAAGACTGAATCTGCATTCAAAGCCAATGCCTCTGTAAAAGGTAAATAAAGGTTTGATCTGGGAGAGAACTCTTCAAAGAAACCATTATGGTATGAAAAAGCAAGAAAAGACCTGGAAGAAGAAGAAGCAGAAACTGCTCAACTTGAAGCCCTTATTGCAAAAAGACTGCCAAGAGGATCTGGTAAGTATGAAGGGAAATTGCCTTTTAAGTGTTTTAACTGCAATAAGATTGGTCATTTTGCTTCAAGGTGTTTGAAAATATTTTCAAGGCCAAATCCTAATAGATCAAGGTTCCAAAAGAATTGTTACTATATTCATGAAGATGATGATAATGGAGGAGTAACAGATGATGAATTAGAGATAGGAAACAAATCTGGAAGTGACTGGGTGTTTATTTCCATCAAGGAAGAAGATCCAATGCCCTCTAAATCTGTCAATCATAAAGCTGTAGAAAGAGCTCTGGCTTCCCAAGTTGAAGAAAAGGATGATTGGATCATTAATAATGGATGCTCTCACCATATGACAGGTGACAAAAATAAGTTCATAGATTTGGAAAGGTATGAAGGAGGAGTGGTAAAATTTGGTGATAATTCTACTGGTAGAATTAGAGGTAGAGGAACTATTTCTTTTGATGGAAGGAACAAAATTGGTAATGTATTGTATGTTGAAGGATTGAAGCACAATCTTCTTAGTGTTGGACAATTGGTGGACAAAGGCTATGATCTCTAATTCAAGAATGGAAAATGCAAGATCTTTGAAAGTTCTGGAATAGAGATTACATCTAGTACTCAAACAAAAGGTAATATCTTCCATTTAGTTGGTACTAGTAAAAGTTGTCTATTTGTGCAAATTAATCAGAGTTGGTTATGGCATAGGAGGATGTGTCATGTGAATTTTGATAATATTATCAAGATAAGCAACACTCAGGCTGTAAGAGATCTTCTAAAATTGGTGAAACCTACAAACAATTTGTGCAAAGAATGTCAGTTGGGTAAACAAAGCAGAGTCTCATTCAAAAGCAAGGAACAATCTTCTACCAGATTATTGGACCTAGTTCATACAGATCTATGTGGTCCAAAAAGAATCAAGAGTGTACAAGGTTGCAATTTCAACATTGACAGATGCCTGTGTGTACCTCTTCCAAGGCTACTTCAGCTTCCCTAGAGTCTAAACATCGTAGAAGCGTACCATCAAGACTCCTTTTGTATAATGTATTACCTACAAGGATGAATCAGGAGGCTCGACGAATGAATGATTTTCTTTGTGAGGTGGACAGATTGGGGGGGAGGATGTTGTCGTGGAGGTATAAGTATGTTTCTTGGTACCATAGGGACAAGGGGCCAATGACTTTGCACACTAGTTTGGATTGAGGAACATTGTATGCTGGGATGGGGAGTTCTTCGATCAAGAACTCACATTTCTTGCTGTCCTTCTTCATGTCTACTAGAGATCCAATAGTTCCCATGGCATCTGCTGCGTTGTTATTGAGTCTTGGGATTTGCTCGAAATGGATGTCTTCAAAGTAGTCTTTGAAATCATCGACCATCTTCTTATAGGGAAGGAGCTTGTCATCCTTAGTTTTGTATTCATTATTGACCTGCCTGATGACTAGTTGAGAGTCACCATACACAATTAGCTTTTCAATTTCCCATTGGATGGCCATGTGAAGACCTGTGATGAGGGCCTCATACTCTGCTACGTTGTAGGTCCATGGAAATGTGATCTTGAAGGATTTAGGGATTATGTCGCCTTGAGGGGTAACAAATAGGATGCCTACCCCCGAGCCTCTGTGAGTGTATGATCCATCAAAATACATCTTCCATGTGTCTATGGCTAGTGTGATTGTCAAGATGGCTTCGTCAGGAAACTCCGCTATTGTAGGATGCTCTGTTGGAATAGGTGCCTCAGCTACCTAATCTGCTATAACTTTCCCTTTGATGGCCTTTCTCTCAGTGTATTCTATATCAAACTCCATGAGAATCATGACCCATTTAGCCATTCTGCCAGTAAGAGTAGCTCTGTTTAGGAGGTACTCCAGTGGGTCGATCTTAGCAATGAGCTTAGTCTTGTGATTGAGCATGTAGTGTCTCAACTTTTGTGACGTAAAGACAAGGGCTAGACATGCTCGGTCAATTTGTGTGTAATTGAGCTCATATGAGATCAAGGTGCAGCTGATATAGTAAATGGCTCTTTCTTTCCCCTGCTCATCGAGTTGTGCTAGCAAGGCTCCGATAGCTGTCTCTGTTGCGGAGATGTAAAGTAGGAGGGGTTCGCCTTGCTTGGGTGGAGTTAGCATAGGAGGATTAGCCAGGTATTCTTTTAGTTGGTCAAAGGTGTCTTGACACTGGGTGTTCCAGATGAAAGCTATGTCTTTTCAGAGAAAATGCTGGAATGGTTGGCACTTATCAACAAGTTGGGCAATGAATCGTCGAATAGACTGGAGTTTTCCTTGTAGGCTTCGCAGTTGTTTCAGTTTTTTTGGAGGCGGCATCTTAGTGATGGCCTTGACCTTTGCAGGATCAACTTCGATTCCTCTTCTCAAGACTATGTATCCCAGAAGTTTGCCTGAGGTGACACCGAAGACATATTTCTTTGGATTCAAATGGACATTGTATTGCTCCAACCTATCGAAGATCTTGGCCAACACATCTAAGTGTTCTTCTTTGGTCTTTGATTTCCCTAGCAAATCATCCACATAGTCTTTCATGATGTGGTGGAAGAGGTCATGGAAGATGACGGTCATAGCTCTTTGATAGGTGGCCCCTACATTCTTTAGGCTGAATGGTATTACTACCCAACAGTATGTTCCCCATGGACATATGAAGGCCGTTTTGTGCTGATCCTCTTCGGCAATTTTTATCTGGTTGTATCCTGAGAAACCATCCATGAGGGATAACATTTCATATCCTACCATGAGATCCACTATCATGTCGATGTTTGGTAGTGGGAAGTCATCTTTCGGGTAGGCCTTGTTGAGATCCCTGAAATCGGTACAACAGTGGATTTAGCAATCTGGTTTAGCAACTGGTACAAGGTTTGAAACCCATTCAGGATAATCGATTGGGTGAATGAACCCAACATCTAGTAATTTCTTGAGCTCTGCTTTGACAAGGAGAGCCACCTGAGGATTCATTTTTCTGAGCTTCTGTTTGACTGGTTTTGCATTGGGGTGTACTGTAAGGTGACGAACCACCAAAGCGAGATCTAGCCCTGGCATGTCCATGTAGGTCCACTCAAAGTTGCGATTTCTATGTGTGAAGAAGGACAAGAAGTTCTCCTATTCCTGTATGTTGAGAGATTCTGCTCTGTATGTGATTTTCAGGTCTTCCTTTGTCCCCAGATTCATTTCCTGAGCTGGTTCAACCAAGATGGGTGATTTGTCTGGATAGACTTTGTCTATCTCAGGGAGGCCCATGCTTCCATCTCCTGGCGCCTCATGGAGGTTTTCATTAGGAGATACGTCTTTTATTTTTACTATTTTGGGATCTGATACTACCATAGAACAGTTTTCACCATCAGATCCATTTTTTCTTTTTGTATTTTTGTGACTGGAAGCAGGGGTTGTCTCCCCAAAATAGGCATCTGGATTGAGTTCCATTATGTATCTGACTCGATGATCTCCCAAAGGGAAGTGATATCTTACCCCCATCATTTTGGTGATGGCCTCGTCGCTAGGTGCGATGTCGAAGACAGGAGGTCCCCGTTGGTCCCAATCAATGAGGTCAGGGTAAACTAGTGGCAAGTCATTGGAGGGTGAAGCAAGAGTGGTGACAGAGTAGATGGTACAAATGGATGAGTCAAAGAAGTCAGTGAAATCACTAAAGGAGTCTTGAAGGCCCGTTTCATTAACATTGTCAACATCTAAGGAGACTGTAGCGACCTCAGCTAAGATACACTCACCGGTAGTGAGGATGCGTTGTGGTTAACCATACCCTAGTCCTTGAGTATAGGGATTCTTTGTTTGTTGCAGTGGTTCTATGATTCCTTGTTCATGAAGGCCTATACTGCCTTGTCCTTTATAGCCCATGCTTTTGACAATTTCAAAACCTTTGTCATAGATTTCTGTTGGGATTGTGGGGGCTTCTTACTTAGGCTCTTCATCCTTGTAAAGCCAAGATGAGATATCTTCGAGTACATCCTGATCCAGGAGATGCCTCTTCTCGAAGATGGGTGAGACTTTGCACTTGATAATGACTGTATTGGCTGCCTCTATTTTTGGGATGCTGAATGTCTTAGGATTGGGTAATGTGTCCACACAAAAGGTGTCGTGTAGGTCATATTGCCCACATCCCATGTCAGATAGCTTGATCTGGACCTCAGGTGGTGGATTTGCTTGGGATGAAGTGGAGGCAATGTTTACGGGGTTGATATATGAGTTTGATGCCGTTGGATTGGCTTCAGCGGTGGCTTTATTATATGGGTAGAATGTTTGGTTGTGGCCTTATAGAAAACTGTAGTATTGGAAGGGACGAGGGTTAGCATAGACTATGACTTCTGTGGTGTTGTGAGGGAATTTGATGCATTGATGGAAGGTGGATGGGATGGCTTGCATGGCATGAATCCATGGTCTGTCGAGAAGGATGTTGTAGGGGAGGTCAAGATCGAGAACCTGACATTTAGTTTCCATTATTTTCTATCCCACTTGTATGGGAAGCTTGATAGTACATTCAAAGAGTCATTCAGTGTCATCATATCCTTTGATCATGATGCACTCACTAGTGTCGACAACCACATTGGAGTACCCCAAGTGTTTTAGCAAATTTAGAGTGTATATGTTGAGGCCAGAACCACCATCTATTAAGACTCTCTTAATGGTGTGCTTGTGGATGCAGACTTCGATGTGTAGGGTGTCGTTATGTATGTGATCAGAGGTGGGTAGGTTCTTTTCTGAGAAGGTGAGATGGTGGGGTACGGCGACGTGTCCTACCATGGCTTGGAATTGAGTTACATTCAAGTTGGCAGGGACTTGTGTTTGCAAGGGCACTTTATCAAGGACATCCTTATGGAGGGGAGATGCGCAGAGCAACTCGAGGATGGAGATTTGTGTGGGTGTCTTTCCTAGGTGTTCTAGGAGGTTATACTGGTGGGTAGGTGATGGATGTGTGGTTAGACAAGCAGTTAGGGGATCTGATGTGGATGTAGGTGTTTGTTCAGTGGGAGGGGCTGTGCAGATGGATACATGGCCACAGCGAGTTGTAACAGCTCAATCGGGTGCTTGTGCCTGAATGGTGACTGTGTTGACATGATGGGATGATGCTTCTATATGTCCTACGATAGAGTCGTAAGACACGGGTGGTGGGGTGACATTATATGTTTGGTTGGACGAGGAGGCTTTGTTATGATTAGGTAAGGGATCCTTGTAAGCTCCTAGGTTGGCGTTTGGTGATGGTTGGGCATTGTGATCAAGACTGACTAGATTTTGTTCAATAAGATCTTGGATGCAATGTTTTAGTTACATGCAGTCAACTGTTTTATGACCCGTAACATGGTGGTATTCATAGTAGTCGTTCTCATTGTACCATGTGACTTTTAGTTCATTCTCTTGAAGGGGTCTAACGGGTGGGAGCATGATCAAATTTTGCTTGAGATATCTGTCAAGGATGTCTTCGACAGGTTCCCCTAAGGGTGTGAATTGTCTACGTGGTTTGTGTGGTTTAGTTGGGCCCCTCTGGTTATTTACATTTGTTGCATATGTATGTGCAGGTGTTTGGTTTTGTATATTTTGGATGACTTTCACGTTTGTGATGTTGTCGTTCAGATT
Source organism: Cunninghamia lanceolata (assembly GCA_027924645.1). NCBI lineage: Eukaryota > Viridiplantae > Streptophyta > Pinopsida > Cupressales > Cupressaceae > Cunninghamia > Cunninghamia lanceolata. The sequence continues at coordinate 3,922,480 of BSBN01000465.1, forward strand.
GTTCTTGTTCTTCCCCCAATAACGTGATTTGTCATTTGATTGCATGTTAGCGTTGTTGTTTGTATTGGGGGTGTTGTTATTGGATTTGTAGTAGTAGTAGTAGTAGTTGTTGGTTTTGTGGTCATACAGTTTGATGGAGCCCTTGGCAATGAGGGCGCATTCAATGGTGGTGCCTTTGTCGATGACCTCTTCAAAGGTAGAAGCACAAAGTATTTGTAGATGAAACCCTAATTCCTGATTGAGGTTGGCCACGAACATGGTGACGAGTTGTTTTTTAGGAATGGGCCATGGGAGTTTGCTTGCTAAGCCTCTCCACCTTTGCAAGAAGGAAGCGAAGACTTCTCCATTCTTTTGTTTGGTGTTGCAAAGGTCTGTCATAGATATTTCATGCTCGAAATTGTAGGAGAAGTGGTTTACAAATTTCTCCGCAAGCTCAGGGAAAGTCCTAATACCTGGGGGAAGATGTGTGAACCATTCAGCGGCTTGACCGCTGAGGCTTCTTGGGAATAGTCTCATTAGATAGGTGTCTTTATTAGAGAATTCTAGGCAAGGAATATAGAACTCCCTAAGGTGGTCCCTAGGGTTTCCCTTTCCCCTGTATTTGTCGAATTTAGGTGTCTCAAAGTTCTTGGGGAAAGGGGGCATGTACAATGTGTGATCAAATGGGTAGGGGCAAATATCCTCAAAGGAATAGTGTTTGCATTTGCCCCTAGTTTGTAGGTCATCTACCTTTTGGATTAAGCCTTGTAGGACGGTTGTGAGATCCTGTGGTTGTTGTGGTTGTTGTATGTACATCTGTTGGTTGGTGAGATGTTGGAGATGGGGTGGGATTTGATATTGGGGATTGGTTTGATTGAGGTGTTGGTATTGCGTGTTGTTTTGGTTGATTGGTGCCTAATGTTGTTGATGCGCATAGAGTTGTTGGAGAACATGTGGTCGTATTTGGGGATTGCGATTATGTTTATTTATGCGATTATGTGGGTAGGTGACATTAGATGGATTGACGTTGGGTATGTGGACATTGGATTGGTTAGATGTGTTGCAAGGTGTTTGTGAGAATAATTATCATAGGTACGCAATGGTTTGAGGGTTGGGTGGGGGCACACTCATGGAGGTACTTGCTTGCGTGATGTTGCCTTGTATGCCCATGGTGATTTGTGAAGTGGAAGGGTTTATGGTAGTTGTGGTAGTAGAAGTGATGATGGGTTGGGAGATGGTAGGATAGTGGTACATGTGGGAATTGTAGATGTAGTAGCAGTTGAGGTGGTGGAGGTGGTAGATACGATAGGTGTTGACATTTGAGAGATGGTGGGTTGGGTATGTGATGTAGATGCTTGGGTATTTGATGGGGTAGGGATGATTGTAGAGGTGGATGGTTGTGATGATGTCGTGATGGGGGGGAGTTGAGGACCAATTTTGAGAAGATGATCAAGATATCTACTTGGGTCCAACCTTAGGATTTTATCAAGTAGGTCCATGTTATCAGCATCTTGTGTAAAGCTCAAGACATCTAGATCATCTTGGGAAATGATGGGGACGTTTTGTGTTGGTGGTGGTGGTGGTGGTGGTGTTGGTGTTGGTGTTGGTTGTCTTTGTTGTAAGTAATGAAAAGGATTTTCGTTGGGACCATATGGGGGGAGGTACGAGTATGTAGATGGGTTGTATGTTTGATAAATGGGTATGTTGTTACTATCGGTGTTAGGCATTCCTATGCCGCCATATTGCCAATGTTCTGCCATTTCTTGCTTCTTTTTGCTTTGTGATCTTGTGATGGGCATGCATGCGTATGGGGTTGATTTCTAGACATAGAGTGAGATGGGGATGAAGACCTTTGATCCAGAGGTAAACACAACGGGAGCTTACAAATGGGAAGGAGGAGTCATTAACACAAACCCCATGTTAAAATACCTATCGGCTTATCATCATCATCATATTTCTTGCTAACATAGACAGCATCATCATATTTCGGACAAGCATGAAATATCCTCCTGCTGACTACTGTTCACTTCCTCCGCCTTTCGCCTTTCGCCTGTCAGCATCATCATGATACTTGACGAACACAATTATCCTCCTGATGATCACTATTCACTTAGCGCCAAACTCTATCTTCATCATCATGATGTTCAGCATCACCTTCATCAGCAGGATATAAAATATCTGGTTCCTCCGATATATCCTGATGACGACAACTTCAAGCACCTTTCCTTCGATGCTTACGTCACCCCGATATCCGACTACACAAACAACAGCATCATGATATGACTTATCCGGTCATATTGAAACATCCTGATGATGTTAACCAAACTTTATGCCGATAACTTATGCCGATGCCAAAACACTTAGCGACAGCAGGATAAACTTGCATAGGGTGATATTCGTAATATCCTGATGAAAATGACGTCACATGCACCTGATGATGATGTCATCCGGATATAAGATCCTTATAGCCTCCGCAGCATGATAATGAATATCCTGATGACCTTTTCAATATCTTGATGATGACCTTTCCGGTCCTTAGCCAAAAAAATGAACTTTCACTTCCACATACGATAGCGATATGCGGATGATGAATACAAGTGAAAGATGATCCTGACGACGATATACACACTGAGTATATATCCAACCTATATCATCCTGATGCACTTGAAACATACAAACTTCGTCAGCTTCACAACCCGATCCGGATAGCGATATACTCACAGATGACAATGCGATTCACTCTGTCTGGAAAAGCACATGCAGACCCCTGTATATCCGTCAGCTGCATGCAAACTCACAGAACCGCACAATTTTACAAAGAAGATATGATGATCGGGCCGGATCACCTTCTGATCAAAACTTAAAGATTTATCTTCCTAACCCTAGCACATGAGGATGCTAGGTTGATTCATAGCATGCTACTAACTGATCTCTCACACAATGAAATGCATAAGAGAATCTAATTGATTGTGTTGGACCCAAAGATGGATGTGGTCAAAGATCGATATGTCTGTCTAAAGTTTTTAACTGTAGGGTGATATAGATGGGCGATATTGATTTTCTACACAATTTTGGACCAAAAGATAGGTGATGGATGACGTTTGTTTTGAAGAGATCTTGTTGATGTTTGATTTTGATGTGGATGATTTTGATAGTCAACAAATTGAGCTTAGGTAGGACCTAGATTTGTTTTTGCACAAATGGATGTTTTTCTTTGTTTGGGGTAGACTAATGACCTTACACAAAGAGGGATAATGATTTCACTTGGAAGGTAGACTATTGACTTTCCAAGCAAGATATGATGTGAAGGATGAAATCTAGATCTAACTTTAGCTCAAAAGGATGATGGATTTTGATGATGTTTTTGTTTTTGGGAGATTTTGGGGGTTTTTGGAATGATTTTCTTATGACAAGGATTTTGGTTTGGTCCAAAAGGTATGCAAATAAATATGAGGTTGGTATGAAATGAGGTAGCGTCCAACAATGGTGGTGATTAATCCTCTAAGGTCAATGAGAAGGTGTGATTTTGGAAAATTTTGGAGGAAAATGGATGTACTGTAGTCAGATTTTTGGGATGTGACTGTGGATTATGGCATTGCAGATGGTGAAGATCTCAAATGGATAGGTCTCTACTTTAGGCAAGTCAATCTAAGAAAAGTTTTAGCAAATTTACTTGAAATAGAGCTTATCTTTGAAAATTCACGGTGATGAACTACAAAGCTTGCAATATTTATGCTCAATTTTGAAATCTTCACAAAGGATTAGCATGTACAAACTTAAAACAACAAATCTTTGCATATGACTCAAAATACAGAGGTGCATGAATATTACCTTTCTATCTGCATCATCTAATCAGACAAAACCTACTAATGATGAGTAGGCCTTCCTTCTAGCACCAATTTATGTTGATGATGATTGTTAGTCATAACAACATGCATAAAAATTTGCACAACAAACCTTTATTATCTAATAAAGTATGATCAACTTGAGATAAGTTGATGACTCCAAGTCTTTGTTGATCATGTCATGATTTTCTGACATTAGTCAAAAGTTGATGTGACATGCTATTTTCCATTTCAAAGGGCCTTACATTTGTTTAAATGATCATTAGATTTTGTTTCTTGTAAATATGCTCCATAGAGAGGTTATTGCTGCTCTATTTACTCAAATAATGTGTCTGTACTTAGATCTTTACATGATATTTATCAATTTAACATGCTTTAACTCAAAACATGCTATGTATTTCCAATCATCTATGAGATGTCAGCATATTTCATGTTATTTACTTTTGATTTTCTATTATTTGCAATTATGATGATGAATTGTTATGAAATTGAAAGAAATTTAAAAGAATACTTCAAATTTTGGTGAATCTTTAGCTATTGAACCACATACATACAAGATACAGTCATTAGGAGAAGAAATCAAACCATATTTTCACCAGGATGTTCCACAACTAGATACAGATGATGCTAACTTCAAAGGATAAGGAATGAAAACAACACATGCATACTGATAAGCACTCCAAGGGATGTAGCTGATCAAAGCATGCATCAAGATTTCAAACATAGATTACTTAGGATTTATGATGATTTGTAATCAAATTGTCTTCTCTTTCATTAAGTATGCAAAACATGTATGTTTACAATAACTTTGAAATAAGTCCTAATATTTTAGAAATCAAATTTCAATTAAGCTTCCGAATGTTCAAAATATGGCACCCCTACACCTTTTATAGAATAAGGTGAGGGAGTGGTTACAAATGACCTACGGTCATGATTTGTCAATTAAGATCAACAGTAGATAATTCCTTTTGACTTAGTCAACATCTTTCTTGTGACACAGGTTGCTAGCTGACAACCATCTAGATGACTTATTATCTTATAAGTACTTGATACATATGTCTTCTCTGGGGATGCATCTTCCTTTCATTCTTTGGGCTCCTCCTCTTTATCTTCTTCTTCTTCATCATGATCATCACTCTCTGTATCACTATCATGTTGATGAATATCATCCTGTATATAGACCTTCATTACCATCTTGATATTTTCATAAGCTTGTACTATTTTATCTATCTCCCCTCCATCTTGAGTTTTGGCTTTAGTGATAGCGTGTTTGTGACCTTGAACCTTCTCTTTTAGTGCCCCTAACTTGCCTTTTTTGTTATTTAAAGTTTCCTTATAATTTTCCACCCTGACCTTGATCCTCATGATCTTATTCATCACCTCTTTTGTCAGGTGGGTGATGGGATCATCAGCTACTGGCTGGAAATTATCATGCAGTACCTTGATGGTGAAATCTATGTCTTGGTTTTCAATCTTCCCCTCCAATTTTCCTTCTAGAGCTTTAAGGACTTCTACATCATCTACCATCGTACTGTGCATCTTTATACTAATATCTCTTAGCTTACCACTACACATCTTCAGGATATCGCACTCGAACCTGATGTCTTCATACCATACATCTACTAGCAAGTTAGTGTTGTTATTTAATACCTGATTATTTATTAGGACCTGAGGATGAATCCTCTTTATTTCACTTAGAGCATTTCAAGCTTTTTCGAGCTAGAATGACCTCTTTCCTATTTCATTCTGCATTTTATCCACTTTCCTCTTCAATGTGCTCAAAGAATTCCACCTCTGTAAAGAGGTTCTCAATACTTCTTTAGCTCCTGTGAGCGCTGATAGCATCCACTTCCTCATGATGTTTGATTCATGCTTCATGAGGTCCAACCTGTTAACCTCCTCCTGAGAGATGATAGTCAATGGGACTACTTGATCCATTGGTGTACTATCAGGGTTAATCAACCCCTTTATATATGAATATAGTCGAGCAATGTGCTCTTTATGCTATTTATTTTTCTCCTTCTCTTTCTTTACCCTTTGGGTTAAAGAATCAATGATATCCTTCCCTTATTGACCCCCTTGGTCTTCATTAAGAAAGCCCAAATCAACTGTTGTGATTTGGAACTCCTCCAGGGTGATCTTACCCTTTTCCTTTTCAACAGTGGGAAGTGCTACTTGGACAGTCCTTCTACTTGTAGCAGGATCTCTTCTAATAGCCGAGGTCAACCTGGCTTTCCTCTTTGGTTTCATGATTGTCTCTGCAAAAGAGGTTGAAACATCAAATTCTTGGATTTCCAAATCTTATTCTATACCTCTCTCCTTTTCCAGCCACTGAGGCACTTCATCTCTGGATCGTTGTTGTGGTTTATCACCATCATGTTCACCTTGATCTTCGGTATCTGTCTCTATTCTAGGTGGAGAAGGTGATGTCTTGATTTCTTCCTCATGATGTTCATCATGAGGGGGATCTTGTTCCATCTCTTCTTCTTGAGGAGCTTCTTTCTATGGGGGATGATCCTGTGGAATGTCCACACGACGATCCTGTGGTTGATCTGACACTTCATCCACCTTATTATGTTCCTCACCTTGAGGCATATTTGTATCCATGGTTGTTTGTGTGTTTGGGCTCGGTGCATCACCCTGATCTTGGGTCACATTTTATTCTACACCTGATGTATTGACCTCTTGTGTCTTAAGGTCCTCCTGACCTGATGTATCCTTTTCTCCTATAGCTTGTTGAGTCTCGGCGGCATCATCACCTAATGTGTCTTTATCACTTCCACCCTTTTTTTGGACTTCAACTATCTTCATCTTAGCAGGTATTTCTTACTATTGCTGGCTTATATCCAGAGCATGGCTCTCTATTTCTACCTACTTAGCCTCTGCAACACTTTCCATTCTATCAGGTGCACCTGCTTTGTCTTTGGGAGCCATACCCTCCCTATATGTCAAGTCTATCATTGCAGGGCTAGTTACCTGATCTACCAACTTGTCAAGCCTGATTTGTTGGGCTACCCTTTTTGGGCTATCTTCTTTCTCTTCTTGAGCTATTTGCTTCAACCCTTCTAATACATCCATCTGTGCTAATGGAGTCCCATGTGGAGTCATGTTAATACTAGAAGCAAGGGTTTCCATCTGCTAAGAGGCCACATTTTGTACTACCTCATCATCTGATAGGTCTACGATGTCTTCCAAAGAGAAAGGACCACCTTGACCTGCCTTGGAGGCTTCTTTTATCTGCTCCTCTACCTTCTCATTCTTAAACTTGATGATGGTGGGAATTGGCACATCATGTTGCATCTCTTTCTGAAATACTTCATCACCAGCTCCTCTTAATACTATGGGATCGGCCCTAATCTCACCCCTCATAGATGTTCTCTACTTCTTGGGTGGTGATGCTAGCAATGCCACCCTCCTCTCTTGCTCACCATCATCAGGTCATCACCTGCAAGCTCTTTATTCACTAGCTCTTCCTCAAGAGGGATATCTTCTTATACATCCTATTGTTGTGAGGTTTAGCCCTCACCTTGTCCTTCTCCAGTCTCTACAGTTTGCCTCAGGATTCTTTTGGTCTTTGGTTTATCCATCAGAGGCAGTGCAGATGAGGTGGATGCCTATCTTGATGCTGATGCACTTGTAGCTGATATGGTGATTCTTTCAATTATCACCCCCATAGGTTCATCATATGTTTTCTTTCCTCTGGGGGGTCCTTTCCTCTGTTTTTGGGTAGGTAGCCTTTCTCCACTAGATTTTCTTTTCTCACCAAGAAAGTCATCATACTCTTCATCAGGTATCTCCTTCCTTTTCTTCTTGGGATATACTATAATGGCTACACCTCTTTTCTTTAGTCTATTTATCTGTTCATCTACCCAAGATTGGGTCAACTGTAGCATCCCACCTATAAACTAATCCAAGGAAATGTCTTTAGGCTGTGTTATGTCAGGGACTGAGATGGTTTCATTATACACCTTCTTATCTTCATATTCATTTGACATGGTCCTACCATCATCCTTCTTCAACTGTGTAGGCACTAGGATACAGTCAAATGTCCTTATCTAATTTAAGGTGAGCCTCTGATATTTTCTTCTTCTCACTTCGGCTTCATCTTCACAATCAGTGCAAAAATCTTCCAAGTGCTTCTTATGAATGGGCTTCCCCATTATTTTCTACATTCTACCATAGGGGTCATATGATCTAGCCAATGGAAATGGCTATAGGTACATCAGGTTCAAACTTCCTATGACATCCTTTATGCTCTGTGAATCAGGGCACATGTACCAACCCATAGATACTAGAAATAGTATTGGGGGAATCTTCCTTTGTGCTTTGTATGCCTCCAGTATGGTAGATATTTGTCTCAAGAATTGCATCAGGACTACCCCATTAGTACAATACCTAGATAGCATAAAGGGTTGTTCTTCAAATCCTTCTATTCTGATATATGAAAAAGTGGCATACTAGATGAACCAAGTGCCATGTTTGTATACAAATTCTTGAGCTTCCATGCTCAATCTCTTGGTTCTATCCTCTTCCATCGTTCTAACCAGATGCATAGAAAATGCATCATTCACCAATTTGTAATTAAAGAGGTAGTTCCTTCTCTATAATTGAGGATAATGATCCCATATATGGGCATCGTCCACAGCACTGCCAATCTTGCCCACTATAGTCAGTGCATTAAATGTTCCTTTGTAGGCACATGAATAGACAACATATGAGGTCATATGGAATGAGCATTCTTGACCTCCTAGGGTCTTCATCTGTTCATCTAATGCATCACTGATGAACTTGGCCCATAATGGATTATTATCTATGTAAAGGACCATCTGGATGATCTCAAACATACAATTCTTAAAGTTTCCAGTATGACGCTGGCCTGTCATCCTACTGAGCAGGGCAATTATGTATTGATATGCATCATCAAAATCAAATTTGTATAAATGCACTGGCAATTTTGCAGATACAGTGTAGGTACAACTCTTAGACCTCCACTGGTACATCCTCTTCCTGGCATTCTTCTTATTGTTTTCATACTCAGTCTCTAGTTTATGCAGGTCCACACTAACCACTTTCTTTTCAACTGGCAAATTAAACGTAGATGTGATGCCCTTAACTAAAAAGTTAGTGTAAACCCTTCCATGCTTCTCTACTTGTTTGGTCTGAGGGTCATAGTTCCTAGCATATTCTACTACCAGTTATGGGGTTTCCATGGCATATGGAAATCCAGCTGCATGCCACATTCCTAATACATATATTTTATCTAGAAGGGTATTGTCTTCGTCATGATCTATTTTGGCAGACCATGCTACCAAATTTGTTTCTCCTTGGTGAGTGTCCCTAATGATGCCATATTTGAATTGTATTCCTTCGGGTTGAACATACATGGGCTTAAGAAACTCTACATCAGACCTATTTCACCTGAGGTCTACCATGGACTCCTGCAAGAAACATGCCTAGTCTTACCATACAATATCTATATGCATGCATTCATACAACATTATATATCTAAACATTATGGATATTATATTCATCAATCTTCAATTCATCATGATATGTATTTTTACAGATTCAAGCCACAACAAGAACATAATACCTGGACATGTAGAAAATGACAACATGATGGTTTTTAATTACTTACTTGATAATGCTTTCCTCCTAGGTTAAACAAGTGATTATAGAAAAGGATCGCAAATGATGATGATCACCTACTCTATTGCACTAGAAGATCTCATCCGTCCACAGGTAGCTCTTATGAGTGTTTGATTCTATGCTCTGTAAATTCTTGTTTTTTCACAAGGTAAATGAGAATAACCCTAAAAACTTACATTCAAATGTATCCAAATAGAAGATTAGGGTAAAATTGAGGCAAATTGATCAAACCCGTTGATCCTCTGCAGAGAATCCATGGATGGTGCCAAGTGTTTGAATCGTATGCATAGTCGGTGGGAATCCACCTACTATATTTATGTGCATTTAATGTTATGAAATAGGAGGTAGGGGGTGATCTTTGGAAGATCAGGTGATATTGAAAATATGACCCCCTTTGTGTAACATGACCTTCCGCCTTTGAGTGGCAAAACTAATGCAAAAAAATCAGGTGATGTGGTCAAAGGCTGACCATGTGTATATCAAGTCATGAATTTAAGATCAAGGGATGTTCAAAATGTGACCCCACAACTAAAATGACCCCCTTTGAAAAGATTGGGATGACATCACCTTGTGGATGACTTTGTTTGAACATTGCGTTAAAATGATGTCATCGTCATGTTATTGAATAGGGTGATCATTGGATACATACCTCCACGAGGTAAAAAGAGTGGTGACATCACCATCATGGTGATTTCCTTTGTTCATCAAGCTTAGATGACATCATCGTCATATTGGCATTGGGTGATATTTTGCGATAGGGTGATATTTGTAAGATTGGGTGATGTTGAAAATATGACCCTTGCAAATGTATGGAGTTGTTTGACGGACAAATACAATTATCACATAAAATTGATGTCCAGATTTTGCGAACCAAATGATTATCAGGTGATGAACCTATATCGGGGTGATCTTATGCAAGGTGACTGATATTTAAAATATGACCCCCCCTCGGAATATCAAGTTTGACTAAAACTTTGACTTACCATAACTTTCTCCCCTTAAGGAATTTTGGGGTGATCCAAAAGACAAAGCTGCATGGAATTTTATGCACTTTCTAACCATGAGGCTAATGATATGAAATACTAACTTTGATGATTGACCTCATCATGGTGACCTATCTACCCCCTCACAGGGTTATCTGCAGGACTTACTTTTACCAGACTACTGAAAAGCAGAAAAACAACACAAGCTAAAGCAACAAAAAGGTTGGGTCCCTATTTTGTCAAGTCAAAATGGGGCGTGTTGTGTAACCACATAACAAGAAGTTGTAAGAAACAAAGAAAGACTGGTATGCAAAGGATATTCTTAGGTTGAAGGTATAGACTTTGAGGAAACTTATGCTCCTGTGGCAATGATTGAAGCAATAAGAATGTTTCTGGCATTTACAGCACACAAAGATTTCAAGGTGTATCAGATGGATGTAAAGTCTACATTCTTGAATGGAGAGCTAGAAGAAGAGGTTTACATTGAACAACTAGAAGGATTTCAGTCATCAGACCAAGGTGACATGGTATGGAAATTGAAGAAATCCTTGTATGGACTCAAGCAAGCTCCCAAAGCCTAGTATGCAAGGTTGGATAAGTATTTGATGCAATTAGGGTTCAATAAAGGCACTGGATACAATAATCTATACTTCAAAATTAATGATGATCAAATTCTAATTGTTGTGGTCTTTGTTGATGATATTATCTTTGGAGGAAATGAAGGTATGTGCAAGAAATTTGTAGAGGAAATGAAAAAATAGTTTGGGATGTCTGTATTTGGTGAATTGAACTTTTTTTTAGGACTACAGATTACTCAATAAAAAAAAAAAATATTTCTTAGCCCAAGTATGTGAAAGAATTGTTGAAGAAGTTTGGAATGGAGGACTCTAAGCTAGTATGTACTCCTATGGTAACTAGTTGCAAGGTGAGAAGGAATGATGAATTACCTAAGACTGATCAGAAAAAGTATAGGTCTATGATTGGCGGACTAATTTATCTAACCCATAAAAGACCAAATGTAATGCATGTAGTTTGTCTTGTAGCAAGATTTCAAAAAGATCCTAGAGAGTCACATGTGATGGCAATCAAGAGGATCATGAGGTATTTAGAATCACTTCAGACTATGGATTGTGGTATCCCAAAGATACTAATTTCACTCTTAGTGCTTATACAAATTCAGACTGGGATGGAGATGTTGATGATAGAAAAGTACAAGTGGAGGTGATTTCCTCTTGGATAACATATTGGTTTCATGGTTGAGCAAGAAACAAGAATCAGTTTCTTTGTCTACTATAGAAGTAGAATATATTGTTGCAACATGTTGTTGCACTCAAGTGCTTTGGATGAAGTAGATATTGAAGGACATAAGAGTTGTGTATGAAGAACCTATTTCAATCTTTTTGTGACAATACAAGTACTATAAACATTTCAAATAATCTAGTGATGCACTCAAGCACAAAGAATATATCAATAAGGTATCACTTTCTGAGAGAAAAGGTAACAGAGAATGAAGTAAAGATAAAGTATGTGTCTACAAAGGATCAAATTGCAGATATTTTCACTAAGCCTCTGCCTAAGGATACTTTTGAGTATCTTAGGGAGAAGTTAGGGGTTATTACCCCTCCTCTAAACTAAGATGAATAGGAAATACATCAATCCAATGGTGCTCAAAGTCTCATTCTTTGATCTAGATTGATTTTTTGTAGGCTACCTCTCAGGGGGAGCTAGTAGATGTTGTTGGTATAAGTTTTTGATTAAGAGCAGTAAGTGTTGCAGTGTTGATGATAGGGGAGTTGTGTAGCAAAGAGAAAGAAAAGGTCTAGCACCCTTATCCATTGATGTCAAAGGGGGAGAGAAGATCATGTGAAAAAGATAAGGAGAAAATTGCAATCAGAGAAGGCATAAAGTAAGGGAGAGCAAAGAAGCAAAGCAAGTTTGTATGTCTTGATGGTTTTTCACATCATGTGTTTCCATCAATGACAAAGGGGGAGATTGTTGCAAATATGAGCAGTAAGTGTTGTCATTGATGTCAACACCTAAGGTTAGCATCCAAGGAAATTACTTGAATGAGTTTGAACAAAATGTCTAATAAGAACAGTATAGTGTTCTGCTCTGCATATCCTGTAAATTGAATATCTTTGTCTGTGGTTTGGAAGTTATGTTAAGGGATGTCTGTAGTTTCCATGTTTCAACTTTGAGCCTCCGGTGTGAAGATTTGACCAAGTTCTGTTCACCATAGTAAAAATTGTTTTTTTGAGTGTTAAATGATAACAGAGAGAATGTATTTGGCTCTGCATTTCTTTGCATTCAAGTTTTACAATTTGTGGTTCTAGAATTAAGTTTGTAATGATGCTATGTGCCTTTAGTTCAAATGGTTCATGATTTGGTGCTCTGCAAGCAATCTTTTCTTTATGCCAGTGGCCTTCAGAAATGTTTAAGTGCTCCAGTTTGAAGAATCTTATGGATAAAGTGTTTAGAGGTTGTATAGATGTTCTTGGTGATTCTAACATGCTTGTGGAAGTTTCTAGATTGTGTTCCTACCTTTCAATGGGTCCATAAAGTGAAATTTAGTTCATGCATGAAGCATGTTCCTAAAGGTCTTAGTGTTAACACTGGTTCTGGTTGACTTGGTTGTTTTCAGTACTTGTCGTTATGCTTCAAAGTTTGTAAAACATGTTGTTGCATGGAAACTTGCATTAGAGTCCCAGCTAAGGCTTGTCATAGTCTGCATTCATTTCTCTTCTCCCCTAATCTATTTAGGTCTAGACGTAATTTGAATTTTAGCTAAATAAGTATGTATGCTGACCTTGGAGATTATTCTGGAAATGGTTGATGATTGTAATGCCAACCTTGATGTTCATTCCATGGTTGATGAATTATATAAATATATGAAATGAAGTTGTGAATGATTGAAGTAGATGCGAAGATGTGAAGATAAGTGCAAAGTGAAAAAGTAGAGCAGAACAGAGGAAATTCATTGCTCTTCAATGGAACTGAACCTTGGCATAGTGTAGATGCTACCATCTTCATTCACCAACTCTGGCAGTGAGCCACCCATAAGCAGTGAGCCAACACATTGGCAATGAGCCCCTTCTTTTATAGTGAGCATTCTGGGCAGTGAGCCTCCAGCAGTGAGCCTTGTTGTAAAAAAATGGTAAATTATTTATATTGTAAGCTAACACTCACTGTGGTTTTTGCCTTATTGGGTTTTCCATGTAGAAAAATTGGTGTGTCATGTGTGAATGTGTTTAAGTTCTGATCTCATGCTTTCATGATTAAATTACTATAACAACGATTGAGTGGTTGATGTGTTGATGGTTTTAAAGTTTTGGTTACAACTGATTCACTCCCCCTCTGATTTGTCTTGCACATTTAAATAAATACAACCTACACAAAACTTTGTAATGTCTCAAATCCTTTCATGCATTGCCATGGTTTCCATTTTGCATCTGATCTACACATAAGGGTTATACAAATCCAAGGAGTTCACAACTCCCTCAACCATAAACATGGCTTTGATACCACATGTTAGGAATTTGCAGGTCAAATAAAACCAATTCCACATAACCCAGTAGGAGAAAAGGATGAAACAAATAACCATAATGCAAAGATCAATGAACAAGCACAAGATATACCTTGGAAAAACCCTCAAGAGGGAAAAATCTAGCCTCCAAAAGCATCCACACTCTTATGTATTATTCAACAAAAGATATTACAATACATGCCATGAGTCTCCATGAATACCTCTAAACCTTCAAGCACCTCCAATGCATCCTCCATGTGTCCAAGTATGAATCCACACATCACCTTCCATGCTTCACAATACGCACTTACAAGAGAGAGCTCAATACAATGATAGTCTTTCACAAACCTCTTTCCACCTATAATTAATCAGCCAACCAACCCAACCAATGACCATGTGCTTGCTTTTATAGAGCAAGCTCACACAAATATAACTTGTGGTATTGGATAAAACCATGTGTTCCAAAACCATGGATACACAAAACTATTGACCCCCTTATTTAATATTTGTACTACATTTTTCCAATAATTAAATAATATAAATAATATCCCAATGTTACATACAACATTTACAAGTGGCCTCCAAATAAATATCTAATGTGGTTAAACACATCAATTAAGATGCACCACAAATAAATATTTATTTTACATGAATAAAATATTCTAATATTATGCAAGATGTACAACACCTATTTCCAAACACTACTTGACATTACTTATCTGTTTTTAGAGTCCCACATTAGTGACATAGAAGCACACATTGAGGACATCGGTCTTCTCTTCGATGATAGTTTCGATGAAGTTGCATCTCCATTATCCTCTTCAGATATTCATGCTCTACATCCATCTACACATGGTTTTGGATTGTCATCATCTTCAACTATTAGGCATGCACCTGATTTGATTATGGCATCCTTCGGCATCGACATGGGGACACCTAAGTACTCTTTGAAGATATTGACATGGGCATCATCATCCTTGGATCAACTTCAGCATGATTCGGGATCATACATAATTCTCACATGGGAAGATATACAACATCTTTAGGTGGTTTTATTTCTTCCCAAGGGAAGGAACATTGTTCAACGTTCTTGGATCTACATCTGTATCCTTTGTCAAGTATCCATCCTCACTGTAGTAGGACATGTTCTATGGGGGGTCTCATATACCTTCTATTATTTTCTCTCCTATGGGGGTAATCCTATATTGTACTTAGTGAAATAAGTAGTACTTATTCACTTGTATAATTTTCATGCATAATTTTTGTCTTTTGGAAGGTAGTTTTACCTTTTTCCACTTCATGTTAGATTACTTTGTAAATGGGCACCTCACTAGGCTTAATAGTTGAGACCCATCCTTCTTATACCAACCTAAGCTATATTTAAGAGGGGGTGTTAGTGTATATATATTTCATACATTTAAGCTTAAGTGAAAGGAAGTAAGGTATGCAGAAACAACTTCCTACACTGATCTAATGAGGAAAGTTATACAAATTTTAATCTTTACTAGTTACAAGTTATTAGATGCACATTAACAAAAAGGTAATAATAACATCCAAATGCAAATACAAAACTCACGACACAAGATATATGTGGGGAAAACTCTTTCAAGTAAAAAACCTCACACTCCAAAATCTACACAATGTATTGTCAAATCAAAAGATGATTACAACACACTTGCAATGCAAGTTCTTGTAGGAGTACACACTATCGATTCTCATTTGCATCCTGTGACCTTTCACATTTTCTAGCATCTTATTTATCAAGCCTCTTTGTCAGTTATCCAATGTTAGTTTATCCATGTCATCTAATAAAAAATAACTATCGATGCCTTTATTAAATATAAGGCACCGTGGCTGACAAAGTCACAAAAATTTACAAGGTGTTGACTATGGGATCCTACAACATAGTGCTAAATAAATAAATACAACATTAGGAACTTGCAAAGGTTGAGACACCTTAATTCCCAACATTAATCCTACTTAGGTGTGCCTTTATGCAATCTTGACAAATGCCTCATTGAGGTGTCAAGGTTGTTGGGTGGTTAGGAGAGGTGTTACCAAGTTTCCCACTAACTAGCCACCTCACACTAGTTTTTAAGGAGGCAACTCACCACCACTCAGTTGAGGAGTCCTTTCCTCAACTAAAAACTTCCTCTCCTCACCTATTTGTACTCAACTTACCCAAGTTATTCGATGGTGGATTTGTTGGGTTTTTCATACAATTTCTTTGTTGTGTTATAATATTTGTGCTTGTTTTTCATCTCCTTGTTCTTTAGGAAATCCTATAACCTAGAAGATAAACTCTCTATTTTAAAATAAAATTGCAAAAAGTGGATAAAATATTATCTTCCCTCTAATGTACCTAATAATTATTTTTTGATCAAGATCAAGAAAATTGAAAAGATTTTTGAAATAGAGCCCCTCATTGAAGCTCTTAAAGAAGAAATATATTATATCATTTCTTAGTTACATGAAAAATTCATGTAGGGAGAACTGTTGGATCTAGGGCATACAACTGAGAGGGGGGGGGGGTGAATCAGTTGTATAGAACTTGTTCTATTTCAAACACTTTATTCTCTGTTGTTAGTTAGCAGCATATCAAATAATCATTCATGGAAGCACAATACATAAACACAAGAGTAGATAAGCATCAACACATTGAACACCAAGATTTTGACGTGGAAAACCCGGTTAAGGGAAAAACCACGGGGTGATTAACCCAAGAATTATTCTCTGTTAGAAGAATAAGGAAAAATGAATGGCACATGCCAATAAGGGCTCACTGCCCGAGCACACTGCTCACAAAGAGGCCCACTGCCTACAAGGAGACACACTGTCTACAGAGTGATAAAAATCACAGTCTTGAACTGGAGAATGACATCTCTACCATGTCCGGATCAGTTCCAATTAAGCCCAACAATCTCTGCTCTGCCTTTCGCACCTTTCTTCGCTACACCATGCTCATCCACATGCTGCTCACTGAAATGAATTCACAAATCATTATTTATACAAGACATCGACTTAGGAACAAGCATCTAAGTCGGCAAACAACCATAGGAGTATCCGCAAGATGAATAACACATCCGGTCGGCTAAACAGAGCAATAACTTCATCTGGAAGAATAACTTCAATTCCGGGCTCTACCATCAATGCGGACCAACAACACAACCTAAACATGATCCAGGAGCCTTCACAAGCCTGTCTGAATGTCCGGATACATCCGCACTTCCTCTGCTTACTGGGATCTCTTGTCTTCCTCATCCGGAACTTCAAGAACACAGTCTGTCGTCACTGTCATAATGCAAGAGGTACTTCCGGACCTCCAAATCACACACAAATCAGGATGACACATCACAAGGACATCTAAAACACTCCTTCCAATCCGCAGATTATGATAATACAATTCCGGACCTCACCGGACCTTTTTGTGATCCTCTGTCACCTCCGGATACTTGCCGGACCCGGTTCTATACCGGCAGCCATAACTCCTTCAGATCTTCATGCGGACCTCTGAAATCTTAACTGTAGCATCTCAAGACTCATATCTACTAACCCTTTAATCCGCATCCTCCGGTTCTCATCCTATACAGTATATTTACCTTCTTCTCATCACTGTTCTTCACTGTTCCTGACTGAGGCTAATTTTCTCAATATCCTCAGCACAAAGCTCATCAAATCCTTCTTGTCAATGCAGTATGAGTATGTTGACATCAATGACAACAATGGCTCACCTCATACTTGCAACAATCTCCCCCTTTGTCATTGATGGCAACATATGATGTGAAAAACCATCAAGACAAGAACTTCTCTTTTCTGTCACAGCTCCCCCTATCAACAACAACTCTTCACATGTCTTCCTTTGCTGCTCCCCCTTTGATCATCAACCACTTGTTTTTCACATGTCTTCTCTCCCCCTTTGACATCAATGGCAAAGGGCTCATACTTGCAACTCTCATGCATCAGAATAATACCAGCTGCTCCCCCTTAGTTGCAGCTCCCCATTAGTCCGGATCACAAGATATGACTGTGATAGCCACCGGACTGATGCACATCAGTGCATCTTAGCTCATCACCGGAGGGGCCATGACCCCTAACTTCTCGCGGAGATATTCAAAAGAGTCCTTGGGAAGAGGTTTTGTAAAGATATCTGCAATCTGATCCTTGGAGGGAACATACTCCAGTCTGACTTCTTCCTTGTTTACTTGTTCTCTTAAAAAGTGAAATTTGATAGATATGTGCTTAGTCTTGGAATGCAATACCGGATTCTTGGAAATATTAATTGCACTTGAATTATCACAGAAAATTGTGATAGGCTCCTCATATTCAACTTTGATGTCTCTTAGCATCTGCTTCATCCATAAGATTTGAGTACAACTACCTGCTGCTGCAATGTATTCTGCTTCTGTTGTAGACAGAGATATTGCATCTTGTTTCTTGCTTAGCCAAGAAACCAATCTCTTCCCCAAAAAGAATGCTCCA
This sequence comes from Cunninghamia lanceolata, assembly GCA_027924645.1. NCBI lineage: Eukaryota > Viridiplantae > Streptophyta > Pinopsida > Cupressales > Cupressaceae > Cunninghamia > Cunninghamia lanceolata. The sequence goes on from BSBN01000465.1 coordinate 3,940,938, forward strand.
CCACTAGTGCTCTTCCGGTCATCCACATCTCCTGCCCAATCTGCATCTGTGTAAGCATGAAGAGAAAAATCCGGATCTCTAGGATACCATAGACCATACTCAACTGTCCCTTTCAAGTATCTAAAAATTCTTTTGATTGCCATAACATGAGATTCTCTAGGATCAGCCTGGAATCTTGCCACAAGACCAACAGCTTGCATTATATCTGGTCTAGTTTGAGTGAGATACAACAATCCACCAATCATTGATCTATACTTTGTCTGATCTGCCTTTGGAGAATCATCATCTTTGCTTAACTTACATCCGGTTGCCATAGGAGTGTTCATAGGCTTTGAGTCTTCCATACCAAATTTCTTTAACAATTCTTTCACATATTTGGTCTGAGAAATGAAGATCCCTTCTTTTGTTTGAGTAATTTGCAGACCCAAGAAGAAATTCATTTCACCAAGCATAGACATTTCAAACTCACTTTTCATCTGATTTGCAAAAGTTTTACACATACTATCTCTTCCTCCAAAAATGATATCATCCACAAACACTTCAACAATCAGAATGTTTTCATGATCAATTTTGAAATATAAGTTGCTGTCAGCAGTACCTTTGTTGAATCCAATCTGCACAAGATGCTTATCCAACCTTTCATACCATGCTCTTGGGGCTTGCTTCAATCCATACAAAGCTTTCTTCAACTTGCAGACCATATCATTATTATCAGACAATTGAAATCCATCCGGTTGTTCAATGTAGACTTCTTCTTCCAGATCACCATTTAGGAAGGCAGACTTGACATCCATCTGATATACCTTGAAATCTTTGAAGGCAGCAAATGCAAGAAGTAATCTGACTGCTTCAATTCTTGCTACCGGAACAAAAGTCTCTTCAAAGTCAATTCCTTCTATTTGAGAGTAGCCTTTGCAGACCAATCTAGCTTTGTTTCTGATTACTTCACCAGCTTCATTTAGTTTGTTTCGGAAGACCCACTTGGTTCCAATTACATTCCTGTCTCTAGGTCTGGGAACAAGATCCCAAGTATGATTTTTCTCAATTTGCATCAGTTCATCTTCCATTGCTTTGGTCCAATTTTCATCATTGCAGGCTTCATTTATTGTTTTAGGTTCAATCCTTGAAATCAGACAACATTCATTCTGATCTTGAGCAATATTCCTTCTAGTTTGTACACCTTTGCTTCTGTCACCTATGATCTGATCTTCAGAGTGATTCAGTTTTACATACCTTGGAATTTTGGGAGTATCCAGTACTGCTGTTTCTTGATCAGGCTCATTTAAACCTAACTCTTCTTCCTGATTTACCGGATCAGGCTGACTCTGTTTCACCGGAGAGGATTGAGTTCCTTGAACACTATCTTGGTCATCTTCATCAAATTCATAAAATCTTGAAGGCTTCTCAATTCCTTCATCAACCTTTACATTGGTACTTTCTATCATCTTCCTCAATCTCTTATTGTAACACCGATATGCTTTGCTTTGAGTGGAGTAGCCCAAGAAAATTCCTTCATCACTTCTAGCATCAAACTTTCCTAGATCTTCATCTCTTTTAATATAACACTTGCTACCAAATACCCTGAAATATTTCACAGTAGGAGTGATGCCAAACCAAAGTTCATAGGGGGTCTTACCGGTGTTGTTTCTGATTTGAACTCGATTGAGAGTGTAGACTGCAGTGCTGATAGCTTCTTTCCAAAACATTTGAGGAACATTTGCTTCCAACATCATTGTCCTAGCAGCTTCCTGGATGGTCCGGTTCTTTCTCTCAACTACTCCATTCTGCTGTGGAGTCTTAGGAGCAGACAACTGTCTCCTTATACCCTGTTTCTCACAAAAGTCAATGAATTCACCAGATGTAAATTCACCACCTCTATCAGACCTTAGACACTTTAGTTTCAATCCGGTTTGATTCTCCACCATAGCTTTGAAGATTTTGAACTTCTCAAAAGCTTCTGATTTTTCTTTTAGAAAGGTAACCCACATCATCCGGGAATGATCATCAATTAACGACATGAAATATATATCACCTTGCAGACTCTTGATTCTTGTCGGACCACATAGATCAGTATGTACTAATTCCAACAATCCGGTAGAAGACTGATCTTTGCTTTTAAAAGAGACTCTGCTTTGTTTGCCTAACTGACATTCTTTACACACACTGTTTGTAGGTTTTATCAACTTTGGAAGATCTCTCACAGCCTGAGTATTGCTTATTTTGATGATGTTATCAAAATTTACATGACACATTCTTCTATGCCATAACCAACTCTGATCAATTTGAACAAACAAACAACTTTTATTTGAACCAACCAGATGAAAGATGTTACCTCTTGTCTGAGTACCGGATGCAATTTCAGTTCCGGAGCTTGTAAAGATTCTGCATTTTCCATTCTTGAACCGGAGATCATAGCCTTTGTCCACTAACTGACCAACACTAAGAAGATTGTGCTTCAATCCTTCAACATATAGTACATTACCTGTTTTGCTCTTACCATCAAAGGAAATAGTTCCCCTACCTCTGATTCTGCCAGCAGAATTGTCACCAAACTTTACCATTCCTCCTTCATATCTTTCCAAGTCTAAGAACTTATTCTTGTCACCAGTCATATGGTGAGAGCATCCACTGTCAATAACCCAATCATCCTTTTCTTCCACTTGAGCAGCCAAGGCTTTTTCAACAACTTTGTGATTGACAGATTCAGAGAGCAAGGAATCTTCTTCCTTGATGGCTATAAACACCCACTCATTTCCGGATTTGCTTCCTGGATCTGATTCATCATCTGTTACTCCTTCATTGTCATCTTCTTCATGAACATAATAGCAATTCTTTTGAAACCTTTGTCTGTGAGTATTAGATCTTGCAGATCTCTCCGGACATCTTGAGGCAAAATGACCAATCTTATTGCAGTTAAAACACTTAAAGGGTAGTTTTCCTTCATACTTACCGGATCCTCTTGGCAGTCTCTTTGCAATGAGGGCTTCAAGTTGAGCTGTTTCTACTTCTTCTTCTTCCATGTCTCTTCTTGCTTGATCATACCATGACATTTTCCTTGATGAGTTTTCACCCGGATCAAATCTCTGTTTGCCTTTCACATAGGCACTGGCTTTAAAAGCAGACTCAGTCTTGGGTGGATCATCTCCAAACTCGGTCATTTCAAATGCAGCTAGTTTGCCAGCCAATTGTTCTCTTGTGATAGTTGTGTGGGCTCTGAATTCATCAATGGCAGCAACTTTGATTTTGTAGGCAGCAGGAAGGGATCTTAGGATTTTGCAGACAATCTCATTTTCATCTAGAGTTCCACCAGCATTTCTGATTCCACATACCAGCTCATTTACTCTTGGCATAAAGGTAGTAATGTTTTCATCATCTCTCATTTTCAATCTTTCAAATTTCCCTTTCAGACTTTGCAACCTTGCACTTTTGACAAACTCATCTCCTTCATACAGAAGTTCCAGTTTAGTTAGGATCTCATATGCAGTTGGTAGGTCAATGACATTCGGGAGATCTGAGTCATTCAATGCGCTTAGAAGAGCTTCCTTGGTCTGCAGATTGTTTTCAGCTTCTGTGGTTTCATCAGGAGTTGTCGGACCACCTTGTGGGGGTATATATGGTTTTGAAATCATAGCCAAGTATGCTTTTCCCATACATTCCAAATGACACTTCATGCGACCTTTCCAGAGAGTGAAGTTGGTTCCATCGAACTTCGGACTATCCTTCTTGTATGACGACATCCTGGATCACCTCAAGCGGTTAAGCTCCTATCAGAGGAACTCAGCTCTGATACCAATTGTTGGATCTAGGGCATACAACTGAGAGGGGGGGGTGAATCAGTTGTATAGAACTTGTTCTATTTCAAACACTTTATTCTCTGTTGTTAGTTAGCAGCATATCAAATAATCATTCATGGAAGCACAATACATAAACACAAGAGTAGATAAGCATCAACACATTGAACACCAAGATTTTGACGTGGAAAACCTGGTTAAGGGAAAAACCACGGGGTGATTAACCCAAGAATTATTCTCTGTTAGAAGAATAAGGAAAAATGAATGGCACATGCCAATAAGGGCTCACTGCCCGAGCACACTGCTCACAAAGAGGCCCACTGCCTACAAGGAGACACACTGTCTACAGAGTGATAAAAATCACAGTCTTGAACTGGAGAATGACATCTCTACCATGTCCGGATCAGTTCCAATTAAGCCCAACAATCTCTGCTCTGCCTTTCGCACCTTTCTTCGCTACACCATGCTCATCCACATGCTGCTCACTGAAATGAATTCACAAATCATTATTTATACAAGACATCGACTTAGGAACAAGCATCTAAGTCGGCAAACAACCATAGGAGTATCCGCAAGATGAATAACACATCCGGTCGGCTAAACAGAGCAATAACTTCATCCGGAAGAATAACTTCAATTCCGGGCTCTACCATCAATGCGGACCAACAACACAACCTAAACATGATCCAGGAGCCTTCACAAGCCTGTCTGAATGTCCGGATACATCCGCACTTCCTCTGCTTACTGGGATCTCTTGTCTTCCTCATCCGGAACTTCAAGAACACAGTCTGTCGTCACTGTCATAATGCAAGAGGTACTTCCGGACCTCCAAATCACACACAAATCAGGATGACACATCACAAGGACATCTAAAACACTCCTTCCAATCCGCAGATTATGATAATACAATTCCGGACCTCACCGGACCTTTTTGTGATCCTCTGTCACCTCCGGATACTTACCGGACCCGGTTCTATACCGGCAGCCATAACTCCTTCAGATCTTCATGCGGACCTCTGAAATCTTAACTGTAGCATCTCAAGACTCATATCTACTAACCCTTTAATCCGCATCCTCCGGTTCTCATCCTATACAGTATATTTACCTTCTTCTCATCACTGTTCTTCACTGTTCCTGACTGAGGCTAATTTTCTCAATATCCTCAGCACAAAGCTCATCAAATCCTTCTTGTCAATGCAGTATGAGTATGTTGACATCAATGACAACAATGGCTCACCTCATACTTGCAACAAGAACAACACTAGAGGATTAAATTATATATGACCTTGCTTCATAAGGGAGATGCTAACACTATATTATTTCACCTCGAAACCAATTAAAGGTACAAAATAAAAATGATTAGAGAAATTATGTTGGAAAACGACCACATAACTTCTAGTAGTGAAGAAATTAAAAATATATCTCATGGTAACTGTTGATGACTGTTTTGATGCAATCATAACAATAAGTTAAAATTCACATATAATGAACTGAAACTATACTTGAAAGATAAGAAGGAATCATTTGAGATTCAACTAATCCCAAGTCTACAATGGTTCGGTTGGTCAAGTTCAGTTGGTCAATGTGAAGCTGTAATGTTCAAGGGGCCTTACGTAGTTTAGGTTTATTTGGTGGTTTACTGGACTAAGAATATGCAAAGAGGTCATAGATTTCAACAAGTATTTTGTTCATTTGCATAAAAGTGATACTGTGCTGCAAGTTTCAGAGGGTTTTCTTGAATTTTTGCAGCTTTCTTCTTTATCTGTTTATGAAAACTGTCTACTTATAGCTCTGTTATGCATGCTTCTTCAAATTTGAGACAATTTCCTTTAGATTTCTACGTTTTCAGCTAAATATTTCAGATGGGTTGGGAAAAGTTAGAAAGATCTACTCTATACCTCATTTAATCTACCGAAGGATCTAATTGTTTCTGTTATGCACTATGTAAATACCACAGTAATTTGATCAAATCCACAGTAAAAACCCTAAATGTAAGTTCTGAGCATTTTCACAAACATACATTTAAAATTGTAAGCTCTCAAAGAAAATATTTCAAAACACAAAGAATGGCAGGAGAACACTCAGAAGATAGATGCAGAACTCCAGATTCTATTGTATTAGAAACGAATAGTCATACATGATTTACAATGTAGGAATGACTCTTAGTTTCATTGATCATACTACAGAGAACTTACAAGCTTTACAGATACAGTAAGGCAGCCAGACATTCCATGCGCACCTTACTGCAGACAAATAGGTGACCTCCTTCTTCTACTTCTAAGATATGCTAACTTAACTTGCTGTGTTTTCCTAGAATCCCTGTGTGTTTTCCTAGAATCCCTGTTGTTTTCCTAGAATCCCTGTTGTAAAGTATTACAGTGTAGAGAGGCACAATATAAAGACATTCTGATTGTCCTCACTACAGCAAAAACCTAACTGAACCCCTGGTTCAAACCCTTGGTTATAGCAATAAATACAGGTGAACCAGTTCTCAAAAATATCTTTGAGCAGTGTCAAATCTGGGCGAAATATTGCCCCTTCTGAGAAGTTCCGGTAGCTAGGTAATAACTTCTGTTTGTCTGTTGCAGTAATACCTTCAGCTGCAACCTTGTTCTTTACTTGAATGGCCTTGACTTTTTGCATTTCATCCTTATCTTCTTGCTCCTGAGATCAGATCTTCTTCCTCCATGAGGTCACTGTGTTGACTTTCCAGCTGCTTCCTCAACTGCAAGCCTGCAAGACAAGACAAGCAATAAGTTTCACATTTATCACAAAAACAGCATGAAATTAAAATAACCGTTTAAACCCAGGTGACTGCGCAAGATTGTGGAAATCGGATCCAGAAAACTCTTCAAAACGCGTCCAAAATGCATTCAGACTGCTCAAAAAAATGCTTTAAAATTCCACTGCTTCATTTCCCGCCCATCGGCATGATCATCGCTATTGGCGTGCCAAAAAACATGTTAGCCGATATTCACTTCATCATCATGATATTCTGGAAATATGATGCTCTCCCTTCTGAAAGTCCAGATGATGTCATCATGATATTTCACTTCTGCATATTGGAGAAAAGAACAACATCATCATCATCATCATGTTGAAGAAGAATAGGAGGATATGAATATGATCATGCTGCCGAGGAAAGGAAAATGATGGTGATGTCATCATGATATTCGGGCTTCATTGAAATGCTAAGGATGACGTCATCATCATGTTCAGTTAAGATCAGGGGATAATTGTGATATCGGGTCACCTAAGGAGCATGATCAGGATGATGAACGTAATATGATCCTTTTGCGGCCAAGGTAACCCTCTCGAAAGATCAGGATGATCATGATGATCATCAGGATATTTGCAAAAGGTTGTATTTCATCGGCAGGAGGATTTTGCGAAATATCAGGTGGACAAACAAGATCATGATGATCTTGACGATATGACAGGATAAAAAATATATGATGATGATCCTCCTCATCGAATTATCCAGATGACGTCATCATCATATATCGTTTTCGGAGCACAAGGATGAGTTGAGGTCATCATGATATTTGCGCTAGGGTGATATTGTAAAATATGATCATGCTGTTGAGGAATGCAATATTGACCTCTTCTGAATAGATAGGGTGATCATCATGATATTGCAAAAAAAGGTGATCAGGAGGATATGAACATGATGATCCTCTTTATTGAATTATCATGATGATGTCTCCATTACTTAGCGAATTTCAGCGAATGACCCTCGTGAAAGATCAGGATGATATGAAGTCGTCATCATCATATTTCGAACTTCAGCAAATATCATGATGATGACCCTCTGATAGGATTATAACAAGCGTATGCAAATATGCCGAAGGTGGATTTTTTCTAAGTCAGGGTGATCAGAATGATATTATAAGATTAGGTAATGTTGAAATATCATGATGATGCTCGCGATACAAAAGACCACTCGACGGGGAAAACTTACCGTGACTTAAAGCTGATGTCATCATGATATTTGAACCTTAGGATATTATCAGGGGGGGGGCGTTTCAAATATGATGATGATGTCTTCATACAGCAAAACCAAGTTTATAAAATATGACCTTTCTAAAAAATCATGATGCTGATGATGCGCATAAGGCCATTTGACGGGTAAAGGGCACTACCACCTAAGATTGACGTCCGGATATTGCGACTGCATGATTTTTATCGGGTGATAGACCAAGATCATGATGATCTTGACAACATGACTTAGGATATAAAAATATGATGATCCTCCTGCGAATATCAGGTTTGACCAAAACTTTGACCGTGCATAACTTCCACATATGGACGAATTTTCAAGTGAAGTAAAAGGCAAACCTGCATGGAATTTCAAGCTCTTTCTAAATATGAGGTCACAGCAATAAAATATGAACTTTGAAAAACTGACCTCATGATGATGACCAACCTCATCCAATATCATGATGATGATGCACCTGACCTTCATTTTTACCAAACCGCCAGAAAGCAGAAAAACACAAGCAGAAGCAAAAAGCAAAACATCAGCAGGGGTCCCCATTTTGCTGAGCATAATGGGGAGTGTTGTGAACATCACAACAACTAGCAACCAAAACAAAACAATTAAATTCAAAGTGTTCAAGGAAACTAGATGAAATGAACTCATAACTCCCAACTATCTTTCCTGCAAATTACTATTCAGCTTGAGACTCAAAGTATTCAATAAAGATGCATGAACTTCCATTTTCAGTTTAGTTGTGTGCATGTGATTAATTATCCTCATCTTGAAGATCAGTTGAACAAACCAGTGACTGACATTAGCCTACGTAGGTGAGGATATTCCCTCATAGCCGACCGGATAGAGCCTTGCTGCCAGCGAGCGTCTATAGCCCCGGCAAGGTTATCGTTACAATTCTCCTAAGTAGAGCCCCACTGCCAGCGAGCGTCCATAGCCCCGGTAGAGTTACTTAGATGGCTTAATCTGGATTTTCAGTATAATCTGCTTTATTCATTTATTTATTTATTTTTTTGTTTTCTAATTTTGAAAGATTTCATAAGATATAGCAATTTGTAACTTCATGATGCAAGGAGTGGGCACTTGCTGAAATTAAGCTGAGAATTGTAATGGTAGCAAGGGTGACCTCTGATTTTTCACCTAATATCTACACTGGTAGGTTCAACAAACCCAAGGATTTTAGGTGTGTCATCGTGAGAAACCTGCTTCGAATTCTCAATCACATTTATTGAATACAAAACTTCAGAAGATGAACAACTCTCTACATTCATGACAGTGACAGGTTATGTGTAAATTGTAAATGGTTAACCTGAATATCCTAAATTATATACTGTTTTGAATGGTTGCTAGTTTTGCTCCTTAATACTCTACAGTAAAATAAAGATCCCTGCTGAGGAGACAACAAACAAACCAAACAAACAGGCTGTACAAACAACACAACAAAAGAAAAAAATGTACAAACGGAAAGAAACAAAAAGCAAAAAACAAACAGAAAGGAACTATACAAACAACTAACCTAAAAAAAAAATAGCAAAAGAAGAACACAAAAAACAAAAACAACTACCCCTACCAGACTATATACAAGCCTCTACCAGGCAAATAGAAACCCAGGAAAAAGACCCAAGAACACCCCTACTTGCATATTTCTTTAGGTTGTGCAGGAGTAACATGGTACTAGTTCTGGTCCTCATCATAGCAGATTTATCTTTGAATTCTGAAAAAAAATCTGGTATTCTAGATTCATTGTGTTTATCAGAATAGCTCTTAATAACTAGTAACTGAGGCAACTCATCGGGTTTATGATTAATCCATAAGCATTTCCTATCTCTTGAATTTCCATAATCAAAATAGCATTTATCATTGTTTACTAAGGAAAGGAAAGAGACAACCTGATGTGCCTTTAGCTCTGTGGAACACACTTGTTTATTGATAGTTGGCTCTTCATTTAGCTCTGTACTTTCATTGCCCAGCTCTATGTCTAGTCCTTTTTCAAGTTGAAAGATGAATGACTCTAGATGTATCATTTCTTCATCTTCATCCAGCCTTGTTCCTTCATTCTGGATGTTCAGTTTATCCTCAAATTTAGCAAATCTCTCAATGTTCTCATTAGTTCCCTGCACATCAGCACTTAAGTAAGTATCTTCATCATCATCTGATATACAGAAATTAATCATTTCTAAATCACTTGAGAGTAAAGGTGGGATGACATCTTTTGATTGACAGGAGTACTCCCCTGTTTTATTTTCAACATGGCATGGGGATGATGTCTGATTATGCACAGCAGCTCCCTGATCCTCTGTATCCTTTTTTTTCAAGAATTGCTCATCAGATGACTCATATTTGTCATTTAGTGAAGAGTCTAATCTTTTTGACCTGCAACAATCTTGATTTTGATCATTTAATTCAAAGAAGTCAGTTGTAACACTAGGATTTACTTTCTTTTCTATGACTTCATTAGTTTCTACAGTAGGGATCCTACCAGTTTTAGTGCATTTTAATTCTGCCAATGCTTGTTTACATTTCTTTGCCAAATCATGTTCGTTAAAACTTTTCAGGTCAGACCCAGAGGTTTCTTCTTGACAAATATTCCTTAGTAGTTCCATATATTTATCAAATGTATCAAGATGAACCTCACTTTCCTTTTCTTTTTCATTAAATCCTTTTTGCTTATTATCTAGAAAAGGGACATGAGCTGTGATTTCCTCTCTGTATTTTTTAGGATATTTGTACTTTTCACTAACTTTAATCACAGCCGGATCCTGACGAAAAGACAGATTTTTTTTCTTACCATCACATGATTCCTGCCAAGAGATCTTACTATCCTTTATTCTTAGCATTGGTTCCATCTTTGTATCCTCTACACATTTAATGACTGTTGATGCTGCATCCTTCGGTCGCTCAATAATCTCCTCATTTCCCTGCCAACTTTCAGCCTTATACACATCTGAGAGAGAGATTAGTCCTTTCAAATGTAAATCTAATCTCGTAAGAAAAGATAGACAATTAAGCTCACCATGCTCTGCGGACTTATGTATCCTACACCTTCCAAATAAACCATAGCTATATAAATTTTTGGGATAAAGCTGGTTATTCAAGGCTTTCTGAAATGAAGGAATGTCAACATGAAAACTGTCCCTATATGAGTCCATTAAAAAAAGGGACCTTCTTTCAACTTTTTAGGCCTTTGAAATTTTATGAGATCTAACATATCTCAGAATATAGCATTTAAACTCAGAAACTTAACTCTAAACCAAATCAGGCCCTCCTTCTAGCGCCAGAAAACTGTTGATGATTACAATATACAGCCTTCTAGCCCTCCTTCTAGCGCCAGAAAACTGTTGATGATTACAATATACAGCCTTCTAGCCCTCCTTCTAGCGCCAGAAAACTGTTGATGATTACAATATACAGCCTTCTAGCCCTCCTTCTAGCGCCAGAAAACTGTTGATGACTGTTTTGATGCAATCATAACAATAAGTTAAAATTCACATATAATGAACTGAAACTATACTTGAAAGATAAGAAGGAATCATTTGAGATTCAACTAATCCCAAGTCTACAATGGTTCAGTTGGTCAAGTTCAGTTGGTCAATGTGAAGCTGTAATGTTCAAGGGGCCTTACGTAGTTTAGGTTTATTTGGTGGTTTACTGGACTAAGAATATGCAAAGAGGTCATAGATTTCAACAAGTATTTTGTTCATTTGCATAAAAGTGATACTGTGCTACAAGTTTCAGAGGGTTTTCTTGAATTTTTGCAGCTTTCTTCTTTATCTGTTTATGAAAACTGTCTACTTATAGCTCTGTTATGCATGCTTCTTCAAATTTGAGACAATTTCCTTTAGATTTCTACGTTTTCAGCTAAATATTTCAGATGGGTTGGGAAAAGTTAGAAAGATCTACTCTATACCTCATTTAATCTACCGAAGGATCTAATTGTTTCTGTTATGCACTATGTAAATACCACAGTAATTTGATAAAATCCACAGTAAAAACCCTAAATGTAAGTTCTGAGCATTTTCACAAACATACATTTAAAATTGCAAGCTCTCAAAGAAAATATTTCAAAACACAAAGAATGGCAGGAGAACACTCAAAAGATAGATGCAGAAATCCAGATTCTATTGTATTAGAAACGAATAGTCATACATGATTTACAATGTAGGAATGACTCTTAGTTTCATTGATCATACTACAGAGAACTTACAAGCTTTACAGATACAGTAAGGCAGCCAGACATTCCACGCGCACCTTACTGCAGACAAACAGGCGACCTCCTTCTTCTACTTCTAAGCTATGCTAACTTAACTTGCTGTGTTTTCCTAGAATCCCTGTGTGTTTTCCTAGAATCCCTGTTGTTTTCCTAGAATCCCTGTTGTAAAGTATTACAGTGTAGAGAGGCACAATCTAAAGACATTCTGATTGTCCTCACTACATCAAAAACCTAACTGAACCCCTGGTTCAAACCCTTGGTTACAGCAATAAATACAGGTGAACCAGTTCTCAAAAATATCTCTGAGCAGTGTCAAATCTGGGCGAAATATTGCCCCTTCTGAGAAGTTCCGGCAGCTGGGTAATAACTTCTGTTTGTCTATTGCAGTAATACCTTCAGCTGCAACCTTGTTCTTTACTTGAATGGCCTTGACTTTTTGCATTTCATCCTTATCTTCTTGCTCCTGAGATCAGATCTTCTTCCTCCATGAGGTGACTGTGTTGACTTTCCAGCTGCTTCCTCAACTGCAAGCCTGCAAGATAAGACAAGCAATAAGTTTCACATTTATCACAAAAACAACATGAAATTAAAATAACCGTTTAAACCCAGGTGACTACACAAGATTGTGGAAATCGGATCCAGAAAACTCTTCAAAACACGTCCAAAATGCGTTCAGACTGCTCAAAATCATCGGGTCAACTATCGCTGACCGGGAAAATGCCACAGGCGCCAAAAAAAATGCTTTAAAATTCCACCGCTTCATTTCCCGCCCATCGGCATGATCATCGCTATCGGCGTGCCAAAAAACATGTTAGCCGATATTCACTTCATCATCATGATATTCTGGAAATATGATGCTCTCCCTTTTGAAAGTCCAGATGATGTCATCATGATATTTCACTTCTGCATATTGGAGAAAAGAACAACATCATCATCATCATCATCATGTTGAAGAAGAATAGGAGGATATGAATATGATCATGCTGCCGAGGAAAGGAAAATGATGGTGACGTCATCATGATATTCGGGCTTCATTGAAATGCTAAGGATGACGTCATCATCATGTTCAGTTAAGATCAGGGGATAATTGTGATATCGGGTCAGCTAAGGAGCATGATCAGGATGATGAACGTAATATGATCCTTTTGCGGCCAAGGTAACCCTCTCGAAAGATCAGGATGATCATGATGATCATCAGGATATTTGCAAAAGGTTGTATTTCATCGGCAGGAGGATTTTGTGAAATATCAGGTGGACAAACAAGATCATGATGATCTTGACGATATGACAGGATAAAAAATATATGATGATGATCCTCCTCATCGAATTATCTAGATGACTTCATCATCATATATCATTTTCGGAGCACAAGGATGAGTTGAGGTCATCATGATATTTGCGCTAGGGTGATATTGTAAAATATGATCATGCTGTTGAGGAATGCAATATCGACCTCTTCTGAATAGATAGGGTGATCATCATGATATTGCAAAAAAAGGCGATCAGGAGGATATGAACATGATGATCCTCTTTATCGAATTATCATGATGATGTCTCCGTTACTTAGCGAATTTCAGCGAATGACCCTCGTGAAAGATCAAGATGATATGAAGTCGTCATCATCATATTTCAAACTTCAGCAAATATCATGATGATGACCCTCTGATAGGATTATAACACGCGTATGCAAATATGCCGAAGGTGGATTTTTTCTAAGTCAGGGTGATCAGCATGATATTATAAGATCAGGTAATGTTGAAATATCATCATGATGCTCGCGATACAAAAGACCACTCGACGGGGAAAACTTACCGTGACTTAAAGCTGATGTCATCATGATATTTGAACCTCAGGATATTATCGGGGGGGGGGGGGGGGGGGGGGCGTTTCAAATATGATGATGATGTCTTCATACAGCAAAACCAAGTTTATAAAATATGACCTTTCTAAAAAATCATGATGCTGATGATGCGCATAAGGCCATTTGACGGGTAAAGGGCACTACCACCTAAGATTGACGTCCAGATATTGCGACTGCATGATTTTTATCGGGTGATAGACCAAGATCATGATGATCTTGACAACATGACTTAGGATATAAAAATATGATGATCCTCCTGCGAATATCAGGTTTGACCAAAACTTTGACCGTGCATAACTTCCACATATGGATGAATTTTCAAGTGAAGTAAAAGGCAAACCTGCATGGAATTTCAAGCTCTTTCTAAATATGAGGTCACAGCAATAAAATATGAACTTTGACAAACTGACCTCATGATGATGACCAACCTCATCCAATATCATGATGATGATGCACCTGACCTTCATTTTTACCAAACCGCCAGAAAGTAGAAAAACACAAGCAGAAGCAAAAAGCAAAACATCAGCAGGGGTCCCCATTTTGCTAAGGAGCATAATGGGGCGTGTTGTGAACATCACAACAGTAACTCTGAAGTTGTTTATTAGAATTCAAATTGATACCTTTCCACTCAACTTTCTCTCCTTAATATCATCCCTAGAATGTCACCACTAAGAATATTAAAGAACTCCTCAATCAAGAAGTCATCATGGCGAAACTCAAAGATGTCAGTTTCAACATGGCTAAAGATAAGACCCTTGGACCTTATGGGTTCTCAAACTTACTCTGCCATTCTAGATGGTAGATGGATAAAGATAATTGGACCATATGATATAGTGAGAATAAAAGTGTCATGCCAAGGATAATTTATTTAGAGTCAACACATGGCAAAATCTCAAGCTAGTGGGGAATTAATGAAAATGGATCCTTGCTAGTGCAATCCAAGTGAGGAATAATGCCACACATTACCACAAGAGAACCCTTTTGTACTCTCTAGTCACTTATAAGGGTACCTATGATCTGTAAATATGATGCAATGGGAGTTATGGGGAATAAATACATTAATTATCCCACACACGCTTCATAAATTTCATCGTTTGCTTGCATATGGTAGATTTCCGTAGAAAACAAAATTTAGAGAAGTAAAGCCTCTAATCATGTCTAACCATTTGAAGGTTGTTCTTAAATATCATCCACTTCAATAGTCAAAGGTTAATTTTGGCCAATAAAAGTAGGTCAAATATTTTACACTTTTTATTGTGAATGAGGTGTAAAATTGCTATTGATTGTTTGACCATTGAGGTGGATGATATTTTAGTAGAGTGCCATTTGAATAGGATATGAGTTGTAGCTTGAAGGTGACATGAAAAGATAACTTTACTGTTGGCCAATAGGAACTTAATAGTGTGATTTAATAAGCCACCCATATCTATGATACCATTAATCCAACATTAAATAGCCATAAATAGGACATATACTAGTGTAGCATACATCCTTTCACCCACATCTTATAAAAATCTATATCTGATGATGCAGTATTATTTTATTCACTCTTCACACATGGATCCATTGGAAGGAAACTAACATATGTCCTAAGCTATCAATTTGAGGAAGCCATTTGGAAAACTCTCTTGCCATGGGTTGAAATTCTTGTGGTTTAAATTTTGATCGATAGCCAAATTTGCCAATCAGTGTGTGACAAAATTTGCTTCTTTGTAGTAGTGAGATATTTGAAATGATTCTACCTCCTTGATGCTCTTCTATATAGATTGGAGAATATATTTCAATTTCTAATTGTGTACATTCTTTCATTTTAATTCATTAAGAATAATCAAGGAATATGCTTCTATCCAAATCTATTTAACATTATATTCTTTTTCTATTTCCAATCCATACAACAAAGCATATGCTTTGGCCTCATTATTTGAACCATGGGTTAGTCTAGATGCTCTAGCTACTAAGACATTCCCATAGGAATCCCTACAAATGTTGCTCATCTCTGATTTTCTAGGATTGTCATGGGAAGCTCCATCAAAGTTTAATTTGATGAAAAGTAGTGTGGAGGATTCCATCTGACCTTGCTATGATCAAACTTTTCAATTTTGTTTTGAATTGATCTAAACATGGGAGATGGGTTGAGGAGCTTTCATTTTTTAAGTAGAGAGTTGTCCCAATCAAAGAATTTATCATTTGGATTGAAGCTTTTAGTGAATTTTGACATAACAACCTCTGAAATAGCACCTTGAATTTTATTGATTACCTTAGTAATCATTGAAGGAGACTTCCTAAAGATTCTACAGTTTCTTTGCTTCCATATGTGCCAGATCACTATTAAAGGGCTAGCTTCCCATATACAAGAAAAAGTTGAATCTATATGAATAGAATGTTAGCTTCTAAAGAGATCCAATAGTGATTTGGAGACTGGGGTATGCCAATTTAGTCACTGAACCAACCAATACTAGGAAATGGAGCTAAATGGACAATGAAGGAATAGGCGATCAAAATCCTCCTCAACCTCTCCACATAAAATACATTTGAAAGTAGAACAAATGTCTATCTTATTTAATCTTTTACCTATGAGGACCTTCTTTTGTAAGGCCAATTGAGAAAAGGATCCCACTTTTGGCAAAACATAATCATTCCAACATAGTTGATATGGCCAATATGCCTTGGAAGTTGCCAACAAGACTTTATGACCTAGATTTACTAAATAATTTCTTGATTTTTTCGTAGTCCAATTTATTTCATCATCCTAACCCGAGAGAAGGATCACTCTTTTTGATAATATCTTCTTTAAAGCTTCTGTCTGACACATGGGGAAATCTCAATCCTTGAAGCTCTTCCATTTTACTTTACCAGAAACATTGCCTTGAGCAATCTCCCAGTAGTCTTTTATTTTACTACCCCCACATATGTTTAAGGTATAAATTTGCTTCATTTAAATAATCTCTAGTGGATAAAGTTGGAAAACCATTCCAAGAATCATCCCTGAACTGAGCCTTAACACAAAAATGGCTTATCCATGTTAAATATAGATTTAACACTTTGCTACCTTGAATAAGAAAATTTCACATGTTTGATCTAGTTGGAGGGTTGACAATGGTGAAAATTATTTCCCTGTCCAAACAATCTAGATATTTGGACTGCAAAAGTCTGACTCATTTTGCATGTAGTTTGGAGTACATATTCCAAACAAGTTTAGCTCCTAAAGCTTGATTTAAAATTCCATACTTAGCATACCCGCCCCTCCAAGAGTTTTTGGCTTACAAACTTTTTCCCATGAGATAAGAGGGATTCTTCTTTTCTTGGAGTTACATTGCCACAAAAAAACATCTGATAGTTTTCTCCACCTCTGAAACAATTCCTTTTAGAATCTTAAGAATTGACATCATATAAATTGGTATCACAGCCAAGACCGCCTTTGCCATTGTTAATCTTCCTACCAGAGTTAGCCACTTCCCTTTCCATGAGAGTATTTTGTTTTTTATGGAAAGTAAAATATGCTTCCAGAGCTCCTTCTTGCTTGAGCTAGTAAACAAAGGAATGCCCAAATATTTGTTTGGTAGAGATTCAATCTTTAAACAAAGAGCATGGAGAATGCATTTATGAAAATATGAATTTACAAAGAATAGAAATACCTTTGATTTTTTTGAATTTAAGGGTTGGCCCAAAGCTTTGCAATAATGGGAAATGGTTTTTCTTATAGCTTTGGCCTCTGCAACTATAGCATGATCAATGAACATCATATCATCTGCAAAGAATGCATGAGTAAAGGATTCTCTAATTTAAGGAATATGAATACCTCTCCCACTATTCCTCTAATTTTCTACCTTTATAGCCCAATTGAAATCTTCACCCATAAGTATGAAAAGATAATGAGATAATGGATCCTCTTGTCGTAGTCCCTGAGTTGAGAAGAAATACTCAATAGAAGAGCCATTTACTAGGAATGAGAATTTAACCCTAGAAATACAAGATAAAATCCATTTGCACCAATGTTTCGAGAAGCCAAGCTTCATGAGAGTTTGGAGAAAATCCTAGTTAACTTTATTATATGCCTTTTCCATATTTAATTTTATCACCATGGAAGGAATTTTGAATTCATGTATTAAGTGGAAGAGGTCCTTTGAATCAATGTCACAAAGCCACCTTGTTCTTCTAAGATGATGTGTGGAATAATAGTTTCCATCCTTAAAGACAATTCTTTAAATATGATTTCATACACTGAGTTACATAGAGAAATTGGTCTAAATTCCTTAAAAGATGCTAGACATTTTTCTTTAGGAATTAATGAAACATGAGTGGCTTTCAACTCCTTCAATATGTGTTTATGTTTTCTAGCTTCTTACACTACCAAAAAAATATCTCTACCCACAAAGATCAAACATTTTTGGAAGAAACTACCAATGAAGCCATCAAGACTCGAAGCTTTATCTCTAGGCATAGAAAATACTATAGCATGTACCTATTCTATAGTTAATTATTTCATGAGATACTCATTCTATTAATCTAAAATCAATTTTGTGACATTCAAATCCATTACTAGTTTGAGATTTATGATGTCATTTGTGTTAGTAAAAAGTAGACCTTTAACAAAATTAATAGCCTCTTCTTGAATCCCTGTTTGGATGGAAGTGACTTCACCATTCACCTTTTTAATGCTATGAATAAAATTTGTTGCCTATCTGATTTTGGTAGAAATATAAAAGAAATGTGCATTTCAATCACCTTCTCTAAGTCATGTTTCTCTAGATTTTTTATGCCAATAAACTTCTTCTCTCATAATGATTTCCTGCAACTCCTCCTTCAAATGTTTTTCTTTTTTAAAACTTCATGTATCCATTCCATCATTGATAATTTCAATTGAGAGATTTGTTAACTCAATTTAGATTCTTTCCTTCTCTTTGAAGATATTCTTAAAGTGATGGCAGTTCCATAATTTAATTTGAGAGTGACAAATTTCAGCTTATATGCTAGCTAAAATATCCTTGATCCATGAATGAAAGGTGAAGACTGCAACCAAATTTGAAGTTGTGGGATGAAGCTTGGGTCCTTGAACCACATCTCTTCAAATTTAAAAAATGCTTCTTTTGCCACTAGTCTCCATAGAATTAAGGACTATCGAATAATGGTCAGAACCTACACCAGGTAGGAAATTACTTACAAAACATTGATTTTCTAATAAACAAGTGTTGGATATGAGAAATCTATTCATCCTTTCTACAATCTGATAGAAATATTTCCTTTTATTGGTCCAAGTAAATTTCCCATTCTTTGGCATGTAGTAATATAAATTGTTAAAGGAGATGAACTCCTTGAAATCTTCTAGTGACCTAGAAGGATGTGAGATCCCACTAGCCTTTTTGTCTTTTTCTGGTATTGCATTAAAATCCCCTCTTAAAATGGCCCTGTCATATTTTAATGAGCTCAAAAGCATTCTAAAAATCTTCCAAATGTTGCATTTCTGAACATTACCCTTGGGACCATAAACACAAAAAGTCCATAAATCTATCGATGTTGGATAATTAGGAAATTTTCCTAACAAGGAATTTTCCTTCCTGTTATGGTTAGCTGGTAGAAGATATCAATTAAATGCAAATAAACATTAAATAGAGGAATGAAAAATACACAAAAATAATAATAGCGAGAGACAAGTTTTAATGTGGTTCACCCAAACTCGGGCTACATCCACCAATAGAGAGTCCAATATTATTATCCAACAAATCAAACCAATTAGAACCATCAATCCTTACAACTCAATACTACTGTAAAATGCTACAATTCAATATCAATGAAAACTCTAACCCTTAGCCACTTTTATCAAGCCTTATGTCGGTTACAAAAATAGGGTATTTTATGTTGATGAATAGAAAAATAACTCCCGACACCTTTATAAAATAATAGGCAATTTTTTTTTGGGGGGTATTGCCCCCCTACACTCCCCTGTTAAATAATTTGGGGGGAAACCACGCCAATAAAAGGGGAAAATTTAACATCTGAATCTGATTAAGCTCCATATAACAACACTTCCTTTCTATAGTATCCATCTTGGGAAGATGCTTTTTCTAAAGAATAGACAAGCCACCATAAGCACAATAAGATAGAGCCATGGAAGCCTCCTAGCCAACCTAATTTTGAAAAATCTACTCACCTTGCTCTTTGGATAATTTAGTCTCCCAAAGTAATACAATGTCCATGTTAGCCTCATCAATTTGCCTTTTGATAAGGCATCTTTTGTTAGGGGCATTAATGCCCCTAACATTCCATGAAAGGACTTTCGTTGCACCTAAGGAGAACTCTCCACTCTTCTTGGTCTTAAAATTTTTTAAATTGTGGTTTGAATTCCTACAATGATCTCCTCTTATGTCTTATTGTTCCTAGTTCTTCAACTCTTCCTGATTTGTCTTGGCATAAGTTGCTTTCTATTCTACCTTTTTTTTAGAAATGCTAAGTTTAAGTGTGTCACATGTATCCATTTGCTTCTAAAAAACCTCTTCATTAATGCCATCATAAATGCCATTCCCAACATTAGAAATAATTTCATCTAATATGGCTCTTAAAGATTTATCTATTTTTTTGCCTCTTATGCAGCAACATCTTTACTGAAACCATTCTTAGTTCCTAAATATTCTACCATAGGGGAGGTCAGAATCAACACTTGAAGATCTACTGACCTACCAAGATCTTGTTCTATCCTAGGGAAGAGGTCCTTCAAATCAGTGTCTTCTAGTGCATGGGTGTCAACTTGTGTGTATATCCTTGGGTTATGCTCTGTACAAGTGTTACCAAGAATGTCAATCCCCTTTCAAGTGTTCTCATTTCTTATAGAAATATCCTTATCACTTTATTTATCCATATTTTGGTTTTTACTATTAATTTCCCTTCTATCATCTGGGAAAAAATACTACACTCAATATAACCAAAACGTTTTCTATTCATGCATCTAAGCTTGGGATCTTCATAATATATTTTCTATTCCCAAATGCCTTTTGATGTTTATAATTTAATTGCTTCTAGTAAACCTCATTTAGTCTCAAGGAGAATACACATTTTGATGCTTCCCTTAGGGTTGAGCTTATGATTTTCCTCAATCCTTTTACATTTTTCCATGGAGTTCCTAATTAATTTTAAAATATTTGTGTCCCTATATTCCAAGGGTATATTTTTTAGTTTTCTCTAGAAGTGGAAGAATGTGACTTTGGATTTGGCTGCCTTGAATTTTGGTTTCTAGGGTTGATAATAGATCCCTACACCCTTAAAATTTAACTAATCATTTTTTGAAAAACAAAATCCCAGTCTTTCTTTGATGGGAAAATGACTGCAAAAAACCTTCATCTAACTCCACAAGCTCCTTAAAGGGAGGCCATTTTTGGACCATCCACTCATGTAAATCAAGGAAAGGAATATGTTTTTTTCTAGAACTTACCAATTATTTCCATTTCCTTGAGTTTTTCTAGCCTTCCTTCCAGAATTGTGTCTGGAATTTGAATATATATCTCCTCCATCTATTGTTGAACTAGGAGATTCTTGGAATGCTACTTTGGATGATAATGTTGTGCGATCTAACTCCTATGCTAAGAGCTATTATGTTATTCAATGTTGTTGGATTGTAATTTATTATCCTTTCTTTGGTAGAAATATTTCCTATTTTGGTGATTACTTTCTCGTCTCTTCCCCTTGTACTCCCTAGTGTTATATGTTGGAACAAATTTTTAACCTCAAAATTTTTATAAAAAATTCATTTCCTGCCATCATATTATCTCTAACATACCATTTCAAATTTCCCCTGCTCAAAAAATACATCCATTTGACCCATAGTCCTAACCCTAATAAGTTCATATTTTGTCACTTTAGAACTAAGAAACAAAAAATCATATCAGAAAAATATGTCCATATCACTAAGTTCCCCTATGGTCTCCTTCAATAAAGCAAAAATGAAAATATCAGGGAGAAACTACCATATCGGGGAGACTCACTTTGGAGTCTCTTCGATAATCTAAAAGATCAGAAGGGTAAAATACATAACTTGGTAGCATATCAGGCTGATATAAAAAAATCAAAGGGACTAATAGAGTGGAGTATCAGAATGAGTCATTTCAGAGTCTCTTCAATATTCTGAAGACATTAAAAGCATATCTAAGGGACCGATTAATATTGGTGTGACACCTAAATGTGTCTCGCCGATAAAGAGATAAAGATTAAATAAAAACATTTTCGAAAATACTTCGGAGTATCGGGGTAACACAATTCCTAGTCCCACCGATAAGCGGCAAGAACGATTATGAATAAAGAAGAACATTAAAGGTATTTCGAGGTGACCTTGCGATATCAGAGAGGGGTGATTTCTAGTCCCTTCGAAAAGGCAAATGACATAGTGAGCAAAGCGATATCAAAGAGACAAATGAATATCGAAGAGACTTTTATAAGACAGGATTTTAGTATGACACCATCTAAGGTCATTCTAAAATCCTGAAGGTAATAAAAGAATAAAATTTATCAAAGACATATCGAAAAAATTGATCATCCCAATAAAATAATGACAAGACATGTTTGGTGGCGATCAAATGACCCTTATTTGAAAAATTAAATGTCCCTTCAATGACATGAGAGCTGTCATGAAAAACCATTAATGCATAGAGCCAGGTATATTGAGGCAAATCTTGAGAAGATTGAAACATTAAGCTAACACAAGGAGCAAGGACAGGGTGTAGCAAAAATCATAATTCAAGAACTAGAGAAGATGTGCAAGTAAGTATTCTAAGCCTGAAATTTATAGTTTACTGGTTCGAATTACATTCACAGAAGTAGGGATTCTTTTGCATAAGTTTATATCATGGAAGATACACCTAAAAACCCTAAGGCAAAAAGGCATAAACTATAGGAAAGTCACTTAAACCAAGATTTGATAGATCAATGCCCAAGGTTAGGACATAGATCTAGGAGAAACACCCATTTGAATCCCCAAGCTAAAAAATTTGAAGATATATACAACAAATAGGGGACATATGGACTCCAATGAGGGGATATGATCTTTTTCTATATCATTATAGGAAAATGCATAGGCATAAACTTGTCTCCAATCCATTGAGACTAAACCTGGGAAAGCTTATAGTGTCGAATGTGTTTCTCAATGTGGAATTGTTGAAAGTGGTGGCTAAGAAATACAATCCACAAACCTACCTAGTTGAATTAAAAGATGGGTCTAGTTTTATCCCTATCACTAGAGACTATATATCAATGGTATTTCAGTTGGACACTAGTTTTGATGTAAAATTCAAAATCAAAGACTTATTGAATGTGTATTATAATATGAGTAATAACTATAAAAGATGGAGGTTACCTTTACATAAGCCCCAAGATGAAGGAAATAGGCTTAGGGTGTTTTAAGGGGTTGAGAATCCACCTTATTTTACAGAATTGTTTGAGGAATACTTCAAATGCACCTATTATTCTATATGTCAATTACTTGGTTTGGAAGCCTCTCTGTTTATGGAAGTTGCACCAATGGTCCTAACTGTAGCTATGCAAAGCCAAGATGCACAACATCTGGACTATGCTGAGCACCTTGCAAGAAATTTCTAAGGCCAAAGGACATAAATGAAAAGGGAAAATTTAGTCACAATTGGGGTGACTAGTATGTTTACAATGACTACACTAAGATAAGAGTATTTGGATATGAAGGACCACCATTTTTGTTACCAAAAACCTGTCCAGATAGGGTAGCCTATTTCAAGATCATGAGGCAATTATCTTACTTTGACTTCACACACCTTAAAAGTTATAATAAGAAATCATTTATGCCTGGTACTCTACGTTTTGGAGATTTTACAGTTGGGTAAGTGTAAGAAGATAAAAAGTGGCCAAAAAAATTTCAAAAAAATTTAAGTCATAACGTGAGCGCATTATAACGTGCTCGCGTTATAACCTAGTATAAATAAAAAAAAGCAATTTCATTTCATTTCATTCTGATTTTCTCCTCTGCCCTCAGCTTCCAAACCCTCAAAAATGCACTCGCGTTCTACAAAATGCCAATCAACACAAAAAAACTTATCGATTCATCGCCAAAATACCGCTGCAACGTCGAGCACACCAAAGGGGTGAGTTATCTTTGTTTTTTTGTTTGAATTTCTTTCTAAATAGGTAGGTTTTTGTTGATTTTTTATGTATATTTCATTAATTGTCAGGAAATGTTAATGCACTTCCTCCTCCTCCTCAAAATCCACAAAATCCTGAGGAGGAAATACCTGCAGAACAACAACCTCCTCCATTCATTCCTCGACATGCCCCCAGAACACAAGATAATATAATGGGGCAAATTGAAAACAACAAAAAACAAATTGAAGATATAATTGCAAGGTTGAAAGATCCTTCCACTTCAACCTTGCATAGGTCCACGCTTGCCGAATCTCTTGAGTCTATGTTATCAAATGTAAATTCAATTAGCAAGAAAATAACTAGTTGGACCGATAAAAAGAGAGAGTTTAGAGATCACTATGCAGATAAATTGTCATACCAAGATGTCAAAAAATTATAAATTACAAAATTAGACTTGTGTTCAATTTTCACAAACCCACAAACAAATCAACCTCCACCCATTACATGCAAGAGGTTCCCTATCCATTGGTGCAACAACCAAGCGATAAGGGACAATTTCGGGCAGAGGTGGTGGATGGTTTTTGACCATCCTCCATGCAATAATAATGAGGTCCCGCAATACTTTTTGAGGAAACTCTACTGCGAGTTTGTCCTCAATAAAGTGCCAAACTATTTTGATATGCGGGACTTCCAGGGTAGAGGTGGGGGCTCAGCACAGGATAGACCAGGGGCACATCTTGACCCATAGCGAGTAGTGAGACAAGTAATCAGTAGACCAGCCCACGAGCATGTTTCTATCCCTTCCATTGTGAAGGAGAGTGTTGAGGTCGATACACTGAGGTCAATTAGTGCCTTGACCCAGAGCATCATAGAGCATGCCGATCCTGCAACACAGAGTGAGTTGGGAGATAGTGCGAGGAGTAGGGTCCCAGTGCATACTTGCCAGGCTTGCGGGTCAGCCTGTGGTTATGACCCCATGGATAGTCAGGACACAGGTGCATAGGCTACATCTGCAGCTGAGTAGATGGTGATGACAGATACCCTCCTGAGTGAGACTTTCAGCCTTGATACTCAGGTAAATATTAGCAAGTTTATTGATTTTAATTTATTAAATTTCATTTTTGAAATACAAGATTAACTAATTTAAATTGATGATTTTAATGAAATTTCAGGGTCATAGCGTCGATGCAGTTTTTAGTGGTTCTCCACCTACATTTTTCACTAGATCATCTACTGTCGAGGTATGTAACTAGTAAACAATTATAAATATTACATGTGAATAGCATTGTTATAAGAATGGTATTCTAATTTTTGATTTTGGATGTTGAATAGGTTAATACTGTAGATTTCATGGCAACACCTGCCAGCGGTGGTGGACTTCAAAGCTTTATGGAGGTAATAAAATAAATAGTTTAATGAATGAATTGTACTTACTAAATTTCTGTATGTGATTTGTGTGTTTTATTGTGTGTACTTCCATGTTTAGATGAATGTGTGTGTATGTTAGGAGCCATGATTTGCATCACTATTATAGTTTTCGTAATTGAATAATGTTGTTTTATTTCTAGATGATGCAGGCTGTGGATACACCTCCCCATGTTCATAGGGCAATGGAGCAGGGTGTGGCCTCTACAATTCATAGCTCTATGGCATTAACAGGGGTATGAGGCAGATTAGTAAATTTCAATTTACATTCATTGTTATAGTTGTCTATTTTTGAAAAATCAAAAGATTATTGATTTGAAGTTTAATTTCTATCTGGATGGTTTCTATAGGACATGACATCACCAGGGCCTATTCCTGCTACTGAGGCAAGCGAGGAGACAGATTATATGTTAGCGGTAAGTGATTATTTTGTTAAATGTTTCATTTTTTTATAACATGTAATTTCTATATATTAATGTCTATACTTTTTTTTGTAACAGGTAAAGGTGCAGGAAGAACTAAATAGGAGTAACCCTCAGGTTCGTAGTAGACCACCCACATGCATGTCTCCATCCCCTAGAAGATCAAAGGCTGCTCGTGATTTATTCTCTTCACCAGCCAGAGGGGAATGACTTTTTATTGTGTTCCTCTGTTGTATGCCTATATGGCATTTGTGGACATATATTTTGTATTGTACATAGTTGACATTGTATGCCTATATGGCATTCTTGTAAGCCTATATGGCTATTTTGTATATATGTTATACTTATATCAACAGATATTGATGTATGCCTATATGGATATTTGGTTAATACAAATCTTTTTTATTGATGGCGTCCATACTTGCATTATAAATCCACTTTTGAATGGATATTTGTAGATGGCTACTTCAAATATTTAAAGTCCGATTGTATTACATAGGATGTTTGCATTTTCTTTGATAGGCTTGATAGGCCATGGATTACATGATGGTGTTTGATGGAAAAGTATGGTACTAGAAGACTCTAGTTCATTCTTAATAGGCTTGTGATTGATAATATCTTTGCATGATTGCACTTGATCTTGGATCATGGGCATGTTATTAGGATTTTGATTGCATTGTGATGTTTGATGGATAGGCATGGTGTAAAATACCCAACTAGTTCTACGAAAATTTTTCCTTACTTAAACAATTTTACTTGCTATCAATTCATCAACTACTTCAACAACACAAAGATATACATCAAAGATAACTACTTGAATGAATCAACCTTAGAGTTGGGTACTTGTCTAGTTATTTGACTCAATCAACTTGCAATGTCTTATTACATGGATAATGCTTTCAATAGCATGAAGTTACAACTTATTCAATCGAGATACAAAAGAAAGGCCTTGAAGCCTTGATGTTTACAATGGCGTCTACACTTGATCAACTCAATCAAACTCAATGATGTCAACTGAATGTCAACACCTCACAATATCACAAGGGAGCATCACCTTACTTGTTGCATGGATGAATGTCATAGTTACAAGACTCTTAGGGTTAGGCGCCAACTGAAGGTAGTAGAGACCAGACTAGGCACCATCCTAAGTTGGGCGCTTCCTTGAGGTGGTGGAGACATGGATGAACGTCTGGTGGGGTTTGATGACTCTATATTGACACTCAAATTCACTTAGGCGCAATATTAGTGTTCTTCTAACTAGGCGCCAGATAGGAGGATTCTCAGGGGTTTTGGCGCCTAGGTTACAACTTGTCAATTTCTCAAAGAATCTTTGAAACACTTGACTTCCAAGGATTATCATCTTACCCTCTGATGGAGCGCCTTGTTCCAAAATTGGTCTTGGGGACTTGCATCTCTCTTAGGTGCATGTTTGGAGTAATGTCAACTGGTATCAGCGCCTATTATCTCAATTCACACTTGACATCAAACTTTTGAATCTCTTTTATCCTAGCACCTTTATCTTCTATGAAGCACCTAACATTCTGGAGGTGAATTCCATCTTAATCCAAGTCTTCAATGTACTTCCAAGTTTAGGTACCAAAACAGGGTTATGGAGGAGCAGAACCACGCCTTAGGAGGATAACTGAACCCTAGGCACCAATTTGAGGTTGCAAGAGCATAGGTATGCGCCAAGTAGAGTTTGATGCTCAAAACATTAACATTATTCAGTGAAATCCTTTTTTGACTCTAGGCGCCATTTGGAGGCTAGAAAGACGGAAGTTGACACCAACTGCATTAGGCACATTTCTGAGGTGATGGAGACCAATAAGTGTGCCTTGTCCTCTAGCTCTATTCCTTGTTAACTTTACAACTTAGATTATCTGAACAACACTGAGAATGCTTCCCTTCTTCCTGATACAAGTTGAAAGATCCACTGGGCACCATTTCAGGTGTCTGGAGAGATCATCAACCAAGGGCGCTAATAAAGCCTTTGGCAAATGGAAAGAGCGCCTTACTTAGATTTGATTTCTGGATGCCAGAATTGAGGAATTTTGTGCCTTGGCTAGGAGTTTCTCATTTCAATCTTGATTATTCATCTAAGTGACTTTCCTTAGCTCCCAAGCCTTCAATCTATCCATTACCTCCTGCTAGGCACTCAAAATAGAGTGTTAACACCTTATGAAGGTTAGGCGCATTCTAAGGGTGGGGTAGGCAAGTGAGGGTGCCAGACCAGGCCTTGAGACTTCTCTCCTCATCAAAGAATTTCAATCCTAGGTGCCAGATCCAAGGAGTTCCAACCAACACATGCACCTAGTGCTGTGAGTTCACCCAAAGGACATCTTTAACTTGAAAACTTTCAATCTTCATCCATCTATGCTAGGCACTCAATTGGAGGATCCCTAGAAACATGTATAGGCGCCTTGAGGTTCTTAGGTACTTAATTTGGATGATCCTTGTGCTAGGCGTTTAGTAAGGAAAACTGGAGTGAAATGGGCGCCTAGGCTCCCAAGCTTCCATACTTAGTCAAATTTTAGGGTTTTGACCTTGTTCCTGCAAAACAAACAGATAGAGTTAGTCTGAAACCAATTCATTCCCTCATCATTTGGAATTAGCCTCCGGGAATGAGGAATAGGCTAATCCATTATACACTTGATGATCAAGCCGAGAACGGGGACATGACACATGGTACTAGGATAATCATTTTGGGTTTTGCATGAGCCTCGGACAAGGTAGTGGGATGACTTGAATGCATATTGCCTATATCCACGGGATGACTTTGTTATTTTTTCTTTGTCTATGCTCATTTGCGCATTGGTATGTTGCTTTGATAGTGATGTGTATTCGTCACCTAGTGATGGATGATCTTATATAGTGGTTGGGTGTAATGGTTATCTTCATGTGGTTGTAGATGTTGATCCTTGGTTTAGAGGTGTTTGGTAGTGTGTCTTGGTGGACTCTTAATTCTAGATTAGAGTATTAGCATGATACAAGTTCTCTTGAGACTAGGATGTTTGTATTGGTGCATGTGATCTTCTAGGAGGAGATGTTAGATCATGATGTCATGTTTGGATACTTAATTTTGTAGTTGGGATTTTGACAGTGGTCTTGTTGGTTCTCTTGGTATTGAGTACATTGGTCATGTGCTTGGGAGCTTCATGATAATGTGGTGTTGCATTTGGAGCTTAACATGGATTGATTGGTTGTAGGTTCTCATACATACTTCGAGACTTGGGTGAGGCTAGAGTTCTCTTGGGATTAGAGACACTTGTTGAGATGGTTACCCTTTAGAGGTTTTAGCAGGAAGACCAACAAGACTTTCACTTGGATATGAGCATGAGTTAATTATGGACCTAGAGAAGATTCTTATTGGTTCTAGAGGGTTCATTCGAGGGGTGTCTCTAAACATGCTTTTTCTCAGGCGCTAAACTAGAGTTGTCTAGATGCACAAGTGCGCACCTCCCTCAATGAAGTTCCTTTTGTTAACTTAGTTCATCCTAGTGACTCAAGGGGTTGTTATATTCTTTAGGTGCAATCTTTCATAGACTAAAACATTCAATCCATGTTAAGGTGCTCAAAGGAGGCTCTGGAGATGGAAAATGGCACCTTAACTCACTTATGTAAATTTTAGACTTTTAGGCAATTGCAAGATGTCTTGGAGGGCTCAATTCTTCAAGGTGCCCATTTTTTTCACCACTTGTAGCATCACTTGTTCAAGGCGCATGTGTGATTTGGTCAAAAACAGGTGCCTAGAGTGAATAGGCTTTCATCCTGACTTAATACACTGCCTCCTTCTGACGATTTTTGGGGCAGCAGAAAACCTTTCACCACGGGTACCTCAGAGCTATAAAAAATTGAGAGAGGTTATTGTAGAGGCACTCTACATGATCGTGTTACCTCAGACAGAATATTTCTAAGTGACACGGTTTTTGAGTAACATCTCGTTAAAGATTGCTGCCTTTTTGCACTTTGGACTCTTCAGGGATATCGTCGGTACAATGTAGCTCTGACTGTTTCGACATATTTGGGTGAAAAATAGGACCATGCCTAGCATAAATGTACCCATTCAGACGTGTTGGAATAGTCAGTTTGGTCACATCAAGAGCAGGATGAAAGTTACACCCCTTTGCAACTTTACACTGCCTCCTTCTGACAATTTTTGGGGCAGCAGAAAACCTTTCACCACGGGCAAATGCCTTAGAGCTATAAAAAATTGAGAGAGGTTATTGTAGAGGCACTCTATGTGATCCTGTTGTCTTAGACAGAATTTTCTAAGTGACACAGTTTTCGAGTAACATCTTGTCAAAGATTGCTACCTTTTTGCACTTTGGACTCTTCAGGGATATCGTCGGTACAATGTAGCTCTGACTATTTTGACGTGTTTGGGTGAAAAATAGGACCATGCCTAGTGTAAATGTACCCATTCAGACGCATTGGAATAGTCAATTTGGTTGCATCAGGAGCAGGACAAAAGTTACACCCCTTTGCAACTTTACACTGCCTTCTTCTGACGATTTTTGGGGCAGCAGAAAACCTTTCACCACGGGCAAATGCCTCAGAGCTATAAAAACTGAGAGAGGTTATTATAGAGGCACTCTACATGATTGTGTTGCCTCAGACAGAATATTTCTAAGTGAAATGATTTTCGAGTAACATCTTGTCAAAGATTGCTGCCTTTTTTCACACTTTGGACTCTTCAGGGATATCGTCGGTACAATGTAGCTCTGACTGTTTCGACATGTTTGGGTGAAAAATAGGACCATGCCTAGCATAAATGCACCCATTCAGACGTGTTGGGATAGTCAGTTTGGTCGCATCAGGAGCAGGATGAAAGTTACACCCCTTTGCAACTTTACACTGCCTCCTTCTGACGATTTTTGGGGCAGCAGAAAACCTTTCACCATGGGCAAATGCCTCAGAGCTATAAAAAACTGAGAGAGGTTATTGTAGAGGCACTCTACATGATAGCATTGCCTTAGATGGAATGTTTCTCAGTGACACGATTTTTGAGTAACATCTCGTCAAAGATTGCTACCTTTTTGCACTTTGGACTCTTCAGGGATATCATTGGTACAATGTAGCTCCGGCTGTTTTGACATGTTTGGGTGAAAAATAGGACCATGCCTAGCATAAATGTACCCATTCAGATGCATTGGAACAGTTAGTTTGGTCACATCAAGAGCAGGACGAAAGTTACACCCCTTTGCAACTTTACACTACCTCCTTCTGATGATTTTTGGGGTAGCAAAAAACCTTTCACCACGGGCAAATGCCTCAGAGCTATAAAAAACTAAGAGAGGTTATTGTAGAGGCAATCTACATGATAGCGTTGCCTTAGACATAATGTTTCTAAGTGACACGGTTTTTGAGTAACATCTCGTCAAATATTGGAGCCTTTTTGCACTTTGGACTCTTCAGGGATATCGTTGGTACAATGTAGCTTAGACTGTTTCGACATGTTTGGGTGAAAAACAAGACCATGCCTAGCATAAATGTACCCATCCGGACGCGTTAGAATAGTCAGTTTGGTCACATCATGAGCAGGACACCAAAAATGCAAAAGTTGCTTTGTGCAACTTGACAACATTGACACTTTTTTGCAACATGACTCAAAGTGACTTAAAATCACCTTGATTTGGTGCCCAATGTACATTATAAAGGTCGAGGCACTCCTTATCATTCAAACATCTTAGATGAGCGCATAGGAAAGGAAAAAGCTCTAAGTTTCATCATCATGAGCGCCTAATATCAAGAGACTTTAATGGCTCAAACCTTAGCATGGAGTCCTAAGGCACATTTCATGTCTCCTTTTATCCAGTTTGGCACCCTTATGTAGATTTTTCAACTTGATTTGGTGCCCTATATGTGAAGGAAGATCTAAAGGCATGAAAGTGGATGTCATATTGCAAGAGTTTAGATCATCAAAATTGAAAGAAATAAGTCTATTAAGCTTGGGCGACCTTGGTCTTCTTTTCATTCATTATGAGTGCCTTGGGAGAATGGTATATAGGTCATCATCATGATTGGGCACCCTTGGAGAGATCATCAAATGGTGTCTAGTAGGGTGAGTTATGAGTTTGGTCGCATCAGGAGCAAGACACCAAAAATGAATAACATGATGATGTAAAAATGTGTACATATGTGTAAAAATGTAGGAGGAAATAAAAAACGACAAACCTTACAGATTAATGTGCATACTTACAACTCAATGTAACATAACTTTACAAAATCAATCTGAATACTTACAAATTAATCCAATGAACCATCCAAGTCTGCTCTACTCTTTATTGTGTCAAGTATTGCTTCATGGTCAGGCTCACACACCTTCCACAATATTTTGTTCAAAGGTCTACCCTAATACTTTATCAAATGAACATTGGATGCCATGACAAGGTTCGAGTAATGAAGAATCTTCTGATGCATGTCAAAGTCCTGAAATAGCCAAATATTAACACTCTTATGTGGGTACTTTCTAAGCCATGTTCTAGTAATAACCACTGATCCTGTAGGGTATTTGATGTTTTCTCCATCTTTAATAGGGGCCTCCAATTTCTTTTTGGCCTCAATACAATGACATAAGTAATAATCTATTCCCTCTTCATTATCTTCATCTGCAATAACTGCATATATGTGCCCTACATTGATATGTGTAGCAAATTAGATGAAATTAGTCAACATTACAAAAACACTACAAAGTAAGATGACATTACCTGGTTGAACTAGATGAAATTAGATGCATATACGTGCCCTATATTACCTGGTTGAACTAAATCTGATATGTGGTCAAAGTCAACTGACGATTCCATCTGTGTTAGTCAGACATAAGTAATAATCTATTCCCTCTTCATTATCTTCATCTGCAATAACTGCATATACGTGCCCTACATTGATATGTGTAGCAAATTAGATGAAATTAGTCAACATTACAAAAACACTACAAAGTAAGATGACATTACCTGGTTGAACTAGATGAAATTAGATGCATATACGTGCCCTATATTACCTGGTTGAACTAAATCTGATATGTGGTCAAAGTCAACTGACGATTCCATCTGTGTTAGTTCCAGTGCCGTCGGGGGTCGATACGTGTCAAGTGGGCTAAGATAACTTAACTGCTATTCGTCAACCCACTCCTTTGACTCACACTCATCCCAGACTTGAATTGTATAGGAAGAACAAAAGCATGACATCTTTCATGTATGGATACTCCATGAACCTGCAATTGAGCTTCTGAAAGAGTGCATCTCATTTGATCTTGTCAGTGTACAACAATCCTCATATGGTGCAATGTTAGTATCATCTATCAACCAAAAAAATCTATGAACTAAAGACTTACCTTCATTACCTGGACCCATGGAAGTATTATACCACTCAACAATCGATTTTGCATCTGTCAACTTTGCATTGTCTTTATACTTTAACTCTTCTCGTGCTATGGCTCTTTTGATACATGATCCTGCACCATCATGCTCCCCCTTTCCATGCCCAGCCTCACAAAAGTTCCACATATGTTGAATACCTGTAAAATTATGCCTCCTACTCAGCCAATAGAAATTCTGCGAGTTCTTGAATTGTGACGCACAATTATCCGACCATATGATATGCTGACTGAATGATATGCCCCTTCTAGCCAAATCATTGTAGAACACCTAAAAGCAACCTTGCACGAACTCTGTAGAATGTGTGCGATCATCACTAATATAGAAATTATACTTCCTTATGATCTTTCTGTCATCCTCTATACTATCATTCGCATGAATGAATGCGATGTGCATAAATATAGAAACTTGTGTGGAGTTGTAATATTGTGATTGCACCTCACGCTATGGCTATAGACTGTAGTTCTCTGCAAAGTTGACGACTGAAACAATGCTACCAACCGGAAATGTGTCCTTGCATAACTTGAATTGCAAGTCCAACCATTGAGCTCTATGGGCATGTCTTGCATACTCATACACTATGCTGTCACGAAATATAGGCATAAACTAATACACTGGAATCTTTTCAATAACTAATTCACACCTCTTTGCTTCTTTACCATCTTTTGTATTGTATGCCACTGTTTTATACTTGCCAAACTCTACTAGTTCGTTTCCAACCACATGTGTTATTTCCATATGTTCACATATTGGCAAATGTTGCAAGCCACCGCAACGATGACATGTGCCATCGAAGCATAATTTCTTGTAGAATATTTGACCTTCCTCTCTTTCACATAAAATTCTTGATATGAAGTCTCTTGAAGATGTTGGTGGGGCACATATGGTACAACCCTGCAAATCATTGTTAGTATGTATATCTAAACATATAGACCTATAAGCATCAAAATGGTTAGAAAATTTAATATGTAATCTACAACAACAAGTAGTGCGTGTGTGATTTATCTTAACATAGAAAGGTTTTAGCATTTCAAAATATCTTTGACAAATTTTAATTTGAGGATACTTCTCTAGAAATTTACCATAAAATTGTGTTTGAGTCTCATCCAAAAAATGCTTTGGATGTGGCTCGCGGTTCTGACTACCGATTCTCCTTCTTACCACATCCCTTTGATTCAGAGATACCCTTGTGTAATTCTTCCAGAAGTCTTCAATTAGTGATCTCAATGCTTCAACAATTGGTTTATCTTTTCGTGGTAGTCTCCCTGAGAACGCCCATAATTCATTGGCATTAGTGTCCTCAATTCTTTGGCGTCTTCCAATGGCTCTTGATAAAGTTTTCCTATTAATTCTCAATTCTTGACTTGTCTTTCTAATGAGATGAGCTTTCCTCATTTGACTACTTACTATAATTGATG
Organism: Cunninghamia lanceolata; assembly: GCA_027924645.1. Taxonomy (NCBI): domain Eukaryota; kingdom Viridiplantae; phylum Streptophyta; class Pinopsida; order Cupressales; family Cupressaceae; genus Cunninghamia; species Cunninghamia lanceolata. The sequence continues at coordinate 3,975,524 of BSBN01000465.1, forward strand.
TAATCACACACCGTGTTGCATTACTATCTTTTGTGCGTGAGGTGTTACCCACACTCTCATACGGACTCATTAGATTCTTGACAATAGATTTTTCACTTGAAGCCTCTGATGTTCTCAGCCCAAGAATCTTCATGATAGACCTATACTTTATACTTCACATCATTTCAACGAATAGTTGACATCTTGCAGTCTCATTTAACTTTTCAAAGAACAATCTCCAACTCTTATTAGCATATCTTCTACAAGTGCGTTTTGGAATCTTACCTTCCATTGGCTGCAAAATATTCTCATCAATATCAGTCAAATACTTTGGCTTTCTATGAAAAATTCTAGGTGGTGTCAAGTTAGGTAAATTCATCTCAAGATTAGGAATTTCATCAATATTTAAATGAGATGGGTTAAATGGCATACCTTCGATCGAAGATGGAATAGATGACATACCTTGAGGTTGAGGTGGGAATGATGGCATACCTCCTTCATCACATGTGAGTGATGATGTACTCTCAACTTGAGATGTGGTAGATGGTGTCCCTACATGTTGACTTGCGGTAAAGGATGTGTCTCCAACTATGGTATTCAAATCTCTCGTACCATGAAGTTTTTGCATTCGTTCTCTTTGTGCCGCCAATACCATATCTCTTTGTGATGGTTGTGGTTCCTCTTCAATTGGTATGTCTTCATTTATTGTGTCCAATTTCCTCTTTTCAAGAAGTTCCATCATAGCCATTACTTTCTTTGCATTCTTAGATTCTATCTCTTCCTGTGTTGGTTTAATTCTTGATCGTTTCCTCGGCATGACGGAGAATTTGTCTGTAGCATGATAAAGAGACCAATATTAGTTCCTAAGAAATGAATACATGATAATAGTGGGATTGTATTTTTTTTATGTTGTAAGGATTTATTCTTGTATAGTTTGACATCATGGTATGAACTAAGGTTTGTTTATTACACATAACTATTAAAGAGCCCAAGTGTAGAAAATATACATGGCATCATGTGAGATTGTAGGTTGCTTTCTTGATTGGGAATGTGTCTATTTTAAACATGTATGATAAAGCATGATAAAGTAATTCAATCCGAAATAAGGAAAATGTAAAGAACATGCATGTAAAGACTTGACATACCTAAAAAATGAAGATTTGAATGGAGAGAGTACCCAATTATGTAGCGTTTTTATCTTCTTGCATCAAACTCCTCAACAATTTGAGTTTTTCACCACTTGCTTCCTTTTCAATGTTAAATTCTTAAAATTGAATTACAATCAACATTGCAACACTACAAAAATTGAAACTTGAATAGATATATATCAAACTTGGTGTGAAAACTATGTTATTTCCTCCTTCTCAAGTTAGCAAAGCAGAAAAGGTGGTGGAAAGATCATGCAAAGGTGGTACAATGTGTCAAATGTGCATGTGAACTTCCCAATAGCATGAAAGCACTTCTTTTTTGTCAGAGCACGTGCAGAATCAGTAAGAAAATAGAGCATGTGGGCCTGGATCACGGGGGTAACCACTTTTTTACCATTTCAATAGAAATACACAACGTGAGCACATTATAACGCGCTCACGTTTTGTCTTGCTATAGATTCATCACATCCTTTGCATTGATCACATCTTTTTCCTGCAAGGGCTTGCCAGATGCTCCGCCATATGATAGGCATAACAATGAAGGGGCAAGCCCTCATAATCAAGTTTGTGATAGAAAATGCCCTCAACGCTCAACATCAAACCCTAATCCCTAACCCTCAACTCTGATCCCTCGACCCTCAACCCTCAATCTCAAATCCTAATCCCTCAACCCTCAACCCTATCCCTAAACCCTCAACCCTCAACATCAAATCCTAATCCCTCAACCCTCAACCCTATCCCTAAACCCTTAACCCTCGACATCAAATCCTAATCCCTCAACCCTAATCCGTCATCCCTCAACATCAAATCCTAATCCCTCAACCCTAATCCATCATCCCTCAACTCTAATCCCTCATCCCTAAACCCTAAATGCTATCCCTATTCCTAAACCCTCAACAGACTCAATACTATACCTTAAACTCTAATCCCTTATCCCTAAACCCTCCAACCCTATCCCTAATCCTTATACCCTCCACACTCTACTTTAACCCTAATTCCTCGACCCTCAACCCTATCCCTAAACCCTTGACCCTCAAACCTCAACCCTCAACCCTTAACATCAAACCCTAATCCCTCAACCCTTAACTCTGATCCCTCGACCTTCAACCCTAACCCTAAACCCTAAACCCTTAACGTCAAATTCTAATCCCTCAACCCTTCACTCTAATCCCTCAACCCTAAACCCTATCCCTAAACCCTCAACACTATACCTTAAACCCTAATCCCTCAACCCTAACCCTAAACCTTGTCCCTAAACCCTAATCCCTCAACCCTCAACCCTAATCTGTCATCCGTCATCCCTCAACTCTAATCCCTCATTCCTAAACCCTAAATGCTATCCCTATTCCTAGACCCTCAACAGGCTCGATACTATACGGGTAAGTGCAAGAAGATGGGGGGCCAAAAAGGGGTCTTAAGTGGCCACTTTTTTTCTGAAATCAGGAAATACTGGCCTTGGATGAGAAATTGAGCATAGTTACACTCAAAATTTAGAGATGCAACCAAAACAATGTTCGTAGTGCTCCGAGTCTACTTTCTAAACTACTATTTTGTTTTGAAAATGGCATAGATTAAGGGGTTCAAAAGAGGGAGCCACAGAAATTGGTGTTGTTTCTGTCAAAAAAACATAACATAGCATGTTTTGTGGCTCCCTCAAAAGGTCAACTTTTTTTGGGTATTTTTAAAATCGCTTCGGTGAGAAATTAGCTAATAGCATGTAGTTTATGCCCGATTTTTCTGATAATTTTTTGATGAATATTTGATTTTTTACTAATTTTTAAAGTGGACACATCCTAAAAAACAGAATTTTGGCCGTGCTACCCCTATAAATTTTGAAAACTAATTGAAAATCATTTTTTTATTTTTTTAATATTTGTAGAATGGAGTCTAGTTTCTAAATATGTAATTTTTTTGAAATTTGAATGAATAGTTATTTTACAATGAAAAAAAGACCAAACAGTGGTTTTTGCATAAAAACGGACACACAAACAAAAGAAATTAAAGATGAAAGGCTTAACATTGTTGAAATGTGAAAAAAATCACATCGTCAAATAGCTAAGAGAAAGCCTAACATTACCCATGTGTTTGATTTGTTCAACCTTGAAACACGTGCAAATCTGAGGGTTAGCACGAACGAAATTATGTGAAATTTTGAAGAATACAGAAAAACACGTCTGTGACTGTTCATAAGGCACTCCAAGCCTTTGGGTTGGAAATCCAAAGCAAATCCCAAGCCCAAGGCTTGGGATTCCCAAAGCAAGAAATAACGCGAGCGCGTTATAACGCGCTCGCGTTATAACGCGCTCGCGTTATTTATTGCCTTACATTTTTCCCGCAAGCCTGTCTTTTCCCATGTTCGACATAACGCGAGCGCGTTATAACGCGAGCGCGTTATAACGCGCTCGCGTTATGTCCCACTCAAATTTTTTTACACTCAAGGCTATTCATCATAGGGTTAAGGCATAAAGGATAGAGTTGAAAGGTTTACGGATAAGGGATTAGCGTTTAAGGTATAGTATCGAGCCCGTTGAGGGTCTAGGAATAAGGATAGCGTTTAAGGTTTAGGGATGAGGGATGACAGATTACGGTTGAGGGTCGAGGGATCAAAGTTAAGGGTTGAGGGATTAGGGTTTGACATTAAGGGTTGAGGGTTGAGGTTCAAGGGTCAAGGGTTTAGGGATAGGGTTTAGGGTCGAGGGATTAGGGTTAAAGTAGAGTGTGGAGGGTGTAAGGATTAGGGATAGGGTTGGAGGGTTTAGGGATAAGGGATTAGGGTTTAAGGTATAGTATCAAGTCTGTTGAGAGTTTAGGAATAGGGATAGCATTTAGGGATTAGGGATGAGGGATTATAGTTGAGGGATGATGGATTAGGGTTGAGGGTTGAGGGATTAGGGTTTAGGGATAAGGTTTAGGGTTGAGGGTTTAGGATTAGGGTTTAGGGTTGACGGATTAGCATTTAATGTCGAGGTTAGGGTTAGAGTGTTGAGGGTAGAGGGATTAGGGATAGGGTTTAGGGTTTAAGGTTTAAGGATTGAGGGTTGAGGCTTTAGGGATGAGGGTTTAAGGCTTAAGATATAGTGTCAAGTGTTGAGGGTGTAGGGATAGGGTTTAAGTTTTAAGGGTTAAGGGTTGAGGGATATGGATTAGGGTTTAAGGTATAGTGTTGAGGGTCGAGGGATCAGAGTTAAGGGTTGAGGGATTAGGGTTTGACGTTGAGGGTTGAGGGTTGAGGTTCGAGGGTCAAGGGTTTAGGGATAGGGTTGAGGGTCGAGGAATTAGGGTTAAAGTAGAGTGTGGATGGTATAAGGATTAGGGATAGGGTTGGAGGGTTTATGGATAAGGGATTAGGGTTTAAGGTATAGTATCGATTCTGTTGAGGGTGTAGGAATAGGGATAGCATTTAGGGTTTAGGGATGAAGGATTAAAGTTGGGGGATGACAGATTAGGGTTGAGGGTTGAGGGATTAGGGTTTAGGGATAAGGTTTAGGGTTGAGGGATGAGGGATTAGGGTTTAAGGTATAGTGTTGAGGGTTTAGGGATAGGGTTTAGGGTTGAGGGATTAGGATTTGACGTTGAGGGTTGAGGGTTGAGGTTCGAGGGTCAAGGGTTTAGGGATAGGGTTGAGGGTCAAGGAATTAGGGTTAAAGTAGAGCGTGGAGGGATGACGGATGATAGATTAAGGTTGAGGGTTGAGGGATTAGGGTTTGACGTCGAGGGCTGAGGGTTTAGGGTTAGGGTTGAGAGATGAGGGATCAGAGTTAAGGGTTGAGGGATTAGGGTTTGACGTCGAGGGCTGAGGTTTGAGGGTCAAGGGTTTAGGGATAGGGTTGAGGTTGAAGGGATTAGGGTTTAGGGACAAGGTTTAGGGTTAGGGTTGAGGGATTAGGGTTTAAGGTATAGTGTTGAGGGTTTAGGGATAGGGTTTAGGGTTGAGGGATTAGAGTGAAGGGTTGAGGGATTAGAATTTGGCGTTGAGGGTTTAGGGTTTAAGGTATAGTGTTGAGGGTTTAGGGATAGGGTTTAGGGTTGAGGGATTAGGGTTTGACGTTGAGGGTTGAGGGTTGAGGTTCGAGGGTCAAGGGTTTAGGGATAGGGTTGAGGGTCGAGGAATTAGGGTTAAAGTAGAGTGTGGAGGGATGACGGATGATAGATTAAGGTTGAGGGTTGAGGGATTAGGGTTTGATGTTGAGGGTTGAGGGTTTAGGGTTAGGGTTGAGAGATGAGGGATCAGAGTTAAGGGTTGAGGGATTAGGGTTTGACGTCGAGGGCTGAGGTTCGAGGGTCAAGGGTTTAGGGATAGGGTTGAGGTTGAAGGGATTAGGGTTTAGGGACAAGGTTTAGGGTTAGGGTTGAGGGATTAGGGTTTAAGGTATAGTGTTGAGGGTTTAGGGTTGAGGGATTAGAGTGAAGGGTTGAGGGATTAGAATTTGGCGTTGAGGGTTTAGGGTTTAAGGTATAGTGTTGAGGGTTTAGGGATAGGGTTTAGGGTTGAGGGATTAGGGTTTGACATTGAGGGTTGAGGGTTGAGGTTCGAGGGTCAAGGGTTTAGGGATAGGGTTGAGGGTCGAGGAATTAGGGTTAAAGTAGAGTGTGGAGGGATGACGGATGATAGATTAGGGTTGAGGGTTGAGGGATTAGGGTTTGATGTTGAGGGTTGAGGGTTTAGGGTTAGGGTTGAGAGATGAGGGATCAGAGTTAAGGGTTGAGGGATTAGGGTTTGACGTCGAGGGCTGAGGTTCGAGGGTCAAGGGTTTAGGGATAGGGTTGAGGTTGAAGGGATTAGGGTATAGGGACAAGGTTTAGGGTTAGGGTTGAGGGATTAGGGTTTAAGGTATAGTGTTGAGGGTTTAGGGATAGGGTTTAGGGTTGAGGGATTAGAGTGAAGGGTTGAGGGATTAGAATTTGGCGTTGAGGGTTTAGGGTTTAAGGTATAGTGTTGAGGGTTTAGGGATAGGGTTTAGGGTTGAGGGATTAGAGTGAAGGGTTGAGGGATTAGAATTTGGCGTTGAGGGTTTAGGGTTTAAGGTATAGTGTTGAGGGTTTAGGGATAGGGTTTAGGGTTGAGGGATTAGGGTTTGACGTTGAGGGTTGAGGGTTGAGGTTCGAGGGTCAAGGGTTTAGGGATAGGGTTGAGGGTCGAGGAATTAGGGTTAAAGTAGAGTGTGGAGGGATGACGGATGATAGATTAGGGTTGAGGGTTGAGGGATTAGGGTTTGATGTTAAGGGTTGAGGGTTTAGGGTTAGGGTTGAGAGATGAGGGATCAGAGTTAAGGGTTGAGGGATTAGGGTTTGACGTCGAGGGCTGAGGTTCGAGGGTCAAGGGTTTAGGGATAGGGTTGAGGTTGAAGGGATTAGGGTTTAGGGACAAGGTTTAGGGTTAGGGTTGAGGGATTAGGGTTTAAGGTATAGTGTTGAGGGTTTAGGGATAGGGTTTAGGGTTGAGGGATTAGAGTGAAGGGTTGAGGGATTAGAATTTGGCATTGAGGGTTTAGGGATAGGGTTTAGGGTTGAGGGATTAGGGTTTGACGTTGAGGGTTGAGGGTTGAGGTTCGAGGGTCAAGGGTTTAGGGATAGGGTTGAGGGTCGAGGAATTAGGGTTAAAGTAGAGTGTGGAGGGATGACGGATGATAGATTAGGGTTGAGGGTTGAGGGATTAGGGTTTGATGTTGAGGGTTGAGGGTTTAGGGTTAGGGTTGAGAGATGAGGGATCAGAGTTAAGGGTTGAGGGATTAGGGTTTGACGTCGAGGGCTGAGGTTCGAGGGTCAAGGGTTTAGGGATAGGGTTGAGGTTGAAGAGATTAGGGTTTAGGGACAAGGTTTAGGGTTAGGGTTGAGGGATTAGGGTTTAAGGTATAGTGTTGAGGGTTTAGGGATAGGGTTTAGGGTTGAGGGATTAGAGTGAAGGGTTGAGGGATTAGAAATTGGCGTTGAGGGTTTAGGGTTTAGGATCAGGGTTGAAGGTCGAGGGATTAGAGTTAAGGGTTGAGGGATTAGGGTTTGATGTTAAGGGTTAAGGTTCGAGGGTTTGATGTTGAGGGTTGAGGGTTGAGGTACATTTCGGTGTGACATTTAAATTGTCTTGCCGATATACACTGTAAAGGTTATTTTGTGGACTTTCAAGGATTTTTTCACCTGTGTTAATGTTCAACTTGTTTCGCTCTGCATCAAGGGATTACGGTTTGACGTTGAGGGCTGAGGTTCGAGGGTCAAGGGTTTAGGGATAGGGTTGAGGTTGAAGGGATTAGGGTTTAGGGACAAGGTTGAGGTTGAGGGATTAGGATTTGACATTGAGGGTTGAGGGATTAGGATTTGACATTGAGGGTTGAGGGTCAAGGGATCAGAGTTGAGGGTTTAGGGTTTAGAGATCTATAGGAGGACAAAACACGAGCGCGTTATAGCGCGAGCGCGTTATAACGCGAGCGCGTTATAGCGCGAGCGCGTTATAACGCGAGCGCGTTATAACGCGCTCGCGTTTTGTAATTCTACTAAAACGGTAAAAAAGTGGTTACCCCCGTGATCCAGGCCCACATGCTCTGTTTTCTTACTGATTCTGCGCGTGCTCCGACAAAAAAGAAGTGCTTTCATGCTATTGGGAAGTTCACATGCACATTTGACACATTGTACCACCTTTGCATGATCTTTCCACCACCTTTTCTGCTTTGCCAACTTGAGAAGGAGGAAATAACATAGTTTTCAAACCAAATTTGATATATATCTATACAAGTTTCAATTTTTGTAGTATTGCAATGTTAATTTTGATTCAATTTTAAGAATTTAACATTGAAAAGGAAGCAAGTGGTGAAAAACTCAAATTGTTGAGGAGTTTGATGCAAGAAGATAAAAACACTACATAATTGGGTACTCTCTCCATTCAAATCTTCGTTTTTTAGGTATGTCAAGTCTTTACATGCATGTTCTTTACATTTTCCTTATTTCGGATTGAATTACTTTATCATGCATTATCATACATGTTTAAAATAGACACATTTCCAATCAAGAAAGCAACCTACAATCTCACATGATGCCATGTATATTTTCTACACTTGGGCTCTTTAATAATTATGTGTAATAAACAAACCTTAGTTCATACCATGATGTCAAACTATACAAGAATAAATCCTTACAACATAAAAAAAATACAATCCCACTATTATCATGTATTCATTTCTTAAGAACTAATATTGGTCTCTTTATCATGCTACAGACAAATTCTCCGTCATGCCGAGGAAACGATCAAGAATTAAACCAACACAGGAAGAGATAGAAGCTAAGAATGCAAAGAAAGCAATGGCTATGAGGGAACTTCGTGAGAAGAGGAAATTGGACACGATAAATGAAGACATACCAATTGAAGAGGAACCACAACCATCACAAAGAGATATGGTATTGGCGGCACAAAGAGAACGAATGCAAAAACTTCGTGGTACGAGAGATTTAAATACCATAGTTGGAGACACATCCTTTATCGCAAGACAACATGTAGGGACACCATCTACCACATCTCAAGTTGAGAGTACATCATCACTCACATGTGATGAAGGAGGTACGCCATCGTTCCCACCTCAACCTCAAGGTATGTCATCTATTCCATCTTCGATCGAAGGTATGCCATCTAACCCATCTCATTTAAATATTGATGAAATTCCTAATGTTGAGATGAATTTACCTAACTTGACACCACCTAGAATTTTGCATAGAAAGCCAAAGTATTTGATTGATATTGATGAGAATATTTTGCAGCCAATGGAAGGTAAGATTCCAAAACGCACTTGTAGAAGATATGCTAATAAGATTTGGAGATTGTTCTTTGAAAAGTTAAATGAGACTGCAAGATGTCAACTATTCGTTGAAATGATGCGAAGTATAAAGTATAGGTCTATCATGAAGATTCTTGGGTTGAGAACATCAGAGGCTTCAAGTGAAAAATCTATTGTCAAGAATCTAATGAGTCGTATGAGAGTGTGGGTAACACCTCACGCACAAAAGATAGTAATGCAACACGGCGTGTGATTACATCGACTATAGTAAGTAGTCAAACGAGGAAAGCTCGTCTTATTAGAAAGACAAGTCAAAAATTGAGAATTAATAGGAAAACTTTATCAAGAGCCGTTGGAAGACGCCAAAGAATTGAGGACACTAATGCCAATGAATTATGGGCGTTCTCGGGGAGACTACCACGAAAAGATAAACCAATTGTTGAAGCATTGAGGTCACTAATTGAAGACTTTTGGAAGAATTACACAAGGGTATCTCCGAATCAAAGGGATGTGGTAAGAAGGAGAATTGGTAGTCAGAACCGCGAGCCACATCCAAAGCATTTTTTGGATGAGACTCAAACACAGTTTTATGGTAAATTTCTAGAGAAGTATCCTCAAATTAAAATTTGTCAAAGATATTTTGAAATGCTAAAACCTTTCTATGTTAAGATAAATCACACACGCACTACTTGTTGTTGTAGATTACATATTGAATTTTCTAACCATTTTGATGCTTATAGGTCTATATGTTTAGATATGCATACTAACAATGATTTGCAGGGTTGTGCCATATGTGCCCCACCAACATCTTCAAGAGATTTCATATCAAGAATTTTATGTGAAAGAGAGGAAGGTCAAATATTCTACAAGAAATTATGCTTGGATGGCACATGTCATCGTTGCGGTGGCTTGCAACATTTGCCAATATGTGAACATATGGAAATAACACATGCGGTTGGAAATGAACTAGTAGAATTTGGCAAGTATAAAACAGTGGCATACAATACAAAAGATGGTAAAGAAGCAAAGAGGTGTGAATTAGTTATTGAAAAGATTCCAGTGTATCAGTTTATGCCTATATTTCGTGACAGCATAGTGTATGAGTATGCAAGACATGCCCATAGAGCTCGATGGTTGGACTTGCAATTCAAGTTATGCAAGGACACATTTCCAGTTGGTAGCATTGTTTCAGTCGTCGACTTTGCAGAGAACTACAGTCTACAGCCACAGCGTGAGGTGCAATCACAATATTACAACTCCACACAGGTTTCTATATTTGTGCACATCACATTCATTCATGCGAATGATAGTACAGAGGATGACAGAAAGATCATAAGGGAGTATCATTTCTATATTAGTGATGATCGCACGCATTCTACGGAGTTCGTGCAAGGTTGCTTTCAGGTGTTCTATAATGATTTGGCTAGAAGGGGCATATCGTTCAGTCAGCATATCATATGGTCGGATAATTGTGCATCACAATTCAAGAACTCGCGGAATTTCTATTGGCTGAGTAGGAGGCATAATTTTACAGGTATTCAACATATGTGGAACTTTTGTGAGGCCGGGCATGGAAAGGGGGAGCATGATGGTGCAGGAGCATGTATCAAAAGAGCCATAGCACGAGAAGAGTTAAAGTATAAAGACAATGCAAAGTTGACAGATGCAAAATCGATTGTCGAGTGGTGTAATGCTTCCATGGGTCCAGGTAATGAAGGTAAGTCTTTAGTTCGTAGATTTTTTTGGTTGATAGATGATACTAACATTGCACCATATGAGGATTGTTGTACACTGACAGGATCAAATGAGATGCACTCTTTCAGAAGTTCAATTGCAGGTTCATGGAGTATCCATACACGAAAGATGTCATGCTTTTGTTCTTCCTGTACAATTCAAGTCTGGGATGAGTGCGAGTCAAAGGAGTGGGTTGACGAATGGCAGTTAAGTTATCTTAGCCCACTTGACACGTATCGACCCCCGACGGCACTGGAACTAACACAGATGGAATCGTCAGTTGACTTTGACCACATATCAGATTTAGTTCAACCAGGTAATATAGGGCACATATATGCATCTAATTTCATCTAGTTCAACCAGGTAATGTCATCTTACTTTGTAGTGTTTTTGTAATGTTGACTAATTTCATCTAATTTGCTACACATATCAATGTAGGACACGTATATGCAGTTATTGCAGATGAAGATAATGAAGAGGGAACAGATTATTACTTATGCCGTTGTGTTGAGGCCAAAAAGAAATTGGAGGCCCCTGTTACAGATGGAGAAAACATCGAATACCCTACAGGATCAGTGGTTATTACTGGAACATGGCTTAGAAGGTACCCACATAAGAGTGTTAATATTTGGCTATTTCAGGACTTTGACATGCATCGAAAGATTCTTCATTACTCGAACCTTGTCATGGCATCCAATGTTCATTTGATAAAGTATCGGGGTAGACCTTTGAACAAAATATTGTGGAAGGTGCGTGAGTCTGACCATGAAGCAATACTTGACACAATAAAGAGTAGAGCAGATCCAGATGGTTCATTGGATTAATTTGTAAGTATTCACATTGATTTTGTAAAGTTATGTTACATTGAGTTGTAAGTATGCACATTAATTTGTAAGGTTTGTCTTTTTTTATTTCCTCCTGCATTTTTACACATATGTACACATTTTTCCATCATCATGTTATGCATTTTTGGTGTCCTGCTCCTGATGCGACCAAACTCATAACTCACCCTACTAGACACCATTTGATGATCTCTCCAACACTCTGGATCCAGGGCGCCCAATCATGATGATGACCTATATACCATTCTCCCAAGGCGCTCATAATGAATGAATGATAAGGAGCGCCTTGACCTCTATAATCAAGGTGATTTTAAGTCACTTTGAGTCATTTGGGGTCAGTTTGAGTCTTTGAGTCATGTTGCAAAAAAGTGTCAATGTTGTCAAGTTGCACAAAGCAACCTTTGCATTTTTGGTGTCTTGCTCGTGATGCGACCAAACTGACTGTTCCAACGCGTCCGAATGGGTACATTTATGCTAGGCATGGTCCTATTTCTCACCCAAACATGTCGAAACAGTCGGAGCTACATTGTACCGACGATATCCCTGAAGAGTCCAAAGTGCAAAAAGGCAGCAATCTTTGACGAGATGTTACTCGAAAATCGTGTCACTTAGAAACATTCCGTCTAAGGCAACGGGATCACGTAGAGTGCCTCTACAATAACCTCTCTCGGTTTTTTATAACTCTGAGGCATTTGCCCGTGGTGAAAGGTTTTCTGTTGCCCTAAAAATCGTCAGAAGGAGGCAGTGTAAAGTTGCAAAGGGGTGTAACTTTCGTCCTGCTCCTGATGCGACCAAACTGACTGTTCCAACGCGTCCGAATGGGTACATTTATGCTAGGCATGGTCCTATTTCTCACCCAAACATGTCGAAACAGTCGGAGCTACATTGTACCGACGATATCCCTGAAGAGTCCAAAGTGCAAAAAGGTAGCAATCTTTGACGAGATGTTACTCAAAAACCGTGTCACTTAGAAACATTCCGTCTGAGGCAACGGGATCACGTAGAGTGCCTCTACAATAACCTCTCTCGGTTTTTTATAGCTCTCAGGCATTTGCCCGTGGTGAAAGGTTTTCTGCTGCCCCAAAAATCATCAGAAGGAGGCAGTGTAAAGTTGCAAAGGGGTGTAACTTTCGTCCTGCTCCTGATGCGACCAAACTGACTGTTCCAACGCGTCCGAATGGGTACATTTATGCTAGGCATGGTCCTATTTCTCACCCAAACATGTCGAAACAGTCGGAGCTACATTGTACCGACGATATCCCTGAAGAGTCCAAAGTGCAAAAAGGCAGCAATCTTTGACGAGATGTTACTCAAAAACCGTGTCACTTAGAAACATTCCGTCTGAGGCAACGGGATCACGTAGAGTGCCTCTACAATAACCTCTCTCGGTTTTTTATAGCTCTAAGGCATTTGCCCGTGGTGAAAGGTTTTCTGCTGCCCCAAAAATCGTCAGAAGGAGGCAGTGTAAAGTTGCAAAGGGGTGTAACTTTCGTCCTGCTCCTGATGCGACCAAACTGACTGTTCCAACGCGTCCGAATGGGTACATTTATGCTAGGCATGGTCCTATTTCTCACCCAAACATGTCGAAACAGTCGGAGCTACATTGTACCGACGATATCCCTGAAGAGTCCAAAGTGCAAAAAGGCAGCAATCTTTGACGAGATGTTACTCAAAAACCGTGTCACTTAGAAACATTCCGTCTGAGGCAACGGGATCACGTAGAGTGCCTCTACAATAACCTCTCTCGGTTTTTTATAGCTCTGAGGCATTTGCCCGTGGTGAAAGGTTTTCTGCTGCCCCAAAAATCGTCAGAAGGAGGCAGTGTATTAAGTCAGGATGAAAGCCTATTCACTCTAGGCGCCTGTTTTTGACCAAATCACACATGCGCCTTGAACAACTCTGTCTTCAAGGCGCTTTTCTCTAATCTCTGTAACTCTCCAAATCCACTAAGGCGCAAATTTTACCTCTTGGGCTCAAGATATAGGTTCTTCATCCAAGGCGCCAGAATGGTCCAAAGGCGCATTTCACCTCTAACCTCACCTCTGACCTTACTTGGAGGTGCTAAACCTCATCTCATTGCTCTCCTCCATTACAAGCGCTCACTTACCTCAATCTTGGGCGCATACCAACATCTCAACATCCAAATCACCTAGGCGCTCAAAACCTTCAAGACTCAAGGTGCATTTTATGATCAAACAAGGTATCTCCTGAACAAGGCGCTCATAGTCTCATCAGGGCGTTAATCATCATCATGAGCACTCATATTGTTCTAGGCGCACAGTTATCTCTGGAATGCTCAAGGCGCACATACCCTTCTCTAGGCTAGTTTACACTTATTCAAGGCGCTCATTCCAAACTTACATGAACTACTCATTACAAGACGCACAAACTAGATGATCCTAGGGCATAAGGGCGCTCATAGGAGTTGTTATGTGTCATTTTGGCCAAGGTTTTCTGGAGCAGTGAAGACATTAGGAAGGGGATGATCGTTTGGATAGTTTTGAATGCTTTATTTCTCCTTGTTTAAACTAGGCGCTCACTAAGGATTGGAGTAGCCTTTGCACCCTCACATCACGTTAATCGGCGTTTCAGAGGCAATCATAGTATAGGAAGATTTGCGCCTTGAAGAAGAGAGTTATCTGGTGAGTGCTTAGGAGTTCTGGCGCCTAGGGGAAAGGTCTAGGTAGAGCGCCTTCAGACTTTCACAGTGAAGTGCCTTAAGGAGTTGGATGATGTTTTTGGCGCCTTAAGGATGATGATGGAGCGCTTTGGAGTCAGGTTAGTCTGGAGCACCTTAAGAAGGTAAAGCACTTCAAATGTAAACACAAGTGTTTTGAGCGCCCTAATGAGAAGTTGTCTTGGCACCATAAGTTGTTCAAACGAAGATATGCGCCTTGGATAGTTGCAAAGACCTAATTTAGCGCCCAAGGTTGGAAGACTCTTTGTGAGCGTCCAGTGTTTGAAAGCTCTTTGTGTTTGGTGCATTAAAATGAATTTGGCACCTAAATAGTATTGAAACACTCAACTGAGCGCCTAAAGCCCATGAGAGAAGTGATATGCGCCTTGATAGGAATATCATGGAAGATGAGTTTACTGAATGGCGCCTTGAATGACTTGGTTGATTAAGTGTTTTAGCACCTAGATATGGGATGAATCATTGAGCGCCTTTGGTTGAGATGATGTCAGCACCTTTGAGATTATAACACCTTGGAGTCAAGTTCGAAGGAGCACCTTGAGAAGGTAAAACACTTCAAATGTTTTCAAGGAATTGGAGAAGTCACTTAGTGCCTAGAAGGAATTCCAGAGCAAGAGGGTTGGAGCGCCTTGAGCTTCAAGTCAGATATGCGCCTAGACCTCTACCCTTTAGCAAGTTGAAGCCCTCTGAGCCTTGACAACGTGAGAATGCCTTATAGTGAATATGCGCCTTGGGCAAGGTTGAATACAAAGTTGAGGAGTATATCATAATGAGTAAGTGCACTGTAGGGTTAGATGATAAAGACTAGTGCCTTGAGTGTCTTGGTCAAAATTTTGACGTGAGAAGTCTTGCAAGATCAAACCCTGGAGTGCGCCTTAGAGAGAACCTATTGATCCTTTGCTTTGACAAGATTTGGGCGCCAGAATGATCCTTAATAAATGGAATGTATCTACACCAATTTTGTGCCTTTAGGGAAGTGATGGTGGCCAGAATGATCCTTAATCTCATGTTTGTGCGCCTAGGTCTAGAAGCAAGATTTGAGCGCCTTAGGATAGGGTTTTTTGCACCTTGTCTTGGAGAGTGAATTTGCGCCTTGGATGATGTTGAAGCGCCTTGGGATGAAATGCGCCCAAACTTATAGAGGGCCTTCAGTGAGGGAGTTGAAGAGAGTGCTTAGAGGAAGGATAGCCTTAAGATCAAACTAAGTACTTAGAAACCTAAGATTAGCGCCTTATTTGAAGTTATACACCTATTCTGGCGCCAGAGAGTGAGTTTGAGTGTGAAGAAGTGAATGTCTGCGCCTTGAAGGGGATACAAAGGGAAGATGATGCACCTTGATGGGTTGATGATGGAAATTTGCGTTTTGGAGCTAAATGTGCGCCTTGAAGGAGATAGTGCATAGAGGTACAATGAATCTTCCGGAGAACATGGATAGACAACTAAGTCTCCAACTTGAGTCTTCTAAGTGAATTGGATAATGAAGAGAGTCTAGTCATTTTGGGCGCTAGTATCAGGATGAATCATCCAAAATGGGTGCCTAGAACTAGAAGGCGCCAATGCATGAGTTCAAGGATCCTCCATTGGAGCGCCTAGCCCAGATGGCTATAGATTGAAAGTTTTAAAGCTAAGTGATGTCTCTTACGTGAATTCCTAGCCCAGGTGCATGTGTTGGGAAAAACTCTTTGGCTCTGGCGCCTAGAATTGGGAGCTTTGTAAGATGCACCAATTGATGAAACATTTCCATTTTGCGCCTAGAATAGAACTCTCTCACATAGTTGAAATTGACTTGATAGAAGGAGATAAGTCTTAAGGACTAGTTTGGCGCCTCACTTGCCTATCTCACCTTTGAAATGTGCTTTGGTTGATGATCATCATTGATGGAACCTAGTGAAATGTAAAGCTATTTGCATCTCCAGAGGATCAAAATTGGATTAGGAGATCATCCTTGCAGTTGAGATTGACAGAGAAGTGTTAAAGGAATCACTTCAAATGGGCGCCTAAGCTAGTTGAGGCGCATATCAATTCCACTGTAACTCCAGACTGACGCTTAGGATCCAGTCATCTCCTAAG
This sequence comes from Cunninghamia lanceolata, assembly GCA_027924645.1. NCBI lineage: Eukaryota > Viridiplantae > Streptophyta > Pinopsida > Cupressales > Cupressaceae > Cunninghamia > Cunninghamia lanceolata. Next base: position 3,991,749 of record BSBN01000465.1, read on the forward strand.
GCGCAGTTCCATTCACCCATGACCTCGCTTGGCGTCTAAAACTTGGAAACTCCTTTGGAAAGCTCCTGTTGCGCCTAGAAGATGAGTTTGGGATATCAACTTGCAAAAGGCTTAGAAACTCTTCAAAGATGTTAGGCACAATCCCATGGCACTGGAGCTCAGTTTTGGCGCCTTCAAGGAATAGCACATGAAGGAACTTGGGAGGTCAGGTGCTTGTAAAAGGGAACACCTTGGAACATCTTCCAGGGGTTGAAGTAGTAAGAAAACATCAAGTGAGTCTAGGCGCACTCCCTTGTATGAACAGTTTAGCTCTGGCGCCTAGCCACAGAGTGAGCCAGAAGAAGTAGTTTGGACATTAGAAGATAGGCGCTCATTCTACAATGAAGCATTCCACCTTCCTAATCAACAAAGACTTGCAAGAATTGACAAAGGAAGCTAAGGCGCACCTTCTACTTGTTTCCACCTCCAGAATGCGCCTAACCTTGAAAGGGGGTTCAAAGATGTTTGTTAGACCTTTTCACTCAAGGCACTCACCTTAGGCGCACTTTCTAAGTCCTTGTCACCTCAAGGAAACACCTAGTTTGGAAGGCGCTTGCCCTGTTCTCCACTCCTTTCAATTGGCGCCTAGAACACAGAATGCATGAAAGGAGCGCCTAGACTCCAGAGGGCTGATTTGGGCGCGTAGCATTTAAAACACTTTCATAATGATGATGTTTTGGCGCCTACTCTTGGAAACAATCCAGAGCATCCATAAACTCTAATTGGCACCTAATGTTGACAAGGCGCAACTTCAGGAGGAGGTCACCTCAACTTGGCGCCCAAGTCAGAAAAACCTGTAAATCCTTCAAATATGCGCCTACCTTGTGAGGTGATGAGTTGAACATTCCAAATCTTCAAATGTTGCTCAAATAAGGAAGACATTGTAACATCAAGGCTTCAAGGCCTGTCCTTGTATTTCCATTGAATGAGTTGTACTTCATGCTATTGAAAGCATTTTCCATGTAATAAGACATTGCAAGTTGATTGAATCAAGTAACAAGACAAGTACCCAACTCTAATGTTGTTTCATTCAAATAGTTATCTTGATGTATATCTTTATGTTATTGAAGTAGTTGATGAATTGTTAGCAAGTAAAAGTGTTTAAGTAAGGAAAATTTTTCGTAGAACTAGTTGGGTATCTTACACTTACACCATGCCTATCCATCAAACATCACAATGCAATCAAAATCCTAACAACATGCCTATGATCCAAGATCAAGTGCAATCATGCAAAGATATTATCAATCACAAGCCTATTAAGAATGAACTAGAGTCTTCTAGTACCATACTTTTCCATCAAACACCATCATGTAATCCATGGCCTATCAAGCCTATCAAAGAAAATGCAAACATCCTATGTAATACAATCAGACTTTAAATATTTGAAGTAGCCATCTACAAATATCCATTCAAAAGTGGATTTATAATGCAAGTATGGACGCCATCAATAAAAAAGATTTGTATTAACCAAATATCCATATACGCATACATCAATATCTGTCGATATAAGTATAACATATATACAAAATAGCCATATAGGCTTACAAGAATGCCATATAGGCATACAATGTCAACTATGTACAATACAAAATATATGTCCACAAATGCCATATAGGCATACAACAGAGGAACACAATAAAAAGTCATTCCCCTCTAGCTGGTGAAGAGAATAAATCACGAGCAGCCTTTGATCTTCTAGGGGATGGAGACATGCATGTGGGTGGTCTACTACGAACTCGAGGGCTACTTCTCCTATTTAGTTCTTCCTGCACCTTTACCTGTTACAAAAAAAAGTATAGATATTAATATATAGAAATTACATGTTATAAAAAAATGAAACATTTAACAAAATAATCACTTACCGCTAACATATAATCTGTCTGCTCGCTTGCCTCAGTAGAAGGAAAAGGCCCTGGTGATGTCATGTCCTATAGAAACCATCCAGATAGAAATTAAACTTCAAATCAATAATCTTTTGATTTTTCAAAAATAGACAACTATAACAATGAATGTAAATTGAAATTTACTAATCTGCCTCATACCCCTGTCAATGCCATAGAGCTATGAATTGCAGAGGCCACACCCTGCTCCATTGCCCTATGAACATGGGGAGGTGTATCCGCAGCCTGCATCATCTGGAAATAAAACAACATTATTCAATTACGAAAACTATAATAGTGATGCAAATCATGGCTCCTAACATACACACACGCTCATCTAAACATGGAAGTACACACAATAAAACACACAAATCACATACAAAAATTTAGTAAGTACAATTCATTCATTAAACTATTTATTTTATTACCTCCGTAAAGCTTTGAAGTCCACCACCGCTGGCAGGTGTTGCCATGAAATCTACAGTGTTAACCTATTCAACATCCAAAATCAGAAATTAGAATACCATTCATATAACGATGCTATTCACATGTAATATTTATAATTGTTTATTAGTTACATACCTCGACAGTAGATGATCTAGTGAAAAATGTAGGTGGAGAACCACTGAAAACTGCATCGACGCTATGACCCTGAAATTTCATTAAAATCATCAATTTAAATTAGTTAATCTTGTATTTCAAAAATAAAATTTAATAAATTAAATTCAATAAACTTGCTAATATTTACCTGAGTATCAAGGCCGAAAGTCTCACTCAGGAGGGTATCTGTCATCGCCATCTGCTCAGCTGCAGATGTAGCCTGTGCACCTGCGTCCTGACTGTCCATGGGGTCATAACCACAGGCTGACCCGCAAGCCTGGCAAGTATGCGGTGGGACCCTACTCCTCGCACTATCTCCCAACCCACTCTGTGTTGCAGGATTGGCATGCTCTATGATGCTCTGGGTCAAGGCACTAATCGACCTCAGTGTATCGACCTCAACACTCTCCTTCACAATGGAAGGAATAGAAACATGCTCGTGGGCTGGTCTGCTGATTACTCGTCTCACTACCCGCTGTGGGTCAAGACGTGCCCCTGGTCTATCCTGTGCTGAGCCCCCACCTCTACCCTGGAAGTCCCGCATATCAAAATAGTTTGGCACTTTATTGAGGACAAACTCGGAGTAGAGTTTCCTCAAAAAGTATTGCGGGACCTCATTGTTATTGCATGGAGGATGGTCAAAAACCATCCACCACCTCTGCCCGAAATTGTCCCTTATCGCTTGGTTGTTGCACCAATGGATAGGGAACCTCTTGCATGTAATGGGTGGAGGTTGATTTGTTTGTGGGTTTGTGAAAATTGAACACAAGTCTACTTTTGTAATTTATAATTTTTTGACATCTTGATATGACAATTTATCTGCATAGTAATCTCTAAACTCTCTCTTTTTATCGGTCCAACTAGTTATTTGCTTGCTAATTGAATTTACATTTGATAACATAGACTCAAGAGATTCGGCAAGCGTGGACCTATGCAAGGTTGAAGTGGAAGGATCTTTCAACCTTGCAATTATATCTTCAATTTGTTTTTTGTTGTTTTCAATTTCCCCCATTATATTATCTTGTGTTCCAGGGGCATGTCGAGGAATGAATGGAGGAGGTTGTTGTTCTGCAGGTATTTCTTCCTCAAGATTTTGTGGATTTTGAGGATTTTGAGGAGGAGGAGGAGGTGCATTAATATTTCCTACAATTAATAAAATATGCATCAAAAATCAACACAAAACCTACCTATTTAGGAAGAAATTCAAACAAAAAAACAAAGATAACTCACCCCTTTGGCGTGCTCGATGTCGCGGCGGCATTTCGGCGATGAATCGACAAATCTTTTGTGTTGAACGGTGTTTTGTAGAACGCGAGCGCGTTTTTGAAGGGTTTTAAGCCGCGGGGGGAGGAAAAACTCACAATGAAATGAACAAAAATGAAATGACAGCATTTTTTTTTTATATATGAAGCGCTTTATAACGCGAGCGCGTTATGCCTAAATTTTTTTTCAAAATTTTTTGGCCACTTTTTGGCCCCCCATCTTTTTGCACTTACCCATACCTTAAACCCTAATCCCTCTACCCTCGACACTCTTATTTAACCCTAATCCCTTGACCATTAACCTTATCCCTCAACCTCAACCCTCAACCCTCAACCCTCAACTCTCAACATTAAACCCTAATTCATCAACCCTAAACCCTAATCCCTCAAACCTAAACCCTATCCCTAAACCATCAACCCTCAACACTATACCTTAAACCCTAATCCCTCAACCCTCAACCCTAAACCTTATTCCTAAACCCTAATCCCTCAACCCTCAAACCTAATCCATCATCCCTCAACTCTAATCCCTCATCCCTAAACCCTAAATGCTATCCCTATTCCTAAACCCTCAACAGACTTGATACTATACCTTAAACTCTAATCCCTTATCCCTAAACCCTCCAAACCTATCCCTAATCCTTATACCCTCCACACTCAACTTTAACCTTAATTCCTCGACCCTCAACCCTATCCCTAAACCCTTGATCCTCGAACCTCAACCCTCAACCCTCAACATCAAACCCTAATCCCTCAACCCTTAACTCTGATCCCTTGACCTTCAACCCTAACCCTAAACCCTAAACCCTCAATGTCAAATTCTAATCCCTCAACCCTTCACTCTAATCCCTCAACCCTAAACCCTATCCCTAAACCCTCAACACTATACCTTAAACCCTAATCCCTCAACCCTAACCCTAAACCTTGTCCCTAAACCCTAATGCCTCAACCCTCAACCCTAATCTGTCATCTGTCATCCCTCAACTCTAATCCCTCATTCCTAAACCCTAAATGCTATCCCTATTCCTAGACCCTCAACAGGCTCGATACTATACCTTAAACCCTAATCCGTCTACCATCAACACTCCTATTTAACCCTAATCCCTTGACCATTAACCCTATCCCTCAACCTCAACCCTCAACCCTTAACCCTCAACTCTCAACATTAAACCCTAATTCATCAAACCTAAACCCTAATCCCTCAAACCTAAACCCTATCCCTAAACCATCAACCCTCAACACTATACCTTAAACCCTAATCCCTCAATCCTCAACCCTAAACCTTATCCCTAAACCCTAATCCCTCAACCCTCAACCCTAATCCCTCATCCCTCAACTCTAATCCCTCATCCCTAAACCCTAAATGCTATCCCTATTCCTAAACCCTCAACAAACTCGCTACTATACCTTAAACTCTAATCCCTTATCCCTAAACCCTCCAACCCTATCCCTAATCCTTACACTCTCCACACTCTACTTTAACCCTAATCCCTTCAACCTCAACCCTATCCCTAAACCCTTGACCCTCGAACCTCAACCCTCAACCCTCGACGTCAAACCCTATTCCCTCAACCCTTAACTCTGATCCCTCATCTCTCAACCCTAACCCTAAACCCTAAACCCTAAACCCTCAACCCTCAACGTCAAATCCTAATCCCTCAACCCTAAACCCTATCCCTAAACCCTCAATACTATACCTTAAACCCTAATCCCTCAGCCTTCAACCCTAAACCTTATCCCTAAACCCTAATCCCTCAACCCTCAACCCTAATCCGTCATCCCTCAACTCTAATCCCTCATCCCTAAACCCTAAATGCTATCCCTATTCCTACACCCTCAATAGAATCGATACTATACCTTAAACCCTAATCCCTTATCCCTAAACCCTCAAACCCTATCCCTAATCCTTATACCTTCCAGACTCTACTTTAACCCTAATTCCTCGACCCTCAACCCTATCCCTAAACCCTTGACCCTTGAACCTCAACCCTCAACCCTCAACGTCAAACCCTAATCCCTCAACCCTTAACTCTGATCCCTCAACCCTCAACACTATACCTTAAACCCTAATCCCTATCCCTCAACCCTTAACCCTTAAAACTTAAACCCTATCCCTACACCCTCAACACTTGACACTATATCTTAAGCCTTAAACCCTCATCCCTAAAGCCTCAACCCTCAATCCTTAAACCTTCAACCCTAAACCCTATCCCTAATCCCTCTACCCTTAACACTCTAACCCTAACCTTGACATTAAATGCTAATCCATCAACCCTAAACCCTAATCCTAAACCCTCAACCCTCAACCCTCAACACTATACCTTAAACCCTAATCCCTCAACCCTTAACCCTAAACCTTATCCCTAAACCCTAATCCCTTAGCCCTCAACCCTAATCCATCATCCCTCAACTATAATCCCTCATCCCTAATCCCTAAATGCTATCCCTATTCCTAAACCCTCAACAGACTCGATACTATACCTTAAACCCTAATGCCTTATCCCTAAACCCTCCAACCCTATCCCTAATCCTTACACCCTCCACACTCTACTTTAACCCTAATCCCTTGACCCTAAACCCTATCCCTAAACCCTTGACCCTTGAACCTCAACCCTCAACCCTCAATGTCAAACCCTAATCCCTCAACCCTTAACTTTAATCCCTCGACCCTCAATCCTATCCCTAAACCCTAAACCCTCAACAATAATTTGTCATCCCTCATCTCTAAACCTTAAACGCTATCCCTGTTCCTAGACCCTCAACGGGCTCGATACTATACCTTAAACGCTAATCCCTTATCCCTAAACCCTCCAACTCTATCCCTTATCCCTTAACCCTCATGATTAATAGCCTTGAACGTAAAAAAATTTGAGTGGGACATAACGCGAATGCGTTATAACGTACTCACGTTATGTCAAACATGACAAAAGACAGACTTATGGGAAAGAAAAATGCAAGGCAAAACATAATGCGAGCATGTTATAACGCGCTCGCATTATTTCTTGCTTTGGGAATCCCAAGCCTTGGGCTTGGGATTTGCTTTGGATTTCCAACCCAAAGGCTTGGAGTGCCTTATGAATAGTCACAGACATGTTTTTCTATATTCTTCAAAATTTCACATAATTTCGTTCGTGCTAACCCTCAGATTTGCACATGTTTCAAGGTTGAACAAATCGAACACATGGGTAATGTTAGGCTTTCTTTTAGCTATTTGACGATGTGATTTTTTTCACATTTTAACAATGTTAAGCCAATCATCTTTAATTTCTTTTGTTTGTGTGTCCATTTTTAGGCAAAAACCACTGTTTGGTCTTTTTTTCATTGTAAAATAACTATTCATTCAAATTTAAAAAATATATATATTTAGAAACTAGACTCCATTTTACAAATATTAAAAAAATAAAAAAATGATTTTCAATTAGTTTTCAAAATTTATAGGGGTAGCACGGCCAAAATTCTATTTTTTAGGATGTGTCCACTTTAAAAATTAGTAAAAAATCAAATATTCATCAAAAAATTATTAGAAAAATCAGGCATAAACTACATGTTATTAGCTAATTTCTCACTGAAGCGATTTTAAAAATACCAAAAAAAAGTTGACCTTTTGAGGGAGCCACAAAACATGCTATGTTATGTTTTTTTGATAGAAACAACACCAATTTCTGTGGCTCCCTCTTTTGAATCCCTTAATCTATGCCATTTTCAAAACAAAATAGTAGTTTAGAAAGTAGACTCGGAGCACTATGAACATTATTTTGGTTGCATCTCCAAATTTTGAGTGTAACTATGCTCAATTTCTCATCCAAGGCCAGTATTTCCTGATTTCAGAAAAAAAGTGGCCACTTAAGACCCCTTTTTTGCCCCCCATCTTCCTGCACTTACCCAGTTCTTGCTAAGAAAGGATATTAATTAATTGATAAAAAACTAGAACATTTTAGATTGCCATTAGGAAATGCAAGAGAAAACTTTGACCCTGAACACTTCATAAATGGTGTCAAAGTAAGCTAAAAATTTGAAAAGATATCATCATGTGCTATTTTTTTATGATGATTTGATTAGAAATTGTGATGAGAACATTGCAGTTGAAAGAAGTTTGTATCATAAAATAATGTTGGCTGAGGCTTGGAGGGTAGTAAAAAACCCCACTTATACAAGAGCTTTTTTGAATGTTGATGATCCTATTGAAAGGTTGGACATGCTAATTGCACATGCATCATAATTAACTATCAATGCCCCTCCTCATGTTTTTGAGAAAAGAGGAAAAATTGTCAAGGAGACACAAGATGAGTGTGAGATACCCTTGGGCCATATTTCTCTTCAGCCCACACTAAACATCAATTTCTCTCTTGATACGAATGATATAGAGGATGAAGAATTTGATATAGGAGATGAAGATGTGTAGAGCTTTGAGCATGTAATTGAAGATTATGAACATCCTTATGATAGAGAAAGGATCAAAATGGAAGCCCTTGATGAGTAGTCAAAAGATATAAGACACATAGCAAGTAAGAATTTTGTTCTAGATGATTATTTTGTCAAAAACCATAAATTCAAGGCCTTTTGTATAAGTACAAAGGCAAACAGGCTTAGAGAAAAGATGCGAGGTATTACTGCTGAGGTATAGGCTGAGGTATTGCAGGAACTTCAAATAAAAATTGACAAAGCAATGGAGACCACGACTCCAGAAAAGGGGAGAAAATTGCTCAAAGAAGTAGGGGTGATGCTAGTCTCTAGATGTGATATGATATCATCCATTATTTTTGGTACTTTAAGAAGAAATCAAGATAATAAATTGCAGCTGAGTATTGAAGCATTGGATAAGATCAAAACAGGGTCTGGTTATGATCCTGATAAAGCGGCATTGCTAATGTGGGCATTATGCCCCCCAAATAAGAGAATTCAAATAGTTGATAATCCAAATGAAGCATTTGGTCATCTCATGATACAAAGAGTTGAGTATACAAATCCTCTTGAGACTACTAATTTGAATGCGATTGTTGCTAGATTTACAAAGGCTCAAATTGAGCAATTAGTGAGGAAAAATAATGCATACATGATAGAAAATGCAAAATTAAGGCAAGAGGTTCCCACTTATAAAGATAAGTTGCCTTCATCATCAAGCAACTATTCACCTTATTTAGAATCTGATAAAAAAGTAATAGAGGCTAGAGCTAATGCCAATTATTGGAAGGTCAAAGTAGAAAAATTCCAAAAGAAGAGTGACCAATTGGAAATTGAGATGAAAGCTCTTAAATATAACATAGCTTCTGAACTGATTAAGAAAAGATTTGAGAAAATGATTGGAAATAGTGATAAGATATGGGAATTGCACAAAAAAACACACAATACCTACTAAGAGCATAAGAGATTGCACCTCAGGATGCTGGAGAAGGAGGAAATAAAAGCCAAAACAAGTGTTGATGATTCACAGGTGTTTAAGGAATATGATGAACTCATCAGTGAGCATGCAAAATTAAACACTTTGTTAACTTAGAACCTTGGTGATTTTAATCAGCATCTGGATATGGTATTCCCTAGTTTCTTTGATAATGAGGGCAATTTATAGGAACATGGCATTTGGAAAAATGAATTGGCATAGTTATTGCCAATAGCTCTTGAAAAGATCAATGGTGAGGATAGAGCAATAGAAAGCACACATATATGTTTAGACAAGATCTTCACATTGGAATCGGTCATGGGTGATATAATCTCCACAGATACTTATGCCACTCAAGAGTACATGAATCATATCTCTAAGATAAATTTGTTCATTACCAGAGCAGCATTAAGGGGTCAGATAAAATGAAAATCAAATTTTTTTCAATATTTTATGATGTATAAATCAAAAAGGATGTATTGTGTTAGCAATAATGATCAGAAAAGTATATTTCATCAGATACTGCAACACTCGAGGGGAGGACCTTGCCAGGCCAGCAGTCACGGGTCCTCTACAGTGATTAACGGATTCAGATCTTGATTGATGCAAGTTCCCATAATATTTCCTTTATCTATTTCTTAATTATGCTTCTTAACAAAGTGTTAGTTATTCAAAAAGGTGTAATTTTGGAATAGTCATGATGTTTCAGCTTGAAGCTTGTTTGCTTCCCATATATAAGGGAAACCAAGGCCATGTTTAAAATCGTCAATTACAGAACAATCGTTATATACTATAATTTTTCTTTCAATCATATTTCAAGAACATGATGCAAAACTTTTATGAGATTTTAATATTATAATGGGCAAGATAGTTTAATCTAGTGGATATATATGGTGTTCTACTATTTTGTTTATATTCAATCTTTTGAGTTGTTTTACTGTCTCCATATTAGTCTTTTCCAGTTATTTAAATCACTTAGATTTATCAAGGCACATTTGTTGTCTTTGTATGGTATGTTTAATTAGTTTCTATAAGAAGTTGATTTAAGTCCTTCTAAGCGGTTTATGATTATTAGTCTCTACCCTGAGTTAAAATCATTTAAAATAAATCATCTTAGTTGGTTTCCTTCAAAGTAGAACTAAAATCCTTTTGAAAACCACAGTAACATGGAGAAATATCAATTGGATTCTAAAGAAGAGTAGATAATGACCAATATTCTTACACATTTACACAAAGTGTAAACATTCAAAAGGTTCCAGGTAGTAAGAGTTAAGCCAAATAGATAAGTCTACAAATCATACAAATCTTGACCCCATTAACCCAATAGAATTAAGCACTGGTCATATTCACCATAAAACAATATTTTATAAAACTATATTCACATATTAAAGATTCAAACATTAAGAGTTGGAATAAGTCTCAGCCTTATATCCATCTCACATCTACATGTCACTATGAGTAGATCACTAAGGTCATATAAATCTGCATTAGCTATCAAGGTACACCCACCTAGGTCTGGCAAAACCTAAAGAGAAGGCAACTTTCAATCATATTAGCCCTGTTTCATTAGCCAAAAATGTTAAGAGAGATTGGCATCCTCTTCAGGTTAACAACCTATGTTTTTGAGGCGTAATAGAATTGGTGACTCTACTAGGGAACATAAGGAAACCTGGTACAAGACCATTTCAATAGAGTCAAGAAATTATAACTCTACTGGTGGAAAATACTCAAAAGATAACATCAATCCTCTTTAAAGAGAGGTGGTGACTCTAACACCCAATCTTAGTCTCTTGCAATATAGATGGTAGGAGATCCAAGACTAATGATAAAAAAATAAATGATAAGTAGTCAGCCCCACCTTTGAAGGCCCCCACTAAGAAAACTGGGACATCAAATCAGTCTGAATGCACTAACAACTAGAATACTAAATAAAATGTATCAAAACAACCCTTATTAACACATAACAGTTTCACTCCCTACATGAAATAGAGTTTCATAAAGAATTCTAGTCTAAAAGTTATCATGCCCAATTAGATCAAAATAGATTTGGTGATATTCTAGACCAGTACAAACCTAACCCTCAAAAGTAATTTGAGTTTGAGGTGTAGCTTGAATGGGAAAGGATATAAAAGAAGACATAATATGATTCTAAAATGTCACTGCAACAGGGTGGGGGATTTCAAAATGAGTCTATTAATCAAATGGAGTCCACAAAAACTCAAGGTAGTCCACAAAGGGACACAAGAAATGTTGATGAGGTGTAGCAAGACTTACAAAATTTACAAGAAGAACTTACACTAGCTAAACTAAAGGAAGAGGAGGAACAAGTAAAACAAGAATTATAGCAAATAAAATCTAGAAGTATAGCAAATAGCTCAAAGTATGTACCTCCCCATAAGCAAAGTGGGCATGTTCTTACAAGCAATCCACAAGGATCACATCAAAATACAAGTGGTTCAAATACTTCAAAAGCACTACATAATCCAAGTAATATTGGTTATGTGCAACAAAATATTCCACCACAAAACCCAAGAACACATAATGTTCATATTGCTTCCAAACATATTGCTAATACTTATCCACCTCCTGGTCAGCAGCATGTTCCACCTCACCAGCAAAATGCAAATATGAATCCATACTTTAATGTACAACAAAATCCACCTCATCATCACCATCAACAAACAAAAACTTACAAGGAACCCTCAATACAAATAGATACAAGTAGTTGGATTTGTTTGGATATCGAATATGTCCTGATCCCATTGACAATGATTTGAGAAATGCAATCCCAACATTTTTTGGAAATAATGTTGTTGTAGTAGATGAACACATTAGAAACTTTGAGATAGTTATGAATAGATATGAAGTGCAATATGAGGATGTCTAGATGCAATTATTTATGCTATCTATGATCAAAGCTACTAGAGATTGGTATAAGAATTTTCCTGATGCCTCAATAAGTTCTTTTGAAGACTTTAAAGATTAGTTCAAGGAGTAGTATGGGAGTCATTCTGATCCAAATTTTGCTATACATGAATTAACAAGCATTTAAAAGAACTACAATGAGATAGTAGTGGATTTTAATGAAAGGTTTTCAAAGATATATCATAAGATTTCTCCTGAAATGAAACCTCCTAATGGTATGGCCCTGGGTCTATACATTAAGGCGTTTGACCCTAAAACTAGATATGAACTCTGAAATAGAGCTCCTATGACTCTTGCAGAAGCTCAAAAGGCTGATATGAATATTTAAAACAATAGGAAAGTTGTTGGAAAACTTGGTAAAATGGAAAATATCAGAATTCCACAAAGCCCTAATAACCATCAAACTAAGAAAGTAAACTATTATAGAAATGAAAGGCCTAAGTTATATGATATGCCTTACAACACTAATTGGAAGGATGGGAAGCCCATGGATAACAGACATAAGCATAATTATAGTAAGGACACCCTTGATCCCTTAAAGAAACATGGGACACATGTAGTGGAAAGTAATCCATGGTGTATGGCATATAACCTACCACATTCACCTAAATACTGTGTGGTGGCCCAATCATTACAAGAAAATGAAATATCTTATGATTAGGGCATGGATGATTATACTATAAACATGTTAGGAATGAGACCTCACTCGATTGATGAAGAATACTCATCCTTGGAAGAAGATGGGTTTGAATATGATGTCAGCAACCAGAGGTACAATATTAACATGGGTCAATAAGAAATCTTCTCTAATCAAGAAGATGATAATGAAGGAACCACTTACATACCCAACATAGCCCTACAATTCCAGTTAAGAAAGCCTACTGAGGATGAAAAAAGAGCTCTTACAATTATTGTTGTGGCTTAGGCCAGAACTAATTACAATCTAAGGAATAGAACTGTAAATGTAGACCAAGGAACACCTAGAGGCTTATTCAACAAAGAACCAAATTATAAAAAGGGTGCCTCAGTGAACCAAAAAAAATGAGAAAATCAGAAAAATACACATAAGGAAACATCCAAGAATGAGCAAAATAAGATGAAGGATAGCAATAAGAAGCAATCTAAAGAGAAAGGCTCCAATAAAGAAAAGTTAGAAAAGATCACCATCACTCTTGTGTTTGATATAACACAAGCATTGTCCCAAATCAAGATATTAGTACCATTAATGGAAATGATGAGAATAGATTAATATAGAGACAGTGCTCTCAAGTTGATTTCTAATATACCAAATCAATAGTAAAGTCATAACAAAACCAGAGAAAGGCCAGAAAACAAAATAAACAATCTTGGACAAGGGGTCATGAGAACCCTAGACATCTATCTTGGTGATGCTATAACAAATAATCCTTCCTAGGTGGATCCATTATATATTAAACTATTGATCAATAACAAGATGGTAAGAAATTGTATGATTGATTCTAGAGCTCCAATAAATATTATGCCAATAGATGTTATGAAAGAATTAGGCTTGTGGGTGGATACGACATATGGTAAATGTTATGCAATGGATAATAGGTCCATCCCTATTGTTGGAGTCATGAAGGATGTTGAATTAAAATTGGCCTCATGTCCTGAGGCCACTTATAGAACTAAAATTACTATAGTAGATACTCCACCATACTATAGAATGTTGTTATCCAGACACTAGACTACTGCAGTAGGGGGAAATGTCTAATTAGACCTATCATATGAAACAATACCAATAAAGGGGAAGGAAGTTAAATTGTGTAGAGAGCCAAGATATGAAAATATAATAGAATGTTTTGATCCAAACCAAATTAATTGTTTTTGTGATATAGATCTTGGGAGTTTCAGGATAGAAAAATCACAGCCTCAGTTACAAAACACGAAACCAATAAAAAGAGAGGCTCAATTAGATGAACATGGTGTATGGTGAGTGTATTTTGATGGTGCTTGCCGTATTGGAGGGAATAGGGAAGGAGTTGTATTCATTTCACCAATAGGCAAAACATTCAAATATTCATTTTTGTTGACATTTGAGTGCACTAATAATATTGCTGAATATAAGGTATTGTTGTTGGGTTTGAACATTGCCCTAAGACATGGAATCAAACTACTAGCAGTATATGGTGACTCTGAATTAATTGTCTTATAGATCAGGGAAAAATATTCATCAAAGAATAAGAGATTAAAGAAATATAGAAATGTTGTATGGGACACCATTAAACTTTTTGATACATTTTCTATAGACTGGATAGAAAGGTCCAAAAACATAATGGCAGATTTGCTAGCAAATGTGGCCTTGAAGAGAGATGATATTACATTATCAAGGATAATAGAGGTAGAATTCAAGACTAGGCCAACAATCCCTGATAATATTTACAATTGACTAGTATTCAATGATGATGAAGATCTAATAAAGTTCCTTCATTGTGTGGATCAATATGAATCCCAAGAAATTGGTTTCAATGCATTTGTGGAAGAGGTAGATGGTATGGAAACTCTTTTTGGGAAAGAAGTGGTTCAACTCAAAACAAACAAAATGCCTAAAGGCCTTGTAGCCCTAGAAAGAGTGTTTGATGGACAAGATAGATATAATCTTAAAGCTGCACTAGTCAATCCTATGGATGTTGAAGAGATTAATCTGGGAACAGAGATACCTCCTAAAAAGGTCTATATTGGAAAAAGGATCAGTTCTAAAATTAGAGAAATGATTATAGCCCTGCTTAGAAGATATAAACATGAGTTTTCTTAGTCTTATGATGATTTAAAGTCATAAAGAGAAGACTTATTCCAACATGAAATACCATTGAAACCTGATGCCAAACCATTCAGACAGAGACAAAGGCCTATAAATCGTACACTAGCACCTAAGATGTAAGAAGAACTCATGAAGCTTAGAGAGGGAGGTATTATCAAACCAATTAGACACTCTTCATGGGTATCAAAGCTGGTACCTATAAGAAAAAAGAATGGTGATATAATATTATGCATAGACTTTAAGAATTTATACATCTCATCACTAAAAGATAACTATCCTCTTCCAAACATGGAGACAATGTTACAAAAAGTGACAGGACGTGAATTGTCGTCCATGATGGATGACTTCTTTGGGTATAAGACTGGCTTAACTATAAGAATGTTGAATAGTATAAGACTGCTTTTACAACACCTTGGGGTACCTATGTCTATGTGAGAATGCCTTTTGGCCTCACAAATGTTGGGGTAACATTTCAAAGGGCCATGGATGTAGCCTTTGCTGATCTAATTAACACAATAATGGTGGTATATCAGGATGATCTTACAACATATTCTAAAAGGGTAGAAGATCATTGTGAACATCTGGAAAAGATTTTGATTAGTGCACTAGAATATGGTATTTCCCTAAACCCAAAGAAATTTGCTATGACAGAGGGTAAACTGATAGGACATATAGTCTCAAAGCATGGCATAAGGATGAATCTTGAAAGAGTGGAGGCCATTGATAAAATTCTTATTCCAAAAACTTTGAAAGGTATTCAACCTTTCTTTGGACAAATAAATTTTGTCACGAGATTTCTCCCCAATTTTGCAGAAATAGTTAAGCCAATTTCAAGAATGTTGAAAAAGGGTACAAAAATAGATTGGACTAAGGAGGCCACTAATGCATTTATGTCCATTAAGAAAGCTATTAAAGAGGCTCCTGTGTTGAAATCTCTAGACATTGATAAGCCATTTCAAATATTCTCATTTGCATCTTTTCATACAATGGTAGCTATAATGTTGCAGAAGAATAAATAAGGATATAAACAACCCATCTAATTTTTTAGTAAATCACTTTAGGGGATAGAGTTGAAATATGATACTACTGAGAAACGAGCCTATGCCCAGTAAAAGTAGTAAAGGCATTTAGGCCTTATTTGGTTGGAGCCAATGTAATATCCTATGTACCATATGTTGCTGTGAAGGATGTTTTTATCCAAAATGAAGTCATAGGATGAAGATGTAGATGGATCAATAGAATCTAAGAATTTAACATTGACATCTAAATCACCAAGCTTGTTATAGGTCAAGGTTTGGCCAAGTTGATAGTTAAATCAAACTTGGAGGCAACACAAGTTTGCAACATACAAGAGGAAGATAACATTATTGCAAACATTGAGCATACACCTTGGTACACCAATGTAATGTATTATCTTAAGAACATTAAATGTCCTCAAGGCCTGAATGACAATCAAAGAAGAACTTTAAAACTCAATGCATCAAAATATGTCTTCATGGATGGAGATTTATATTAGAAAAATAGAGATGTAGTTTACTTTTATTCTTGGATAAAACACAAGCTGAGAAGATGTTACAAGAGATGCATAAAGGTGTGTGTGGAGGGCACTTTACTGCCCATAAGATAATGGGAGTAGGATACTACTGGATTGAAGTCTTTAAGGATACCCACAGATATGTGAGAAAATGTGAAGCCTATCAAAAGTTCTCTAGCAAATTAAACTACCAAGGAGCCTTACCATTAAGACCATTGCAAGTTGAAGCTCCATTTCATCAATGGGGAATTGACTTTGTAGGGGAGATTGCAAAAAGATCCAGTGGTGGATACAAATTGATCTTGGTAGCTACAAATTATTTTACAAAGTGGATAAAAGCAATTCCAACTAGACAAAGCCACTAGTAAAGTGGTGGTTAATTTTCTATTAGAAAATATCATCCCTCGATTTGGATTACTAGTGAGACTCATTACAGACAATGGCATGTGCTTAAGATCAAATGAATTCAAAACATTTTGTGAATCCTATGGCATAACAATTTCATATGCCTCCCCATATCATCCTGAGGCCAATGGGTAGGCTAAGTCAAGCAACAAAAGCATCCTAAAAGTAATCAAGAGAATGTTGGAAAATAACAAGAAGGCATGGGATTCAAAATTAAAAATGGCGTTATGGGTAGATAGGGTTACTATAAAAAATTCTATAGGAAAATCCCCATTCAAGTTAGTATACGGTGCTCAAGCCAAGCTTCCTATACATAATCTTCTACCAGTTTATAAATTTATTCTCCAAGAAGATATAGATGTTCCTGAACCCATGGAAGAGAGAAGGGAACAATTATCTGAATTGGATGAAATAAGGGCCCAAGCTTAGGAACAAAATTGAAAAATGCAATTACAAATGAAATACTTATTTGACAAAAGGGCTAAAGAAAGGAAATTCAAGGTGGATGACATGGTTCTAATGTGGAATGCCAGAGGATAGGACAAAGAAAAACATGGTAAATTTGAGGCATTATGGATAGGCCAATTTATCATCATTGGTAAATGTGGTGAAGATTCTTATTACCTACAGAATATGAGTGGTGAAGTGTAGGAATTGCCAGTGCATGGACAATTCTTGAAATACTTCTTTTCTTGAAATTTTTTTCTTTTTCCATGCCCAATAGATTTGGATTTCCATTCCCCACCCTCCCCACCACCATTAGTCTGTGTCCTAGAGAATATCTTATAAATTCTTGTAATGACCTCACGGCCATTCAACCCCAGCTAGAGCCACTGTTGGAACAAATTTTTAACACAATTTTTTTTATAAAAAATTCATTTCCCACCATCATATTATCTCCAACATACCATTTCAAATTTTCCCCACTCAAAAAATACATCCATTTGACCCAGAGTCCTAACCCTAATAAGTTCATATTTTGTCACTTTAGACCTAGAAAATAAAAAATCATATCAGAAAAACACATCCATATCACTAAGTTCCCCTAGGGTCTCCTTCGATAAAGCAAAAATGAAAATATCGGGGAGAAACTACCATATCGGGGAGACTCACTTTGGAGTCTCTTTGATAATCTAAAAAATCAAAATGGAAAAATACATAACTCGAAGGCATATCAGGCTGATATAAAAAAAATGAAGGGAGTGATAGATTAGAGTATTAGAATGAGTCATTTCAGGGTCTCTTCGATATTATGAAGACATTAAAAGCATATCGAAGGGACCAATGAATATTGGCATGACACCTAAATATGTCCCGCCAATAAAGCAATAAAGATTAAATAAAATAATTTCAAAAAAGACTTTGGAGTATGGGGGTAACACAATTCCCAATCCTACCAATAAGCTGACAGCAATTATGAATAAAGAAGAACATTGAAGGTATTTCTAGGTGACTTCGGGATATCAGAGAGAGGTGATTTCTAGTCCCTTCGAAAAGGCAAATGACATAGTGAGCAAAGGGATATCAAAGAGACAAATGAATATTGAAGAGACTTTTATAAGACGGGATTTCGATATGACACCATCTAGGGTCATTCTAAAATCCTGAAGGTAATAAAAGAATAAAAATTATCAAAGACATATTAACAAAATTGATCATCCTGATAGAATAATGACAAGACATGTTTGGTACCAATCAATAGTGATCAAACGTCCCTTATTCAAAAAATTAAATTTCCCTTCGATGACATGAGAGATGTCATGAAAAACCATTAATGCACAAAGCTAGGTATATCGAGGCAAATCTTGAGAAGATTAAACCATTAAGCTAACACAAGGAGTAGGGGTAGGGTGTAGTGAAAATCATAATTTTAGAACTAGAGAAGATATATAAGTAAGTATTCTAATACTAAAATTTACAGCTTACTGGTTCAAATTGCATTCACAGAAGTAGGGATTCTTTTACATAAGTTTATATAATGGAAGATACGGTTGAAAACCCTAAAGTAAAAAGGAAAAAACTAGTGGAAAGGCACTTAAACCAAGATTTGATAGATCAATGCCCAAGGTTAGGATAGAGATCTAGTAGAAATGCCTAGTTGAATCCCCAAGCTAAAAAGTTAGAAGATATATATAAACAAATAGGGGACATTTGGACTCAAATGAGGGGATATGATCTTTTTCTATATCATTATAGGAAAATGCATAGGCATGAACCTGTCTGCAATCCATGGAGACTAAACTTGGGAAAGCTTATAGTGCTAAATGTGTTTTTCAATGTGGAATTATTGAAAGCGGTGGCCAAGAAATACAATCCACAAACCTGCCTAGTTGAATTAAAGATGGCTCTAGTTTTATCCCTATCACAAAAGACTATATATCAATGGTATTTCAGTTGGACACTAGTTTTGATGTGAAATTCAGAATCAGAGACTTATTGAATGAGTATTATGATATGAGTAATAACTAAAAAAGATGGAGGTTACCTTTGGATAGGCCCCAAGATGAAGGAAATAGGCTCAGGGTGTTTTCACGGGTTGAGGATCCACCTTATTCTATAGAATTGTTTGAGGAATACTTCAAATGCACCCATTATTCTATATGTCAATTACTTGGTCTCGAAGGCTCTCTGTTTATGGAAGTTGCACCAAGGGTCCTGACTGCAGATTTACAAAGCCAAGATGCATGACATTTGGACTATGTTGAGTACCTTTACAATGGCCTTCACAATGAATTGGTCGCTATAAAAAAATGGGGGTAGTAAATTTTTGACATTACTCTTTGCTCATGCATCTTATCGTGTATGAGGGAGAGAA
The DNA here is from genome assembly GCA_027924645.1 of Cunninghamia lanceolata. Lineage (NCBI taxonomy): Eukaryota > Viridiplantae > Streptophyta > Pinopsida > Cupressales > Cupressaceae > Cunninghamia > Cunninghamia lanceolata. The sequence goes on from BSBN01000465.1 coordinate 4,011,368, forward strand.
CATGTGTCTATGAGATGAATGTTTGAATGTAAGCGATTTGGATAGAAATGGAGATATAAAGTCCATACAGATGTGGATAGTTGTATGGGATAGCAGGTGTGAGAGATCCCACTACCTTTATTTTGAAGAATATTTTGTAAAACCTCTGTATAAATTTCTTAGCCATCCCTGTGATCACAATTTGTCAATAGAAATACATAAATTTTTGAGGCCAAAGGACAAAAATGAAAAGGGAAAGTTTAGTCACAATTGTGGTGACTAGTATGTTTATAATGACTGCACTAAGATAAGAGTATTTGGGTATGAATGACCACCATTTTTGTTACCAAAAACATGTCCAGGTAGGGTAGCCTATTTAGAGATCGTGAGGCAATTAGCTTACTCTAAATTCATGCACCTTAAAGTCATAATAAGTAGTCATTTATGCCTGGTACTCTGTGTTTTGGAGATTTTATAGCTCTTGTTGAGAAACGATATCAATTAATTGATAAAAAACTAGAACATTTCAAATTGCCATCAGGAAATGCAAGATTAAACTTTGACCCTGAACACTTCATAAATGTTGTCAAAGTAAGTAAAAAAATGAAAATATATCATCATGTGCTATTTGCTGATGATAATTTGATCAGAAATTGTGAAGAGAACATTGCAGTTGAAAGAAGAAGTTTGTAACATAAAATAATGTTGGTTGAGGCTTGGAGGGTAGCCAAAAACCCCACTTATATAGGAGCTTTTCTGAATGTTGATGATCCTATTGAAAAGTTGGACATGCTAGTTGCACATACATCAAAATTACCTATGAATGTCACTCCTCATGTTTTTGAGAAAAGAGGAAATATTGTCAAGGAGACACAAGCTGATTGTGAGATACCCTTAGGCCATATTTCTCGTCAACCCACACCAGACATCAGTTTCTCTCTTGATACCAATGATGTAGAGGACGAAGAATATGATATAGGAGATGATGATGTGAAGAGATTTGAGCCTGTAATTGAATAATATGAATCTCTTGAGGATAGAGAAAGGGTCAAAATGGAAGCCCTTGATGAGTTGTCAGAAGATATAAGACACATGGCAAGTAAGAATTTTGTTATAGATGATGATTTTATCAAAACCCTTGAATTCAAGGCCTTTCTGTATGAGTACAAAGGCAAACAGGGTAGAGAAAAGATGAGAGATATTACTCTTGAGGTATAGGCTGAGGTATTGCAGGAATTTCAAATAGAAATTGACAAAGTAATGGAGACCATGACTCCAGAAAAGGGGAGAAAATTGCTCGAAGAAGCAGGGGTGATGCTAGTCTCTTGATGGGATATGACATTGGCCAGTGTTTTTGATACTTTTGGAAGAAATCAAGATAAGAAATTGTAGTTGAGTATTGAAGCACTGGATAAGATCGAAACATGGTCTAGATATGATCCTGATAAAGCGATATTTCTAATGTGGGCACTATACCTCCAAATAAAAGACCTCAAATCATTGATAATCCAAATGAAGTGTTTGTTCATCTCATGATACAGAGAGTTGAAGATACAAATCCTCTTGAGAGTTCTTATTTGAATGTGAATGTTGCTATATTTACAAAGGCTTAAATTGAGCAATTGGTGAGGAAAAATAATGCATACATGTCAGAAAATGCAAAATTAAGGTAAGAGGTTGCCACTTATAAAGATAAGTTGCCTTCATCATCAAGTAGCTATTCACCATTTTTAGAAGCTGATAAAAAGTAATAGAGGCCAGAGATGATGCCAATTGTTGGAAGGTTAAAGAAGAAAAATTCTAAAAGAAGAGTGACCAATTGGAAACTAAGATGAAAGCTGTTAAATATAATATAGCTTTCGAATTGATTAAGAAAAGATTTGAGAAAATCATGGGAAATAGTGATAAGATATGAGAACTACACAAAAGAACACACAATGCCTACCAAGAGCATAAGACATTGCACCTCAGGATGCTAGAGAAGGAGGAACTAAAAGCCAAAACAAGTGTTGATGATTCATAGGTGTTTAAGGAATATGATGAACTCATTAGCGAGCATGAAAAATTCAACACTTCGTTAACTAAGGACCTTGGTGATTTTGATCAACATCTAGATATGGTTTTCCCTAGTTTCTTTGATAATGAGGGCAATTTATAGGAGCGGGACATTTGGAAAATGAATTGGCACAATTAGTGCCAGTAGCTTTTGAAAAGATCAATGATGAGGACAGAGTAATAGAAAACACACATATATGTTTAGACAAGATCTTCACTTTGGAATCAGTAATGGGTGATATAATCTCCACAGATACTTATGCCACTCAAGAGTACATCGATCATATCTCTAAGATAAATTTGTTCATTGCCTAAGCAGTATAAAGGGGTGAGATAAAATTAAAATAAAAGTTTGTTAATATTTTGTGTTGTATAAATAAAAAAGGATGTATTACGTTAGCAATAATGATGGGCAAAGAAAATTTCATTAGATATTGCAACATTGGAGGGGAGGACCTTGCTAGGCCAGTAGTCACAGGTCCTCTATGATGATTAACAGATTCAGATCTCGATCAATGCAAGTGCCCATAGTATTTCCTTTATCTATTTTTAATTACGCTTCTTAACAAATTGTTAGTTATTCAAAACAGTGCATTTTGGAATAGTCATGATGATTTGGCCTAAATCTTGTTTGCTTCCCATATATAAGGGAAACCAAGGCCATGTTTAAACTCATTAATTGTAGAACAATCATTATATACTATAATTTTTCTTTTAGTCATATTTCAAGAACAAGAAACATAACTTTTATGAGATATTAATATTATAATGGGGAAGATGGTTTAATCTAGTGGATATATCTATGGTGTTCTACTATTCTATTGATATTCAATCTTATGAGTTGTTTGACTATCTCCATATTGGTCTTTTCTAGTCATTTAAATCACTTAGATTTATCAAAGTACATTTACTGTCTCTATGGGGTATGTTTAATTGGTTTCTATAACAAGTTGATTTAAGTCCTTCTAAGTGGTTTATGATTATTGGTCTTTGCCCTAAGTTAAAATTCTTTAAAATAAATCATTTTAGTTGGTTTCCTTCAAAGTAGAATTAACATCCTTTTAGACAACCACAGTAACTTAGAGAAATATCAATTGGATTCTAAAGAAGAGTCTGATAACCAATATTCTTACGCATTTAGACAAAGTGTAAACATTCAAAAGGTGCCAAGTAGTAGGAGTTAAGCTAAATAGATAAATTTGTAAATCATACAAATCTTGACCCCATTAACCCAATAGAATTAGGCACTGGTCATATTCACCATAAAATAATATTTTATAAAACCATATTCACATATTCAAGATTCAAACATTAAAAGTTGGAATAATTCTCAGCCTTATATCCATCTCACATCTACATGCCACTGTGAGTAGATCACTAAGGTCATACAAATTTGCATTAGCTATCAAGGTACACCCACCTAGGTCTGGCAGAACCTAAAGAGAAGGGGGCTTTAAATCATATCAGCCCTGTTTCATCAGTCAAAAATGTTAAGAGAGCTTGGCATCCTCTTAAGGTTAACAACGTACATTTTTTAGACCTAAAATGATATAACACTCCTTGTTTCTCCTCTTTACACGACTAGTTTCCCTTTTTGTTGGTATTTGTCATTGGTGAGTAGACTTGTTCGTTAGGAAGAGGTTTGCCTAGGTTGGCAAAGCCTTTCCTTGCTGCCATTTGTTCCTCCACTTGTATCCTTTAAAGGATACATGTTTTCTACTCTTGTTCCACTCATTTCTCTTGCTAAAACTTTTTCTTTTAAGTAAATCATTCTTTATCCGCCCAGATGCCCTTGTATGGTAAGAGAACCATTGATTTATCTAGCCTTGGGATCTACTAGGTTTTTCTTCATATGAAAAATTCTTTTGCACATTCCTCCCTTGTGTTCATAGCTAAGATTTTCTTTTCTAAAATCATTCCACACCCTCCCCATAGTGTCCATGTAGTTCTATTTTTGTTAAATTGTTAGCCACTTCAACTACTCAATTGAATTATTTTGAAGTATATTTATAATGGTACAATAAATCCACTAATGTCATCTCATACAATAAAAATTGTTCATGAATAAATGTATACTAGAAGCATGAAGAATAAGAAAAAGATAACCATTAAACATGACATGCCTAATGCTTTTGACAAAGCTGATTTTGACTTCTAGGCTTAGGTCTTGCAAGATTTTAGTAACCCTCTTTTATGCATGAAATGGATATTTGTTTGCATCATTGACCCTTAGGTAGGTGTGCTGCCACAATAATGGGTTACACTTTCTAGGACTTTCTGATTTTTGTTGAAATCACATATTTTTAGAAAATGAGGGTATATACAGAGTTGGAAGATATTCAAGAGTTATTTAAAAGGTTTTATGAATAGCTTTTCATGGTTGAGGATGGAGGTATTGATTGTGTGGAGGCACAAAGGATGTGTTCTCTAGTTTGTCCAAAGAAAAATAATAGTGCCATGGCTGAGAAGTTGAAGCAACCTGTCTCCAAGGATGAAATTAAAGCAACAATTCTTTCTATGAGCAACTGTAAATCTCTAGGCATTGAGGGGTTTCCTATTGATGTGTGTTTTAGCATGCAACAACACAGGTGTGATTGCTAGTTTCACACTTCTCTTGAAAAAGGCATCCTATCCAAGATAGGACTGCTCCAAGGATAATACAGCTAGGTCTTATCTTGCTTGGAATGACTCAGTGGTATGTCTAACTGTGCCAACAAGGGGTCTTACATAAAATGCAGGGTTTATTAAAAGATGGTAGCAATGCAAGTGTCAGAACCCTAGGATACTTCTAGCAGATTTGTAATGTAGATGCTGTTTATAACCTAACCTAACAAACTTTATGTAAAGAAAATGCAAAAGGAAAAGGGAGAGAGAGAAGGGATAGAAGATCCTATAGACAATTGCAGAAATAATCAATAACCAAATAGATAGATTCCAAACAATAAACAAATCTCTGCTTAAGCAGGCAGCCCACAATGCCGCAGAGAATGTATAATCTTGTAGGGAGATGTAATGATTTTCAAATTGTAGAGGGTTTATCAAACACCCAATCCTTGGTGTAGCTCAATGAAATCATACAATCGAACTTATCTCATCAACTATGCTCAGACTAACCATGCACAATGACATACAATCAGCAAGCCATTAATAGTATGGACATGAAATCCATCAAATATCTAGATAATTAATCAAAAGTGCAACTGAATATCAACTAATTTTAGATTGACATGAACCATGAAGACCAAAATAAGACAACACATAATCACAAATTCCCAGCAACCTGTAAAACTTGCTTTGTATTGACTGTATCTTGGCAAAGTCTCAGCAATTCATTATCAAATCCTCCTTGTTACAATGAGAGAATGATGGTCCTTTTATAGACAAGGCACCATACCAAGTTTTTCAATGGATGGTGGAGATTAACTCAACACCAATGGTCTAGATTACATGACATTTAATTTGGTTGGTGGGTAGTTACAATCCCAGATTTGTCTTTGTCTTGTAGGACAAAGACAAAACACAGCTTGCAAATACATTGAATCTGGACAAAATGGATACCTATTTGGTTGCACATGATGATAAGTCAATATTCAAGGCCTAATAAAGCCAAAATAGAGTCACGTGACACTTAAAAATTTGAGCTGATGTGGATTCACGGGATTCCAAGTGCTAACTAGATGAAAAGGAGTATTTTGGTCAAGGTTTATGCAACTAGATGCTAGACTAATTCTTGATGACTGGATTATTGGGACAGATGTATACATGTCTTGGTGATCTAGTCCAGGGTCATTTGAGTGGTATTTTTGGGAAAATATTGAAAATATAATTTTTGGTATTTTCTACATCATAGAAAATGGCATTTTCAGAGGTCTTCGGAGTAGAATAGGGGCTCCAAACCTAGGCAAGTCAAACTAGATAATTAGTTTATCTTTCCAATGAGTCCAAGAAGTTTGAATTCTGATAAAATAGCTAGGAGCTATGACCCCTAGACTGGATCACTTAGATATTGGACTGGATTTGTAAAAATAGTAGTGATTTGGCATGATCTTCTGTCTTTCAGCTCCTAAGTTTCATCTTTATCATCTTGGATATTATACTGACATCATTTTGCATGTGCAATAGCAATTTGGTTGATAGAATGTCGATTCTACATCTTTAGATCAACAAGGTACCTCTGTGTGTTCATCCTTCCAAGATGGCTCCAATTAGCTCCAACAAGCTCTCTTGTGCTCTTAGACCTACAATAAACAAGACCAAGCATCAATTTCATCATAAAAAAGTAATTTTCCATCAATTTGGATCAAAACATGTCCATTTGCAATCATAGATCAGTCAAAAACAGCCCATTGTCAATGTCACTTTCCCTATGAACAACCTCTTAAATCTAGTGATTTCTACATGATTTTATGCATTTTTTACCATTTTCAAGTACCCATTTGGCCAATATATTTATCTAAGAAGTTTTTGAAGTCAATATGATCCATTTGCAGACTTTAATTTCATGTTTTTCTAGCCTTTTCTGCAAAAAATGAGATTTTTGGGGGTCACAAACTTTTCATGTACAGTGGCATTAATTATTGTAAAATGTGCCAAAAATTCACACAAACTTGATAAAATGTTCTTAATGATGTGACAACTAGTTATGGAATTCAATTCTATCAAGAAAATCCAAGGTGCTCCTTGAAAAACTCAATTTCTAGGCCAAAATGTCAAAAAGCGCGGGTTTTGAGGTCTACCGACTAAAAGTCAGTGCAATGCAATTCTAGTGCAGGTTGGAGAGGTTCATTCTTAGTGCAAAATAATTTTGTGCTACTTTTGGGTGCCACTGACTTGTGCGAGTTTGGGCTTGGACTGACTAATAGCATCTCATAAGGTTAGTTGGGGTGGATTGTAGCGCAAGTCGTAAAGGTCAATTTTTAGTGCAAAACATAAAAGGCTTAGTTGGTGGGGATTTTCAATGCAACCGACTAGCGCGGGTTTTAGCACCGACTGACCCGTGTGACTTAAGTTGGTGGAAGGCCATTTCGACACAAGTCTACGAAGTGGGTTTTTAGCCCAAAGGTCGATAGAGATTGTTTTTAGCGCTAAGGTCGGTAAAGGCTATTTTTGGCACTTTTTGCAGTTGGGGTCATTTTTAGCGCCAGATTTTGAATTGGCCAGGGTGAAAGTATATTTAAAAATATATTAAATATTTTTAAATATAATTTCAAGATGTTTGAGATGGGTTCCAGATCCATAGGATTTCATATGCAGATTGTAGAATTTGATGTTCCACCAGATTTTAGACAACCATTTTTCAAGATTTTTAGGGTTTCAGACTTAGCCAAATCGGGGCTTCAGGACTATGTGTCAGAATGAAAGTATGTGAACACCTTAGTGAAATCTTGTGGAATTTGACATGATTTTGCAACTGTAAGACTTGGAAACTAGGAATTTCAAAATGACACATCTTGCAATAGCAATTTCAAGGGCAACATCTCGTGACATAGGATTTTAGAGGAAAGTGTAGTAACACCCAATTTTAGCACAAAAGACAACAAATGGCTATCTTTCAAGCACAAGACCACTCAAGACACTTCCAAATCAATCATACATGACATTAAATCACTTCAAACATGCCAAGAACTCAAATTTGAGGCAAATCCTGCATTCTAAGCACAATTTCACCTTCTCATCATCATAAGGCAGAAAGGTTGAGACCTCATGCCAAAAAAAAAGGGGGTCTCCATTTGGCAAAATGGGGCTAAGAAGTTGAAGCAACCAGTCTCCAAGGATGAAATTAAAGCAACAACTCTTGCTATGAGCAACTGTAAATCTCCAGGCATTGATGGGTTTCCTATTGAGTTTTACAAGACCAACTTGGATTGGGTTGTGGAAGATTTAATTGAAGTTTATCAAGAAGACATAGCCAAAGGATCCCTTTGGGAAGAGATCAATAGAGGGATCATAAAGCTTATTCCTAAAGGGGGAGACAAAACAAATTTGAGGAACTGGAGGCCTATTACTCTCCTTAATGTCTCTTATAAGATCATAGCAAATGTTATGGCAATGAGATTGGTTGACATTCTACTCTCTATTATCAATGTCACTCAGACTGGCTTTATCAAGGGTAGGTATATTCTGGAAAACCTTCTAACTAGTTGGGAGGCTTCTCATTGGGCTAAAAATTTAGGCCAAAATGCAGGAACCCTACTTTTAGATTTTGAGAAAGCATATGATAGGGTGGAATGTTCTTTTATCATCTTCATACTTAAAGCATTTGGTTTTCCAGATGAATTTCTAAGGATGGTGAATATGTTGCTTAGTAATGCCTTAGCCCAGGTGGAGACTAACAGTGTACTTTCTTCCTCTTTCCCAATGGGGAGATCTATTAGATAGGGATGTCCTTTGGCCCCCTCACTATTTGTCATAGCATCTGAAGCTCTATACTAACTATTGAGAACTGAGTCAATGCCAAGTAAATTTGAAGGTATCCTCTTGCCTATTGGTAACCCATTACTCAATATAAAGTTTGTAGATGACACTACAATCTTCTTGGTTATTGAAAAGCATAATCTTGATAATGTGAAGCTAAGACTCCATAAGTTTTGTTTGGCCTTAGGTGCCAAGATATCCATTAGTAAATCTATCCTCCTGGGGTGGTCTGATTCCCCTCCTGACTAGCTAAGGGATGGTGATTGGAAGTGGGGTGGCCCCAATAAACTAGTTCGGTTCCTGGGTATCCCTTTTGCTCTGGATCCCTCCCTCAAATAGATGTGGGAGTGGCTGTTCTCCAAAATTGATGTCAAACTTCGAAGTTGGAACAAACAAGCTTTGTCTCTTGCTAGGAGGTTTCAAATTTGCCAGAAAATCCTTTCTGCATATACTGTTTATTATGCCTCTATGTGGCTTTTCTCTTTTGTGCAAATTGAAAGTATTTAGAAGGTAATCAGGGCCTTTCTGTGGTCATATGATAAAGGGAACAGAAAAAAACACAATGTTAACTAGGATTAGTGTTGCTTCAGTTGAGATCATGGTGGACTAGGTCTGAAAGACTTAAAGTTGCAAGGTATGGCTCTTGTGGTGAAGTGGATTGTAAAGGCTCTGGAAGGAAATGAACCTTGGAAGGTTCTTGTAAGGAATAACTTCAAACTCTCAAGGCCAAGATCGGCCCTAGGCTGAAGAGATCTTCATCCTCATGACCTCCTTTTTGGGGATTTCAAGGTGAAACCTTTTGGGTTAGTTGTTTTTGCCTCTATTTGGAAGGCATGGGAAGTTTTCCAAACTCTCATCGATAAAAATGAATTGTAAAGGCCTACTATGTAGTGGGAAGAGCACTTGTTAGTTTGGTGGTCCTTGAAACACAAGGATAGGCATTTGGCTCTTATTTAAGGGTGTTCTTGTCTGATATGGCATAAGCTGGGACTGTCTTCATTCTAAGATATTTGTATCTCTGAAGACATTAAAAATTGGGAGACCTTGAGACTTCATTTTGGCCTCAAGGATACTTAGAAGAGAACTTATTCTGTCCTTCTTTCTGCCTTCTCAGCTATTCCTACCCAGACAAAAATTTTGTGTGAGCCCAAATGGCTAAGTATGCTGAAATGGAATAATGAACTTAGTTTGAAACTTTGTGAGCCTAAAAGGATCTATAAACTTTTAAAGGATTCTGATGAGGTCTTTAAGCACTGTGCCAAAGTTTGGGATTGTAATGTTAGTCACAAATGTCTTAGGAGGATCTTTTTGTCTTTTTGGTCCAGTTTTATGGAACCTAAGAAAGGATGTTTTAGATGGCTTCTTGGTCTGGGTAAATTATTAGTGGGTGCTAATAATAGTGTTTGCAGAGTTTGTAATGTGGTTGAGTCTTGTGATCACATTTTTTTTCAAAGTCCTTTTGCTTGCAAAATCTCAGATATTTTCATGGGATGTTTGCCCAATTGGTCTCTAAGCTCTCCTTTGTGTAAACTTAGTAATCTGTTTGGTTTCCTGGCTAGCTTTGACACTAAAACCAATAGGATCTGGTTGCTATTTACTACTGAGGTCTTGTGGATGTTGTGGAAAAAGAGGAATGAAGAGTACTTCCAAAACAAAGTTAGGGTTCTTACTGGGCCTAAATTTAGACTTACACAAGCTGATTTCCTTTTCTAGATGGCAGCCTCTATTCAAGTACAAATTGCTATTTTTATAATGATGGAGGTGATGTTCCCTCTTTGTACTCAAAGGATGGCTCATCCCCAAGTCATGTAGGCCTGCAGGATATGAAGAAAACTTGCCTTGCATTCACTGAGAAGTTGGATGAGCTACATAGTAAATTCAAGGAGCTAAATTTGGTAGACAAAGAGGAGATAGTTGAGTCACAGATGCCCACTCAGTTTCCAAACCTTGTGGATCCTTCCCCTACCTCGATTGATGATTAGGGTGTTCTCAGGCTTCTTGTTGATCAAGATGGAGTCTCACATGTTTATATAGAACCAAGAGTAGATGTTGAACTGGTAGTAGACTTGGAGCCCGATGCAGACCTAGATTCCTTTCCTGATCTGCTATTAGCTATGGATGTAGACTCATCAGATCAGGATGATATCTTTGCTGAACCAGGATCAGATGGTACCTCTAAATAGTATATGATGTTACCTTTTAGTAATATAGTTTTTTTTGCTTATATGATGTAAAAAGGTAAAAGTACTGACAACATTATAAGTAGTAACTCTGACATTATGTGTAAACTAAGTGGGTGGCCACCTTGGCCACAAAAGATGTAATGTATTTTGCTCCTCTTTTTGGTAATACAAATGCTCTATCCTTAATCCAAAAAAAACTACTCAGTTGAATTATTTTGAAGTATATTTATAATGTTACAATAAATCCACTAATGTCATCTCATACAATAAAAATTGCCCATGAATAAATGTATACTAGAGGCATGAAGAATAAGAAAAAGATAACCATTAAACATGACATGCCTAATTCTTTTGACAAAGCTGATTTTGACTTCTAGGCTTAGGTCTTGCAAGGTTTTAGTTACCCTCTTTTATGCATGAAATGGATATTTGGTTGCATCATTGACCCTTAGGTAGGCATGCTACCACAATAATGGGTTACACTTTCTGGGACATTCTAATTTTTGTTGAAATCACATATTTTTAGAAAATATAATGCTTTAAGCCTTGAAAGGTTCCATTTAAAGGATTTTAATTGAACAGGGTTTGATCAAACCCCCTTTGATAGAACTCCGCTAGTTTTGAACCATACTTATAATGGAGTCTCCTCTGCACCTATCAAAATGCTGATAAAAAAACCACTTTTGATTTACCTTTTGGGGACATCAAATGAATTCATTTAAAATTTATATTTTGTAAGTATGTAGTCTTTATTATAAGCTTTCCAAAAAGTATAATTTTAAATTATTTAATTTGATTATTATATTTCTTTTTATTTCTTGTGAATGTAGGCTTTTCAACGAACATCAAGGTCTTTGTTTAACACATCAAAAAAATAGGAAAATAGAGAAAAAAATCTAAAAAATATGTGTCCTCTAGGTATTGATGTCCTTATTCCCACAAAAAAAATTGAATTCTGATACATACAAAAAAAGTTATGTTGGACAGAATATGTCTATGTCTAAATTATAATTGGTTTGACTTCAAAACTAAATTAAAAAAATATTCAACAAAACATTATGAAACCAAATGCAGCCTCTAGATATTGGTGTTACCAATCTAAATTCAAAAGAATTAGAATTTTATCCTTTTTAGAAAAAAATTATGTGCGACAGAACGCACATCACTTTAAAAAAATGTTGTTTACTATTAAAAATTAATTATCAAAGGAGATGCAAAATTTTTTACAATTTAACTCCAAATATAAATATATTAAAAAAATTTTACAATTTTTTACAATTTAACTCCAAATTTTTTTTAGAAAAAACTCGTTTGCATCATCTTTAAATTCCTAATGGTTTAGCATCTATAGGTGTCACATAGTGAAGATTTAGTTTAAAATATTGATTTGAATGTCAAGTTTGGCCAAAAAGTGTAATCCATTATTGTGGGATGACCCGTAGCCCAATCATTAATAAATCTTTGGCACCATTTTCAAAATCATAAGAGGTATATATAAACAGTTTCTTGTCTTTCCCTACCTATATATTATTTTATCAAAAGATTTGGGAGAGCCACTCTTAGTAGAAAGAATAGCTTCAAACATTATTCAAATGAAGGTTGTTAATGAGGATAGGGAGGTCAATTTTCCTAGTTTGTTGATGACATGATGCAGGGGCATCATGTTCCTAGCAATTTTGTGTTATGTTTAGTTTGTTTGTGATTAGTTCCTAATAATGTTTTTTGGGGCTGCTTGTTCTCCTGTTCCCCTGTTCTTTTTCTTTGTTAACTATCCATAAGATTCCAAAATTAGTTTTCTACTGATCGGTTGAGGCCGATTTGTTTTGAGGAGGAAGTTATAGATTTTTGTCGCAAAAAAGACAGTGGGAAAATCTTCCAGAGAGGGATGATGTCAATGGTTGGAAGAAGGAACGGACCAATTAGTTAAGGAGCATAGGTCTGTAATAGAAAGAAGGATTGAAATGAGGGAATTGAAGTAGAGGCAAAGCATTTTCTCATTAGAGGGTTCGGATTGTATGTGGAAGCCCAGGAAGTCAGCATTATGTAATGACTGTCTTAGTCTAATGTCTTAGCAAATGTAATCTGTGTGTTACTGTTGTACCTTTTTTGTACACATTTTCAAAACTTTCCAATTAAGATTCAGGGAAGTCTTAGTGTCATATGTTATTTTTTATGGCAATTTTTTTCATGAAGTTTTAATCAAGGATTCAGAGCACATGAAGCCTATGGATTCAAAACCCTCAGCTTGTTGATACATAGCACCACTGTGTAAATGGGGAATCCACTAAAGACTCAACATATGGGATATATAAGGTCTCGGCCTCAATAAAATGAGTCAATGTAGCCGGTAAATGATTTGGCATAGCTATGTTTGTAATAAAAGTCACCATTAGAATTAAAACAAGATGCATCAATGAAGGCATATCATGTGAAGCCAAAAGTTATCAGCATAATGAAAAATCACATCCTGAGTGAAAGCCTGATCACCATTCATATAATGGCGCGGCCTATAAGAATAAGAATGTAACATTTAATGCATAGTGCTACCTATTGAAGATGAAACACATGCCATAGCAAGGCACCTCCATTTTAAAACCCAATGATACGTATATGAGGCATAGCTTTGTATCATAGGGTGATGCCAAAAAGAGCATGTGGTCTAAGACTTCTAGCATAGGCTCCATCCATGATACAACATATTATATGGTGCGAGCCATTCAAATGAGTCTAAAGCACATATCCAATTCATAGTGCCAATGATCAAGGCGTAGCTCATTCAAATCAATTACGGGCATTTGAGATGAAGCACAACATTCAAAATGAAGAATCAAGATATAAATTTTGGCATAGAACATCATATATGAGGCGCATCAATAGTAGTTTCAAAGAGGCCTCAGAATAGTGTACAACATTGTACAAAAGAGGCAAAATGAAAAGAATTATAGGTGCAACTTATAACAAAGAGCATGGTTAATAAGTAATGACACCACCATAGAAGCAGTATCATTGCCAGATGAATGTTGCTGCCTAAAATGTAGGCATAGGCAGATCAAAATGATGGCAAGCGACTATGGAAATAATAATGTGGGAGCATTAAAATGGAGTCTCATGTCAAACAACCTCATGTAATCTCTATGTAATGAAGGCACTAGCCATGATGAAAGAAAATACTTCAAAGCTTAAAGGTGCATCTTATTCAATGGTGCACATGTTCAAATCAAAGGCAGCCATAGTGTAAGAAACAACAAAAGGAATCAAAGGCTTGGTGCATAGTTCATAGCATCGTGCTTTGCAACTAAAGTCCAAATCAAAGGCAAATATATCTCATTTCCAAGCATAGCGCAAGTATACCAAGGCACGAACCTATTTAGATGGTGGCACATTTGTTATCATCGAGAACATTGATAGTAAAGGTGCCATTATAAAAGATAGTTCAGCCCCATCTTCATGTTGCAGTTTCTTGAGTAAAAGCAAGAGTCATTGAGAAAGTGCTCAGCCTGAGGAAACTAATGGTTGAATCAAAGAAGGTGGCGTTGTCATAGAATAGGTGCATCCACTATAAAAAGGCATAGTTCATGGTCAAAATGCAGGAGACCAAATGAATGTATCAACATTAAAGAATCAGTAACCATAGTAAGAAGGGCCTCTTTGATGGAAGGCGCCACCTTAAGTGAAAATCATGTAACCTTTGAAGTGTCAAAGAATCATCATGCCAAATAAATGGCACTAAACTCATAACAATGACAATATCTATTCAAATGAAGGTTCAATCCACAAAGTGCAAAGCTTTTACATGGTGCTTAGCATCAAATGTAGCACTTGCCATACAAGAACAAGAGATCAAATCTATCAAAAGTCACTTAGTTAGCAAAAATAAGGTGCAGGTTTCTAAGGATGGCCAAAAGAGTGAAGGTATATTCAAAGAAGAGGCATCCCTCTTATGAACAATGCATGAGCTATAACTGATAGAAAGTCACCTAATAAAATAATAGTGTAGGCCTTTTTATTGAAAGCCACCATATTCTCCATAGTGCAAGCATCATCCAAAATGGGTGGCCTTCTTCAACATTATATGGTGCTGCATGTATCAAATCAAAGAACACAACATGATGACATGGTGCAGGCTTCAAACATAGGTTTTAGGGCTCTAAAGGCAGCAACTCAGCAACCATGGATGCAGAAGCAAATCAATGGCTCTGCACAATAGTGAAAAGGATGTAGAAGCCACCATGTGGCTTAACCACAAGGATTTGAAGGAGCTGCAAAGAAAATCTCTTACGAAATGAGTGCAAATGCAACACGCGGTTGCCACGAGCTAAAAATAAATCTTTGGTTTTATTCTTATAAAATTCACATAAATAATGAAGAGTCATGTGAGCTGGGAGATAAGTAAAGTCATTTAAATATGATTGAGTCTCTTTTTAAATGTAGTGGACCCCTTCTAAATGACATGATCTCTGTTTAAATATTAAATAAAAGTCTTTCAAATTTCTTGCAACTCAGGGGAGTAAAAAATAAGGTTTAAATATGGTAGGAGTATTTTAATGAGATCATATAGTGGGACCCAAGATAAAATAAAGCTAAATTCTTTGTAATAGACCCTTATTTGACTCTACTCACAAGAGATAAATAAAAGCAACAAGCTACGACAAAGAAAATAAAGCATCGCTTTATTTATTTTTCACAGCAAGCCATGGGAAATGAGCAGGAGTTTTCTATGCAGGTTAAACAAAAAGAAGTTACAAGCATGGGATTTGAACATAAGACCTAGTTAACTATAGAATCAGTTATTAGTGTAGTTATTAGAGCAAATTTTTTGGGCAATTGAAGAAGATCTCAAAGGGTTTCTTTGGCTTTAAATACAAAGATCTGGGATAGAGATTAAAAAACTACATAGGAGATAGACACACACAGATGACTAGAAAGTTTAGCAGCAAAGTAGAGACATTTTTATTGCCTCAGCAGGTGCCTCTCATCAAGGATTCGAACATTGTATTTCGTGCATTTTTTGCCTCTGTATTTTGTTCTCCCATCAGACAATGAAGAGAGTGTGATGTTTTAGTGCAATTTGAATGTGTTTCTTATTCTTGCTTCTTTCCTTCTATTTCTATGCCTTTGATAAATCTGATACAATACACTGTGATTACTAATCATGCAATTTTCTCTTTAGCTTTACTAGTGAGATGTTTTAGGGTTTGATCATTGTGCTATTGGGTAAATAACAAATCTAGCACATCACCTTAGAAGATTAGGTTTTTTATTTGCAATATAGTTTTTTCTTCCCTTTTCCCACAAACCCTAGAGAAGAACTAGCTTCTTTAAAATTTGGAGGTTATCCTAAGAATCAGTCCTACATTCTTAGGGTTTCCCATTGTTGGTGATTGGTTGACAAATTTAAGCATCAATAGTTTTTGGCACTTCCAATGGGATTGGAATCAAAGACTTGAGCCTTTTTTTCCTAAATCTTTGCTCTATATTTTGTGGTTTTGGTGGAAAATCACAAAAATATCTACTCATGGGAGCATGAATCCTCCATCTGGTGACTCTACTAGTGACTCTTTCTCAAGTCTTTACTTCTGTAGATCATGGAAGCCTCAAATATTTTTGTGCAGCTTAATATTCTTGCAAGAAACCTCCCTTGTGACTTGGGATTCAAGCCCTCTTCTGCTACAACAACAAGGTCAGGTCCCTGAGGCAGCATGGAAAGCATTACCTCATTTTCTTGGGGATGGATCAGTTTCCCTAGCAGACCATATTCAGGATATTGCCAATTTGTTCACCATTCACAATATCATAGCTGAGAATGAAGCCCTTTTGTTGTTGGCATCTTCACTCTAAGGCAAATAAAAAAAAAGGTATAGAGAATTGCAGCCCACTTCAGTCATAGGATGGGACTAGCTAGGAGGGCTCATCTACAATCAATTCCAAGAGAGTATAGATGTTAACTCTCTCACTCAGAATCTCATCACAATCAAGAGGCATCCTATGGAGTATATGCCTAATTTTAGTGCAAGATTTGATTATGTATGGATTTTTTTTAGTTGATATGAGACTTCCTTTAGTTTTTGCATTTTTGTATTATTTGAAGGCTTTGGACCATGAAATCTCTATCATGATACAAGCCTTGGGAGGTCAAACTCTATCCCAATCATTTAGTCTTGCTATTAGAGCTGAAAATAACCTCATAGAGGCTAGTAAATTGCCTCCTCTACCTTTAAAACCATTGATGCCTCATGCAAACATCCCATCTCAGGTTCTTTCTTGTAGCCAAATGCATACCTATTCCAATCCACCCACCCTCCTTGCTAATTTATCAAATCATAAGGAGATGTTGGAGGTAAAAGAACTTATAAAAACCTTCACCCATGACCTAAATGAGCTAAAATGTTAGGAATTGTATCATGCTGATCCATACTTCATGCCTCAAAATCCTTATGGACAGCAATATCAATATAATCAATATATAGAAGAGATCCTCCCTCAGGCACAAAAGAGATCAACTTATTTTGAAAATTATGTTTTGCAAGCCTCTTTAGCTACAAATCAACCAATAGAAGCCACAGATCAAGTTCTTTGTCATTTTGATATCAAAGAAAATTTGAGTCTCAAAGATCAAAATACAAGAAAAGAGATAGACCCTATTTATCTAGTGTTCCTAGCCAATCCTATGTTGGAAAATGGTCAACACTCCCCATGGGATTCGTGACATGGACTAACCGCCTCATGTGGATTCATTAACTCTACCGCTTGTATTAAAAATTGATAGGTCCACCTTTTGGTTTAACGGCAATAGTGGGCCAACAATTGGTATCAGAGCAAAAGGTCACAGGTTTGAATCCCACGTGTAATGCTGGGGGGAGTTTGTTGGAAAATGGTCAGCACTCCCTGTGGGATTCAAGACATGGACTAACTGCCTCATGTGGATTCATTAAGTCTGGCGCTTGTATCAGAAATTGATAGGTTGACCTTTTGGTTTAATGGCAATCATGGACCAACATCCTAAGCATCATGCACATGTGTTGAGGTGTAATTCAGAGACTTAGTCAAGTGACAAAGAAGATCCAGAGGATGCTTATGAATTAACTCTTCTAGAAGCTAAAAAGTACATGAAAAGGGGCTTTGAAGCTGAAAAGTAGTGGGAGAAGAATGATGCATCATCTATACCACATCTTGAGGAAGAGGTTGTAAAAGAAATTGCTATTGAATCTACAAATAAAGGGTGTTTTTATTTCTATCATGATTTTTCACATATTGAAGGAGATGATTCAGAGATGCAGTCACACGAAGAAGAGGATGGGACAGACGACAATGGCTTGATTCTATTTGAAATTGAAAAGTACTTGCGAAAGAATCTAGAAGTTGAAAAGTACTAGCCATCAAATGATACAAAATATTTACCTTGGCTTGCAAAAGGACAAAAGGTAAGTCGTCTCGTACAGAAGGGTGAGGATGAGTCTGAAAATGATTCTTTTTGGGATGATCTAGAAGTTTTTTATTTAAATTTGGGTGATCATGATAAAAAGAAAAGTGACCTCCATGATAATGATGCATCGAGAGAACCTTGTAATGAAGAGTTGCATGAAGAGTTGCCTCATATACCATCCTCCATTCAAGAAGAAATTCCAATCAGATTCAAGATAGTTATAGGCAGATTTGTCACATTCAAGCCAGAGTTTGAGGCTACTATGGATCATAAGCATACAAAGGTACAGACAGGAGAAGTCACTAATGACTTCGAGATCATAAATGCTCACATACAAACAAAGAGGTGAACTCCATCTCTTGATTTTTCCTTCGCACCCTTTTCTCAAGCAAGGATATCATGCAGATCATCCTGTAAGGTATTTTGATGCCAATGAGGAGTATTCAAAAAGAAGGAAGGTGAAAAGGTACGAGTTCCTATTATTTTTTCTTCGTGCATTTCATTTGGTCAATTCTCAGTGCAATGTGGATTCATTGGAGAAGAATCATAAAACACAATAGTTATTTTTCTATCTCAATAAATAGACATATCCATATTAGTTTTCTTTGAATGTAGTTTCAAGTATTTCAGAATAAGCTACAGTAGTAGCAGTAGTTTTTAGTTTTAGTTTGTTTGCTTTCAATAAGTCTCGGTTGCTGCAATAAAGATTTTGAGTTTTAGTGGTCATCAGTTACTCAGTTCCAAAATATCAGTTATGGTTTTGCATGGGTTTCATTTCATAGTCAATGTGGTTATTTGTCACCAAATTGTTTTAGTAGTCCATCAATTGCAGTATGTTATGGTGTAGTAGTGTTTTAGTATCAGAATCAATGCATTTTTTGGGTAGTTTGTATTGGTCTGGTTGCACAAATGTTGGGTGTCAATCTGTTTTCAGCTGAATGAATGTTCTAGTTCCAACCTAATTTGACTCTATGCCCAATGGATAACGCACAATTTTCTGGGATTTGGGCTAGCCAGTCGCCAAGAATTGTTGTGCATTTTTTGCACACATTTTTGAAACATTCCAATTAAGATTGAGAGAAGTCTTAGTGTCATATGTTAGTTTCAATGGAAGATTGTTTCATGAAGTTTTAATCAAAGATTTAGAGCACATGAAGCCTATGGATTCAGAACCCTTGACCTGTTGATACATAGCACCACTGTGTAAAGGGGCCAGCCACTAAAGACTCAACATATGGAATATATAAGGTCTCAGCCTCAATAAAATTAGTCAACGTAGCTGGTAAATGATTCGGCATGGCTATTTGTTTTAAAATCCATGGTTAGAATCAAAGCAAGGCACATCAATGAAGACATGCCATATGAAGTCAAAAGCTATCAACATAATGAAGAATGGCCTCCTAAGTGAAAGCTCGATCACCATTCATATAATGGCATGGCCTATAAGAATAAGGATGTAACCTTTAATACATAGTGCTGCCTATTGAAGATGAAACATAGGCCATAGAAAAGCACCTCCATTTTAAAACCCAATGACACATATATGAGGTGTAGCTTTGTATCATAGGGAGCATTCCAGAAAGAGCACGTGGTCTAAGAGTTCCAACATAGGCTCCATTCATGATAGAACATATTATATGGTGTGAGCCATTCAAATGAGTCTAAAGCAGATATCCAATTCATAGTGCCAACAATCAATGCATAGCTCATTCAAATCAGTTATGGGTATTTGAGCTGAAGCACATCATTCAAAATGAAGAATAAAGATATAAATTTTGGTATAGAGCATCATATATGAGGTGCATCAATAGCAGTTTCAAAGACGCCTTAGAATACTATGCAATTTTGTAGGAAAGAGGTACAATGAAAAGAATCATAGGTGCAACTTATAACAAAGAGCATGGTTAATAAGCAGTGAATCCACCATAGAAGCAACATCATTGCTAGATGAATGGTGCTGCCTAAAACATAGGCATAGGTAGATCAAAATGGTGGCAAGCCACTATGGAAATAATAATGTGGGAGCATTAAAATGGAGTCTCATGTCAAATAACCTCATGTAATCTCTATGCAATGAAGGTGGTAGCCATGATGAAAGCAATTACTTCAAAGCTTAAAGGTGTAGCTTATTCAATGGTGCACATGTTCAAATCGAAGGTGGCCATAGTGTAAGACACAACAAAAGGAATGAAAGGCTGGGTCCATAGTTCATAGCATGGTGCTTTGCAACTGAAGTCCAAATCAAAGGTAAATATAGTTTGTTTCCAATCATAGCACAAGTATACCAAGGAATGAGCCTATTTAGATGGTGGCACATTTGTTATCATCGAGAACATTGATAGTGAAGGTGTCATTATAAAAGATAGTTTGACCTCCATCTTCATGTTGCAGCTTCTTGAGTAAAAGCCATAGTCATTGAGAAACTACTCAACCTAAGGAAACTAATGGCCCAATCAAACAAGGTGGCACTGTCATAGAATAGTTGCATCCATTGTAGAAAGGCATAGTTCATGGTCATAATATAGGAGACCAAATGAATGTGTCAACATTAAAGAATCAATACCCACAATAAGAGGAGCCTCTTTAATGGAAGGTGCCACCTCAAGTGAAAATCATGTAACCTTTGAAGGGTCAAAGAATTGTCATGCCAAATAAATGGTGCTCGACTCATAACAATGGCGGTCTCTATTCAAAGGAAGGTTTGATACACAAAGTGCAGAGATTTTAGATGGTTCTCAGCATCAAATGTAGCACCTTCCATACAATAACAAGAGATCAGATCTATCAAAAGGCACTCAACTAGCAAAAACAAGGCATGGGTTTCTGAGGATGGCCAAAAGAAGGAAGGTATAGTCAAAGAAGAGGCATCCCTCTTATGAACAATGCACGAGCTATAACTGATAGATAGTCACCTAACAAAATAATAGTGCATTCCTTTTCATCGAAAGCCACCAAATTATCCATAATGCAAGCATCATCGAAAAATGGGCAATCTTCTTCAACATTAAATGGCACTACCTGTATCGAATCAAAGAATATAGTTGAGGACATCACACAGGTTTCATACCTAGGTTTTACAGTTCTAAAGGTAGCAACTCAGCAAACATGGATGCAAAAGCAAATCAACGGCTCTATACAGTAATGAAAAGAAGGATGTGGAAGCCACCACATGGCTCAACCATTGGAATTTGAATGAGCTGTAGAGAAAATTTCTTCCCAAATGAGTACAAATGCAACACGTGGTTTTCGCGAGCTAAAGATAAATCTTTGGTTTTATTTTTATAAAACTTATGGAAATAATAAAGAGTCACATGAGTTGGGAGATAAGTAAAGTCATTTAAATATGATTGAATCTCTTTTTAAATGCGGTGGGCCTCTTCCAAATGACATGAGCTCTATTTAAATATTTAATATAAGTCTTTCAGAATTCTTGCAACTCACGAGAGTAAAAAATAAGGTTTAAATATGGTAGGAATCTTTTAATAAGATCATACGGTGCAACCCAAGATAAAATAAAGTTAAATTCTTTGTAATAGACCCTTATTAGACTCTACTCATAGGAGATAAATAAATATAGCAAGCTATGGCAAATAAAATAAAGCATCACTTTATATATTTTTCACGACAAGCCACAGGAAATGCGCGGAAGTTTTCTATGCAGGTCAAACAAAGAGAAGTTACAACCATGGGATTTAAATAGAAGACCTAGTTAACTGTAGAATCAGTTATTAGTGTAGTTATCAAAGAAGATTTTGTGGGATTTTAGTTTAGATATTTTCTGAGCAGTTGAAGAAGATCTCAAAGGGTTTGTTTAGCTTTAAATACAGAGATTTGGGATAGAGATAAAAAAAACTACATAGAAGATAGTCATACACAAATGACCAGAAAGTTTAGTAGTAGAGTAGAGACATTTTTATTGCCTCAGTAGGTGTCTCTCATGAAGAATTTGAACATTGTATTTTGTGCATTTTTTCCTCTATATTTTTTTCTCCCGTTAGACAATGAAGAGAGTGTGATATTTTTGTGCAATTTCAATGTGTTTCTTATTCTTGCTTTTTTTTTCTATTTCTATGCCTTTGATAAATCTAATACAATATACTAGGATTATTAATCATGTAATTTACTCTTTAGTTTTAGTAATCAGATCTTTTAGGTTTTGATCATTGTGTTATTGGGTAAATAACGAATCTGGCGCATCGCCCTAGAAGATTAGGTTTTTTGTTTGCAATCTTATTTTTTCTTTCGTTTTCCCACAAACCATAGAGAAGAACCAACTTCTTTAAAATTTGGAGGTTATCCTAAGAATTAGTCCTACATTCTTAGGGTTTCCCATTGTTAGTGATTGATTGACAAATTTAAGCATCAACAGTTACCATCCTTTTATTCAATAAAGACTCCTGTTGAATCATGGTCATATATATTTGAATCTCTATCATTTGATTGTTGTTAATTTCATCAAACTACATTGAATTCCTATCACTATGTTCAAGTCTGTGTTCCTACCATTATATCTAGTTTGTGTTCTTTGTTCTTGTAATTGTCTCTTTCCAAATTGTCATCATATTGGTATAAGAGCTTGAGAATTGGGCTTCTGTGGAGTGGGAAGAATGCCACCAAGATAAATGAGAGGAAGAGGTGCTCGAGGTAGAGGCTGAAGAGGTCATGATGAAGGAATTTTTGACATGTTACAAAACTTGGCAGTGAGAATGGAAGCCATAGAGAGGGAACAATAGAGAGGAGCACCAATAGATGATTTTGCTGAAGTTACTGAGGGAGAACAATTAGGAGACGATGAAGAAGTTTACAAAGAACCTAAAGGATTTGAAGAGAAATTTCTAAGGATAGTTATGAGTGTGGGAGCCAAACCAAAAATAGAGGTTCCTACATATTCTGGGAGTTTAAATGGTGAAAAACTCATTGACTGGATCAATGATCTAGACAAATATTTTAAGTATGAATGAGTTGCAGAGGAAAGGAAGGTTAAATTCACCTCTACAAGGCTAAAAGGCCACGCTGCTATGTGGTGGGACTATGTCCAATCTAAGAGATGAAAGAAGAATAAAGAGAAGATTACCTTGTGGGATAGAATGGTTGCTAAGTTAAAGGCCAAGTTCCTTCTAGGAGGTTACCAAACTAATCTTTTCAAAAGATTGTAGAATCTCAAGCAAAAGGACATGTTAGTGAAGGAATATATGGAAGATTTTTAGAAGTTGCTGATTCAGTCAGGCCATAGTGAAGAAGATTTGGAGAAGGTAGCAAGATATTTGAATGGTTTGAAATATAGTTTGCAAGATGAGTTGAGTCTAGTATTCCCTAGAACTCTTGAGGAGGCATATTAGCTTGCCATAAAGGTAGAAGATAATCTTTTACAAAAGAAAAATTAACAAGGAATAGAGGATGATGTTATAGAGGAAGAGGACAACAACAAAATCATTAAGAAGTAGCTGGAAGTTCAAGTGGAACAACCAATCAAAAAAGAGGAGGATTTCAAAATAAAGAAGGTAGATCATATGGAAGAGGATTTTTTCAAGGAAGAGGAAGAGGCTTTGTCAGTAAGTGTTTCAAATGTAACTAGTATGTTGGTCATAAGAGTTGGGAGTTTCCCGAGTTCTCACAGGGAGGCCATACAATGATTGAAAGAAGCAATCAGATTGTACAAGGAGATCAGGAGAATGTTGGGTCACCTACTCATCACCATGAAGAACCTAAATCCAAAGAATCCTTACTATTCAAAAGAGTGTTGTTAAAGGCACTAAAGGAGAACCAAGAACTGGTGCAAAGAAAAGCTTTGATCAAGACAAAATGTAATGCTAAAGGTAAGTGTTGCAGATTGATTATAGATAGTGGGAGTACGGATAATTTAGTGGCTACAGAAATGGTAGATAAATTGGGTCTTAAGAGAATTAAACATCCTACACCTTATAAAGTTTCTTTGCTATAGAAAGGGCATCAGTTGTTGGTTAATGAATAGGGTTTGGTTGAATTTCAAATTGGTAGTTATAAGGGTACTATTGTATGTGATATCATGCCCAAGGATGTTTGTCATGTGTTGTTTGGTAGACCTTGGCAATTTGACATGAAAAATGTGCATAATGGAAGAGAGAATACTTACACTTTTGAGAAGGATGGAATCAAGCATAAATTGCTGCCTATGCAAGACCAAGAAGAACACAATGGTAGCAGTCAAGCAACAATAAGGTAATGATGGTAAGTGGAAAAGAATTTTTACATGAGATGAAAAATGAAGAGATAGTATTTCCTTTGGTACTTAAATCCACAACTGTGCTTACCTCTACAAAACTAGATGATTTTCTTGATGAAGTACAAGATATTTTGAAAGAACATATGGACATTGTAGCAATTGATTTGCCTAATGAGTTGCCTCCCATGAAGAGTATTGATCATCATATGGATTTGATACCTGGGACTATCCTTCCAAACAAGGTTGCCTATAGATTTACTCCTAAAGAGAATGAGGAGATTAGGAAACAAGTGGACCAGTTGCTCAAGAAGGGTTTGATAAGAGAGAGTCTTATCCCTTGTGTTGTACCTATGGTCTTAGTACCTAAGAAAGGAGGTGAATGGAGAATGTGCACAGATTCTAGAGCTATAAATAAGATCACAATTAGATATAGATTTCCAATTCCAAGGATTGAAGATTTGATGGATTTTTTAAGTGGTTCAATGTATTTTTCAAAGATAGATCTAAAAATTGGTTATCATCAAATTAGGATTAGACTTGGGGATGAGTGGAAAACACCATGTAAAACTAATGATGAAATTTATGAATGGTTGGTTATGACTTTTGGGTTTTCTAATGCACCTAGTACTTTCATGAGACTTATGAATGAGGTCTTAAAACCATTTCTAGGAAAGTTTGTTATTGTGTATCTTGAGGACATCTTGGAGTTTAGGAGGTAAAAGGAGGAACATTTGGAGCATTTGAGGATGGTTATGCCAAGGTTACATGAAGAGAAATTATAGATTAATCTTAAGAAGTGTGTCTTTTTGCAGACCAAACTAATTTATTTGGCCTTTGTGGTGTCTAAAGATGGATTGAAGATGGAGAAGGAAAAGGTTCAAGTCATTATTGATTTGCCAACACCTAAGAGTACAATGGAGGTAAGAAGTTTTCATTGACTTGCTATTTTTTATAAGAAGTTGATAAAAAATTTCAGTCATGTAGTTACTCCTATACTTGAAACAATTAAGGGGAATAGAAAATAGTTTTAATGGACATAAGAGGCTAAAAGAAGTTTTAGATTTCTCAAACAAAAGGTGAGTGAACAACCTATCCTTACATTACCTAATTTTAGTATGATGCTAGTGGGTTGGCAATAGGAGCTATTCTTAGTCAGGAAGGAAAACTAGTGGCCTACTTTAGTGAGAAACTAAATGATGCTAAGAAGAAATATTCAACCTATGATCTTGAGTTTTATGCATTAGTGCAATCATTGAAAAAGTGGAGGAATTACTTACTTGCTAAGGAGTTTATTGTCTATACAGATTAACTATGCCTTTTAGTTTATAAACAACCCACATAAGTTGAATCAAAGACATGCCAAATGGGTAGAATATCTTCAAAGTTTTAATTTTTGAAACATAAGAGTGGAGAAACTAACAAGGTTGTTGATGTATTAAGTAGAAGAAGCCTATTGTTTCATGAAATTCAAGCTAATAGTGTAGGTTTTAATAGTTTGAAAGGATTATATGCTAATGATGCAGATTTCAATAAAGCATTTGAAGCTTATAGTGAGCAGATGGAGAAGACCATGGCTGGATTTTATGCTACAAGAGGGTTTGTTGTTCAAAGGAACCAAATTGTGCATACCTAGAGGCTCAATGAGAGATAATCTATTGAAGGAGAAGCATTGTGGCAGCCTAGTGGAATATTTTGGTCAAGATAAATCTTATTTATAGTTAAGAACACATTACTATTGGCCAAAAATGAGGATGGATGTCAAGAAGTATGTGGAAAGATGTAGAGTTTGTCAAATGGCAAAGGGAAGAAGTCAAAATGCTGGTTTATATCAGCCATTACCAATCACATCCAAAGCATGGGATTCACTGAGTATGGATTTTGTTATGGGTTTACCTCACACTCAAAGGGACAATGATTGGATATTTTTAGTTGTGAATAGGTTCTCTAAAATGGTTCATTTTATTTCATGTAAGAGGACTACTTATGCTACTAATATTGAAAATTTGTTTTTCAAGGAAGTGGTATAGTTGCATGGCATTCCAAGAAGTATCATATTTGATAGAGACACCAAGTTTGTAGGGCATTTTTGGAGAACTCTTTGGAAAACATTGGGTACACATCTTAGTTTTAGTTCATCCTATCACCCCCAAAAATATGGCTAAATTGAAGTGGTCAATAGAAGTCTTGGTGATATGTTGAGATTCCTTGTTGGAAACACACCTGGAAATTAGGATATGGCATTGGTACAAGTGGAGTTTTCTTATAATGACTCTCCAAATAGGAGTACAAGTTTTAGCCCATTTTACATTGTGTATGGCATCCATCTTAGGGGTGTATTTGAACTTAGAAATCTTGGTGATATGGAGAAGACTTTACTAAGAACATTCATGACCTTCATGAGGAGGTTAAGAGGAACATTGAAGGAAGAAATCAAAAATACAAACAGTATGGTTATTAGAAGCAGGGAGTACATTTTCACAAGGGTGATCTTTTGATGACTCATCTTTGGAAAGAAAGATTTCCTACAAGAGCATATAATAAACTAAAAAATGAAAAAGGTTGGTCCTTGTAAGACACTCTATAAGTTTTCAACAAATGCTTATGAGATATGCCTTCCTTATAGCATGAGTATTTCACCTATCTTTAATGTGGCAGATTTATTTCCATATAAAGATGCTATAGATGACAAAACAGTCATGTTGGAATTGCAAGATGCTATAGATCAACAAGACACTACATTGGAAATTGAATGCATTCTTGATGAATAGCTATTGCAGAAGACCTGAGGCAATGATTATTTTAGGTATCTAGTGAAATGGAAAAATTACCCTTTAGAGGATGCTTCATGGCTTTTTATACCTAAAATCTCCAAATTGGGTTACTCGATTGAGGATCTCATGAGCACGACCTCATGAATCAACTTATTATGTGGGGCAGCCTGATATAGGGGATCATGTTCGCAACAATTTTGTGTTAACTTTTGTGTTATGTTTAGTTTGTTTGTGATTAGTTGTTAATAATGTTGTTTGGGGTTGCCTGTTCCCCTATTCTTTTTCTTTGTTAACTACCCATAAGATTCCAAAATCAGTTTTCTATTGATCGGTTGAGGCCGATTTGTTTTAAGGAGGTTCAAGTTATATATTCTTGTCTCAAAAAAGACTGTGGAGAAATCTTCTAGAGGGGGATGATGTCAATGGTTGGAAGAAGGAACTAACCGATCAGTTGAGGAGCATAGGTCTATAACAGAAAGAAGGATTGAAACAAGGGAATTGAAGTAGAGGCAAAGCATTTTCTCATTAAAGGGTTCAGGTTGTGTGTGGAAGCCCAGAAAGTCAGCATTCTGTAATGACCATTTTAGTCTAATGTCCCAACAAATGTAATCTCTATGTTACTACCCATTGATTCAATAAAGACTCCTGTTGAATCATTGTCATATATATTGGAATTTCTATCATTTGATTCTTGTTAATTCCATCAAACTACATTGAATTCCTATCACTTTGTTCTAGTATGTGTTCTTCCCATTATGTCTAGTTTGTGTTCTATGTTCGTGTAAATGTCTCTTTCCAGACTATCATCATGACACCATCTTGTAAGAAGAAGCCTCCAAGTTGAATGTTAGAAGGCTCAAAATTTGTCTTAACAACTTTATTTCTTTCCTAAGCTACTATTAATCCCATAAAATGTATAATTTACACCATGAATGCCTCTAGTATTGAAAAATCAATATTTTACCATATATTCAATTTGTAGCCGATGGTTTTGGTCTCTCTAAATATTTTGTTGTTTATATGAGCTTCAAGATGAAGAGCTCTGAGTGGTGGCTTAACCTCTTGGAAAACTTTGAAAAGAAGATTTAAATCTTCACCAATAGGTGGCTAATCCTTGTGGGTAATTGGTTTTAATAAATTTTGTCATCTATAGAATTCCATTCTTCATTAATTCTTATTTCAAAATAGATTGAAGTTTTGAAATCCACACTGAACATTAGAATTACATACTATATCTTGCTCAAATTCAATCCTCTTGTTAATTTTCATGTCCTTCCTTACCTTTCTTTTACATGTGGTTCATTTAAATTGATGAGAATAAAATATTTTTAAAGACACAACTACTTCAAAGATCACCTTGATATACAAAATTTAGCTAGCTATGGTGGAAAATGTCAAATCTTACTTCAAGAAAATGAAAAAATTGAATGTGCTGTCTAGTTTAGAGATTCATTTTCTTTGAAAATAATACCTTGTGTGTTTTATTAGTGACTCTTCATTTTCTCCCTTCTATAAAATTTATTTTAAATACCCAACCCTCATTTTTATGAAACCGCAAGAGCCAACCTTGACATTATTGCTACTAGTATTGTGTATTGTTCAATTTATGGGATGAAAGTTCAACCTTCATCTTGCATCAAAAGAAAATATCAAGAATCTTATTACAAATGGAGATTCTAAGTTCATAATCCAACACCTCTTAAGTAAACAAGTAGATATATCTATAAAAAATAATCTTTTTCTAATATTTTGACTAGATTAGTTAGTAGTGTATTCCTAGAAACTTTGATTCTCTTTCCAATAAAAAGGAAAATAAAGGTATATAGTGTCATCTTTTAGCCTACATACAACACTTTCAAACCCAGAGAGGACATCTTGAATTGTCTCTAAGCACTCCACTAGATTTTCTAGTAGTCAACCATTTTATCTCTACTATCAATCATTACTCTATTAGTTTATAACATTTTTCTAAGATTAAATAAAACTTTTCATTTTATTAAAAAATCAGGGCATGTAGTTTTATAAAATTTATATAGTTTTAAGAAACTTAAAAACTAAACCCTTATAAAATTTATTCAATTATTTCACTACAGATTTTGGAATAAAACTATTTGCTTCTCCTTCACTAGGCTTAGTTTTTATAAAATTTATTCAATTATTTCACTATAAATTTTGGAATAAAACTATTTGTTTCTCCTTCACTAGGCTTAGGTTTTTTTAATTACAAAGGTGTGGCAAAGTCATTGTGAAGATACCTATAAAAGTATTATATACTCCATTGAATGTCTAAGTTTAAATCTTTAATTACTTTTTTGTTTCCATTGTACAGTTTAGGCATAAAATCTTGTTGAAAGAATTTTACTAAAATCATAACTTTTCATCTAGGAGTTGAGTTCATGCAAAATATTGCAAATATGAGTAAAAATGTAATGTAATGTATGTCATCAGGATAAGAGGCATTTCACTAACTCTCATGAAAAATAAGGTTTAAGTATTCTCTATAAATATATCATTAAATATTGTCTTTTCTAAATCCATAAATTGTATTTTTTAAATAAGGTACATAGTTAGTGGTACCTGAGACCCATATAAACATTTTTCAATTAAAGGAGGAGGTCCATTTCCATAAAAAATAAGTTACAGAAAAAATGTAGTTACTAACTTCAAAGAAGATGACATGACCATCAAAGAAATATTTTGTGCATCTTGATTAAGTTAGTTAATGATAGTAGGAGGTGAGAGGATAATATGAGTATTGAGGAATATTATAATCTTATGTTTTCTATTAGCTCATATGCTACAGCAATGTTTGAGTAATAAATCTCATTCAAGAATATAGGGATTTTAATAAGGCTCATGACATACTTATTTTGTATAGTCAAATATATCTCTATTAATGAATTGTTCTAGATCAGTAAGGACTAATTTGACTAATTATATGTAGTTAGTTGTGTGCATCTGTATTTCGAACATTGAAGGACAATAGCTAAATGGGTCCTATCCTTGGATGAGAGCTTGATAAGGCTATATCCAATTGGAAAGGTGTAATCTGGCTATTTCAACTAGTTATTATAAGTATGTTGAAGTGATAGTGTGTTGAAGTTCACATATGAAGTTATTTCTCTCTTAGTAGTACAACTAATAGGGGGAGTGTTAGGAATTACTAGGCATATAGTTAGTGGATATGTTTACATATATAAAAATTTAGTTAATATCTAGTATAGATATTAGGATAAAACATTACTTTATCTATGTTTGTTGAGTTGTTCGATGATTTGTTGTAACACCCACATAGAATAGGTTTGGTTGAGAAACAAATGGAATTAGGTGGATTTTGTACCCTAGAAAAAGGTGATAACAAAATGTGTACTTGTACAAATATTTGTTCAAGTTTGAATAAAAATATCCTAATACATTTACATTTAAAAACTTAATACTCCAAAAATACTATCATTTTGGTTCCTTTTAGAAAATGATGGTTACCCAAATTTTCATAAGTTTTCTTTAATTCATGCAAAATTGTAAAAATCAAATGAGTGATTGTATCCACTCCCACACTCACAATGTGTACAAGTGAGGCGGTTGAATCAAAGTACTCTTGAAATTATTTTCTTACTAAGGAATTCAGTCATCTCCCACTTTTTGTGATGTACATAGTTAAGTAATAATTTCTATCTCATTCTTACAAATTATGTGTAAGTCACGTTGTGAAAACCATTTTCTTGCACCCATGTTATAGGAAAGCCATTATGGTATTATAATAGGGAATTCACTATATAAACTAATGTCCTATCATGTTTGTAGCCTACTAAATAATAACTCTATTTGCATTTCTACCTTATAACATTTGATTAAGAATGCCCATCCCACTACACTTTTTTAATTCTAAATCCTCCTTATTTAACCATATTTACCAACTACCCATTTTTAATTCCATTTTTTTTAATACCCCTTGTTATCTTTACCTCTTTTAACTAACATTTATGAATCCATTTTCTATAATGTATTTAAAAATACCAATTTTAAATTTAATTTTATAATATTATTAAAGGTTATTGAAATCTACCAAATATTAAATTTATTACTAAAAGGTAATTCTTATATGTTTGTTTCTAAAATATAAAATTGTTAATTTACGCCTTCATTATCTATATGGAACACTCCTAACATCAAACCTCATACAATAATGTGTCTATTCTCTTAATCCCATAATAAAAAATAGTATTAAGACCTTAAATTTTTAGTAATTACTAACTCTATTTTATGAATAAATGTGATATAATACAGTAGGCAGTGAATCCCCATAGATATTGTTAAAGATTTCAAACAAGTTAATGCTCACTCTTAAATTTATATTGATTGAAATATAATTTCTTAAAATCCAATGTATTAAAAAATCAGACAGAGAACATTGTATTCATATGGAAAATAAAGTATAGAAAAGAGATATCCCTCAGCCTACATTAGATATATTTATATTTTTAATATCACAGACTACATAAACATAGATCCCACGCTACATATTAGAGGTAATACATTAAACTGTAATAGACAGAACATTGCAATATCACAGATTACATCAGCCTAAATCCCACGCTACATGAAACTGTAATAGATGGAACATTGCAATATCACAGACTACATAAACCTAAATCTAACGCTAAATGTCCCCTTGGAGGGCTGTTCATTCTTCTGTATTTATGCTTTGTTCAATAAATAGAGAGAACGTAACTAATCTCAAATATTTAAGCTATGGATAGAGGTGGTGGGGAAGGCGAGGGGTTGCGATTGCATGGAGAGGGGTGGCCATGAAGAGATTATCCGCACCCTCTTCAAGGTGAACGGGTGCCACAGAGGCAGTGGACAAGTGGAAGCAGTGCAGCAGGCGGGCCAAGAGCATAATTGTCATTGAAGTGCCCAGAGCAATTCCCGTGCATCCCCGCCTTCCCGTGCTGAAAGAAATCTGGTGTAGTTCAGGGTCGCCCAACTCAAGACCCACATCACTGTCATCTGTTATGAAACGATCGGGGCAGAAGCGCAGAGGGTCTTTCCATACGAAAGGGTTTCGCCCCAATCCCACGCGGCTCAGTAATACGTGACTGCCCTTGGGAATGTGGTATCCGGCCACTGTGGTGTCCTCCATGGACACGTGAGGAAGGTTGAAGGGTGCCACCGGATGCAACCTCAGCGCCTCCTTCGCACACGCCCTCACATACACCAACTGCTCAAGATCTGACTCATCTATTAACCGATCTTTGCCCACAACTCTGTCGATCTCCTCAACGGCTTTCTGCATTATCTTCGGCTGCAACAGCATCTCTGCTAACGCCCATTCTACAGCATTCGATGTGTTATCAACTGACGCGTATGTCAGATCCTGCACATTAGATTTAGGTTTAGTTTGATTAAAACAATGAGATGATTGTAATTCAAATGTGAACCTTCTACTGCTTAGTGATAATTACCGCCACTTGAGATTTGATCTCTTCCAAGCTAAGCAATGGAGTGCCGTTGGAGTCTTTTGCAGAAATCATGGCGTCCAACAAGTCCCGCGGTTCATCTAAAGAGGTAGATCCGCGCCTGAAACGAAATCTTTCCTCGATGAGTGGTGTATGATATTTGTCCACAGTGTGGATGGCTTTTTTCATGGCTCTCTCATCGCCTCCGATGTCCAGCCAGCGCAAAGACGGCATGTAATCAGAGACGGACATATGATACAAAAGAGACAACACCTTGAATTGTGCTTCTAGATGCTCTTGCTCTTCTGCACCGGGGCCTCCATCCTTATTACCGCCTCCATTTGCAAAGTAGCGCCTGTTGAAGATGAGCTTTCTGACCACATTTGCGCTGTAGTGCCTCGTAGCATTTCTTATGTTGAGAAGAGTCTTGGGTTGTGCGGGAGATTGAGCAGTGCATTGGTTCCATATCCAATGGACCAGATTGTCGGCCTCCTCCATCCGTTTGCTTTGCAACGACTTAAGGCGTGAGGCTGTCAATAGAGACGCAACAACACGCCGCATTTTCTTCCACTGATCTCCCCACGGAACCACTGCGACGGATAGAAATCCTCTGCTGGAGTACTCAGTAGCCATCGTTATAGGGCGAGAAGCAAATATAGCGTCGTGTTTCTTAAGGAATTCTCTTGCTATGTCTGGCCTATTAACAGCAATGACATGGACGCTTCCAAGACGAACGCAGAGGATGGGGGTGGCATAGGTGTGGAGGAGAGAATGGAGCCACTTGTAACCGGGTCGATTGCACATTAACTTGGGCAGATTGCCAACTAATGGCCAGGGTTGCGGCCCTGGAGGTAAACCCAAATGAGAACTTTGGCGTGTTGTTAACTTCACTAAATGGAAAATGATTGCAGATGTAAAGACAAGAATGGCAAGAGTGGGGAAAATGGCTATGGTGAGATTCAACAAGAGCGCTGGGAAATCAGTATCGATCTGATCGTGCAGAACCTTGTTTCGTCCATTCCAGAAAAAAAGAATGGAAGGCAACAGAGTAGAAGAGGCGTTGAATTTATAAGTGCTCTCCATCCTATGGACAGAGAAGCAAAGCACTACCTTGCCCGATTATCACCAAACGAAGTTGAGATCTACTCTGAGAGAGAAGTGTTGCCATTCATCGAGTATTTATAGGCTAAGCTTTACTGATAAACAATTACCTAATGATCCTGTGTGCTTAAACATCTGGAATGCCAATTTTGAAGTCAGTGGACATACCCTCGATGACTACGCTTCAAACTCCATGGAATGAATCTGCACGTTGGCAGTCTGGAATGCCAATTTTGAAGTCAGTGGACATCCCCTATGACTATACTTAAGTGACGAAATTTCCAGACTTCAAAGGGTAACGATGTTGGCCCGCGACATACTCGAGTCACGAAATTTGCAGATCGCTAAACGAAGCAAGACTCAGCAAAACCTAAATTTGACGGTCGATAATACCTGTCAAAGCAATTTTTTTTATGATGGTTTGCCATTCAAAGTTGCATTTCAAATCAAAGTTGCATTTCAAAGGTTAAGACTTATTTATTCAAGAAATGTATATCATATGTTAGATATATTTTAAACTATAATTATATAAATTTTGATGGCTTGTTTAGAATCTTCCCTTTTACATGATATAGTGTCTCTAAAATTTTGATTGTCTTTTACAGAAAAAAATCTTTAAATACAGTCATATGGCCATCAAATTTAAGCCCTGAGTAAGAGCAATGAAAGTTATAATACATTCACTAAAGGGACCAAATTTCTAAATCACTAAAAAAGCAAGTATGATGGATATTAACAAGCGTTCACTAAAATGATGCAAATTTCCAAATGCTTAAGATTCATTGCATAGAGCTTAGATTGCAGGTAAACCATCCCATATACTTGATGGGAAATCTTTGAATGGGGTGTGTGAATGTGTATAAATAGTAATGGGATTAAGTTGAATTTAAAGAAATAGATTCATAAAGATGAAACTATAAGAAAAGGTATTTGATTACGAATCAAATTTAAAATAAGTGTCATGTAATAATAATATATTTTTTGTAACTGAGAAATTAATGGAAATGTGATTTTGATCTTGTTTTCATGAGGTTTAGTGCATACAATATGAATCCCAAGTATCAATTTATACTATTTTGTAAATATAACTATATTACATCTATGAATATATAATTTCTTATTTATATCAATTTTGTAATAATTACTTTTAAAGTTTTATTAAGTACAAAAGAATGGATATATAATATATTCTATGAAGAAATTAGTATTTCTCTCTTCCTTGTTATTGAATCTATTTGATTCAGCAATGTTTGCTTTGTTTTGCCACTAATTGGATGTATCTCATCAAATAGAATGAAGTAAATGGAAACCTAGATTATAAGTTGGATTTTGTTTTACTTTCAAGTTTTTGATCCTTTGAACTATAATGAAGGGCCTCAAATAGTGAGCTAAAAAATAAGAGTGAGAATGAAATTGAACTTCAAACTTGGAGTCAAGCTCTATGCTAACTATACTAAATAGAAATCAATCTTAAAGAATAATTCCAACTTCAAGTTTTGTATTTTAAATAAAAAAAAGTGAGCTTGAACATATTTTTTATTGAGCGTTATGTAAAATTTATTTCATGGCTTCTAAATTTTTTTATTTTTCTTTGCTTGCTACAATGCAGGAAAAAATCCTTCTTTTCCATATACAAATAAATATTCTATGTGCAATAAAAGTGCAATAGAGAATTCCTTCCCCTTTACAAATGTTTATATGATGTTGTGTTGGTCAAATCTAAGCTTGTAAAGATCTTGCTATAGGAACATTTGGTCCATGATCAACAATTCATCCACCATATAATTTCTCTAACAAAATAAGAGATGTCAACTAGAATTATTTTTCAAAATTATAATGAATGCCATCCTTGACTAAGACAAACTATATTATATAAAAATAAACAAAAGAAAAAATATTTTAGAAAGGGTTGAATATTGTATGTTTAGAATCATTTTAATTTATACATGATTTATAAAGGGTTTATTTATAGTTTGTAAATGGTTGAATTATGTTAAAAGTAAAAGTGCTATAACAAAGTGAGTGGATTATAAAACATCCTTACTATAAAATTAATGTTCATTTATAATAATTTAGTATTTGTTGTCTAGTGGATAGATGAGCCATGACATAGTGATTAAGAGGTAGGTCAAATAACAATTTGAGATCAACATATTCTTGCAAGTTGAATATATTGTAATTGTACTAGGTTAATAAAGGTTATAATTGTTGGGGTTGACCTTGACCCAAGTTTGATTCATACTAGGTACAATTGTGACCATCATAGTTGAAGTTGAGTTTCTTTCTTAGAATAAATATTTGTTAAATATTGATGAGAATATGATTTGTTAGTAAAGAGCCTTCATAGATTGCTTAGTTGATTTTGAGTTTGATAGCTAGATCATTGGTAGTGTAGTTGATGTATTATGTCAATTAATATGTTAATTAGATTTTATATAGAAACATGATCACATGATGATGGTATTAATTTTATACAATGTACATGATCATGACAATTATAATTTTATTTATTTATATTTTGTATTTTTTGGAAATTATATGTTTTAGAAAATTAAAAAAATATATTATTATTAAGTTATGTTAATAACATCAACATTATCATGACATTACAATTTGATTTATTTATTTTATGTATTTTTAATAAATTATATGTTCTAGGAAATTAGAAAATAATTAGTGTGAATAATTAAAGCGGATTCATTCTATTAAATTTATTTGGGATATAACTTCACTTTTAACTTAGAGTATTGATTCTATAGATTTGTAATTTTTGACATGGGAAAAGGGATATTTAGTTGTTTTGCATAGACTACATAATATTTTTATTAAATTTATTGTTTCTTACTAATAAGTGTTATAATAATTATTAACAATTTATTTTAATTTTTATAATAAAAATATAATATAAATATAAATAATTTATAAATATATTAATATAAACAAGAAGTTATATATTTATATTAATTTTTGTAATCAATAATTTAATATAAAGTATATAACTATAGTGAATATAATTCAAATAATATTCTCTCTATCAAAGAGCTTTGTTTTGATTTTGTGTTGACTTGTTTGGGCTTAACTACAATGCACAAGATTACACAAGTGACAAATTTCTCCTCACAAATTTGTCTTAACTACTAGCATTAATCACTAGGACTTGTCTCTGTGCTATGACTTTGCAAGGGAGATGCAAGCAGGGTAGGTTATTGGAGGATGTACTCTGAATGCCACGTCTATTGATTCCTCCAAAGAAATGTGGGTAATAGAGATTGGATTGCTAACTATTTATGTGATTATTATTTTTAATTGAAGATATATTACCAAAAAAAGTTTAGGTTACAATATAAGTTCAAGGCCTAAGCAACGCATCAACATCAAATAGGATGAAGTACTTCACCAAAAACTCAAGTATAATAGTAGCAGACCTCAAGAGTCATCATCATCAACATATATACATAGGCATAAGTTCTAACACAAACAATTTTTATACTAGACTATCAACCATGATACCAAAAGCTGCACCCAAAACTATCAGGACTGAGATGTGAGAGGTCATTTGTTCCTTCTCTCACATAACTTGTCTAATTCTCCAAATGCACCCATGGGAGGATAAATATTAGGGATAACCTCATTATCCCTAACAACCTCCAAAGCAACATCATATAGAAGCCTAGATTCTTCCCTTCTATGTTCTTCCAACATTTGATCCAGTGTCATTTTTTTGATGTATTTCTCTTGAATTTTCATATAGTTCTTGAAGAAAAGATAGTCCACCATCATTACACCATGTGGCCAAAAACTAGCATTAATAATATCAAACCTCTTCAATACTACCTTTCCTTCATCCATGAGTTCCATAAATTTCTCTTGTGAGACCTCTAGGGTCATCTTAACCTACACAACAACCAAATGGAGAGTGAGTCTTCTCAAGGACTTTGTAAGGTGCCTCCTTGTGTCTTATAAGTTGTCTTCATTTCTAAATTTCCAAAGAATCCATAACATTTTAGTGGTCAAAACTAACCAAAAAAGGTTAAAACATTTTCTTAAGCCATCAACATAACCAAACAAAATCTCATGCCAATAAATAGACTTTTTTCTATCCCATCCCCTAAGACTTGACAAGAAGCAAAATGAAACATCTTTAGAAAATTCATATTCAAAAAAGAGGTGTTCAACAATTTCAAATTCCTTGCAAAAACCACATAATTTCTTGGTAGGATCATCAAAAAAATAGTTAGAACCAAAAGCAATATTTTTTAGACAAGTCAACCATTTAAAGCAAGATTTCTTGATTTCTAAAACATTTGAACAACATAAATTAACATTTTTTGACCACTACTTATTATTCAAACTCAACTTCCAATAGTTATTAATAGTGTTGGTGATGTCCCAGGAGTAAGTCTCAAAATTACAGATAATCTTGGATGTAGTATTAGGTAGGGCAGTACCATCAATCCATTTGATCTTGTTACTAAATTTAATTTCAATGATAAAATCAATAGGAAAGGATAAGCCAGAACATGCTTTTTCAATCATAGAGTAGGTTCTCTATTGAGATTGGGGCAGGCCAAATGATAGGCTTAGAGATTACCACTCCATTAAATAACCATATTTCAAAATATCATTAAAATTTTGACTCCTTTATGGTTCAATCTTTGGATAGAACAACCTTGGATGGAAGCCAAGGGTTTATCGTCCCGCATCAAGTTCCACCAAAGAGACTTGTATCCACTGATTTCCTTATTAGATTGAATCCAACTAAGACAATCTTACAAGAGTTCCCTAGCCATTTCCCATGCCTTCCAAATGATTTTGAAAACATTAGACCTAGTAGGGTAGATAGAGTGTTTTCCAAACAATATATCATGCATATGAAGGCCAGTCTAATGTTTGGCCTTTTTTGGAACAACTTGGCTAATGTTATTCCTGATCATAATCTTCTAGGGCTCATCACCCTCTAGCAACTTGACAATCCATTTGATAGAAAGAGCTATCCTCTGAATTCTTAAATCCTTCAAATCCATTCCACCAAGCTCCTTCCCCAAGTAGCACTAGTCCCACTTCACATCAACCCTTTTCTTGTTACCTCTCCCATTAGACCCTAAGAACCTTCTAATACTATATTGAATTTTATTAAAATGACAATTGCTAAACCACCACATAGATGAATAGTAGATATTGTATGAGGATAATGTTTTCTAGCAAATCTGCAATCTACCTACAAGGGATAGGTATTTGAAATTCCAATTCATCAGCTTCTTCTCAATCCTACCATGCACCCAATCCAACATATTCTTTAGAGATGGACAAACAGATAAAGGTATGCCCAAATACCTAATTTCTTTATTAGGACCTCCCCACTGAATATCATAATTACTAAACCAAGATGGAGAAGTTTTAGACTAGCTTAAAATATGAGACTTACAAACATAAAATTTTTCTCGTGAGGCTCTATAAAAAATATCTAATTTTCCCATCAAGTTCTGAAAGTTCCTTTCTTCAATATCAACAAAAATTGTAGTGTCATCAAAAAATTGTATATTAATCAATTCCTACTTATTAGGAAGCATCACTCCCTTGACTTTTTCACCATTAATGGAGGACCTAAGGAGGTAGTGCAATGCATCAGAGGCAATCACACATAAGGAAGGGGCCATGGATGCACCTCAAGAAGAACATAATGATGGATTGGCAGGTGAAGAAGTTGAAGAAGACTCGAGTGAAAGCTTGGATGAGGAAGAATCTATTGTGACATAAGAAGTTGGTACAAATGAACATGCAGAAGAACCTGAAGAGTCTATTACTCCACCTCTAAGAAGATCCATAAGGCAACAAAACCCAGTTGACAGGTATAGCCAACCAGTTTCTGTTGTGTATTTGCTTTATTAAGTACTGACAATGAGCCTAGATACTACAGGGAATCTATTCATGCAGATGATAGTGAGTCTTGGTAGTTAGCCATGCAGGAGGAGATGATGGCTTTAGACTCTTGCAACACCTAGGATCTTGTTCATTTTCCCAAAGGAAGAAAGGCCATAGGATGCAAGTGGGTCTTCAAGAAGAAGTTTGGAGCAAATGATTAATTGGAGAAGTACAAGGGTAGATTGCTAGCCAAGGGCTACTCCCACAGAGAGGGAGTTGATTTTAGTGAAATATTCTCTCCTATTGCTAAGTTAACTTCTATTAGAATTATTTTATCCATTGTTGCAAATTTTGATTCAGAATTAAAGAAAATGGATGTTAAGACTACATTTTTGCATGGAGATCTTGAGGAAGAAATTTACATGCAACAACCTATAGGTTTTGAGGTAAAAGGAAAAGAACATTGGGTTTGCAGATTAAAGAGGTCTCTTTATGGTTTGAAACAATCCCTCAGAATGTGGTACCAGAAATTTGATTCATTTGTGTTGAAATTGGGTTTTGTTAGAAGTGAGGAGGATCTTTGCGTTTACATTCATCGTATTGATGATTCTATTCTAATCATTGCATTGTATGTTGATGACATGTTATTTTTCAGCAATACTAAGGGTATGATCAGTGAGTTGAAAGCCCAACTTTCAGGTGCATTCGAAATGAAGGATTTTGGAGCTGCTAGGTATATTTTGGGGATTAAGATCAAAAGGGATATCTAGGAAACATAAATCTTTGGTTATCACAAAGTAAGTAGGTGAATACCATTTTGCAGAGATTTAGTATGCAGGATTGTAACCCAGTTAGAGTTCCTTTATCCATTGGT
Organism: Cunninghamia lanceolata; assembly: GCA_027924645.1. Lineage (NCBI taxonomy): Eukaryota > Viridiplantae > Streptophyta > Pinopsida > Cupressales > Cupressaceae > Cunninghamia > Cunninghamia lanceolata. The sequence goes on from BSBN01000465.1 coordinate 4,051,691, forward strand.
ACTAATATTTCATTAGATATATTTCCAAAGAATGAGGATGATTTAGATGATATGTCTAATGTACCATATTCTAGTGTTGTAGGGAGTTTGATGTATGCAATGGTTTTCACTATACAAGATATTTCCCAAGAAGTGGGAGTTTTGAGAAGATTTATGTCTAACCCTGGTAGACAACATTAGAATTATCTGAAGATGGTGTTTAGATATCTAGAAGGCACTCCTAATTACTATTTGGTTTATTCTAGTATTGATAGTGCTGACAAAACTTTGGACATACAGGGATTTGTTGATGCAGATTGGGATGGTGACTTAGATAGTTGAAGGTTCACCAATGGCTATGTGTTTATTTTGTTTGGTGGAGCAATGATTTGGATGAGCAAAAGGTAGCTCACAGTTGCTTTGTCCACCACCAAAGTAGAGTATATGGTTGCTACCCATGTCTCTAAGGAGGCAGGTTGGTTGAGGAGATTGTGAACATGTATTAGCTTTGATTGCAAGGTCATTCAAATTGGTTGTGATAGCCATAGTGCTATTTTTTTGGCCAAGAATCCTATGTATCATGCTCAGACTAAGTATGTTGATATACAGTATCACTTTATTTGAGAAATTGTTGCTAGTGGACAAATTGAGCTGAAGAAGGTAGATACTCAGGAGAATGTTCCAGATGCTTTGACCAAGCCTATGATCACAAAGAACTTTTTTTGGTGCAGAGAGGCCATGGGCCTTCCTTCTAGTGCCTAATTATTTTATTGTTTTCTTATGGGTATTTACAATATATGATCTGTCAAGTGGCAGAATGTTAGGATTAAGGTTCCATCAACCTTGTAAATCCTATGTAATTTATTATTCCTATTATTGTTTGTATATCACCCATAAGGGATGAGAGATTTCACCAGTAGCAATCTTGTTTCAACTGCATGTTTATATCCGGTGCCTAACACTAATTCATCCATGATGGGGGGTCACACGGGGGTTTCCCCCTACGAGGGGTCTGAGAGGATTATCCCCCCAATGGGGGGTTCGAGGGCCGCACACCCCGACAAGGGTTCAGGGCAGCACCCCTGAAACCACATTTTATTTATATTTTATCATTATAAATCTAAACCATTCGTCATTAGGTCACATATCTGACGGTTGATATTATGTCAGTTTTCTTGCCCTAGAAGGTAACCCCCTTTTATAAGGATATTTGTACTATGTTTTTATCAGAGTTGAGAGTAATAGGTGCCGCTAGATTGAAGACTGAAGAAGAAGAGGAAGTGCATGTATTGTAATCTCATATTTGAAGATAATACAACTTGGAGCCTCTTTTCTTGGTGCAGTTTTTTACCTGAAAAGGTTTTCTCCATGATACATACTATGTTATGTGTTCAATTCTTAATGCATGTTATTTTTGTGTAGTGGGTTTTATTTTTGTTTCAATCTCCATTGATTCTACATTATTTAGAGGATATTAATAAGGTTTGAATCAGATTTCCGTTTTGTGGTTTGCACCTTCATTTCTAACAATTGCATTATATGCACTTAGGATAGGATAAGATTGCATAGGTAGTTATATACATGAATAGGTTTTACTTATATCATGTGACTTGTACATTTATTATTTGGTGGAGATGTTGTGTACACATGTGACTACATCACATTAATCCCACATTGGTTATATATTCAGATATCTTAATAGGGTATTGTATATATAATAACCTCATGTCCTAATGCATATCATTCATTCTATTACATCCTTTGATTATAATATAATTTGTTCAATCATCTTGATCTTATAAGTCCTATGCTTTCCTTTAGGCATTCTTTATCTTGGGTGGCTATCTCCATAGCCAAATCTTACATTGTATTAGAGTAGTTGAGAGCCTTTGTTTAGTGTCTTAGGAGATCATGGATTGGAAATATTGTAATTTCTTGATAGATTAAGTAAGCTCTTCACTTGCATTCTTGGATGATCTGGGAATTAGAAAATTTTGATAGAAATACTAGATTCTAGTGGGTTCATCTTTGTGATTTTGTATTGCAAGTGCATCTTCAATCTTGATGGAGTAAATATGAGCTCACCCTTGACTCAAGGGCACTTGAGATACTAGATATTACCTCTTCTTGTATCCTAGTTATGTTAGAAATGAAGGTAAATAGTTCTATCAATGGAAATATGATTACAATTGTAATGTAGATATTTAATTGTTCAGAACCAAAATGGAGATACTATGAAATCAACACAAATAAATAATGGAACATGGTGTTTACATGGATAAACCCTTTGGGAAAGAAAACTACACACGAGAAGAGATGCACTAGTATATATTGACTTTAATAGGGTTTACAATACAACACTATCAATCTCCTCTTCAGCCTTCAATCCTGCAATGCCAATTTTCCACTCTCAACTCTTCTCATACACATCCATAATATAATATCCTCATAAATGGGTTTCCTTATAGGGAAAGACAAGACAACATAACCACTACTGTTAGATCTGTGACCTAATGATGAACAATCTAGATTTACAATGGAAATTTATATATAAAATGTGGCTTCTAGGGGCATTTCCCCTAGATCCATCACCGGGGGAAGAGTCCCTCAGACCCCGCAGGGGAGTACCCACCAGATAACCATCATCCATTAGGTATCAGAATCAAGCATGTGGCTAAAACAAGATCTCTACTTGGTGAATACTTCATCCCTTATGAATGATTTACAAATAATATTAGGAGTAATTAAATACATAGGATTTACAAGGTTGATGGCACCTTAATCCTAACATTCTCCCACTTGACATCATACATTGTAAATACACCTATAGAAAACATAAAGAAACTAAGTACTAAGAACAAGGCCCATGTCCTTCCTACACCATGTAAACTTTTATGTGCTCACAGGTTTAGTAAGTGAATCTGCAACATTCTTTTGAGTGTCAACCTTTTTCAACTCAATCTGACCATTAGCAATCATTTCACAAAAAAAAATGGTATTGAACATCCACATGCTTATTTTGTGCATGATACATGGGGTTCTTGGCCAAACATTTTGCACTATGGCTATCACAACCAATCTAAATAATCTGACAATCAAAACCAATACTTGTACACAATCTTTGTACCTAAACTACCTCCTTAGAGACATGATGAGCAACCATATACTCTACTTTAGTGTTGGATAAAAAAATAGTGGGTTGCCCTTTACTCATCCAATTCATAGCTCTGTCAAATAAAGTAAATAAATAGCCACTAATGGACCTTCGACTATCCAAGTCACATACACAATTTGCATAAATAAAACCCTATATGTCCAATATCTTATCCACACTATCAGTACCAGAATAAACCAAATAGTAATTAGAAGTATCACACAAATATCTTAACACCCTTTGCATAATTCTAATGCTATCTATTAGGGTTAGATGTAAACCTACTCAAAACTCCCACTACTTGGGCAATACCTGGTCTAGTGTAAACTATTGTAGACATTAAACTTCCTACAACACTAGCATATGGTATGTTAGATATATCATCTAAATCATCTTCATTCTTAGGACACATATCTAATGAACACTCAGTACCAACTGGTAAAGGAATTCTAACTGGATTGCAATCTTGCATACTAAATTTGTTCATAATAGTATCAACATACTTACTTTGTGATAACCAAAACTTTTTATTTACCTGATCTCTTTTGGTTTCCATCCCCAGAGTATACTTAGTTGCTCCCAAATCCTTCATCTCAAATGCGCCTGAAAGTTGATCTTTCAACTCACTGATCATATCCTTAGTGTTACTAAAAATCAACATATCATCCACATACAAGGCAATAATCACTATATGGTCATCAATACATCTATTGTATACACAATGATCTTCTTCGCTTCTTACAAAACGTAATTTCAAGAAAAATGAGTCAAAATTTGATACCACATTTGGGGAGACTATTTTAAACCATAAAGAGACCTTTTTAACTTGCATTTCCAATGTTCCTTTTGATTTACTTGAAAACCTCTAGGCTATTGCATATAAATTTCTTCTTCCATATCTCCATGTAAAAATGCAGTCTTAGCATCCATTTGCTCAATTTCAAAATCATAAGTTGCAGCAATGGATAAAAGAAATATAATAGAAGATAATTTAGCAATAGGAGAGAAAATTTCACCAAAATTGACTTCCTCTCTTTGGTAGTAGCCCCTGGCTACTAGTATAGCCTTGTAATTCTATAATGAACCATCTGCTCCAAACTTCTTCTTAAAGACCCACTTACATCCTAAGGCCATTATTCCTTTGGGAAAATGTACACAATTCTAGGTGTCACATGAGTCTAAACCCATCATTTCCTCCTACATGGCTACCTTCCAAGACTCACTATCATCTACATGAATAGATTCCTTGTAGGATCTAGGTTCATTATCAGTACTCAATAAAGAAATTACATAATGGAAATCTGGTGGGCTATACCTCTCAACTAGGTTTCATTATCTTGTGGCTATTCTCAAGGGTGGAGTAAGAGATTCTCCTCATGTTCTTTTGTATGCTAAACTTCTTGTGTAACAATAGTCTTCCTCATCTAAAATTTCACTTGAATCTTTTTCTTCTTCTCCACCCCCTAATCCATCATTTTATTCTTCCTGATGTGCATTTTCTCGCTATATATCAAAATGCACTATCCTCTTCCTTTATTTTTCTTTTGCCTATATAGAATCAGAAATAGCTCTAAGTTCCCTAAAAATCACATCTCTAGAAATGATACTTTTTCTGGTTAGAGGATCCAAAAGCTTATAACATTTTAGATTCTCACCATATCCAATGAAGATGTATTTATGTGCTTTTGGATCGAACTTAGATCGCTTTTCCATCGGCACATAAACAAAAGCCTCTGACTTAGACAAGCTCTCTTACCACAAATTTAGACAAAGTCAAGATTCTCAACCTCTTCCTCTTAGCACAACACACATTCAATATACATATTGCAACAATCAACTACTTATTTTATTGATGTTTGATTTCAAATACAAAACTCAAATATTCTGTAAGAAAATTTTACAATTTGGCCTACCATGGCCTTCTCAAACATGCATTCATTTGGTAGATTTAGACATTACATTTGACTAACTGCTAGTGCTCCTCTGTTTTCCTCTACTACAATTTTATCTTCCCAAAACCAACTTCCCTCTTCTTTGCTTCCTACACCAACGTCCTCTCTTCATGACAACATGAAAGGCAACTAAAACCTGCCACCCTCCTCCTCAACATTGCCAAAACCACATTTTTTAACATGCCTCAGATGAGGCATTTTAGATTCTCAGCATGGTGTCTTTTCTCCTCTTTATCTGGCACTTTTCCTGTCCAACTTGGTGCTGCAAAAAGTTCTTCATTTGAGATTGAAAGAGGCATTTAAAAACCTTATTTTTCCACGTTGGATTCCACCTTTTATTAGCACTATAGAGAATCATTTAAAGAAGACTCAAAAGGCATTATTATTCCCCTTTGTTGCACTGCATAAGTATGGTTTGATAAGCCTCATATGAGGCGTTACAATTTCCCTAACATTGGCTATGTGATTTCCTTTGTTTTTCCATGAGATTAAATTCATCTCCAACAATAACTCCCACTATATGTGGCGCCCAGCTATGTATCATCATTTTCTATTGAAAATGCCTCTAGAAATGAATTTTTCCACACCTCATATCCATTTCAATGCTTCATTATAGGTTTGTATTTTCTGATGTAAGTGATATGAATTTTCTTCAATAAGGAAAGCACCTTCATTTGTCCATAGTGCCTCATAAAGGAAGATAGAAATAAAATTGTAGATGATCAAACTTCTTATGCCTTCTTGACATATTAAATGCTCTGAATAAATCAAATAGAATAATAAATAATACATTACAAACAAATTGGAGGAGAAATTATATTTTGCCACTTTAACACCATGTACCGGTTAGCTTGAAGACTTGCCTTTTTGCATAAATTTTTAATAGGATCTTGAAACCATTTGAAAACTTGTAGAGGTGAAGATGTCAACAACCCTAAACTCTCCACCAAGATGTTCTTCCTCAAACTTTACGGAATGCAAAATTTTTAAGTTTCACTAATCTGCCAGTGCTAATTGTGAAACAATCATATCTCCATAACTAGGAAGAATCTGACCTCAAACATTTCTCCAATAATTATGAAATGTCTTCCACAATCGGACTGTAAGAGGGTTTGCAACCAAACCTCTCTTATTCACCATAATAATTATTTTTGTGAAATCAACTTATTATGCACCAAAACTGACAAGCGGTGGAAACTCAATTTTGTCAAATTTGATTATTCCACCTACACTACAAGGCTGTGATATGCCAATATAGACCCAAACAAACCAAAACTAAAAGAAACAAATGAAAATATTTTTAGGTGATGCTGATTGCATGTGCACCTAGGTGCTCTTACATCTGACATGCTGGGTAGAAAGTTTGTGAGCATAGGCTCACAAAGGTGGAGTTGAGTAGTCGAACTACCCTTTTAGGTTGCAACCAACTTGCAGTGAACTCCATCGCTAAGTCATATGCATAAGTTATGTCTTCTTCCTCTTTTTCCAACATCTTGCTAGCACAATCATCATTCTCCTCCCATAACTCCATTCACCATTCCTTCCTCCTCTCGTGGATTCACATCCACCATATGCTGTCCTCCTCTGCCAAATGCTCTCTAATCTCCTTTCCTCCTTCATGGGATCCCACCCACCACAAACTGACCACCTCCACCAAATTACACTTGCATCATCTTCTACAACCTCTATATACAAATATGCAGTGTCTACATACAAATCTATAACTACTATTTCATCCTCTACAACAACATCCTCTTCTACTCTCACTATGGAAGAATGATCACAAATGAAGTCAAATGTTCATGATTTACCTCTTTTTCCTTCACTGCTACAACATCATCTTCTTCATCCTTCACTGCGATGTGCATTTTTTCCATCCATTCTTAGATTCTATCGCCATCAACTTCAACGTTAGATCATCTCCATCATCGACATCTACTACAACGAGCTTCGCATTCCACCGCTACAATCACATCCTCCACAACTACATCTTTAACCTCTTCATTCTCAACCATTGCCACACTTGCATCCTATTACTTATCCTCATCTTGCTTGACCAATTTATCATGCTGCCATGCTTCCAATCTATCCATTCTCACATTAATGTTAATAATCATTGCCAAAATCTTTCTCTTCTCATACTGCATCCATCCATCCATATCACAGGCCTTCTTACATAAATCCCCATCTCTCTCACTGCTACAATCTCATCTCAATCCACAATCCACATCACTCTTTCAATTTGCAAAATAACTTCTTTAGAGGCTCCCTAGCTCTCGATTGCTCAGGGCTTCTCTATTTACAACAATCCTCACATGAGCTCTCTACAACTGTTTTACTCTCTCGTAGGTCCTGGTGGATCCTCTCCACGCTCAAGATCCCTTGCTTTAATACAATATGATGCAGACAACCTCTCTCTCTTAACATAAATTCACACAAACTCAAGATGTACTCAACGTCTTCCTCTCAACACAATACACATTCAATATATAGATTGCAACAATCAACTACTTATTTTATTGATGTTTAATTTCAAATACAAAACTAGAATATTCTATAACAAAATTTTACAATTTGGCCTAAAATAGCCTTCTCAAACATGCATTCATTTGGTAGCTTCTACCTTACATTTGCCTAACTACTGGTGCTCCTATATTTTCCTCTACTACAATTTTATCTTCCCAAAACCAATTTCCCTCTTCTCTACTTCCTGCATCAACATCCACTCTTCATGAAAACATGATAGGCACCTCAAACCTACCACCCTCCTCCTCAATGCTGCCAAAACCACATTTTTAAACATGCCTTAGATGAGGCATTTTAGATTCTCAACATGGTGTGTTTTCTCTTTATCTGGTGCTTTTCTTATCCAACTTGGCACTGCAAAAAGTTCTTCATTTGAGCCTCCAAGAGGCATTTAATAAACCTCATTTTTCCACGTTGGCTTCCACCTTTTATTGGTACTGTAGAGAATCATTTAAAGAAGCCTCAAAAGATGTTAATATTCCCCTTTGTTGCACTCGATAAGTATGGTTTTATAAGCCTCATATGAGGCATTACAATTTCCCTCACATTGGTTGTGTTATTTCCTTTGTTTTGCCATGAGATTTAATTATTTCCAATAATAACTCCCACTATATGTGGTGCCTAGCTATGCACCATCATTTTCTATTTAAAATGCCTCTAATAATGAAATTTTCCATGCCTCATATCCATTTCAATGCTTCATTATAGGTTTGCATTTTCTGATGCAAGTGATATGAATTTTCTTCAATAAGGAAACCATCTCCATTTGTCCATAGTGCCTTATAAAGGAAGACAAAAATAAAATTGTAGATGATCAAACTTCTTATGCCTCCTTGACATATTAAATGATCAAAATAAATCAAATAGAATAATAAATAGTACATTACAAACAAATTGGACGAGAAATTACATTTTGCCACTTTAACGTTGTGTGCCGGTTAGCCTGAAGACTTGCCTTTTTGTATAACTTTTTGCCAGGAGCTCAAAACCATTTGAAAACTTTCATAGATGAATATCTCAACAACTCTAAGCTCTTCACCAAGCCGTTCTTCCTCAAACTTCACGGAATGCAAAATTTTTAAGTTTCACCAATCTACCAACACTGATCGCGTAACAATTATATCTCCATAACTAGGAAGAATCCAACCTCAAAACATTTGCCAATAATTCTGAAATGTCTTCAACAGTCTGACTGTAAGAGGGTTTGCAACCAAACCTCTCTGATTCACTAGAATAATTATTTTTGTGAAACCAACTTATTATGCACCAAACCTGACAACTAGTGAAAACTCAATTTTGTCAAATCTAATTAATCCACCTACACTATAAGGCTGTAAGATGCCAATATATACCCAAACAAACTAAGATTGAAAGAAACAAATTAAACTCTTTTTGGGTGATGTTGATTGCATGTACGCCCTGGTGCTCCTACATCATCCTCATAGCCAAAAACCTTTAAATGTGAAATGAAAGGTTTCTTACCTATTCACACTTCAAAAGGTGTCAAATCAAGAGCCTTATAAGGAGATTTATTTAACAAGTAACAAGCGATACTCATAGCTTCTACTCAAAAGCTTTTATCCAACTATGCATCACTTAAGATGCTTCTACCTATTTCCATTATTGTTTGGTTCATCCCTTTTGCAACACCATTTTGTTGTGGCGTATGTGGAGTTTTCTTTTGTCTTATTATACCTGCATGCCTACATAAATAATCAAATTCCTTAGAGCAATATTCCCCTCCATTGTCAAATCTTAATATTTTTATCGTAAGTCCTAATTGGTTCTCTACTAATACTTTAAATTCCTTAAACTTAGTGAAAACTTCAGATTTTTGCTTCATAAAATAAATCCATGTGAATCTGGATACATCATCAATAAAGGTAATGAAATAATCAGATTTTCCAATAGAATCATTATCCACAAGTACAAACACATCTAAATGAATAATTTTTAACTTCTCTTTCACTCTATTGCTTCCTAAAGGAAAAGAATTTATGTGATATTTACCAAACACACAATTATCACAAAAATCAAAGTACTCATAAGAATATGAGAAACCATCCAAAAAAAAATTATTCATAATTATTTTTAAAACTTTTTCACTTGTGTGGCCCAATCTGCGGTGCCATAACATACATGTATTTTTAGCAGTTTCAGTTACATTAGTGGATCTACAAACTGCAGTGGGATCAGGCCTAAACAGAGTTCCCATCCTTGTTCCCCTAGCTACCACTAAGCTTCCTCTCACCAATTAGTAACCATGCTTATTAAATGTTACATGCATTCCTAAATCATTCAACTTTGAAATAGAGATAAGATTTCTAGCCAATCCAGGAATACGTAAAACACTAGGGAGGGTTTTAATCCTCCCATCACTAAAACACAATTATACCCTTCCATAGCCAATAATTGGATATGTAGAGTTGTTCCCAAGGTAAACATTACCCCCATCATATTTCTCATATGAGGATAATCGTTCCTCATGAGGAGTCATATGATACGAGCAACTTGAGTCAATCAACCACTATTCATTAGACATAACATTACATGCAAAAAGTAAAACTTCATCACCTACATTTGAGGACATTTTGGTAGAGGAATCCCACTTTTTCTTTGGGTTTCTACATTCTTTGTTCACATTCCCCCTCTTATTATAGTTCCAACAGTTAACTCTATTCTTCTTCCCAAGAGTTTTAGATTGGCATTTTGATTCCTTATGCACCTTCTGATCTCCTTTTGGTCCTCTTTCCTTAGACCTCCCTTGACATTAAGAGCATCCACCGAGCTATCCATAGTCTTCTTCCTCATTTCCTATGATAGTAGATTTCTAACAAGGGCAACCATGTTTGGATCTTCAAGATTAGTAGTGATAGCAAGAATGAAATTCTCCAAACACTCAGGCAAATAAAAAAGAAACATAATACACTTATCTTCCTCATCTATCATAACATCCATAGAAGCTAACTAAATCAAAATCAAATTAAATGAATCCAAGTGCTTAGCTATCGAATCACCCTCCTTCATTTTAAGGGAAAATAACTTTCTTTTGAGATGCTGTTTATCTATGAGGCTCTTGGCTTGATATATTTCACCCAACTGCTTCCATAAAACTTGTGCAGTCTTCTCAATAGAGACATTGAATAGGAAATAGTCTGCAAGGCATAACTGGATTGTTCCTCTTACCTTTTTGTCTAATTTGTCCCACTCATCTTGACTGACATCATCGGGTTTCTTTTCTCTTGATACAACAAACCATTTTCCTCTCTCTTCAAGGAGATTCTCCATTTTTAGCTTCCACAGCTTATAACCTATTCCATTGATTTTTTTTATGTTCAATCAAGATGAGGATGCAGCCATGGATTCTACACAAATTTGAAAAATAAGTTCAACCAAAACTCCTACTACAACTCAAAAAACCCTCCCACTTCCACCGAGGACACAGAACTGGCCAAGATTTGATACAAAATATTCGAAATGAAGGTAAACAACTATCAACTAAAATTTGATTACATTTGTAATATAAATATTAAACTGTACAAAACCAAAATAGAGATAGTATGAAATCAACACAAATAAATAATAGAAAAGAAGATCAAACACACACAATGCTTATGTGGAGAAATCCTTTTGGGAAAAAAAATCTACACAAGAAGAGATGCACCAATCTATATTAACTTCAATAGAGTTTAGAATATAACACTATTAATCTCCTCTTCATTCTTCAATCTAGCAGCACCTTTTTTTCCACTCTCAACTCTTCTCATACATAGCCATAATATAATATCCTCATAGAGGGGTTTCCTTACAAGGAAAGACAAGCCAACATAGCCTCTATCGTTAGATTTGTGACCTAATGATGAACGGTCTAGATTTACAATAGAAATTTATATATAAAATGTGGCTTTCAAGGCATTGCGCCCGGACCCCCATTGGGGTGCGCAACCTCCAAACACCCTGCTAGTGGGATGAGCCCCCCAAACAGCACAGGGGGTACCCCATGAATAACAATCATCCATCAGGTATCAAGATCAAGCATGTGACTAAAACAAGATTGTTACTTGGTGAAAACTTCATCCCTTATGAATGATTTACAAACACTATTAGGAGTAATTAAATACATAGGATTTACAAGGTTAATGGCACCTTTATCCTAACAAGTTAGATATTGGAGGCCAAGTCTACAAGGGTTTTCATTTGGGAGGTGGTTGCTAGATATAAAGGGTAGCTATCATTTTGGAGCATTTTGGATCAAATCTAACCTTGTCATCTAATCTAAAGGCCCAGAAACCCATCTATAAACTGCCAAATCATCAAAATTAGAGGACATTGCCCCAATCACTTAGGAATTTTTTTTCCTCCTTGGCTATCCATATGCTTTGTACCTTATTATTTTGTAGAATATTTCATACTCTACATAAGCACTTATGTATATAGTATGGTAGAGGTATGAGGAAATGTTTTATATTATAATTTTTTATTTTAGTAATTTTTTTTCACAAGCTAATGCCTACATAGTAGACACAAGGTATGATACTATTGATGCAATATTCTATGTAAAAGATGCCACATGGCATTCACAGAGTGCCTCTTATAGCTACTACTCATAGTTGTCTCTATTGTTGTTTGCAATGGATCTCCATTGACCAGCAACCACATTACTGCCTAAGTGACCTGCCACCTCCACTCTACCTACATGCCTCCCACTCTCAACCTTTACACTATGGCCATCAATTATTCTACCAAATCTCCACTAGTCCACTTTTTGAAATTTGTACCCCCTCTTTTTTTCATTTTTTGTTTGATTTAGAAAACATTGTAAGGCTCTTTCTAACTATATGTAGCCCTTATTTAGAATTATTTTTATTTACAATATTGCCCATGTACTCCATGGTTGTGTAGATTGTTTCTTATTTTGATGGATGAATTACTTAAAATTTACAATTTGTCAAAAGTGTTATTGAATAGTTCCAATTTTGTGACGTTCTGAGGCTCTATTTGGGATCAAAGTAAAACTTTTTAGGAGCAATCTTTTTGAAAGTGCATATATTTTTTTAAATCACAATGGTACTAGTAGTTTGTACTCATTGTGAACTAAAATTTTACTTTAAACATTATAGACTATTTTTGGCATTTGTAAAAGCATTGAAATCAAGTCCACTTTGCATTTTCAACAAGTGGCAATTGTAAAACTAAATATAAGTGTCACAATCAAATTATTTTGGAAAGGTTTACTTTATTGAGTAATTTTGGTGTTTGTGTTTATATATTTTTTCTTAATTTATCTACTTTGAGTTTCATTTATGCTCTTCTAATCCTATCACGATTCATCCTTAGATCCCTCACCTACCTAGATAAAAGTATTCAACTTGAAAACAAAACATATTGAATAATTTAATGAGTTCAAGGCATAACCCTTATTTATTAGAATATTTTATATAATTCATACAAACTAAATAAAATTTTGAATGACTCATTGAACATATTAAACCAATTGGATATTTATGTATACACTTGTTTTGATAAAAGTAACTGGGAAGGGCCCGAACCCATATACAAAAGCCAAAAAGGTGAGAAAGATGAGTTTCACAAGAGGTAAAACTACCAAACTACAAAAAAATAGTAAAGAGAGAGGAACGGGCCAGTAGAACCAACCAAACCAAAAAAGACCAACAACTAGCCAGGCTATTGCTTGTCCATAGACTTGAGGCTACTAATAGCTTGCCATTCCCTATTATGAAATTCTAGCTTCTCCTCAAAAGTGCTCTCCTCCTTGTTGCATCCCTACTAGACCTATAAATCCTAAGAATCCTTCTCCTCAACATGTGCCTCTTGAATCTGGATACTCACCTGCTTACCTTTATTGTTCTTTTCCTTGGCCTTGGGTTTGCTAGGTTGCCCAACCTTCCCCTATTTCTGCACCTCCTGTTTAGCCTTGCCCACACTACCCTCCCTCATGGATTTTATTTTCTTGAGCTCTTCCTTGAGCACATAGAGAGTAGTAGCTAAATTCTTCACTATCTCCTAACCGAAATCCACCAGCTCAACCACTTTCTTTTTGAGTTTACCCTAATTTTCCTTTATCAGAACATTTCATTCTCCATTTTCTCCTACTTCTCAAATTTGTTTGCCAACCTCTCCACTTGATCCCACAAGTCATTCCTTCTCTCCTTAGGCCATTCAGTAGTTTCCAACTGGGTGATAACCCCCAAATGTTGAATCTTCCTTTTGGCATGGTGTAATTGTGCTAACAGCCACTTCAACACTTGGTTCTGCAGATCAAGAGCCTGATACAGAGTTGCAACTTTGTTCACAAGCATATTACAAAAAGTACAATCCTTGTTGGAATCCCCCTGAGTGTCCCCAGTAATCCCCTTCTTCTTCTTGTTGGGAGGTTCAACAGGGTTGCTGGTAGTGTTGCTCTTTTTGTCATTCAAAAGTCTTTTACCTTTGTCAGGGCTATCTTCCTTCTCATCCTTATTATCAATAACAATGATACCCTTTGGTAACTGGCCTTCCCTAAGACCCTTACCTTTACTTCTACTAGGTTGGGAATGAACATCCTTTATAGTCTAGGTACCCATAGTACTGGCTGGCTCCTTCATACTTCTAAGGTGGGGCCTACTAGCGGGTTTGTTGGCAATAGTCTTTTTTCACATTAAAAAGTGTACAACACCTAAGGAGGCATGAAACAAACTTGTAAAATTATATGATCAAATTTTTGGTAGACATTTATTTTCTTGCATTTTTTTAAAGATATTTTTATATATTATCGGATAAAATTCCTAAGGTAGGCATCTACTTAGTTAGATTGTAGTTTCACATGTTACTTGTACTTTACTATTTGGTGGATTTGTACTACACATGTGAACTTACATTTCCTATACCCCACAGTGGGCATACATTCATATCCCTTTGTGGTGTATCATATATACCCGCCTAATGTATGCTTGTAAATAACCTCATTTATATATTTGTATCCTTTGATAGAATAGAATTATTCTCTCATTTTGGATTTTTTTTTTCTTTTGTTGAAGCTCCTTTATCTTGGTTGGCTATATCCATAGCCAAATATTACAAGGTATCATAGGATTCTATACCATCTCTTACAAAATTGATGAGATTAGGGGAAATTAAATAGATAATGATCTAATGAACCTAGATCCTAAAATTTCTAGCAATATTCAAGATTATGTAACTAAGATCAATGATCTAAGAGTACAGCTCAAATATTTTGATATTGATAAAAATAATGTATAATTAAGTTTCAATGTACTACATAAGCATGGTCCTAATTATGTTGCATTTGTTTCTATCTTTCAAGCTCATTGACTAATGATGTGACAAGAATATATACTACTAATATATTTGATTCATTTTAAAAAATTCTAATGCGTAAACATAAAAATTTAATCATAATGGGTTATCTCAAGCCATCAAAGTCATAGGCCTTCATGGTTGATCAACCAAAGAGTCAAAATGGGTCAAACAATACTAATAGGAAATATAAGTGATCTAAGCATATAAGCCACAAAAGGACAACACACAATCTTCATCTACTTCACAAGTAGAATCACAAACATCTTCCAAGGAAGGGGGATTTCAAAGAAGGCCAACTTGTCCATTTTACAAGAAAGTTATTCATCATGAGCATCATTTTCATGCTATGTAGATTGTTGAGTTGCATTACTATACTATCTTCCCACTCACAAGGATCATATACTACTTAAAAATTAGCTTCGGGAATAGGAATGAGACTAGTTGTATTGGTAGACTCTTTTAAGTAGTGGATATTTTACTCTAGTGCTTCACACCACATGGGTTCTGATTGACAACAGTTTTCTTCTGTGGAGCCATGTTATGTGCCACATATTCTTGAAGATGATGACAAAGCATTAGATATTCCTGGGAGATGTTTAGTTGACATGGGTGAAGGATCATTTAAGGATGCCAATTTTGTACTTGATTTATCTACCAACCTACTTTGTGTCTACCAAATCACTTATCTTGAGAATCAAAAGAAGATTAAGTTTAGATGCTTCTTAGATCCAAATGGCTACATATTGATATAAGATGACTCTCACTTGTTTCTAGTTATCCTTATTGATGACTTGATCATTATTTGAAGTTGATCATCCATCATTGGTAGAGTTAAAAATAGTTTGCATGATAGGTTTACCATGGTAAACATGGTTTATTGTACTACTTTATTTGGATCAAGATAATTTAGTCTTCTTATAGTTTACTCTTTCTTAGGCCAAATGTGCTATAAATCTTCTATCTTTGTTTCGTGTGCTTAATTATAAGCCCGCCGTAACTCCCTTTCTATTTGGAGTCAATCTTAAAGATGGGTGTTCTACTCTACTAGTTGGTGCCACATTATATCATTATCGTTTTGGTGGCCTTAGCCATCTAATTTGTACTCAATAAAGCATCTCATATGTAGTTGGAATGGTTTTACACATTATGCAAGAACCATATGAGCTTCATTAGAAAGTTATCAAACACATCATGCACTGTATACAAGGTACTCACATATATGGCTTGAATATACAATAGGTATAGGTTTAGACTTGGTTAGATATATAGATTTTAATTAGGATAGCAATGTTTATGATCAACTATCCATATCTAGCTATAGATTTCACTTTGGTTTTGTGTTGTTCACAATGTGACTCAGACATGATTTGAGTGAGTCTTTTTTTGATAGGGTACATGAACTGTATGCTTGCTATGTGCAAGCACCTAGTCACTCCTACTCTCGTGGCAAGAGCTAGTCAAGTGGAGGTATAGTCAAGGGTTGTTCTATTCACTAGGAAGAAAAATATTATGGATCATAGTTGGGTTGATCATGTAATGTATAGATGTATATGTTTAGTAGAAGTTGTTATAAATGTTGTGATTTTGATGCAAATGTTCATGGGTTGTTGTGGTTTTTATTGTAATATGACTCAAAGGGTCACTTGTTGTAAGCCATTCATAAAGACTATTTTGAATGACTTGTTTAATGAGACTTTGTTGATGAATGATTCTTTGTTGATGTTTTACAGCTTGCCTTCTTTGTTCTATTTGAATAGGCCTTAAGATAAATCCTTGCTCTTGGCTTATTTCCTCTATGGGAATTGGTTGAAGGATGATCTCCCTAATCTTTCCTAAGACATATTTAACCCATATTCCCTAATTCCCTAATGCCTAGGCACATTGAATGCTAGACACAAGGGGGGGAGTTTTTATTGAATGTTTGATTGAGTTGAATTGAATTTTTCAACCTCATGATGAAATCGAGGGTCTATTTGATGACTTGGTTTTTCTGTTTTCTAATGTTTTTGGTATTTTTTATAAGTTCCTAAATGCAATTATGCTAAATGAATGAAAAACAATTTTTGATTCCTTTTTCTAAATTTTGGATGAATTAATTACTAAGAAAGGGAAAATGTATGCAATCTAAACTATGTTTTTGTGTATTTTTGTAGATTGATATTGAATTGTAATCTAATGAAATGAAATTTGCAATTAAATTAATGAGAAATGTAAATTAAATTAATATAGGAAAGTGAATAAATCTAATCTAATAAATTTAAAAAATCAAATATATCCCATGAAATAAATTTAAAACTACCAATCAAGAGAAAGAAAAATGAAGTTTTACTTCCCCAAGAGCAAGATTTGTTTCTTTAAATTACTACAAAAGTGTGAAAAACTTGTAAGAATCAAGTTGTAGTACATCACACAAGTCCTTAGAGGTCCTTTTTGGAAACCATCTCTTCCTCTATAGTAGCAGGGTCCTCCTCTTAGCAACAGGGATACAAATGGGGGTATGATAAGAAATTGGAATGAAATTAGAATCCGTGGAAATTAAAAAGCAATTGGATTGAGCATAAGCATTCTATGGAAAAACAAATGGCTTTAGATTTGAAGCTATGGCTGAAATAAAAGGCACACAAGCTCCTACATTGAACATAAGAATGCTAGTGGGGGCAATTTTACAAATGCTTGAGAAAACCAAGAGTGGAATAATGATTTTCCTCCCCAATGAATACAGGAGGTGTGTATTTAGAGGTTTAGAATCCACACCAAATGTGGTGGTGATTAGTTAGTTAACAAGGATTGATTGAAGAGTGATCTCACACTGATTGGAATAGAACAGAAGTTGGAGAGATTATAGAAGACTGATTGGATGATAATACTAGACTGATTGAGAGATAATAATAGATTGATTGTGAGTCCAAGAATATTTAGGGGGAGTCAATAGTTAGTTATGCTTGGAGGAACTCACAATGAAAAGCTAAAAATAGAGTTAAAATGAGCTAAAATTGGAAGAATTCACATGTGGAAAATATGAGAGATTCACCCCTCTTAGGAAGCAAATCACCCCTCTTATAAAGGAAAATCACATAGGGAGATTTGACAAATTATATGGGTGATTTGGCTTAAGTGGTTAAATCTCCTAGGTGAGATTTAATAGCTAAAAGGGGGGATTTGGCTAAAAGGGGGGATTTGGCTAAAAGGGGTTAATCAAGAAATTTGAAGGTATGGATGGCCTTGGAAGGTCGATTTCATGGTCATAAAAGAATGAATGACAAGATAAACCCCTTGAGAGAAGTTAATCTCTCCTCTTGGTAAGGCAAATCTCCTAGGGGAGATTTGGTTTAAGTGGCCTAGATGAACAATGAGAAGTTATGTAGGACCTTGGAAGGTTAGATTAAAGATTAGGGATGTACAAGCAAAGAATAAACACATTTAAAATTGTGTCACCAAGAAATAAGCTATTGAGAGGTATATATAATTCATGCTTTTGTGGGCATGAATAGGACTCTAGATCATCATCAGATTGCTATGTCAGTTTGTACACCTTTTACATACTTACATATTTTCCCCATTTAGGATGGAAGTCTACATGAAAGGTAGTTACCATTCTTGAACTTGGATTTTACCTTTCTCATTGTCAAACATCTAGACCGAAAATAATAAGTATTAGTTCAACTTTATGATGTATTTTGAAGTAAGCATTGAAAAGATCATGAAGAAACGTATTGCTAATGGATGAGTTTGGAGTATACTTGAGTCATCTCACCTCACTGTGAAGACCTAGAATGATGAAGAGACACAAAATGAAAACATGGAAAGGACTATGAAAGATCAACTAGACAAATAAACTTTGTTAATGTAAGCTAAGCCTAGAAGGATAGAGGAGAAGAGAGAAGAAGTCTGAAATAAAGTGAGAAAATGGTGATGAAATTGTGCAAGTGAATAGTTGACAAAGAACTAACAAGGATAAGATTGATGGTATGACTACCAGTCAACCTCTAATAGATCACTAGTTAAAGAAACAAGAAAACACTCTCTTGAAACCCTAGATTTTCCTTTTTTTCATTTTTTCTTGAAAATGCTCATTTTTCTTGTGTTTCTTTGTTGCATTTGTATAGGTTATAGGTGTTTATCATATTATTTATTTTCATAGTCCTATTTTAAACTATTTCCCCTATTTTCTAGGCCTACTAGGTCATGCAAAGGCATGGGACCTAAGAACCATTATTGCTAGGGAAAATCACCCATGTTGCCTATCAAATCTTTCCTACAAAAAGGGGAAAATTGGACAAAGGTTAGATAGGCAAGAGTCGAGGTAGAAACAATGTTTTTGATGCTCATTTTCTCTAACTTCAATGATAACTTCTCTATTTATTAGAATCTTTCAAGAAAATATTTAATTTTTAGGAGTTTGAAGGTTTTACGACTTTTTTTTTTTCCTATTTTCAATTTTCTTTTTATGATCTATATGAGTTTTGATAATCCAATTTGGTATTTCTATGCTTTGTAGGATACTTACATTCAATAGAATTCTAATCATGACTATGGATAGTATATGGATTTGATTTAGGTGTTATCAACTATTGATTATTCTATTATATGGAGGACGGGGATAGCTAGAGTGGCTTAGATTCTTATTTTTCATCAATAATCTTGTATATTCTATGCCATTCACTTATATTGGGACACTAATCAAAACACATTATGATTTCCTTCTATTTATAGAGAGTGGACCATTATTCTCTATGATGTGTATCGTATTATTGGAGTTCTTTCTAGAGGAGAGTGGCTTTAATTTCCTAACAGTGAGTTAGAGAGGGAGAGATTGACTTGGGCTTCCATCATGGGAGATACCCATATTGAAGATCAACAAGGAGTTCAGCTTACCTCAGTCTGTAGACTTGCTATTCTACCCTTTTGGAAGGTTCTTGATGGATTGGTTGCCTCTCACTTGTCAAGAGATAAGAAGGCTTCTATACTCTATTGGTGTTGGGTACCAATCATTTAGTATCTCGACCAAGGGATAATTTTCACTTGGTGGATTGATATCCTTACTATAGTTTATCAATATTTGTATCAGATCTCATGATGGGGAGTACTTACATTTAGTCATTGTTCACTTGTTATGACCTAGATTCTAGAGCACATTATACCATTTCAGAGAGATGCCCACTTCATATCCTAGGTTACTGAGAGCTATGCAATTGGAAGGACTCAGTCTTTTTTATGCTCCCACACAAGTTGTGGCTATGCTCACTAATGTGAACTTCATTTAAGACCCCTATGTAGATATGGAGGGGTTATGATAAGGTGCTAGAATTATTTAAGATTATTGTCGAGAGGGGAACCATTTGATAGATAGACATGGTTAAGTTGTGAGTCACCCTATTGTATGAGAACTTCACTAATTAGGTGATGAATTTATAGAGGATTTTCCCTTGGTGCCTACTTATTACAGTTTAATGCAAGAAATAGTTGATGCACAATATAGGGTTATTCTTTGGGTTCCACTAGTTCCTAGACTTCTAATCATGAGATCACTTTGCAAGGTAGTTGGTAGACAGGTGAGGGCATGTCGACCTCAAAAACTTGTTACAGTTGAGGAGGAGATCAATGAGTCTATAGACAAGGACTATGATTTTAAGGAGTAGCATGGTGAGGTAGCATTAGAAGATGAGGAGAAGATTCTTGACGATGAGGAGGTGGCTCCAATGGAGGCCCCACCTAGACATGGATATTTTCCTTTCATAAAGAAAGTAGGGGAGGAAATGAGACTTGGAGATCCATCATGGAAACTAGAAAATCCTCATGAGTACTACACTAACCTACTACTTTCTATATTGTGCTTTCTTTTCTCAAAAATTGGTTCAAATCTAACTCTTGGATTAAGAATCTTTTTATTTATTATTTGGAATAGGTATTATTGATCGATGGAGGGATCTATTTCAAAATGCTTCATTAAATGTGTTTATCCCTTTTACTAGATAGAGCAAAGAATCTCTTTAGTTGATGCTCATGTGCCCTCTCTAGCCAATTGACACATAGATATTCTATCTCCCACTTATCATGTTTCCTAGGAGGTTTCTTCCTAGAGAGCTAGAATTTCTACACTATAGGTTGAACTCACCTTGCTTTGAGAGAGAGATGACCCAGGGGTCCATAGGTTGTCTTCTACTCAGACAGAAAGATTGTCACATTCATGAGTTCACATCTAGGTCCTCTCTCACACTCACATGACTTATAGAGCTTCAGATACATTAGATAGTTAGAAGAGACTATAGAGAAAAAGCCCAAGTGATCCCACAAGTCAAATTCATCCTTGAGTTTTAGACAAAAATACAATTCTTATTGATTTTTGACTTGCCCCTTGCATGGGGAGATTTGCATGCTTGAGTGCGTTGCCTTAAGTTTTTTGAATTCTATAGGTAGAGCCATAAGTACTTAGACATTGATGTGCACTTTATGTTATGACTTTGGTTGGTTAAGTTCTATGTATTATTATATTTGATATCTTGTACTTTGTTTATCTCTTGTGCATATGGATGGTTCATTTATCATTATGCTCTATGATTCATATATGGATGATAACACTGATTATGCTATGTTTTCGTCTTTTCTAACATGAATGAGATGCAATATAAAAATGTATGGATGTGAAACACATGTGAATGAAAATTTAACACATCTTTCTACTTTGCGCTTCTATGTATGCCATGAGTTACAATGTGAATTATTACTTGATTTTAATAATATGTATGTGAATGGAATAGACACTATGACTACTCTTTAGTAGGATTTTTAACCTAGGGGATTGTAGGTTGACCTAGTATAGGACGACCTACTAAACCTTGGGATGAAATTTTATTTAGGGACTCAAATGTGAATAGGAAGGAGATTGAACAATTTCTAAACATAACTTTGTAAAATGATAAACACTGATCCTTATCTAGAGAAAACAACTTGAATTATTTTTAACTTAGAAAAGCATAAAATTTTATTAGTACCTTCAATGATTAGATAAAAAATGGCCAACAAGATAGACTTGGGGTAGATGAAAGGCTCCAAAGAAAAAGATGGCCCTAAAGATTGCTAGACTCTTAGCTTTGCCCAACCAGTGCATGTGTGTGTTTTGTACCTCTCTTTTTTATTTTCTCTGATAGATGCCACCCTCATAAATTCAAGCTTAGATTTATCTCCACCTGAAAGTATAGACATCAACAATCCTTTCTTTTCATTTTTTCTTTTCTATTTTTTTCTCTTATTTTTGTATTTTACTGTAATTTTTCTTGATTCTCTATTTTTTTTGAACTATTCTTTTTTTGTATCTCTTTTTTATTTTGAATATTTTTATGATCTCTCTTTTTTATTGTTTTGTGAATTTTTTATCCCCCTAACATTTTTTGCCAAGAAAGATAAGTGGTTGGGCACCACCAAGAGATTTCACTATCCTCCCAGACTTCCCTTTCACTAAAGAGGATTAGGAAAGGTCTACTTGAAACCTTCTATTGAGTAATGTAGGTTTGAATACTTACTTCTATTAGACTTGACATCATTAATTGTTAAGACTAGGATCACTATAAAGATAAGAGCTTGAAATCATTTTGAATTTTTGGGAATGTAAAAGGGAATGATAGATGGTGAAGATGATTTTAGGGAATCTATTAGGCCTAAAAGAGATAACCTATACTAAACAACCTTAGATTCCTTGCTAAGACAAAAATAAGACTAGAGCATATCACTAACAAGTGCATGGTAAATAGAATGAGAATGCATTTTTTATTTTTCAAGAATTTTGTACTTTTTATGGACTTTTTAAGTTTTCATTTTTTTTTGGATTTTTATGTTTTTTTATATATATTTTTTATTTTTTAGATGTAATACTTCTTTGGATGAAAGGCATTAATTGTTTTACTGAATTCTTCACCTTCCATGGTGCACAAGAGGTAAGCATAATTTTGACATCTTTAACCACATATAGACCTTTCCAATCTTCTTTAAATTATCACTTATTTCTATGCCTTTTATTTTTAGTGCTATATTTTTTGAGGACTATCTCTCCTACTCTGTAAGGACCCATTGGGGTCTATTGTTCTACGGGTATATTTGTGGCAACTTAAGGTAAAGGTGATATGAGCTAAGGATTGATATGATTACTAGTGAGAGGGAGAACAATACAAGGGTCATTGTTCAATAACTTGGTAAGTCAAACTCATGTTTCATGTAGACCTTAACTTCAAATCATTTGTGGATATTTTGTAAGAACTGGAATAATTTGAAGGGATTTTGATGTTGCCTTTGCCCTTGTGGAGGGATAAAAATTATATTTATTTTTTATTTGGTTTTAGTTGAGGGTCCATGGAATACCTTATGTATTTTTCTGGTAAATCAAGGATGGCAAGGTCTTCTATCCCAATGGTTATTTCCAAACTCCTTTCTTTTCAAAATTCTCATACACTCGTCTCATCTTCATATGGAAATGTTTAAATTATTTCAATTTGGACTTGTGGGGATTCCCATGTGTCACTTGATTTCTTTGACATTGAATTTGAAAATGATTCATAGAAATGAGGAGATTTAAAAGCTTTAGAAGAGATTTCAAGATTATTTGTGGACTAGTTATCAATTGATTGGGTAAAATCCATTTCCATTTGGGGGTGTCCAATGAGTGTAAGTTTATTTAGGTGGTGAAAGAGGTGTGTAAGGATCACTCATTATCAAGTTTAGAGGTGTATATGATTCACTTGATGAATTTTTGGTTGGTGTTGTCAATAGAGTGTAACTCTAACAATTCCTCTTCATTGTCAGCAAAGGAACCTAGATCTATTTCATTCAAAATAATCATTCTCATTTGAAATTGATTTTCAGGTATAGGAAATTATGAGCTAGGAGGAATTTTATCTATTTGTCCCATTTCAGTTTGTTGAACCATTTCTTCTTCTAGATTAGTTAGCACATTGATAGTGTACACATCAAGGGAAATTTGTATGGGACTTTCCTTTTCTAATAGCTCCATTATTTTAGTTGGTGTTTCTTTCAAGCCAACTAGCCCTAGTTTTGATGACTTCCTTTTTTTGTTCTCTTTATTTACACATTGTTGATAGTTTCAATTAGATCTTCTTTCTTTTTCAGATGTATAGATTGAGGGATTTGATAAGGAATAACAATTTTGTTTGCGGATAATTTGTAGTTGATCAAGATGTCTATCTTCTTTATAGTTGCATCAATTTTGAGCATGCTAAATGGCTAGGGTCTCCTTTTGTGGCATACACGTTCTCTAGGTGTAGAAAGAAAACCTCCTAAAATAAGGTTGAAGACACTGACTTCATTCTATAAATCTAAGGTCTTCCTAGAAATCAATTCCAACCAATGTATTTGTCAATAACATAGAACACTATGGGGACCATCTTAGATCCTAACGATACTAGGAGCATGATTTTACCAATTGTTACTACTTTCAAATAATCATAGCCCCTTAAGGTATCCCAACATGTTGTTGTGTTTGTATGCCCATATCTCATCCTTTCAAGAATAAAAAAAGGGACTATGTTTGTACTACCACTCCATCATCAATTAATGTTCTTTTGATGTAGGTATTGTAGATCCATATTTGTAAATACAAGGAAGGATCTCCCCTTTTAATTAATTCAGCTTCATGTATTAGAGGGTTTATGTTGAGATCCACTTGATTGATTTTTTCATCTAGTGGATGAGTAATTTGATTTAGGTATTTCAATCCTATTGCCTATAAGAGGGTAGAATGATGCAATGGAAAAATTCTAAGAAGATATATGAAAGAGATGTAATACTTCTTTAGATTTTTTATTTTGTCATAAGATATATGAAAAAATTAATTGTGAATCACCCTATATAGTGATGTTTTTGATGTTGAGGGCCAAAGTAGCATGATGTCCTGTAATAAGAGCTTTGTACTCAACAATTTTGTTTGTGCATGAGAAGTTTAGATGGTAAGACATAAGAATCAGCTTACCAAAAAGAGGTACTAGTATGACACCAGCACCAGAGCCAGTTCGACATTGTGAACCATCAAAATACAATTCTCATTTATCATCTATATATATTTAGAATTTGATTATCAGGAAATGTCTCTTGATTTTGTATAGAAAAGGGGGAAGGTGCTTCAGCTAAATGGTTGGTTAATGCTTGTCCTTTAATCACTTTTTGAGAGATAAAATTTAGATCAAATTCTGTTAATAACATAACCCATTTAGCGAGGCGACCTAAAAGGTCTGTTTTAGCAAAAAGATGTTTCAGAGGATCAAATTTCACCATGACATGAACTTCAACATTTAAAAGATAATACCAAAGCTTCTGTGTTGCAAAGACAAGAACTAGGCACTGCTTCTCGATGATAGTGTATCGTACTTCATAATCAAGTGAAGTTCGACTGATGTAATATACAATGTGTTCTTTTCCTTCACTATCATGTTGTGCTAATAAATCTACGAGAGTATTATTAGATGATGAGGTGTAAAGAAGAAAAGGTTTACATTAGTAGGAGGCTGTAAAAGAAGAGGATTAGCTAGACAACTTTTTAAGTCTTCAAAAGCCTTCTAACAATCAGAATTCCATTGAAATTTTGAATCCTTTTTTAGTAGATGAGTAAAAGGGTGAGTCATATCCGTGAGTTGTGAAACAAATCGGTGAATGACCTATATCTTCCCTTGCAAACTATGAAGTTGAGATATGTTCTTAGGTGCTGGAATATTAACAATCACATCAATTTTCTTTGTGTCTACTCCAATACTACAATACGAGACTATAAATCCCAATAGTTTTCCACTATCTACGCCAAAGATGAATTTATAGGGATTCAAGCACATGTTGTTCTTCTTTATTCACTCAAATATTTGACGGAGGATTGTTACATGATCCTAGTGACAAATAGACTTCACAAGGACGTCATCGACATAATCCTCTAAGATGTTATGCATGTAATCATGATAGATAAGAGTCATAACACGTTGGTAAGTTGCTCCAACATTTTTAATCCAAATGACATGACTGCTTAACAGAACATTCCCCATGGGGTTATAAAAGTTGTCTTATATTGATCTTGAGGATTGATGAAAGTTTGATTATATCCCAAAAAACCATCCATAAAGGAAAGTAATGCATGTCCAACTATTGAATGAGCAATCATATTAATGTTTGGTAGAGGGAAATCAGCTTTCAAAGAAGCAAGATTTAAATCCCTAAAATTGGTACATCTGAATATGGTTATCAGGTTTAGCAACATCCACAATATTCAAAATCCAAGGTGAATAATCAATAGGGAAGATAAAAATAGCTTGTAAAAGCTTTTCTATCTCAATCTTAACTATCAATGCAAGCTTAGGATTCATCTTACAGATCTTTTGTTTAATAGCTTAGCATCATGTTATAATACAATATTATGTGTTACAATCTTAGGATCAATACCAGGCATATCCGAATAATTCCAACCAAATACTTTGGAAAATTCATGTAAAAGATTGGACATATCTTCTTTTTCTTTAGTAATTAAACAATCACCTATAGGAATAACTTTTTCAGTACCATCTTTATCCATAGAAACTTCAACAGTCTTTCTGTTACGTAAATTACTGGAGTCTATGAGATTGGGTGATTGTGATGATTCTTTAGATTCTTCATTAGTAATGTTTATCAAATTATTAGATTTTCCAAAGTACGCATTAACATTTAAATGATAAGGTAGTCCTTGTTTATGATGATAGTGAAGAACATTGTCATAAACTCCCAAGAATTCAATTATTGCTTCATCTGCTGAAAAGGTATCTAAAGGAATATCTCCTAGAGGACAATTTGTGTCTATCATCTCAGGATATATGAAATTTGAGTGTTGATATTGTGTTTACATTAATACTAGGATGTTCTTAGGCTTTAGTTTCCATGAAATGATTACATCCAATGCCACTCAAGTAGTGTTATGAAGCAGCTTCTATAAGTACTCGAATTCCTTGTTGATTAATACCACAACCATTACTTACATAGTCATAATTCTTATAGAGAATCTGAAATCCTTGACCATAAAGAGAGGCCATTTCTCTAGAAGAAGGTAGAGCTTCATAGGTCTCATAATCTATAGTGTAAGTAAGAGTGTTATCTATGTTTCTTACCAATGAAACTTTAGGTTTCTGAGTAGAATTCTTAAATGAAATCGATGCAACATTTGAAGTTTCAGGATTAGGGTTATTAAGCTTGTATTCTCCCATAGAGGCAGGAGTAAAGTCTAATGAGCCCCAATCATCACCAAGGAATGCATTCGATTGTTGAGAATCTTGCAAAACATTATATATGGAAAGTGGAGTTGATGGATCAACCTTCGAGTTATTTAGAATTTTATGATGACCAACTTGTTTTCATATTTCAATATGTAAACAACTATCTAGTTCAGGATTAGCTTCAACATTATGAAGTTTATTTTTATGAATAAACTTGATTGAATGATGAAGGGTAGATGGAACTGTCTCCAATACATGAATCCAAGGTCTACAAAGAATCATGTTGTATGATTAGGAACTGGGCATGACATGAATCAAGGTAGATAAATTCACAAGCCTAACTTGTATAGGTAAATTTATAGTGCCTATAGACTATCTTCCAACATTATCAAAGCCACGAATGCTAATTCTATCCAGTTTAATCAAAGAAGTATCAATATTAATCTTATGTAACAAATTAATACCACAAACATTAAGAGTCAATCCATTATCAATAATAACTTGCTTGATCAATTTCTTGTTTATTGTAATGAAGATAATTAAAGGATCGTATTGATTTTGAACTTCAATAGAAGGCAATTCATGATGTTGAAACAAAATGTCTATTTTCGTTGTATGCATACAACCTAAAAGAGCTTCTACATCATTCGGCTTGATAGTAGGTGGTACAATTGCCTTTTGTAAAGATTCTTGGAGCATTCCATGGTATGTAGGTGAAGTTTGTATAAGTTTCCAAAGAGAAATCTTAGCAAGAGTAGCATGAATCTACCTAACAAGATCATAATCTTGACCAACTATATGTGTTAAATGAGGTGCTTAAGGAAGCATAGGTTGAGAATCTAGTATAGATATTGGAATGCTCAATTGTTGTTTACTTTGTTTGTTTTTTCATGTATTATATGTATGAGAAACCATAGTATGATTAGGTTGTTTTGATCTTTCTTGTTGACTTCAATGTGTTATTTGTTTAGCATAGTTATAGATGTAATCATGAGGTTGAGAAGAAGGTGGAAGACCTCTAATAGTGACTACTGGTTTAGATCATGGTTGAACCACATTTGAACACATGTTGACCACTATTTTCAGCTTCATAGGTTCTTCTTGAGGTTTAGGAACATAGATTGCATTTACTATTCTTTGAAACAATGATGGTTTAGGAGTCATAGTGGAATATTCAATTGAGATAAAGTCCTCAAGGGCTTCATATAACATATTGAAGTCATCACAACTAAATAACTCACCATACACATTAAAGTCTTGTAAAAAGTAATCCAACATTATGACATGATCTAGTTAACCCAAGACATAAATGTAAAGAAAGATAACATAACTTTGCAAAAAAGAAATAAGATATCACTATGCAAATCACAAAGTTATAATTTCAAACTCTTTTAATGAAAAGCTAAAGACTTCAATCAAGATTCAATGAATACACTTGTCATAAAAGAGGGTTTGTAATCTAAATGTTATTTTGGACATCAATCTATTTCAGATCTAATGTAAAAAGGATGCAAATTCTTTAAAGCATGGGTTCACCAAAATGTAATGTGGCAAAATTGGGAAAATGATAGTTTACATAAACTGAATCAAGCCCCTCTTTCACTCACATCACATTACGAGATAGGAACTGAGCTTTCTCACTATAAAGAACTAAGATACCAATTCCTATGACCATTTTTTGCTTATTGTGACTGAATAGATGCCTCAATTAGGTTTTTACAAGCTTCAAGCAATCAACTAGCATGAAACCCTAATTGCAAGGTATGTGGTAATAGACTAATTTCTAGCACAAATACTGACAAACAAATTATAGAAATGCAAAGCAGGGATCACAGAGAGTATGTATCTAAAAATTAAGGGCTTGTTAGTCTAGGGCACCCATCCCAGTGTCTCAAAAGTTTTCAACAGCTGAAATCTCCTATATCTAGTATTTGAGCATCTACAGAGGGTTCTAGATCTAGAATTAAATGCCCAGTTAGACTAGGGCACCCGCCCCACCCCAGTGTCCCAATTATTTTGCGATGCTCAAACTCAAAGTTCTGTGATGATTGTATCCACAATACCTATAGTTCTTTCGTTCCTTTTCACTGGATCTTTTTGAATATGACCTGCACATATAAAAGGAGGAGAAAGATGTTTGTGGCTATATAGGAGTTTGCCTCAGTCAAACCCCATCTTTCATATTTCTACCTCAACAATAGCCAATGATAAAGATTTGCAGATGTGTGTGCTCATAGATCATGTGTATATGCAGAAATGTAAAACCCTAGATGACTCAAGCATTAAGGAAAGATCAACACATTACTTCACTCAAGGAAACAACAACAACATCACCTCAAGGAGATGATAACAATGAAGGCTTGTAGAATAGGAAGGCAAGGCAACCGTATCCATGGAGGATTCCCAAGCTCAAGTTGGAGGCTTTAACCCTTCTCTTGATCATACAAAGAGCTTGACAAAACCGTAGGAAGAACAAGATAGACTCAAGATATTAATTCCTAATCTCCACCAAATATCTCCATGATAGAAAATATCAATAACTTCAAGAGATTCAACAAAGTGTTGATCTTCAATGGCAAAAGTGACAAAATTTTAACATAGTAAGCTTGCATGTAGATTATGTGTGATAAAATGATTTGCAATTCTCTTTAAATACCTAACCTTAGACATTCAAATATTTAAAATAATGTGCCAACATCGTGTGAAAACTAAAATTTGAAATCAAAATCCTGAGGTGCATGGCACAAGCCAACACCCCACCAAAACTCAAAACCCAGAAAAATATGGCTGGACTAGGGCCCGAGTGCCCATGTCCAGAGCCTAGTTTTTCCCTCAGGTCTACTTTAAGGAGGTTTAGAATGTCCAAAATCCAAACTCAGTTCTTAGGTTCAGTCAACAATTGCTTCAAAATATGACATTTCTTCAGTGAGATATGGGTCAATTAGGGTTTAGGTAGGCCAGAGACAAAAAGGGAAAGAGGACACCAAAGGGGAGGAGCTAAACTATGTGAAATTGTGCCATTCCATGCAGGAGGACAATTTTTGACATAACAAAAAAATTGTGTTGCATGATATTAGTTATCCAATTTGGCCCCTAACAATGTGAAATGCAACATCAATATTTTAATATGGCTCCTATCCAATATATAAATTTTAGTGCACCTAACTCATATCCTATGTACATTCTTATCCATTGTTTAGGAAATTGTTAAAGGGCCACATCATACGGTAAGATTTGGCTATTGAGATAGCCACCCAAGATTAAGAAATCCTAAAGGAAAGCACAAATGACATAGAAGATCAATAAGATGAAATAAAGTATATTCTAATCAAATCATGGAATAGAATGAATGAGATATAATATTACATGAGGTTAGTATATATAGGATACACTAGCAAGAGATGTGAATATACAACCAATGTTGGACAAAGGAGATGTAGTCACATGTGTGGATGACATCTCTACCAAACTAGGAAAGTATAAGTCACATAATGTAAGTAAAATCTACCCATGTAGATACCTACCTAATTAATCATACCTTATCCTAGGCACATATAATGCAATAAAGTAAATAAACTAAAGGCATTAAAATAAAATAACACACCAACACACCCTATAAGTGCATCTTAGGTGGGTATGTAGAGACAAATAATGGGTCTTGGCAAATGTGTATCCAAGAAACGTACCCATGTATAAAATAATCTTCCCTTGAAAAAGAAGAGAAGTTAAAATATTATAGGAAAAAGTTCACACCATGAGAGGATGAAGAGATAAGAGCTATGTAACTTCCCATGAAGAAATAGTGTCTTGCACTCTTAAGAGAGCTCACAAATAATGCAACTTTCTCTTAGTGAAGGTTTTGGTGAAGAGGTCTATAACTTGGTTTATTGTAGATAAATACCACAAATCAATGACCTACTTTTAAATAAGCTCCCTAATCTAGTACATTAAGGGTCTTGTTGTATTTTTTTAGCTAATGATTAATTGTGTTCTTCAAGGTCTAAATCACACTCTTCTTGTCACAAAATATGAGTGATGGAAAATGAAATGAGATGCCAAACTGGGTAAACATATTTTAAAGATAAAGAGCCTCAGTGGAAGCACTAACAAGCCCCAAATACTTAGTATTAGTTGAAGCCAAAGCAATAGCATTTTTTTTCTTTCTCTCCCAACAAATGGGGCTAGAATCAAATTGAATCAATAGCTAGATGTGGATGGATGATCATCAATATTTATAGAAAAATTATAATATATATCTAACCAAGTGTAAATCTATACCTATTGCATAGTGATTCCCATATCTATGGGTACCTTGTATAGTGAAGGATGTGTTTGATGACTTTAAAGTGAAGCTCATCTAGTTCTTGCATAAAGTATAAAAACATGCTAATTGCATAATGAGATGTCTTGGTGAGTGCAAGTTAGATAGTTGAGGCTACCAACACGATAATGATACAAAGTGGCATCAACATATGGAGTGGAACACCTAGCCTCAAGATTGACTCCAAATATAAAGAGAGTTATGGTAGGCTTACAATCAAGCATGTGAAACCAAGATAGAAGATTAGTAGCACACTTGGTCTAAGAAAGAGTGACCTAGAAAAATACTAAATGATCACTATCCCAAGAAGGTATAGAAAGAAACCCATGTTTGTGATGGAAAACCTATCATGCAAAGTATATTTGACTCTACCAATAATGGATAATTATGTCCCACTAATGATCAAGTCATCAAAATGGATAACTAAAAATCAGTGAGATTCATCCTATCTCAAGATATAGACATTCAAATCTAAGTGGAATCTTGAGAATATAATTAAGACAATAAAGGAGTCTATCTTGGAATGCCAATCCTAAGGGGCCTATTTAAGGCCATGGATAAAAAAATTAATCTACAAACTAATACAAAACCTTTTATGAACCCATCCAAATGCTCAATATAAACCTTTAATGAAATACTCACCATGTTAGAATGAGTGAGCAATGTAGTAAGAGTGGGTGAATGCATATAACTAAGATTGATGGTTGATCTTCCCCACTACAATCCAAGAATTATCCTCAAGATCCTAAATCATGTAAGAGTTGGCTAGATAGGAGCCACCCGAGATCTAGGACTTAATGAAAGCATAAGAGAGACAATATGAAATAATAATAATCTATTCTATCAATGAATGCAAGATTGTGTATGATACAATTCTTGTTGTTACAAGAGAGCCTTTCTTATAAAGACAAGGATGAAAGATAAGATGTTGTAGTCATGTGACAAGTGTCTTAATCCTATGACATGTGACAACTATAGCACATGGGGAGGATAAGACAACTATTAGACAACTATCAACAACTAGCAACAACTAGACACAACTAGGAACGACTAGAAATATTTAGAAGACTCACTAAGTCAACTTAACATGTGAATTATGTGGGAGAATATTATTTAACTAGTAAATAGTTTAATAATATGAATTAATCTCACCACAAGGGAAACAAGATAGAAAATATCCCTATTCACACTAACACCCTACTTAATTGCAACTTAGGGAGAAGTTGACTAATATATACAAAGATGCAATGATAAATGGGTCCCGGCTACTAGGCCATGTTAGGTACCCATGTACAAACAAGTCTCAAGTGGAGTAAAGGAGAAAACCTCAAGGGAAAAAACTCCTCTCCAAAAGTGAGAATGCATATAAACATGTACAAGTGATGGAATGATGGAAGAATCAACACCCCCCAAACACAACATACATCACATATATACAATTAATAGCCCCCCCATAAGAGAGAAAGAGTGAGACAAGATGTCCCCCCCATAATGAAGAAGCTCCTACACCAATGGTGAATGCTAGAAGAAGACCAAAGATGATCTAGAACCTGCAAACAACATGTCTTCCCTTGGGAAGAAACCAATCCACTGCTGCACAAAGAAACTCCAACTCCAAATGAAGAGATGAGGAAGGAAGTCTCATGAAATATGATGTCTCTGAAAGTTGATCATGTGTCTCCATGTGAATACCAAATGATACCACAATCAAATCAGGAGTCTCAGGCCTCAGTAATGAAAGTGATAATCCAAGATCAAGTGGAAACTAAAATTCATCAACCTCCCAAGACAATGATGTGTTGACAACAGTTGTCCTATGACTGTCATCAAAGATGAGAGAGAACCCCATGCCTTATCCTCCACTCTCGGTGGTCTCTACATATCACAGGCGACCTTCAAAATTTTTGGGCATGTTTAAACCGCCACCTAACCTTTCAAACTTCTTGGTGGCCCAAAAGCTACACCGTAGCTGATTTCAAATTACAACTCCCAGGCAGTCTCTGCCAAATCTCCATGATGGTTTACCAGATCAGGCAGGGAGATAAACCCCCCAGCAGCGAACTACCGGTGGTTATAAAAAATCACTAATGGTTAGCAATCTTTATCCCATCTGGCAATCTTTACCACTGGCTTTAACTCTTAGTAGTTATCTTTTCACCTTGGCTAGTGGCATCAAATGGAGGAGGTTTTGACTTGTCAACCAGTGAGTTAAGCAATATTCTGCCTAAATCTAGGAATATACCCTTGTAAGTGGTTTTAGCAAGAACATGCGGTTTCCACCCAGCGATAGGTGGTTTCGGACTAGTAGACGGGTGGTTTTCCATAACATCAATAGTTTATACGCCATTTCAAGGGTAGTTTAACCTTCTTCACAGGCAATTTTGCTCTCAGACAAAGCGGTTTTGATTCTATGATAGGTCGGTTTGCACCTACCCGAAGGTAGTTTTTGACTTGAAACCGTGGTTTTTACCAATCATCAGGCTGTTTCAGAGTTTTGATAGTGGTTTCCTGCCGCACACAAGTGGTCTTGACCTAGTCAAAGGATGATGTTGCCTGATAAGGTAGTTTTTTGACACACGAGGGTGGTTTTGATTTTTTGGCAAAATAGAGCATATTATGACGATTAGACTACTGATGTCAGCACTGCGTTAACAGTAACATCAGTAGGGGTCCCCTTTGGCCCCATTTTTAGCCCTAGGAGGGGATTTTTTTGGGAGCCATAAATTTTTGCCACGATATCAAAAATTGGCAAACGAGATATTGTTAAAAAGCTAGTTTCAAGT
This sequence comes from Cunninghamia lanceolata, assembly GCA_027924645.1. Lineage (NCBI taxonomy): Eukaryota > Viridiplantae > Streptophyta > Pinopsida > Cupressales > Cupressaceae > Cunninghamia > Cunninghamia lanceolata. The sequence goes on from BSBN01000465.1 coordinate 4,085,956, forward strand.
ACATCGTAGTGGTGTAGGTATTTTTCTGATATTCTACTACAAGTGAAAGATATAGTTGTTTGAAGCCAGATCTTGCATTTTTCACTCCCAAGCTCACAACTTTCACCCACTTTATTTAATTTTTTTCTTATAGGCATTGGAAAGGTAATTCTATGCTCAATAGTTCTTTCCATGCCATTTTTTCAGATTTTACTTTAGACATCAAATTGTCAGTTTGGAACACTTTGGCTACATATCACTCATTGGTTGGAAAAAGGTTAAAATTGGTGGTTGTTTTGGTTTGGAGAGCTTCAATTATAGTATTGATTCAATTTGTGCTTTGATATAGCTACTTGTGCTCTTCTTTTCCTCTATATCATGGATAAATCAAGGGTTCCATTGTTAACACCATATAACTATGTAACTTGGAGTCAACATGCATGGAATGCCCTCATGGAACTTGGACATTCTTTATATGTTGAAAACAAGATACTTGAACCCACAAATGATAAAGAAAAGATATTAAAGTGGATGATAAAACATTCTAAAGCTTTTAGATGTCTTCGTAGTTTCATTTCCCTAGATCTCTTGTTTCAGATTGCGGCATGTACAAATTCACATGATGCTTGGGATAAATTGAAAACATTGTATGGTACAAAAGATGAAGTTAAAGGCTATCAAATTGATAATGAATTGGTGAGCCTTGATCCTAAGAACATTAGCAACATCCAGGATTACATAACTAAGGTTAATGATCTAAGAGCACAATGTAAAGCACGTGGTATTGGAAAAAAAGACATCCAGTTGATCTATAATGTGTTGAATAAACTTAGTCCTAAATATGCAACTTTTGTTTCTAGCTTTCACACTCACAGGTTGACTATGGGATCTGTTTTCACTATGCCATCATTTGCATCCTTTACTGAGATGTTAATGCATGAGCAAAAAAAGTTTCTTTCTATGGATATCATTAAGCCATCATAGACTCATGCTTTGGTGGTTGCACAACCTAAGGAATAGAAAGTTTCAGGTTCTTCTAACAAGAAACAAAAGAAAGCTAAGAAAAATCCACAAACAGATCAAGCACAAAATTCACCTAAGAAGGAGAAGCCTACATGTGGTTATTGTAAGAAATCAGGGCATGATGAACATACTTGTTTTAAGAAACAAATTGACATGTTGATGCAACTTGTTCAAAAGAACAAACTTTCATCTCCTGATTCTTCTACTCCTTCTTCAGCATCTACACAGCCAATACTTTATGAATCTCATACAAGGAAAGCTAAGGAACCTAAACATAAAGGTAAATCACTTTGTGCAAGTACAAGTTCTACATTAGGTAAATGGCTTCTTGATTCAGGTGCTTCTCATCATATGGCTCCTTCTAGGGATATGTTTTCTTCATTTGAGCCATGTGATATGCCACCTATATTGATGGGTAATAACACATATATGAATGTAATTGGGAAGGGAACAATTGATATTAGTGAAGGTACTTTCAATGATGTACTTTGTGTACCTTCTTTGGCCAATAATCTTCTTTCCATATATCAAATTACTCATAGTGGCATAGGGAAGACAGTGGAGTTCACACCTAATTTGGAAACCACAAAGTTAATTTCTATTGGGGTGGTTGATCATGCATCTCGGCTATACACCTTTCATGGTTTCTCTCCTGATGATGATTTAGATTCATTGGCTAACATTCACACTCCTAGTGTGAATCATAAGTTAGAGAAGTTTGGTCACTCAAACCTTGGTATTCTTGCCTCTTCATTGGTTCTTGAGACTTGTGCTACACTACCATCTTCTCCACCTCCTGCTTCTTTAGAGTTCAGTACTTTAGTTTAGTAGGATACTTCTTGTCTTTCAGACACAACTTTGTGGGATGAGTACTTGACAGGTGTTTTAGATTTGTTTTATGAGTCTCACATTGATGATTTGGAGGACACATTTGATGAATTAATCTCACCGCAAGGGAAACAAGATAGAAAATATCCCTATTCACACTAATAAATCATAATTGAATTTAGAGTGAACTCATCCTTCTTTCAATTCTCAAGATGACATATTTGGTAGACAGAAAGAAGGTTGGTAGACAAATCAAGTACATGAATGACATCCTCAAATGAGCCTTTATCCATGTAAACTAAACATATATGAAGAATATTTGATGTTGTGTCATCATCTACAACATTATGTGGCATAGAACAAGGCTTTAAAGAAGAAAATTCTTCTCAATTAGAACCCATGTGGTGTGAAGCAATAGAGTCAACTATCCACTACTTAGAAGAGTCTACTAATCATCTAGTTTCATTCCTTTTCTCTTATCTAATTTTGAAGTAGTAGATGATCCCTATGAATAGGGATATGGTAGAGTAATGCAAGTCATCAATATACTTACCAAAACATTGAAGATCATTATGGTGAAATTTATTGCAAAATGGACAAGTTGGCCTATCTTTCTTTTAAAAATCCCCTTTCTTTGAAAATGATTGTGATTCTACTTGTGAATCAAATGAATACTATATTCTATCCTCTCATGTCTTGTGCTTAGATTGTTACTATGATTTCTTGTTGGGATTACTAGACCCATTTTGAGTCTTTTTTTTATCAACCATGAAGGATTTTGACTTAAATGTCTTGAGAAGACCTATTATGCTAACTTTTTATGTTCATGCATTAGCAATTTTTAAAATGAATCATATATAGGCATAGTATATGTTTCTCCCATAGTTTGTTAATGAGATTGAAATATAGAAACAAATGCAACGTGTTTAGGACCAAGTTTATCTAGTACATTGAAAATCAATTATACATTATACTTATCAATATCAATATCAAAATCTTTGAGTTGTGCTCTTAGATCATTGATATTAGTTACATAATCTTGAATATTGTCAAAACTTTTGGCATCATAGTTTATGAGATCATTATATATTTCATACCCCCTAATCTCATCAATTTTGTAAGAACTACTATAGAATTATATGATACCGTGTATGTTTTGTTCGTGGAGATAGAAAACCAATATCAAGGAGATTCAATAAAAGCACAAAAGAAACCTAAAATATGAAAGAATAGTTTTATTGTATCAAAGGTTACAAACAAAAGATGAGAGTATTTACAAGATTACATGAGGTGGGTATATATGATATTTCACCAATAGTTGTGAATGTGCAACCAATGTGGCATAAGTGAAATGTACTCACATGTGTGTAGTACAAATCCCCCAAATAAGAAAGTACAAGTTACATGTACAACTACAACCTAACTAAGTAGATACAAGTACCTAAGCAAGCTTATCCTATCATAGGTGAAAATATGCAAAAATGTAAATAACTAAATGTATTAAGATAAATATGTACCAACAAATCTGACCACAAAATTTTCCAAGTTTGTCTCATGCCTCTTTAGGTGTTGTACACTTTTCAATGTGAAAAATAAGGTCAAGAAGAACAAGTGTAGATAAATATCTAGTTGATTTAGTATGTTCAATGAGCCATTCCATCTTTTCTTTAGGATCTATCAGTTTTAGAAAAGATTATAATATAAAAGGGATATAACTTGCACTCATTAAAGCATTCCATATGTTTTATTTTGATGTTTAATATTTTTAAGTGAGTTAGGTGAGGGATCTTAGGATGACCCATGATAGTATTAGAAGAGCACAAATGAAACTCAAAGTACATAAAGTGAGCATAATCACATAAAGACACACACCCAAATTACTCAATAAAAGAAGCCTTTGTAAAATAATTTGATTGTGGCACTTTTTATTTAGTGTGTTTATAATTGCCACTTGCCTAAAATGTAAAGTGGACTTGATTTCAATGCTTTTAAAAATGCCCTAATTAGGCTATAATGCTAAAAACAAAATTTTAGTTCACATTGAGTACAAATTGTTAGGATTAAGGTTCCTTTAACCCTGTAAATTCTATGCCATTTAAAATGTTTTGACATCCTTGTTGACGTGTCTAGGTACCTAGGATGATACTAGAAAATAAGGGATGAAGGGTTCATAAGGGATGAAGAGTATCATTGTTAATTAATTTTTGTCACAAGTTAGAATTTAATACTACCAATGAAACCCTTTATCCCTTATGAACTCTATCCACAACAAACTAGCCATTTTGTTGGTGTTCACAACCATGGCTCCACTCTACTAGTGTTGACACTCAAAACTAAGATTGAGAAACAAAACAATCGTAAGTAAGGATGTAAGGATCATCAATAGAAAAATGGATGGTTAGAGACCAAGTGATATGATAGGTCACCTCCTCTTCTTCTTAAAGTATTGATAAACTTTAGAGGGTGTTTCCTTAAGGCCTTATTAAGATAACTAAAGAGAAATGAAAGATTACACCACAAGTCTTGATGAGCCATGCCCTATGATAGTCATGAACAGACCCATTAGACCTCACATTAAGTAAATTAAAGTCAAATTTGTCCATGAAACAAATGATAGTAAAAAAAATATTATGCCACAATACATGAATCCCCTTAACCTTGCAAACAATATGCAAACTTGGAAATCACTCCAAAATAACTCTCTAAAAGTTTATTTAGTTATAGGGTCACAAAAGATTAAACACGATTGAAATCATTGAGTCACAATAGAGGGTAGGTCAATGAAATGAATTAAAATAAACATATAAACATGTCCTTCAAAATATTTGTTAAGGTGTGGTAGAGGAATAAGTAGTTGAAGGTTGGTGCCTTGGTCATATAGGAAAATTAATCAAACATAGCCCTAAACATAATTATATGCATGTCTAATATATGAGAATAAGGTATACACCTAAACGCCATAAGTGTGGCTCTTTGATTGAAAGGTGCTACCCCATATATGAACAAAAAAATCATTGAATCTAACATACTTTAATTATCCACAAGAAAACAAGATAAGCCCATATGTTTTACTAACATGATCTATGTGTTGATGGTTGTTATTTCTTGCACCTAGGAATTGAATTTTTGACATAGGATACCACCAAAGTGATGGGAAATCCTATGATTGTGGGACTCATTTTGTGAATCATAGGATAACCTCTAGGATTTTAGAAGTTGGATCTTCTTAAGGTTCTCATTAATTCCTTCAAAATGCTAAGGGGAGGAAAGAGAAAAGATAAAATTAAACGGAAATATATAGGTGATACAGTAGAAAATAAGACTTGTATTGATGCGACAAAGGCACAGTGCATCCATGTTTAACTTACAATATTAACTCATGGATGCCAAGAGCTCAAAGGAGCATGATTTCAGACCACTTACTAACATCATCCATTGAAACTAAAAACAAAGGCATACATCAATATCTTAAATTCAAAAGAAAGAGTCAGTAGGCACATAAATAAGCACAGGGTGTCACTTCTTCTTCATTGGTGAACAAAGAACAAGTTACAAAAGGATCAGAGGTGTAGTGTCATACAAATTGTGCCCACCCATAATTTCATGCTTTATTTGGCACTTTCTTTAGTGTCCACTCCCTTAGTGTGCTTTCCAAATGTTGCTTCAACCTTTTTCTTCTTGTCCTATCCAAAAATTGTAAAAGTGCCTTAGCCTTGGCAGTGCCCTAAGTAATCTGAACCTTTTTTAAACTGAAGTTGCATTGACCAAAGCACTAAGTGTGGACATCTATGCCAAGTGTGGACATCCTGATATTGTCTTTCAGTTTTCCACCATTTTTAGAAGGTGCATTTTTACTTGAGTGGCATTCCTAGATTTTCCTAATGTCTATCCACACCCAAGCAACTCCTTTCCTAGATTTTTGGCCTCTTGCCTCTTCTATAAAACTTTGTCACTTTTCCATTCAAAACATCAAAATCTTTTCATAGCAAAGATCTATCAAAATTATTGCTCACTACCATCTTGCTTGTATTTTCTTGCTCATTATTTGTTGTAGGTTATGATGTGATATACTTTTGTATCTTGTGATATCTAAAAGGCTCTCGTTTGAGATTTCTATCCTTTGGAATAAATTTCCATTTTGTTCACTTATGCGATAATGTTCTAGCGAGATCCTTGTAATCTCTTTCTCAACCTTTTTGTCAATTCATCTAGATTAGCATTTATCTTACTATTGAATCTCATTTCTTTATTTATTCACTTATCAATATTGCACTATTGTTTTGTCACTGATCACCACAATTCTAGATGCACTTCGAATTTAGAGCACACACTATTTTATCAATATATCAATCTTTGACTGTCATTGAGGTGGAAACACCAAAAATGGGATTTGACTAAGGCAAACCTCCATACAACCCAACCTTTATTCTCTGTTTTTGTTTTTAGGTTGTGAAAGAAAAGATCTCAAATGCATGAACATTATCATTCATTTTCCTCTTCTTTGGCGATTTCATTATATCATTCTCATCTTATTATTTCTATCTATTTTCTTTATTTATCATTTTATGTAGTAATTATTCTATTTGTTGTCAATAGGAAGTCATTGAAATCCATGTGGAGCTGTATAGATACAGGTTTTGGGTTTTCTATTCCATATAGACTATAGTGCTAAGAATAGACATCCACACCATGTGATGTCATCCTAGGTAGTAAGGTTGTTGGCTCAGTGCCAGGTTCCTCTTGATCTATTATTTTCATCTCTACATCTATTTTTGTGATTTAGTCTATCAATATCTGTATTTCCTTTGTTTTATCTTGTCTTACTTAGTTTTAGTTAATAATATTTGGTTATTTCAATTTCAATTGCAACAAAGGGATAGAGCCCAAATATTCTTGCTCTTCCTGAGTGGATAATAGCAAGATAGACATCTTCGATGGCTAGTACCCTTTTGTGTAATAGGAATTTTTATGATTAAATATAGTTTAGTTAAAGTTACTTTACTTATAACACAAGAGGCATAGTCATAAAATATTCAATCTTCCCTTGAAGAGAATACACAAAGGCTCGAAAGATTATTAATTCTTCTTCTACAATCTAGGAATTGGCTCAATGAATAAACATTTCTCAATCTCATTTAAAATGGCCCATGGCACTATAAATAGCATCCTAACCACCTTAACATACTACACTAGATGGGAATTATCTACTGCAATTACTTTTGGTAGGCACAACATTGAATTGCCCTAATTGTTTAGTCCTTTCAATGGTGAATCTTGATGGCACTAGACTATAGTGTTGAAGTCTTACAAAAACCTCTAGATATTCAACCACTGCCTTTGATGTTTTATTATGTCATTAAGACCTAAGTTATGTCTCATTGATTATTATGTGTCTTCTTAGCTATCTTGAAAGGTCCTTCATAATTCTCCATTGTCAGATCCCCTGTACTCATGATTCGATGGCTACATAGCACTTTCAATCTTATTGAAATCCTTTCATTCTACTTGCCATGTGGCTTCATGGTGCTTTGTTTGGGGGTTTTGAAGCATCCTTTCATGGAGAAGTGTGAACATGACACATGGCAACATTGGAATAGGTGTGTTTTATGGTACATCTTAATTTATGTGTTTAGCCACATTAGATATTTATTTGGGTGCCACTTGTAACTATTATATGTAACATTGGGTTAATTATTTTATGTGTGTGGGACACATCAAATTATTTAATTATTTATTTGGGAAATCATTTAATATTGGGCATAAAGTGAAAAATTAGTTGCAAATATTAAATCAGGGGTCAATGGTTTCAAGTGTATCCATGGTTTTGAACACATGGTTTTCTCCATACTACATCTTGTATTTGTGTGAGCTTGATTCCATAAAAGCAAGCACATGGTTAGTAGTTGGGGTTGGTTGTTGGTTGTTTTGGCTATAGGCTATGAGAAGTTGTCATTGTATTGAGCATCTCTTATAGGTTGCATGTGTTAGGGTTTGAAGCATGGCATGGGATGTGTGGTTACATGCTTGTTCACATGGATTGCATGTGGAGAGTTTGATGATTTAGAAGTATTCATGGAGGCCATGTATTGTAATGTTTATTGCTGAATAATATAATGGATATGGATGCTAGGTGTTTCCCTCATAGAGGGTTTTCCAAGGGTATATCTTGTGTCATTTTGATGAAAATTTTCTTATTCTTTTGCTTGTGGATTTCTAAACACTATATTTGCATATTAATCTCTCATAGGGTTATGAGGAAAATGCATTTATGGTTGTATATTTCTAACATTTGGTATTAGAGCTTGGTGTCTACATTATGGGAGGATAGACCTATTTTAATAACCCTTTCTATGAGTAGATTTTGTGTATAGTGGAATCCATGGACTTGCAAGTTAAGGATGATAGAATTTTAAGGGTTACAAGGTTGTTTACAGACTTGGGTTATTGCAGATCTAGGGTTTCATGCATTGAACACAATGGGGTGCTGGGAGCGGGGGGTGAATCAGTACACTTAAAAACTTTACTTGAAGATTTTTTGATAAAATTGAATAACTTTGAAAACATGAAGGAAAACATGCAGTACAGGAATCAACACATGACACTAGAGATTTTACGTGGAAAACCCTATAATAGGGAAAAACCATGGTGAGAATTAGCTCACAATATATTATGCTCACTACAAAAGTATTACAACTTTGTTTTAGGGATTCAAACCAAGGAAGCTACTATTCCCTGATTTACAATTTTGATTTAGGGTTATAACCCAACGAAGCTACTACTTCCTGATTACTCAGCTCATTGCTATTACAATTATAATTTAGAAATAAGGACTGCTATGAATGACACATATGTTGTATGCTGGTGGTGTAGTCCGCTATTCTTGTTCAATATCTGCCCTCAAATTGATTCTGTACATTTCATATCTTCTTTTTCTATGCTATGTTCTTATTCAGCTTAATTTTCTTTCAAATGAATTATATCTTGTATATATATCCTCTGTAAGATCTTGAAACATTGATTAGGTTGGCAGGAAGAATAATACAGAGTGTAACGTGTAGCTTATCACCAGTCAGCCATAACACATGTAAAATGAAAGAAAAGTTTTTTGCAGACCTTAGGGCCTTATGAAAAACATCAAGACACATCATTCCATACCTTCCAGACTTTGAGAAACTAGTTAGGAGCCTCCACATACAATATGTACTTTACCAGTCAGCTCATACTGCTTGATACTATTAGCTGTTCATCTTTCAACTACCAAGGAGAAACCAAAAAAATAATGCAGACCAAGGATTCAATCATATAGCAACTCAAAAACATCCATACACCTTTCTAGAGAGGTATCATACCAAACTATGTATCCACAAGACAAGAAAAAAAATCATTCTGTAGAGAACAGAGTCTTCATGACCTTATATGATGCTTTATAACCCAAAGTGTGATATTGCAGTGAAGTCTAGGGTCTGAAAACTTTTAGAAATGATCATAAATATCAATAGATGCTACTCATCAAATCCACACACTGCTGTCTAAATTTTCTGGAGGAATTCAAGAATGGCTTAAGTACTTGGAGTTCTGGAAGGCAGTTATACTTACAACTTTACTTACAACTATGACATTTTGATGCGGTACCAGAAAATGAGAATTATCTATATGTGGATCATATCTGATATGTCTTGGACCATATACCACCTCCACACAAGCTTTGATAATAGATTTATACATGTTTCATCTTTTGAAGAACTTAACTTTTATATTTAGGCTCCGCGATACAGTGTGATGCCTTCGTCACTTGAGTAATGTCTCTATAGACCAAAAGAACACTTAAAACTTCATCATAGCATATGACATACTAATCTTAGTCATTCCTTAGAGCCACATGACAAACAAATCTCTTCCGGAGGAGTGCATAGCATTCCATTGTCTCCCAATATTGTTATGCTCTATCTGGGTGATGGCCAATGCACTAACCTTTGTCACTTTTCATGCTGAGTAAGTAAGAGGCTGAAACCTTTAATATATCATTTCAATTCATGTTAGAAGCTATCATTATAACCACATGGCCAAATCTTTCTTTGTGGAGAAATGCAAACCAATTCAAGTTGACTTCGCCTTAGGTTTTGCTCTGAGAATTCCTTAGACACTTTTGTACTTCTTACCCTTGAGTGTAGTACTCCCAATTGATGAGATATGTAAGTATATATGTAGAAATCATGCAAGGAAAGGGTCATTTACCTCTGCATCATGCTCAAGACCAAAAATGGTCCATACTTAGATTATTTTACTTTCTTTCAGGTTGATGTATCTTAACCATCCTGACTATAAGTTTGTTTGTACATTTCCATTTGTTATGTTGACATCAATGACAACACATATAGACAACAATCTCCCCCTTTGTCATTTATTGCAACATATGCTTGTCCTTAGACTCTCTCCCCCTTTGACATCAAGGACAAAGGGATTGATAACCTTTGTATCAATCCAAAAACTATATGTACTCTCCCTTACAAAAGATATCTAGATTATCCTGCCCCCTACTATATGATTTAGTTACAAAAATTGTACCCTTGAAAACCAACATCGTACCACCACTCTACTTATTGGTGGAGGGCACCAAGGAGCAGTTTGATTCCTACAAGTATTTTGATAGCATCTTTGATAAGTTGAGTTTTTGTTTGATGTGTTTTGTAATAAGGATTTTCATAGACATATTGGAAGGTCTATTCTTGTGTGGTTAAGAGGTCTCGGTAACTTTATAAACCTCATATCCTTCTTAGTCCACTTGGACCTAGTTATGCCACTTAGGCCTAGTAGGTCTAATATTGGCTTTTTGAGTTTGTTTGGGTTGTTCTAGTGTTTTAGCATGGTCTAGGGAGTATGATGGTGGTTTGATTCAATTAGACAAGCAAAACAAATCACCATCCCTTTGAAAATGCAAAACTCCATAGTGTAAAAGGCTGCCAATAGTGTCAATGACACATTGGCTGATTACAACATAGTTTGGGTGGTTGAATCTACTTTTGGAAGTTAGACACTAACTTGGATCAGTTAAACACAATTGTATTTCACTCTTGTATGGCAGAGGACATTTGGTACAGAGTTTTGGGGCATTGAAACTACAGAAAACAACAAATTTTCCTACTTTTCTCGCTGTGTATAAACTGTACGGACTTGTCACGTGTGCAAATGTCATTTTTATGAAAGTGCTTGGAGTCAAGGTTCCAATGAAACTAGTTTGAGGTCTTGAAGTGGTTGGGATCAAAAGTTATTGATTTTTCTTTCACAACTGGTCTAGAAACCCTGTTTTCTAGGGTTTGGCATAGAAATCCGGAACTAGAATGCATTCCCACTGGTGAAAATTCACAAAAAATGGTGAAATTCAAGCTAGTGATGTGTATTAGAGGATTCTAAAAGAATTTGGATGGGAGATGTTGTTTTCAAATTTTAAGATGATGCCCTAGGTCAAGTATTTCCTTGTATTTGACCAAATTCATGCTATTTGAGGTTGTAGATGACAGAATCTTGGTAGGGTGACTGAATAAATGATGGCTTTGTGTTTTTTGGGGATGGTAGAGTCATTCCAAGTTCCTACCCCTAGTCTATGCACCCAATTTTGAGCACCTACTTTGTAACCTAGCCTAAATTGATCAATTAGGCCTAGAGACCTAATGAGTGTTATGGATTGCTGGAGTAGAGTTGGAATTGAAGACTTGGAAGTTTGATAGGGTCCCATAAAGGGTATCTAAAACCATCATTTTTTTGCCTAGTCATTTGGGATTTTGTCAAGTTGTGTGAAGAAAACCTAGTTTGGAGGACTAGTAGCCTTACTAGTCAAGGTATAGGTTGGAGAGTTTTGGGAAGTTGGTGATCAAACCAAGTGTTGGTAAGGTGTTTTCAGACCTGCATGAAGGTGTAGACATAGCCTTGAGAGTTGGACAAGAGCCTAAGTAACAAATCCTTCATTTACCCTTGAATGTACGTTTGATATGGTGTTGGATTGAAGAAGTGAAGTGGGTGAGTGGGCTAAGGAGAACAAACTTATCTTGTGTTGATCCCTTCCCTTGTGTCACTCTACATCAGGTGGTATCAGAGCCATCAAAGAGATGGGAGATAGAGAAGAAGAGGAGGAAATTCCTTCAAAGGTGTCAAATGTCGAATTGGAAAAGATAGTGAGAGAGCAAGCAGCCAAGAACAGAAGGATGGAGGCTGAGATAGAAAAGTTGAAGAAAGACAAAGACAAGAAGAAGAAATTAGAGATCATCTTAGATTCAGATGAAGAGGATCAAGATGAAGAAAAAGAAGTGCCAATGGAAGAGCCATAAGGATGCATGTCAGAGAGATAATTCCTAGATGCACTTGGAAAGTTGAGTAGGAAGGACACTAAGGCAGACTTACCTATGTTCCCTGGTAAGATGAACCCAGAGGAGTGCCTTGATTAGATTGAGGCAATGGAGAACTACTTTGAATATGAAGAAGTGGCAGATAATTAGAAAGTTAGGATTGCCAAGTCAAGAATGAAAGGGCCAGCCTTGAGTTGGTGGAATTTTATTCAAAATGAGAGGATAGAAGATGATAGGAATCCTATCTCTACATGGAGGAAGATGGTACTTGAAATCAAGAAGCAATTTGTCCCTAAAGATTATGAGGTCAACTTGAACAAGAAGTTGCACAACTTGAGACAGAAGGACATGGACGTGAACACCTACACAGAGGAGTTCCACAAGGTGACATTGAAAGCCAAGATGCCTAAGAATGAAAAATAGAAGCTTGCAAGGTATCTCAATGGCCTTAAGTTCTCCATTCAAGATGAATTAACTCTCTTTAACCCAGAAACAGTCCATAAATGTTTTCAAATGGCATTGAGAATTAAGGATAAACAAAGAAGAAAAGGTGATTCGTATAGCAGCAGCAAAGGTAGAGGAAATTAGAACTTTAGGGGTAGAGCCAGATTTCAAAACAGAGATAATTTCTCTAGACTCCAAGGTGGTGGATCACAAGAAGGCATCAAAGGGTAGGCTGATAAAAATAGTGCAAATCAGGGTTAGTTTAGAGGGAGAGGTAATGGCAAAGGAAGAAGTGGGGGCAGAGGTCCAAGTGTGTTCACTAGAAGGTGTTTCTCTTGCAATCAGATTGGACATCAGTCCTTTAGATGCCTGGAGAAGATTGAAAACACTGCTGCAAATCAAAAAGAGAAGAGTGCAACTCCTTCAAGAAGAGGACTGTCAAAGCACCACAAGTTATCAAATAGCCTCTTCCAAGTCTGTAGCACCTGAGAGTGGAGTGTGCATCATGTTTAACATGTCACTCATCATGCTAGCCATCAAGGAGCAGCCCCAAAGAAACAACTTGTTCAGAACCACTTGCAAGGTGAAGGGAAAAGTTTGCAAGGTAATAGTAGATTCAAGTTCTTCTAAAAATTTGGCTTCTAATGAAATGGTGACTAAGTTAGGATTGGAAAGAATGCCTCATCCTAACCCCTATAGAGTCTTTTGGCTAACCAAGGAACAACAAATTGTAGTAAAAGAGCAATGTTGGGTTGAATTCAAGATAGGTGAATATCATGATAAGGTTCTTTGTGAGATAGTGGATATGGATGCATGCCACCTTCTTCTTGGAAGGCCTTGGCAACATGACACAAGTGCCCAACATGATGGTAAGAAAAATGTGATTTATTTGTCCAAAAATGGTGAAAAGTTTACAATGACTCCTTTGATTGATGATTGCAAAGAGAAGGTCATTTCTAGTTTAGTTATTTTGGTAGGTGAAAAAGAGTTTTTGGCTAACCTTAAGGAAGAGAAAGTGCCATGTTTTGCAATAGTACTCAAACCCAAGGATGTGAGTCCCAAGAAGGCCAAAGTGCAGCAACCTCGTAGGAGGATTGGACCAAAGGAAGTGGAAGAACTGTTGGAAAGGTTTCATGATGTGATAGCCGATGAGAGTAAGGATGCTCTTCCACCAAAGAGGGAGATTAGTCATTGCATTGATCTCATCCCTGGATCCACCCTACCAAACCAAGTAGCCTACAAGTTGACTCCAGAGCAAAATGCTGAAGTGGCAAGACAAATCCAAGACTTGTTGGATAGAGGGCTTATCAGGAGGAGTCTTAGCCCATGTACAGTACCTGCAGTTCTTGCACCCAAGAAGGAAGGAACATGGAGACTATGAACTGATTCTAAGGCCATCAACAAGATCACTATCAGGTATAGATTTCTAATGCCTAGAATAGAAGATTTAATGGATTGCTTGGGTAGGGCTAAGTACTTTACCAAGATATATCTAAAAAGTGGTTATCACCAAATCAGGATAAGGGAGGGGGATGAGTGGAAAACCACCTTCAAAACTAATGAAGGACTATTTGAATGGGTTGTCATGCCTTTCGGCTTGTCAAACGTACCAAGCACCTTCATGAGATTGATGAATGAAGTGCTAAAACCTTTCCTTAACAAGTTTATTGTTGTGTATTTGGATGATATACTAATTTTTAGTGACAGCAAGGAAGACCACATAAGGCATATCCATCAAGTGCTCAGGAGGCTTCAAGAGGAGAAGTTGAGAATCAATCTTGACAAATGTGTCTTCCTACAAGAAGAGTTGATATTCTTGGGGTTTGTCATCTCCAAGGGCAGCCTAAAAATGGATCCAAGTAAGGTTGAAGCCATTCTTAATTGGCCCACACCTACAACAGCCTCAGAGGTAAGAAGTTTCCATGGTTTGTGTAGCTTTTATAGAAAGTTCATTAAGGGGTTTAGTGGTATTTATGCTCCACTTGTTGACACTATAAAAAGAGGCAAGAAATGTGTGTTTGTATGGACAAATGAGGCCAATCAAGCCTTTGAACTATTAAAGAAAAAAATATCAGAAAAACCAGTCCTAGTGCTACCTAATTTTTTACAAGGTCTTTGTGGTAGAGTGTGATGTAAGTAAGAGGGTTGTTGGGGGAGTCCTAAGTCAAGATGGGAGTCCTGTAGCATTCTTTAGTGAGAAGTTAAATGAGGCAAAACAAAACTACTCCACCTATGATCTAGAGTTATATACCATGGTTCAGTCATTGAGGAAATGGAGACGCTACTTATTGCCAAAGGAATTTATAGTTTTTACTGACAACCATGCATTAAGTTTCTTGAACAGGTAGCAGAAGTTGAATCACAGACATGTCAAGTGGATGGAGTACATCCAAGCATACACTTTCTCCATAAAACACAAGAAAGGAGTGGCCAATAAGGTAGCCGATGCCTTAAGTAGGAGGAATCTTGTTGTGCAGACCATACAGTTGGAAAGTACAGGTATTCATGCCATCAAAGATTAGTATGTAGTAGATGAAGACTTCAAAGAGCCATACCTATCTTGCAAGGCCATGACAGGAAGGTATAACACTAATTTTTCTGATTTTTTGTTACAATATGGATATCTTTTCAAGGGTAGCATGTTGTGTATCCCAAGAGGGTCTATTAGAGAGAATATAATTAGGGAAAAGCATTGTGGCAGCATGTGAGGTCACTTTGGTATTGATAAGACCCTAGAATTGGTTAGGAGGTACTATTTTTAGCCAAAATTGCCAACTGATGTAAGGAAGTTTGTTGAAACTTGTCAAATTTTCCAAAGAGAAAAGGGGCATACATCAAATGCAGGTTTATACACTCCTCTACCTTTTCCTTCAAAGCCTTGGGATTCCATAAGCATGGACTTTGTACTTGGTTTGCCTAGGACCAAGAATGGACATGATAGCATTTTTGTGGTTGTAGATAGGTTCTCCAAAATGGCTCACTTCATCCCTTGTAAAACCACACATGATGCCTCACACATAGAAGGTCTTTTCTTCAAGGAAATAGTCAGATTACATGGTTTACCTTTATCAATCATCTCAGACAGAGACCGCAAGTTCATAGGACACTTCTGGAGGACACTTTGGAAGAGACTAGGTACAAATTTGTCCTTATCATCTGCCTATCACCCTCAGTCTGATGGACAAATAGAGGTGATTAATAGGTCACTTGGCAACCTCCTAAGATGCCTAACAAAGGAGTAGGGTGCTAGTTGGGATTCCATTTTGGCTCAAGTAGAGTTCTCATACAATGACACTGTCAATAGAAGCATCGGCCTGTCTCCTTTCCACATTGTTTATGGCAGTCACCCAAGGGGCATTTTGGAACTTAGGGAGGTTAAAGGACTAGAAAACAGCAATGCATTGGCTAAAGACTTCATTCATGTCATGAAATATGTCCATGAACAAGTACAACAGAAATTGTTGTCCACTTCTCAGAAGTACAAACAATTGGCTAACAGGAAAAGAAGGGGATTTGGTAATGGTCCATCTGAAGAAGGAGAGGCTCCCTTAATGGGCCTTGTGAAGTGCTCAAGAAATGTGGAGAAAATGCCTACAAAATCAGACTTTCAGATGGCATTACTTTGTCTCCAATTTTTAATGTTTCAAACCTTTATCCCTATAAAGGAACTGATCCTCAGACTATTGTTGAAGAAGATTAAACTGATTAGACACTCCAGGAACTCATGCCTTCATCTCCTAATCAGATTGAGTGCATTTTGGACAAGAGGATTGCAAAACAAACTAGAAGGCACACCTATCATGACTATTTGGTGAAGCAGCTACACAAACCTCAGGAGGATGCCACTTGGATGAGTAGAGTAGCCATTGAGAAGGTAGATTTCACATTTGACACCATTCTAACTCAAGAGACTTGAGTTCTATTTGACAGTGGGTGTATGGTGTAGGGCACCTAGGAGAAGTTTGATCCCTACAAGCATTTTGATAGCATCTTTGATAAGTTGAGTTTTTCTTTGATGTGTTTTGTAACAACGCTTTTCATAACCTTGTTGGAAGGTCTATTCTTGTATGGTCAAGAGGTCTAGGGTAAATTTATAAACCTCATATCCTTCTTAGTCCACTTGGACCTAATTGTGCCACTTAGGCCTAGTAGGTCTAATATTGGCTTTTTGAGTTTGTTTGGGTTGTTCTAGTGTTTTAGCATGGTCTAGGGAGGATGATGGTGGTTTGATTCAATTAGACAAGCAAAACAAATTACCATCCCTTTGAAAATCAAAACTCCATAGTGTAAAAGGCTGCCAATAGTGTTAATGACACATTGTCCGATTACAATTTAGTTTGGGCAGTTGAATCTACTTTTGGAAGTTAGACACCAACTTGGATAGATTAAACATAATTGTATTTCACTCCTGTATGGCAGAGGACATTTGGTACAGAGTTTTGGGGCATTGAAACTACAGAAAACAATAAATTTTCCTACTTTTCTCGCTGTGTATAAACTGTACGGACTTGTCACATGTGCAAATGTCATTTTTATGAAAGTGCTTGGAGTCAAGGTTCCAATGAAACTAGTTTGAGGTCTTGAAGTGGTTGGGATCAAAAGTTATTGATTTTTCTTTCACAACTGGTCTAGAAACCTTGTTTTCTAGGGTTTGGCATAGAAATCTGGCCCTAGAATGCATTCCCACTGGTGAAAATTCACAAAAATTGGTGAAATGCAAGCTAGGGATGTGTATTATAGGATTCCAAAAGCATTTGGCTAGGAGATGTTGTTTTTGAATTTTAAGATGATGCCCTAGGTCAAGTATTTCCTTGTATTTGACCAAATTCATGCTATTTGAGGTTGTAGATGATAGAATCTTGGTAGGGTGACTGAATAAATGATGGTTTTGTATTGTTTGGGGATGGTAGAGTCATTCCAAGTTCCTACCCCTAGTCTATGCACCCAATTTTGAGCACTTGCTTTGTAACCTAGCCTAAATTGATCAATTAGGCCTAAAGACCTAATGAGTGTTCTGGATTGCTAGAGTAGAGTTGGAACAGGAGACTTGGGAGTTTGATAGGGTCCCATAAAGGGTATCTAAAACCATATTTTTTTGCCTAGTCATTTGGGATTTTGTCAAGTTGTGTGAAGAAAACCTAGTTTGGAGGGCTAGTAGCCTTACTAGTCAAGGTATAGGTTGGAGAGTTCTGGGATGTTGGTGATCAAACCAAGTGTTAGTAAGGTGTTTTCAGACCTACATGAAGGTGTAGACATAGCCTTGAGAGTTAGACAAGAGCCTAAGTAACAAATCCTTCATTTACCCTTGAATTTGCCTTTGATGGTGTTGGATTGAAGAAGTGAAGTGGGTGAGTGGGCTAAGGAGAACAAACTTATCTTGTGTTGATCCCTTCCCTTGTGTCACTCTCCATAACTTATTATCTATGCACTATTATGTACAAAAAAATTGTTCTAACATCTAACTTGGATGGGATAATGGCTTTGTAAATTACCTTGAGTTATTGAACTGTTGTGGTCCAGATGACAAACTCTAAGGCAAGCGTTTAGTAGTTAAAAAGGGGGGAAATGTTTTGGTTTAGATCTCAAAAGAAAATCCTCCCTTCTCACCAAACATTCAAGGGCATATCAACTGAGTTGAATCTCCACTAAGCGAGAGCAATCACCTATCAGGTTGTGCTACCACTTGGAATGATGCAGAAGTTCAGATGTATCAAACAATATCTCAATTTAATGCTCAATTACTCTTAAAACCCTAAATATACAAAATAGTAAGTAAATCAATGAATTATGACAAATCCTTTTAGACTAAGATGAGGGACAGAGACTATTAACTCACTATTTTTTAAAATCCAGAATGCGAAATAGTCAAGGACACTGGCACTAGCACCCTCGTACAAGGTATAGTTTTCATCATAGAATTTGAATCTCCTTCCAAGACTGATCTACATTGTATCTTTCATTTCTGACTTGGACAAGATGGAGGACACTAGCACTAGAGCCCTTGTCTTGAACTATTCACCTTTGTCCTCTTTATTTCAGATCCTGAATCCTTAACCTCCTTTCTACAACTCCACTCCATGAAACTCGGTACCTGTAACCTGCAATCACAAAGGAGTGTGGGAGAGGGTTGTGGTGTTTAGAGGCTTGCCTCGGTCAAGCACCAGAGAGACATTCAAGTCTTCCAAACACCATTATGAGATAAGAGTGCGTATCCCTGTGGGATAGAGGCAAAATCCAAATGATAAATGATCAAAAACACAATAGATATCACCTTGAAGTGTATATCTCATGGAAGGAAGATGCTCTTCATTCCATGAGGAGATGGAGTCAAATCTACAAATACAAACACAATAACAACAAAGTACTACTCTGCAACACAATGAATGCCTTGAATCAAAATCACAAATTCACAATGTTCATCTAGTTTCCATCTAGTTTGCAAATAAAACCTAAACATGCTTATATATGCAACTAGAAAGATTCCCACCAATAATTTCGTAATTCAAACTTGAGATGTTGGCATAGGACCTAAATAACGGTCATAAAACTGACATTTAAATTTAGGGCATACCCAAAATATGGCAGGACTAGGGTGCTAGCGCCCAAGTCCACCCTGTTATTTTTTTCACAGATCATCAAAATAGCACCCCATAGGTGCTATTTGCCATAAGACTTCAAGGTTTTCTCATCAGGATTCAAAATTAACATGCAAGATGCTCTAAATGCATTCTAAGGACCCAGGAGCTAAACCTTAAGAGGGAAAAGCCCACAAGGGGACATTTTCTGACATAACATTTAGCCCACACTTTAATATATGTATAAACACAAGGTCAATACATGCATTAAAGTAAGGTCAACAGACACAACAAACATGCCAAGCATAGTGAAGACATGCCAAACACATTGAAGACAGTAACATGTACACAAAACACAGGGAAAACAGTAACAATCATGCAAAACATGGAGAAGACATCATTGAACACATGCAAAACACAGTGAATATAGTGAATGCAGTGATTATTTATTTTTTCATTTTGTTGGGAATTAAGGTGTCTCAACCTTGGTAATTCCTTGCATTTATTTATTGTAATGTATTTATTTATTTATCCTATGTTGTAATTTTGTTACACATCCTATTTTGTCACTTAGTGTGAAGTGGCATGATGAGTTGTCACTCCACTTGTAAGGTGACTAGGATGGTAAACTCACTCCATGTGGAGATACGCGTCCCCTTTGTGTGGTAGAGGTTTTTTTCCATGTGTCAACATCTTGACTAGTGTGTAAGTGAATCTTGATCGAAATGGTTATGATAGATTCCTATGACAGAATCTATGACGCGTAAGAGTCGTAAATGGAAGATTCTATGACAGGTGAACACATGTGTCACAAGGCATCTTGGAAGAAGGTGTCTTTGGGCACCCCAAGGAGGGTTATGACATGCTGTAAGAGAATATGCTATTTTTATCATGTGTATAACAGGTTCTCTTACAACTGTAAGATATGACAGTTATGACTGATTATATGACAGTCGTAAGAGTTGTAAGAGCATCTGTCATTGCCCAACTTGGGAATAGGTGACCATATTGTGATGGGGTGATATGACAAGTGTCAGGATCATGTTGCAGTGTTGGACAAGTGTCCCTAGGCATGGGTTTTGGGCAATGAGACCATGTTGAACGCCCATCCCAAGAAAGGTTCACTTTGCCTTGTAAACTTCTATTTAAGCAGGTGCTTTGAGAGGAGATGTATTATGTGATTGACAGGTATTGCTTTGCTACCAATTTGTCTTCAGATATGAGTGTTGAAGACTCTTGAGAGCTTGCATTGCATGTGTATTGTAAACCATTTCAGTTTTGATAATACATTGTGCAGGTTTTGGAGTGTGGGGTTTTTCACCCAATAAAGGTTTTCCCCACATTATATCTTGTCTCTCTCTCTCTCTCTCTCTCTCTCTCTCTTCTGTCTTACATTCTTGTGTTGTGTATTGCTGCAATATCTCCATTGTTGTGTTTAACATTCTATAAATGTAAAGATTAAAACAAATTTGCACTCATCTCTCCTCATTAGATTAGTGTAGGAAGTGATTTTCGCACACCTAGCTTCCTTTCAGTTGGTATCAGAGCTTGGCTAGTTTTGGTTCTAACTGCTAGGTAGGAGTTTTTTGAGATAATCTTAGGTTAAGTGGGATTATGTGCAGAGTATTCTATATCTTGTTGCAAGAAGGAGATGGCAGGCACATCTGAAAGAGTAGAGGTGGAGAAGTTCAATGGCACAAATTTCAAGTTGTGAAAACTCAAGATGGAAGATTTACTTGTTGATCGTGACCTATGGGAAACTGTTAATGGCACAAAACCTATGGCAATGTCACAAGCTAATTGGGAACTCAAAGATCAGAAGGCTAAGGGTCTCATAAGACTCTGTCTAGCTGACTCTGTCCTATTGAATATCCATGAGGAGAAGATCGTGAAAGAACTTTGGAAGAAGCTAGGAGATGTTTATCAAGCCAAGTCCTTGGTGAACAAGCTTTTTCTGAAAAAGAAGTTGTTTGCTCTGAAGATGGAAGATGGAGGATCTATTGCGGACCATATGAATACTTTCAACATGATTGTTGCACAGTTGACATCTGTGGGTGTGAAAATGGAGGAGGAGGATCAGTGTATGACCCTGCTTTGTTCTTTGTTAGATTTGTGGGATCATCTTGTCATAGCCATCAGAAGTACTACAACCACTTTCAAGATGGATGGGGTAGTGTCTTCACTGTTATATGAATAAATGCAGAGAAAGACAACCGAGTCAGCCAAAAAAACTCTTGCGGTTCGTGGAAGATCCAAAGAGAAAGGGAAGAAGCAGGACAAGAAAGGTGAAAAGGGTAGATCCAAATCCTGTTGGAGATCCAAATCTCCTAGAAAGTACAAGGCTCTCTATTGGAATTGTGGTAAAATTGGGCATTTCTAAAAGGAATGCAAAGAGGAAAAGAAAAAGAAGAAGAATAATGTCCAAGACTCAGATTCTGACAAGTCACAAGATGATGGTGATGCCTTCATTGCAGCCCTGGCCACCCATGCATCTGATGATGTGTGGTTGATTGATTTTGGTGCATCATTCGACATGACCTCACATTGAAGCTAGTTCATGAAGTATGAAGAGTTCGATGGTGGAAGAGTGTACCTGGATGATGATTCTCATCTGAAGATTGTTGGTCGTGGAAGAGTCTCAATATGATTCCCTGATGGATGAGTGAAGGGGATCACTGTGGTCATGCACATCCCAAGCTTGGCACAGAACCTACTTTTTGTAAGTAAGTTGAATGATGCAGGTGTGCAGGTTGTCTTTTTAAAGGACAGATGCAATATGACTAGAGGATCTATGGTGCTAGTGAAGGGTACTCAGAGAGGTACTCTATTTCAGCTGGAGGCATGCACTTCACAATGCAATAGTTCTTCTGACTTGAAGAAAAGAGTTGCGGTCACTTCATCCCCACCATTTGAACCAGCATTGAAGAAATCAGTTGTAACAAATTTTGATGGTAGTGTATTTTGGGTACCCAACGGTGCTCATGCTTTGGAAGTTAAACTTCATGCTGAAAAGACAATGTTATGGCATGAGAGATTCGGCCACATTGGTGAGAAGGGTCTTAGAACCCTGAAAAATAAAAACATCGTTGAGGGGTTAAATGATTGTAATCTCAAGTTTGACTTTTACAAACATTGTATATATGGAAAGCAAAACCGTGTTCAATTTTACTCTAGTTCTCACAAGTCTTCTGGTGTATTGGACCTTATTGATTCTGATGTGTTTAGTCCTGTTAGTGTTCCTTCGATTTCCAAATCTGTATATTTTGTATCTTTCATAGATGATTATAGTAGGACATGGATTTATTTTCTCAGAAGTAAGTCTGAAGTCTTTAGTCAGTTCAAAGAGTTTAAAGTGTTTGTTGAGAGTCAGACTAGTAAAAAAATTAAGTGTTTGAGAACTGATAATGGTGGTGAGTTTTGTTCGCCAGAATTTGATAAGTTCTATAAAGAGAAAGGGATTGAAAGACATAATACAACTCCATACACCCTGAAGCAAAATGGAGTTGCAGAGAGGATGAATAAGACACTGATGGAGAAGGATAGGAGTATGCTTAGTGGAGCAATCCTTGAACAAAATTTTTGGGCTGAAGATGTAGCCACTACTTGCTACCTGGTAAATAGGTCTCCTACATCAACTCTTGTTGGTAAGACACCTATGGAGGTGTGGTATGGTAAGAAGCCTTTAGTTAGACATCTTCATGTTTTTGGTTGTGAGGCATATGTACATGTTTCTAGGGAGAAATGGTCTAAATTGGAGAACAAGGCTGTTAAGTGTATTTTCATTAGCTACGGTATCAGTGTGAAAGGATACAAGCTTTGGGATCTTGTGGCTGAAAATTTTTTGTATAGTAGAAGTATTATCTTTAGAGAGATAACACCTTCTTCCATTGTTCTACAGCCAGAACACATAGAAAAGAAAGAGGATGTGGTTCAATTTCCTTCTACTCCTAAGAAGACTGAACCAACAGACCCTTTGAGACCTGATGATGAGGAGAGCACTAGCAGTTCTGAAAGCTCAGAAGAAGTAGAACCTCAACCTCAATCATTTAGGAGGTCTACACGAACAAGGAAGTAATCTAATAGGTTTGCTTATTCATTGCTTGATTCTAGTTGTGCTTTTTCCTTGCTTACTAACACTAATGAGCCTAGAACTATGACAGAGGCTATGGGCAAGAAAGATGCAGGTTCTTGGAAGGAGGACATGGAAGATGATATGGCTTCTTTGGAGAAGAATAAAACATGGGACTTGGTGCCTTTGCCTAAAGGACAGAAACTTGTTAGATGCAAATGGGTGTTCAAGAAGAAATTTGGTGC
Source organism: Cunninghamia lanceolata (assembly GCA_027924645.1). Taxonomy (NCBI): domain Eukaryota; kingdom Viridiplantae; phylum Streptophyta; class Pinopsida; order Cupressales; family Cupressaceae; genus Cunninghamia; species Cunninghamia lanceolata. The sequence continues at coordinate 4,109,459 of BSBN01000465.1, forward strand.
ACATGGCAGTGTTGAAAAGTACAAGGCTATATTGGTTGCGAAGGGGTAGTCACAAGTGGAGGGAATTGATTATGGTGAAATTTTCTCCCATTGTAAAGTTGACATCCATTCGGTTCTTGTTATCTCTTGCAACTGCTTATGACTTAGAGGTGGAGTAGATGGATGTGAAGATAGCTTTCCTTCATGGTGATTTGGAGGAAGAGATTTACATGTCATAGCCAGAGCATTAAATAGAGAAAGGTAAAGAAAATTTGGTTTGCATGTTGAAGAAGTCTTTTTATGGTTTGAAGCAGTCTCCTAGGATGTGGTATATGAAATTTGATGCCTTTGTGTTGTCAATTGGATTCTTGAGATCAAAATCAGATCATTGTGTTTATTACAAGTTTGACAATGATCGCATTCTCATTATTACATTGTATGTTGATGATATGATGTTAATTGGGAATGGTAAGAATATGATTTATAATTTGAAGTCTCAGTTGTCAGTATAGTTTGAGATAAAAAATCTAGGGGCAGCTAGGTACATTCTAGGAATGGAAATCAGAAGAGACAAAGGTAATAGAAAAACTTTGGTTAAGCCAGAGTAAGTCTGTAAAGACTGTGTTGGATAGGTTCAGCATGGTAGATTCTAGACCATTATGTGTTCCTATTTCATTGGGGACAAAGTTGTTTGTTAGTGATTGTCCAAAATCTCCTAGTGAGGTGGAGGACATGAGAAGAGTACCTTATGCAAGTACTGTTGGTAGTTTGATGTATGCTATGGCCTGAACAAGACCAAACATTGTCCACATAGTGGGAGTCCTTAGTTGATTTATGGCTAATCCTAGACGAGTACATTGGGATGCAGTTAAGCAAGTGTTCAGATATTTGAGGGGTACTTTTGAGTATTCCATATCCTATCATGGTAATCCTATAGGACCTTTGTATTCTGTTTGTATTCATGGATTCATGGATTATGATTGGGCGGGTGACATTGATAGTAGGAGATCCGCCAGTGCTTATGTGTTTACTATGTTCGGTGGTGCAATTAGTTGGATGAGTAAGCGGCAACCTATGGTTGCTTTGTCCACGATAGAAGATGAGTATATGGCAGCAACTCATGCTTGCAAGGAAGCCATTTAGCTTCAGAGATTGTGTTCATATATTGGTGTTAATGCAGGACAAATTATGATTTGTTGTGACAGTCAGAGTGCAATTTGCCTAGCAAAGAATCCAACTTTCCATGCCAGAACAAAGCATATTGATGTACAATTTCACTTCATGTGACACATGGTAGAGGATGGGAAGGTGAATTTGGAGAAGGTAGACACTTTGAAGAATGTTGCAGATGCATTGATGAAACCATTGGGCACAGAGAAGTTCAGATAGTGTTTAGAGTCTATGGGCCTCTCGGCCTATAGCAGTTAAATTCTATCATTTCCATTGGCTCTTACAAGGTATTCGACAAGTGGGAGAATGTTGGGAATTAAGGTGTCTCAACCTTGGTAATTCATTGCATTTATTTATTGTAATGTATTTATTTATTTAGCCTATCTTGTAATTTTGTTGCACATCCTATTTTGTCACTTAGTGTGAAATGGCACAATGAGTTGTCACTCCACTTGTAAGGTGACTAGGATGGTCAACTCACTCCATGTGGAGATAGGTGTCCCCTCTATGTGGTAGAGGTTTTCTACCACGTGTCGGCATCTTTACTAGTGTGTAAGTGAATCTTGATCAAAATGGTTATGACAGATTCCTATGACAGAATCTATGATGCGTAAGAGTTGTAAATGGAAGATTCTATGATAGGTGAAGACATGTGTCACAAGGTATCTTGGAATAAGGCACCTTTGGGTGACCCAAGGAGGCTAATGACATGTTGTAAGAGAATATGCTATTTGTAGCATGGGTATGACAGATTCTCTTATAGCTATAAGATATGACAGTTATGATAGATTCTATGATAGTTGTAAGAGCATCTGTCATTGCCCAACTTGGGAATAGGCAACCATATTGGGATGGGGTGATATGACAAGTGTTAGGATCATACTACAGTGTTGGACAAGTGTCCCTAGGTATGGGTTTTGGGCCATCAGGCCAAGTTGGATGCCCATCTCAAGAAAGGTTCACTTTTTCCTTGTAAACTTCTATTTAAGTAGGTTCTTTAAGATGAGATGTATTATGTGATTGATAGGTACTGTTATGCTGCCAGTTTGTCTCCAGATATGAGTGTCAAAGAATCCTAAGAGCTTGCATTGCAAGTGTATTGTAAACCATTTCAATTTTAATAATACATTGTGTAGGTTTTGGAGTGTGGGGTTTTTCAGCCGATAAGGGTTTTCCTCATGTCATATCTTGTCTTTCTCTCTCTTCTATCTTACATTCTTGTGTTGTCTATTGTTGCAATATCTCCATTGTTGTGTTTAACATTCTATAACTATAAAGATTAAAATGAATTTGCAGTCATCTTGCCTCACTAGATTAGTGTAGGAAGCGATTTCCACACACCTAGCTTCCTTTCACATTTTTCCATATATGAAATGCAAATGCAAGTACAAGGGAAGTAAACACACAACCCAAATGTAGGAGGAGCTCATTGCCACCAATCTTGAAACTGCATAAGGGGCAATAGACACACAAAACAAATCTTAAAGTGTAGGAGGAGCTCATCGCCACTAGTCTTGAAACTACACTTGAGAACAAACATGCCATACAAATCCCAAAGCATAGGAAGAGGTCATCACCACCGGTCTTGAAACTATACTTGGGAACAAACATGCCATACACACACACATGGAAGACATAGAGAAAACATGGGAAACAAGTGATGGAAGAAACCTATTGTTAGGTTCATAGCCATCTCAGGTACATTACATGGACACACTAATGATTGGGCTTCACCACAACAACCACTGAAGACATGCTTAAGGATTAGGATAGTCTCAGATCCACCCTGCCTCCTCGAAAGACTTTAGAAAATGATAGGATGTGCAATCTCTTCGAGAAATACACCATTCCTGCCTCTACAAAGGGCTTAAAATAAAAGGATATGTATAATATCCCACCTCTGCAGAGGGCTTAAATGATTACAATAGATTTCAAGCTTTACAAACACACTTTCCTAGCATCTATATCAAATATCTTACCTTATATGCCCCCACCTTAAGGTGGTTGATATCATGTACTGATATCAAGCATGTTAAGGTATAGAGAAAACACATAAGGGAACACAGGCTCTCGCAAAGCCCATGCCCACCAAAGGTGACATGTACTTTATGATTGCCAAATGTTCCCACAAACACACAATTCCCTACAAGAAAAGGTGTTAGCATCCATATAATCATGATAAACAACAATGCATATGATCATTCACATAAAGAACCAATGAAAGAAAGATCCAAGATAGTCAAAGTGCATGGAGCAACAATATTGTTATGTTTTGTAAGTGCGATAAGACGACATCAAGATCACATGGAGTGATTCTACTAGCCAAGCGTTAGATAATATATATCAACCCCATCATCATGTATGGACTAGGTCCATTTTTTATTTCTTGTTGAACGGACACTAGGTCCATATTAGTATAATATGTTTTTCATCATCCACCAGCTAGATAGAACCACTAGAGGAAAGTAAACAATAAACCAAGAGATGAGAAATAAGTGCCTTAGGGATAGTCACATAGGAGGGTGCCCCCAAGTCACCAACCACAACACTATGTCCATCAGACACAACACACAACAATGAAAATAGAGGAAACACAATATAGAAGAATGATGATACAAATAGAAGAAGGGTCATAATAGAGGCGGTCTCTCGGTATCCTTGACCTTACAGGAGTATCAAGGGCCATTCTAGGAGGCCTAAGAAACACATAAAACATCATGGGGGAAACACAACATGGAGGTAAAGGGGTAGAAATACTTACCTATGGGGACAACCAAACTAACCATTGTCGACAATTAAATCAATACCATTTTTCCGTGGACGAGGTAATACTTTAGTATTATCCTTATCCACTTCTATCATGCCAATTATTTCATCATAGTTCAGATAGTCATCTTCATCATAGTCATAAATAGCATGGTCTTCTAATGCGGGTTGTTCATTTTTATTGTACCTAGAAGGATTCATTGTGGAAACTCTTTCTTCATCCACTAATGCTTCATTTTGGCCAGGGAGAACATTGGAATGAAAGAAAGGTAAAGTGTTATCTAGATTATATAGTGACATAACACTAGTTTGCACAAGATATGCTATGCCCGGAGTACACTAACACCATCTTGTCCTTCTTTTAGTAACTCTCTTATGTTATGAATCACAGGTCTAGCTTGGTCCGTTATCCTTTCATTTTCCATAAATGCTTGAAAATTGGCTAGCTCATTGTCAAGTTTGTTTATTTTCTCATCAGGTACATGTTTTAAATCACACCAATACGGTCCTCAACATCACGAAATATTTTTTCTTCTATTGTAGTTGTAGGAGGCATGATTTCTTGTAAAGGTTGTCTCTCCGCTTATAGAGAGGGTGTTTAATGGATTATTCTTAGAGACCTCATGCATCATGTGATCATTAGTCGAATATTCATTTTCTACCCATGAAGAATCCTTATTGAGAGGGAGCCTTTTATCCTCTAATGTTTCATTTTCCAAATAAGGTAGGGTGGTTTTAAGGAATATGTCATTGTTTTCATCGTCTTGTACTAGCACATCTTCTTGGGAGGAATCATTTTTGAATGAATGATTGGAGGACAAGTTTATGTCATTATCACATGTAGTAGATGTTGAATGCATAGGAGAAGTTCTATCACAATTATCTTTTTCATTGTTACTCATGGAGATGAACTCAGTTAAGCTTCCTAATATCATAGGATGTTCACTCATGAGGGTTAAAAATTTGTCAAAATCAAGATCTTTGATAAATGCACTCAAAGATACCATAGAAAAATGACATGAATGTGCCATGTGTATGTTTTCAAATGAGTTCCAAATCAGATTCAAAATATTTTCAACACTTATGCAAGAAATCAATGCAAAAGGATGTATGAATATAACCTAAAATGCTTGATTTTTCAAAAAATTTCAATGCAAATGAATGAAAGAAAAGGCGTTGTGAAGAATTTCAAGAGGGACAAAAAATTATATGCCTAATAACAGTCTAATGATGCAAAAAATATTCTCCACAACATGATTGTGATGCATAAGTCAAAATATGCTAAAATATGTGATTTTTCACCAATTTTCAATGTAAATGAGTAAAAGAAGGGGTTTTGTGAGGAAATTTGTGATGGAAAGAAGATTATAAAGTAATATAAGTCACCTAATGCCATAAAATCTGTCACAACATACCTATAGTGCCAATCTAGAGCGTTGACAAGTCAAAACCTAGTGAAAATATAGCTAAAATATGCAAATTTTCACAAATTTTCAATGCAAATGCCTAGTAGTAAGGGTGTTGTATGGAATTTGAGGAGGGAAAGTAGATGATAACCCTGATATCAGTTAATTAATGCAAAAAAAATCCCTCACAACATCTTTATAGTGCAAATCTAGAGAGACAGTAAGGCCAAATCTAGTAAAAATGCAAGTTTTTCGAACCCTAGACATGAAATTTTGCAAGAAAACCACTATGGTGTAACACTAAAATTAGAAATAAGTCCTAATGAGTGTTTGAAAAGTGTAGTAAAATCTAAAACAAGATTTTAACTACAAACCCTAGCTAATACAACACTAGGTTTTTATGAAAAATGCACAATTTCAAGCAATTTTTGACAATTTAAGCATGAAAATGCAATGCAAATTAATACTAAATGATGAATTTATGTAATTCAAATCAGATATCATGAAAATAACAGAAATTTAATGAAATTAAATTCCAATTAATTCAAATTATACCAAAATGCAAGCCTAAGATGCCAATTTTTTTCATTTTTTTTTAATTTTTCAAATGCAATAAATGTATGATGGAAAATAAATTTCTGATTTAATGCAAAAATCACAAATTACATAAAATGCAACTAAATTAATGCAAATTATTTTAAAATTCAAACCCTAGAATGCAATTTTTTTGTAGTTTTTTGAATGCAATAAAATGAACGAATGCAACAAGGTGCCAAAAAGTCCAAAAAAAATGAGTTCACCAAAATGTTTAGTAGTTAAAAAGGGGGGAAATGTTTTGGTTTAGGTTTAAAAGGAAAATCCTCCCTTCTCACCAAACATTCAAGGGCATATCAACCAAGTTGAATCTCCACTAAGCGAGAGAAATCACCTATCAGGTTGGGCTTCCACTTGGAATGATGCAAAAGTTTAGATGTATCAAACATTATCTCAATTTAATGCTCAATTACTCTTAAAACCCTAAATATAGAAAATAGTAAGCAAATCAATGAATTACGACAAATCCTTTCAGACTGAGATGAGGGACGGAGACTATTTACTCATAGTTTTTTGAAATCTAGAATGCAAAATAGTCTAGGACACTAGAACTAGCACCCTAGTCTAAGGTACAGTTTTTGTCATTGAATCTGAATATCCTTTTGACACTGATCTACATTACATATCTTCCATTTCTACCTCAAAAATGATGGAGGACACTGGCACTAGTACCCTTGTCCTGAAATGTTCACCTTTGTCCTCTTTCTTTCAGATCTCGAATCCTTGTTGTCTGCAACCTCCTTTCTACAACTCCACTCCGCAAAACTCAATACCTATAACTTGCAATCACAAAGGAGTGCGGGATGGGTTTGTGGTGTTTAGAGGCTTGCCTCAATTAAGCCCTAGAGAGACATTCAAGTCTTCTAAACACTGTTGTCAGATAAGAGTGCGTATCCTTGTAGGTTAGAGGCAAAATCCAAATGATAAATGATTAAAAACATAATAGATATCACCTTGAAGTGTAGATCTCATGGAAGGAAGATGTTCTTCATGCCATGAGGAGATGGAGTCAAATCTACAAATAAAAACACAATAACAACAAAGTACTGCTATGCAACATAATGAATGCATTGAATCAAAATCACAAATTCACAATGTTCATCTAGTTTCCATCTAGTTTGCAAATGAGACCTAAAAATGCTAATATATGTAACTACAAAGATTTCTACTAAGAATTTCATAATTCAAACTTGAAATGTCAGCATAGGACCTAAATAACGATCATCAAACTTGTTGAAAACAAGGTAGATAATTGAGAGGGGGGGTGAATCAATTATCTCAAAAACTTTCTTACTTTTACTTCCTTTTCTTGTCTTAACATTTAGTGATATATCAAAGCATGAAAGAATAAGCAATCATAAGAACTAAAATGAAATCAACACACATAATACAAGGATTTTTACGTGGAAACCTTGTTAAGGGAAAAACCATGGGGTGATTACCCCAAGATTGTATTCTCTGTTAAAAGAATAAAGAAGTACAAAATGGCACTTGCCAGTTAGGGCTCACTACCTGAGCACACTACTCACAAGAGGCTCACTGGCTACTGGAGACTTATAGATGATAACAATGTGTTTGAACTAATGAACAACATCCATATATGCAAGAGTTTAGTTTCGGTTAGGCTCAGTATACTGATCTAGCACATTTCATTCTTCCTCTACTTAGTATCACTCTCTTGTCACATTCCAGACTTGGATTACTGCTTTCACACTTCTCTCTACTTTTCTTCACACTTAATGCATACATATATCACTGCTCCACACTTACAAGCTTGAATCCATCGGGTATATATATCCACATCAAGGATTTCAATCAACTTTCTAGTCGACCAAAGGAACACCTAGGATATTTGCAAGATACTATTCTGTTGGCTAGATTCATACTTGATAGATGATGTGCACCAAAATCTTAGGCATAGAAATCATTACTTAAGTCAGCCAAAATCATATAACACCTCAAGTTACTTGATCAACATCTTCTGCACATCCAGATTGAGGTTTGATACCCTGTTACCAGTTCTTCCTCTGCCTGCACTGTCTAACAGAACTCTGATACTTAAATGCTCATATCTTTCATATGCTTAGTCTCTGAAGGCTAAATCTCTGGAATACAATAGTTCAGATACTCCTTACTACTCACCCAAATCTACAACATGCTGGGTTTCACCATCAGAGAGTTTTGGACCCAATCTGTCGAACCCTAACAAATGTTGTGTTGTTGACTACCAGATCAACCTATCTTCAATCTAACTTCCGGTATGAGTAATTTATGCATTGTGGATGTGTGGGATATACTTTGTTGCCATCAATGACAATACTTATGAATCCTAGCAGTGTCTCTTGCCAATAATTTCCCCCTTTGGCATTGATGGCAACACTAGTGAAAAATGACTAAGTGCCATTGTAACTCCCCCTTTGCTTGTGCTCCATTTCTCCACACTTCTTACCGGTGCTCCCTTAATGCTGGATTACTTATTTTTCACTTTTCTTTACTCCTCCTTTGACATCAATTGCAAAGGGTGGGATCTACCAACCAAAAATGTGCAAAAATTATTATATAAGGTCACATATATACATACAATCCATAGGATAAACTTACATATACTTAAGTATATCTGCAAATGTAGTTTTCAACTGTACAAGTTCTGTGGCCCAACTTCTCTTCATCCTATCCAAAATGGAGATGTGCCCACTTAACAAAAACACACATGCTTCTGTCCTCTTTAAATATGTTGGATCACTGGTCCAAGCTGTACTTAGAGCATCTACTACGGCATCATGTATTGCCTCTAACTTAGGGATGATTATCCATCTAAGTTCACCCATTCTATCCATTATAGTCTTCTTCTCCTTACCCAGTTTCTTTGTTTCATTTATTATAACAACTGCTTGGCATTCTTGACTTACCAGAGAGATAGTGAGAGGATCAAAATTCTGAGATAGATTTGTCAATTTTCCTTCTTGTTCTTTTATTTTCTTCTCAATGTCCTCTGCAACTTTGGGCTAGGAAAAACAAAATTTATATGTCTCCACCATCCTTACGAGTGTTTCTAATGCTCTTTATGCTAATGTCTAGGGTTTTTATATCATTAGCAATTAGCCCTTGTACCTCACTAAATCTTTTTCACAAGAACTCATTCTGGGCCTTAGTTTCTACTAATTTTTCTAAAGACTCAAAGTGTATGTAGACATAATTAAATAAGTTCTTAAAGTTACCAGATGGAGAGTCAGATGGATCCTTCTAATATGAGGGCATTATCTTCTCCAGTACTCCAGATGCAATATTCAGCAGCTCACAATCCTCCATATGAGATTTTAGGAGTTTTTCTTTGGCTTTGGCCTAAGGAAAAGATGCTATCTTCATTATCTGAACTGGGGAATGAGAGTCTAGATTCAGTGGTCCTTCTATCAACTTTGGTTCATCTAATTCCACAACTTCCTTGTCCAAGAAACTTTGTACTGCCCCTGCAGTGTCTCTTGTATTCTCAACTTCCTTTTCTTTGGGTACATCTGGACTGATTTGGTTATTTCCACCAACAAAATTTGTTTCTTCTTTATGCACTTCCTCTTCTAGAACAAAGGAGTCTAGGGCCTCAGATTATTCTTCATCATCTTTCTTTAATCCTTCGACATCCATGTCAAAAGGCTCTTCATCAATTTTCTTTAATCCTTCAACATCCATGGTAGAAGGCTCTTCATTTTCTTCCTCTACAATGGGAAGATTGAACCTTTTTAAGACACACTAGAGAATTTCCTTTGTCTCATTGGCTACTTGGTTAGTTTCTCCAAGCATGAGCTTATTCATTCTGGACTCACTCTGAAATTCTTCTTTTACATCCTTGTAAACCATGTCCATTTGTTTTTGAGTGATAGATGGACATAACTGTATCACTATCTGTTCCCAAATCTCCAAGTCTTTTGCTTTTGCACTTTCTTTCCTTGACTCCAAAACTTCTTCTAAGCTCTTAGGAATCAAGCAAATTATTTCAATGAAAGCTTTGTTATAAATGTTCAGGTACCTTACCATTGCTTCCTCAAGAATTCTCTTGTTTGCATCATTGTACTCATCATAGAATTCTATTACTAGCTGTAGGTTTCCATCCATAGTGATTGCCTTAATGATGTCTTGAATTGAGAGAGTGGGTCTCTCAACAAACTCTTCTGTCTTTTGCTCCTCATCAGTCTTGTCAATCTTAGAAGGTTTGTTCTTGGATTTCTTCAAATCTCTGACCTCTACATCTAATTCTATCTCTTCATCATCCTTAAGGCTCACATATGTTCTTGTGGCCTTAGACTTCTTTCTCTTTTCTCCTATAACAGATGGTTTGGTTACTAGTTTTGCAGTCTTTGAGCTTTTAGGAGAAACAGGGGCAGAAGTCTTGGTAGATCTTGTCTGGGTAGAGGCTTCCACCAGGACACTTTCTTTCTTTGCTTCTTCCCTTTCCCTTTCAATTTTCTCTATTCTTTTTTTATTAGCATCTACTGCCTCCTTTGTTAAGCCAAACCTCTTAGCAATTTCTTCAACCTCCTTCCTCACTTTTCTTTTTGACTTAGGCTTCCTTAATTCAACATGTATTTTTTATATTTAGCTCATCAAAGGTGTCAAACCTCTCCACCTCAGTGTCCTTGGGTTGGCTTAGTAAGTTTTAAACATGTACCTCCAATATCTTTTCATCAACTTCATAGCCCATGGGCATTAGCCATACAATTCTTGGCTTGACTGCCTCCATTAGGCATTGATCTGTGTCAACCATGAAGCAGACTGTGTCCTTGTATTTCTCCAAAATTGATTTTTGGTATTCTTTCTCTTGCATGCATCATGCTCTGGAAATTCTTGAAGTAACCCTAGAGAGCTATCTTTTGGGCTTGTGCATCACCAAGTTCATACAAATAATCTCTTATTTGAATTGCAACAGGTCTATCATTTTCCTAGATAAGACCTTTTGATATTGATAACTCATTCATGTAATAGAAGAATAGACATAACACCAGATTTCCATACTTGAAGGAATTTTTCTTATCATTCTTAATCTTCTATAGATTCTCCATCAGTTGATTCAATAGAAGCCCACACAAATCATAATTTGCATTTTCCTTCACCATCTGATATGCAGTATAGATTGCAGTACTGGATATAGAATTTTCCCTACTTGAGTGGTAAATTTTGTAACCAATCACAATTGATGCAAACTTGACATTCGGGTCAGTAATATCATCTATAGTCATTGCCCTCTTGTCATATTTTGATTCAGTGGCATCTGTTACGGTTTAATTTTTCACATATTTGAGTACAGGCAACCCACCAGTTGAGTACAATCTGGTTACAGTCCTGATGGCATCTTTGGTTATCTTGAATGGACTCATTAACCACATAAAGTTATCATGCATCCAACTTAAGACATACCGGACCCATTCATCCTCTGCAAAAGATGGGAAATGTATGCAATGTGCAAAGTGCTTGTCTTTTAGGGCCTTGAATTTTGGTTTGAGATCAAAATTCTCATCTCTTAATTGTTTGTAGTATATTTCCATTAATTCTAAGTCTCCAAAGTCTTCAATGTTTACATGAATGTAAACCCTAATATTTTCTACATGTAGAACACTGTAGAGGAAAACGCACCCAAGGGATCAACTTCTATAGATTTGTGAGGATGTTTCTTGATTTTAGGTCTTGGCATCTCAGTGACATTCACAACCATGGGAGTGGCCATTCTAGCAATGAAATTTAGAGAAATTTTGTAGAGAAGAAATACCTCTTTCACCTTAGGGTTTGTTGTAATTGCCGGAGCAAATTTTTGCTTGATTTCGATCTTCAGCTTCAAATTTAATAATCTGCAGGATCTCTTCTTAGAGATTTTCTCTCTTCTTCATGAGTGCAAAGTGTTTAAATTTATGAATAGAAAGCCTTTTATCCTTGCACAAAAAAAACCTAATTCCTTGTTGCAATAAATGCACATTTTTAAGTCAGCTGGTTACCCTGTTTTGAGTGAATTTCTCATGAATCATTTTGCGGATCTTCAAATTATCATCTAAGTGAGTTGATGACATAACTTTAGCCTTTCAAAACATGCCTCTAAATCCACAGACCATAAAATTGCATTTTCAGATCATACCAGATTTGTTTGTGTAATTTTGTTTTTACTAGATAGCTGTCGAAACTAGACCTACTCACAACTTCTTCAAATCTATAAGCAGATTTATCAACTCTTAACTGAATGAATTCTAGATGAACCTCCAAAAAGCCCTTTAATTTGTAACCTCTAATTCTTGCTTAATGTGCCGAATTCAAACACTTACTAGCTGGTTGGGGGAATTTTGATCTTTGCAGCTCCCCCTGAGCCAGAGCTCACCTTTTAATTTATGAAAGTGTTACCAGCACTGGATTCTGGTGCGGAATCATCACCAATGTTCATCACACTCTTATTTACCCAAGTCTTGTTCATCTCCTTCTAAATCTCATCCACATTCACTTTAGCTTTTCCTTTGTTTTGTTTCTGATCACGTTTCACCAGACCTTTTCCATCATAATTTCTGCTCCTGTAGAATCTAGCTATATGACCAGATTTATTGCAATTGTAACACACAACATTTCCTTTCTTATTTGATTGATATCCTCTTGATCTACACTGATTAGCTGTATGCCCCATTCTATTCCATGTAAAGCATCTACCATTGAAAGAATTGTACATATTTCTGCATTCATGAGATTTGTGACTATACCTTTTGCAACCAAAACATTGACCAGAGAAGGATGGATTATCCTAATTCATTCTGTTCCTGCACTGAGTTGCTTTATGACCAAATTTGTTACAATTGAAGTAGTTTCCATTGAAAGATGGATATCTTTGAGCATTTGGTTGCCTTACCAGAGGTCTTCTAGGCCTATTTCTTTGTCTTCCTGATCCAAAGTTCTTTTGACCAGATCTAGAGCTTTCACCTTTCTCATATCCCAAGCCATGCTTATCATCTACCCTCTTTTGACTTTCAAGAAGAAATTCAAGTTGGGTTGAGCTTATCTTGAATTTTTCTTTGTATTCATTTGCAGTTTGAAGATCTTATTTAAGAGTGTCAATCTGGCTCTCAAGTTGTTCTTCATTGTATCTGGCTTCTTCAAGATCAGACTCAAGATGTCTGATTATTCTGTCCATTTTGTAGCAGTCCTCTATTTTCTCCTTGAGGGATTGTTTTAAGTTATCTTCAGTCTTTCTCTTCTCTTCAATTTCTTGGGTGAATTTGATAACCCCTGATTCCATTTCATGTCATATCATAACAACTTCTTTTGACAGCTTTTCACATAGCTTTGTTTTCTCATTTAGGTCTTTATCAGTACTATTGGTTTCATTCTGATCTGCTAACTTCTAAAGTAGTTCCTTTCTCTTTTTCACAGAATTACTAAGTTTTTCTTTCAGCTCATTGATGAAATCATTAGCTTGCTTAAGTCTCTCTCTCAATCATTGACTTTAGATTAGGATTGTTCAAGATCATCTAAGGCAGATTGTAGTTGCTCTTTCATACCATATGCATCCATTGAAATTCCTAGATCCTCCTTAAGTTTTTAGGCTTTTTCTAAGGAACTTGGCTTTGATACCAATTGTTGAAAATAAGGTAGATAACTGAGAGGGGGGTGAATCAGTTATCTCAAAAAATTTCTTACTTTTACTTCCTTTTCTTTTCTTAACATTCAGTGATATATCAAAGCATGAAAGAATAAGCAATCATAATAACTGAAATGAAATCAAAACACATAACACAAGGGTTTTTACATGGAAACCCTATTAAGGGAAAAACCACAGGGTGATTAACCCAAGATTGTATTCTCCGTTAAAAGAATAAAGAAGTACAAAATGGAAATTGCCAATTAGGGCTCACTGCCTAAGCACATTGCTCACAAGAGGCTCACTTCCTACTAGAGACTTATAGATGATAACAATGTGTTTGAACTAATGAACAACATCCACATATGCAAGAGTTCAGTTCCAGTTAGGCTTAGTATACTAATCTACAACATTTCATTCTTCCTCTGCTTAGTATCACTCTCTTGTCACATTTTGGGCTTGGATTATTGCCTTCACACTTCTCTTTGCTTTTGTTCACACTTAATCCATACATATATCACTGCTCCACACTTACAAGCTTGAATCCATTGAGCATATATATCAGCATCAAGGATTTCAATCAACTTTCTAGTCGGCAACAAGAACACTTAGGATATTTGCAAGATACTGTTTTGTTGGCTAAACTCATACTTGATAGATTATGAACACCAAAATCTTAGACATAGAAATCATTACTTAAGTTAGCCAAAATCATATAACACCTCAAGTTACTTGATCAACACCTTCTGCACATCTAGATTGAGGTCTGATACCCTGTTGACCAGTTCTTCCTCTGCCTACACTATCTAACAGAACTCTGATACTTAGATGCTCATATCTTTCATATGATTAATCTCTGGAGGCTAAATCTTTGGAATAAAATAGTTCATATACTCCTTACTACTCACCCAAATATGCAACATGCTAAGTTTCACCATCAGAGAGTTCTGGACCCAATCTATTGAACCCTAACAAATGCTCTGTTCTTGACTGCCAGATCAACCCATCTTCAATTTGACTTTCGGTATGAGTAATTTATGCACTGCGGATGTGTGGGATAAACTTTATTGCCATCAATGACAACACTTATGAATCTTAGCAGTGTCTCTTGCCAACAAAACTAACATTTAAATTTAGGGTAGACCCAAAATAGGGCAGGACTAGGGTGCTAGTGCCCAAGTCCACCTTGTTATTTTTGTTCAGGGATCATCAAAATAGCACCCCCTAGGTCCTATTTTCCATAAGACTTCAGGGTTTTCTCGTTGGGATTCAAAATTAACATGCAAGATGCTCTAAATGCATTCTAAGGACCCATGAGCTAAACCTTAAGAGGGAAAAGCCCCTAAGGGGACATTTTCTGACATAACAACAAGCATTTGAGTCTAACACTCACACTATATGTACATTTCCTCAGCTTCCTCTACATCGCTTGGCTTCTTCATTCTTTGATCTATCTTTTTTGCCTCTCCAAACAAGCCATACATTGAGGAAATTCTAAAATTTATTGTCTCTCTTAACTAACCAAATTGTTTCTTTATGTTCTCTCTTTGGTCCTATAACTGGGATAGTTGTGCATGCAAATTTTCAATTTGTGCCCTTGTTGCACCCATCTTGTCCTTTGACAAGTCATATACTTTAGCCACCTTAGGAATCTATGACTCAATAGAGTCCATCTAAGCTTTGATTTGCTTGGTGGAGTTTGGCCAATTTAAACAAAATAGGTATAAGGAAGTGGCCTCCTCAATACAAGCTTTAAATTTCTTCATATTCTATTTGAGGTTGTTATGTGCATTAGCACAATTATTAGCCATATCTATCATTCTTATGTCAATAAATCTTTGAGCCGCTTCTTTCTTTGCCTTCCACTCTAATAGGGAGGAATGATCCTTCAAAGAATCCATTAGTAATTTGAGCTTTTGTTCCAGAGGAAATGAGGGGTCAATGGTTACCTTTGGTAACCCTTCTTGTACCAACTTCACAACATCCTCTATTGCACTAGATTTCTTTAGACTTTCCTGTAAAAATTCTTTTCTTGTAGAGATATACAATATGTCTCCAAGTTGTAACTTGTGTAAGGGATATATGCTTGTTAGATCAAGTTGCCCTTCATTTGTTGGAGCTTGCAGCAACTGGGGAGTTACAACTAGTTGAAATTGGATATGCAAGTTTAGTAGTTTTGTAAGAGAATTAGTTGAACCTTGATTAGTCTCCTCTACCATGTCTCAACTTCTCTCTGGAGTCTTTTCTTTGTCTATGGCAGGATCTTCATGTTTCCTTAAAGTCTTTGGATCAAACTATGAGTCTTGCACATTTTCCTAGTCATCCACCTGTTCAGTGTTTTTTAGAATACTCTGTTCATTTTGCAAGCTCTCTTGAGGAGCGGGATCAACACTCATGTCCTTTTCTTTTTCAGCATGTTCTTCTTTCTCCAGAGGTTATGCCATAGCATGATGAGGTGAGTGTGGTGGTAAGACATGTGGTTATTCTATAATTTTTATTTCTCTCACCTCACCAAGTATCTTTTGAGTGACTTCTTTAGTTTCCTTTATGATTTGTTCAATGTCCTCCTTTCTATTTTGCATAAGAGTGCCTACTCTATGCTTAGTTTTGAGCTCTTGTGTTTTCCTATGGATCAACTTTTCTTTTTATTACTTGGATAGAGAAGCACTAGCTTTATTCAAGGCATCTTGTCTAAGATTTTCATCAAGAGTCACAGCTTCATCTCTATCCCTTCTTAAGGCTTTCAGTAGGCTTTCCAATGCTTTGAACAAGATTTCTTCTAAAGACATATTGTACCTCATCATATACATGAAAATAGCCTTTTCAATGATGACTTGATTCTCTAGAGAGGATTTAGGATGGAGTACCATTGTTTCATCAAATAAGCTCTGATAAATGATTGCATTGTAGACATCTTCTAGAGACATAGGTGGTTCCTGAGAGTCAATTTTTTTCTTCTTCTTGGGAGGAGGATAAGTTGGCTCCTCTTCTTCTTCTTCTTCACTTGTTTCCACACCCTCTTTCTTGTTTCTCTTGGCTTTCACTTTGAACCTTGATCCATTTTTCTTCTTTTCCTTATTTTGTTTCTTAGAAATCACTTCTTCATCTTTATCACTTTCAATCTCCTCCACAAATGTTTCTTTCTTCTCTTATAAAAATTTGCTCTTGGATTTTTCCTATGTTTGCTCTTCAAAGACTTGTTTGGTGGGAGCTGCCTTTTCAGGGAGGATAGGTTGATGAATTTTGGTTAATTGAGATGTGGTTCTACTAGATCTCCTTGGTGTTGGATGCATAGTGGGAAGAGGCTTAACAAATTCAGGAGAGCTCTGAGCAGAGAAACCTCCAGATGGAATGCCCACCCTCTTGAACAGTTTTTCTTTGTTCTTCTCTACTTCTTCCTCTACCCTTTTCTTTATCAACTTGTCCTGAATTTCTTCACTAGTTCCAAATATTTCACTTTTAGGGTCTTTTGGCAGACTTAACAGAATTTTTTGCATAGGCTTTAACTTCCTCATCAGGCAATTCATAAGGAAGCTTGGGAATCCATGAAGTTCTAGGCTCCACTGCTACCATGTAACAACAATCTTTCTCTACAATAAATGTTATTTCATCTTTGTATTTCTGAACCAAATCAAAAGAAATTCTTTCCCTTTTATACATTTCACTTTGAAATTTTTTAAAGAAGACCTAGAAAATAGTTTTGTAATTTTGTGAATCAAAGCTTCTTATGTATTCTTTTATTTGAGTTGCTACTGGTCTATCTTGTTGCCATATCTTCCCTTTAAACCTTGGTAGCTCATTCATGAAATACAATGCCAAATAGATGACCAGTGAACCATATTTGAAATGATATATTGTCTCCTTGGGTTTTCTCAAAATTTCTAGTAGCTATTCCTTCATTACTTCACATAGGTCAAAATCCTTGCCTTCTTTATCCATTAGATAGGCAGTGTGTATGGTTGTAGCTGTGGTAGATTCCTCTCTATTAGATTAGTGTACTTTGTAGGCAATTCCCATTGTTGTCTTACATTGGGATCAGTAATGTCATTAATTGTCAATGCCCTCTTGTCAAATTTGGCTCCGGTTAATTCCATGACCTTTTCATTTTTAATTGATTTCAATTGTGGTATAGGTCCGGTAGAACACAATCCAGTGACAGCCCTGATGGATTCTTTAGTTATTTGGTGGGGTTTGTCTAGGTATATGAATTTGTCATGAATTCTATTAAGGATATATCTGACCCAGTCATGCTCATTGCAAAAATTTGGTAAATCTTTCCAAACATACAAATGTTTTACTCTAATGTTGGCATATTCAAGCTTGTAGTGTGTATTGTCATCATCTAACAGATCAAGCCTTAGGGTTTCAAATATCTCATGGTCAATTTCCTCAAGTTTTGTAAATGTATATCCTAACATCTTTTGTCTATACCACAAAGGTAGGAACATTGGATAAATCTCCACTACCATCAAATTCCATTGCATTGTATGGATGTTTCTTAAATTTTGGTTAGGGTTTCTCGGTGATGTTGATCAATTGAGGAGTAAATGATGCAGCCATTTTGACAATTTTACTAATCTAGGTTTTAACCAGAAGGATGAATAATACCTAGAAATATGGTGATAAGTCTCTCTTAGTCAAGTTGTAGAGTGCTTTTGGTTCTCCTTTAGCTCTTCAAATCTTTTGTCTTCACTCAAATGTGATCAGAAATGATCACTTATATAAACATTTTACCAAATAATTCTCCTCTGCATTAATTCTAGTTTCTTTTTTAACCTAATTTGCTTTCATCATATGAAGAACCTTGTAAACCTTCACCAATCCTCTGTGGAAAACCCCTTAGTCCATGTAACTTCTTGGTGGAAAACCTTATCACTGCAAACCCTAAAGTCTTTCGCATTCTACCACATTTAGAGATTTTTCTCTAGAATTTTTACTAGACTTTTTTAATTCCTTAATCCTATCATTCTCATGCCAACACTGATCCATATGCTAAAAATTTAGCATCTTGCATGTTCAGGGGTTTGAAAGTTTTACTGTTGAAACTCCCCCTGACCCAATATTTTATCTTTTAATTATTGGGGGACCCACCTATATTAGGCAGAGGTCCAAAAATATCACCAACATCCTTCTTCTTCCATACTTTATTCATTTCCACTTTTTGTTGAGCAACATCAATGGGTTTCACATTCTTTCCAGAGTTCCTTGTTTGATTGCACTCATGAGAGGTGCACTTTCTTTGCTAAGCATTTGTACTTTTTCTTGCCCTTGATCTATAGTTGGCAGCTTTGTGGCCAAACTTATTACAAGTATAATAGTATCCATAAAAGGATTGAGAATTATTCCTGCTATACCTTGCCATTTTACTTCTGCACTCATTTTCCCTGTGTCCCAACTTGTTGCATGCATAACATCTAATAGAGCTCTAGTTTATCTTACTTCTGCATTCAACAACTTTATGACCAACTTTATTGCAAGTGTAGCATATTAAATCTTTTTGATTCATCTTTTTCCTACAATCCACAACTTTGTGACCAAACTTATTGCAAATAAAACAATTGCCATTAAAGATTTGAGAATACCTAATGTGAGTTGATTGCCTTGTAGGTTGAGGATACTTGAAATTTTTCTTCACATTCTTCCTTTGTCTTTGGACAGGAGTGCATTCATCTTCTTTTGAATCTCTGTAAGTTTTTTTCTTAGAATCTTCAGTGTAGGTTTCTTCTCTCCTAGATTAAGACATTCATGTTGTATAAATGTTATAAGTTTGTAGAAGCATTGATCATAAGACTCTTTCCCTTTTCAAAACCAAGGCCTATTTTTTCTTTTTCTATCTTTTGAGAACTTATTATTTCATCAAGAATATCAGTTCCTCCTTTTAGTTTTAGTCCCTTGTCAATTTGTTCTTTTACCTTTTCCAATTCTTTCCTTAGGGTGACAACTTCCTCTTCATGTTTTGAACATTTACCTGATTCCTCATTGAGCTTCATATTTAAGCAATCTTCAATTCTTTTTTCTTCTTTAACCATGACCTTTAACTTTGAGATCATGTCTTCAGCCTCCTTGAGCTTGTCACTTCCATTATCTCCTTCTATCATATTTTTTAGTTTCCCAATTTCTTCTTTTGATTCTTTGGCTTTTGTTTTCAAATTATCAATTGTCTCCTTTACCTTTTCAAGCATATCTTCATATTCTAGATTTAGATCTTTTGCTTCCTCAAGATCATTAAGGGTTGTCTTGAGTTCTTCTTCAAGATCTATTTCACACTCACTAGACTCAAAGTCCCAACCTTTAGGCTCCATTGCTTTAAGATCAGGTTCAAGTGCAAATTTATCATTGTCCCACACTTCAGATTCCATGTGTTCAAGTGAAGGATCTAACTCAATGGTCAATCTTCTCAGAGTTACTTGGATCTGATACCAATTGTTGAACACAATTGGGTGCTGAGAGGGGGGGTGAATCAGCACACTTAAAAACTTTACTCAAACATTTTTTGATAAAATTAAATAACTTTGAAAACATGAAGGAAAACATATAGTACAAGAATTAACACATGACACCAGAGATTTTAAATAGAAAACCCTATAATAGGGGAAAACCACGGTGAGAATTAGCTCACACTATATTATGTTCACTGGAAAAGTATTACAACTTTGTTTTAGGGCTTCAACTCAAGGCAGCTACTACTCCCTGATTTACAACTTTGATTTAGGGTTATAACACAAGGAATCTACTACTCCCTGATTGCTCAACTCACTGCTATTACAATTATAATGTAGAAATAAGGACTGATATGAATGACATATCTTCTTTTGCTCTACTATGTTCTTATTCACCTTAATTTTCTTTCAAATGAATTATATCTTCTATATATATCCTCTACAAGATCTTGAAATATTGATTAGGTCGGTAGAAAGAGTAATACAAAGTGTAAAATGTAGCTTATCACCAGTAGGCCATAGCACATGTAAAATGATAGAAACATTTGTTGTAGACCTTAAGGCCTTGTGAAAAACATCAAGACACATCATTCCATACCTTCCAAAGCTTGAGGAACTAGTTAGGAGCCTCTGCATACAATAGGTACTTTACCAATTAGCTCATACTGCTTGATACTATTAGTTGTTCATCTTTGAACTACCAGGAAGAAACCAAAAACTCAATGTGGACTAAGGATTCAATCATACACCAGCTCAAAAATATCCATACACCTTGCTAGAGAGGTATCATACCAAACTATACATCTATAAGACAGGAAATATATCAATATGTAGAGAACAGAGTCTTCCAGACCTTATATAATGCTTTATAACCCAAAGTATGATATTGCAATGAAGTGCAGGGTCTGAAAACATTCTAGAAATGATCATAAATATCAATGGATGTTACTCATCAGAACCACATACCACTATATGAAATTTACAGATGAATTTAGGAATGGCTTAGGTACTTGGAGTTCTGGAATATAGTTATACTTAGAACTTTGCTTGCATCTATGACATTTTGATGTGGCACCAGAAAATGAGAATTATCTATATGTAGATCATATCTGATGTGTCTTGGACAATACACCACCTCCACACAAGCTTTGATCATAGATTTATACATGTTTCATCTTTTCAAGAACTTAACTTGTATATTTAGGCTCTGGATACAGTGTGATGCATTTGTCACGTGAGTAATGTCTTTGCGGACCACAAGAACACTTGAAACTTCATCGTAGCATATGACATACTAATATTAGTCATTTCTTAGAGCCGCATGACAAATAAATCTCTTCCGAAGGAGTGCGGAGCATTCCAGTGTCTCCCAATACTGCTTTGCTCTATCTGGGTGATGGCCAATGCACTAACCTTTGTAACTTTTCATGCTGAGAAAATAAGAGGCTGAAACCTTGGATATATCATGTCAATTCATGTCAGAAGCTATCATTCAAACCACATGGTGAAATCTTTCTTTGTAGAGAAATGCGGACTGATTCAAGTTGACTCTACCTTATGTTTTGCTCGGAGAATGCCTTAGACACTTTTCTATTTCTTACCCTTGAGTGCGGTACTCCCAACTAATGAGATATGTAAGTATATATGTAGAAATCATGCAAGGAAAGGGTTGTTTAACTCTGCATCATGTTCAAGCCCAAAACTAATCCATACTTAGACCATTTTCCTTTCTCTCAAACTAATCTATCTTAACCATCCTGACTTTAAGTTTGTCTATACATTTCCATCTGTTATGTTGACATCAATGACAACACATATTGCCAACATCATGGAAATTTGGCAAGTGGGTTTTCATTTTGGGATCTTTATATGAGGGTTTTGGAGGTGAGATTTTTCAAGAGGCTTCCTATGAAAAACAAACCTCATGGTTGAGTCCAGAAGACATGAAAACCTATGGATCAATATAAAACTCGACTATGTTTGGAGTCAGAACAATTTTCACCATTTTGATGCCCTAGGAGAATCTATGGAGGAATATTTTGTATGATATAGGTAATATTCCTTGTGTCGCACTTGCACAAGGATACTTGTCATAGGCAATTTTTTTAAAAATTTAAGTTTGCAAAATAAATTATAAAAAATGTATGTTTCAGGGCAAGGGGTCCACAAACCCTCATACCCCGGCCTGACAGGCCTTCAGTACAAGTCATCTAGCCTAGTAGGGTCATGTCATCCCCATATGGCCAAAGGAAGGTGGCAATGAGCAAGGCTCCAACCTAGCAAGCACCTGACCAATGGGCTTAAAGCCCCCAATCTAGCGGCCAAGCTAGAAAACGTGCTAGTCCCGGTGGTGAGCTGCCCACCCTAAGGGGCATTTTAAAAAATAAATTTGATTAAAATATTTCTTGGAATCCATATCCACACCTCAACTAGAGCTCTACTGGTGTGCTTCCTAGGTGCAACTACCACCAGCGGGCCACCAGTCGGCCACCATAGGGCCACTATAAGCTTAATAGGGCTATTTTTTCTATTGAGCATAACTTCGTCGCACAATGCCAGATTTTAAATTTTTTATAGTCTACAAAAAGCTTTCTCCATGTACTATGTTGTGGTATTACATATTTTTTAGATTCTACTATTTCTGATAGAATTACTTGTTGGAATCCATATTTGTGTTTTGAGCTTGGGAAAGGCATAACTTGTGCATACAATGTCCACTTTTGGACTTCTTATAGGCATTGGAAAGATATTTTAGAGAACTACATAGTAGAAGAGATTTTGGGATTATATTATGATGTTTCTTTAGTTGAATTTTAGTTTTAACTGTCATTTGGTTCCTTTTGACTTTGGTATTTTGTGAGTTGATGGCAAATTGAACCTGAGGTGATTTGGTGTTTGAGTCACTATATACTTACATGTATATTTATGATTATCATTATTTGACATGGTTACTCATAAATTGTTGAATTTGCATGTTTCATTGTAAGATCTACAATTTTTTTTGTATTGTAGGTTGTCTATACTTATAGGTTGCATACATAACTTGGATGTGGGTTATCTATTTCCATAGATGTTTCAGTGTTGATGAAGATTTTGATTTGTTGCACTTTGTTTATTCACATGTTTCATTGGTTTGTTTGTCATTATGAGGTAAAGAAATGGTGTTACCTAATACAGTAATGATATGGGACCTAGACTTGTTGACTACATGGTACAATTGTGTGAGACTTGATGGGAGTTTGGTGCAAGTATATTGGGTGCTTATCATGGTGTCATGGATGTTCCTTGTGCAATTGGGACTTTGGCATGACATGATTTTTATGTAGGTGCATTGTTGGTGGTGTTAGATTGATTCTTGGTTTACATGTGCTTGTTCATCTTCTTGGTTTGGAGATATGGTTTACTTGACCATTTGGGAGTTTTTGTCATTACAATGGGGTTCTTTGATTATGTTGGGGCCATGGATGATCTTCATTTAGGAGATGATTATCATGATGTCATGGATAGCTTGGTTACACGATTCAGTGGGAGCTTTTGATAGTGATGGTTTTATGTTTATCATGATGCCATGTGTAGCTTGGTATCACACTTCAATGGCAACTTTTGGCTATGATATGGATTCATCATTTAGGTGATGGATGATCTTTTGTAGTAGTTACTTGTGTCATGGAGGAGCTCTTGGATCCTATTTCTTTCATGCAGTGAGAATTCATTGACATCCTAGGTTCTATTGACAGGAAATGATTATCTTCATGTGATTTGGAGATGTTGACATCTTGGTACAATGGAGGACTCTTGGAGTCTTTGGTTGAGGTGTTGGTTATGGTTTGTTAGTTTTAAAAGGTGGTCCTTGGTTTAGAGGTGATGTTATTGTGTGTTGGTTTACTCTTGATTGCACATTAGATTGTTGGCATGATACAAGTGCTCTTTGGAGTAGGATATATTCTTATGATACATAGATCTTCCTTTGAGGAGATGATTAGATCATTATTTCATGATGTGCTCCTAGGTTATGCAAACGTGTAGTGGGAGATTTGACAATGATCTAGTTGGTTCTCTTGGTATTGAGTACATTGGTCATGTGTGTGGGAATTTCATGATAGTACAGTGTTGCATTTGGAGTTTAGGATTGATTGATCATGGAGGTGCTCATGGATACTTGGAGACTTGGGTGAGGCTAGAGATCTCTTGTTCTTAGAGATCATGTGCTGAGATTATTACTCTTTGATGACATTTCAACAGAAAGACTGAGGAGCCTACACCTTGATATGGATGTGAGTTTATTGTGGACCTAGAGGAGATTATTCTTGGAGAGAGTCAATGTGGCTTGGTGTATCATAGAGGAGCATTCTCATTCCCCACTCTTCGTCTAATCGATGGACTATCATCTATGAGGTATTTGCCATCCTTTGATATGCATTTTACTTTATGTTTTATCTTTTCATGGATATGGATCTTGAGCTATGGTTACTAGTTATGAAGGGTGCATTTGAGTGATGTCGGCATGGTTATCTCCTTGTTCATATGGTTCGATTTATGATGTCCATTATGATGAGTTAAGGAGATGTGATTTGGATTATTCCTATTTATGGAATGGTTATTTGTTTGATCTACCTTCATTAGAGAGGCTTATATCCATGTTGGTTACACGATACATATGTTCATTTGATCTATGGGATTGAATGGTTGGGTGTTGTTAAGACTTTTTCATTTGGGGTTGTAGGGAGATCATACTTGAGACAACTTAGCACTTTGAGGTGTTGGTAGGACATGTTATGATATGATTTATAGGTTTTCTCCTATCTTTGTTTTATGGCTACTTCTTGGAGGTTCATGTTGATATGGTTGGACTTGGGAGAGTTATGGTGACATGTTGTGAGAGAGTATGCAATGATTTATCTTGCATGTGTGGATCATTGTGATTGTTCTTGGTACTACATTAGCCACACCTCAATTTGAGTGTTCATTGATAGACTTGGTATGCCTTGATCTATTTTCAAATTTGATATTACCCATGTAGTGGGAGTTCCTAGATGTATGTGTTCTTCATTGACATGTTTTATACATGGAGCTTGTGATTGCGGTTTATGGGTTGGATATGTTGTTGGCATGAACTTACTAATTTTCTTGATACATATGAGGTATAGATGGTGGATGTATTAGCATATGTTGTGGGTGCTATTTTAGATCATGTGGGTTTTTACCTTTGACAGTAGTTTGGAGCCTTTGTTATCACTTGGATTTTATTCTTGTGTTCTTTAGATTGGTGCATCTTCACCTTGGCATGTTCCTTTTATTCCATTGGTGATATGTTGGAGATGAGAGGTGTTCTTTCTTGGGTATCTTGATGGAGCACGAGAGCATGCTAGAGATTCATGTGGATTCATGTTTTCCTATGAAGATTTATTTCATTGATTGACCCTTATGCAATGTATACAACAAGTGGGAGAATGTTGGAATAGGTGTACTGTACACCTTGCATAACATTGATTATTTTATTTATGTAAAATAAATATTTATTTGTGGTACAATCTCAATTGATGTGTTTAGTCACATTAGATATTTATTTGGATGCCACTTATAACCATCGTATGTAACATTAGGTTAATTATTTTATGTGTGGGACACAAAGAATAATTAATTATTTATTTGGGATATTATTTAATATTGGCATAAAGTGAAAAATTAGTTGAAAATATTAAATGAGGGGTCAATGGTTTTTTGTATCCATGGTTTTGGAACACATGGTTTTCTCCATACTACATCTTGTGTTTGTGTGAGCTTGATTCTATAAAATAAAGCACATGGTTAGTAGTTGGGGTTGGTTGTTGGTTGTTTTGGTTGTAGGCTATGAGAGGTTGTCATTGTATTGGGCATCTCTTGTAGGTTGCATGTGTGAGGGTATGAAGCATTGCATGGGATGTGTGGTTACATGCTTGTTCACATAGATTGCATGTAGAGAGATTGACAATTCAGAAGTATTCATGGAGGCCATGTATTGTAATATTTATTAATGAATAATACAATGGATATGGATTCTTTTGGAGTTTGGGTTTTTCCCTTATAAAGGGTTTTCCTAGGGTATATCTTGTGTCACCTTGATGGTATGTTTGCTTGTGGATTTCTAAATACTATATTTGCATATTAATCTCTCATAGGGTTATGAGAAAATTATCTTTATGGTTGTATATTTCCAATAGGTAGCAACAAAAGTTCCTTTCTTCATCGTTTCCTCAAACTTCCTTTCACTAGGCCTAGGCCCACCTTTGAGCAAAATAGGTAACACTTGGCAGCCTGATGCAAATAAAAAAATGCTATCAAAATTGTTGAAGCTTAAAGACATGAGAGAACTCCATGTGTTTCCTCCCCATGGGCTTCCTTCTTTAAAGGTGCTAGGCCAATAAAACTTAATTTCAAACCTTGATGTATAAGGGCCATAATACTTTATTTGTTTGTGACTCAAAATTGATGTTGCCAACAATGAATTGATGCTGGTCTTTTTTGATTCAAAACAAAATGTAGAGTTAAATTCTCTACAATTCTTAGAGACTCTTGGGGAAGTGTGCCCATAGATGTTGAATCCTAGGCTCAAAACTTAAAAAATGAGGAGAGGAAAATAACCTAAAAAAGCCTCGAGGGTAGTTTGCAAAGATTCCCACTCATTCTTTGCAAGCTATCTCTTCTTCTTTAGTTCCTTGAATGCTCTACTTAGCTCAATTATCTCCTAATGAGATAATTTTTGGCTTTCCTATGACATTTTTCAACACATGGTCTAGTTGAGTCGAAGGCTAAAGAGTTGTCTTCACATCTGCCACACTTGGTGTCTGTACCCAGCCCTCAAAAAGATGTCTGGTCTCCTTTTTTTTTCGCAAGCACCACTTTGTATTCTTCTTCATCAAATACATCTCCATTATCTTGGAATGGAAAGGGTAGTCCCATTTGGACTAATGAAATAATATGTCCCCTCATCCCAGTCACAGCCTACTCTAAAACCTCCAATAGTGCTTTGCATTTTACGACGACCTTGTTCCTACTTTTGACCCAATTTACCTTGGCTTTAGTAGCATATTGATCATTGAATCTGAAAGATAGAAGAGTTTCTTTTGGTAGGCTATAAAGTTTTTTTAGTATGGCTTGTGCTTGGGACATTCTAGGATTAATGAACTTAAGGGTCTCATCCACTTCTAACTTTACGTAAACCACAAGCTTCTAAGCCATTGATATAAATTGGAGAGCTCCCTTAAGCTTAGTTTCCCCTTCATCTATTCTAGCCCAAAATAATACATAGAGGTCCCTAATCAATTGAATCATTTGAGTGGCATTATTCATATCTTTCATTTATACTTTGATTTGTTCCAATTCTGACTCTCTTTCTATAAGCTGAGTTCTCAATAATTGATCTGAGGTCTCCAATTTAGAGGAGGCTTTATGGAGCTGCATTAATTCCTCTATGTTATTCTTCTTCTGCTGATATTTTTTAATCTCTACCAGTAGACGTCCACTATCAATTTGACCTTGTCAAACTATGACTATAGTTTTGTCTCATGGGATTGCAAAGAAGCATAGGCATCCCTCGTGATCAATGCTAGTTTATCTTGGACCAACCTATTTATTTCCTAATCCTTGGCCTTCTCCTCTTACCTGAGCTAACTTAAAGTTTCATTGATCAAACTGACATCTGCTTTTTTTTACTCTAGCTAGCGGCTAGTTTTGACAAAATCTGTTTGACAAATTTCAGAGTCTCCTTCATTAATTCTACCTAATCTTGTAGGCAATCCTAGGAGAGATTCATATAATCTTCGTAGATGGAATAATCCTTAGCACACATTTGTCCCTGAGGCCTATGAACTAGGGGTGCCATATGGGCAATCATCAGTGATTGTTGCACAAGGTCATACAAAGACCTCATGTGGGGTTGAACCAAAATATTCCCCTCCTTGTGCCTCCTTGCTATGATCTTGGCCTTGTGTTATTTCCATTCATATTGTATTTGTTGGTGATAGGACACCAAGGAAGTGACTGGTCCTCCAGTGAAGGGGGCCCCTTGACGGAGCCCATAAGGGATGTTGATCTACCACTAATGACAAACTGTTACTTCCCCTTGAGGTAGCAAGGTGGTTACAGTAAGCATGGATGGAGAGAATGATGGCAGGCCAAGAGCAGTGGATGCAGATGTGGATGTGCAAAATGGAGGTGGAACATGAGTTTAGGCATCCCGAATGGCTGAAAGATGATAATGTAACAAGAGGGTTTAGGGGGGAAGATGTAGGAGTCGTGGTTGTAGCTTTAGAGGGAGAAATCTAAGTAGTAGCAGGAAGAATAAAATATATACTTACCTACATTCCAATAGAGACTAGTGATTCCATCCTTGGTCTTGCTGCTAGAGGAGATTCTTCTTCCTCATTGGAATCCTTTTGCAGCTAAATTTTAGTTTTTCTCCTTTCCACAGGTCTTAGGTGATAGAGTAGCCTCCTATGTTACTTTCTAAACATGTACAACTCTCACCAATAATGCTTTTGTGGTGGTGAGAGGGGCTACATGTGATGTAGAACCAAGGGGAGATTGTTCCAAATGTTCCTTCCCCTTTTTACTTGTTTCTTGATATGTTTGTTGTGCAGCTAGAAATGCCTGTGTGATTTCTACCCCAGGGTCCCCAATTGTCATAGTTGAATGAACCAAATGGCTAGAAGTCTGAGAGATTTGTCCCTCTATCTGATATAGTGGAAGAGGCCATTCCTTGTGGCTCACTTCTAGAGGAGGCTTAGACATTACCTCTAATGAATCACTACTTGCCTTGAACTCATAAGTTGTTTCAGCTTCACCCTCCTCTACAGATGCTATGGTCACTCCTTTATCAATGTTGCTCATGTCATATGAGGAAGAAGGTGAATCATGTTCTTCACCCCAAATATTTTCCCATGTTTCATCGATCCCTAAAGCCCCAAATGATTTTTCATGCTTTGCGATTTCCTTCCTATATTTCCAATAGGCCTTCATCTTTTCTTCACTCAACCTTGTAAAATAGTCTATCACCATTAGGAATCATTTGTGTCCAGCACTTGAAATGTGATTAATCATACCAATGAATTCTAATCCCCATTGAGAAAAAGGTTCCTCCAACATGACTGGTTTGATTGGTAGCGTGGTGATTCTTCTCCTTCTAGGATAGAATTGATATTGATGGCATCCCTTAACCAACTGATGGAAGTCATAAAATATTGATAGAATTGATATTGATGGCATCCCTTAACCAACTGATGGAAGTCATAAAATATTGATGGCCAATAGTATCTTGCATGGATTATCTTTGTTGTTGTGACCTTTTTTGAGAAGTTTTCACCAAATGTCCCATAAGGGTTCATCCAGATGCAATATTGTTGGCTTCTTCCATTTAGACACATCTTATATACATACCATCAAAAAAATTGAAAAGCATATTATTGATTAGAATGAAGTTATCTCCATGGATTCTATAATACCTTCTTTTGAATGGAGGAAAATTATTAGGATAACTCCCTATTTACATGAAGCACATTCTATTTTGAATCCATGAGATGGATTCTTCTTGGTTGTTAACTTGGACTATTTTGTCCCTTTGTTCCTCTCCTCTTATAGAATCTTGACTCTAAGCCAAATATTCGCACATGGACCTACCATGAACTAGCTTGGTTGTCTTTACTTCAATATCATACTCTAGGATTTTGGTAATCCAATTGGCCAATTTCTCTATTATTTCTCCTTCCGCAATGTATTCCTGGATGTTGGGATGGACTACATATACAATAACTTTGCTTCCTGACACCAAATGTTGGAATTTTCTTAATCCCTTTACCAAAGCATAGGCCTACTTCTCAACAAAATTATACTTTGTTTCATAACATTTCATGGTTTGGGAATGGAAAGCAATAGGGCACTCCCTTTGGTTGATTCCTCCTTTTGAATCAACATTACTGCTATATTGTGGTCTCCTTAGTATACATACTTTATAAAGTCCTTCAAGAAATCTAGATTGATGAGCACAAGGGCAGAAGATATTACCCATTTGATCCTTTCAAAATCCATTCTCCCCTCGGTTGTCCATTTTAGATCTGCATATTTTCTGAGCATCAAGGTGATGGGATGAACTAACCTTGCAAAGTATAAAATGAATCTTCCCACAAAATTGATCTTCCTTATGAAAGATTACACTTTCTTTTTATTTACCAGTAGTAGTAGGTCCATGATTGCCTTGACCCAGTCTAGGTAAATGGAGATTCGTTCCTTTGAAATGATGTAGCCTAGAAGTTTACCTTAAGGAACTCTGAAAATACATTTCTTTGGGTTCAAAGATGTTCCAAACTCCTAGTACCTCTAAAAAAATTTCTCCAAATGATCAAAAACTTTAAACAACAGCTGCAAATGACAAATGATATGCAGATGATACATGTATTTGATACTTAGAAAAATATTATACATATTATTATCTTCACATCTAATACTTAGGAAAACATTTATCATACTCAATGCGTGATGGCAATGATACAAACTTATATACAGAAAGAGGATCTTAAAAGCTTTTACAATACTAAAAACTTGTTTGCATCAGATTTTCTAATTCACTCAGATCAGCTTAGAGCTACAAAGTGAAGAGCATACTCTTCTTAACAAAGTCCTAATAGACTCAAGACTTAGGACTTAGACTCTAACTCTCTAAGACTTCACTTGCCTATAATTCATTGAGAAATGAAGGTGTCCCTCTTGCCTTTTATAGGCAGTGTGGGCCAAACTTTAGCCTTATCTCATGAATTAGAAAGTGGACACATAACAACTCTTTTTTCAAAGAGTTACCCAAATGAAGATAAGCATCTTCTAGTGGGTCCCAATAACTCGTGAACGGAGAAAGGAGGAGACAGACAAGACAAGAAAGGAATCTACTCTTACATGTCTTCTTTTTTATCACGAGAAGGTTAACTCGTGCTTACTGTAAGGCGCATAAGCTTTCCCCTTTTACCGTGGAAGGGCCCACGTCTATCCAGATCAACAAGGTGATAGATTCCTCGATGGATGACAAACCCATCCATTAGCCTAGGATCCCATGCTTGGTTGTGAATCATCAGTGGAGTATACAAGATTTCTGGGATCATCGAGAGGATCATAATCGTAGTTGGCACAGGAGTGTGGTTCACTTTCGCTGGGTTCATTTCTACTATGAGAATTGCCAAGATGAGTTCCTTCATTTTCCTTCCAGATGATACTCATGGTTTTCATTTTATATGGGCCATAGAGCCCTTGGGACATGGCTCTTTGATCCATTCTATCCATCTGATAGCTTTTGGTATGTATCTAGATAGGCATATGTTGAGAATGGAAGAATCTTAATCTATTAGAGACATTCCAGTGTTCAAAGATAGATGAAGGTCTAGTAGGTCCATAGACTTGGAAAAGATGCGTGCTGATTGGGTTCTCTTCAGAAGAGTTGAACATGAGTTTGAATATACATCCAGTATATGATGAGGTCCCATTGAACTGCATATCATTAGCAGGTGGATATGGTCCTTGGAATAGATCCCTAATTCACTTCTTCCCATGTTCAGTGTTCAACCATTGATCTGGCCGTTCTACTGGTGGATTGTGAAACATAATAGGGAGGACAATGGCCTATCGATATACACCAGTTCTGAAGTATATGGCCTACATCATGATCAATGGGTTCCACTTCAACTAAGAACTAGAAGAATGGCAGATCAGTCCATAAGCCTGGATATGTTAGCTATTGTTTAGCTACCAACATTTTAAAACGATCAGAAAGAAAATCGTTGGCCATTTAGAAATTATGGAGATCTCTTCTTTGGAAGGGTTTTGTGCTCCATTCTTAGTAGCTTTCTTCATACCATCTGTGTTCTCTAATCCGGATTATACAAACAACACCAGAGTCTATTCGGTCTACTTCAAGAAGAACAGGTTCCGGAGCGTGTCCTTCTCTAGACAAAAAATCTGCAAAAATATTATCAACTCTAGGAAGATGAATAAAATCAAATTCATAGGTGCTTAGAAGTTGCACCCATTTAAGGAGTCTTCCCCTAAAAAAATTATTTTTTGATTCATTTCTAAAGAATCCTCGTAGATTTTGAAGATCACTTTTTAGAAGAAATCACTTATCAGCAATAAACATTTGGAATGCTTGAAATGTGTTGACAATAGCAAGGACTTCTTTATGTGTACTATGGTAATCCTTTTCACTATTCTTGAAACTACCAGAGACATATCTAACGATCTCACCTTTATCTTTGGGATTGTGAGATGTAGTTTTTTGATCTCTGAGAACACCAGCCCAGGCACTTTCACTTGCATCAGTTTCCACAATCTTGAAACCATTACCTGGTAATTTTAACGGTGGCAGCTAAGAACATTTCTATTTGATTCTTGAGATCAAACCATCATGCTTGACCGTCCAAGGTGGCGGTGTCTTTCCCAGAAGCTTGTTGAGTTCAATCCTGTCTTCGACGAGCTTATAATAGAATCCTATAATATAATTAACAAGACCTAAAAAGCGTTGCAATTTTTTGACATTGGTTACATCAAGATTAGAAATTTTAGTTAGAATATGAGGTTGTGCCTCCATTCTCCCCCCAGGAAGAAGCTTAATGCCAATGAAAACTATTTGGTTCTGGGCAAAGTAAGATTTTGTAGGGTTAATAGCAAGGCCATTATGTTGATAGATAGTTCGGAATTGTCGAAGGTGAGCAAGGTGTTGAGGCATATCCTAGCTAAAGACAAGAATATCATCAATGTAGGGCTGGATAAATTTGGGAAAAGGCTAAAAAATAATATCCATTTGTTTTTTGGAAAATGGAGGGAGCAATTTCTATCCCAAAAGGAAGGACCGTCCATTCATAAAGGCCTTGTGGAATAGAGAATGTTGTTTTGTAGAAGTCGACACTCTTGAATCCAATCTACCAAAACCATTTGGTTAGATCAAATTTAGAATAAACATGACTACCTTGAATAGTTTGCCAGATATGATCCTTGCTTGGTAGGGGATGTTGATTATCAACAAGATAGTCATTTAGCAGCTTATAGTTTACTACTAACCATTTTTCAAGTAATTCTTTGCCATTCTCATCAATCTTTGGGACATACATAGCATGGCATGAGAATGGGGATTCAGAAGTTTGGATGATTCCAAGCTTTTCAAGCTCTGCAACTTCTGTTCTACAAGTTAATGCTTCAGTTGAACTTATTGGAAAATAGTTTGTTTTAGCTTTTGGAGTGAGTTCATTACCTTAAGGATCTCTTTTGAGGGGGAGATCACATGTCAAATTCCTTTGTTGCTTCTTTAGGTCCTTTGTAAGGACTATAGTAGCAAAGGCATTCTTAATCTCTGTTAGAGATTCTTGAGTTGCATCCATTTGTTTGGCTAACCAAACTACATTAAATGGCTTCTTTTTCTTTTCGTTTCCTAGCTTTGATGTGTAAGCTAGATCCTGATAAAGCCATGGAAGCTGAAATCTATTATGAATTATAACAAAGTCCGAATCAATGGTGAAAGGTTCCCATTGTTGTATAGCTTTGCTTCCAATCACACCATCATACCCATCTACCTCATATTGGACAAATGTTAGTGTATCCATAAAACCATCAAATCCAATTTGAATAGGAACCTCACAAATTGCAGAGCTATCACCTTTCTCAAAATTGCCAAAAGTGATACTTGTGGTTCCTTCTATCCAAGCATCTTTGGGGAAGGCATTATGTTTGGCAATATTTAGATCTGCTCATGTATCAATTAGGAATGCTAATTGATAAGCCTTAATACCTAGAAAGTGTATTGTCAGGATTATACCTGGACATGAGGTAGTTCTTTTGGTCCGCTGGTAGGCTCTCATTGAAGTTGACGGCTACTAGCACCTTCTTCAAAGGTTGCTTCAGGTTCTTCTTCTATAGCCTGATGAATGAGTGGGCTGAAGGGCTTTTCTTCACAATACAGTTGTTCTTCTCTTAAAGAAGCTTGTAGTGGTAACTGTATAGATCTAGTTGAATTGAACTGGTTGATGAACTTATCAAGTTTAGGAAAACATTGTATCTTATCATCCATATATGATAGAATGATCTTATTGATAAATTCTCTAAAAGAAATATCCATGGCATGCTAAATGGTTGCTCCAACATTTGAGAGGATGAAAGGCATCTTGGCATAAGCCAATGTACCCCACTTTGTGGTGAAGGTGGTCTTGTACTAGTCCTCCTCCTTTAGCCATATGTGGTTATATCTGGAGAAACCATCAAGTAGAGAAAATCTCTCTGCTTCTGCGACTACTTATAATATCTACTCCATAGAAAGTACTGGATAAAGGTCCTTGAGAGACACTCGATTAAGGTCCGGGTAAAGTCGACACATAGCCTTAATTCCCCATTTGTATTCCTTACCGAGACAAGGTTAGAGACCCACATTAAATGCTTAATCAGAAAAATAATCTTAGAATCAAATAGCTTTCTCAACTCTTGTTTCATGAGTAGTTCTATCTTCAAATTGACTAGTCTTCATTTCTATCTAACTAGCTTGGCCTTAGGGATTAGTTCAATGGTGTGCTAAACTATTTATTTGTCATTGTAGATTAGGTAATGCAATAAGGTAAAAAGCTAAATCAAATGCAAGTAAACACAAGATTATACCTTACAAAACACAACCTAATCCCATCAAGGGAAGGAGGAGCCTTTGCACCCAAATGAAGCTCCCAAGACCAAGATTATCCCTAGACTTTAGATCCAAATGTGAAATGCTTCTCAATTGTGCAACTCACTAGCTATTCAAAGATGATTTTGGCATGGTAACTTTGCATGGAATTGGATGATGATAATGACTTGTGAGAGGTTGTAGTTATAGACTTTTTGAGAGGATTTTGATCCAAGGGTGGAGATTGATTGGAGAGATCAATGGTGGAGGATGAAAGTGATGTGGAGGGCCTAGATTTGATCTTGGAAGATGGAGGGCTAGGAATAAAAGTAAATCTTTTATTCATTTTTGGGAAAGGGGTGAATAAATGAGGTTGGGTGAGATGGATTATTTGTGAATTAAAAATTCACATGGGGAAGGGTAAAATGAATTAAAAATTCATTTGGGGAAGAGAGTTATGACATGTGTAAGAGGAGTAAATGTGATGTATGATTTATTTGAATTTTAAATTTGGGGAATGTGGAGAGAAGTGCTAATGAGGGTTTGACTCACTTAATTAGGGTGATTAGCCTAATTAATGTGGCTGGAATAAATTAGTAGAGGGATTAGAGGGGGGATAAGATTAATTAATTAGTGATTTAATTAATTAATCCTAAGGCTAGGATAAGGTAGGCTAGAGTAGGCAATTAAATAATAGCTATTTAATTGTCTAGGGTAGGGATAGGCTAATTAGTAGGCTGGATTAATTAGTTAACATGGTTTTAACTAATTAATTGGGTTTAGGAAAAATGGAGGAATTGATTTAATAAATTTTGCATGTTTATTAAATCAATTGGCTAAGGTTTGGATTATTGAATTAATAAAATTAATTCAATTTTGGGGATAAAATGGTGTGGATTTGGATGATGAAAGGGGTAATTAATTAAATAAAAATTTAATTAATTGGTTGGAAAAGAAAATTAGTATGTTTAGGGATGTCGGGAGTCAGTTTGGTGGTCGAGAAATTTTTAGGTGTCTACAGTCATAGCCTTTGATATCCCCATAATTCCATGCCATGACTCTATCGTACTTGTTGCAAAAGGACACAAGCCTATCCCATTTGGCTTATGTGGTGGCCTTTCCTACTTTTACCCTCCTTCCAGGGTGGACCTCAATTTTAGTGTAGTCTTCTCTATCATTGGAGAACATAGTCTTGTCTCCTTTGACATCCTCTAAAGAAAAAAGACTCTCTAAAGTTATAAGGCCTTTAGGAAGCTTGTTGGACCTTAGCTGTATGATCTGGTCCCCATAAGATTCTTCTATTTTTGGTTGTAATTAATCTACAAATTCCCCTAACTGTTGTAGGAATATAGTGATCTTCTCATCACTTTCAAACACCTACCAATGGTTTTCATTTTCTGGGATTACGGGCCTTATGATCAATTTGATCATGTCCTTATTTCCTAGGTCTCTTGTTGGATCAAATTGGGATACTATCTGAGACATCCTATAGGCCCTCTTATTTTCAATCCTTGGGATTACTTTGATATTAAATGCGTCAAATATTTCTAATAGGTCCCATAAGTTATGACGGTATGACCTCATCCTGATATTTTTGATTGTGTCCACTTCATTTAATTGTTTGATGACTAGTTTGAAATTTGGGCCAAATATTTGCAGCTATTTGATCTTCAGCTTTTCAACTAAAAGGAGACCTTGCACCAATGCCTCATATTTGGGTTAGTGCAAGAAGTTGGGTCCACTTTTTGGCCAAAAAGTGGAAGTGTTTTCCCTGATTTTCAAAATTTGTCACATTTGACCTTAAAATTTGAAGCACTTAGAGATGGAATCTTTAAAAACGTCACTAAATATAAAAATGTAGCACTTGGAGTCTAGTTTCTAAATATGTAATTTTTTTAAATACCTAGATGATACAAATTGATTTTCAATAGGCATTTCTAAAAACCACTATTTAAAAGTCACTTTTTTTTACCATACCATGCATGTGTACGGCCAACATAATTTGACCTAAATAAAATTATTTTTCAAAATCCTTTTGGGAAAAGACGTGTAATACAGTGAAGTTTGATGAGGATATTTTTTTATAATTTTTTTCCAATTAATTTTTTTATTAGGCCTAATTTCTACTTTTGAAAACCCCTCGTGTACGACCAACATAATTTGAGCAAAAAAAAATCATAAAATTAACTTTTTTTTCATTGTGTAAAGAATGATGTGTAGATTGATGACATAATTTTAAAAAAAAAAAATTAAAAATTAAAAGTTATTAAAAAAATACAAACACCTATCATTTCAAGTTTTTGGACTAGTTTGCTTATAAATTAAATAATAAATAGAAGAACATGTCCAATAACAAAAAAAATTACATATTTGAAAACTAGACAATGTCATCTGTAATGGGTTTTCATTTCGTAAAAAAATTCAGAAAAAAAGGTCCTCAGCCATATAGGCAAACTCAGTGTTTCTTCTTGTTTTGTACTTAGAAAAAAACTTGCAGGTCCAAGGCTCAAGGTTGGTCAACCATGCCTATCCCGAGCCTAAAACCCAAGCAAAGGGAAGGGAAAAGGCGGGCGGAGATTTCCAATTTCAAATAATGGGTACCCGTTATAAAATAGGTACGTGTTATTTAACGGGTACCCGTTATATTTTTAATAATGGGTACCCATTTTATAATGGGTACTCATTTCTATTATAGCCGTTATTTCCCATATTAGGAAAAAATGTACTATTACTATATCCCTGCAACTTGCAGGTCTGATCAGTATGGCGCGACAACAACAATTTCTGCATTTTTTTACTTACAAGTGTTTTGTGGAATCTCTTAACAGGTCATATTCTATTCAGATTTTGAAAGGAGTCAATCATATGAACAATTCTGAAGTGAAATCAAGTGCATGAGCTATTTTCAAGAGGAATAAAGAAAGAAGGTTTTTGTTTTTACATCTACCTTTTACTTCAAAATCTATGGAACAAAGGATCTACATCTAATTCTACTTCAAAAGCTCAAATAAGGACATCAATTATGAAATTGGATTAAGTATCAATTGTTATTTTATCAAGAGGGTTTGGTAATCATGGGATCAAATCAACGTCAAAGAAAAAAACAAAGGAGGGTAATGACACCTCAAGAAATTGAAGCAAATAGAGAGAAGGAAGCAAAAAGGCAAAGAGATAGAAGAGCAAGGATTCAAGAGATGAAGATATTGAAGCATCTAGTTCCATGAGTATTTAAGAGAAAGACATTCAAGAGAGTATAAATGATGGGATGAATGTAGATGATGCAAATGTGGAAAGGGTTAATTTAGAAGAAAATGTGTCTATAGAAACAAATGCATGTATGTCTTCAAACCCAACTTTTGAAGATATAGAAAATGCGACCATACAAACAAATCCAGGTATGTCTTCAGAGCCAGCTTTCAATGATATGGAAAACAGGACTATAGAAACAAATCTAGGTGTGTCTTTGGAGCCAACTTTCAATGATATAGAAAACACGACTATAGAAACAAATCTAGGTGTGTCTTCAGAGCCAACTTTCAATGATATGGAAAACACGACTATAGAAACAAATCTAGGTGTGTCTTCAGAGCCAACTTTCAATGATATGGAAAACACGACTATAGAAACAAATCTAGGTATGTCTTCAAACCCACCTATTGATGATATGAATGAGAATGATATCCCTTTTAGGAGTGAAAATGAAAATGTTTTATTTGAGATTGAAAGAAATGTCTTAGATAATCTTCCTGGTAAGATTTCTTGGAGGCAAATGAGAACTCATGCAAATAGATTATATAAAAAAAAATTTATAGAAAAAGTCTTGGATTTCAATGTCAACTTATGATGCAATTGATGAAGATGTGGAAATTGCAAAAAGTAATGAAAAAGTTAGGCATCTTTGTAAAACCTAAAAAAAAAATGAATCAATAAAACAAGTTTTATCTAGTGTTGCTAATGCTATTGATTCTATTGGTAAAAAGAGTCGATCTAAAGATAGCAATGTAGCACGAAGAGCTATAACAACTGCTTTAGTCAATAAATCATCTTCTAATAAAAGAATGATAAGTAAGACAAGCGAAATTCTAAAGATAAATCCTAAAACTTTGAGAAGAGCAGCAAAGAGAAGAGAATCTATTGAAAAAGATCCAATTAACCAATGTTTGAGTTTTAGTGGTAGACTCCCAAGGTATGACATGAAATTAAATAGTGAAATCAAATCTTTAATTGAAAAATATTGGCATGATAATACAAGGGTATCATCTAATGTTAGAGATGTGTTAAAATTATGAGTGGGGTCTAAAATTCATGATCCTCATCCAAAACATCTATTAGACATGACTCAAACTGAATTATATAGAAAATTCTTAGATGATTTAGTGTTAAAACCATTTAATATTACCATAAGCCAAAGATCTTTTGAGAAATGTAAACCTTGGTATGTGAAAATTAATAAACAACAAATTTCTTGTTGTTGTAAAACTCGTGTGCAATTTCGTTATTATTATGATGTTTTTCGATATATATGTTATACTTTGCATACTAACAAAATTATGCAGGAACGTGGTATTAATATGCCACCTCAAACAATTAAGGAGTTTGTAGCAGGTTTGTTTTGTGAAACATCTACTGGATACTTATTTTATTCAAAAGCATGTATTTCTAGACAATGCAATAGATGTGGCAACTTTTCATTATTAGGAGAATGCATGCATGAAAATATTTCACATGAATTTGGACAACAATTAGTGGATGTGAAAAGATTCACGAATGCTGAATATTCTTTAAAGGATGGAAAAATTGGAAAGCATTGTGAGTTAGTCATTGAAAAAATTTGTGTGCATGCATTCATCAAAGATTTTAAGGATAATATTGTATCCAAATATGTCAAACACTCCAAATATGCTCGGTGGCTTGATGGACAATTTCGTTCGTGTAAAAACACCTTTCCAATTGGAACTATCCTATCAGTGGTTGACTTTGCAGAAAACTATACTCTTGCTCCACAAGAGGAAATTCAATCTTAGTATTATAATTCAGTACAAGTGGCCATATTTGTTCATATTGTATACAGACATGCAGATGATAGTACAGAAGATAATAGAAAAATTTTGAGGGAGTATCATTTCTATATGAGTGATAACCGGTTACACTCTTCAGAGTTTGTGCAATATTGTTTCACAAAATTTTATGAAAGTTTAAAAGAAAGAGGAATCCAGATGACACAACATTTCATATGGTCAGATAATTGTACAGGGAAATTAAAAAATGCAAGAATATTTTATTGGCTATGTAGGGCTCACAAAGAAATCAATATCCAACATATGTGGAGTTTTTTTGAAGCTGGACATGGTAAAGGAGAACATGATGGAGCTGGAGCATGTGTGAAAAGAGTTCTTGCTAGAGAGCAACTAAAATTTGAGGATACAACCAAATTTAGAGATGCATGTGCAATGGTGGATTGGTGTAATGAAAAATTATCTATGGGATCAAGTCAAAACTCTACAATTCGACGATTCTTTTGGTTAGTTGAAGAAGAGAATATTCCTACTTGACTTGATTGTGAGACAATAACTAGATCAACAAATTTGCATGATTGTCAATAGAAGTTTTCACCATACAAGTATGTGAGGTCAATTTTGTAGTCTTCAACTAAAAGTGAATGCAAATTAGGTAATTATATATATATATATATATATATATATATATATATATATATATATATATATATATATATATATATATATACTCAAATATTTATCATCCATCCTCTAAAGACGCCTGCTTGTACATCCCCTTAAGCCATCAAGTTTTATCTTATACTTTGTAAATTGACAAGTGTAGATCTCTCCAAGTAAGCTATCCTCTTTTGTATCCCCTTAAGACATCTTCTTCTAGCTCCCCTTTTAATTAATCCTCTTATACATCCCCTAAAGTCATCCTCTTATGTATCCCCTTAAGACATCCTCTTAGCTCCCCTTAAGCCACCGTCTTACATCCTCTTTTGTGTTATTTAGTTACATGTTGCATTAATATTTTGTGTTTTTGGTACATATTCTTTCATTCTCATTTACATTCATTATTTCTTGTAGGTGTATC
The DNA here is from genome assembly GCA_027924645.1 of Cunninghamia lanceolata. Taxonomy (NCBI): domain Eukaryota; kingdom Viridiplantae; phylum Streptophyta; class Pinopsida; order Cupressales; family Cupressaceae; genus Cunninghamia; species Cunninghamia lanceolata. Next base: position 4,150,160 of record BSBN01000465.1, read on the forward strand.
CTACAAGTAGATTTTTCCATGATTTCCACTACAAAATTTCATCGTAATGTAAATGGTAGATCAATTTTGTAGTCATGTCAAATTAATAACATGGACCTATAAGCTAATTGTATAGAGATATTCATATGTTTAATAATGGACCTATTTTTTGTTTTGAGACTCTTTTCATGATCTATGCATTTAATTTTCACGGATTGAATATTATTTTATGATTGCCACAAATGCTATTAGTGTAGAGGTTCAATAAGTATATAGTTTGTATTTTTCCTATCATTTTTGTACCCACTTTAGCTATGTTTTGTGATGTGTTGATTTAGCATTTATTTTAAATATTATTTAAATGCACAAATGTTGAAAAGTAGTGTCATGATAGTTAAAGGGAAATAGTCCTAGGATAGTTTTCATATTTGAAACATGGTTTAATATCACCTCTATGAATGCCATGGTCCTCCTCTATATCTTTCAATCATTGTCTTGAGTAGTCTAATGCTATCACTAATAATTTTTTTTGTAGCTTATATTATGTGGATAAGATTTGAATTTCCTTCTAGTTTCTCTACAAGAATTGAATACTACTTCTTGAATAATTTCAAATTGTGATAAATTTTTTTGTAGCTTATATTGTGTGGATAAGATTCAAATGCATTTCCTTCTAGTTTCTTCTTTAAAAGAGTTAGTTTCTCTACAAGAATTGAATGCTACTTCTTGAATAATTTCAAATTGTGATAAATTTTTTTGTAGCTTATAATGTGTGGATAAGATTCAAATGAATTTCCTTAGATAGTTTCTTCTATAAAAGAGTTAGTTTCTCTACAAGAATTGAATGCTTCATTTGAATCATGTTTTGAATGTTTTTTTAATGAAGATTTTGTTCAAGGACACTATCAAAGTGAGTCTAACATCCTTATCATTTGATCATGATTTTGTAGGTTTATCCTAGGTAAATTACCTTGTTATAAAGTGCCCTAAATTTATCTATTATATAATTGTAACACCAAACTTATCTATTAGATAATTGTAACACCATTTACCTATCTATTCCACTATGTACAAATTAACGTAATTTAGGTTTGTGAGGTAGTTAATAGATTGTTCACTATTTCAAGAACTATTGAACCATAATGCATAATCACTTCTTAAAAATTAAAAAATGTAGTAGAGAGAAATCTTCTAACATGTCTCAATTAAATAATTTATAATCTAGAAGTGAACAATGAAGCATATTTAACATATTAAATCTTTAACATATTATCTAGAGCATACTAAACTACATTCAAGCATTTATACTCAATAATATATACATGTAGATCTAGATCTAGATAAGTCCATGAAATACTATAAAATATAGGTAGGACCCATGAAATGTGTACTTTAAAACATCTACTCATCACTAGCATATAAATAAATACAAATCACAGTTCATGAAATACTAAAATATATCTAGAAGGACATGTAATAGCAAGTTCGACATACATAGTCAAAGTCCTGGAATGACATATATAAAAAATAATGTGCACATCATATAGTTCAGTCTATGAAATAAAACTCTATGTTAGGGATGATCATCACTCAAGTTCAAATCTGAAAGAGGCCTCTTTCTTCCTCATGAAATAGATGGATCTACCTCATGCTGTACACAAGAGAAAGAACTTGCAATCAGATTTAAAATTTTTAAAAATGACATATGAAATTAAATATTTAAATGTAGGCTTTAAAGTGTGCATTTAAATTACTATGCAATCATGCTCCTATAGTCCCACATTTTGTTGTGCAGGTGGTATAATTGTTTCATCTTCTTGACCAAAAGTTTGACTTGCTAATTGCTAGAATTTCAAATAAAGCAAGTTTGAAATAAGTTAGAATTTATTTAGCATATAAAGACCTAGAAATTGCACATAGAAAATTTAGTAAAGTTTAGGACCTCAAAATGTGTAGATGGCTCATGAATTTGTCCCTGACTAGCAACCTAACCAATAGTCTCACTCCTATCATCCTTCACTTACATATATATGGGTGCATATATAAATTTATATAAACTCAAAAAAGAAACTTAGTACAAATTTAGTACAATTCTTTAAAACACACACCAGGGAATACTCAGGCATAATAGCTGATGATGGAGGATCAGTGGAAGAAACACCTGAGCCATGTCGTCGGTCAGACATGGGAACTACCACATGACCTGAGCCTCGCTGCAATAGTAGTGTTTCACATACATGTACATATAGTTATTTATTTATTTATTTATACACTTGTTAATTTAAAATATAATATAATTGATAAGTTTCAAAAGAAAATCTAAACTAAAATGAGATACATATGGTTTTAGGGTTAAGATATATTGGTTTACCCCATAAGGTGTGCCAATCTCTATAGCTGTCGATGCAAAACTCAACGTATCAAATCGTGATGTGGCCCTAGAGTGACTTGAGATCTGTACAACAAATAGTTCATAATTATATATTAATTCATTAAATTATTTATATAAATTTTGATCTACATTCAAATTATGCACTTGAAATATTTAATAACATGTGGTCAATGTACCTGTGTAGGATTATCATCCAAATATAGTAGATCCAAGTATGACTCCACTCTTGCTGTAGCTGCATCTGATGTGGATGTAGGAGCAGGACCATAACACGGTTGATTACAATTTGTACACAAATGTGCCCCTAACATGCCTGAGGCTCTATGATGAGATGCATTGACTCCTCCATGATGCTCTCCACCACTGAATTTAGCTGCCATGTGGGCAACTTGTTCAGTGAGATTGCCTGAGAGTCTACTCAATGCTCCTAATGTCGACAAAACTGTCTGCTGCTGAATAGGTGCAGGAATCATGGGCAAAATAGGAGCAACCATAGGAGCATGAGGAACAGGTCGATTGGGGTCAACTCGTGCCCCTAGTCTATGTTGTGGCATGCCACGACCAACACCTTGAAATTCTCTCATATCAAAATAATTGGGTTTTTGACCCAATTGAAACTCCAACCATAATTTTCTCAAAAAATATAGTGGCACCTCACAATTAGCATGTGGTGGGTGATCAAACACTATCCACCATTGATCCCCAAAATGTCTCAAAATCCCCTCATGCGTGCACCACTTAATTGATATTCTTTTTTTTGTTGCAGCTATAGGTTGATTAGTTTTTGGGTGATGAAAAAATGGGGCTAATGTTTGTTTTGTAATGTGGAGGTCATGGATGTCTTTATATCAAAGACCATCCACATAAAATTGCCTCCTCTCCTCCCGCCAAAGCTGAAATCTATTTAGGTCTGCATCGATAGACCTAACAGAATCAATAATGGTTTGCATCGAAGATGCAAACCGAACCACATGAGGAGGCATCAAGTGAGGTTGATTATTAATCAAATTAATGTTCTCCTTAATTGCATTAATATTTTCATTAATGTTTTGCCACAATTGGGCCTCATCAAATGGAGGGGGTGGGGGGTTTTGAGGTGGAGGGGATGGGGGGTTTTGAGGTGGAGGGGGTGGGGGATTTTGAGGTGGATCATGGGGTGGGGGGTTTTCATAAAGAATGTCATCTATTAAAAATTCATCTAGACTCTGGTCATCCATTAGATGTCTCCTACAAATTTCCAAATATGTATATTCATATAAAAAACTTACAAATGTATAATTTCACAAATATATATACATATTGAAAACTTACAAACAAATATCTATAAATTTAAGCTTAATCTAATAGATCTATAAATGATTTAGTTTAAAATATCCATGAATTTAGAGAGCAAGTAATACTTGAAAATTAAACATGCGTGCAGGTTTATCATATGATATGATCAAATGATGATGCCTCATACCAATGTCTCCTTAAATTAATCCAACATTTCCCTAAAATATTATATTCTCCTTCCTACTTCATTCCTCTTTAACCATTTTTTAGAGGGTTTTTGAATTATAGAATTGGTATTTATAGATAAAATATGGAATAATTAGAAAAAATCTCACAAATTATCAAGAGAAAGTTATGCAAAAACTCACAAGATGAAGATATGTCTAAATTTTTAGATCATTTTCACATAGTGGACAAGGTTGCAGGTTCTAGGTCCTAGTCATACACCAAGGTGTCACTCTACCTAACAACCTTGTCCTATCATCATTTTTCTCAAAATTATAATGGAAGTTACATTTTGACACCTTTTATAGTCCAAATTTAAAAGTGCATGAGAGCCCATGCCAAGTGTATTCTAGATTCCCATTTCTCTATTAATCAGGCTACTTCTAGCTTCTAAGTTAAGCTCAATTGTGACATATTTTACTATTTTGCACCATCTTCTACTTTTTGTCTTGATTGGTTTAGATAGATAGAGAAGTTAAATTAGTAAAAGTTATTCTAAACACACCCAAAAATTTATTAGTTAATGTTTATTTTGAGTCCATTTGTAGTGGTAACCATCTCCTCCAAGTGCATGTAAACCCTTGTATTTATAGTTTACTTTTTCCTAATCTGGTGTCAATTTCTATTTCCATTGTCTTGTTTGTTTAACTATTGATTGATTATTTCCTCTGATCATTTATCACATTATTTGGACTTCTATTTTTGTATGAAAATATATAAAATAGGCCTCCCTCTCCCCATTTGAATGTAGAAAAATTGTGAAGTTTCCACTTGATTGCTATTTTGGAGCCATCTTTCTTGAATAAGTGTAGAAATGTAGTGTTTACTATATTTGTTGGTTTTAACTCCATTCTTCCTCTATTATACATTTTATCTTCCCTTTTCAAACCCACATTCCTTCTGGACTTACCTCTTTCTAAACCATTTTCTTTCCTCAAATTTTCATTTTAGATTCTCATTTACTTTATTTTTCATCAAGTATCTTTCATATTATTTCTTTTCTTCTCCCATATTAGTCCTCTCTATATCCATATTATTCCCCTTTACTTTTTTTCATTGAGTCTTATTTTTCCATCTCCTAGATTTCCTCTTTCTCCTTCAAACCAAGTGGTTTAAACCTAGCTTTAGTTTTTCATACCAATGTCTCCTTAAATGAATCCAACATTTCCCTAAAATATATTATATTCTCCTTCCTACTTCAAATGCCCTCTTTAACCATTTTTTAGAGGGTTTCTAAACTATAGAATTGGTATTTATAGATAAAATATGGAAAAATTAGAAAAAAGATCTCACAAATTACCAAGAGGAAGTTATGCAAAAAATTACAATATGAAGCTATGTCTAAATTTTTAGATCATTTTCACATAGTGGACAAGGTTACATGTTCTAGGTCCTAGTCATACACCAAGGTACTAGGAGAGGGCCATGTGACACCCAAGACCTATCACTCTACCTAACAACCTTGTCCTATCATCATTTTTCTCAAAATTATAATGGAAACATTTTGAGACATTATATAGTCCAAATTTAAAAGTGCATGATAGCCCATGCCAAGTGTATTAGATTCCCATTTCTCTATTAATTAGGCTACTTCTAGCTTCTAAGTTAAGCTAAATTGTGACATATTTTACTATTTTGCACCATCTTCTACTTTTTGTGTTGATTCCAGTTTCTAGATAGAGAAGTTATTAGTAAACTATTCTAAACACGCCCAAAAATTTATTAGTTATTGTTTATTTTGAGTCCATTTGTAGTGGTAACCATATCCTACAAGTGCATCTAAACCCTTGTATTTATAGTTTACTTTTTCCTAATCCAGTGTCAATTTCTATTTCCATTGTCTTATTTGTTTAACTATCATTGATTATTTCCTTTGATCATTTATCACATTATTTGTCACAATTTAAAAGTGCATGATAGCTCATGCCAAGTATATTCTTCCCATTTCTCTATTATCCTACTTCTAGCTTAGTTAAGCTCAATTGTGACATATTTTACTATTTTGCACCATCTTCTACTTTTTGTCTTGATTGGTTTCTAGATAGAGAAGTTATTAGTAAACTATTCTAAAAAAACCCAAAAATTTATTAGTTAATGTTTATTTTGAGTCCATTTGTAGTGGTAACCATCTCCTACAAGTGCATCTAAACCCTTGTATTTATAGTTTACTTTTTCCTAATCCGGTGTCAATTTCTATTTCCATTGTCTTGTTTATTTAACTATCATTGATTATTTCCTTTGATCATTTATCACATTATTTATTACAATTTAAAACTGCATGATAGCCCATGCCAAGTGTATTCTTCCCATTTCTCTATTATAATATTTCCAATCACTTGTCAATGTAGGGTTTACCAGAGCAATAAGGCACATTAGAAACATAAAAATTTGCACTTTTGGGCATGGGCCAACAACCTCCTAGGTAGATAACCCCATGCAACTAGAGTATTATACAAGGGCTCATCACTAAAGATTAGACTAGGCTAGTAATGACATGATGGGTATGCATGCAGATGAGTTAATAACTTTTGAAGAATGTATTTGTTTTCAATGTGGCTCATGGTAAGCTAACTCTTTGGAACTCAAGACTTGATGAATGAAAACATGAAAGATCCACCTACAAGCCTATAGGAATAAAAAGTGGGATTTGATATTAGGAAAGTGAGATGAGAAATACAAGCATGGACAAATCATGGAATTCTACATAGCATAAGGTAATAAATACAAATAATGCTAGTAAGAATAATGATAATAGAAATGTGGATAATGAAAGTGGTTGCAATGGAATTAATAGGAGCAAAAGAATGCTTAAAGCAGAGAGAATCTAAATGATGGAGAACTATGTAGTCAATGGGCATGACATGGGATTCAAATGAAACTATGGGATCCTCAAAAGCAATAACAGTTACATAGTGGTCATAAATGGAATACTAGTAAATGATGATGAAGATATATATACTAAAGTAATTATAAGATATTTTTATTAGTAGTTTGCATTTTTAGGAGGATGGAAGAGTGGCTTGTTTGGAATTTCAAGTCAATTCAATATAAAATTTTGTTTGACCACAACATTTCAATTCATAAAGCTTCTTTTGAATGCTATTACGTTCCCGTTAGAAGTCATTGAAAAGTCAAATGCATTCGAATCATACTCACACAAAATTAAATCTTTATAATTTGGTTTTTTAGGGTTTATAGTTTAGGTTTTTAGTATTTGCAGTACAACATGGTTTTAGGGTTTATTATTTGGTTTTTTAGGGTTTATAGTTTAGGTTTTTAGAGTTTGTAGTACAACATGGTTTCAGGGTTTATAATTTGGTTTTTTAGGGTTTATAGTTTAGGTTTTTAGGGTTTGCAGTACATGGTTTTAGGGTTTACAGTAATATAGTTTTAAGGTTTACAGTAACAGACAATCACAAAACTCTAATAACAAGTAAAACCCTAATAACAAATAAAACCCTAATTTTCATTTTAATCCTATAATTATAAAAAAACATCTAAAACAAGCTAAAAATTAGCAAAGAACCAACTTGGAGGAGCTCAATGGTGACGAGGTGGTGGGAGGAGGTTAGAGGGCGAAAAAATCTCTGGTGTTGTGCTTGTTTAGCCTTTAGCAATGCATACCCGTTCTGAAGCTTTCGCTGTCACTATATGCTAGAGTGGTAGTAAATGAGCCCGTAGGGCTCTTTTTTAAAAATATAATTTTTTTTGAAAATGGGTACCCGAAGCTAAATAGGTACCCGTTTAGGCTTAGGTGCGTGTTACTAAATGGGTACCCATTTAGGTTCGAGTGCCTGTTCCTAAACAGGTGCCCATTTCTTTGAAAATGGGTACCCATTCTTGGCGGCATTTTTTTTGCCTGCGTGACTTCCCCTATATGTGGACCCAGTTTCTTGCTTTAGCCCATTCAACCTCATTATTCATATAGATGAACTGAAATTGGAAATCCTTTAAATTCCTTTTTCTTTGAGGATAAATGAAGCATATACCTTCTCTTCAACCATTTGAGCATCTTGCGCTATCAAAAAAATTTCCACAATTTCTCAGGTTCATTTGAATCTTGTGCCAAACTTTATAGAAGATTTTAACATTCTGGGATGACTTGTTATATATCGTAGATAATATACATTCCTAACCATGTGGAATCAAAATTTCCATAGGGATCAGTCTGCATAGCTTCAAATAGGAGTGCCTACTCTTTATTGGATCGGCTGCTATTTTTAGCCTCGTGGTTGAAAGGAGATCAATCTCTTACTTCTCTTCTTTTGATATGATGGTATGAGCTGATTCAAAGTTTGTCATCACCTCATGAGTGATATGTTCATGTTAGAGAGGTTCTGACAAGATCTTCATCTTTGAGCCATATCTGGTTTAGAGGATAAGGTGGGTCCAATCCAGAGAGATATTCACCAATCTTCACAGTGAAATCTCATGATAGACAAAGGCCAAAATCTAGTGGAATATAAATGATTACCATCTCTTGAAGAACTGTGATATTTGGGAAAGCATATACTATGAGGGAAAGGGCCTTAATAACTCCCACAGTTTGTACTTGCTTCCCATCCAACTACATGAATCCCTTTTGTGAAGGTTCATACTCCAATTAGAGGGCATCTACTACTTTCTTGGGCATGACTGTAGTGCTAGCACTGGAGTCTACCATGGAGTTATGTAGCATTTTTTTGACTATTATCACTATGATGTAGAGGGGAGTGGACTTAGGGTTGATTACTTCCACCTTTTTCTTCATGAGGATTGCTAGGCTTTGAGCCCAAACTATGTTTTGGGATTGTACTACCTCTTTCAACACACTAGGGGTTGATGGTTTTTCTAGGAGTATGTCCTCTTTCTTTTCCAAAGCTTCTTGAAGAAATGTCTTTTATTCTAGGATAGATAGAACACCCCAAAAGAAGATGTTAGCTAAGGCTTTTTTTAGTTGTTCCACCACATTAAGCATAAAATGAATCTACGGTTTCAATATATATCCTGTGTATCTTGGTCTTTCTACTGGAATGGTTGGTGTTGCATTACTCTGTCTCACTATCCCATGATTCTTCAATGGTAGCTTATAATTGATTATTTGACTAGCGGGAGTAGATGGTCTTCTTTAAAGAGTTGGCTAGGTTTGAAGGACTACTTCTAGATAGCCCACTATATGCCTCTTTGAGTGTGTGAAGCAACTAGACAAAAATTATAGAGTCTTTGAAGTAGAGGGATTGTTTGCAAACACTACATCTTCTCCTTCAATCCATGAAAGTCATATGTCTTTAGGATCTTTCTCCTCTTCTTATTGCAGTGACATTCCCTACATTTAGGCTATTAGGACAATGCTTTACACTCTTGGGGATTGGTATGAAGGTCTCCTAGTCTAGGCTCCTCCTTGAAAACTCTATTGCCTCTTCTCTGCTACTATTTACTAAAGATTTCCCTGTGAGAAAGCTTTGTGTGGATGACTTTCGTTGTAGGGGAAATACCATTTGTTTGAATCATCTACAATATTGTTTTGTCTAGGAATCAAGTCATGCACTAGGTTAGGAGTGATTTGTTGCAAAGGAGTAGGGATCGGTATGAGTTGTTGTTGAGATGGGCTTGCTCCTTAGGAGTTATGATAACTGTTGCATTGATGTGGGGACCTAGGATTCTGGTGTTCTTGATAGGGAGGTCTTAGATATGAGCCTTGTTGTCTCTTGAGATTAATGATCGCATTCAAGAAGTTTGACAAGATGCTCTTCATATCATCTATTTCTGAGACAAACTAGAGAGCTAGTACTGAAGGCCTTAGAATTAGGGAAGTAGGATAGGAGTATGTAGGGGAGGAAGGAATCAGCATCATATCAGGTAGGAGGACCTCAGCTCTAGGCACTCCTTGTAATGATAGCTCAGGGAACACTGGCATAGGAGGCCTAGGGGAGCTTTCCCACATCTATAAGGTTATTTTCAACTCTTACCGCTAGGTCATATGTGCTTGGGAGAGTTTTTCCTCCTAAGGATTGAATCATTACTACTATGTTTGAATTGAAATATTTCAAATAGAAGACAATGGCCATACTTAGAGGAGGATGAGAGGTCATTGGAATTTTTTGCTAAGGCTTATGAAACCAAGTGTTGAAGTTGGTAATTACTTCTTGTAGTTTTCTCTTAATGGCGATGAGTTGTTGTACACAAGTAGTGAGGATTTGTCTCCTTTCTCGATGAATCTTTTAAAGAATAGATCTCCTAACTGATCCCATGTGCCTATCATCTTTAAAGGAAAAGATCTATACCATTCAAGTATCTTACCTTTGAATGATACTTCTAGTAGCCTTAAGGTGACATCTTATTTTGTCATATAGTGGACCGTACAAATATTGGCCACATGTTGTAGGTACTCTTTAGGAGTTCTTGAGTCTTCCCCTATATACTTGTTATGGAGTAAAATGTATACCCTTGCCATTTTACACTTTGTTTAGAACCCGGGTGGACATAAAATGATCAATTCTCGATCTCGATAATAAAAACCTGACAAAAAAACTATATGGCTGACCTAAACACATTTAAAGGGACCCATCATAGTAGAGTTCTTGGGGCTAAAGGACAAGGGCGCCTAGTGCCCTGGTCCCTCATTGAGCCCGGACCTAGTTTGAAGGTATGTCAACTTAAGACATCTCAAATGGTTCCCCATGTCACCCCCATTTGGTTTTATTCATTTTTGGTGAGTAGGAATGCATATAAAAGAAAGTTAGGTTATTCATTTGAACATCTAAGCAATCTAGGCACACTTGTACTCTTCTCTCTCATGCTTTCTATTCTTCTCTAAATCTCTTTATGGTGGATTATTGTTGTGGCACTAACTTCTTGCAGGTCTTGTGAAGATCTCTCTACTTCTTAGGGATACAACAAGTTCTTGAGGCAAGTTGTGATTCCTCTTCAATAAATCTAGGGTTTCCATGCTTATGGTGACTCATCTCCTTTATTCTTTCTTACAACATTCCATTCTACTTCAGATTCATCTCTGCCCTCCTAGGGTACGTACTCTTTGAGATCTCATCATTGCTATTGTGGAGGTGGAAACACCATTCATGGAGCTTGACTTAGGCAACCTCCTAAATAGCACCCAACCATTTTCCTTCTTGTTTGTGTGTAGGTTGCATCTAGAAGAACCTAAAGAAAACACATTACAAGAGATAGTAAGACAGATAGGCGAAGGAACTCAGATCCAAAAATTTGGTAAAGGCCTAATTTGGTTCTAGGGTTCCTAGTGCCCCTATCCCACTTGTTTAGATGACCAAAATCTTTTGGAATCAACTTCTATCAACTTTTTTCAACTCCTCCTCACCATTGCTTTCTGGGTTTTCAGTAGTTTCAGGTCTGTAGCTCTTATTCTCTTTATTTTAGCCCTAAAACCCTAGATTTGATAATTGGTTATAAGATCTCTCTCCTTGTCAACAAAGGGACCAATCAAGAGACCTCTTAGCTCTCCTTTGAGGACTATAGCTGAGTATTGAGTTTCCTTGATTCGTGTTCCAATGTTATGTAGAGAATGATTTAGGTTGATGCATATGTTAGCCTAGATCTCATTTTCTACATAACAATACTTAGGTAGTTCCTTAAGAGCATTAGCTGGGATTGGGTCCCATATTCCTGGTGAGACTACAAGAATTAATGGGCTACCACTCTTCCCATTTACAAAGTTTCTAGGAGCAGCGAGTAAGGCGATTTGAACAAGTGGTGGGTTTGGACGTAGTATTGTCCTTATAGGAATTATCACACAGGGAGGAACTAAAAGGCCTAGATGGGATGCTACAAATGATCTCATTATAGGCATTTTACTCATAGAATCTGACTTCTATTTAGGTGATTGTAGGTTTGAATCCCATCGTGCATGCCTGAAGATACTATTGATGGTTTTTATTATCTACACCTAGGAATTGAATCTTCGACATAGGCTACTACCAAAGTAATGGGAAATTCTATGACTATGGGACTCATTTTACGAATCACGGGATAACCTCCAGGATTTTAGAAACTGGCTCTTCTTAAGATTCTCATTAATTCATTTAAAATCTTGGGGGGAGGAAAGAGAAAAGAGAAACTTAAAGGGAAATCTATTCTAAGGTGATTCGCTAGAAAATGAGACTTGGATTGATGTGACAAAGGCATAGTGCTTCCATGTTTAACTTACAATATTAACTCATGGCTGCCAAGAGCTCAAAGGAGCATGATTTCAGACCACTTTTTAAATCATTCATTGAAACTAAAAATAGAGGTATACATCAATAACTGAAACTCAAAAGAAAGAGTCAATAGGCATAGAAATAAGCACAGGGTATTAGTTCTTCTTCGTTGGTGAATAGAGAACAAGTTACAAAAGCCTCAGAGGCATAGTCATAAAATATTCAATCTGCTCTTGAAGAGCATACACAGAGGCTCAAAAGCTTATGAATTCTTCTTCTATAGTCTAATAATTAGCTGAATGAATAAACATTTCCCAACCTCATTTGTAATGGGTCATGGCCCTATAAATAATAAGCTAACCACATTAACATACTACACTGGGTGGGAATTATCTACCATAATTACTTTTGGTGGGCATTGCATTGAATTAGCCTGATTGTTTAGTCCTTTTGTTGGTGAAGCTTGATGGCACCAAACTATAGTATTGAAGTCTTACTAGAACTTTTGGACAATCAACCACCGCCTCTGATGTTTTATCAGACCATTAAGAATTGAGTTATGGCTCATGTTGATTATTATGTGCCTTCTTAGCTGTCTTGAAATGTCCTTCATAATTCCCTATCATCGGATCCCCTATTCTCATGATTCAACACCTCCATAGCACATTCAATCTTATTAAAATCCTTTTGATCTACTTTCCATGTGGCCGCAAGGCACTTTGTTTGGGTTATGCCGAAACATCATTTCATGAAGAAGCACGGGAATGAAACATGGTAGCAACAGAAATTTTTTCTTATCTTTTCCTCGAATTTCTTTTCATCAAACTTGGGCCCACCTTTGAGTAAAATTGGTAACACTTGGCAGCCTGATGTAAAAGGGAAAATGCTATCAAAATTGTTGAAGTTTAAAGATGCGAGAGAACTCCACATGTTTCCTCCCCACGGGCTTCCTTCTTTAAAGGTGCTAGGCTAATCAAAGTTAATTTCAAACCCCATAAGGAACATACTACTTTATTTGTTTGTGACTCAAAATTGATGTTGCTAGCAGAGAATTGATGCTGATCTATTTTGATTCAAAAAAAAATGTAGAGCTAAATTAAATCAAATGCTGATTCTATCATTGCACAAGGCATGATTGCTAAGGGATATGATAGGGAGAAGCTTTTGAAGATGGAGTTAGATAAGATTCTGTCTAGATAAGAAATCTATTAGCACCAGAAGTCATGAGAATCTTGGCTGAAGGATAGGGACAGAAACACAAACTTTTTTCGCTTGTCTTCGAAGATTAGGCGTAATTCCAACTACATCCTTTCTATCAAAAAGGAGGACAACTCACTCCTAAAATCCCAACAACAGATACAAGATTATGCTAAGAGTTCTTTGAGAATCTTCTTAAGCAAACATCTTCTCCTCGGTCTCCAATTTTTGATGATTTTTGTGTTCCAAAGTTGGTGAGTGATTCTCAAAATTCTCAATTGATGAAGGAGTTCTCCTTGGATGAAATCTGCGCTGCAATTTTCTCAATGTTAGGAGACAAAGCCCCAGGTCTAGATGGATGGTCAGGCTCCTTCTTCTAGCATGTGTGGGATATTGTGGGACAAGACATATGGCATGTAGTGGAGGAGTCCAGAAAATTTCAAAACATGATTAATGTTTGGAAAAAGACAAATATTGTCCTTATTCCAAAGAACAAATCCCCCTCCTCCTTTGAGGATTTTAGACCCATCTCTTTATGCAATTTTGTTTACAAAATTATATCCAAAGCTATAGCCAACCGTCTGGCTGCACTACTTCCAGAAATAATATCTCAGGAACAAGGTGGCTTCGTTCTAGGTAAGGAAACAACGGAGGGCGCAATTGATACCCATGAGATTCTTCACTTGATCAATATGGAGGAGATTTCAAGTATGGTCATCAAACTAGACATGGTGAAGGCTTATGATCAAGTCAATTGGTCATTTTTAATGTATATGCTGACTAAGTTAGGCTTCTCAACCTCTTGGCATATGTGGATTTTGGCTTGCATTTCAAAAGCCAACATGGTTGTCTTATTGAATGGAAGATAAATCAGTCCCTTTGTTTCAACCAGGGGGCTCAGACAAGGGGATACAATATCCCCCTACCTCTTCATAATTATGTTAGAAGCTCTAACCTGGGCAATCAGAGAAGTGAATCAAAAGAGGGAGTGGAATGGATTGAGAATCAGGAATGCAAACTTCTCCTTCACCCACACACTCTTTGCTGATGACACTATCCTCTTTGGCCAAGCTTCAAGGCATGAAGCTATCTCCATCAAAAAGACTCTGGCTAAATACTGTCTGTTCTCAGGGCAACTAGTAAATCCCAACAAATCCAAAGTCTTTCTCTTCAATGTTTCCACTAATGCAAGGGCTGAGATCTCTGATATTTTTTAATTCAAGGTAGAAGAACTACCCAACAAATACCTAGGCATCCCTCTCTTCAATGGCAGGAACAAAAGAGATATGTGGAAGGAGGTGGTAAGTAAGCTTACATCTAGAATAGGGACGTGGAAAGGACGATGGCTGAGGTTGGCTGGGAGGATGAAACTTCTCAAAGCTATCCTAACTATTGTTTTAATTTATCTGTTGTCTACTTTGCAGCCTCCTAAATCAATTCTCTTGGAGCTAGAGAAGACCTATAAGCAATTTCTTTGGCAGGGTGCTTCGGAAGCAAGGAAGATCCATTTGATATCTTGGGACAAAATATGTAAACCAAAGTGTCTAGGGGGTGTTGGAATCCTTAACCTTGAGCTACACAATCAAGCTCTAGGGGTAAAGCTAGCTTGGAGAATGTACAAAAGGCCTAATTCTATGTGGGTAAAAATAATGCAAGGTAAATATCTTGACAATGAAGACAAGGAGAGAATTTTCACCATCCAAAATCCACCCACGGGTTCCTCCATTTGGAAATTTATCACTAAGAGTAGAGAGATTATTCTCCCACATCTCTCTTGGAAAATTCATAATGGCAAGAAAGCTAATTTCTAGACAGATTCGTGGAATGGCTGGCCAAAAATCTTTGATAGACATGATTTAAAGGAGGCTAGGTCTCATTTGGAATAGGTATGTGGTCTTAAAGTGAAAGATTATTGCCACAGGAACCTTGTTTCCCCTTCCTACAGGGCTTCTTGGAGGAGTTTTGAGAGCTGTGATTTTGCTCAAGAGCAGAAGATACTGCTTTATAACATTTTAAAGAAAAGAGTGATTTTCTTCTCTTCAACAGAAGATGAATTGATGTGGGTGGCTCACAAGTCTGGCCAATACTCGGCTAAGCAGGGATATACAAGTCTTACAATTGCCCCCAAGATTGATTGGCCATCCTATTTATGTTGGAATGATGTTGTCCTCCCCAAGGCAGGTGCTTTTACTTGGTTGGCTCTTCATGGGTGAATACTTACAGGTGATAGGTTACATAAATTTTCTTTGGGTGCCAATTTCAAATGTGTGCTCTGCGGTGAAATGGACAAGAGTACGAATCATCTTCTATTATCTTGTGCATTCACAAGAGAATGTTGGCTTTGGGTTATGAAAAAATTCAATTGGTTCTCACCATTACCTCAAACCCTTCTTTCTTTTCTCAAAAGCTAGCCAAGACTTTATATAGATTCCACCTTTGCATGCCTTTGGGAAATAAGTCCAACAATGATTATTTGGCAAGTGTGGAAGGAAAGAAATTTTAGAATCTTTCCTAAATCAACCTCTTCTCTGAAGAAAGTGTGTGAAAACATCGACAGATCCATTTCAAAGGTGGCCATGGCCAAAGTAAGGAAATCTTCCAACCCCAATTCTACTTGGATGATGTGGGATAATGATATGGTCAAGAAATGGGATTTTTTGGAACTAATTTCAAATGGCAGTATTTTGGCTTCTTCATTGAGCAAAGTGGATAGGTCGAAGGTGAGATGGCTTCCTCCTCTTGAAAGTATGGTTAAACTAAATTTTGATGGGGCATGTAGAGGAAACCCAGGACCATCGGGAATAGGATGCATATTGAGATCTCCTAATGGCAAACTTCTATTAGCCAAAACTACAAAAATTCCCGAAGATACAAACCAGATGGCTGAGGATTGAGCACTTTTTCATGGTCTTCAAAAGGCCACAGAAGCTGGTATTAGCAACATCTGAGTGGAAGGAGACTCCATGAATATAATTACTTGGTTGAAGAATGGCAGATCAAACTCTTGGAAAGCAGATTATATTTTATCTCAAGACAAACTTCTTTTGCAAAGATTTAATTCTTTTCAGATTTCCCACTATTTTAGAGAAGCCAATCATGTGGCAGATTGGCTGGCAAACAAAGCCATTGATCAGACTTGTGAAGAATGGTTCATCAATCCCACATATTTTGACATCCCTACTCAGCTTCAATCATTGTTAGCTGCTGACACACTATCCTCCCCCCTCATTCTTTGTGGATGAGTAGGCCTTGTCATGTAGCTTCCAGTTGGAAGAGGGGAGGCCAAGGTGGAGGTACATTGTCCAGCTAGACTTAGCCAGAGCTCACATGCCAGCATGGTATTAGGTTTAACAGATAAGCCCTAATCACCCTCCTACCAGGTCTACTTTTGATCTCCTAACAGTTGGTTTATTGTGGGTTCCTACCCTCATTTATGATTTTGCTCTTCAGAGCCCCACATGGCATAACCCTCTTGGCATTGAGCGCTCTCACTTTCGTTGGGAGAATTTAGGATGGGACATCTTGTGTAAGGTCAGAAGGGCTTTTTCATTTTGCTACACATTACAAGTGGATGGTGGCACGAGATGAGTTCAAGTGACAAGACCGCCAATGGTTTTTTCTCATCTTCTCATAAATGAGGATTTTGGGAAGATTGTCATGTTGGGTTAGGATTTATTGCGTGAAGTGAAATTTTTCAAATTCCTTATTGTTGTAGCAGACATTTTCTCTATTTTTGGTCTTTTGACCCTGTGTGCTCCTTTTGTTTTCAATGTCATGAACTGTCTGACATTTTGGATGATATCTCAGCTATTGGTTTTCAATTTTGGTCTTCCTTGGCCCCTGATTGGCCTTTGTATTTACGATATGTACCTTTTAATTTAATGATCAATTTATGTCTGAGGGATCCTTCCTCCCTCTTTTAAAAAAAAAGTACTCTACACTATGCAAATACACTTTGACACAATTTTATATTCTTTGCAAGGATCATCTAATTACTACAACAATAGATTAGAAAATGTAATCTCAAGAATAACTACAACAAAGTTACTCCTTAAATAAATATCGAAAGTTGAGACATTATTACCATGAAGAGATTTTTGTGTTAAATCCTTCTATAAACTTATAGAATATGAAAGAATGAGGAAAATGGGGTATTCCATGAAAGAGTTGATGCCCTATAATTTTATATTCATTATACAGAAAGTAAATAGTGGACCTAGCTAAAAATTGACCAACCACCCCAATAATTAGAAGATTTGACATATATAATAGATGGAAAGAGCCTCCAAATCATCCAAATTGTCACACTTTGATAAATCTATCTCATTCAATCACAAGGTCATAATCAGGCAAGAATGGTAAACAACTACACCTATCCCCTATTAGGGAATTGAATCTAAGATTGGCCCAAAGGATAGATGAAAGAAAAGGATTGCAAATCTTGCAAATTAACTGACATGAACACCATATTATTTGTACATCCAAAAATGATAGAAGTGCATGGCCTAGAAGATTTTAGGGGGAAATCTAGTTGAAAAGAACATTTATACTCAATCCTGGAATGTTACTGGTTAATAGCATGGCATTTCAAGCTCCACAATAGTTGAGGACACCAAAAAAAATTCTCTTCAAGGATAGCTATATCCTTCTATAGTTATAAATCTAGCTACCCCAATCTCTATACTCATTCAGCAACATTAAGAGACTTTTACTTAAACCCATCCTAGTAGACATCTAGGAACTCAATTGACTCCACTAGCTACCTCATTACACTTCAACACTACATTATTAAGCTTGACCACCATCAATGCATTAAATGTGCAACTTGGTTTCTAAAAATTTTTATACCAATGCATATCATCTGGAAGCACTATGGGCACCCCAAGAGGTGCTTTACTACTTTTGATCACACCAAGTAGAAATAGAACATGATTGTTGCAACCAGATATGCACACATTGTACAAATCAAATGAATGGCACCTGGACTCATGTGACCTAACTCTGTTGACCTCTAGGGCACATGGACACACCAATAATTATATCAAAGATTCCTCCAAAGGAAAAATAGAGAAATATTAATCTTATTGATCCAATAAAATATTTAGGGATCATACCCACAAGCTCATCAAATTGCTAACACACACCCACAACAAAGAAAAATCAAGAACATAGACCAACAATCCTATAAAATCATTGAAAGACATCCTAGAAACCAATTATGTAATTCTAGACATGATATAGAACAACAAGCACAAAGGAGGCCATGCAAACCATTTATTACATATTCCATTTGATGGCTAGTGCAACCTAGAGAAATAATTAATTATAACTTATTTCATTGTTGTGCAGTCCATAAGATCAACCCACACTAACAGAAGATCTAATAGTTTCATAGCTTCTAATGATATCATGATCATGCACATAGCTTAAGAGCCCACCATAAAGCTACAAACCAATGGCAGAATCCAAGAGAAATAATGCACTCTAACAAACTTTTGGATTGTGTGACTTACACAATCCACAATGGTTAACAATAAATCCATGAGTGCATAAATAGACAAAACAAGGGCCCCACCATTAAATGACATGGATAGAAGCTAGATAATAGAAAAAAAACAAGAAGGATTTGACACCCTTTAACATATTTTTACGATATGTAATGTTATAACCCACCAAAAGGTGAATATTTAAAATCTTTGTTGTTACCTTGGTTCCTTATTTTTTTTTTCTCATTTAATAGGCCCCATATGTTGATTTGTATTATATGTTGTGATTCTTGCTCCTATAAGTCTTTTCCTTGTTCCTTAAGTGTCAAATTTCTATGTTTAAGGGGTTTGAATTTAAATTGCGATCTATTTCAAAGTTTCAAAGGGGTAGTAAAGTTGTGCAACTCTTGCAATTTGCTTGCTAATCTCTACCCTCCACTCACTTTATATTGTGAATCTTTAGGAATCTCATGTGGGTGCATAAATGTTGCTAAGTTATCCTAATCCCCATGCTCTACTATTGCCTTGGTTCTTAGACCTTTTTCCCCACTCATAATTCATATTAATTATGTTTTTCTTTCTAAACCTTGAACCCTAAAAGATTATACTTGGGAGACTTTTCTCCCTTTGTGAAAATTAATTCTCCACCTTGCTTCTCTAGTTCCTTTACCCACCAGCTTCAATCTTCATGGAACTCTAGACCCTCAAAGATTTCATGTAATCTTGCAAGAATTGCAAATTGCATCCTTGTTTCCTATTTCAACGATCCCTTTAAGCTGTGTCAAACTTTTCCTCCATCCATGCAATTGGCTTGCATACTTCCCATCTTTGTCACCCTACCATTCACTTGCTTCTCTAAAGCTTTGTGTCAAATTTTTGGCCCTTTCTCACAATTGTAGATTGTGCTCGAACATCCAATTTCTATCACATTCCCACACTATGGACTTTCCTTCCTTCTCTACAATTTATAACTATCAATTGCTTCTCTACCTCATAACTCCATTATGGAAGTGCCATAGCAACATACCTATAGCATCTACCTTTATTTATATACCTGCAACTAGATTTGATGATTGGCACATATGTGGAAGATTTTCTCCTCTGCCCTTAATGCCACGTCCTAATGCAAAGAGGATTTCCTCATTTATGCAGTTGGTACTTTTTTGCATACAAATATGTGATAGTCTACTTGATATATTCTCTTAGATGTGTAGAGTGGCAAAACTCTATAAGCTCTTAAGACTGATAACTTAGCTATATGTGTATGATTGTAACATGTTATTGGCTAGTTGGTTACTTTTTGGCTATGTGCTATCGCAAAGTGGTTTTAGGTCATTAATCAAGGTAGTTCAACATAGATTTCTCATCTCAACATAACGCTTCAATCCAAATAAAAGGTATTGAATCTAGAAATGTCTCCATAATACAAATGTCTCAATGATTGAAAGATTCTACAATACTATATAGTCAACAATACTCTTTGATCAAGTAAGGGATGCCTAATTTATTTATTTATTTTTCCATACATCTTCTCCATTCAAGTATAATATTTCATTTAACTTCAAACAAGTAAATCGAGCAAAGCAATGTTTGGTTAGGAACTTTGCAAATTCCTACACTAAGAATTGTAAAAGGTCCTTTACACGAAGGCTAATTTAAGGATCTCAGCACATAAACAATCAATTTATATACTAGTAAATTTTAGTGTTCTTTTGAAAGTTCAAACTTTAGTGTGAATAATTTCTTTTGAAACTTTAGCGTAAATGTTAAAACAAACTATGTTCATTCCAATATAATGGACCTTGTTATGGATAGTGACTATGTTCATTCCCTTGCGGCAAGCTTGTTCTTCAAGAACATTTATACAGTGGAAACATGGGAGGCGGCAGTGTCTAATTATAAAATGGAGCAAGGCGATGCCCTCATTGGTGGGCTTTTCAACCTCACAACTCTACTCAATTCCCCCCCTCAGTAGGTGATTTACAGGGCCTTGCAATCTAGTTTAAAATCACTGTGTAGGGTGGAGATAGATGATGCGCTTCAGTCTTATTGTTTTTTATTCTCCAAAAAATGGTCTGAGCGTATCAAGGATGTCTTCACAGCCATTCGGTTTCTTAGAATTCATGCTTCTGACCTAGACCCGAGGATGCCCTTGTATGCTTTGCCAAAGATGGAGGAGGGTGACCAGAATGCATATTCTGTGGAACTGGATGAGCGGGCTCTGCCAGCTGCTCCGTCAGCGGTGTAATGATACTCGATGTGGTTTGTGGTCTTTTTTGTTTTGACCAAGTGGCCTAGTGTTTTTTTGTTACAGGTGCGTTCTCTAGCTTGGTTCGGCGTCGGTTTTGTCTTAGGGGTGGCGGGCTAGTGTTCTTTTGTGTTGGCGGGGAGGCTAGGCTGGTTTTTTTGGTTCTCCTTTGCTCGGTGGCATGGGGTTGGTCTTTGGTGGTGATCGGTTGTCGGGCCTTGGCTTGTTGGATGGGATGGTCTTTTGGTGGTGGCTGTTTGACAGGGTTTGGCATGATTGATGGTAGTTTCTTCTACTGTTTTTTTGATCTTTTTCTTTATCATGCTTTATCTAGCCATGTCAGGGCCCTGTTATGTAATTTTCTGATTATACTTTAGTCTTACGACTGTTGAACTTTATGTATAAACTCTTATCCTTTAATCTATGGGTGCTCCGCCACCTTTTTCTGATTTTTTTTTTTTTTTAAATGTTAAAACAAACTATATTATTATTTTGGAATTTATTTAAACGAGAGGGCAACCTCTTTGAATTGTTCGAGTATTGCAATTCTTCTTTCGCTTTCTATTGCTCATTTTCAAGGTAAACTCTTTGAGTTGTTCGAGGATTGCAATTCTTCTTACGCTTTCTGTTGCTCCTTTTCAAGGCAATTTCTTTCAATTGTTCGAGTATTGCAATTCTTCATTCTTCTTTTTCCTGGAAAATGATGGGAACCTAAATTTTCATGTAAACATTTTGTCCAATTGAACTCTAAAGACATGCGATTTGAATGCTGAGAGTTGTATTTTACTGAAGTATGACCGAGAGAAATATATTTCAAACTTTTATTTGGACTACACTGTGGTCAAGCTTGGCTCTTCATATTTAAAATATTAATTAAAATAAGTCTCAGATATTATCCGCAAACAATCTATTTTAAACAATAATAATAGAAAGTCCACATAATCCGCAAGCATTCTATTTTAAACACGGCAACTTCGCCAATTAACCAGTCACGTGTATAATAGTTTGACTTAAAATTAGTTGGCCACTTCAGCAATTAATCTTTTGTGAGCTCATTGTCTTTGGTCAGCCCTAAATATCCCTCAATATCCCACTATCATAGTCAAGCAATGCTTTGTGAATATAATCAATTCACACATACTGTATACTATTTTTTTCTTTGGGCTTTCAAGTTTAAAATGTTAGAAAAGTTTATGTTAGAAAATATTATTTAGTTGTTGGAATTATTTTATTATATGAGAAAATTATTCTATTCTCAATAACAAAGCATTTTCAATTAACACGTGTTTATATTTTTTATTGGTTAATTCACTGCATCATTAAGAGGGTGCTAGTTGAAAGCAAACAATAGATTTTTATTCTACATTCCTCAATTCATAATGGAAAACTATGAATAGTATGAATACTAGAGAACTAAAATGAAGACCTTTCTATTATCTTAGGGTCTTTGGTAATTAGTAGGACGTGGACATGTTGATCTTCTTGTTGATCAAAACATCAATTAAATGACAGTAAAAAGGAACAAGAAGGCCTTATTTGCATTACAATTTGCATTGGATGTTTCAACTTTTTCATGAATTGTGAGCATGTGAAAATCAAATGATGCTTGGGATAGCTTATGAATTACCTACCAAAGATCTAATATAGTTAGATTGGTTTATCTTTAATCCCTTAAAAGGGAGTTAAAAAATTTGTGATAGAAAGAAGATGAGTCTAGTCAATATTTTTTACAAGAACATAAGTTATTGTAAATCAGCAAAGTATTGTTAAATAGAAAATTGTAGAGAAGATTTTGAGATTTTGTATTCCAAAATATGTTTGAGTAGTTATAACTATTGAAATAAATAAAATTTATCTTCGTGGAACATAGCAGAGTTGGTAAGATCATTATAATCATGAGTGTGTAGGTTGTGCCTTAAAATGCAAATTTCATGGTTTCTTGTTTGTCCTAGTGCTCTTTTTAACCCTACACTTATAACTAGTTAGAGATATTTAGCATTAGGGTTTATTTTGTAATTAAAATTTTTAGTCCATGTGCCTTGTGTTAGTGTCAATAAGGTCATTATGTAAGTAGTTAGGATAACACCTTTACTAGAATTGTCCTATTCACACTTAGCTTAAGTTTACTTAGCTATTTTAGAGTTTCTCTCACCTCATGTAATGAAGACATGTGTTCTCATTCTTATGAGACACCTATTGCATATGTACTTGCCACTTGCATGAGCACTTGTCATTTAGCTCACGTGTCACATCTTTGGAAGGGTAGTCAGTTGTCGATTCCTACCTTCCTACCTCCTCTCTCATGCCTATTTATACAAGGCATCTATGTCCATTTTACACACTCTCATTTTATATGATAGATATACTTTTTTGCTCTATTTTCACTAAGTGGAAGGTTATAACATCGCACTCAGATCTTGGTTGCTCCAACATGGTCTCAGAGTAGCAACAGGATATTGTTCATACATCTCTTGATCCTATTCCAATTCCACCAATGGTTTCTATACAACTTCCAGCTACTATCTCATTGGCATCTCCAAAGTATGTGCAACATTTAGAGACATAATTTGATCTTCACACATGTGAAGATCACATGCACCTTTCTGTAGTTCTCTTTCTTCCACAAGGATGAAATTTTGTTTGTCTAGCTCTTGTCCAATTTTTTTGTGCACATCATGATTTGCATATTTCTATTTCCAATAATCCCCTTGCCCTATTTTTCCCACAAATCAAATAGGCCCCACTAGATCTATCATTTAGGATCATAAGATGATTTCTATGTCCCAAGATTTTTTGTCTTATTTCCTTATAATGCCACACTTGTGTTACAATGGTTCAATGTCCACTAGTTTGCCCTCTTTTTATGTTTGGGATTCCTATTTCTATAGTGCTTTTATGGTGGGTCTTATTGATTTTGCTTCCACATCTTCCTTGGACATTAAAGCTCCAAAAACTATAGTTGTGCTAGTGAGCAAACTTGTGAGCTTTTTCCACATGTGCTTATCATCTATTCATCTTGGGCCTGAGAACCCAATTAATCAAATAATAAATTGTTATCTTTCATCCATTGTCAATTTAGTCCTATGTTATTGCCTTCCTCACACCACAAAAGTCTTTTTATTCTAGTTATGTATTGTGTACTGTTCTTTGGTAAAATATTTTTGAACCTGATAACTGGTGGAAATCCTACGGATGTAAGCATTCAACCACACCCATTACTTGAACCACAAGTTTCATTATAGCAAGCTTATTAAAATGTATTTGTTGATCTCAGATGACTTTATGTCAAATTTTAGAATTGTGTGACATCCATTTGGCTTAATTCACATGCTCAAGTACATCATGAAAATATTGTAGTTATGAATCATCCCTTTTGGCTAGGGCGACCTTCTCTTCGTTTGTAGTAGTAGGGTCCTCTTCTTGACAACATGGATATGACTAGGGATATGAAAATCAATTGTGATGAGTTTAGAAGCTATGGAAATTGAAAAGAAATTGGGTTGAACATAAGAATGCTATGGGTGAACCCAAAATGATGAGTCCCACTTGTGGAACGTTAGAATTTGGCATAGGTTGAGAGAATTTTTTTTCCAAACACCTTAATTTGAGGGTATTCCTTTGAATGAAGGTGCCTTCATTCAAAGGTGAGTCAAATAGCACCTTCGAAGGTATTCATTGAAAGGACCTTTGAATGAAGTTCATTTCCATAAGAGGAATAAAAGGGACCTTGATATTTGGTGAAAACCTATGTCCACTAGAAAATAGAAAATAAATAAAATAATCAAATTAAATATATTTGAAATTATACTTTTTGGAAAGGTTAATCTGAGGGTTGTGATCCTACAAATTATCCTATCATGTTGATTCCATTTGTTGGTCCAACCCAAGATTTAAAAAAAAAATGAGGAAAATCTGAGGACTAAGGTGGAAAGGTCATTTCTAGGACCTTCATGAGAGAAAAATAAAAATTTCCATAAAAGGAATAAAAAGGGAATGCTTTTATTTAGATCTTATATACGAGTAGGTCATTGATTTTTCATATTGGCCTACAACAAACCAAGTTGTATCTATGTCTTCACCAACACTTTTTCTACCCAAGTCACATGATCTATGTACAACCTACCCAAGTAGATGCCTACCTAAGTAAGCTTATGTCATCCTAGGTACAATATAATACAATAAAGTAAATAAACTAAATGTAATAAAATAAAATAATACACCAATACCAACTATAAGTGAAACTTAGGTGGATATGTAGATATGGATAATAGGCCTTGGAAAATGTGTAGCCAAAATAGGTATCCATGTATAAAATGATCCTTCTAAAAAGAAGAGAAAAAATATAGGAAAAAATTCACCCATCAAAGGATGAAGCTTGAGAATGGATATGTGACCATCCATGAAGAAATAGTTTCTCACACTCTCAAGAGAGCTCACAAATGATGGAACTTGCTCTAGAAAAAGTGTTGGTGAAAACGTAGATACAACTTAGTTTGTTGTAGGCCAATATGAAAAATCAATGACCTACTCATATATAAGCTCTAAATAAAAGCATTCCCTTTTTATTCCTTTTATGAAAATTTTTATTTTTCTCTCATGAAGGTCCTAGAAATGACCTTTCCACCTTAGTCCTCAGATTTTCCTCTTTTTTTTTTGAAATCTTGGGTTGGACCAACAAATGGAATCAACATGATAGGGTAATTTGTAGGATCACAACCCTCAGATTAACCTTTCCAAAAAGTATAATTTCAAATATATTTAATTTGATTATTTTATTTATTTTCTATTTTCTAGTGGACATAGGTTTTCACCAAATATCAAGGTCCCTTTTATTCCTCTTATGGAAATGAACTTCATTCAAAGGTCCTTTCAATGAATACCTTCGAAGGTGCTATTTGACTCACTTTTGAATGAAGGCACCTTCATTCAAAGGAATACCCTCAAATTAAGGTGTTTGGAAAAAAATTTCTCTCAACCTATGCCAAATTCTAACGTTCCACAAGTGGGACTCATCATTTTGGGTTCACCCCATAGCATTCTTATGCTCAACCCAATTTCTTTTCAATTTCCATAGCTTCTAAACTCATCACAATTGATTTTCATATCCCTAGTCATATCCATGTTGTCAAGAAGAGGACCCTACTACTACAAAGGAAGAGAAGGTTTACAAAAAGGACCTCTAAGGACTTATGCCAGGCACTACCACCTGATTTGTATAGGGTTTTTGTGCTTTTGTAGTAATTTAGGAAAACAAATATTTCTCTTGGGGAAGTAAAACTTTATTTTTCTTTCTCTTGATAGGTAGTTTTAAATTTCTTTCATAGAATATAGATATCATTTTTAAATTTCTTAGATTAGTTTTATCCACTTACCTAGATTAATTTCATTTCCATTGCTCATATATTTAATTACAAATTTCATTGAACATCATATTACAATTTAAAATAGATCCAGAAAATCCACAAAAAATAGTTTAGATTGCATACAAAAGTCATAATATAGTTTACATACATTTTTACTTTCTTAGTAATTAATTCATCCAAAACTGAAAATCAAAGGTTGTTTTGCATGCATTTAGCATAATTATATTTAATAACTCATAGAAAATATGAAAAACATTAGAAAACACAAAAACCAAGTGATTAAACAAATCCCCAATGTCATCACAAGGTCAACAAATTCAATTCAACTCAATCAAAACATTCAATGAAAAACACTCCCCCTTTTCTGTAGCATTTGATGTGCCCAAGCATTAGGGAAGATTGGGTTAAATATATTTTACACAGGATTAGGGATATTCTCCCTCAACCAATTCCCACAAAGGAAACAACCCAAGAGAAAGAACTTATCTTGAGCCTCATTCAAATAGAACAAGGAAGGCAAGATGAATTACATCAAAAAAGTCTCATTCAAGATGAAAAGAGGAGGTTAGATCACCTCTAGATCACCTCTACAAGAGACCCTTCAGGTCATATTACAATCACAAACACAATAACCATTGAACATTTTCATCAACATCAAAACATTCAAAAAAATTCTTCCAAATACATTCATCCATACATCACACAATTGACCTAGCCGTGATCTACAATGTTCTACTCCTTGGCTAATAGAACAACCCCATAGATATACCTCCACTCAATTAGCTCTTTCCATGAGAGTGGTAATGACTAAGAGATTTCTCATAGTAAGGCTATGGTTCATATGTCACATCATATTTTGACTCACCTACATCATGTTTGAGTCACATTCTGAATAACACATATTTTGGGGAACCTAGCATGAAGTGTAAAACCTTTTGGTTAAGATTTTTTGTTATCATTTCTTTGATCCCATTTTTATCTTCATCCTCCATTTCATACATCATTTTAATCTTCCTCTCTCTCCATTCCATTTATTCTGTAGTTTTTATGACACCCTTGAATATGACCAAATCAAATCAAAACCCATGGAACATTCCCTCAACTGAACTAGTAACACCTTCATTCAATAGGTATGTACCAATAGATAATTTTGCACCCATAAAAAAATGTTTCAATTACAAATATTTTGACTATGAGAATGATAGGGGAGAAACTTGTTGCTCTTTAACATTCAATAATCTCACATGGTAACAATATATTTTACAACCCAGTCATTCTAACCAAGGTAGAGCATGTTGAGTGCTCATTCAATGAGAAATACACCAAGTGGAACACCATTCAATAAGTTACATTGGAATGACCACTCAATTAGATAACAAAGTAATCCATCTAGAAATACACTTATAATAAGATAGGGAAGCTTGAGAAGCTTTACACAATGTACATCAAGTTGAACAATTAGAAAATTCCTTAACAGAGAAAATAAGTAGAGAAAATCAATAAAACCCATTGCAAGGTGGAGAAGTTCAAAGAATAGAGGATACAACCCTTGCAGATCTTATAGCACCTTGGTCCAATAGATTAGGATGCTAGAAGCGGGATGATAAAAATAGTTGCCTCAAAACAAAGATAAAACAAGAACTAGAGCATAGTTACATCCCCAACTCATGATTTAGCTTAATCTTATTTTTGTGTGGTAATCAGGATGATTAACCGTAGTTTAATGATTAGATGTTGTGGAAATATCTGCATTAAGCATTGATTATGTGAATACTGACTAATGTTAGTTAGACATGAGATTACATGTTCATATGATTATTTAACTATTATGATTTTTGAATCAGATGATGATGCACTGATCATCATTGTATGATGGTGAGTGTGAAAAGGAAATGAATCTTCCTTTGAAGAAAAAAGGAGAGTATTATCCAGGAGGAAGAGATAGATGTTGGGAATGGGTCAAGTTGCCATATGATTATCAGATTTTATGTCCTTATGAACCCTTGTATGTTGACGTGAGTCACGTATTTTCTTTAAGAGTCAATTTCCTTTATGAGTCATCATTATGGT
Source organism: Cunninghamia lanceolata (assembly GCA_027924645.1). Classification (NCBI taxonomy): domain Eukaryota; kingdom Viridiplantae; phylum Streptophyta; class Pinopsida; order Cupressales; family Cupressaceae; genus Cunninghamia; species Cunninghamia lanceolata. The sequence continues at coordinate 4,178,548 of BSBN01000465.1, forward strand.
TGTGTTAACTTGACGATGTTTACGTCGACTCAACTAAATGATGTTCTTAGAACATTGTCGCAAGTCAAGAGTTAGTCTTGTTAAGTGATGAAGAATTTTCTTGTTCTTTATTTCTAAACTGAGATTATTAATCTTTTATTCTTTGTTATTTTACTAGGGTTTATAACTATGTGAGGGGAAGTGTTACTAGACCCTGAAACCCTATCCTATTTGTGTGACATCCTTTATTTTCTTTATGATGATAATCTTGGATAACATAGTGGTTATTTAACCCTTATTATTGTGTTAAGGGAGATTATATAAGTTATTAAGGTATGAACCTCAATAGAGGTTGACCACCTTGGTATCATTGAAATATGTGTATAATTATACTATATTATCCACGTAATTTGTTACACTCGACACCCATTACCCACGAGGTGTGGGGAAAGGGAATTGAGGCTGAGTGGTAGCCTTGTTGGAGCCTCCTTCACGGACCGGCTCATTAGTGGACTATGTGCATAAAAAAATCCCACAAGTTGGCATGCTAACAATGCATGCAAAGAATTTCATTTTTGGCTTTGGTATAGATGATGCCATCGAAAGGAGGTATGATGGATTATTGATTGTTTTTAGTTGTTGTGTGGTTCTCCTGGCGGAGCTTGGGGAAGAAAATAAAACAAAAGAACTCCAGTGAAGTCTAAAAAGGGACTGCTATAGCAGTACAGGAAGAGTGAGGAGGCTCGAATCCAGTGGATAGAGCTTTTCACAAGCAAGATATATCACTGTGTTGTAGTTACAGGTATGAAATTATTGAAATCTAATGGCTCATATTCAATGGCGTTGAATACATTTAAATCCCTCTGATAATAAAGGGCGTCGACTGTGTCAACTTGTGATAGATATTAACGTGTGTTCTTCACATGAAAAGCCATATATATATAATGAGTTTCTCTGTGACAATAGATTGAATGCAAATCATTGTCGAAGGCACAAGAGGTTGCATGTATTCTTTTATGATGTTCTTTGAAGCTTTTAAATGTTAATGCCATTCGGCCAACTAGAGGCCATATTATCTCTGCTGGTTACACATACAAGAGCATTGCATGACATTAACCAGTCTAAACTATTATCAAGCGATGAATCTTTTCTATTAATGTTTCCTTATAATTGGTCAATAGCCGATAAGGCATGAAGACATAGTATTTCATAATGAGCCCGATAGGGCGTTAATGTCTAATGAGTATAAGTTGAGGGTATCAGCATATGATATTGATACTACAGAACTATGCTTGTACTAATAAGTATGGCCAAACCATATGATAGCAATGACCACTCTATACTTAGTGGTAAACTTGAGTTTGGTGTCATGTGCACTTGGTACTTTAACATATCAACTCGAGGTAAATTATGTCAACCTTCGACTGTCTTATAATGGTATTCTTTGTGCATATAATCCATGGTGAAGTTATAATGACTTCTCATGGAAGTGGGAAGGTTAATATAGACATATTGTTGTCTTCTTGGCAGCCATGATTGCATGCCATATTCCCTATAGGAATGTTAATATTTTGATACGTTCTTTTTACAAGAATAAGCCCTATGTTACTATTAACTTTGTTGTATAAAAGAAAGTGAATGCCATCTTTGCAAATGGCAAATATTCTTATTAATTATATGATATTAACAGGATCTCTTGAGATAGAACTTTTAAAAGAGATCGACTCTATGAGTCATTGTAAGTATTCCTTCGATGATATGAATTGAGTATAAACCTTGAAATTAGGTAAATAAAGTAAACACCAACCAGGTAAGGTTAACTGTTGAAAACATGAATGAACTTATTTCTTTATGAACGTGTGGGACAGTATGACATGGAGTCACTATTGCAAGTATGGGCCTAACCGGTGTTGTCATTGATGTCAACATACTCCTGTTGCATTGATGTCAAGGATTGGATATTGAAAAAATTAGCCCTATCAAAAATAGAGAAAAACAATAAAGACAGTGAAGTTCTATGAAGTAAAGATTCTAGTCAGTTGAAGATTAGAGTATATGCATCAAAGGGTTTGTAGATATATGTCTGGAGGTGCTCCTATAAAGATTTCAAAGATCCGTATGAAGATTTAGAGAATTTATGGCCATATGAGTAAAACTAGTTTTGGCAGCTATTTAGAGGTGACAGAGTGATACAAATAGGTCCAGTGAGATCCAGAAATGCAATATCTTGTTCTGTGGATCTAGTGGCATGTTTGGGAAGCTAATGTGAATTGATAACTCAATTGGTTCGTGGTCTGGAGGTCCGCAAGCAATTATTCTAATGTGACAGTGATGACCGGCTGTGTTCTTAAGGTTCTAGATGAAGATGCGACTGATTTCAATAAGAAAAAGGGGTGTAGATGTTCCTGGTGATTCAAGCAAGCCTCTGGGGGTCTCTAGATTGTGTCCAATTCATGTTGGTGGTACGCATTGAAGATAGAGCTCGTAATTGAAGATTTACCTTTCAGTAATGATGTTCTTCCTAATCTTGGTCGACTGGACGTTTTACACATGTTGTGGATGATCTTGAAGATGTTTTATGAAGCATGGCATGTTCCTCAAAGAATATTGAACTCCCAGATAGGCATAGCTGACAGGGTAGTGATGCACATGAAGTTTTTGTAATAAGTCAAGTTGTATTTGTGTAATTACTTTGTAATAAAATAAAGTATGTGTTGTGCCGACTTTGATGATTATCCCAAAGTTGATGTCATGTATAAATAAGATTTGTGAAGTCATTTCAAAAGTATCCTTGGTCGTGATGAGAAAGTGAAAGAGAGGAAAGGAGTGAAAAGCAGAGAAAAAGTGTCAAGCTTAAATGGAACTGTCTCAAGCATGGTGAAGATGCTAATCTCCAGTTCAAGTATGTAATATTTATTATTCTGTAGACAGTGTGTCTCTTGTAGGCAGTGGGCCTCTTGTGAGTAGTGTGCTTAGGTAGTGAGCCCTAATTGGCAAGTGCCATTTTTGTTCTTCTTATTCTTTTAATAGAGAATACAATCTTGGGTTAGTCACCCCGTTGTTTTCCCCTTAACCAGTTTTCCACGTTAAAAGCTTGGTGTCATATGTGTTGAATGTGTTTCTACATTTGAGTTATTGCATTGTGCTTCCGTGATTGAATCATTATTGTGCTACAAAAATATAAGAAGGATTTAAGTGTTTAAAGAACAAAAGTTTTGGTGACAACTGATTCACCCCCTCTCAGTTGTTTGTCATAAAACCAACAATTAGTATCAGAGCTAAGTTCCTCTAAAAGAGCTTAACTATTTGAGGAGATCTAGGATGTCTTCCTACAAGAAGGATAGTCTGAGGTTTGATGGAACAAACTACACTCTTTGGAAAAGCTGCATGGAATGTCACTTACAATGTATGGGAATTCAATATTGGAACATGACTATAAAGAGTATATTCCTCCAAAGAATCTTCTAACAACTCTAGATGAAATCAAAGATGCTGAAGATAGTCTTCAAGCTAAAGAAGCCTTACTAAGTGCCTTATCTGATATAGAGATAACAAATGTTATGGATTTAAAAACTGCATATGAAATTTGGTCAAAGCTAGAAGTTCTACATAAAGGAGACAAATATGTTAAATGTGCCAAGCTACAAAGTTTAAAAGGAAAATTTGAAAACCTGAAGATGAATGAAGATGAGAATATCACTACATTTATGCCAAAAGTAAATAAGCTTGTTTGTGGCATCAGATGTGCTAGTGGAACCTTGGATGAAGATGAGATTGTTACCAAAGTTCTCAGATCCTTACCTCCTGCTTACAAACACAAGGTTGCTGCTATTGAGGAATTCAGATCCTTATCAAATATTACAAGGGATCAATTGGTTGGGAAGTTAGCTACATTTGAATTGGCTGAGTTTGGAGATGTTCCTCCCAAGACTGAATTTGCATTCAAAGCTAGTGCCTTTGCAAAAGGTAAACAAAGGTATGATCCAAGAGAGAATTCCTCAAAAACATTATCATGGTATGACAAAGCAAGAAATGATCTGGAAGAAGATGAGGTAGAAGTTGCTCAATTTGAAGCCCTTATTGTAATAAGACTGTCAAGAGGATCTAGTAAGTATGAAGGAAAATTGCCCTTCAAATGTTTCAACTGCAACAAGATTGGTCATTTTGCCTCAAGATGTCCGGAAAGATTTTCAAGGCCAAATCCTAATAGATCAAGATTCCAAAAGAAATGTTACTATGTTCAAGAAGATGATGATGATGAATCAGAGATAGGAAACAAATCCAGAAGTGACTGGGTGTTTATTGCCATCAGGGAAGAAGATCCAATGCCCATTGAATCTGTCAATCATAAAATGGTAGAAAGGGCTTTGGCTGCTCAAGTTGAAGAGAAGGATGAGTTGGTCATTGATAGTGGATGCTCTCACCATATGACTAGTGACAAAAATAAGTTCATAAATCTGGAAAGATATGGAGGAATTATAAAATTTGGTGATAATTATGCTGGTAGAATTAGAGGCAGAGGAACTATTTCTTTTGATGGAAAGAACAAAACCAGTGATGTTCTGTATGTTGAAGGTCTGAAGCATAATCTTCTCAGTGTTGGACAGTTGGTGGACAAAGGCTATGATTACTGATTCAAAAATAGAAATGCAAGATCTTTGAAAGCTCTAGAATTGAGATTGCATCCGGTACTCAAACAAAAGGTAACATCTTCCACTTGGTTGGTACTGGAAAAAGTTGTTTATTTTTTCAAATTGATTAGAGTTGGTTGTGGCATAGGAGAATGTTTCATGTAAACTTTGATAATATCATCAAGATAAGAAACACTCAGGCTGTAAGAGATCTTCCTAGACTAGTGAAACCTACTAACAGTCTGTGCAAAGAATGTCAGTTGGGTAAGCAAAAAAGAGTCACATTTAAAAGTAACGAACAATCTTCTACCAAATTGTTGGACTTGGTACACACTGATCTATGTGGACCGGCAAGAATCAAGAGTCTGCAAGGTGATAGATATTTCATGCTACTAGTTGATGACCACTCCCAAATGATGTGGGTGACTTTCCAGAAAGAGAAATTTGAAGCACTTGAGAAGTTCAAAATATTCAAGGCTATGGTAGAAAATGAAACTGGATTAAACATAAAATGTCTCAGGTCTGATAGAGGTGGTGAATTCACATCCAGAGAGTTCATAGAATTCTGTGAGAAACATGGGATAAAGAGATAGTTATCTACTCCAAGGACTCCATAGCAGGATGGAGTAGTGGAGAGAAAGAACCAGACCATCCAAGAAGCATCTAGAACCATGATGATGGAAGCAAATGTCCCTCAGATCTATTGGAGAGAAGCTGTAAGCACTACTGTCTATACTCTTAATCGAGTACAAATTAGAAGCAATACTGGTAAGACTCCTTATGAACTCTGGTTTGGCATCACTCCTACTATGAAGTATTTAATAGTTTTTGGTAGTAAATGTTATATCAAAAGATATGAAGACCTTGGTAAATTTGATGCTAGAAGTGATGAAGGAATATTCTTGGGTTATTCTACTCAAAGCAAAGCATAGGTTGGTGTTATTAAAAGAGATTGAGAAAGATTATAGAAAGTACAAATGTGAAGGTTGATGAAGGTATTGAAAATCCCTCAAGGTTTTATGAGTATGAAGCAAATGATCAGAATGATGTTTTGGTCCAAGAAGAGCAAGCCCCATCTGCAGTTCAGACTTAGACTGATCTAGAGAATCCTGAAATATAAGAAGAAGAGATAAGTTTGAATGAACCTGTCTAAGAAATAGAAGTGCAAGAAATTCCCAAAACTCCCAGGTATGTAAGACTGAATAATTTTGAGGACTAGATCATAGGAGATAAAAGAAAAGGTGTTTAAACAAGAAGAAAAATTGTTTAAGATTCAGTAAAGTATTGTCAGATTTCAAAGGTTGAACCAAAAATAGTAAGTGAAACATGCAATGATGAAAGCTGGACTAAAGCAATGGAGGAAGAGTTGATGCAGGTTGAAAAAAATCACACTTGGGATCTTGTTCCCAGACCTAAAGACAAAAATGTGATTGGGACTAAGTGGGTCTTCTGAAATAAACTAAATGAAGATGGTGAAGTAGTCAGAAACAAAGCTAGATTGGTCTATAAGGGTTATTCTCAAGTAGAAGGAGTTGACTTTGAAAAAACTTTTGCTCCAGTGGCAAGAATTGAAGCAGTCAGATTATTTCTTGCTTTTGCTACCTTCAAGGATTTCAAGGTATATCAGATGTATGTCAAGTCTACCTTCCTGAAAGGTGATTTGGAAGAAGAGATATACATTGAGCAACCAGATGGATTTCAATTATCTGATCATGGTGATATGGTCTACAAGTTGAAGAAAGTATTGTATGGACTCAAATAAGCCCCAAGAGCCTGGTATGAAAGATTGGACAAACATCTTTTGAAGATTGTTTTAAAACAAAGGTACTGCTGATAGTAACTTGTACATCAAAATTGATCATGAAAATATCTTAATTGTTGAAATATTTGTTGATGATTTCATTTTTGGAGGAAAAGATAGTATGTGCAAGACTTTTACAAATCAAATGAAAAGTGAATTTGAGATGTCTATGTTTGGGGAAATTTCTTCTTGGGGCTGCAAATCACTCGAACAAAGAAATGAATCTTCATATCACAGACCAAATATGTGAAAGAATTGTTGAAGAAATTTGGGATGGAAGATTCAAAGCCAATGAATACTCCCATGGCAACAGGGTGTAAACTGAGCAAAGATGATGAATCTCTTAAGGCTGATTAGAAAAAGTACAGGTCAATGATTGGAGGACTATTGTACCTTACTCAAACTAGACCTAACATTATGAATGTTGTTGGTCTTGTTACCAGATTCCAAGCTGATCCTAGAGAGTCTCATGTCATGACAATCAAGAGAATTCTCAGATGTCTGAAGGGAATAGTTGAGTATGGTTTATGGTATCCTAGAGATCATGATTTCTCTCTTAATGCATATATAGTTGCTGATTAGGTAGGAGATGTGGATGACTGGAAAAGTACCAGTGGTGGTGCATTCTTTTTGGGGAAAAGATTAGATTCTTGGCTAAGCAAGAAACAAGAGGCAATATATCTCTCCTCTGCAGAAGCAGAGTATATTGCAGCAACAGGTAGTTGCACTCAAGTATTGTGGATGAAGCAAATGCTAAGAGACATTAGAGTGGAGCATGAAGAACCTATCACAATCTTCTGTGATAACTCAAGTGCAATAAATATATCAAAAAATACATTGTTGCATTCAAAGACAAAACATATATCTATTAAGTTTCATTTTTTGAGAGAGCAGGTGAACAAGAATGAAGTCAGATTGGAGTTTGTGCCCTCAAAGGATCAGATTGCAGACATTTTTACTAAACCTCTACCTAAGGACTCTTTTGAGTATCTAAGGGACAAGTTAGGGGTTATTACCCCTCCGGTTCTGAATTAAGGTGCACTGATGTGCATCAGTTCGGTGGATCTCACAGTCACATCTTATGGTCCGGATTAATGATAGGAAGCTGCTACTTAGGGGGAGCAGTCTGTATTATTCTGAAGTATTGATGCAAGTATGTGCCCTTTTCCATTGATGTCGAAGGGGGAGAGAAGACATGTGAAAAACAAAGAGTGGTTGATGTTGATAGGGGATCTATGTTAGTCAGTGAGGAGAAGTGGAGAAGTTCTTGTCTTGATGGTTAAAGTAGTTTTTACACATCATATGTTGCCATCAATGACAAAGGGGGAGATTGTTGAAAGTATAGGCCTAACCGGTGTTGTCATTGATGTCAACATACTCATGTTGCATTTATGTCAAGGATTGGCTATTGAGAAACTTAACCCTATCAGAAATAGAGAAGAACAGTAAAGATAGTGAAGTTCTATGAAGTACAGATTCCAGTCAGTTGAAGATCAGAATATGCGCATCAAAGGGTTTGTAGATATATGTCTGAAGGTGCTCCTGTAAAGATTTCGGAGATCTGCATGAAGATTTGGAGAATTTATGGCCATATGAGTAAAACTAGTTCTGGCAGCTGTTCAGAGGTGACAGAGTGATACAAATAGGTCCGGTGAGATCCAAAAATGCAATATCTTGTTATGTGGATCTAGTGGCATGTTTGGGAAGCCAATGTGAATTAACAACTCAATTGGTTTGTGGTCTAGAGGTCCGCAAACAATTATTCTAATGTGACAGTGATGATTGGCTATGTTCTTAAGGTTCTAGATGAAGATGTGAATAATTTTAGTAAACAGAAGTGGTGTGCATGTTCTTGGTGATTAAAGCAAGACTGTGGGGGTCTCTAGATTGTGTCCAGTTCGTGTTGGTGGTCTGCATTGAAGATAGAGCTCGTAATTGAAGATTTACCTTTCAGTAATGATGTTCTTATTAATCTTGTTCGACCATATGTTTTACACATGTTGCAGATGATCTTGAAGATGTTTTACGAAGCATGGTGTGTTCCTCAAAGAAGATTAAAATCCCAGATAGGCATGGTCGATAGGGTAGTGATGCGCATGGAGTTTTTGTAACAAGTCAAGTTGTATTTGTGTAATTGCTCTGTAATAAAATAAAGTATGTGTTGTGCTGACTTTGATGATCAAAGTCATCCCAAAGTTGATGTCATGTATAAATAAGATTTGTGAAGTCATTTCAAAAGTATCCTTGGTCATGATGAGAAAGTGAAAGAGAGGAAAGGAGCAAAAAGTAGAGCAGAAGTGTTGAGCTTAAATGGAACTGTCTCAAGCATGGTGAAGATGCTAATCTCTAGTTCAAGTATGTAATATTTATTATTCTGTAGACAATGTGTCTCCTATAGGAAGTGGGCCTCTTGTGGGCAGTGTGCTTGGGTAGTGAGCCCTAATTGGCAAGTGCCATTTTTGTTCTTCTTATTCTTTTAACAGAGAATACAATCTTGGGTTAGTCACCTCGTGGTTTTTCCCTTAACCAGGTTTTCCACATTAAAATCTTGGTGTCATATGTGTTGAATGTGTTTCTGCATTTGAGTTATTGTATTGTTCTTCCATGAATGAATCATTATTGTACTGTAGAAATATAAGAAGGATTTAATTGTTTAAAGAATAGAAGTTTTGGTGACAATTGAGTCTCCCCCCTCTTATATGTCTATCCTAAAACCAACAGTCACAAGTTTCCTATTGCCTAAGCAACGAGACCCTTGAGAATGGGTTGTCAAGACAAGAGTCGAATGTCCAAGGAATGGACTAAGACATTTTAAACTTATCTATCCAAGACCAAGAAAGGTTGAATTATGTCTACTGTAGGACATGACAGCTTATAAGTCGAGTCGAGGTGGTCGACATACGATGATGTTCATTGCATAACATATATGTATGTAAATCTTTGGCCAAAGTAATGCATCTATCTTTGCATGCATTGTCGGTCCACAGTGGTCTAGATGGTATAATGTCTCCAGTAGTGTCATGAATAGTGAGAGGGGATCTATAGTTGCATGACTATGAGGCATTATGAAGGAAACAACACCAAATACTCAGATGGAAAACCTAACGGTTCCTTATATCTATACCTTCCATGAAGGGTAGGGCCACTTCTATTTAGGAAGTTGTGTGGGGGACCATCGGTCTATGGTTGGAGGAAAAGCACTCAGATGATGCTCTCCTTCCCAAGTAGAAGACAAGCCGAGGCTTAAGAAGACAGATGTCATATGTTCCAGATACAATTTTTTTCTCTATATGACTTGATAGTCAGTGATTGTGTATAATTTGATATTTGATGCCTAGAGCATAACTTTGTACATGCATAGTGAAGGTTATTCACTAATGAGAGGTCATTGGTTATTGTAATTCTAAGTTTTGTTATATTTTGGTAAAGAATAACATGCTTAATTATTGTAATGATAATGATTCATTCTTGTTTAACTATGCTTTGGATAATTATGATGTATCATAATTCTTGTTAAGATGAATATTTATGTTTAATCATGAGTATTATGTAATGTGATGTAACAAGCACAAATCAATCTATTGAGTGCTAGAGTTGAACAAAACTAGCGGAAACTCAAACCCCCATACTTCAACTTTTATTCACATAACACTAGCAATGACATAGTTCAGCAACTACAACAACCTAGCAGAGCTCATCCAATGCAAAGTTATAAAGCTCCTCAGAATTACCAACAAGTTCAATCAATTTATCTAGCCATACCTAGATATCAAACAAACATGTCAAACTAACAATTCCCATCCATGGGACTTATTTTTTCAATGTCAACAACTCAAAATGCATTTTCTAGAACTTATCTCGAATATCTAAAGGAACCCCTTGACTACAACATTTATAATATTTTATTGTCATGTCCTCTCCCTAACTTATAAAAATTCAAAGGGGAGGGAGACCTAAACTCACATATTAAGGCCTACATCATAGTAGTAAGAGAACTCCTTCCTTGGGATGGAGTTGTAGCAATAATCTTCCCTAAGGCCCTCAAAGGAATCACCTTAGATTGCTCTATTGCCTCCTAAAGGCTCCAATTCATTCTTTCTATCAACTCATTGGTGAGTTTGTAATTGCACTTGACATGAAAAAATTGATTAGAATATAAATATGAGAGTTCCTAACAATGAAGGAAAGACATGAATGAATTGGTAGCACACTTTGTCATAAAATTGTGGTATATCCTTTATTTATTGACTAGTGCCCCATACATGGATCACAGAGAGTCGTACAACCTCTTCTTGCATACACTTAATAGGGATACTAGAGAAGAAGTGTGAAAGTTATCATATCAATCTTATGAAGAAGCATTAGAGACTGTGTTCAGAATTGATCAAGATGCAATTGATAGTTTATGAAAGACTTACAATTTGACAACTAAAAAAAAAATAACAATGAAAGCAACCCTTCCACAATCAAAATCCTAGAAAACAATCATAACATGACTATAGATGGGGTAACAGATCAACCCCTTGTGAGGAATAGGGTAAAAGATGATTACAATGGAAGGGATTATTTCCATCAAAATTTCAACACCATAGATTATCCTTCAAGTAACAATTATCACCAAAGGGATAATCAATAATCAGGGAATCAAAATTAGAATGAAAATAGATATGATCCATATAATCAACCCTTAGAATACAATTGATTCTTCTCCTTCCATAGAATGAGGGGATATAGTATGGAATCATATCATAAATGTAATAGGTTCATAGAAAGATTGCAATAAGACCAACAACACCAATTTATTGAGATATTCTTCAACCAACAAGAAGTAATGATAAATAACAATAATAACACTAGGCAAACACCCATCACACTGCTACATGTGAACATAAAAATCTTTCAAGTTTCCCTTCCTTTCCCATCATAGTGGCAAAGAGAATAACCAAAATCCAGTATTTTCATGATCAACTAGCACACCAAAAACTTTTCAACCAAACATCCTTGTTCAATTAGGACCAAAAAGAGAATTTTTTTGGGGGGTTGGGGGGCTAGTCCAAATAATTCATGATGAAGAAAGCACATAACCCAACATCAAACAAGAGGTCAAGTTCCATGGGAATGCAATCCTTATAGTGGAACCTACACCAACCACTATCAGACTGTATGATTTAATAAAAGATCTGATGCAGAGAAAGAACTCAAACAAGACTAACTTGACACATCCCAAATAGGGTTTCAATACAAATGATGCAAATGTGCACATTAGTTGACTCTAGGCAATGTGTTCCTAAGCCTAAAACATAAGGCAACAATTTAGACCTTTTTGGTCATAACATTTTTGAAACACCTGCAAATGAAAATGTAAAACCTGTTTTGGATACCCTTTTATCCCTAACTCAACATATATCAAAATGGACTAGGGTTGTTTTGTACGGAATAGGGTAAAACAAGGTTGTTCCAAACTGGGAACCCTAGTTAGGGTTCAAACCTGTCCTCACAAAAATGGTCATAACTTATTCAAATCTCCATAAAAATGCTCCAAAAAAAAAGGAAATGAAAGAAGAAAAGATTCTTCATCTTCTGCAACTATTTACAGGTTCATACTATACCGTACATGGCCATACTAGCATGTTTTCAGACTGGAAATTCTGGAAAACATTGTTAGAATAGACCAGCCTTTAGCAAAATGGCCATAACTTTCACAAATCTCAATGAAATTTGATGCAACAAAAATAAAACTAAAGTAGATTCATAGCTTAACAAAATCTAATAAATTTTAGATCATTACATGAGCCGTACAGGCCATACACAGTGAAAGAACAAGACAGCAACGTTAGAAAAGTATAAAAAAACTTGCTTCTATTCATCAAAATTACCAAAATCCGTCCTTCTCTTCCTCTATTCAACTTTTGAGGGTATCTTTTTCCATTTTACAACTGATCCCAATGATTTTGTAATAGTTTCTTTCTTGCATGTAACAATTTCTTGCCTTTTTGACCACTTGTCCAAGTTGCATGACAACTTTTAGCAACATTTGGCAATTTTTACACTTTTAAATAAAAAATCCAATTAACTCACAACAAATGAACCCATACGATTCTAAATGGTCATAAATGACCTAATGAGACTCTAAAAAATCTAACAAACTGAAAACTCAAAAATAACAAAAAGTAAGCTAAATGAGGCTCCTGCATCAATACCTTCCTCCTTAGTTTCTGATAATAGTAGACCATTTAAGAAGGACGTGAAGAAATTCCTTGAAAAATATCATATCCAACATCATTTATCTACACCTTACTATCCTCAATCAAATGACCAATAAGAAGCTTCAAATAAGGTTACTGGAGAAATTTTATCAAAAACTATTAATAAACAATAAAAAGACTAGTATACTCAACTTTCCTATGCATTATGTTGGAAAGACAGTTGCTGTTGCACCAAAAGATCAACCTATTAATGCCTGATACAACCACCATATTTGATGAATCCACAGGAGGCAGTTAAGCCTTGTCACAAACCCAAGCGCCATGCTACACAACACAAGGAGACCAAGGGCACACACCATGTAACAACCCCTCAGTGCAAGCGAGGGGTCGAACCTGTGACCCAACCTCTGATACCAATTGTTGGAAAGACGATTGCCATTGCACCAAAAGATTGACCTGTTAATGCTCGATACAATCGCTAGACTTAATAAATCCATGAGAGATAGTTAAACCTTGTCATGAACCCAAGCATTGTGTTGCACAACACAAGGAGACCAAGGGTGCACACCTTACAACAAGTTATGGGTTTATAGAACAAGCATTTGTATGGCTATTGGAACTACATTGTATAATCTTGTTTATGGCGCTGATGTGATAATGCCTTTAGAGTTAGAAATTCCTTCATTGCAAGTTTCCCTAAAGGACATCCTTGATGATGACATGGAATGAGAGAAGAGTTTAAAATAACTTGAGATGCTTGATGAACAATGTATCAACACTCTCGAGCACCTTAAGGCCCATCAGAAGAGTATCTAGGGTAAGTGCAGGAAGATGGGGGGCCAAAAAGGGGTCTTAAGTGGCCACTTTTTTTCTGAAATCAGGAAATACTGGCCTTGGATGAGAAATTGAGCAGTTACACTCAAATTTGGAGATTCAACCAAAACAATGTTCGTAGTGCTCCGAGTCTACTTTCTAAACTACTATTTTGTTTTGAAAATGGCATAAATTGAGGGGTTCAAAAGAGGGAGCCACAGAAATTGGTGTTGTTTCTGTCAAAAAAACATAACATAGCATGTTTTGTGTCTCCCTCAAAAGGTCAACTTTTTTTGGTATTTTTAAAATTGCTTAGTGAGAAATTAGCTAATAGCATGTAGTTTATGCCTAATTTTTCTGATAATTTTTTGATGAATATTTGATTTTTTACTAATTTTCAAAGTGGACACATCCTAAAAAATAGAATTTTTGCTGTGCTACCCCTATAAATTTTGAAAACTAATTGAAAATTATTTTTTTATTTTTTTAATATTTGTAGAATGGAGTATAGTTTCTAAATATGTAATTTTTTTGAAATTTGAATGAATAGTTAATTTACAATGAAAAAAAGACCAAACAGTGGTTTTTGCCTAAAAATGGACACACAAACAAACGAAATTAAAGATGAAAGGCTTAACATTGTTAAAATGTGAAAAAAATCACATCGTCAAATAGCTAAGAGAAAGCCTAACATTACCCAAGTGTTTAATTTGTTCGACCTTGAAACACGTGCAAATCTAAGGGTTAGCATGAACAAAATTACGTGAAGTTTTGAAGAATATAGAAAAACATGTCTGTGACTATTCATAAGGCACTCCAAGCCTTTGGGTTAGAAATCCAAACCAAATCCCAAGCCCAAGGCTTGGGATTCCCAAAGCAAGACATAACGTGCTCGCGTTATAATGCGCTCACATTATGTTTTGCTTTGCATTTTTCCTTTCCCGCAAGTCTGTTGTTTGTCATGTTTGACATAACATGAGCGTGTTATAACGCGCTCGCGTTATGTTCCCCTTAAATTTTTTTATGTTCAAGGCTATTAATCATGAGGGTTAAGGGATAAGGGATAGGTTTGGAGGGTTTAGGGATAAGGGATTAGCATTTAAGGTATAGTATCGAGCCCGTTGAGGGTCTAGGAATAGGGATAGCATTTAGGGTTTAGGGATGAGGGATTAGAGTTGAGGGATGACAGATTAGGGTTGAGGGTTTAGGTATAGGGTTTAGGGATAGGGTTGAGGGTCAAGGGATCAGAGTTAAGGGTTGAGGGATTAGGGTTTGACATTGAGGATTGAGGGTTGAGGTTCAAGGGTCAAGGGTTTAGGGTCGATGGATTAGGGTTAAAGTAGAGTGTGGAGAGTGTAAGGATTAGGGATAGGGTTGGAGGGTTTAGGGATAAGGGATTAGGGTTTGAGTTATAGTATCAAATCTGTTGAGGGTTTAGGAATAGGGATAGCATTTAGGGTTTAGGGATGAGGGATTAGAGTTGAGGGATGATGGATTAGGGTTGTGGGTTGAGGGATTAGGGTTTAGGGATAAGGTTTAGGGTTGAGGGTTGAGGGATTAGGGTTTAAGGTATAGTGTTGAGGGTTAAGGGTTTAGGATTAGGGTTTAGGGTCGACGGATTAGCATTTAATGTCGATTACGGTTAGATTGTCGAGGGTAGAGGGATAAGGGATAGGGTTTAGGGTTGAAGGTTTAAGGATTGAGGGTTGAGGCTTTAGGCATGAGGGTTTAAGGCTAAAGATATAGTGTCAAGTGTTGAGGGTGTAGGGATAGGGTTTAAGTTTTAAGGGTTAAGGGTTGAGGGATAGGTATTAGGGTTTAAGGTATAGTGTTTAGCGTTGATGGTTTAGGGATAGGGTTTAGGTTTGAGGGATTAGAGTTTAGGGTTGATGAATTAGGGTTTAATGTTAAGAGTTGAGGGTTGAGGGTTGAGGGTTGAGGGTTGAGGTTGAGGGATAGGGTTAATGGTCAAGGGATTAGGGTTAAATAAGAGTGTTGAGGGTAGAGGGATTAGGGTTTGAGGTATAGTATCGAGCCTGTTGAGGGTCTAGAAATAGGGATAGCGTTTAGGGTTTGGGCATGAGGGATTAGAGTTGAGGGATGACGGATGATGGATTAGGGTTGAGGGTTGAGGGATTAGGGTTTAAGGTATAGTGTTGAGAGATTAGGGATAGGGTTTAGGGTTGAGGCATTAGAGTGAAGGGTTGAGGGATTAGAATTTGACGTTGAGGGTTGAGGGTTTAGGGATAGGGTTAAGGGTTTAGGGATAGTGTTGAGGGTTGAGGGATTAGGGTTTGATGTTGAGGGTTGAGGTTTGAGGGTCAAGGGTTTAGGGATAGGGTTGAGGGTCAAGGAATTAGGGTTAAAGTAGAGTGTGGAGGGTATAAGGATTAGGGATAGGGTTGGAGGGTTTAGGGATAAGGGATTAGGGTTTAAGGTATAGTATCAAGTCTGTTAAGGGTGTAGGAATAGGGATAGCATTTAGGGTTTAGGGATGAGGGATAACGGATTAGGGTTGAGGGTTGAGGGATTAGGGTTTAGGGATAAGGTTTAGGGTTGAGGGCTGAGGGATTAGGGTTTAAGGTATAGTGTTGAGGGTTTAGGATAGGGTTTAGGGTTGAGGGATTAGAGTGAAGGGTTAAGGGATTAGGATTTGATGTTGAGGGTTGAGGGTTTAGGGTTTAGGGTTTAGGGTTAGGGTTGAGAGATGAGGGATTAGAGTTAAGGGTTAAGGGATTAGGGTTTGACATCGAGGGCTGAGGGTTGAGGTTCGAGGGTCAAGGGTTTAGGGATAGGGTTAAGGTTCAAGGGATTAGGGTTAAAGTAGAGTGTGGAGGGTGTAAGGATTAGGGATAGGTTTGGAGGGTTTAGGGATAAGGGATTAGAGTTTAAGGTATAGTATCGAGTCTATTGAGGGTTTAGGAATAGTGATAGCATTTAGGGTTTAGGGATGAGGGATTAGAGTTGAGCAATAATGGATTAGGGTTGAGGGTTGAGGGATTAGGGTTTAGAGATAAGGTTTAGGGTTGAGGGTTGAGGGATTAGGGTTTAAGGTATAGTGTTGAGGGTTGAGGGTTTAGGATTAGGGTTTAGGGTTTAGGATTAGGGTTTAATGTCAAGGTTAGGGTTAGAGTGTCGAGGGTAGAGTGATTAGGGATAGGGTTTAGGGTTGAAGGTTTAAGAATTAAGGATTGAGGCTTTAGGGATGAGGGTTTAAGGCTTAAGATATAGTGTCAAATGTTGAGGGTGTAGGGATAGGGTTTAACTTTTAAGGGTTAAGGGTTGAGGGATAGGGATTAGGGTTTAAGGTATAGTGTTGAGGGTTGATGGTTTAGGGATAGGGTTTAGGTTTGAGGGATTAGGGTTTAGGGTTGATGAATTAGGGTTTAATGTTGAGAGTTGAGGGTTGAGGGTTGAGGGTTGAGGTTGAGGGATAGGGTTAATGGTCAAGGGATTAGGGTTAAATAAGAGTGTCGAGGGTAGAGGGATTAAGATTTAAGGTATAGTATCGAGCCTGTTGAGGTTCTAGGAATAGGGATAGCGTTTAGGGTTTAGGGATGAGGGATTAGAGTTGAGGGATGATGGATGACAGATTAGGGTTTAGGGTTGAGGGATTAGGGTTTAAGGTATAGTGTTGAGGGTTTAGGGATAGGGTTTAGGGTTGAGGGATTAGAGTGAAGGGTTGAGGGATTAGAATTTGACATTGAGGGTTGAGGGTTTAGGGATAGGGTTGAGGGTCGAGGGCTCAGAGTTAAGGGTTGAGGGATTAGGGTTTGACATTGAGGGTTAAGGTTTGAGGGTCAAGGGTTTAGGGATAGGGTTGAGGGTTGAGCAATTAGGGTTAAAGTAGAGTGTGGAGGGTATAAGGATTAGGGATAGGGTTGGAGGGTTTAGGGATAAGGGATTAGGGTTTAAGGTATAGTATCGAGTCTGTTGAGGGTGTAGGAATATGGATAGCATTTAGGGTTTAGGGATGACAGATGACGGATTAGGGTTGAGGGTTGAGGGATTAGGGTTTAGGGATAAGGTTTAGGGTTGAGGGCTGAGGGATTAGGGTTTAAGGTATAGTGTTGAGGGTTTAGGGATAGGGTTTAGGGTTGAGGGATTAGAGTGAAGGGTTGAGGGACTAGGATTTGATGTTGAGGGTTGAGGGTTTAGGGTTGAGAGATGAGGGATCAGAGTTAAGGGTTGAGGGATTAGGGTTTAACGTCAAGGGTTGAGGGTCAAGGGTTTAGGGATAGGGTTGAGGTTCAAGGGATTAGGGTTAAAGTAGAGTGTGGAGGGTGTAAGGATTAGGGATAGGGTTGGAGGGTTTAAGGATAAGGGATTAGAATTTAAGGTATAGTATCGAGTCTGTTGAGGGTTTAGGGATGAGGGATTAGAGTTGAGGGATGATGGATTAGGGTTGAGGGTTGAGGGATTAGGGTTTAGGGTTGATGAATTAGAGTGAAGGGTTGAGGGTTGAGGGATTAGAGTAAAGGGTTCAGGGATTAGGATTTGACATTGAGGGTTGAGGGTTTAGGGATAGGGTTGAGGGTCGAGGGATCAGAGTTAAGGGTTGAGGGGTTAGGGTTTGACATTGAGGGTTGAGGGCATTTTCTATCAAGAACTTGATTATGAGGGCTTGCCCCTTCATTGTTATGCCTATCATATGGCGGAGCATCTGGCAAGCTCTTGCAGGAAAGAGATGTGATCAATGCAAAGGATGTGATGAATCTATAGCAGGACAAAACACGAGCGCATTATAATGCACTCGCATTTTTTATTCCTATTAAAATGGTAAAAAAGTGGTTACCTCCATGATCCAGGCCCACATGCTCTATTTTCTTACTGATTCTACGCGTGCTCCGACAAAAAGGAAGTGCTTTCATGCTGTTGGGAAGTTCACATGCACATTTGACACATTATACCACCTTTGCATTCTCTTTCCACCACCTTTTCTACTTTGCCAACTTGAGAAGGAAGAAATAACATAGTTTTCACACCAAGTTTGATATATATCTATTCAAGTTTCAATTTTTGTAGTGTTGTAATATTAATTGTGATTCAATTTTAGGAATTTAACATTATAGATTGGTTAATAGTATTATTGTTAGTAATGATATTTGAGTGTTATTAAATTTAACATTGAAAAGGAAGCAAGTGGTGAAAAACTCAAATTGTTGAGGAGTTTGATGCAAGAAGATAAAAACACTACATAATTGGGTACTCTCTCCATTCGAATCTTCATTTTTCACGTATGTCAAGTCTTTACATGCATGTTCTTTACATTTTTCTTATTTCGGATTGAATTACTTTATCATGCTTTATCATTCATATTTAAAATAGACACATTCCCAATCAAGAAAGCAGCCTACAATCTCACATGATGCCATGTATATTTTCTACACTTGGGCTCTTTAATAATTATGTGTAATAAACAAACCTTAACATACCATGATGTCAAACTATACAAGAATAAATCCTTACGACATAAAAAAATACAATCCCACTTTTATCTTGTATTCATTTCTTAGGAACTAATATTGGTCTCTTTATCATGCTATAGACAAATTCTCCATCATGCCCAGGAAACAATCAAGAATTAAACCAACACAAGAAGAGATAGAAGCTAAGAATGCAAAGAAAGCAGTGGCTATGAGGGAACTTCGTGAGAAGAGGAAATTGGACATGATAAATGAAGACATACCAATTGAAGAGGAACCACAACCATCACAAAGAGATATGGTATTGGCAGCACAAAGAGAAGGAATGCAAAAACTTTGTGGTACGAGAGATTTGAATACCATAGTTGGAGACACGTCCTCTACTGCAAGTCAACATGTAGGGACACCATCTACCAGATCTCAAGTTGAGAGTACATCACCACTCACATGTGATGAAGGAGGTACGCCATCATTGCCACCTCCACCTCAAGGTATGTCATCTATTCCATCTTCGATCAAAGGTATGCCATCTAACCCATCTCATTTAAATATTGATGAAATTCCTAATGTTGAGATCAATTTACCTAACTTGACACCACCTAGAATTTTGCATAGAAAGCCAAAGTATTTGATTGATATTGATGAGAATATTTTGCAGCCAATGGAAGGTAAGATTCTAAAACGCACTTGTAGAAGATATGCTAATAAGATTTAGAGATTGTTCTTTGAAAAGTTAAATGAGACTGCAAGATGTCAACTATTCATTGAAATGATGTGAAGTATAAAGTATAGGTTTATCATGAAGATTCTTGGGTTGAGAACATCAGAGGCTTCAAGTGAAAAATCTATTGTCAAGAATCTAATGAGTGCGTATGAGAGTGTGGGTAACAGCTCACACACAAGAGATAGTAATGCAACACGGCATGTGATTACATCGACTATAGTCAGTAGTCAAACGAGGAAAGCTCGTCTCATTAGAAAGACAAGTCAAGAATTGAGAATTAATAGGAAAACTTTATCAAGAGCTGTTGGAAGATGCCAAAGAATTGAGGACACTAATGCCAATAAATTATGGGCATTCTTGGGGAGACTACCATGAAAAGATAAACCAATTGTTGAACCATTGAGATCACTAATTGAAGACTTTTGGAAGAATTACACAAGGGTATCTCTGAATCAAAGGGATGTGGTAAGAAGGAGAATCAGTAGTTAGAACTACGAGCCACATCCAAAGCATTTTTTGGATGAGACTCAAACACAGTTTTATGGTAAATTTCTAGAGACATATCCTCAAATTAAAATTTGTCAAAGATATTTTGAATTGCTAAAACCTTTCTATTTTAAGATAAATCACACACGCACTACTTGTTGTTGTAGATTACATATTGAGTTTTCTAACCATTTTGATGCTTATAGGTCTATATGTTTAGATATGCATACTAATAATGATTTGCAGGGTTGTGCCATATGTGCCCCATCAACATCTTCAAGAGACTTCATATCAAGAATTTTATGTGAAAGAGAGGAAGGTCAAATATTCTACAAGAAATTATGCTTGGATGGCACATGTCATCGTTGTGGTGGCTTGCAACATTTGCCAATATGTGAACATATGGAAATAACACATGCGGTTGGAAACAAACTAGTAAAGTTTGGCAAATATAAAACAGTGGCATACAATACAAAAGATGGTAAAGAAGCAAAGATGTGTGAATTAGTTATTGAAAAGATTCTATTGTATTAGTTTATGCCTATATTTCATGACAACATAGTGTATTAGTATGCAAGACATGCCCATAGAGCTCAATGGTTGGACTTGCAATTCAAGTTATGCAAGGACCCATTTCTGGTTGGTAGCATTGTTTCAGTCATCGACTTTGTAGAGAACTATAGTCTACAGCCACAGCATGAGGTGCAATCACAATATGACAACTCCACACAGGTTTCTATATTTGTGCACATCGCATTCATTCATGTGAATGATAGTACAGAGGATGACAAAAAGATCATAAGGGAGTATAATTTCTATATTAGTGATGATTGCACACATTCTACGGAGTTCGTGCAAGGTTGCTTTCAGGTGTTCTACAATAATTTGGCTAGAAGGGGCATATCGTTCAGTCAGCATATCATATGGTCGGATAACTGTGCGTCATAATTCAAGAACTCACAAAATTTCTATTAGCTGAGTAGAAGGCATAATTTTACAGGTATTCAACATATGTGGAATTTTTGTGAGGCCAGGCATGGAAAGGGGGAGCATGATGGTGCAGGAGCATGTATCAAAAGAGCCATAGCACGAGAAGAGTTAAAGTATAAAGACAATGCAAAGTTGATAGATGCAAAATTGATTGTCGAGTGGTGTAATGCTTCCATGGGTCCAGGTAATGAAGGTAAGTCTTTAGTTCGTAGATTTTTTTGGTTGATAGATGATACTAACATTGCACCATATGAGGATTGTTGTACACTGATAGAATCAAATGAGATGCACTCTTTCAGAAGCTCAATTGTAGGTTCATGGAGTAGCCATACACAAAAGATGTCATGCTTTTGTTCTTCTTGTACAATTCAAGTCTGGGATGAGTGCGAGTCAAAGGAGTGGGTTGACGAATGGTAGTTAAGTTATCTTAGCCCACTTGACACGTCTCGACCCCCGATGGCATTAGAACTAACATAGATGGAATCGTCAATTGACTTTGACCACATATCAGATTTAGTTCAACCAGGTAATATAGGGCACATATATGCATCTAATTTCATCTAGTTCAACTAGGTAATGTCATCTTACTTTGTAATGTTTTTGTAATGTTGACTAATTTCATCTAATTTGCTACACATATCAATGTAGGGCATGTATATGCAGTTATTGCAGATGAAGATAATGAAGAGGGAACATATTATTACTTATGTCATTGTGTTGAGGCCAAAAAGAAATTAGAAGCCCCTGTTACAGATGGAGAAAACATCGAATACCCTACAAGCTTAGTGGTTATTACTGGAACATGGATTAGAAGGTACCCACATAAGAGTGTTAATATTTAGCTATTTTAGGACTTTGACATGCATCAAAAGATTTTTTATTACTCGAACCTTGTCGTGGCATCCAATGTTCATTTGATAAAGTATCGGGGTAGACCTTTGAACAAAATATTGTGGAAGGTGCATGATTCTGACCATGAAGCAATACTTGACACAATAAAGAGTAGAGTAGACCCAGATGGTTCATTGGATTAATTTGTAAGTATTCACATTGATTTTGTAAAGTTATGTTACATTGAGTTGTAAGTATGCACATTAATTTGTAAGGTTTGTCTTTTTTTATTTCCTCCTGCATTTTTACACATATGTACACATTTTTACATCATCATGTTATGCATTTTTGGTGTCCTACTCCTGATGCGACCAAACTCATAACTCACCCTACTTCCTCTAGACACCATTTGATGATCTTTCCAACACTCTGGATCCAGGGCGCCAAATCATGATGATGACCTATATACCATTCTCCCAAGGTGCTCATAATGAATGAAAAGAAGACCAAGGGCACCCAAGCTTAATAGACTTATTTCTTTCAATTTTGATGATCCAAACTAGATTAAAGGAGACATGAAATGTGCCTTAGGACTCCATGCTAAGGTTTGAGCCATTAAAGTCTCTTGATATTAGGTGCTCATGATGATGAAACTTAGAGCTTTTTCCTTTCCTATACGCTCATCTAAGATGTTTAAATGATAAGGAGCGCCTCGACCTCTATAATGTACATTGGGCACCAAAATCAAGATGATTTTAAGTCAATTTGAGTCATTTGTGGTCAGTTTGAGTCTTTGAGTCATGTTGCAAAAAAGTGTCAATGTTGTCAAGTTGCATAAAGCAACTTTTGCATTTTTGGTGTCCTGCTCATGATGTGACCAAACTAACTATTCCAACACATCCGGATGGGTACATTTATGCTAGGCATGGTCCTATTTTTCACCCAAACATGTTGAAATAGTCTGAGCTACATTGTACCGACGATATCCCTGAAGAGTCCAAAGTGCAAAAAAGCAGCAATCTTTGACGAGATGTTACTCAAAAACCATGTCACTTAGAAACATTATGTCTAAGGTAACACGATCATGTAAAGTGCCTCTACAATAACCTCTCTCAATTTTTTATATCTCTTAGGCATTTGCCCGTGGTGAAAGGTTTTCTGCTGCCCCAAAAATCATCAGAAGGAAGCAGTATAAAGTTGCAAAGGGGTGTAACTTTTGTCCTGCTCCTGATGTGACCAAACTAACTATTCCAATGCATCTGGATGGGTACATTTACGCTAGGCATTATCCTTTTTTTCACCCAAACATGTCGAAACAATCCAAGCTACATTGTACCGACGATATCCCTAAAGAGTCCAAAGTGCAAAAAGGTAGTAATCTTTGACGAGATGTTACTTGAAAGCCATGTCACTTAGAAATATTCTATCTAAGGCAACATGATCACATAAAGTGCCTCTACAATAACCTCTCTCAGTTTTTATATCTCTGAGGCATTTGCCCGTGGTGAAAGGTTTTCTGCTACCCCAAAAATCGTCAGAAGGAAGTAGTGTAAAGTTGCAAAGGGATTTAACTTTTGTCCTGCTCCTGATGTGACCAAACTGACTATTCGAATGCTTCTGAATGGGTACATTTACGCTAGGCATGGTCCTATTTTTCACCCAAACATTTTGAAACAGTCTGAGCTACATTGTACCGACGATATCCCTGAAGAGTCCAAAGTGCAAAAAGGCAACAATCTTTGATGAGATGTTACTCAAAAACCGTGTCACTTACAAACATTCTGTCTGAGGCAACGCGATCATGTAAAGTGCCTCTATAATAACCTTTCTCAGTTTTTTATATCCATGAGACATTTGCCCGTGGTGAAAGGTTTTCTGCTGCCCCAAAAATTGTCAGAAGGATGTAGTGTATTAAGTCAGGATGAAAGCCTATTCACTCTAGGCACCTGTTGTGACCAAATCACACATGCACCTTGAACAAGTGATGCTACAAGTGGTGAAAAAAATGGGCGCCTTGAAGAATTGAGCCCTCCAAGACATCTTGCAATTGCCTAAAAGTCCAAAATTTACATAAGTGAGTTAAGGCACCATTTTTCATCTCCAGAGCCTCCTTTTGAGCACCTTAACATGGAGTGAATGTTTTAGTCTATGAAAGATTGCGCCTAAAGAATATAACAACCCCTTGAGTCACTAGGATGAACTAAGTTAACAAAATGAACTTCATTGAGGGAGGTGCACTTGTGCATCTAGACAACTCCAGTTTAGCACCTAAGAAAAAGCATATTTAGAGACACCCCTCGAATGAACCCTCTAGAGCCAATAACCATAGCTCAAGATCTATAACCATGAGAAGATAAAACATTAAAAAAATTCATCTAAAGGATGGGAAATACCTCTTAGATGATAGTCTACTGAGTAGACCAAGAGTGGGGAATGAGAATGCTCCTCGAAGATACACCAAGCCACAATGACTCTCTCCAATAAGAATCTTCTCTAGGTCCATAATTAACTCACGCCCATATCCAAGTGAAAGTCTCCTTGGTCTTCTTGCTAAAACCTCTAAAGGGTAACCATCTCAACAAGTGTCTCTAATCCCAAGAGAACTCTAGCCTCACCCAAGTCTCGAAGTATGTATGAGAACCTACAACCAATCAATCCATGTTAATCTCCAAATGCAACACCACATTATCATGAAGCTCCCAAGCACATGACCAATGTACTCAATACCAAGAGAACCAACAAGACCACTGTCAAAACTCCAACTACAAAATTAGGTATCCAAACATGACATCATGATCTAACATCTCCTCCTAGAAGATCACATGCGCCAATATAGACATCCTAGTCTCAAGAGAACTTGTATCATGCTAATACTCTAATCTAGAATCAAGAGTCCACCAAGACACACTACCAAACACCTCTAAACCAAGGATCAACATCTACAACCACATGAAGATAACCATCTCCTAAAAATAGTAGCCAAGATGTCAAAGCACTCTCACTACAAATAATAATCATAATTCAAGAGTTTGTCCATTACACCCAACCACTATATAAGATCATCCATCACTAGGTGACAAATACACATCACTATCAAAGCTCCCACTGAACCATGATATGAACTACACATGGCATTGTGATAACCATCTCCTAAATGAAGATCACCATGGTCCACACACACTCAACTATAATACTAATAACTCCAAAGTAGAACCAAGATCTCCAATCTAAGAAAATAAACCATCATTACTGTCAAAAGATCACACTAAACTATGCAACTAAGATATCCATGACATCATGATAAACATGCTACAAGTCCCAATAACCAACTATCCAATCATTCTCATCATCCATCCTCTCATCCCAATGCAACATACCAATGCGCAAATGAGCATAGACAAGGAAAAATAACAAAGTCTACATCAAAACTAAATCAATCCCGTGGATATAGGCAATATGCATTCAAGTCATCCCACTACAATCAATGAGGTGTGCATCCCAAAAAAATGCATAACTTGTAGATCCCAACCATTGAAAACATGCAAAATCATCATCACATTAGTAACTTCCAAACTGAGATATCAAATAATATAACTTATAGACCTCACCAAATCAATCATAGATTCAACTTTCCAAACAAGTTTACAAATGAGTAACCATAGTCAAGGAACTAATCAACCATCTAAGAGATAAGAACAATGTACTAAAAGTAAACCACAACACCACCTGTAATCATGAATCAAACATCATAACCCATACCTATCAACTACAAACATGGTCAAGTCTTGCCAATGCTCAAATGTACCTACATATCCATGACACCATAATTATCATCATTGCTATACCTATGCTCAAATCCCACTAAAACAAGACTCCTAGTCTCACCATGTATCAACCATGTCCTCAAACCAGAATATTGCTGAGCCCATGGAGATTGATACACCCACTTCAATAGAATAGGCAATTAATGTACCTGATGTGTCTTCATTTCATAAACTAGTAAACATCATTTGCATCCATACTTAAACCAGTCTTATTGTTGTGTTTGATGTGTCCTCTTTCAAACAACCATTTAACAAAATTTGAGTCCAAACAATAAACATTTACAACCATAAACATCTCAAAGTCCAAAATCCAAACATTCTATCATCGTTAATCATTTCCATCATGGACCCTTGGTTTGAAAAAATCATTATGCAAGATAAAAATCCTATGCCTATTACCTTGTGCGAGGCTCATGCAAAAACCAAAATCACAATCAAAATAGGTCCTCAAACCATGCATCCTTTAAATGAGATCTTTTATCCAAATCAATCAAAAAATCCCTTTGACAATGATGATGATGATAGTCTTGTAGATCAAGATGATATCAAGATGACAATAGCATTAACTATGAGATCATTACATGCAAACTTTCCATAAACCTTCATCTCCCACTCATGAACATGCAAGAATATTTCAAACAAGAAATGACTAGCACTAGCTATCATGCCAATCCTAAATACACATCTAATGGTCATCCTTATGGTACCTTTGGTAAGGGAAGAACCACTTTAGATCAAGGTCCTCATATTCAATTCATATCTCCAATCCCAACCACATGTGAGAACTGTTTATCCTATGTGCCCTATTCAAATCCTCCATCTCATAATCCTTACATTCCAACTTATCCCATCAATCCAAACCCACTACATCCAAATCATCCTTTTTAGATTTCCTCCAAGGACTTCTAGTGGAGGAAAAATATCAAACTAGAAATCACAAATTCAATTAGTGTACCTCTCCCAAGCCTATCCAAAAGTCACATAGTA
Source organism: Cunninghamia lanceolata (assembly GCA_027924645.1). Classification (NCBI taxonomy): domain Eukaryota; kingdom Viridiplantae; phylum Streptophyta; class Pinopsida; order Cupressales; family Cupressaceae; genus Cunninghamia; species Cunninghamia lanceolata. The sequence continues at coordinate 4,205,246 of BSBN01000465.1, forward strand.
CCATGCCTATCCATAAAACACCACAATGCAATCAAAATCCTAACAACATGCCCATGATCCAAGATCAAGTGCAATCATGCAAAGATATTATCAATCACAAGCCTATTAAGAACAAACTAGAGTCTTCTAGTACCATACTTTTCCATCAAACACCATCATGTAATCCATGGCCTATCAAGCCTATCAAAGAAAATGCAAACATCCTATGTAATACAATCGAACTTTAAATATTTAAAGTAGCCATCTACAAATATCCATTCAAACGTGGATTTATAATGCAAGTATGGATGCCATCAATAAAAAAGATTTGTATTAACCAAATATCAATATAGGCATACATCAATATCTGTCGATATAAGTATAACATATATACAAAATAGCCATATAGGCTTACAAGAATGCCATATAGGCATACAATGTCAACTATGTACAATACAAAATATATGTCCACAAATGCCATATAGGCATACAACAAAGGAACACAATAAAAAGTCATTCCCCTCTGGCTAGTGAAGAGAATAAATCACGAGCAGCCTTTGATCTTCTAGGGGATGGAGACGCGCATGTGGGTTGTCTACTACGAACCCGAGGGCTACTCCTATTTAGTTCTTCCCGCATCTTTACCTATTACAATAAAAAGTATAGACATTAATATATAGAAATTACATGTTATAAAAAATAAAACATTTAACAAAATAATCACTTATCGCTAACATATAATCTGTCTCCTCGCTTGCCTCAGTAGCAGGAATAGACCTTGGTGATGTCATGTCCTATAGAAACCATCTAGATAGAAATTAAACTTCAAATCAATAATCTTTTGATTTTTCAAAAATAGACAACTATAACAATGAATGTAATTGAAATTTACTAATCTACCTCATACCCCTGTCAATGCCATGGAGCTATGAATCGCAGAGGCCACACCCTGCTCCATTGCCCTATGAACATGGGGAGGTGCCTCCACAGCCTGCATCATCTGCAAATAAAACAACATTATTCAATTACGAAAACTATAATAGTGATGCAAATCATGGCTCCAAACATACACACACGTTCATCTAAACATGGAAGTACACACAATAAAGCACACAAATCACATACAAAAATTTAGTAAGTACAATTCATTCATTAAACTATTTATTTTATTACATCCGTAAAGCTTTGAAGTCCACCACCGTTGGCAAGTGTTGCCATGAAATCTATAGTATTAACCTATTCAACATCCAAAATCAGAAATTAGAATACCATTCATATAACGATGCTATTCACATGTAATATTGATAATTGTTTACTAGTTACATACCTCAACAGTAGATGATCTAGTGAAAAAAGCAGGTGGAGAACCACTAAAAATTGCATTAACACTATGACCCTAAATTTTCATTCAAATCATCAATTTAAATTAGTTAATCTTGTATTTCAAAAATAAAATTCAATAAATTAAATTCAATAAACTTGCTAATATTTACCTAAGTATCAAGGCCGAAAGTCTCACTCAGGAGGGTATCTGTCATCACCATCTGCTCAGCTGCAGATGTAGCCTGTGCACCTACGTCCTGACTGTCCATGGGGTCATAACCACGGGCTGACTCGCAAGCCTAGCAAGTATGGGTTGGGACCCTACTCCTTGCACTATCTGCCAACCCACTCTATGTTGTAGGACCGGCATGCTCTATGATGCTCTGGGTCAAGGCACTAATCGACTGAAGTGTATCGACCTCAACACTCTCCTTCACAATGGAAGGGATAGAAACATGCTCATGGGCTGGTCTACTGATTACTCGTCTCACTACCCACTGTGGGTCAAGACGTGCCCCTGGTCTATCTTGTGCTAACCCCCCACCTCTACCCTGGAAGTCCCGCATATCAAAATAGTTTAGCACTTTATTGAGGACAAACTCGCAGTAGAGTTTCCTCAAAAAGTATTGCGGGACCTCATTATTATTACATGGAGGATGGTCAAAAACCATCCACCACCTCTTCCCGAAATTGTCCCTTATCACTTGGTTGTTGCACCAATGGATAGGGAACCTCTTGCATGTAATGGGTGGAGGTTGATTTGTTTGTGGGTTTGTGAAAATTGAACACAAGTCTAATTTTGTAATTTGTAATTTTTTCACATCTTGGTATGACAACTTGTCTACATAGTAATCTCTAAACTCTCTCTTTTTATCTGTCCAACTAGTTATTTGCTTGCTAATTGAATCTACATTTGATAACATAGAGTTAAGAGATTCGGCAAGCGTGGACCTATGCAAGGTTGAAGTGGAAGGATCTTTCAACCTTGCAATTATATCTTCAATTTCCTTTTTGTTGTTTTCAATTTGCCCCATTATATTTTTTTGTGTTCCAAGGGCATGTTGATGAATGAATGGAGGAGGTTGCTGTTCTACAGGTATTTCCTCCTCATGATTTTGTGCATTTTGAGGAGGAGGAGGAGGAGGAGGAGGAGGAGGTGCATTAACATTTCCTAACAATTAACGAAATATACATAAAAATTAACAAAAACCTACCTATTTAGAAACAAATTCAAACAAAAAACAAATATAACTCACCCCTTTGGCGTGCTCGACGTCGCGGTGGCATTTTGGCAACGAATCGATAAGCTTTTTGTGTTGAATGGTGTTTTGCAAAATGCGAGTGTGCTTTCGAGGGTTTGCAAGCCATGGGTAGAGATGAGAAAATAGAAAGAAATGAAATTGGAAACCTTTTTTTTATTTATAGGAAGTCATAACGCGAGCGCATTATAACGCGCTCGCGTTATGACTTAATTTTTTTGGAAATTAATTTGGCCACTTTTTGGCCCCCCATCTTCTTCCACTTACCCTCCAATGATTGTACAATGAATACATCACTCATTCAATGTTGGAGATTTATTACTATATGAGAATCAACGCAATGTGAACGCACCTCCTGGAGAAAAAGGAAAGTTCAGCCCTAATTGGCTTGGACAGTACGTTATTACTGAAGCCTTTGGATTAGGAGTGTATAAATTAGCTGATGAACAAGGTATGCCACTTAAAGAACCTATTAATGTTGTGCATCTCAAGAAATTCTATGCTTAAGATCATATGTTAGATGTTATGTCATAAAGCAAATTTGTTTGTTTAGCTTCAATTTTAACAAGATAGATTATTTTGTCTTAATTCATTTAACATAGAATATTTTTCAGTTAATCATTATTGTATCTTGTTTAAACATGCTTTATTAAGACCACCTTTGTATTAACTAAATACAACATAGTATTGTGCTTATGTGTGAAAATTATTAATCATTGTGGGTTTCTACTATATATTTTGCAAAGAATTGTTTAGTATATATCACATTAGCATTAATTACATTTCCACATAATCATTAACATATATCACTAGTTTCATTTCTAAAAATCACATGTGATAAATCAATAACATTACAAGCATTAATAGAAAACATCATATATATATATATATATATCATTGTGGGTTTCTACTATATAGTCTACAAAGAATTGTTTAGTATATATCACATTAGCATTAATTACATTTCCAAATAATCATTAACATATATCACTAGTTTCATTTCTAAAAATCACATGTGATAAATCAATAACATTACAAGCATTAATAGAAAACATCTCATATATATATATATATATATATTAGTTTGAATATACATCACAATCGACTATCCTGTAAACAATTTGCGATCGTAGACCCCTGAGCTCACCTCTCAGACCCATCAGATTGCCCTGTAACTCTGCGTACATATGGTGGTACTGTTCTTTCTCTGACTAAGTCATGTCCCTATTAGCTCTCACCTGATGTAACTCAGGAAGTAAGACCCGACTCATGATAGGATCTCTTATGGATGAAGGTACTGTTGTAACCTAATCTCCCAGTGCCTAGTGCTCAGCCTCCACGCGCTCAGCTCTCTGGATCACCTGATTTGTATCCTTTATAGCATTATCTAAAGTGGACTCCATGGCCACTCTATATCTCATAAATGACATAAATATCTCTACATGCCACCCTGCGGAGTGCCATGGTGAATACCCCATTTCTACTCGCTACTCAGTCGCATAGGTAGGAACTATCTCTGCTATAACATGACTCACAAAATCGCACTATGAATCAATACCAACTACAAAAAGGAAAACAAAGTTGATATCAATATCTCATCATACATACATATCATAAGTAATCATTAACATAATAATGTCTCACTTAGATCTCCATCCTACCAGGATGGATCTCAAACTACTATTGGTATAATGAACTTTGCAGCTGGCTCTATAGCTGGGGGCACACGACTACTCATATCCCCTCACTCGAGATGACTTGATCTCTTAACGTCGGTAGAGTCTAGACCATGAGCTCTCAACTGTGGCCTCGACTTGGTCTCCTCCTCGTTGTCTACCTCCTGTTGATCTCACAGTGGTCACGCTCTAAAGACATACTGTGCTAGGATTTCCTCATCATCATCATTATCATCATCATCCTCATCCTCATCAAGATCATAGTATCCAACAAAATCACTGACATCATCCTGTACTCTTGTTTCACTCCCATGACTTGCCCATGGTCGTGGATCTGCTATGGGGTGACTGGTAGGGAAGATAGGAGTAGGTCATGCTATCTGCTACCAAGTCTGATATGCTTGGGTAACACCGACATTATCTACATCAGATAGTGGCTCTACATTCTCTATACCATCATCATCACTCACCACCACCTTAGCTATCATCAACCATCGGGTGGCACCCATCCTGACTACGCTGCGTGTTGAGCATGTGTAACTCGGATGCATCCTAGGAACATCCTGCCTGCATTCAAACTACCCTGCTACTCTATCAACGTAAAACTAGACAACTATGTGATCTAGGTAACCAACCATTAGCCGATCCCTCTACATCTGGGCTAGCTATCTATGCTTCTCTATCCATGGTCTCTGGTTATGATATGGTCTCCAAATAATGTCAACACATTGTAGCCTATCAAATACCACTCTCCAATATAACAAGTCACCATGTCTCCAATTTTTGATGAGTGGATAAGCATGTACACATGGATATGTCCATGTCGGCTCTATGTGGAAACTTGTAGTCTGTGTGCACATGATATGCTCAAACATCCACACCTATAACAGGGTGCACACCATCAAGCTTTGTGTCTCATAATGGACATATTGTCCCAAATTGTAGTAGAGGTGCGCAAGCATACTGTGCCCCCATGCGTACACCATCCTATGCTGCTCCACTGATCTAATAGTGTGAACAAGGCCCCCATGAAGGTGAGTGCCTTGTCCATCCTGTGTGACCGCACAGTGATGGTAGTGATCATGATATGCCATACTAAGGGAATGTCAGCACATACCTGCTCGAGCCATCGGAGTGTAATATGTGCTCATCCCGCCTGAGTGATGACGTGATGTAAACAATATAAGTGATTTTGTCTGGTATACTCCTCCGAGTGACACTCTATGATCCTCACTATATCTCCTCAAACTAGTCACAGGATGCGTTACACATCCTCTACAGTAATCGTCATATCACCTATGGGTAGATGGAATATAGACGTATCTGCATCCCACCTCTCCGTGAGTGTCATCAGCATATTATAGTGGAATCTCATGGTGGGTATCTTAAACACCCACCATAGGCCCACTATCTATAGAAAACCCTTCTCCTCATTGGTGATAGTACTAAGGTGTTCCCATAGCAGTGTCATAAGATGACCACCTATGTGCTCCCTATTAAGAATGTGTGTTTAACCCTTCTCTTTGCTTTATTAGTATATTGTTGTTGGACGCATATGATTTGTAAGTCATCCCGTGAGTATATTGTATTATCCCACATTCATGGGGAGTAATAGTTGTTTAGATTAGACTTAGTATATAAGTATGTGTTGACGCCAATGAAGGCATCCATGAGTTTATTGTATTGAGCTTGCTCAAAGGAGGTTGCCCCCTTAAAGTGGCCTACGATCAATAAATTCCTTCCATGTTCTTCTATTTCTGTTATTTTGTGCATTTTCATCATATTGTTGCAGAAGGTTCCTCTCATTTGGTATCAGAGTGCTTTCTTGGGCTCACTGGGTGGAATTTCTACCAAATTTTTTTTCGCAGTGGCACCTAGGCACTGTGATTATTGTCGTAGTTCTTTTTTCTTTGCATATGTATTGTTCATTTTAATTGCAGGTTCAGATCAAGGAATAATCCCTATCCACTTAACTATGGGAAGTGCTTAGGCATAGCCCTAAAACTCATTGTGAGGAGTACCATAAGAACCCCGAAGTAGTTCACCCATTGAGAGGACCTGTCAGCGAGAAGGGCAATGGTCCCTACCTGATTGACCAGTTCCCATCCGTGAGGTAAACCAAGAGCTGTCGTTTGTGGCAAAGTGGTTATCAGTTTTACTTGAGGTGTGGAGTGAGGGGTACTACCCCAATACGCAATCTGTTAGACAACATTGTATCTGAGTGAATCCCCTGAACCTTTAGGAAGCCGAACTTACCTGGGGTCCATATCTATTACCAGCTGACAAATCACCGATTGAATCTATCCAAAGCTTGTTGTAGATCTCGTTGCCGATCATTTCTAGAAAAAAAAGAAGTTTTTTCGCCATATCTTCCTTGCTTTCACTCTATTTCCTCTAAAAATTCACTGGAACCCCTGAAATTCCATTCTGCATATTTCCTTCCTTGAGGACCATATCCCAAATTCCACTTATCAAAGCCAGAAATCCCACATTTGTCTATTTTTAGGGTTTGCCATAACTTCTTCGATTCTCACCCAATCACCTTCAAATTTTGCCACAGTGTTCATTTCCTATTTCTGCTCCTTTGTCCCTCTTAGACAAATTTTCCCATTCTTTCACCCCGCTTCTAAAATCCCCATTTTTTGCTTCTCTATCCCTTAGAAAGTGTCCAAAACCTAGTCAAACTCCAATTACCCATCCAAGTTTTTCCCAAATCCAAATTTTCCTTTACTAAAAAAGTTTTTGTTTTTGTTTTTCTACCCATTCCCAAAAAAAAAACTCCTGGTTATGGTTGTCACCCGCGCAGGAGCCAAAAACATGGAGGATGAACTTTTAGCCCTCAAGACCAAACTCCAGGATCTAGATGATAAAATTCTTGGCCTCAATCTTTAGCATTCAGCCATGAACAATAGACGGCAGCCAGAGTCTTCTGTAGACACTGGGTTCTCTTCTTCTAGCAATTTTTGTGGGCTGAAACTTGATTTTCCTTGCTTTAATGGTGATGATTCGACTGGATGGATATACTAGGTAGAACAATATTTCAGTTTGCATAATACTTTTGATGTCAACAAAGTCCCACATGCATCCTTTCATTTGGAACATGAAGCCCTTTAATGGTTCTGTTGGTACATCAAGGCTCATGAAGAGCCAAAATGGATAGATTTTTGCAAACTCATTTTGCAACGATTTGGCCCTAGTGCTTTTGATGACTTCATAGGCGCACTCACTAAACTTTGTCAAACTGGCACTATGAGAGAATATCATACTGAATTTGAGAAACTGGCCAATCACACAGAGGGATTGTCTGATGAATTTTTTAGGAGTTGTTTTGTCAGTGGTTTGAAGGATGCAATCTGGTTTGAGGTTAAAATGTTCCATCCTAGCACAATGATGGAAGCCCTAGGGTTGGCTAAGTTGGCGGAGGTCAAGATCACAGCTCAATAGCACTCCAAATCAACTTTTGTTCCATTCAGAAATATGGTTTCCCAAAGACCTCCAATCATGCCATCTCCTAGAACAACTCCTATCAAGCATTTGTCTGAAGCAGAGATGAGGGCATGTAGAGAAAAAGGGATTTGTTATAATTGTGATGAGAAATTCACTCGGGGACATAGATGTGTTAAGTAAAAGCTCTACTCTTGGATGTGGATTCTCCGCCTGCAACTAAATTTTATGAAGATGCTCAGGATACAATAGATGATCAGGTCAACATTCAGCAGCCGCATGTTGACCCTCCTTCTCAGGAAGACCACCCAGAGATCTCTCTCCATGCTTTAGTAGGAATCACCACCCCACAAACAATGCGGGTCAAGGTTTACTTCAAGAAGCTCCCTGTGGCAATACTCATTGATTCCAGTAGCACTCATAACTTCATTGACCCTCGGATCACCAAACAGGGTGATTGTTTTGTCCATCCTTGCTCTAGTTTTGAAGTCATGATTGCCAATGGGGGCACATTACCTTGGAAAGGGAAGTGTCACAATGTGCATATCTCTACTGGAGATTATATCCTACGCTCTGACATGTTTGCCTTTCCCTTAGCGGATGTGATGTGGTTTTGGGCGCTCAATGGTTACGCACACTTGGACCCATCTTATGGGATTTTTCTAAACTTTGGATGCAATTTTTAGACAATGGGCAAAAACACACATTGAAGGGCTTACAACCAAGGTCTCTCAGCATCATCAGTTCACATTGCATGGAAAATCTCCTTAAGAAGAATTCACATGGTGTCATTGCTCAGCTCCATTCCATTTAGATGCAACCCTCAACGGTCTCCACTAGTCCTTCAGATCTACAACAAATATTGGATAGATATGCATATGTCTTTGTTGAACTAGCAGGATTGCCACCTTCACGACCAGAGGACCATCGTATTTAGCTCCTTCCTAGAAGTGTTCCTCCCAACATCAGGCCCTACCACTACCCATTTCACCAAAAGATAGAGATTGAGATGCTCGTTTGGGACTTACTGAAGCAAGGTATTATTCACCCTAGTACTAGTTCCTTTTCTTCACCAGTTCTTCTTGTCTGGAAAAAAGATGGGTCATGGTGCCTTTGCATTGACTTCTGAGCACTTAATCACATTAGAATCAAAGATAAGTTTTTGATTCTTGTTGTTGATGAGCTTCTCGATGAGCTTCATGGTGCTCATTTTTTCTCCAAGCTGGAACTTCATTCTGGGTATCACCAAATTCAGGTTCATGAGGATGATATCCCTAAAAAATCTTTTCGCATGCATGATGGCCACTATGAGTTTTTGGTCATGCCTTTTGGCCTCACTAATGCTCCTTCCACATCCCAGGCATTGATGAATAAAATATTTTGGCCCCACTTGTGGAAATTAATTCTGGTCTTCTTTGATGATATCCTCATCTATAGTAAAACATGGGCTGAGCATCTCTAGCATCTGGATCTTGTATTGCAACTTCTCTCTGATCATCATCTCTATGCAAAATAGTCTAAATGTGTTTTTGGGCAGGAGGAAGTGGAGTATCTCAGACATATTGTTTCAGCCTAAGGGATTTGAGTGGATCCTGCCAAAATAGATGCCATGAAAAATTAGCTACATCCTTAGACACTGAAGAGCCTCTGTGGTTTTTTGAGACTAACTAGCTACTACCACAAGTTTTTCAAGGATTACAGGAAGATTGTAGCTCCATTAATAGCTCTGTTGAAAAAGGAGGCTTTTACATGGACACATGTTGCTGAGTGTGCATTTGAAAAATTGAAACAAGTTATGTGTACTAAACCTGTTCTAGCTATGCTAGATTTTTCCAAGACCTTCACTATTGAGAGTGATGCTTGCGGCAATGGACTTGGTGTTATTCTCTTTCAAGATGAACATCCCATTGCGTTCACTAGCAAAGCCCTTTTAGCTAAGAATTTAGTACTCTCTACATATGAGAAGGAAATGATGGCTATTTTGCATGCAGTGCAAAAGTGGTAGCCATACCTATTAGGGAATCATTTCTGCATTAAGACTAATCACCAGAGTCTAAAATATTTCCTGGAACAACGGGTCTCCTCCCCAACACAACAGAAATGGGTTAGCAAACTCATGGGTTATGACTATGAGATCACTTACAAGAAGGGTAAGGATAATATTATGGTGAATGCTCTTTCTCGCACATTTGATGACCAAGCTTCTCTTTCAGCTATTTCTATGCATGTTTCAAATTGGCTGGAATTTGTCTAGAAGGGCTATGTCAATGACTCTTCATTATCTCAAATCCTCCAACAGTTGGCCAAAACCCTTTTGCTATACTACATTACTCTTGGGATGGTTCTTCTCTGAGACACAAGGGTTGTCTGGTGCTTCCCCAGAACACAGATCTTCAACAGGCTGTCTTCTATGAACTACATGCTTCTCCATTGGTAGGGCACTCTACGTTCCTCAAAACTTATGAGCGGGAATGGCGTAACTTCTTTTGTAAGGGAATGAAAAGGGCAATTCAAAAGATGGTGGCTGAATGTGATACATGCCAGTGCAACAAGGGTGAAATGACACTCCTTCCTAGATTGCTCGAACCCTCACCCATCCCTACATAGATTTGGATAGATATTTCTATGGATTTCATTGAGGGGCTCTCTAAATCTGGAGGGAAGACAGTGATCTTGGTTGTGGTTGATCGCCTCTCCAAATATAGTCATTTTTGTACCCTCAGCCATCCCTATACCACCTCCTTCGTCGCACAGATTTTCATGGACCAAATCTTCTGTCTTCATGGAATCCCTTCTTCCATTATATCAGATCGTGATGCCACTTTCACCAGTCATTTTTGGACATAACTATTTCGCCACACTGGCACCAAACTGAAGATGAGTTCTGGGTATCACCCACAAACAGATGGTCAGACTAAAGTTATCAACAAATGTTTGAAAACTTATCTTTGTTGTTTCACCTCAGAACAATAGCATCAGTGGGCAAAGTGGCTCCCTCTCGCTGAATGGTGGTACAATACCTCCTACCACACTACATCTAAAATGACTCCATTTGAAGCAGTTTATGATCAAGCACCACCAGTGCTCCTTCCATACACTCCTAGCAGTTCACCAGTTCAGGCAATTGGCACGGTTCTCTGAACCTAAGATCAAATTCTTTGCATTTTGCAGGATAATTTTCACATGGGAAGAAATCGAATGAAACAACAAGCTGATCAGTACCATTCTGAGTGCACTTTTCAAGTAGGTGATATGGTTTTTCTTCATCTACAACCATACAAGCAATCCTCCCTGAAACTCAAAGGGCATCAAAAGTTGGCTCCAAAGTTCTATGGGCCATATAAAGTTCTTCAAAAGATTGGGTTAGTTGCTTATAAATTGGAGCTTCCTCCTTCCTGCATTCATCTAGCATTTCATGTCTCTTATCTAAAGAAAGTTCTTGGCACCAACATCAGAGCATAAACTATTTTACTAGAACTAGATAATGAAGGATCCATCATTCTGGAGCCGGAAGCAATCCTCGATAGGCACACTCATTAGCTTCTCTCTCAATCCATCACAGAGGTATTAATTCAGTGGCATGGAATGCAACCAGAGGATGCTACATGGGAACCACTCCTTCAAATTCAGCAACAATTTCCACATCTTAAGCTTTGAGGACAAAGCTTTTCTAAGAGGGAGGGGATGTTAAGAACCTGTGTTTAAACCTTCTCTTTACTTTATAAGTGTATTGTTGTTAGACGCATATGCTTTGTAAGTCATCCCGTGAGTATATTGTATTATCCCACATTCATGGGGAGTAATATTTGTTTAGATTAGACTTAGTATATATGTACGTGTTGAGGCCAATGAAGGCATCCACGAGTTTATTCTATTGACCTTGCTCAAAGGAGGTTGCCCCCTCGAAGTGGCCTGCGATCAATAAATTTCTTGTGTTTTTCTATTTCTATTATTACATGCATTTTCATTATATTGTTGTAGGAGGTTCATCTCACTCCCAGGGACATCCTGCATATCACACATTCAAATCTGAATTAGTCCACATAATCAAAACATCAAACATGTTCATCTAACTTATCATTCAGTGCCCTATCCCTAGGGCCCTTGTCATTTCTGGACTTGGGTGCCCCAGGGGGACTTTGGCACCCTGAGAGGACTTGGGCGCCCTAACTAGACTTGGGCACCCTTTTGGGGTACCCTTGTCTAGATCATTCTAAATAGCATGCAAAAGGATGAAAACAATAGGAAAGAAAGTTGACAGAAGAGAAGTTTTAGATTCTACCTATGGCTCGATCCATTTGTCTATGATTCGAGATCAAAGCACCTCCAATCTTGGAAGCTGGTATGGATGTCAAGTCTGCATGGCTAGTCTCTTTCTCCTTCTCCTTCTCTCCTCTACACAATGAAAACAAGAATGAATAGTGAAAACTGAAAACTCCCTTTACATATAGTAAATGGATGAGAATTCATATCACTATCTAGGTGCAAAATTATACAGCTTTATTCATACACCTTTATCTTAGGTTGCCAGACTTGGATGTTTGCATCATCTGTTGCATTGGAATCCTAGTTCCACCCTTCATCTAACTCAATGCTTTGTGCTTTGGTGTTGTTTGGAAAAATAACCCTCACAATGTATTTCTCATCACCCTTCCCTGAAATCCGTGTGCATAGATTACCACCTTGTTTCTCCTTTTTAGACTAAGCAAGCTGAAATGGGGGGGGCATATATCTCCCTTAATTTCCTCCCTCATCATGTCTCATCACCCAACCCATTTAGTGTTTATGACTAACCTATTTGTGTCTTGGTTGTAGGTTTATTTGGTTTTGATTATTTGACAAGTATTCCTTTGCAGGATGCAGTTCCTAACTTTGTGGTCTTGGAGGATTACAGACTAGAGACTTCTTCCTCTCATGTGACAACACTTTGGCTTCCTCTATAGTATCTTTTTGGGTATCCATTTCGTGATTGATATATTTACTTTCCTTTAGTTGCATATGCATGTAGTGTCATATGGCCACTAAAGTGGGGGCTAAATGTTATGTCAGAAATTGTCCTACTACATGGAATGACACAATTTTAGATAGTTTAGATCCTCTCCTTTAGTGTCATCTTTCCCTTTTTGTTTTTGGCCTACCTAAACCCTGATTGACCTATATCTCACTTAAGAAATGTCATATTCTGAAGAAACTATTGACTGAACTTGGGAACCAAGTTTGGATTTCAGACATTCTAGACCTGCTTAAAGTAGACCTAATGGAAAAACTAGGGTTTAGACATGGGCACTTGTACCCTAGTCTAGCCCTATTTTTATGGGTTTTGAGTTTTGGTGGGGTGCCAGCTTGTGTTGTGCACCTCAGGATTCTAATTTCAAATTTTGGTTTTCACGTGATGTCAGCATGTTATTTCAAATATTTGAATTTCTAAGGTTAGGTATTTAAAGAGAATTGCAAATCATTTTATCACACACAATCTACATGCAAGGTTACTATGCCAAAATTCTTTCACTTTTGCCCTTGAAGATCAGCACTTTGTTGAAGCTCTTGAAGTGATTGATATTTACTATCATGTAGATATTCGGTGGAGAATAGGAATCAAGATCTTGAGTCTATGTTGCTCTTCCTAGGGTTTTGTCAATCCCTTTGTATGATCGGGAGAAGGGTTGAAGCCTCCATTTTGAGCTTGGGAATCCTCCACAGATTCAGCTACCTCACCTTCTTGTTCTACAAGTCTTCATTGTTATTATCTCCTTGAGGTGATGTTGTTGTTTCCTTGAGTGAAGCAATGTTTTGATCTTCCCTTGATTCTTGAGTCATCTAGGGTTTTACATTTCTGCATACACACATGATCTATGAGCACACACATCTACAGATTTTATCATTAGATATTTTTGAGGTGGAAATACCAAATATAGGGTTTGACTGAGGTAAACTCCTATATAAGCATAACCATATTTCTCCTCCTTTTGTACGTGCAGGTTGTATTCAAAAAGATCTAGTGAAAAGGAGTGGAAGAATAATAGGTATTGTGGATACAATCATTGCATAACTTTAAGTTTTGGCATCACAAAATAATCGGGACACTGGGGTAGGCTCTCTAGTCTAACTGGGCATTTAATTCTAGATCTAGAACCCTCTGCAAACACTCAAACACTACATATAGGAGATTTCAGCTATTTGAAACTTTTGGGACACTGGGGCGGGTACCCTATTCTAACATGCCCCCAATTTCTAGGTACATACTCTCTGTGATCCCTGCTCTGCATTTCTCTAATATGTTTGTTAGTATCTATGTTAGAAATCAGTTTGTTACCACATAGCTTGTGTTACGTAAGAAAATTTCCCCTTGGGGGCTTTTCCCTCTTAAGGTTTAGCTCCTGGGTCCTTTAGAATGCATTTCGGGCATCTTGCATGATTTTGATGACTCCCAATGAGAAAACCTTGAAGTTTCATGGAAAATAGGACTCGGGGGATGCACTTAACATAAATCTTGCCTGAAATATGGGGGAGGACTTGGGTGCCCGCGCCCTAGTCCTACCCTATTTTAGGTCAAGACTAATTTCAAAGTGTCAGTTTATGACCATTATTTAGGTCCTACGCCAGCACAGTAAGTTTAAATTATGAAATTCTTAGCGGGAATGTTTGTAGTTGCATATATAATCATGTTTAGGCATTAATTTCGAAACTAGATGGATTTTGTGAACTTGTGGCTTATGTTAGGGTGATTCAAGGCAGTCATTGTGTTGCAAAGTAGAATTTGTGTTGTTCTTGTGTTTGTATTTGCAGATTTGGCATCCATCTCTTCATGGAATGAAGAGCATCTTCCTTCCATGAGATCTTCACTACAAGGTGATATCAATTATGTTAAATTCTATCATTTATCTTTTGGATTTTGCCTCTATCCCATAGGGATACACACTCTTTAACTTACAACAATGTTTGGAAGACTTGAATGTCTCTCTGGGGCTTGACTAAGGCAAGCCTCTAAACACCACAACCCCCAACCCATTTTTCTGTGATTGCAGGTTACGAGATGCAAAAGAAAAAAAATGGAGTTGCAGGAGAGTAGTGTAGACTGTTGGAATTGCAGATCAAAGAAGAAAATAGGGACCTAGACTTAGGCACCCATTCATTAGTCCTTCGGATCCCACAACAGGAAAATCTCTGGAACAACAGGAACAAGTTGCAGACAAGATACCCAAATCTCAACAAAAATTGTAGCACTAGACTAGGGCTCCTACTCATGAGTCCCCGAGTTTTCCATTTTCCAAACTTTGAAATCTGGTATGCATTTGATTGTTATTTGATATCTCTGTGTGTGATCATTTTCTGTAATTTGTCCGTTTGTTTACGAATTTACATAATTAGGGTTTTGAGCATAATTGGGCTTAATTGAATAACAAAATGAGAGAAGTCCAATCTTCCCCTATATTCAAAGTGACACAAAATCCTGTAGTAGACTTCCTACTTAGCTGAATGTCCTTGAGTCTTTAGTGGTGAAAGGAGGATCAAAACAAACCATCAAAGCCAAACCCTAAACATTTTTCACACTAAACATTTTGGTGAACTCATGTTTTTAAGGATTTTTACACCTTTCTGAGTGTTTTGCTTCATATTTACATTTGTTTCATTCATTCATATGATTGTTCATCTTATTGCATTTGAAAAATTACAAAAAAATTGAAAAATTGGAAAAAATTGAAAAAATTTGGCATTTTTAGCTTGGATTTTCATATAATTTGAATTAGTTGGAATTTATTTCAATAAATTTCTGTCATTATCATCATATTTGATTTAAAATATAGAAACTTTTCATTTATCATTCATTTAGATTGTATTTTCATGCTTAACTTGATGAAAATTGCTTGAAATTGTGCATTTTTTCATATAACCTAGTTTTGCATTAGCTAGGGTTTGTAGTCAAAATCATGTTTCATATTTTAATACCCTTTTAAAACACTCATTAGGACTTATTTTTAATTGTAGTGTTGCATCATAGTGGTTTGCTTGCAAAATTTCATGCCTAGGGTTTGAAAACCTTGATTTTTCACTAGATGGCCTCATCGTCTCTCTAGATTTGCACCATAGGCATGTTGTAAAGGATTTTGTCTGCACTGATTGGCTATTATCAGGGTCATTATTTTTTTCCCCTCCTATAATTATTTACAACAACTTTTTATTAGGCCCTTACATTGAAAATTTGGTGAAAATTTGCATATTTTGGCTATATTTTCACTAAGGTTTGACCTAGATTTGCACTCCACGCATGTTGTGACAGATTTTATGGCTTTAGGTGACTTATATTACTTCTATAATATTCTTTACCTCCTTAAATTATTTACAACACTCTTTTTATCTGGTCTTTGCATTGAAAAGTTGTGAAAATTTGCATATTTTAGTGTATTTTCACTAGGTTTTGACTTGTCATCACTCTAGATTTGCAGTAAAAGTGTGTTGTGAAGGATATTATTGCATTATTGGACTAATATGAGACATATTATTTTCTTCCCCTTATCAATTTCCTGACAACAACTTTTCTTTCACTTATTTGCATTGAAAAAAAGTTAAAAAAAATCAAGCGTTTTAGTTCATTTTCATACATAGTTTTGCACTTGTCTCTTACATAAATTTTGAAAAGATTTTAAAAATATGATCTTACATTGATTTGAAAACATATATCATGGATACTTCCTTGGAATCTCTATTTGCATATATCATAGACATTGATCATTTCTATAAATTTACTCACGAATATCCTGAAGTCTTGGAACAAATAGCATACATACATGATGTTGATCTTTCTATGAGCTCCACATATGAAATCCTTTGTTATATATCTTATTTTTATAGCTTCACAAATCTCATGGGTATATACCGTTTGATATTAGATGATCTCACTAAATCCATGATCAATAACATATATAGTAGTGATGACCTCAAAATGTTAGATGAAGCCTTAGATGACATTATGGAACATTCCACTATGGCACCTATTGCTAAAACATGTGATGATAACTTAGGTTTACCTTATGATCCATCTCCCAAAGTTGTTCCTCCTCATGAGGACACTTTGATTCAAGAGGATGATTTCATTGACACATCTCTTAATATCAGACCACCATGTTCCCATTCCACTACTCTCCCTAGCCAAGATGAAGCATTAGTGAATGAGGAGCTCCCTTTAACAAAGAACATTCCATGGATAGATAATGAACATTCATTTAAAAAAAATAAATATTCTACACCAGTGCATGAAACCTCTATGAATCATCTCACCAACCTTCTTCCTTTAGTTGATTGTTCACACATCTTGGATATCACTAAGGAAGTAAAGACCCTTTATCTCCCTCCTTTGATTGAATATTCAAGTCATTTGGACATCACTAAGGATTTAATTACATTGACTATCTCTCCTCACAACACCTTACCTTCCCTTCATTCCTACGCTCTCTCTCCAAAAGATGCAGCACTAATGGATGAGGAAAGGTCTCTCACATTAAATCCCTCAAGGATGGATATTGAGATCACTCACAAAAAATCACTTCTTTGATCTCTTAAGAACATAATGCATACAACTCAACAAGAAAACATTCAACCTAACATTGAGCAAAACTTAGACAAACTTGGCACTGAACAATTGGAAGGTAAGAACAAAAGTCAGGCTATGGTACCTTACACACCTCTTTCCCCTAGCAATCAAGATTGGGAAGAGGATGATTTGATTGTTGATAAAAACTATCATGAGCCTATCCTTACAGGTAAATATTTCTAACCCTTTATCTCTCGTGATGTGTTTCCCCCATAATGTGTTATGTGTTGTCCAGGCCTCCTGGGATGACCCTTGATTCTCTTGTAAGGTCCAGGATACCAGGAGACCACCTCTATTTTGACCCTTTTTCTATTTGTATCATCATTCTTCTATATTGCTTCTCCTCTATTTTCACTATTGTGTGTTGTGTCTTATGGACATAGCGTTGCAGTTGGTGACTTGGGGGCATCCTCCTATGTGATTGTCCCTAAGGCACTTGTTTCTCCTCTCTTGATTTATTGTTTCCCTTCCTCTAGTGTTTCTATCTAGTAGGCGGATGATGAAAAACATATTATACTGATGCGGACCTAGTGTCCCTTTAGCAAGAAATAAAAAATTAGACTTAGTTCCTACATGTCGATGGGGTTTATATATATTATCTAATGCTTTTCTAGTAGAATCACTCCATGTGATCTTAATGTTGTCTTATTACACTTACAAACCATAACAATATTGCTGCTCTGTGCACTTTGTTTGTCTTTGAATCTCACCTTGGGTACACTTGGTTTTGTGATTTTCATAGTATAGCCCCACTGTTATACTCGGTCTCCAAATTCATAGTATAACCTTGGCTCTTTGTGTGAATGATCATATGCATTGTTGTTTATCCTGATTATATGGACGCTAACAATTTTCTTGCAGGAATATGTTTGTGGGAACATCTAGAGATTATAAAGTACATGTCACCTCTAGGAGGCATGGGCCTTGTGAGAGCTCATGTTCCCTTGTTTGTTTTCATCCTACCTTAACATGCTTGATATCGGTACTTGATATCAACCACCTTAAGGTGGGGGCATATATAAGGTAAGATGTTTGTTTTAGATGTTAGCAATGTGTTTGTTCTCAGGTGCAGTCTTAAAGACTGGTGGCGATGAGTCCCTCTTGCACTTTAAGGTTTGTTTGAAATCTATTTGCAATCATTTAAGCCCTCTGTAGAGGAGGTATATTGCGCATATCCTTTTTCATCTTAAGCCCTCTACAGAGGTGGGGATGGTGTATTTTTCATGGAGAGTTCACATTCTGTCATTTTCAAAAAGCCCTCTACGGAGGCGGGGAGCAGTTCTATGACTAACTCAATCCTTAAGCATGTCTTTGATGATTGTTGTGGTGAAGCCCAATCATCGGTGTGTGCCTGTAATGTGCCTAAGATGGTGATGAACCTAGAAATAGGAACACTCTGTTGCTTGTCTATCGTGTTTTCTCTGTGTCTTCCAAGTGTGTGTGTTTTGTGCGTTTGTTCCTAAGCATAGTCTTAAAGACCGGTGGTGATGAGTCCCTCCTATGCTTTGGGATTTTTATGGCATGTTTGATTTGTATGGCGTGTTTGATTTGTTTCATGTATCTGTTGCCCCATATGCAATCTTAAAGACCAGTGGTGATGAGTCCCTCCTACATTATTGGTGGTGTGTTTACTTTCCTTGTACTTGCATCTACATTTCATATATATGAAAATGAAAAAGAAAAATAAAATCATCACTATCTTGATTGCATTCATTGTAGTCACTGCGTTTTGCATGTCTTCAATGCTGTATTCTCCATGTTTTACATGAATGTAACTATCTTCTCCATGTTTTGCGTGCCTGTTATTGTCTTCTTTGTGATTGGTGTGTCTTCTTCATGCTTGGTGTGTTTGTTGTGCTTGTTGACCATACTTTAATGCATGTATTGGTCTTGTGTTTATACATACATTAAAGTGGGGGATAAATGTTAAGTTAGAAAATGTCCCCTTGGGGGCTTTTCCCTCTTAAGGTTTAGCTCTCAAGTTCTTTAGAATGCATTTAGGGCATCTTGCATGATTTTGCTGACTCTTGATGAGAAAACCCTAAAGTTTCATGACAAACAGGACTCAACAGATGCACTTAACATAAATCCTACCTGAAATAGGGGGGAGGACTTGGATGCCCATGCCCTATTTTAGGTTAGGACCAATTTCAAACTATCAGTTTATGACCATTATTTAGGTCCTATGCTGACACGGTAAGTATGAATTAAAAAATTCTTAGCGGGAATGTTTGTAGTTGCATATATAAGCATGTTTAGGCATTCATTTGTAAACTATATGGATTTTGCAAACTTGTGGCTTATGTTAGGGTGATTCAAGGCATTCATTGTGTTGCAGAGTAGAATTTGTGTTGTTCTTGTGTTTGTATTTGTAGATTTGGCATCCATCTCCTCATGGCATGAAGAGCATCTTCCTTCCATAAGATCTTCAATACAAGGTGATATCAATTGTGTTTCCTATCATTTATCTTTTGGATTTTGCCTTTATCCCACAGGGATACATACTATTTATCTGACAATGGTGTTTGGAAGACTTGAATGTCTCTCTAGAGCTTCATTGAGGGAAGCCTCTAAACACCACAACCACCAACCCATTTTTATGTTATTGTAGGTTACAAGTTGCAAAAGTAGTAAAAGTGGAGTTGCAGGAGAGCAGTGCAGACTGTCAAAATTGCAGATCAAAGAAGAAAACAAAGGACCTAGACTCGTACGTCCACTCATTAGTCCTCCGGATCTCACAATAGGAAAATCTGTGAAACAACAGGAATAGGTTGCAGCCAAGATTCCCAAATCTCGACAAAAATTGTGGCACTGGACTAGGGCACCCGCTCATTAGTCCCTGACTTTTCCATTTTCTGAACTTTGAAATCTACTATGCATTTGATTGTTATTTGATATCTCTGTGTGCAATCATTTTCCATAATTTGTCTGTTTGTTTATGAATTTGCATAATTAGGGTTTGAGCATAATTGGGCTTAATTGAATAACAAAATTAGACAATTCTAATCTTTCCCTATGTTCCAAGTGACATAAAAGCCTATAGTAGACTTCCTACTCAACTGAATGTCCTTGAATATTTAGTGGTGAAAGGAGCATCAAAACAAACCATCAAAACCAAACCCTAAACATTTTTCACACTAAACACCTTGCAATTAGGGTTTCATGCTAGTTGATTGCTTCAAGCTTGTAAAAACCTAATTAAGGCATCTATTTAGTCACAACAAGCATAAAAAGGTCATAGGAATCAGTAGCTTGGTCCTTTATTGTGAGTAAGCTCATTTCTTATCTCCTAATGTGATTTGAGTGAAAGAGGGGCTTGATTCAGTTTATGCAAACTATCATCTTCCCACTTTTTCCACGTTACATGTTTATATGTTGGTTGCCCAAGTATTCCATAGGCATGCTAAATTAGACTCTTATCTTACATTTGATTGTTCATTTATTGTTACACAAAGAATTCATACATGGAATTTTTTATATATAAGGTTTTTGGTTGTGCCCATCCTAATTGGCTCATGCCATAATTCTTTCTACAAGAACACAAAGCATTGACATGATGGAATCAACATTTATCACGTCTTTTTCTACTTTTTCACAAGATTATTCCCTTAGTAAGAATGGATAAATATATGGAGCTAGATCCCAATAAAATGGTGAGAATAATATTAGTGGGCTTGAAATACACTTAGGGCTTGAAAAGACACTTAGAGGTGAAAGTTGTGTAAAATGAACATGAGCCCAAATAAAGTTTGACTTTAACTTTAGTTGGGTCCAGGAGAGAATATGTTATGAAAGGAGTGGAAAATAAATGTGAACCTTGGCCAAAATGGGTGATTCATCATTACATTAGGTTCAAGATGTACTTGGGCATAAGATTCAAGCCAAATGAATGTGAGACAATTCTAAAATTTGACATATGATGCATCAACAAATGCATTTTAAGAAGTTTGCTCTAAAGAAAACATTTTACCAACATAACTAGAATAAATAAGAATTCTAAGATGTGAGGAATGCAAGAACATATGGATAAATTGACAATGGATGGAAGATAACCATTTAATATTTGATTAATGGGGTTCTTAGACCCAAGACAAATACATGATAAGAACATGAAAAAAACCTTGTGAGTTTGCTCACTAGCACAACCTTGATTTTTGGATATTTAATGTTCAAGGAAGATGTGGGAGCAAAATCAATAAAACTCAAATGTGGAGAAACATAGAGGAGATGACATATAGAAGACCCACCATAAAATCACTACAAAAACATGAACTCAAGGCATTAAATTAATGCAAACTAGAGGACATTAAACCATTGTAACTCAAGTGTGGCATTATGACCAAATAAGACAACAAAGCTTGTGACAAAGTAATAACCTCATCAACTTGAACAACCAATCTAGTGGAGCCTATTGGATTGGCAAAATTAATAAGGAAAGGGGACTACTAGAAATAGAAATATGCAAATCATGACGTGCATACAAAATTTGGACAAGACCCAGACAAACCACATGGCCTAAAATCTTAATAACACAATGAAACCCTAATGCAAAATCTGTCTAACTAGTTATAAGTGTAGGGTTAACAAGAGCACTAGGACAAACATGAAACCATGAAATTTGCATTTTAGGACATAGCCAACACATTCCTCACATGTTTGTAATGATCCTACCAACTCCACTATCTTCCACTTAGATAAATTTTATTTATTTTAATGGTCATAACCACTTTGAAACATATATTGGAAAAATAAATCTCAAAATCTTCTCCATAATTTTCTATTCAACAAAATTTTGTTGATTTACTATATCTTATGTTCTTGTAAAAAATATCTTAAGTTCTTGTAAAAAATATTGACTAGACTCAACTTCTTTTGACCACAAAATTTCAAAATCCCTTCTAAGGGATTGAAGATGAACCAATCTAACTATGATAGATCCTTCATAGGTGCTTCATAAGCTATCCCAAGCATCATTTGATTTTCACATGTTGAAAATTCATGAAAATTTTGAAACATCGAGTGCAAATTGTATTGCAAACAGGACCTTCTTGTTCCTTTTTATTGTAATTTAGTTGATCATTCATCAAAAATCAAAGCATTGAATGCTTGTTGGTCTACATGATCAACATATCCACCTCGTACTAATTCTCAAAGACTCTCAGATAATATCATGGTCTTCATTTTAATTCTCTAATATTCATACTATTCATAGTTTTCCGTTGTGAATTGTGGAATGTAGAGTAGAAATCTATTATTTTCTTGCAATTAACGCCTCTTAGTGATGTAGTGAATTGACCAATTAACACCTCTTAATGATGTAGTAAATTGACCAATAGAAAATATATGTGTTAATTGAAAATGCTTTACCATTGTGAAAAGAATATTTTTTCTCGTTTAAGCAAATAATTCCAACAACTGAATAGTATTTTCTAACATAAGCAACTTTTTAAAATTTTGCAACTTGAAAGGTTAGAGAGAGAAACACTATCAATTAATAATAATTATTAAATATATTATGTTATCTTAGAGTACGCGTGAATTGAATATATTCTCAAAGCATTGCTTGACTATGATAGTGGGATATTGATGGCTTACAAAAGAAACGAGCTCACAAAAGATCAATTGCTGAAGTGGCTAACTAGTATCAAAGTCAAAATATTATATACGTGATGTACAAGTTCATCCGCCCAGAGTAGTCCAGCATGCGCTTGAAATAAAAGTTTGAGCAAACACCATTTTTCTCTCGGTCATAGTTTCAGTAAAATACAACTCTCAGCATTGAAATAAGAAACACATTTGTCAAAATTGGCATTTTCGAGGAGAAAGAAGAAAGAAGATTTGCAATACTCGAACAACTCAAAGAGGTTCCGCTCTCGTTTAAATAAATCCCAAAATAGTAGTATAGTTTGTTTTTAACATTCACATTGAAGTTTCAAAAAGAAAGTATTCACATGAAGTTTGAACGTTGAGAACAATAAACGTTGTTGTTTCTTGTATATAAATTGAATGTTTATGTGCTGAGGATTCGGAAATTAGCCTTCCTGTAAAGGACCTTTCACAATTGCAAAGCTCCTAACCAAACATTATTTTCCTTGATTTACTTGTTTGAATTTAAATGAAATTTTATAATTGAATGGAGGAGGAGATGCATGGAAAAATAAATAAACAAGTTGAGCATTGTTCAATTCTTCAAAGAGTATTGTTGACTATAGTATAGTATTTTAGAATCTTTTTATTTAAGTTTTTAAATAAAAATAAATAAAAAAATAAAATACACGTAGATAATTATGGAGACACTTTTAGGTTCAATACATTTCCTTGGCTTGCAGTTTTATGTTGACTTGAGAAAACTAATTTGGACTATCTTGATTGATGCACTAGAACCACCTCCACCAATGGAGAACACTTTTGTGGTAGCATAGAGCCGAAAACTAGTGAACCAACCAACAACATATTACAATCATGCATATATAGCTAAGTTATTAGTCCTAAGAGCTTATGGGGTTTTGCCACTCTACACAATCTAAGACATGTACATTAGCACACATTTGTAACAAAGAAAGTAGTAGTTGCATTAACGAGAAAAACCTATTTGCATGAGGATTGTTGAACACACTAGGATATTGAGAGGGTGGGGGGGTGAATCCATATCTAATCAAATTTTAACTTCTCCAGAGCAGATTAAAACTTAAGCATTACAACATCAACACAAACATGAAAGATTAACACAATGCACATCAAAACATAACACCAGATATAAGTGGAAAACCCAAGAAGGGAAAATCCATAATAAGGATTAACTCACAATATATGAAGCTCAAATAACAACTTTGTTTTAGGGATACAACCCAAGGATGCTACTACTCCCCGCAGACTTAGTTTTAGGGCTACAACCCAAGGAAGCTACTACTCCCTAAAAACTTTGCTTTAGGGTCACTCCCAAGGAAGCTACAACTCCAGGCAAACTTTGTTTTAGGGATACAACCCAAGGAAGCAACTACTCGCTAATTTGAGAACACATTTAAAATAGATTACAGTATGATAGTCTTTCTACTGCCTGAAAACTGACATTGAAATTCATACCTTTGATGATTCCAATAATGCCTCTTCACACTTCCTTCTAATGATTAGATCAGTTAGGCACACTCTACACTTGATCAGTGTCACATACAGTTTTTCAAGATGAATCAGTATAGCATCTACAACAAATGCTTTTTCTCCTTCAATCACACATCATAATGCAATCATTCTGCTCTTTTTCTTGCTTGCGAACCTTATCAATCACTTTGCAATCACACCATGCCTAACTAAATTTGATTTACAATTTATACATGATATTACATTGATTACATTACTTTTCAGCCAGAAACAACATAAAAAATACATTTACAAGTCAACCAGACAACACACAACATGAAACGTGTAGAGGACAGTCCTAAACTAGACTACACGCTACACCAACAGAAGACCAATGCTTTGTGGACATCCACATTTGCTTAACCAAGTCCAAAACATCCTTCATATCTTCAAACATCAAGGAATTACATCTGCACACTCTACTCATTTGAAAATAGGACAACCTTAAGCAAAAACATATGAAACTTGAAGAATAATGGCCACAACAACTTGAAAACCTCGTGCAGTAATGGAAACAAGAAAGATCTTCATGAAACTCTTCTAGATGAGTCTACATGACTCATGAACATCTCTAAACATTCCTTTACCTTTGCACATCAAAGAATTTGTGCCACACATCTTCAATCATGAACTCTAAGAACAACCAGTCATCCAGAACACACTACACCATACTGTCATTGAAAAACTAAGCTTGCGGACCATCCAGAACCTTGAAACTACAAGGAAGCATGTAATGCACATTCATGAACATGTCCACAAAACAACAAAGGTAACCATTCACTTTCAAAGGAATGTGGAGCATTCAAGTAGGCCTTTAACACAGCCTCACTCTACCAGAACAAATGACGGTTCTCTATCATGTATAACTTTCACATCGGAGTGACAAATGATCTGAAACTTTGGAATTATCACCTTCACTATACCCTGAACATAGTTCTAGAACCACATAGCCATAACTGCTAATGCAAAGGAATGTAGAGCAATCTCCCAGACAATCTTCAAAGGTAGTCATCCTGTAGCAGAGACTGTCACCAACTTCCGGAGGCCAAAAATTATTTGTATCAACACATGCATTATTAGGAGCCATAGGAAAGATCATATAATATGCTTCAGGCCACCATTAACATCTATAACACATCTGATCATCTTAGTGCTTCTAATTCCCATATTAAAATAGCTTCACACTCAACTCTGCATTGATCAAGGCATCACATCCAACCATGAACTTTAGTAACCACATTATATATCAAACCATGAATTATATCTTCTTTGTTGAATAAGACATGACATCCAACCATGAATACCATCACACATCCAATATAGTGCTAACATCAATGATAACATCGTGACATTGTTGACATCAATGACAACCTTAGGAACCATATGTGTAACAATCTCCCCCTTTGGCATTGATGGCAACACATACCTGCACATTCTCCCCCTTTGACATCAAGGACAAATGATAACTTCTTCTCTCTTAGGACATGCCTTCTTCTTGTAGCAACCAAACTCCCCTATTATCAGAAAGCACTACCTGCTCCCCCTGAGAGGTAGCCATCATTAATCTAGGAAAAAGATATAACATGAGCTCCCATTAGATAGATGCACCATTGTGCATCTAGCAAGGAGGGTAAATTACCCCTAACCTTTGTCAAAGATCCTCAAAAATATCCTTTGCAAGGGCCTTTGTGAAAATATCTACAATCTTATCTTTTGTTAGAACATATTCCAACCTTACATCCTTTTCTGCAACCTTCTCTCTCAAAAAGTGATACTTGATTGTTATATGCTTGGTTCTATAACTCATCATTAGATTCTTAGAAATATTGATAGCACTTGTATTGTCACACAAAATAGGAATAGGCTCATCATACAATACCTTGATATCCTTTAGGGTTTTCTTCATCCACAACACTTGTGTACAATAGGATGCTGCTGCAATGCACTCTACCTCTACAGTAGATAAGGACACTAAATCTTACTTCTTGCTCTGCCATGAAACCAATCTGCTTCCTAAGAAGAAAGAACAACCACTTGTACTTCTTATATCATCAACATAACCAACCCAATCAGCATTAGTGTAGGCACTCAAATAAAAGTCATTACCTCTTGGATACCATAATCCATAATTTGGAGTTACTTTCAAGTATCTGAACATCCTTTTCACTGCCTTCTCATGTGTTTTCTTGGGATTGGATTGATATCTAGCAACCACACATACTGCATGCATAATATCACATCTAGATGTAGTTAAGTACAACAATCCTCCAATCATAGATCTATAGATAGTCTGATCCACCTCTGGAGACTCATCATCCTTGCTCAAGTGACATCCAATGACCATGGGAGTACTCACTAGTTTTAAATCCTCCATTCCAAACTTCTTCAACTCTTTGACATACTTAGCTTGAAAAAAAAGATATCACCATCTAGCTAAGAAATTTGAAGTCCAAGGAAGAAAGATATCTATCCAATCATAGACATCTCAAACTATTTTTGCATCTCTTCTACAAACCTCTTACACATATCATCATCCCCACCAAAGATGATGTCATCAACATATACTACAACTAATAATATCATATCTCCTTCATCCTTGATGTAAAGATTGATATTTGTAGTACCTTTCATGAAGCCCTATGGAAGTAAGTACTTGTCTAACCTA
Source organism: Cunninghamia lanceolata (assembly GCA_027924645.1). NCBI lineage: Eukaryota > Viridiplantae > Streptophyta > Pinopsida > Cupressales > Cupressaceae > Cunninghamia > Cunninghamia lanceolata. Next base: position 4,232,318 of record BSBN01000465.1, read on the forward strand.
GCATACCAAGATCTAAGTGCTTACTTAAGACCATACAGGGCCTTCTTGAGTCTGCAAACCATGTCCAGATCTTCTGATATCTAGAAACCATCTGGTTTCTTAATGTAGACCTCTTCCTCTAGATCACCATTCAAAAATGTTAACTTAACATCGATCTAATATACCTTGAAGTTCTTATAAGTAGCAAGAACAAGGAATATTCTGATTGCCTCCATCCTGGGTATCAGATCAAAAGTCTCCACAAAGTCAATGCCTTCAACTTGTGTGTATCCTTTGCATGCCAATCTTTCTTTATTCCTTATAACTTCACCTTCTTCATTTTACTTGTTCCGGAACACCCACTTTGTTCCTATAACATTCTTATTTGCTAGTTTGGGAACCAATTCCCATGTCTGATTCTTCTCAATCTGATCCAATTCTTCTTCCTTTGCCTTTATCCATCCATCATCTTTTCCAACATCAGCAACGGTTTTTGGTTCTACTTTTGATAACAAACACAAGTTTACTTGCTCATGTGTCTTAGTAAGCCTTCTTGTTGTCTATACACCTTCATCCTTATCTCCAATGATCTGATCTATTGAGTGGTTCCTCTGAACATACTTTGCTAGAGTCTTAGGCATCTGCTATGGTTCTTGTTCCTTTTCTTCTTTCACTTCTTCTTCTTCATCTTCAATGCATAGAAAGGTATCAGATTCGGAGTCTTTTGATACTTGTGAGATCTGATACAGGTCTTCATCTACCTTGACATTTGTGCTTTCACTCATCTTTCCCAACCTCTTGTTGTAGCATCTATAAGCCTTGCTTCTGGTTGAGTAACCAAGAAAGATTCCTTCATCATTTCTTGAATCAAACTTTCCTAGTTCTTCTTCATCTCTTCTGATATATTATTTTCTACCAAAGATCCTAAAGTATCCAACAGTAGGAGGTCTTCCATCCCATAGCTCATAAGGGGTCTTAGTGTTGTTGACCCTCAGTTGCACTCTGTTAATTAGATAGACAACAGTGTGAACTACTTCCTTCTTGTACATATCAGGTAGATTTGCATCTTCCAACATTGTCGTAGGCATCTCTTGCATAGTTCTATTCTTCCTTTCCATTGCCCCATTTTACTGAGGGGTCCTAGGAGCTGATAGATGTCTATTAATACCATGATCTTCACAAAATATTTCAAATTCATTTGAAGTAAAACTCACCTCCTCTATTAGACTTTAGACATTTGATCTTAGCATCCACTTCATTTTCAATCATAGTTTTGAACACCTTAAATTTATCAAGAGCATCTAATTTTTTAGTTAAGAAAGTAACCCAAATCATTCTAGAATAGTCATCAATGAGCAACATAAAATATTTCTCACCTTGTTGACTCTTTACTCTTGTAGGGCCACATAGATCAGTGTGAATTATCTCCAATGGCTTTGAAGAAGAATACTCCTTGCTTTTGAAACTTGTCTTTGTCTGCTTTCCCATTTGACATTCCTTACATACTATATTTGTAGGCTTGATTATCTTGGGCATGTCTCTCACTACATGACTAGAGCTGATCCTTACCATATTATCAAAATTGTTGTCTCCCATTCTTTTGTACCACAACCAACACTCACTGGATTGAGCCAACAAACATGTTCTTCCATTTACCTCCTTTAGATGATAGATATCACCATATGTCTTGAAAGCTTCTACAACTAGTTTTCGAAACCCTGCCTTCCTGATTTCACAACCTTTGGAATGAAAGGTTGTTGGAAGCTTGTTGGTGTTGTCATTGATGTCAACCTCTAGCAGATTGGTCACTTGGTTTCGAAGTGCTTTTGAGAAAATTTGAATAAAAAGGTGTGTAGTGTGATAGAAGTGTGTTCAGTGTTGTGCTCCGTATTTCTTCATAGTTGAAGATATGCTTGTGGTTTGGAAGTGTTGATAAAAAATGTTCAGAGGTGTTATATCTAGAATTTTAGGTTCTAGATCTTGCGGAAGTGAAAGATGTGTTTGATAGAGTGTTTGCCTGTGTAGAAGACTATCTGGGAGAAATGAGATTGCTCCACATTTCTTCACATTAAGATTTCTTGTCCTGCAGATCTAAGAATGTGCTTATACAGTCTATATCTAGCTTCCCTTGAAGTTTTTTTTTGATGGGCTGGTCTGTAAGTTCATTTTTTGTGTTGGTGTTCAGTGGCACTACATCTTGATGTGCATAATGAAGACATTCTTTCTTTCAGGTGCTTGCGGCAGTGTTGTAGAAGATTCTGGTGGTGTTGAATGTTATGGAAAGGTGTGTGGATGCTATAGAGTGGTTCTTTGTGGTCCACATGATGTTTTTGGACTTGGAGAAGCATGGATATGGTCATTAGCTTAGGTTTGGCTAGCCTAGCTTACTAGCACCATTTTCGAAGGTACATCATGGATTGTGGATGTGATAAGCATCTTAGTGATATAGATTTGAGTCCTAGTTAACCCTTGACATGGTCCACTTTCACTTCTTTCCACCATGAAAGTGTTTACTGCTGACGAAATTGGTGTTGCACATTTGAGGTGTACACGCTTCATTAGGACCAACCTAATTGAGACAGGTCTTGGTTGTAGATGGTATAAATGTAAGATGAAGTCTAGTGGAGTAAGGTAGAGAAGATGATGTGAATGAGTTGATGTATAAAATTGCGCAAGTTCTAACACCAACATGGGAAGTTTCAAGAATGTGGAACTTGCTTGAAACAACCTCCAGATTTTAAAGAAGCTAGCTCTTCTCTATTTTAAATGGGTTTTGAGAAAACGGTAAGAAATTAACAGGATTACAGATACAATTAAGAAAATCTAACTATGGCAATGCGCTTAAAGTAAAAGTATCCTCTTCAATTTAAGCACAGTGAAACTATTCTCAAGATATAGTTACATTAAAGAGCAGATACTGCATGATTAACATAAATAGATAAAATGAATATAATCAAAGGCTCACAACTAGACACTTTACAATGACACAGATAATATCAACCAAGGCACAGAACAAAGTTCTTCTCATTAAATCTTCCAGCAACATAAAAGGCACAGATACATGTATAGATACATTAACTTTCTTATCAAGAACAACAAAATAAAGGTAAAATGACATCAACTAGTCATAGCAAATTCTCAAACTTCTCTTTTTGATTATGATTACAAACTTAAAAAGTGTATTTCTATCTCTATCTGTCTCGATCTATTAAAAATACTACATATTTATAACCATAGATCTGACTCTAGATTGACCGTAACAATTGAATCCCCAATGACCCAATGGAACTGAAGATAACTGGAAGTTCCTGATGGTTGCAATCCTCTAGATCTGTAATGGCAATCTCCTTCTGCAAGCTCATTGGTTGGGGCAAAATATATGTGGTACAACTCCTATCACTGAGATATAGACACATGGTGAGACCTGCGCACTTGAAACTTGAAACATTACATGACAGATGTCAACTCCCATATCAAAATGAGAAACTCTTTTGTCTTTCAAAAATAATAGGCAAATGACACTTGTCGTGTTCCATAGCCTTCAAAACCTAATACATGTCCTCTTTCGCAAAGCTCTTAAAATTGTGTCTTTATGCTCAGGTGACCTCTTCTAATGACATTTGTCGCACGCTACTTTATTAATAATATGAGACACATTAATGATGGGACCCACAACCTCGGTGCTCACTACCTTCAAAGGGAGAAGACTAAGACAGATGGTAGCTTCGATACACATGCTAACTAACACGTGGTGGCACCTGCAACATTGCTAAAACAAAAGAAACTTTGAAACATCCCCGCGGAACCTGACACTTGTCAAAACCCGCACAAAACATAGAAACTTTAAGTTTCTCGCTGAAAGGGTCATAAACAAAGAAACTCCTTCCACGACCACCACGTGGCATCCTCTGCGCTCTTGAAACTAAAACATACTATGGACCACCATCTTCTTTACTAGCATCAATATGATACGGAAAGAAACACGCGGCATCGTCCGCAGCAAAAATAAAAAGACACGCGGTGCCCTCCGCACAAAACATAGAAACTTTAGGGACTACCTCTGTAAGCTACACGTGGCGACACTCGCAGCACTACTGAAACTTGAAACATTGAAACTAATTGCTACGTGGCACACTCTGCACAAAACTTAATATTTAGAGACAATACTGTGGCTTTAACTGTGGCTCGACACTTGGCAGATTCCGCACAAAGCAAAAAGAGACCCGTGCAACAAGATTTGAAACTCGTACAAAAATAAAAAGAAACTTGTGGACTAAGTTGCGACTGATAAAAAATGTAGAGCATTTGACACTCTACAGTTCTTGGCGACCAACAGGACTTCTGAGCCTGCTTTGAAGGGACCCAAAACTGACAAAAAGAATATGTATTGAAACACAACCTAGAGTCATAAATTTTGCAATGCTGTCTGATAAACAGACCATTCTAAATCAGAGAGTCCCTATCTACTCTACAAATCTTGAAAAGCAAAATCAAGATTAATTATATCTTTGTGGGAAAATATTTGCAAAATCTGTACCATAGCCTTCAATTAAAATTCTAGCTGGGCCATAGGTATCAACACAGCTTCTACTTCCTTAACTGATGATGAATCACTTAACCCTTGGAAAATTGTCTGATCATTTTGCTTGGACAAGAGAAGTGTCTTGATGTCATCAATCATCAACACTGCGTTAGTATCTGGAAAAGGTGAAGGAAGCTCCAGTTGCATCAAATCCTCTATATGTTTCTTCATATTTTTCACTCCTTTCACTGTATCTAGGAGTTCTTGACAATTTGTAGCTGCAGAGTTGCAACTCAAAACTTCATTGACCTTCTTAGTAGTGACCATTCTGTCATTGATACCTGTTGTTGATAATGTCTCATCTATGGTGTCATACAATTTCTTCAATAAAAGTTGAGAGTTAGAAACCCTCAATGAAATAGTTGACAAGGTGGCTTGCACTGAAGTTTCTACCTTCTCACACATCTGTTGAGCATTTAACAAAAATTTTAAAGATGTTTTTAGCTCGATAATCTCCTCAGAGATTCTTTTCCATACTAAAACATATAATTCTTTTACCAAATTTAAAACTCTAGTATTATGTCCTCTGCTTTGTCTGTTGCTTTGTTCTTTGTTGCTCAGCCAGGAGTTGTGCCTAAATTGCACCATTAGTATTCTGCTCACTTAATAACTTTTGTTGCAAGTGTGTAGCCTGTTGCAACTTATCTTGATATTTCTTCTCTAAAGTGGCTTTCTCTTGTCTCAAAACAGTCACTGCAGCCTTTTCTTGTGCTAGCTTAAACTTAAGAAAAGCATTCTGGGTCTGTGTAGCCTGATGTATCTAAAAGGAAATAATATTTTGCAACTGTTTGTTCAGACTCTCAATCTTATTCTTCTTGGATTGAATCTCCTGAGCAAGGTTTCTTCTATTCACTTTCTCTTGAGCTAAGTCATTCTCTACTTTCTACAACTTCTTGGACACTTTTAGATAGTCAGTTTTTACAGCAGATGTAGTTTCATTTAGTAGCTCAACCTTGTCCTATGGCCTGAAAAGAGACATATCCATGGCCACAACATTCATAGCATAATCTGTTGCAAGTATGGGCCTAACTAGTGTTATCATTGATGTCAACATACTTCTGATGCATTAATGATAAGGATTGGATGAGCTGTGTGCTGAGGATTTTGAGAAAATTAGTCTCAATCAGGAATAGTGAAGAACATTGATAACAGTAAGGTAATAGTCCAATATAGGAAGAAGATAAGGAGATGTGGATTAAAGGGTTTGGAGATATGTATCTTGAGATTGTCCAGTAGAGATTTCAGAGGTCCACATGAAGATCTAAAGAATTTGTGGCCGCCCAAGTAAAACTAGTTCCGGTAGGTGCTCAGAGGTGACAAAGTGTTATAGAAAGGTCCGGTGAGATCCAGAAATGCATTGTCCTATTTTACAGATTTGAGGGAGTGTTCAGGAAGTTTGTTTGAAGTATCCACTAGATTGGTTTGTGGTCAGGAGGTCTGGAAGCATCTATTCCTTTGTGACAGTGGTGACAGACTATGTTCTTGAGGTTCCGGATGAAGGAGAGAAGAATTCCAGTATACAAATGAAGTGCCGATGTTTTTGGTGATTCAGACAATCTTGTGAAGGTCCTTGGATCGTGTCCAATTCATGTTGGTGATCTACATTAAAGTTGGAGCTCGTAATTGAAGGATAACCTTCAAATGAAGGTGTTCTTCCTGAGACTGGCCGACCGGATGAGTTACACATCCTGCGGATGTTCTTGCTGATGTTTGCCGACTTAGATGATCATTCCTAAGTTGATGTCTTGTATAAATAAGGGATTACAAAGTTATTTCAAAAGTGAAGAAGTGAAAATGAGAGTGTGGTAGCGAGGAGGAGTACAGAGGGCAAAGCAGAAGTGTTGGGCTTAAATGGAACTAAATCAACCATGGTGAAGATGCTATTTACCAATTCATGTATGTGATACTTATACCTTGTAGATAGTGAGTGTTTTGTAGGTAGTGAGCCTCTTGTGAGAAGTGTGCTTGGGCAGTGACCCCTAATTGGCATGTGCCATTTTATTCTTTCTATTCTTCTAACAAAGAATATAATCTTGGGTTAATCACCCTATGGTTTTTCCCTTAACCAGGTTTTTCACATCAAAATCTTGGTGTCTCATGTGTTGATGTGTTCTTGCTCTTGATTTGTTGCATTACGCTTTCATGATTGATTTTCTATCATACTGTTAAATAAGAATGTGGAGTTAAGAGTTTAAATTGGAAGAAAGTTTTGCACAACTGATTCACCCCTCCCCCCTCTTAGTTGTGTGTCCTAAATCTAACAATTGGTATCAGAGCTAGGTTCCTCTAAAAAGAAGCTTAACTACTTAAGGAAATCCAGGATGTCGTCTTACAAGAAGGATAGTCTGAAGTTTGATGGTACCAATTTTAATCTTTGGAAAGGTTGCATGAAATGTCACTTGCAATGTATGGGAATGGCATACTGGACCATGGTTACAACATAGTATGTACCTCCACAGGGTGGTCCGAAAACCTAGAATGAAATCACAGATGCTAAAAACAATTTGCAGACTATAGAGGCTCTTGTAAGCACATTATCTGATTCAGAGCTCTCAAATGTTATTGACCTACCAATTGCTTTTGAGATTTGGAAAAAACTGGAACTTTTGCATGAAGGAGACCAGTATGTTAAATGTGCAAGGTTACAGAGTTTGAAAGAGAAATTTGAAAATCTAAAAATGAGAGATGATGAAAATATTACTACTTTTATGCCAAGAGTAAACGAGCTTGTTTGTGGAATTAGAAATGCTAGTGGAGTCTTGGATAAAAATGAGAGTGTTGGCAAAATTCTCAGATCCCTTCCTGCTTCTTACAAAATCAAGGTTGCTACCATTGAAGAATTCAGAGTCCATACAGCTGTCACAAGAGATCAATTGGCTGGCAAATTGGCTGCATTTGAAATGACAGAGTTTGGAGATGACCCCCCCAAGACTGAATCTGCATTCAAAGCCAGTGCCTCTGTAAAAGGTAAACAAAGGTTTGATCTAGAAGAGAACTCATCAAGGAAACTATCTTGGTATGATAAAGCAAGAAAAGACCTGGAAGAAGAAGAAGTAGAAATTGCTCAACTTGAAGCCCTTATTGCAAAAAGACTGCCAAGAGTATCTGGTAAGTATGAAGGAAAATTACCTTTCAAGTGTTTTAACTGCAATAAGATTAGTCATTTTGCCTCAAGATGTCTGGAAAGATTTTCAAGGCCTAATCCTAACAGATTAAGGTTCCAAAAGAATTGTTACTATGTTTATGAAGAAGATGATAATGAAGGAGTAACAGATGATGAATCAGAGGCAGGAAACAAATCCAGAAGTGAATGGGTGTTTATTTCCATCAAGGAAGAAGAACCAATATCCTCTGTTTCTGTCAATCATAAAGTTGTAGAAAGAGCTCTGGCTGCCCAAATTGAAGAAAAGGATGATTGGGTCATTGATAATGGTTTCTCTCACCATATGACTGGTGACAAAAATAATTTCATAGATTTGGAAAGGTATGAAGGAGGAGTGGTGAAGTTTGGTGATAATTCTGTTGGTAGAATCAGAGGAAGAGGAACTATTTCTTTTGATGGAAGCAACAAAACCGGTAATGTTCTATATGTTGAAGGCTTGAAGCACAATCTTCTCAGTGTTGGATAGTTGGTGGACAAGGGCTATGATCTCTAGTTCAAGAATGGAAAATACAAAATCTTTGAAAGCTCTGGAACAGAGATTGCATCCGGTACCCAAACTAAAGGTAATATCTTCCACTTGGTTGGTACTGGTAAAAGTTGCTTATTTGTTCAGGTTGATCAGAGTTGGTTATGGCATAGGAGAATGTGTCATGTAAATTTTGATAATATCATCAAGATAAGCAATACTTAGGCTGTAAGAGATCTTCCAAAATTGGTGAAACCTACTAATAGCTTGTGCAAAAAATGTCAGTTGGGTAAGCTGAGCAGAGTCACACTCAAGAGTAAGGAACTATCTTCTACCAGATTATTAGACTTAGTTCATACTGATCTGTGGTCCGGCAAGAATCAAGAGTATGCAAGGTGATAGATACTTCATGTTACTAATTGATGACTATTCCCGGATGATGTGGGTAACTTTTTTGAAAGAGAAATCAGAAGCTTTTGAGAAATTCAAAATATTCAAGGCTATGGTAGAGAATGAAATCGGATTAAAATTGAAATGTGTGAGGTCTGATAGAGGTAGAGAATTCACATCTGGTGAATTCTTAGAATTCTGTGAGAAACATGTAATAAAGAGACAGTTGTTTACTCCTAGGACTCCATAGCAGAATGGAGTAATTGAGAGAAAGAACCAGACCATCCAGGAAGCTTCTAGGACCATGATGATGGAAGCAAATGTTCCTCACATCTATTGGAGAGAAGCTGTCAGCACTGCAGTCTATACTCAGTTGATTTCTAATCAGAAGCAATACCGGTAAGACTTCTTATGAACTCTGGTTTGGCATCACTCCTACTATGAGGTACTTTAGAGTTTTTGGTAGCAAATGTTACCTTAAAAGAGATGAAGATCTAGGAAAGTTTGATGCTAGAAGTGATGAGGGAATAATCTTGGGTTACTCCACTCAAAGCAAAGCATACCAGTGTTATAACAAGAGACTGAGAAAGATAATAGAAAGTACAAATGTGAAGGTTGATGATGGAATTGAAAAACCCTCAAGGTTTTATGAATATGATGAAGATGATCATAATGGTGTTCTGATTCAAGGAGCCCAAACCTCTTTTGAAAGTCAGATTCAAACTGATCCGATAAATCAGGAAGAAGAGATGAGTGTTAATGAGCCTAATCAAGAATCAAAAGTACAAGAAACTCTCAAAGTTCCAAGATATGTAACACTGAACCACTCTGAAGATCAAATCATAGGTGACAAAAGCAAAGGTGTGCAAACTAGAAGGAGGATTGCTCAAGATTCATATAAGTACTGCTTGTTTTTAAAGATTGAACCTAAGACTATGAATGAAGCTTGCAATGATGAAAACTGGACTAAAGCAATGGAGGAATAGTTGATGCAAATTGAGAAAAATCACACTTGTGATCTTGTTCCTAGACCTAGAAACAAGAATGTGATTGGAACCAAATGGGTCTTCGAGAACAAACTGAATGAAGTTGGTGAAGTAATCAGGAATAAAGCCAGATTGGTCTAGGATGACTATTCTCAAATAGAAGGAGTTGATTTTGAATAAACTTTTGCTCCGGTGGCAAGAATTGAAGCAGTCAGATTATTTCTTACTTTTACTACTTTCAAGGATTTCAAGGTATATCAGATGGATGTCAAGTCTGCCTTCCTGAATGGTGACTTGGAAGAAGAAGTGTACATTGAGCAACCAGATGGATTCTAATTATCTGATCATGGTGATATGGTCTGCAAGTTGAAGAAGGCTTTGTATGGACTGAAGCAAGCCCCAAGAGCCTGGTATGAAAGATTGGATAAACATCTCTTGAAGATGGGTTTCAACAAAGGTACTACTGATAGTAACTTGTATTTCAAAATTGACCATGAAAACATCTTGATTGTTGAAGTGTTTGTTGATGATATCATTTTTGAAGGAAGAGATAGTATGTGTAAAACTTTTGCAAATCAAATGAAAAGTGAGTTTGAGATGTCCATGCTTGGTGAAATGAATTTTTTCTTGGGTCTTCAAATCACTCAAACAAAGAAAGGAATCTTCATTTCTAAGACCAAATATGTGAAAGAATTGTTGAAGAAATTTGGGATGGAAGACTCTAAACCAATGAATACTCCCATGGCAACCAGATGTAAGTTGAGCAAAGATGATGACTCCCCTAAGACTGATCAGACAAAGTACAGGTCAGTGATTGGAGGATTGTTGTATCTCACTCAAACTAGACCAGACATTATGCAGGTTGTTGGTCTTGTTGCTAGATTCCAAGCTGATCCTAGAGAATCTCATGTCATGGCAATCAAGAGAATTTTTAGATATCTAAAAGGGACAGTTGAGTATGGTCTATGGTATCCTAAAGATCATGATTTCTCTCTTCATGCTTATATAGATGCTGATTGGGCAGGAGATGTGGATGACCAGAAGAGTACCAGTGGTGGAGCATTCTTTTTGGGGAAGAGATTGGTTTCTTGGCTAAGCAATAAACAAGAGGAAATAACTCTATCTACAACTGAAGCAGAATATATTGCAGTAGCAGGCAGTTGCACTCAAGTTTTGTGGATGAAACAGATGCTAAGAGATATCAAAGTGGAATATGAGGAGCCTATCACAATTTTCTGTGATAATGCAAGTACAATAAATATATCTAAGAATCCGGTGTTGTATTCAAAAACTAAACATATATCCATCAAGTTTCACTTTTTGAGAGAGCAAGTGAACAAGAATGAGGTCAGACTGGAGTTTGTGCCTTCCAAGGATCAGATTGCAGACATCTTTACTAAAACTCTTCCTAAGGACTCTTTTGATTTTCTCAGGGAGAAGTTAAGGGTTATTGCCCCTTTGGTGATGAACTAAGGTGCACTGATGTGCATCAATCTGGTGGATATCACAGTCACATCTTTTGGTCCGGATCGATGAATGGGGAGCTGCTACGCAGGGGGAGCAGCAGGTATGATACTGAAGTGGTGGATTTGCAAGTATGTGCCCTTTGCCATTGATATCAAAGGGGGAGAGAAGACATGTGAAAAATAGGGTTACCGACCAAAGGGGGAGCAGCAAAGGGAGAGAAGACATGTGAATGGTTGTTGCTGATAGGGGGAGTTGTGATAGTAAGGAGAAGTCCTTATCTTGATGGTCAAAATAGTTTTTCACATCATATGTTGCCATCAATGACAAAGGGGGAGATTGTTGCAAGTATGGGCCTAATTGGTGTTGTAATTGATGTCAACATACTTCTATTGCATTAATGATAAGGATTGGATGAGCTGTGTGCTGAGGATTTTGAGAAAATTAGTCTCAATCAGGAATAGTGAAGAACAGTGATAACAGTAAGGTAATAGTCCAGGATAGGAAGAAGATAAGGAGATGCAGATTAAAGGGTTTGTAGATATGTATCTTGAGATTGCCCAGTAGAGATTTCAGAGGTCCGCATGAACATCTAAAGAAGTTGTGGCGACCCAAGTAAAACTAGTTCTAGTAGGTGCTCAGAGGTGACAGTGTTACAGAAAGGTCTGGTGAAATCCAGAAATGCATTGTCTTGTTCTGTAGATTTGAGGGAGTGTTCAGGAAGTCTGTTCGAAGTATCCACTATATTGGTTTGTGGTCAAGAGGTCCGAAAGCATCTATTCCTTTGTGACAGTGGTGATAGATTATGTTCTTGAGGTTCCAGATGAAGGAGAGAAGAATTCCAGTATACAAATGAAGTGCGGATGTTCTTGGTAATTCAAACAATCTTGTGAAGGTCCTTGGATCATGTCCAGTTCATGTTGGTGATCCGCATTAAAGTTGGAGCTCGTAATTGAAGGATAACCTCTGGATGAAGCTGTTCTTCTTGAGACTAGCTGACCAGATGAGTTACACATCCTGCGGATGTTCTTGCTGATGTTTCCTGACTTAGATGATCATTCCTAAGTTGATGTCTTGTATAAATAAGGGATTGTGAAGTCATTTCAAAAGTGAAGAAGTGAAAATGAGAGTGTGGTAGTGAGGAGGAGTGCAGAAGGTAGAGCAAAAGTGTTGGGCTTAAATGGAACTAAATCAAGCATGGTGAAGATGCTATTTACCAGTTCATGTATGTGATACTTATACCTTGTAGACAGTGAGTGTTTTGTAGGCAGTGAGCCTCTTGTGAGCAGTGTGCTCGGGTAGTGACCCCTAATTGGCATGTGCCATTTTGTTCTTTCTATTCTTCTAACGAAGAATACAATCTTGGGTTAAGCACCCCGTGGTTTTTCCCTTAACCAAGTTTTCCATGTCAAAATCTTGGTGTCTCATGTGTTGATGTGTTCTTACTCTTGATTTGTTGCATTGCGCTTTCATGATTCATTTGCTATTATGCTGTTAAATAAGAATGTGGAGTTAAGAGTTTAAATTGGAAGAAAGTTTTACACAACTAATTCACTCCCCCTCTCAATTGTGTGCCCTAAATCTAACATAATCCTAGGGCTGCATTTGTTCATTAGGTTTCACTACATTTGGAGACAAATGTGTGACTATCAGTAATTGTTGAATGGGGTCAAAAAGTGACCTCATATGCACCACAATAGTGATCTTATTTTCCCTCTTCCTCTTTTTGTCCATCCTGGCCTCTCTAGCCCTTTTTGTTGTGTCTGCTTGATCTTGGAATGTAGGAGGGGATACAATGTAACCTCCAGCAAAGGGTTGACCTTGAGGCAGGCCATAGGGAATAGCCAATAATTCTTGGCAAGGAGAAACTTGAGGAGGGGTTCTTTTAGGCATAGATGGAGAAAATAATGGTAATGAAATGGCCTGTGAAGACATGGCCTATGAACTTACAGTTGTGGCAAGGGTTGATGTAAGCACAATAGAAGTGGCAGGGGATATAAATGCCTGGCTAATTGGGATTGCCACTAGAAAGAGATACAGGAGAGAAGGGAGAAGAAACACTTACCTCAGTGACCAAAGAGGTGACTTGCAGTTGTTGTTGCTGTGGTTTAATTTCTTCCTCTGACTCCTCTTGCAGGTACAGCTTCCTATGTTTCCTAGGTCTCTCTCCTATTTCCTCTATTTCCTTCTCTTCAACATTTACCACCACTGGTGGTTGCAGAGGAATAATTATGGAACTCCCAGATGCTGAAGTTGCTTGAGTACCTTGCTTTGGTGATGACACAACTATTGGCAAGAGAGACTATATGGATTCATGAATGTTGTCATGGATGGAAACAAAGTTCATCCCACACATCTGCAGGGCATGGTGTGTCTCTACCGGAAGTCAGAATGAAGATTGTTGTGGTATGGTAAACAAGAACAGAGCATGTGGCAAGGTCTGACAGACAGGTCTGGATCTCTCAGAGGAAGTATCTTGCTGAAGTGCAGATTTGGGGAAGTCAAGAGAACTACCTTGAGTGGTATATTCCAAGGATTAAGCCTCCGGTGATAGATGAGGAAAAAGATATGAATAGTTGAGTACCGGATTCCAAAGTGACAGTGTGAACAGAGGAAGAACTGACTGACAGAACATCAGACTACTTTCTAGATGTGTTACTGATGGTGGTAAAGGTTATGAAGGCATGAATCATGTTTGGCCGACATGATTAATGATTTCTACAAGCATATACTTGATCCACATTACTTGATGTGCAAGGATTCAGCCGACAGATCAGAATTAGTGAAAAGATTGACTATTCCAGGTGCCGACTAGAAAGGTGATGAAATTGCTTGTGCGGATATATATACATGATGGATTTAGTTGTGAGAGTTGTTCTTGTGGTGAGTGATGTGCGAATAAGAGCAAAAGTATAGAGCAGAAGTAGTAAGGAAGACCCTGTTGATAACTAAGAGGGGGGGTGAATCAGTTATCCTAATTAATTCTTCTTTTTGAACTTTCTTATTAATCAATGCAGTATTAATTCAATTAAGCAAACACAACCATGAAATGGAAATACACATGACACAATATTTTTGACATGGAAACCTTGTTAAGGGAGAAAACCACGGGGTGATTAACCCAAGATTGTATTCTCTATTAGAAGAATAGAAAAACAAAATGGCACTTGCCAATTAGGGCTCACTGCCTGAGCACACTGCTCACAAGAGGCACACTACCTATAGGAGACTCACTGTCTACAAAAAGAATGTAATATAATACTTGAACTGATTGGAAGCATCTATAAATGTTGGAGTTCAGTTCTGGTTAAGCTCAATACACTGATCTGCTGCACTTCATCTTTCCTCTTTTCTTTTGTTGTTTTCCTTTCACATACCAGACCTTCTTTATTGCTTCTGCTCTACACTTCTGCTTTTATTCGCACATCACAACACACAACAACAACACTCACAACTAAATTCATCGTGTATATATATCCACACAGGTAATTTCATCACCTTTCAAGTCGGCACCTGAAATAGTCAATTCTTTTCACAAACTCTGATCTGTCGGCTGAATCCTTCCACACCAAGTAATGCGGATCAAGACTATGCTTGTAGAAATCATTAATCATGTTGGCCAAACATGATTCATGCCTTCATAACCTTTACCACCATCAGTAACACATCCGGAAAATAGTCTGATGTTCTGTCAATCAATTCTTCCTCTGTTCACACTGTCACTCAGGAACCCGGTACTCAAGTATTCATATCTTTTACCTCATCTATCACCGAAGGCTACAACCTTGGAATCTATCACTCAAGGTAGTCCTCTTGACTTTCCCAAAACCACACTTCACCAAGATACTTCCTCTGAGAGATCTGGACCAATCTGTCAGACCTTGCCACATGCTCTGTTCTTGTTTACCGGACCACAATAATCTTCATTCTGACTTCCAGTAGAGACACACCATGTCCTACAGATGTGTGGGATGACCTTTGTTGCCATCAATGACAACAATCATGAATCCATATAGTGTCTCTTGCCAACAATCTCCCCCTTTGGGATTGATGGTAACACTTAGTGAAAAATGACTAAGTGTTTACACTATGATCCCCCTTGGCTGATGCTCTGTCTTTATATACATTTTCCGGAGGTCCCCCTTAGTTGTATTCCTTATTTTTTCATTGCTCTTCACTCCCCCTTTGACATCAATGGCAAAGGGTAGGGTCCGCATACTAAAAAATTTCAAAATTTTACCTATACTTAGTCACATAAGTATATATATGTGGAATACTTACATAAACTGTAGTATGGGTAGGGTCCGCATACCAAAAAATTTCAAAATTTTACCTATACTTAGTCACATAAGTATATATATGTGGAATACTTACATAAACTGTAGTATGTCTGCAAAAGTTGTTTTCAGTTGGATGAGTTCTGTAACCCAACTTTGCTTCATTCTATCCAAAATTGAGATGTGACCACTCAACAAAAATGCAAAAGCTTCTGCCCTCTTAAGATCTATCGAATCATTGGTCTGGGCAGTAGTCTGAGCATCACTTATGGCCTCATGCATGGCCTCTAACTTAGGGATAATAATCCTTCTAAGTTCACCCATTCGGTTAATTATGTTCTTCCTTTCCTTCTCAAAAGTCTTTATTGCATTTATGATTGCAATAGTTTGACACTCTTGATTTACTATGGAGGAAGAGAGAGGATCAAAACTTTGAGACAAACTTAGTAGTTTATCCTCTTCCTCTTTTGTTTTCATCTCAGTTTCTACTGTTGCTTTTGACCAGGAAATACAAAATTTGTATACTTCACCGCCATCCTTGAGAGCATTTTCTAAGCTCTTTATACCAATACTCATATTTTTCCTATCATTAGTGATTAATCCTTGTACCTCTGAGAATCTCTTATCCAAAAACTCCTTCTGGACCTTTTCTTCAGTTGATTTTTCTAGAGAATCAAAATGTGTATTAACACCGCTGACTAAGGTTTTGAGATTACTAGAAGAGGAGGCTGTGGGATCCTTTCGAAAAGATGGCATGATCTTTTCTAGCACTCTGGATGCAGCTTCTATCAACTCACAGTCTTCCATATGAGACTTTAGGAGTTTTTCATTTGCCTTCGCATTTGCAAATGAAGCTATCTTCATTGTCTATACTGGAGAAAGAGAATCAAAATTGAATGGACCTTGTAGAAGCTCCGGTTCATCAATCTCTATTGTTTCTTTGCTTAGGAATTCTTGGATAATTTGTGTAGTGTCTCTTTCTGGAGACAGATGTTTATTCTCTTCTGTAGTCTTGGAGTTGTCATTTGGAGTTTTCTCTCCTTCTACATTCCCACCACTAGCAGTTGTGGTTTTCTCTACTGAAGTCTTATGTCCCTCTGGAATCTTTGCACTGTCACCTTCTTTTTCCTTCACCTTTGCTTCTTTCTCCTATAGATTTTCTTCTTCTTTGGATCTAGAGACTATAGGGGAAACTGGAGGAGAAATGTTGGTCTGTTCAGGGCCCACCTCTTCTATCACTTTCTCAGAAGTTTCTTCTACAACACTCGTGGTTAAAGGATCAGTACCCAAGTCCTCTACAATAGGAAGATTAAATCTTTTGAAGTCCTTCTAGAGGATCTCTTCTGTATCCTTGGCCACCTTGTCAGTCTCACCAAGCACAAGCTGATTCATCCTTGCTTTGCTCCTGAACTCATCCTTGCAGTCTTTGAATACAATGTTCATTGTCTTGGGATCAATTGAAGGATATAGCTGAATAGCTATTTATTCCCAGATCTCAAGATCTTTGCCTTGGGCAATGTTCTTTCTTGATTCTAGTTCCTTCTCCAAGCTTTTAGGGATCAGAGATATAATTTCAATAAATGCTTTGTTGTAATATTTAGATACTTGACTGTGGCATCTTGCAATATCTTCTGATCTGCTTCACCATAATCATCATAAAATTCAACCATTAGCTGAAGATTTCTGTCCACTGTGACAGATTTGATTATTTCATCAATGTTAAGAGTGGGTTTTTCAACATATTCCTCTGCCTTTTCTTCTTCCATCTGTCTGGTAGAGGGTTGACTGGATGTTTTCTTCTTTTTCTTCATTTTCCTGACTTCTTCATCAGATTCAGTTTCCTTTTCATCTCTCTAACTTGTATAATCCCTTGTGGCTTTTGTCTAGGACCTTTTCTCTCCTTTGCCGGATGCTTGGACTTCCAGTTTTGAGCTTTTAGCAAGGATAGGTGCTGGTCTCTTTGAAGATCTGGTTTTAGGAGGAAGTTTCTACCGGAGCACTTTTCTTACTTCCCTTTTTTGGCTCTTTCTTCTCTTCAGTAGCTTTTTGTCTCTTTTCTCGATTGGCATCAAGTGCCTCCTTTGAGATGCCTAGGCCTTTTGCAATTTCTTCAACTGCTTTTCTAACTTTCCTCTTTATTTCTGGTTGCGTCAGTTCCACATGAACCTTTATACTCAGCTCCTCAAAGGTTCCAAACCTTTCTGCTTTTGGATCCTTTGGCTGACTTAGCATGTGTTGAACATGCAGCTCCATGATTTGTTCATCAACTTCATACCCCATGGGCATGATCCAAATGGTCCTTGGTTCTACAGCCTCCATTAGACACTGATCAGTATCTACCATAAAGCATACTGTATCTTTGTATTTTTCAACAAGAGACTAGGGAATTCTTTCTCTTGCTTGCATCATGCTCTGGAAGTTTTTGAAGTATCCCCACAGGGCTAAATTTCTTGCTTTAGCATCCCCAAGCCCATGCAAATAGTCTCTGATCTGAATTGCTACCAGTTTGTCATTCTCCCATACCCATCCACTTGATCTGGGCAACTCATTCATGAAGTAGAAAAACAAGCATAAAATTAATGCACCAAATTTGAAAGAGTTTTTCTTATCCTTTTTGATCTTTTGTATGTTTTCCATTAGTTGGCTCAAAAGAAGTTCACAGAGATCATATTCTGCATTTTTCCTCAGCATCTCATAGGCTGTATATATTGCAGTTTCGGATACTGAATTTTCCCTACTGTAGTGATATATCTTGTAGCCTATTATCATAGATGCAAATTTGATGTCCGGGTCAGTAATATCTTCTATAGTCATTTCCCTCTTATCAAACTTTGATTCGGTGGCCTCAGTTACAATGTTGTTTTTGACAGATTTGAGGATAGGTATCCCTCCAGAGGCGTATAAACCAATTACTGCCCTAATTGCCTCCTTTGTGATCTTGCAAGGTCTGTTTAGCCATAGAAAGTTGTCATGTATCCTACTCAACACGTATCGGACCCATTCATCTTCTTCAAAGTAGGGAAATGAATGAATTGATCCAAATATTTTTCTTGGATGCCCTTATATTCTGGTTTAAGCTCAAATGAATCATCTAGCAGTTGTTTATGATAGATATCTCTTAGTTTGAATTCCCCAAACTCTTCAATACTCACATGTATGTAAACCCTAATATCTTCGGTATGCAACACGCCATGCGGAACACTAGAGAAGGCTCCTAGGGGATCTACCTCCAAGGATTTGTATGGATGTTTCTTGAATGTGGGGTGAGGTCTATCAGAGATCTTAACTATATTCAGAGTAGCCATTTTTCAAAATATTTGCAGTGAGATATTGAAAAACAGAAAATACCTTATGCGCCTTTGGTTACACAGAGTTGGTTGGATTGATTTCTAGATGTAATGACTTCTGCAAGTGATCTTCGATGAACTTGATGAATTTTGTTGCAGAGCTCTACTTTTCATTTCTTCTTGAGTGCAGAATGAGCAAGTGATTAATGAGAAAATTCTTATATTGCTTTGCAAACCCTAATATTAGATTGCAATAAATGCTCGACCTACATTATTCCAGTTTGCCTTATTTGGATGACTTGAAGAACAGGATCTATCCTAATCTATGAACATCATGCAGATCTTCCAAACCATGAACAAATCAAGATGACACATCATAAGAACATCCCAAACAGTCTGTCCAATCCGTAGAATAGGACAATGCACTTCTGGATCTCACCGGACCTTTTTGTAACCTTCTGTTACTCCAAAGCATCTCCCAGAACTGGTTCTACTTGGTCGATCACAACTTCTTCACATCTTCATGCGGACCTCTAAAATCTTAACTGGATCATCTCAAGACTCATATCTACAAACCCTTTAATCCGCATCCTCTACTTGTGCCAATTCTGACACCACTTGACTGGCTGGGGGAACAAGGTTTTCTTTGTGTCTCCCCCTGAGCCAGAGCTCACTTTTTAATTTCTAGAAGGAATATCAGCACCAGAGTCTAGTGTGGATCCAACCTCTATCTTCTCTATACTTTTCTTCACCCAAATCTTGCTCATCTCACTTTTAACTTCATCTACATTCACTTTTTGTTTACCCTTATCTTGATTCTGATTATGATATACCGGACCTCTTTTGTCCTGAATCTTGTTTCTGCAGAATTTTGCATTGTGACCGGATCTATTGCAGATTTGGAAAACAACATTTATTTGCATATTTGACTGATATCCTTTTGATCTACATTGATTAGCCATATGACCTATTCTATTGCATGTAAAGCATCTACCATTGAATGATTTGTTCATTTGCATATTTCTGCATTCATGAGATTTGTGACCATACCTTTTGTAGTTAAAACATTATCTGGAGAAGGAAGAATTAGTCTGATTCATTCTCTTTCTACATTGATTAGCTTTGTGACCAAAGAGATTACAGCTATGGTAGTATCCATTGAAAGATGGATATTTTTGAGCATTGGGTTGTCTTACCGGAGGTCTTCTAGACCTGTTCCTTGGATTTTCTGATCCAAAATTCTTCTGACCAGATCTGGAGCTTTCTCCTTTCTCATATCTGAAACCACACTTGTCATCTGCCCTTTTTTGACTTCCAAGAAGAACTTCAAGTTGAGCAGAACTTATCTTGAATTTCTCTTTATATTCATTTGTTGATTGAAGATCCCTTTTGAGAGAGACAATTTGATCCTCAAGTTTTTCTTCATTTTCTTTAGCATCTTCAAGATCAGATTCAAGATGTCTAATAATTCTATCCATTTGGTGGCAATCTTCTGATTTCTCCTTGAGAGATTATCTTAGATTATCTTTAGTTTTTCTTTTCTCTTCAATCTCTTGTGTAAACTTTATAACTCCTGATTCTATTTCATGTCTTACCATAATGACTTCTTTTGATAACTTTTCACATA
Organism: Cunninghamia lanceolata; assembly: GCA_027924645.1. Taxonomy (NCBI): domain Eukaryota; kingdom Viridiplantae; phylum Streptophyta; class Pinopsida; order Cupressales; family Cupressaceae; genus Cunninghamia; species Cunninghamia lanceolata. The sequence continues at coordinate 4,252,539 of BSBN01000465.1, forward strand.
ACGTGGTTTTTTTAGTCAGCTCTTCATTTGCATCATTAGCTTCACCTTGTCTTGCCAATTGCTAAAGCAGCTCCTTTCTCCTTTTCATAGAGAGACTTACTTTGTCTTTTAGTTCTCTCATGAAATCATCAGCCTGTTTGAGTCTTTCCTTTAATTCATTGACTTCAGAGTTTGACTATTTAAGATCCTTAAGGGCAGTCTTGAGTTGCTCCTTTAAACCATATGTATCCATTTGGATTCCCAGATCTTCCTCGAGCTGTTAGACTCTGTTAGGAGAAACTTGGCTCTGATACCAATTGTTGATAACTGAGAGGGGGCGTGAATCAGTTATCCTAATTAATTCTTCTTTTTGAATTTTCTTATTAATCAATGTAGTATTAATTCAATTAAGCAAACACAACCATGAAATGGAAATACACATGACACAATATTTTTGACGTGGAAATCCTGTTAAGGGAGAAAACCACAGGGTGATTAACCCAAGATTGTATTCTCTGTTAGAAGAGTAGAAAAACAAAATGGCTCTTGCCAATTAGGGCTCACTACCCGAGCACACTACTCACTAGAGGTACACTGCCTACAAGAGACTCATTGTCTACAAAAAGAATGTAATACAATACTTGAACTGATTGGAAGCATCTACAAATGCTAGAGTTTAGTTCCGGTTAAGCTCAATACACTGATCTGCTGCACTTCATCTTTCCTCTTTTCTTTTGTTGTTTTCCTTTCACATACCGGACCTTCTTTACTACTTCTGCTCTACACTTCTGCTTTTATTCGCACATCACAACACATAATAACAACACTCACAACTAAATTCATCATGTATATATATCCGCACACGTAATTTCATCACCTTTCAAGTCAGCACCCGGAATAGTCAATTCTTTTCACAAACTCTGATCTATCGGCTAAATCCTTCCACGCCAAGTAATGTGGATCAAGACTATGCTTGTAGAAATCATTAATCATGTTGGCCAAACATGATTCATGTCTTCATAAGCTTTACCACCATCAGTAACACATCCAGAAAATAGTCTGATGTTTTGTCAGTCAATTCTTCCTCTGTTCACACTATCACTCAGGAACCCGGTACTCAAGTATTCATATCTTTTACCTCATCTATCACTGAAGGCTACAACCTTGGAATCTATCACTCAAGGTAGTCCTCTTGACTTCCCCAAAATCGTACTTCACCAAGATACTTCCTTTAAGAGATCCAAACCAATCTGTCAGACCTTGCCACATGCTTTGTTCTTGTTTACCGGACCACAATAATCTTCATTCTGACTTCTAGTAGAGACACACCATGTCCTGCGGATGTGTGGGATGACCTTTGTTGCCATCAATGACAACAATCATGAATCCATATAGTGTCTCTTCCCAACAGATCTGGTATGTAAAGAAAGCAACATAAGAGAAGAAGAAAGATGAAGTGCAGCAGATCAGTGTACTGAGCCTAACCAGAACTGAACTCTAGCATATGTAGATGCTCCTATATCAGTTCAAGTAGTGTATTACATTCCTTTTGTAGATAGTGAGTCTCTTGTAGGTAGTGTGCCTCTTGTGAGCAGTGTGCTCGGGCAGTGAGCCCTAATTGGCAAGTGCCATTTTATTTTTCCTTATTCTTCTAACAGAGAATAATCTTTGGGTTAATCACCCCATGGTTTTCTCCCTTAACGAGGTTTCCATGTCAAAAATATTGTGTCATGTGTATCTCCATTTCATGGTTATGTTTTCTTATTTGAATTAATGTTGCATTGATTTATAAGAAAGTTCAAAAAGAAGAAATAATTAGGATAACTGATTCACCCCCCCTCTCAATTATCAACAATTGGTATCAGAGCTAAGTTCCTCCTAATAGAGTCTAACAGCTTGAGGAAGATCTGGGAATCCAAATGGATGCATATGGTTTAAGGGAGCAACTCAAGACTGCCCTTGAAGATATTGAACAGTCAAACTCTGAAGTCAATGAATTAAAGGAAAGACTCAAACAGGTTGATGATTTCATGAGAGAACTAAAAGACAAATTAAGTCTCTCTATGAAAAAGAGAAAGGAACTGCTTCAGCAATTGGAAAGACAAAGTGAAACAAATAATGCAAATGAAGAGCTGACTGAGAAAACCAAGTTATGTGAAAAGTTATCAAAAGAAGTTATTATGGTAAGACATGAAATGGAATCAGGAGTTATAAAGTTTACCCAAGAGATTGAAGAGAAAAGAAAAACTAAAGATAATCTAAGACAATCTCTCAAGGAGAAATCAGAAGATTGCCACCAGATGGATAGAATTATCAGACATCTTGAATCTGATCTTGAAGATGCTAAAGATAATGAAGAAAAACTTGAGGATCAAATTGTCTCTCTCAAAAGGGATCTTCAAACAGCAAATGAATATAAAGAGAAATTCAAGATGAGTTCTGCTCAACTTGAAGTTCTTCTTGGAAGTCAAAAGAAGGTAGATGACAAGTGTGGCTTGGGATATGAGAAAGGAGAAAGCTCCGGATCCAGTTAGAAGAATTTTGGACTAGAAAATCCAAGGAACAGGCCTAGAAGACCTCCGGTAAGACAGCCCAATGCTCAAAGATATCCATCCTTCAATGGATACTACGACATCTGCAATCACTTTGGTCACAAAGCTAATCAGTGCAGAAAGAGAATGAATCAGACTAATTCATCCTTCTCCAGACAGTGTTTTAACTGCAAAAGGTATGGACACAAATCTCATGAATACAGAAATATGCAAATGAACAAATCATTCAATGGTAGATGCTTTGCATGCAATAGAATAGGTCATATGGCTAATCAATGAAGATCAAGAGGATATCAATCAAATATGCAGAGAAATGTTATTTGTCAAATTTGCAATAGATCCAATCATATTGTAAAATTCTATAGAAGTAAGAATCAGGATAAAAGAGGTCCAGTATATCATAATCAGAATCAAGATAAGGGTAAACAAAAGATGAATGCGGATGAAATTATTAGTGAGATGAACAAGATTTGGGTGAAGAAAAGTATAGAGAATATAGAGGTGGGATCCGCACCAGACTCTGGTGCTGATATTCCTTCTAGGAATTAAAAAGGGAGCTCTGGCTCAGGGGGAGACACAAAGAAAACCTTGTTCCCCCAGCCAATCAATTGGTGCCAGAACTGGCACAAGAAGAGTTACAGATTGAAGGGTTCATAAGGGAAACATCCAAACAAACTATGGTTAAGATTTGGAAGATCCACATTATGTTTTAAGATCAGGACTGATCTGGTTCTTCAAGTCATCTGAATAAGGCAAACTGGAATAATGTAGGTCGAGCATTTATTACAACCTGACATTAGGGTTTATGGAGCAATATAAGGGCTTCCTCATTAATCACTTGTTCATTATGCATTCAAGAAGAAGATAGAAAAGGAGCTCTACAACTACTTCTCCCAAAGATTAAGATGATTCTTCATACAGTTCAGTCCAGATTTCATCGTGTGTACCCTAAACAGTGCAAAATGTATTCTTCATTCTTGATATCTCTCAGTAAGATTCCTTGATGATGGGTACTCCAAATATAGTAAAGATTTCTGATAGACCTCGCCCCACATTCAAGAAACATCCATACAAATCTTTGGAGGTAGATCCCCTAGGAGCCTTCTCTAGTGTTCCGCATGGCGTTTTACACCGAAGATATTAGGGTTTACATACATGCGAATATTGAAGAATTTGGGCAATCAAAATTAGTAGATATCTATCACAAACAGTTGTTAGATGACTCTTTTGAGATTAAACCTCAGTATAAAGCCATCTGGGATAAGCATTTTGCCTAGTGCATTCGTTTCCCCTATTTTGAAGAAGATGAATGGGTCCAGTATGTATTGAGTAGAGTGCATGACAATTTCATATGGTTGAATAAACCATTTAAGATCACCAAAGATGCAATTAAGGTAGTAACCAGTCTACACTCATCCGGTGGAATACCTGTTCTCAAGTCTGTCAAGAATCAGATAGTAAGTGATGCAACCGGATCAAAATTTGACAAGAGAGCTATGACAATTGAAGACATCACTGAACCGGATGTCAAATTTGCTTCCATAATAATTGGTTACAAGATTTATCAATCTAGTAGGGAAAATTCAGTATCGGGAACTGTAGTTTACACAGCCTATCAAATGCTAAAAGAAAATGTTGACTATGATCTATGTGAACCTCTTCTCGGCCAACTACTAGAAAATCTGCAAAAGATCAAGAAGGATAAGAAGAACTCCTTCAAGTATGGTGGCTTGTTACTTTGCCTATTCTTTCATTACATGAATGAGCTTCCCAGATCCAATGGCTGGGTATGGCAGAATGACAGACCAATTGTAATTCAGATAAGAGACTATTTGCATGGGCTTGGGAATGCTAAAGCAAGAAATACAGCCATATGGGGATACTTCAAGAACTTTTAGAACATGATGCAAGCAAGAGAAAGGATTCCCCAGTCTCTTGTTGAGAAATACAAAGACACAGTCTGCTTTATGGTAGAGACTGATCAGTGCCTAATGGAGGTAGTAGAACCAAGGATAGTCTAGATCATGCCCATGGGGTATGAAGTTGATGAACAGATTGTGGAGTTGCATGTTCAACACATGCTAAGTCAGCCAAAGGATCCAAAGGTAGAAAGGTTTGGAACCTTTGAGGAGCTAAGTGTAAAGATTCATGTGGAACTCAGAGAACCAGAGATGAAAAGGAAGGTGAGAAAAGAAGTAGAACATATTGCCCAAGGCCTTGGCATCTCAAAGGAGGCACTTGATGCCCACAGGGAAAAGAGACAAAAAGCTGAGGAAGAGAAGAAAGAGGCAGAAAAGGGAAGCAAGAAAAGTGCTCCAGTAGAAACTTCCACCCGGACCAGATCTTCAAAGAGACCAGCACCTGTCCCTGCTAAAAGCTCAAAACTGGAAGTCCAGACATCCAAAAAAGGAGAAAAGAGAACAAATAAAAAGGCAACAAGGTCATATGTTAGCCTAAAGGATGATGAGGAAACTGAATCAGATGAGGAGATAAGGAAACTAAAGAAGAAGACGAAATCATCCGGTAAACACTCTACCGGTCAAGGAGAAGAAGAGAAGGAAGAGGAATTTGTTGAAAAACCCACTATCTCCTTAGATGATGTGGTGAAAGCAGTCACAGTGGATGGGAACCTACAACCCTTAACAGAATTCTATGATGATTATAATGAAGCAGATAAAAAGATTCTGGAGGAAGCCACAATTAAGTTTTTGAATATTTACAATAAAGCTTTTATTGAAATTATCTCTCTAATTCCTAAGAGTCTAGAAAAGGAGTTGGAAATGAGAAAGCCCAGTGCCATGGCAAAAGACCTTGAGATCTGGGAATAGATAGCTATTCAGCTATATCCTTCAATTGATCCCAAGACAATGAACATGGTATTCAAAGACTGGAAGGATGAATTTAGGAGCAAAGCAAGGATGAATCATCTTATGCTTGGTGAGACCGACAAGGTAGCCAAGGACACTGAAGAGATTCTCTAGAAAACCTTCAAAAGATTTAATCTTCCTATTATAGAGGACTTGGCTATTGACCCCTCGACCACAAATGTTGCAGAAGAAACTCCTGAGAAAATGACAGAAGAGGTGGGCCCTGAACAGACCAACATTTCTCCTCCAGTTTCCCCTATAGTCTCTGGATCTAAAGGAGAAGAAAAATTATAGGAGAAAGAAGCAGAGGTGAAGGAAAAAGAAGATGATAGTGCTAAGGTTGCAGAAGGAGAGAAGACTTCAACAAAGAAAACCACAATTGCTAGTGGTGAGAATGTAGAAGGAGAGAAATCTCTGAAGGACAGCTCCAAGATTGCAGAAGAGAAGAAACATCTATCTCTGGCAAGAGACACTGCACAAACTGTCCAAGAATTCCTGAACAAAGAAATAATGGAGATTGATGAACCGGAGCTTCTACAGGGTCCATTCAATTTTGATTCTCTTTCTCCGGTACAGACAATGAAGATAGCTTCATTTACAAATGTTAAGGCTAATGAAAAACTCTTAAAGTCTCATATGGAAGACTATGAGTTGATAGAAGCTACATCCAAAGTGCTGGAAAAGATCATGCCATCTTTTCAGAAGGATCCACAGCCTCCTCTTCTAGTAATCTCAAAACCTTAGTCAGCAGTGTTAGTACACATTTTGATTCTCTAGAAAAAGTAGCTGAAGAAAAGGTCCAGAAGGAGTTTTTGGATAAAAGGTTCTCCGAGGTACAGGGTTTGATCATTAATGATAGGAGAAACATGAATATTGGGAAAGAGAGCTTAGAAAATGCTCTTAAGGATGGCGGTGAAGTATACAAATTTTGTTTATCATGGTCCAAAGTAACACTAGACATTGAGAAGAAAATAAAAGAATAGGAGGATAAACTATCAAACCTATCAAAGAATTTTGATCCTCTCTCTTCCTCTATAATAAATCAAGAATGTCAGACTATCACAGTCTTGAGTGAAATCAAGAAGTTGGAGAAGGAAAGAAAAAATAGAATAAGCAGGTTGAGTGAGCTCAGGGGGTTAATTGTCCCTAAGTTAGTAGCCATGCATGAGGCCATAAAAGAAGCCCAAATTACAACCCAGACCAATGATCTGACAGATCTAAAATGCGCAGATGCGTTTACATTCCTGTTGAGTGGCCACATCTCAATTTTGGACAGGATGAAGTAGAGTTGGGCAACAGAAGTTGTACAGGTGAAGAACACTTTTGCAGACATACTTAAGTATATGTAAGTATTTCAGATGTATATACTTATGCGGATAAATATAGGTAAATTTTCAAAAAATTTGGTATGCAGACCCTACCCTTTGCCATTGATGTCAAAGGGGGAGTGAGGAGTAGTGAAAAATGAGGAATCCAACTAAGGGGGAGCTCCAGAATATATATATAAAGACAGAGCATCATCCAAGGGGGAGCATAGTATAAACACTTAGTACACTAAGTGTTGCCATCAATGCCAAAGGGGGAGATTGTTGGCAAAAGACACTATATGGATTCATAATTGTTGTCATTGATGGCAACAAAGTTTATCCCACACATCCACAGGACATGGTGTGTCTCTACTGGAAGTCAGAATGAAGATTGTTGTGGTCCGGTAAACAAGAACAGAGCATGTGGCAAGGTCTAATAGACAGGTCTGGATCTCTCAGAGGAAGTATCTTGGTGAAGTGCAGATTTGGAGAAGTCAAGAGGACTACCTTGAGTGGTATATTCCATGGACTTAGCCTCTGGTGATAGATGAGGAAAAAGATATGAATAGTTGAGTACCAGATTCCTGAGTGACAGTGTGAACAGAGGAAGAACTGACTGACAGAACATTAGACTACTTTCTGAATGTGTTACTGATGGTGGTAAAGGTTATGAAGGCATGAATCATGTTTGGCCAACATGATTAATGATTTCTACAAGCATATACTTGATCCACATTACTTGATGTGCAAGGATTCAGTCGATAGATTAGAATTAGTGAAAAGATTGACTATTCCGGGTGCCGACTAGAAAGGTGATGAAATTACTTGTGCAGATATATATACATGATGGATTTAGTTGTGAGAGTTATTGTTGTGGTGAGTGATGTGTGAATAAGAGTAGAAGTATAGAGAAAAAGCAGTAAGGAAGATCCGGTATGTAAAGAAAGTAGCATAAGAGAAGAAGAAAGATGAAGTGCAACAGATCAGTGCACTGAGCCTAACTGGAACTGAACTCCAGCATATGTAGATGCTCCTATATCAGTTCAAGTATTGTATTACATTCCTTTTGTAAACAGTGAGTCTCTTGTAGGCAGTGTGCCTCTTGTGAGTAGTGTGCTCGGGCAGTGAGCCCTAATGTGCAAGTGCCATTCTATTTTTCCTTATTCTTCTAACAGAGAATAATCTTTGGGTTAATCACCCCATGGTTTTCTCCCTTAACTAGGTTTCCATGTCAAAAATATTGTGTCATGTGTATCTCCATTTCATGGTTATGTTTTCTTGTTTGAATTAATGCTGCTTCGATTAATAAGAAAGTTCAGAAAGAAGAAATAATTAGGATAACTGATTCACCCCCCCCTCAATTATCAACAACAACACCCTTTTGTTTCTCTAAGATGCCGAGGGATTGGAGCCATGAAGATGCAGGAGCAGTAGATGAAGCATGTCCTGTTTCTTGCATAACTTGGGCTAACTCTATTTCATCCTCTATCTCCTCACCCCTCCTCTAAATTTTGCTTGTGTCTAGGCTTGAGACTGGGAAGGGATGCCATTCATCCTAGATTGATTCCCATTTCTCATCACTGTCAATATTCCCAAATGAATGAGTAATCTATAAAATTTGTTGCCTATACTTCCAATAGGCTTCAATCTTTTCTAGCCTCCAATATTGGGCTTTTAATGTTTTCCTCAGACCAGCAGTCATTTTCATCTTAGGGTCATATTCCTTCTCTTTGACATAAAAGTTTTCCCATAGTCTGGGCCCCTCATAGGGCAAATCAGATAATTCTACATATAGGTCTAGGTTATCCTCTTTTAGATTCCTCCTATCCTCCCAGAATGGATGACCCTCATGTACCATCTTGGCATGAACCTTGTTATTCATAATCCAGGAGGCTAGAAAACTATTTGGGTCATATTTCCATTATCTTCAATGATGAGGAAACCAAGGGCAGCTAACTTCCTTAAAAAGAGGATCTCTGCACCTCTAACTTCAAGTGTCATGTTTTTCCTGACCCATGGGACATCATACATCTTCTTTTTCCTTTTCTTGTGGCTAAATTCATTATCAACCATAGATACCTGTCGGGTCAACTCTAAGAATACGACCCTAGGGGTCAATACTTTAGGTAATAGCACGGGTTCCCCATTGAAACCATGGACTCAGATTATTGTATTGTGTGCCCTAAAGAAATAATCACATGGGATTGGGCAATTGGTCATAAAACCCCTTATACTCTGTGTCAATCTATGTTCTACAAGCTCAGGGCTTAACTAGAAAAAGGCAGGGGTGACAAAATGTTCCCAAAACTCATAAGGATCAGAGACCTCAGATAACACGTGTCCATGCGGACACAGGGATGGTTTTATTTTGACCAAAATCTGGGTCATACATATTTAAATGCATATGCTATGCAAAAAGACTATGGTTCTGATACAGCATAAGATGTAACAGGAAAGCAGAATACCTGAAAGACTCACCTTGACTTGAAATTTGAGAGCTAATCAATCATGGCGTTAGCAATTTGTTCTGAAATATCCATTCGGTACTCTTGTGATTTGTCCACAGTTTTCAATCTAAAAATGATTGCCAACTACCAGTCATGGACTGTATTATCTTCCCTCATCCCAAAAATTAAAGCTATCATTGAAAGTGTCTCTTGAACATTTTGACTAAATTGTGCCCGCCCAGTGGGTAGTGTGGGCATATGAGTATTGTCTTCTCCCAACTACATCTCTGAATTTAGGAACTTCACTTTGTTATTTATATTTTCCCATGTGTTTTACATTTTAGCAATAGTTGGAAATGTGGTTGTTCTATCATGCTACAGGGCCAGCATGTCTCTTATGGCCTTGGGTGTAATATGCACTATAAAAGGGTGCTATTGTATAGTATTTGATGGTGCATGAAATAGTTCTACACATAACTCGATTAGCTCGGGACATAGGTGGACACTAGGAACCAAGAACTGTGCCAAACGTGAGGTCCATATCCTCATACCAAAAGTCTCAAATTGCCCACTATTTGGTCTAAGAATGCACCTTTGGTGTGCCCCTTCCTAGAGACTCTTGGTGTTCTTTTGGAGGGGTGTGTCGTAAATGCTATCTACATAATCTTTCACCTATTCTGGGTCAACAGAAACCCCTACTTTAGGAACCCTTGTTCTTGGATAAGTCTTCCTTGGTTGCACAGGCACTGAAGCATATGACTTGCTATTCAACAGTCTATCTATTGACTCATAAATTCCAAATCCCTCCTGTGATGACTGTGTCTCAGACATATCTGTATCTTTGCGAAGATAATTGTAGGAAGCTTTGACACAGAAGAAAATGAAACTGTTTAACCAGAGTGATACTTTGCTGAAAGGCACTAGTGAGGGATGAAATTTAGATGCAACAATGATTCAAAATAGAAAGGTAGAAGCAAATGATGGCTACGCTGAGGACTTAACACTAACTCATTGGGAGTTTATGAAGATAATAAATGACACATCTTATCTTATAAATGACATTTATGCCGAGAAACAATTAGTGTATCTTTTTGAAATCTGCATGGAATGGAGTGTCAGATATGGCACGAGAGTGGCTATCTTTTCTAAAAAGTGTGTACTTCTGGGGAATTTTAGGGATTGCTGAAACAACCTTAATAAATGGTAGACCAAAAGAGAAGGGACTTTGCGCTGCTAACACGTTTTCACCAAACACTTATTTAAAGGGAAAGCGGGAAAATAGGAAAGAAAGAAAAGGAAAGAAAACTAACTATGATACATTAAGAGCCCCTCCTTAATTGAAATGTTTCAGAAAGATCCCATTTACTGGAATCTCATCGGGTTCTCCATCCATGGTCTCCAGCTCAAATGAATTTTTTTGCTTGCAGGAACAAATTTAATAAGGACCTATCCATAATGATTCAAATTTGCTGTGTCGACCTGGCTTAGCAACTCTTTCATCCCATTTCAATACCAATGAGCCAACCTCAAAAATGGGATTTGAAGTCTTCTTATCAAAACAATCCTTAACCATTTTCTAATATTTCATTAGTGACTCATGTGCCTTTTCTCTTTTCTCTTGCACTTCCAACAGTTCAGCAAGTCTAACTTGCATGGGGCCATTCTCTTCAATTTCTGTCTTAACAATTACAAAGTAGGGATCTCTAAGCTCAGAGGCATTACTGCTGGTTTACCATAAAGTAATTCATAGGGGGACATTTTGGTCACTTTCTTTGGTGTGATCCTATCAGCCCACAGTGTTGTATTAAGTAACTTATGCCACTCTCTATGATAATTGGTCCCTATCCTTTTTATGAGTCTGATAAGGTTCTTGTTAGTGGACTCTACCAGACCATTACCTTGAGGGTAATAATTTGAAGAAGTCCTCAAATAAATCCCATTCCTTAATGCAAACTCAGATAATTTTGCTCCCAAAAATGCTTTAGCATTATCTAATATAATGGTACGAGGAGGACCAAACCGAGCAGTTATGCCTTCCAAAAATTTTGATATGACTTTTTCAGTTGCCTCTTTGAGTGGTACTACTTCACTCCATCTAGTAAAGTAATCTATTGCTATGAGGATCCATTTGTGTCCCATACTTGACACTGGATTGATCATACCAATAAAATCCAGACCCCATTAAGCAAAGGGTTCATCCACAACTATGGGGCTTAGAGGCATTGCTGCATTTCTCCTTTTGCCTATATAAAAATGACAAGCCTGACATTCTTTAACCAACTAATAACAATTTGTAAACATAGTGGGCCATAAATATCCTTCTTGAGTTACTTTGATTGCAGTGGTCCTTGCTAAAAAGTGTCCACCTAAGGCTCCATGGTGGAATTCATGTAGTATTCTTTGAGCTTCATCCTTTTCTATACATCTTAAAAGTATACCATCAACATTCCTCCTAAATAAAAATATGATCAACTAGTACAAAATGGGCCCCTTGCTTACTATAGTACCTTCTCTTATCATGGAAGAGCTCATTTGGGAATATCCCATACTTCATAAACTGTATCCTATTTTTGACCAAAGAGTCTTGGTCAACCTCTTGGAGTTTCAATACATTTTCACTTTATCTTTCTTCAGCCACTGATCTTTTCATGTCTTGAGTCATATATTGGCACATTCCCTTGCCCCTGACTAACTTGGTGGGTCTTACTTCTACATCATATTCTAGAATCTTTGTGATCCAATTGGCTATTTTCTCATTGATCTCACCCTCCATAATATATTCTCTTACACGAGGATGAGCCACTAATATCATAATCTTATTTCCTGTTACCAAATGTCTAAATTTTTTAAGGACTTTTACCATGGCATATGCTTGCTTCTCCACAAAATTATATCTAGTCTCATATTCCCTGAGAGTTCTGGAGAAAAAGGGTATTGGGTGTTCTCCTTCTTGTTGATCATCTTTCTGAGTTAGGACAACAACAACACTAAATTCTCCCCCATACACATACATTATAAAAGCCTTAGAAAAATCTAGATTTCTAAGTATTGAGGCTGTTGAAATGGCTTTCTTGACTTCTTCAAAAGCATGTCTTCCTTCTCCAGTCCATTTGAAAACTAGATCCCTTTTAAGTAATAGTGTCATTGGTCTAATTAGACCTGCAAAATCATATATGAATCAGCTAACACAGTTGATTTTTTCTAAAAAGGATTGAACTACTTTCTTGTTGACTGGTCGAGATAGGTTCATTATGGCTATAACTCTTTCTAGATCAATAGAGACCCCTTCCTTTGACACTATATGCCCTAAAAGTTTACCCTCAAGTACTGCAAAGATACATTTCTTGGGAATCAGAGATATTCTAAACTCTTGACATTTCTTAAAAATAGCCTCCAAATGGTCAAAAAGATCTATAGCATTCTTAGAAAAAATAGTGAGATCATCTAAATAGATCAGAATAATTTTATTTATAAGTACCCCAAATGCTATATCTAATGCACGCTGAAAAGTAGCTCCACCTTTTGAAAGGCCAAAAGGCATTTTAGCATATGCAAATGTTCCCCACTTTGTAGTCAATGCAGTCTTATGTTGGTCTTGGTCTTCTTCAAATAACCAAATCTAATTATATCCTGAGAAACCATCTAGCAATGAGAACCTTTCTAACCCAGACACAGTCTTTAAAATCTATTCCATAGAAGGTAGGGGATAATGATCTTTCAAAGATGCTCTATTTAGATCCCTAAAATCTACACAAAGTCTTATGTCACAATTCTTCTTTCTTACAGGCACTAGGTTTGAAACCTAGGTTGAATGCTTAATTGGAAAAATAATCTTTGATTCCAGGAGCTTTTGCAGCTCATCCACCATTAAAGGTTCAATTATAGGATTCACTGGCCTTTGCTTCTGTCAGACTGGTTTAGACCCTTTAGTAAGCTCTATGGTGTGTTGGATGATATCTCTATTATAGCCATGGAGGTCGTCATAGGTCCAAGCAATCACCCTATCATATTTATCACATAAAGTAATCAACCTTTCCTTTTCCTCTTGGGTTGTAGAATTACCAATTTTCAACTTTCTTCCTTGACTAACTTGAATCTTAGAATAATGTTCCTTATTTGCCTGAAACCTCCTCTTCTCTAGGCTTACATCTTCTGGGTCAAACAAGTTTTCTAAAGTAATCAGCCCTTTAGGAAGTTGATTTGATTTTACCTGGACAATTTGATCACCATATGCTTCATCAATTTTGGGATGTAATTGATCAGGAAATTCACCTGATTGTTGTAAGAATGCAAGTACTTGATGGTCATTGTCAAAAACCTACCAATTTTTGTCATTGTCTGGAATTGTTGGTCTTACTATAACCTTGACTGACTCATTGTTAACTAATAGATCACTTGCTGGGTCAAACTGTGAACCAATCTATGCCATTCTATCTGCCTCAGAATTTTGGGCTCTGTGAACTACCTCAATATTAAAAGCCTCAAACCATCTATTAGGTCCCAAATTTTGTGCCTATAGGATTTCATTCTTACATTTTTGGCTATTGCTTTTTCTTTGATTTGTTTTACCACCAGTTCTGAATCTCCTCTTACTATTAGATTCTTTATTTCCTTTTTCTTGGCCAACATGAGTCCATGCACCAAAGATTCATATTCAGCATCATTATTGGTACATGCAAACTGAAAGCGAATGGCTCTTAGAATTTTCTCACCATTTGGGGCAGTAAGGCAAATTCCTGTTCCAACACCATTTTTACTCCTTGCCCCATCAAAATTGAGGGTCTAGATTTATGAGTTTCTTTCAGATTCTTGACTCTGTGATGCTTCTTCCCTTAAAACATTAGGGATCTCTTGGTCTTCTTCAAATATGACATAAGTGCCTAGACCTGTAGAGTCATAATTTCCATAGGGATCACTCTGCATCATAGTCAATAACTAATTATTTTCTTCTTCCTGTTGGTCATGTTCAGTCTAGTAACCCAACTCTTCAACAAAGATTCTCTCCTCTTTATTCAGCATGGCATAGGATGCTTCTAATTTTGGGGTTGGTTCATTTGTGATATGGTCTTTGGATAATGGCTTAGACAATATTTTTATCTTTGTCCCATATTTGGTTCTCAGGATGAGGTGTGACCAATCTAGTGACATGTAACCTCCTATCTTGGTTGTGAAATCTCTAGATAAGTCTGAACCAAATACAAGGGGGAATATCTATGACTACCACATTCTGATTGACAATTATATTGGGGCAAGTAAATAGTAGTAATGGAAGTTGTTTGATTTTTCCTATTGTTTGAACAAATTTCCCATCCAACTGCATCACCCCTCTTGTAAGTGGTTCATATTTTATCTTTAACGCATCTGCTATCTGCTTTGGCATTACTGTAGTACTGGCCTCAGAATCTATCATTGCATTATGCAGTAGTTTTTTTCCAACTATTAGAGTCAAATAAAAGCGATCTAGTTTAGATTTAGCTACCTCAAGTGTATTGTTCAATAGAGCTGTTGTCTATAGAGGTATAATATCTTTCAGCTGAAGTTTCCCTTTATCAGTAGGTCCTCCTTTAGCATCAGTGTGTTTAGGGACTTCTTGACCTTGCAGAGCTTCCTGTAACAGTGTCTTCTACTTAGGAATGGCTAACATATCCTAGATTGATACATGTGCTGGAGTTCTTTTCAGCTGATCCACTACATTTACAGGTCCTAATGCTTGGGTCTTTGAATAATAAGGGTACCTTGTCTTTTCTATAACCTACCCCAAGGCTGCTTGATTCTGCACAGGCTATAGTATGTCATGCCTCAAGACTGTGTTGTGATGATTTTGAAATGGAGGAGTTCCCATTTTATTATTAATGACTTCAGGCTACTCCATCATCCTCCTTTTTGATCTGGTATAATAGTCTGACTGCACCAATGGTTTCTTTGAAGTAGATGCCTCATTCAAGAACACTGAATCTTCCTCTTCAATCCATGAAAATAAAGCATGTTCAGGGGCTATTTCCTCTTCTTGTTGTATGGACATCCCTTGGATTTGGGACACCATTACTACATTTTGAACACCAGGGAACTAATATGGTGGAGTGTTAGAAGTTGAAAATTGTCTTTCTAACCCTCTCTGTTCTGCTATCTTTTGCTACAAATTACCTTTGGGACAGTCTCTAGGCATATGGGCATTGTTACAGGGAAAGCACCAAGCATTTGTGTCCTCTGCTAAGTTATTTTGCCCTGGAACTATTTCCCTATTGGGATTATGAGGAACGGTTTGTAGAGGTGTAGGGACTGACACTAACTGGTTTGAAGGCTGAGGATTAGTTTGCCTTTGAGGGCCTTGATATTGATTTGGTTGAAAGGGAGATCTATTTCCTTGGTAATCTTGATAAGGGGGCTTTGGATAGGGATTCTATTGTCTCTTTAGATTAATTATCTCATTTGAGAAGGTTCTTAGAATGTTTTTGACATTATCCATTTCAGATGGTTGAGCAGAGGTGGTTGCCTTAACAGGTTGTTGAGGCACTAGAAATTAATACATGGACACAAGTGGGGCTGTAAGATTAGGAGCTTCTTGTGGCAAAGGTAGAGTAATTTCTAGGAACATGGGCATAGGAGGCCTTGGGGGCAATTTTTTAGCATCTATCAAATTATTTTCAGCCTTGACTGCCAACTCATATGCTTCTGGTAGTGTCTAGCCTCTAAGAGACTGAATCATTACTGATATATTAGAGTTTAGGGCTTTGAGGTAAAACAGAATAGCCATACCTAATAATGGTCTTGCTATAGTAGGAGTTATGTCCCAGGTCCTTTGAAATCTTGAGTTGAAATCTGTCATGGCTTCTTGTGGTGCCCTTTTGATAGTGATCAATTGTTGCAGCAAGGATGATTTATCACCTTTCTCTTTAAATCTTGCAAAGAAAGCATCACCAAGTTGATCCCATGTAGATATTGTGTTTGGAGTGAGAGATCTATACGATTCTAGAGCCTTCCCTTTAAAAGAAGCTAGTAGCAGTCTTATGGCCACATTCTATTGAGTAATAACATGTACTACACAGACATCAGATACATCTTGCAGATGCTCCCCAGGTGTCTTGAAATCTTCTCCACTGAACTTAGGTAGAGCCTTTAGAGCATTGGTTGGAATAGAATCCCAAGTTGCTGGTGGAACTAGGAGGATGAGAGGGCTACCAGTATTCCAAATTGCATAGTTCCTTAGAGGTATAGGCGCTCCCATATTTATTCTTTGTGGAACTGCAACTTGCTTCACTCTTTTTCTTGGAGTAGCCACTAATGGTGGTAAAAGAATGTCTGGATTAGCAGCAGATTGAGCTCTTGTTGTAGGTCCACAGCTCTAGCTCCTTGTTACTCTTTGGTTCATACGATCTTGACAGAAACTTCAAGAAAAGTCCCACTGGGTGTGCCAAAAACTGTTAATGTATAAAATTGTGCAGGTTCTAACACCAACATGGGAAGTTTCATGAATGTGGAACTTGCTACTTGAAACAACCTCTAGATTTTAAAGAATCTAGCTCTTCTCTATTTTAAATAGGTTTTGAGCAAAGGGTAAGAAATTAACAGGATTACAGATACAATTAACCAAATCTAACTATGGCGATGTGCCTGAAGTAAAAGTATCCTCTTCAATTTAAGTATAGTGAAACTATTCTCAAGATATAGTTACATTAAAGAGCAAATAATGTATGATTAACATCAATAGATAAAATGAATATAATCAAAGGCTCAGAACCAGACACTTTACAATGACACAGATAATATCAATCAAGGCACAGTAAAATATTCTTCTCATTAAATCTTCTAGAAACATAAAAGGCACAGATACATTAACTTTCATATCAAGCACAACAAAATAAAGGCAAAATGACATCAACTAGTCACAGTAAAGTCACCAAATTCTCTTTTTGATTCTGACTACAAACTTAAAAAGTATTTTTCTATCTCTGTCTGTCTCAATCTATTACAAATACTGCATATTTATAACCATAGATCTGACTCTAGATTGACCATAACAACCAAATCCCCAATGGCCCAATAGAACTGAAGATAACTGGAAGTTCCTAATGGTTGCAATCCTCCAAATCTGCAACGGCCATCCCCTTCTATAAGCTCATTGGTTAGGGCAAAATATATGTGGCACAACTCCTATCGCTGAGATATAGACACATGGTGAGACCCGCGCACTTGAAACTTGAAACATTACATGACAGATGGCAACTCCCATATCAAAACGAGAAACTCCTTTGTCTTTTAGAAATAATAGGAAAATGACACTTGTCACGTTCCGTAGCCTTCAAAACCTGATACGTGTCCTCTTCTACAAAGCTCTTAAAACTGTGTCTTTATGCTTAGGTGACCTCTTCTAATGACATTTGTTGCAAGCCACTTTATTAATAATATGAGAAACATTAATGACGGGACCCACAACCTTAGTGCTCACTACCTTCAAAGGCAGAAGACTGGACATATGGCAGCTTCTGCATGCATGCTAACTAACATGTGGCGGCACCCGCAACATTGCTAAAACAAAAGAAACTTTAAAACATCCCCATGGAAGCTGACACTTGTCGAAACCTATACAAAACATAAAAACTTTAAGTTTCTTGCTAAAAGGGTCATAAACAAAGCAACTCCTTCCACCACCACCACATGGCATCCTCAGCACTCTTGAAACTGAAACATACTGTGGCCCACCATCTTCTTTACTAGCATCAATATGATATGGAAAGAAACACGCGGCATCATCCGCAAAAAAAAATAAAAAGACACACAGTGCCCTCCACACAAAACATAGAAACTTTAGGGACTGCCTCCGTAAGTTACATGTTGCGACACCCGCAGCACTGCTGAAACTTGAAACATTGAAACTAACTGCTACGTGGCATGCTCCACACAAAAATTAATATTTAGAAACAATACCGTAGCTTTAACTGTGGCTTGACACTTGGCAGATTCTATACAAAGCAAAAAGAGACCCACACAACAAGATTTGAAACTCGCACAGAAACAAAAATAAACCCATGGACTAAGCTGCGACTGATACAAAATGTAGAGTATTTGACACTCTACAATTGTGTATGAGCTTAAATGCTTATGATTTTGAAATGCAAAGAGTAGAAGGTGTCTACATTTCACTGTGCTTGAAGTTGTTGGAGGCAGAGAGCCAAAGGTTGTGGATAGCAAGAAGTTATAGTGGTGGATCTCTCCTATTGCTTTGAGATAGTGAATCTCTTTGTAATAGTTTTCATTTATTCTTCTCTCTTCTGGATAGTGAGTCCTTCTAGGTAGTGAGCCCTTGGTAGTGAGCCTTTCATTTGGGCAGTGAGCCTATTTGTATTTAATGTTGCTATTCATATATATGTGAGTTAATCCTCACTATGGTTTTTCCCTTCTTGGGTTTTCCATGTAAATCTAGTGTTCTTATGTGTTTGGATGTGTTTGCATTAATTCTTCATATGTTTACATTTTGTAAATGCATGATAAGAGGTTGATGTTTGGAATTACTTTAAGGGTTTAAAGTTTTAATGCATAACTGATTCACCCCCCATCAATTGTCCTATGCATACTAATAGTTGGTATCAGAGCCAGTTTCCTTGAAGAAGCTTAACCTCTTGGGGTAGATCCGGATGGTGCACAGGAAAGGTATTGAGCTTCCAGTATTTGATGGAACAAAATATGTTTTTTGGAAGACTAGGATGGAAAGCTTTCTTATCTCATTAGGATGTGGCATATTGAAGTCAATTTAGAAAGAATATACTATACCTACAAATGGTCTAAATGATGAAGATGAGATTAAAGACTATGAGAACAATGGCAAGGCAAGGAGTGCTCATCTAAACAGTCTTTTTGATTCAGAACTAATGAATTTAATGAACTGTAAAACTACTCATGAGATTTGGAAGAAGCTGGAACATACCTATGAAGGATGTGACAAGGTCAAGCAAGCAAAGATGTATATTTTGAAGGCCAAGTTTGAAACCCTAAGGATGTCAGAGGATGAAAATATTGCAAGCTACATACAGAGAGTGGATGAGGTTGTCAATTCCATCAATGGTCTTGGTGGAAAGTTGGAGGAAAGTGAAGTGGTAAAGAAGGTACCGAGAACTCTTCCAAAATCTTATAGTGCTAAAGTTTCTGCTATTGAAGGAACTCAAAGATTTGGATCAATATTCTAAGGATCAAATTTTTGGCACTCTAACTACTTTTGAGGTAAGAGAATTTGGTCAAGATGATTCAAGAAGAGAAACTGCTTGTAAGTCTAGCAAGACAGAAAAGAATGACAAGTCAGATCTAGACGATTTTGATGAAGTAGAAGCAAATTTTGTGAGTAGATTGAAAAAGGGCTTTGGAAAATATAGAGGTAAGTTACCCTTCAAATACTTTAACTATGGAAAGATAGGTCATGCTTCAAAATGTCCAATCAAGATTTCAAATGACAAATACAAGGATAACAAAGGAAAATCATTCAAGAAAAGTTATTATGTTAAATAAAATGACATCATATTTGATGATGAGTCTGACTATCTATATAATGAAAGTGATGAATGCTTGTTCATGGCATTGAATGTTGGAACTAATTCTACTAACTCTAAAAGATGCATAAAGGTAACTACTCCAGAAACAAAGCACAATATCAAAGGAGCTTTGGTAATTGCTTTTCATGTAAGAGAAGAGGAAAGTGACTGGTTAATTGAAAGTGGGTGTTCAATTCATATGACAGGTGATAAGAATAAGTTTGTTAACCTTGAGATGTTTGATTCCAAAGGTTTTGTTGAATTTAGAGATGATGCATCTACTAAGATCTATGGAAAAGGTTCAAATAGTTTTGATGGTAAGCACAATACTGATGATGTTCTTTATGTCAAGGGTCTTCAGTATAATCTTCTAAGTGTAGGATAAATATGTAGCAGAGGATATAACCTTGTGTTTTAGGATGGTGGTTGTGAAATTAGATAAGAAAGCTCTAGAAATCTGGTTGGTATAGGAACAAGGACAAAAGGAAATATATATTAGCTCAAAGGTGCTAATGGTATGTGTTTCATGACTCAAGTTAATGAAAGTTGGCTATGGCATAGAAGAATGTGTCACATCAATTTTGATAGCCTAGTAAGGATCAGCTCTACCCAAGCTATAAGGGATCTTCCATGAATTACAAAGCGTATCAATGCAACCTACAAGGAATGTTAGATTGGGAAGAAAACAAAGAAAAATTTTAAGATCAAAGAGTATTCTACCACCAAACCTTTGAATTTGGTGCATACAGACCTATGTGGACCTACAAGAGTAGGAATCTTTCAAGGTGATAGGTATTTCATGTTGTTGATTGATGACTACTCTAGAATGACTTGGGTAACTTTTCTCAAAGAAAAATTAGAAGCTCTAGATAAGTTTAAAGCATTCAAGGTTATGGTTGAAAATGAAATTGATCTAAAATTAAGTGTTTGAGGTCTGACGGAGGTGGTGAGTTCACCTCTAATGAGTTTAATTTCTTTTATGAAGATCATCCAAAGAGGCGTTTATCAGCCCCTAGGACTCCTCAGTAGAATGGAGTGGTGGAAAGAAAGAATAGGATAGTTCAAGAAGCACCAAGGACAGTGTTGAAAAAACCAAATCTATTGGATATCTATTGGAGAGAAGCTATTCACACTGCATTCTACATACAAAACAAAGTGCAAGCAAGGGTCAATAGTTCAAAGACTCCATGTGAACTGTGGTATGGAAGAACTACTGTCAAAGATTTTAGAGTGTTTGGAAGCAAGTGCTACATTAGGAGAGATGAAGAAAACTTGGTAGAGTTTGATACAAGATCAGATGAATGAATCTTCTTTGGATATTCCACAAAGAGAAAGACTTATAGGTGTTACAACAAGAGGCTAAAGAAGCTGGTTGAAAGTACAAATGTCAAAGTGGATGAGGAACCACATCAAAGCTCAGTACTGATAGAAGAATATGAATCCAATGAGCCCCATTGTAGAGAAGAAGAAAGTGAAGAAGAAAAGGAAAAGGAGATGCAAGTTAATGAAGAAGATGCTCCAGAAAGGGTTCCTAAAACTCCCAAGTATGTGCAGAAGATTGATTCTAAAGATCAAATCATTGGAGATAAGAACAAAGGTCTTTTAACAAGAAGGAAAATTGCTATGGTAGATGGATAGGTAAATTTGTGTCTATTGTCTAAAATAGAACCCAAAATAGTGAGTAAAGAATGCAAAGATGAGTAGTGGATCAAAGCTATGGAAGAATAATGTTAGGATTAAAGTGCCATCAACCTTGTAAATCGTATGTAATTAATTACTCCTAATATTTTTTGTAAATCACCCGTAAGGGATGAAAGGTTTCACATGCAGCGGTTTGGTTTTAGCTATATGTTTATATCCGGTCCTCGATGTTTATTTGTCCATGATGGGGGGTCGTAGGGGGTTTTCCCTCCTACGAGGGGTCCAGGGGGATCATCCCCCAGTAGGAGGTCCAGGCGCTGCACGCCCCGACAAGGGTTCAGGGGCAATGTCCCTAAAACCACATTTTAAATTTATATTTTATTATGGTGAATCTAGACCATTCATTATTAGGTCATAGATCTGACGATTGATATTTTGTTGGTTATCTTGCCCTAGAAGGAAACCCCCTTTTATAAGGATATCTGTATGACGTTTTTATCAGATTGGAGAGTAAGAGGTGCCGCTAGATTAAAGACTGAAGAAATAGAGGAAGTGTATGTATTATAATCTCATATTTGAAGATAATACAACTTGGAGCCTCTTTTCTTGGTGGAGTTTTTTATCTGAAAGGGTTTTCTCCACATTACATATTGTGTTATGTGTTCAGTTCTTAGTGCATGTTATTTCTATGTAATGGGTTTTAATTTCTGTTGCAATCTCTATTGATTCTACATTGTTTAGAGGATAATAAGGTTTGAATCAGATTTTCATTGTGTGATTTGCACCTTCATTTCTAACATTTGGTATCAGTGCTTGGCCAATTTTGATTCTTGGGTGGTAGTGTGAAGGTTTTCTAGCTATAGTGGGAGATTTGGTTGTTATTTGTTTACAGATCTTGTGCAGATATCATGACTTCATTCACTATTGCATCTACCTCTTGATTAGACATCAAAAAGTTCAATGGCATAAGGTATGAATTGTGGAAGCTGAAAATGGAGGATTTGCTAGAAGAAAGAAACATGTGGCTGGCTATTACATAAGAGAAGAAATTTGATGATGTTGCTCCAAATGAATGAGAAATACTGGATAAAAAGGCATGAGGTACAATTCGGTTGTGTCTTACAAATTCTATTCTACTGAATGTTGAGAGTGAGAAGTCCACACATAGCTTGCGGAAGCATCTGGGTGAGATCTACCAAGCCAAGAGTAAGGTAAATAAACTTTATTTAAAGCATAAGTTATTTTCCATGAAAATGAAAGAGAGTGAATTAGTTGCAGAGCATTTGAATTCATTTAATTTGTTATTGAGACAACTAGCATCTGTAGATGTGGAGGTGAATGAGGAAGATAAATGTATATTGCTTCTATGTTCTTTGCCTGAGTCATGGGAGAATGTTATTTTGTCTATCACTACTAACCTCATAGATTCAAAGTTGGATGCTCTTGTTTCAGTTCTACTGTCACATGAATTGAGGAAGAAAAGTTCAAATAGTTTAGGGGACACTCTCAGTGTCAGGGGAAGGTCTATGGAAAGAGGATCAAAAGGATATTAGGAAGGGGCTAAGGACAAGTCCAAGGGCCAATCTAAGACTCTTTGATGCAGAGCATGTAGCAGGGTGGTGGAAAATAGATTAAAACTATGAGACTATTTTTGCTGTGGTTGAACCTTAGAACCACTTGAACTAAATGCACTTG
This sequence comes from Cunninghamia lanceolata, assembly GCA_027924645.1. Taxonomy (NCBI): domain Eukaryota; kingdom Viridiplantae; phylum Streptophyta; class Pinopsida; order Cupressales; family Cupressaceae; genus Cunninghamia; species Cunninghamia lanceolata. Next base: position 4,275,547 of record BSBN01000465.1, read on the forward strand.
TTGAACCTGTAGTTATTGAACCGTTGAACCGCCTGAACCATTGAACCTTCACTATCGGCTCCACATACTTCCGTCGCCAAGCTTAACGCTATTGGCAGCTATCGGTTGAACTGTTTGTATTTTGCTGAACTGGCTAAACTCATGAACCATTGAACCATTGAACTAGTTCAAGCATTGGTTCAACTATCAGCAACACTTAACACTATCTCCATCGAACCAGCATGACCCTTGAACCTTTGAAATTGGTTCAACCACTGGGGAACTTAAACTATCAACAACACTTCAATTTTGAATGAGCATTACTTAACCTTCCATTGCCGGTTCCTCTACCGATCATACCAGTCGCCTAATGTAGATTAACAATTGTACATTCAGAACATGCATTCAAGGAAAGTTGACCGCTAACTTCTTTGTATGCCGAAGGACTTGTACATTTACAATGTACATTTGATGCATACAACAAACATCTACGAGATATTCACCACCTTCAACCATGACCTACAAATGTGATATACACACAGAATGTATATCCAACATGCAAATGTGATATACACACAAATTGTATATCTGATGGAACAATGTGGAATTTTGCCGATCTGTCTTACTAAAACCCTTACGATTTCACAGGACTATTCCTCCTGCAAACATACAGACTTTTGCACTTTGCCAACCTAGCACATGAGGATACTAGGGTTTATCGAAGCATGCTATGAACGATCCTGCAACCATGGAATGAACAAACAGAAAATACAAAACAAGAACACAAACTAATATATACAACCATTCCACCGATTACGAAGTAATCCAACTGGTGGAATGGGCTAAGAACCCATTTCAATTCCAAAATAGAAAATTGATTACACAGTGAATTCAAAAACTAGAAAGATAACACAAAACAAGATCTTCTTATTGCTTTCAGAAATGTATATAGATATCCGATTTCACAGTTGCACAACTCAATCTCACAACTATAGCTCTATCTTTCATATGATCTCCCCCTTATCTTCTCTATCTGAAATCGATCTGATCTAGGCTATTTATCTACTCACTATGAGTAGTACTAACTTGGTTCCCAGCGGATGGGAGACAATTCCAAGTGGTTGGGAGATAACAACCAACTAACAAACTCTAAAAAACTAACAACCTTGTCATTACAGATTGACAAGTGTCCTAGGGACTTGCACATAAACCTAGATGCAAACTACATTAACATGTACTGGTCAAATAGACCTTAATACAATAAATATAGAAATGCATAAGACATAATATATTAAGACCTTAGTCTTCTCTCTCAGATGTATAATTGACTTGTTGAAAGGGTGCATAATTGACTTGTTGAAGGGGTGCTCCTACACCATACTCCCTGAGAGAAGAAATCTCAAGTCGACTTGAGATGAGAGTTTGAAGGTCTGCACCATATTTTTTGATCTACTCTTTAGTCATCCAAACTACCTCTGAATCAGGTTTCCCTTGCCAAGCCACCAAGTATTCCATATACTCTCTGTTGTTTGTCTTCTTTGCCACTCTTGAGTCTAAAATCTTCTATAATTGTGGTGGATCATGCTTAGGATTATCATCAGCTGATGTACCCTACAATGGTTCTTGTTCTACATCTGCATTATGCTTGTATGGAGTTAAATCACATACATTGAAAATAGGTGACAATCCAAGATCAGAAGGAAGTTGGATCTCATAAGCATTCTGTCCAAATTTCTTCAAAATCTAACATGGTCCAATCTTCCTCTACATGAGTTTGGTATATTTACCTTTTGGGAGCCTCTCCTTCTTCAAATGAACCCACACCAAATCTCCAACATCAAATTATACATCTCTCTTCTTCTTATCAACATAGGTTTTATACTTCAATGTGGTTTGTTGGAGTTGGGTCTTGACTTGATCATGCACCTCTTTGATGGCTGATGCAAACATTTCTCCATCTGCACTAATAGATTCTCCTATAGGTAGATCTCTTAACTCCAAAATACCTCTTGGATGAATACCATATACCACCTAGAAAGGTGATTTCCCTGTACTCCTATTTATGGTGTCATTATAGGAAAATTTTGCATGTGGTAGGATGTTATCCCACTTCTCTCCATGCTGCCTTGTCAAACACCTAAGTAGATTTCCCAATGAACAGTTAACCACTTCAATCTATCCATCTGTTTGAGGATGATAAGCTGATGAGAAGGATAAATTGGTACCAAGCTTCTTCCAAAGAGTCCTCAAAAAATGGCCAATAAATTTCATATCTCTATCTGACACTATGTCAATGGCAATCCATGTATCCTTACTATTTCCTTGAAAAATAGGTCTACAACATATGAAGCATCACAAGTAGTTTTGCATGGCAAGAAATGTGCTATTTTACTGAATCTGTCTACTACAACAAAAACACTATCATATCCCTTCCTTGTTCTAGGTAAAACCAACACAAAATCCATGCTTATGCGCTCCCATGGCCTAGAAGGAATGGGCAATGGCTGATATAAACCTGCATTAGTGGATCTCCCTTTTGTTTTTTGACATATCACACATGCCTTCACAAATCTCCTCACATTTGACTACAACTTAGGCCAATAGTAATGTCTCTTTACTAGATCAAGAGTCTTATCCAGACCAAAATGTCCTGCCATGGCCCCACAATGCTTCTCCCTAATGATATTTAGCCTCATAGAACATGGCGGAATACACAACTATCCACCTTTGAAAAGTAATCCATCTTGTATCAGAAATTTAGAGTACTCAACATGATATTTGTCTCCAAAGGAAGTACATACTTTGTAGATCTCTCCAAAGTCTTCATTAGCATCATACATAGTCTTTAAAGAATCAATGCCAACACTTTCCAATTGAATCTAATTTATGGTTAGAGCCCTCTGGCTCAAAGTATCTGCTACCTTGTTCTAGACCCCTTTCTTGTGCTTGAGTGTGAAGGTGAAATCTTGTAAAGTCTCCATCCACTTCATGTGCCTATGGTTCAGCTTCTCTTAACTATTTATGAAAATAAGGGCCTGATTATCTATAAACACAATGAATTCTTTTGGCATCAAGTAATTCCTCCACTTTTTGAGTGACTGGACTAGAGCATACATCTCCAAATCATAGGATGAGTATCTCTTCTTAGCATCATTTAGTTTCTCACTGAAAAATGCAATAGGCCTACCTTCTTGACTAAGTACTGCTCCAATTGACATGTGACTTGCATCATAGTCTACTTGAAAAATCTTGTTGAAATCTGGAAGTGCAAGGACTAGCTGTTGTGCCACCTTCTTCTTCAATATTTCAAATGAATCATCTGCTTCCTTTGTCCAAGTGAATTTGCACTTTTGTCCTCCTTTTATGGTGTCAAGTATGGGTGCACAAACATGACTAAACCCTTTTATAAACTTCCTATAGAAGGTTGCTAACCCATGGAAACTTTTGACATCATTCACGGTTCTAGGAGTTGGCCAAGACAATATGGCACTTACCTTCTCTTGGTCCATTTTCAGTTTTCCATGTAAGATGACAAAACCCAAATAGATGATCTCCTCCTGCATGAACAAACACTTCTCCAAGTTGATCATTAGCTGCTCTTCATGTAACCTTTTGAGAACTAGGTCTATATGTTTGAGGTGTTCTCCCCTTGTATTAATAAAAATTAGAATATCATCTAGATATACTATGACAAATTTGCCTATAAATTCTCTCAAGACCTCATTCATCAGCCTCATAAAGGTACTAGGGGTGTTGGACAAACCAAAAGGCATGACCTTCCACTCATATAACCCCTCATTGGTTTTAAATGCAGTCTTCCATTCATCTCCTGGCCTAATCTTGATCTGATGATAGCCACTTTTTAAATCTATTTTTGTGAAATATTTGGCACCTCCCAAACAATCAAGCAAATCTTCTATCCTTGGGATTGGGAACCTATACCTGATTGTTATCTTGTTAATAGCCCTAGAATCAGTACAAAGTCTCCAAGTGCCTTCCTTCTTTGGTGCTAGTATAGCTGGTACTGCACATGGGCTTAAACTTTTGCCAATTAGGCCTTTCTCCAATAATTCCTCAATCTACCTGGCTACCTCTGCATTCTACTCTAGTGTAAGCTTGTATGCTGCCTTGTTTGGAAGTGTAGATCCTGGAATCAGATCTATGCAATGGTTGATGTCCCTCATAGGTGGTAGGGAACTTGGCATTCCATCAGAGATGATGCCTTTGTACTTGTCCAATAGCTCTTGGACAGCAGGATCTATGAACCTTTGCCTCTTCTTTCCTTGGACTTCTTGTTGTTGCTCCTTGTTCCCCTTCAGAGATGGAATTAGGGCATATGCAACTGCACCTTCATCTACTATCTCTTTCATGAATTGTTTGCCTTCTACCATCATTACCTTGACTTCTTTTCCTTTTGAGTCTACCTCATTCTCAATCAATGGTAGTAACTCTATCACCTTACCATCCTTGGTGATTGAATATGTGTTTCTAACTCCATCATGTTGTGCTCTCAAGTCATATTGCAATGGTCTTCCAAATAGGAGATAGCAAGCATCCATCTGAGCTATGTCAAACAATAATCTGTCCTTGTATGGTCCAATTTGAAACTCCACCCAAGCCTGTTCTTCCACAACTGTTTGCTGACCTTAAGTGAGCCATGAAATTTTGTATGGGCAAGGATGTGGCAGTCTTCTAAGCTTAAACTTTTCTACCATTTCAACAGACACAAAATTTTTAGTAGATCCAAAGTCAATCAGAACTTTACATACCTTTCCTCCTACTTTGTAAGTAGTTTTGAAAAGAGACTTTCTTTGTAGGGGTTCTCTATTAGGCACCTTCATGGTGGTCATTGCTCTCGTAATCATCAAAGATTCTCCCTTCTCAAGATACCCATAACCGTCATGAGCATTCACACTTTGGTAAGTGTTTGAGCTTGTCACGCTTTGACAGTCAGATTCTTGGATCAGATTTGTCCTTCTTTCTCCCATTGAACTTGTTTCTTTTTCTAGACATCTACTAGCTATATGGCCTTCTTGATTGCAATTGTAACATCTGAGAGGTCCTCTGCCCTAAGATCTCCCTCTAAATGGTGGTCTTCTGCCCCTAAAGTTTCCTTTTTGATTGTAACTTCCCCCTTGAGCTTGACTGTTGTCTCCTTTGTTGTTCTCTTGATTGGATTCACCTTGGTGTCCAAATCCATTGCCTCTACCTCTGAAAGGACTTCTTCCCCCTCTTTGTTGTCTTCCTCTTCCTCTACTGTTCTTCTCTTGTCTTCTCTTTAATTTCTCTTCCACTTTGAGTACCAATTGATAGCACTTTTGGACTGTATCTAGGTTATGCAAATTTAAATCTTCTTGGATGGCAAACCTCACTCGTCCTCATTCTCCTTCACTTTTGTCTTGACACATAGTTTCATGAACTCTTCAATGTATGAACTGACATCTAACTCCTTCTGCTTCAAATTTTGTCTCCTCTTATGTAGTTGGATGTTGTAATCCAATGGAACATAGGCTTCCTTCACTAAAGCCATCATCTTCTTCCAAGTAGCAACTCTACTCTTTCCCTCTTTCACTCTATCATCTTGGATGAAATTCCACCAAGTAGTGCAACCCCTTTCATTTTGGATTGGGCCATCTTCGCCCTTTGATGGTCTGGTATTTCCTTTGTTTTAAAGAAATTATTCAAGGAGTCTATCCACTCTATCACTGAATCAGGATCCATTTTTCCTACAAACACTAGCAAATCTATTTTCATATCCATGGTCCTTTGCTCCATGGATTTGAGGGCATTAAGTAAAGGTCTCTGGTCTGCAGGAACCTCTATCTCTTCCTACCTAGGGATATCCTTATCATCCTTGTCTTCTTCCTTACCAGAACCTACATTGTCCCTCAATTTCTCTAACTCATCTTTCAAGGCTTGACTCTGAGCTTTAACTACTTTGCTCTCTACAATTTGTTTCTTTACTAGAACAGCCAACTCAACATTGGTCATCTTCGCTGGGTACTCTTGTGACCCCTCTTCGTCTGACATCTTATCTTCTTCTTCCCAAAAGAATACTCCTTCACTCTAATACCACTATGATGCAGAGTGCGCAACAGGGTGGTGGAAAACAAATTAAAACTGCGGGACTATTTCTGTTGTGGTTGAACCTTAGAACCACTTGAACTAAATGCACTTGTTGAACCTGCGGTTATTGAACCGTTGAACCGCCTGAACCATTGAACCTTCACTATCGGCTCCACATACTTCCGTCGCTAGGCTTAACATTGTCGACAGCTATCGGTTGAACTATTTGTATTTCGCTAAACTCGCTGAACTCATGAACCATTGAACTGTTGAACCATTGAACCGATTCAACCATTGCTTCAACTATCAGCAACACTTAACACTATCTCCATTGAACTGGCAGGAACCCTTGAACCTTTGAAATTGGTTCAACCACTGGGGAACTTAAACTATCAAAAACACTTCAATTTTGAATGAGCATTACTTAACCTTCCATTGCCGGTTCCTCTACTGATCATACCGGTCACCTAATGTGCATTAACAATTGTACATTCAAAACATGCATTCAAGGAAAGCTGACCACTAACTTTTTTGTATGCCGAAGGACTTCTACATTTACAATGTACATTTGGTGCATACAACAAACATTTGTGAGATATTCACCACCTTCAACCATGACCTGCAAATGCGATATACACACAGAATGTATATCCGACATGCAAATGCGATGTACACACAAATTGTATATCCGATGGAACAATGTGGAATTTCACTGATCTACCTTCGTAAAACCCTTACGATTTCACAGGACTATTCCTCGTACAAACATACAGACTTTTGCACTTTGCCAACCTAGCACATGAGGATGCTAGGGTTCATTGAAGCGTGCTACGAATGATCCTGCAACCATGGAATGAACAAACCAAAAATACAAAACAAGAACACAAACTAATATATATAACCATTCCATCGATTACGAAGTAATCCAACCAGTGGAATGGGTTAAGAACCCATTTCGATTCCAAAACAGAAAATTGATTACACAGTGAATTCAAAAACCAAAAAGATAACACAAAACATGATCTTCTTATTGCTTTCAGAAATGTATACAAATATCTGATTTCACAGTTGCACAAATTAATCTCACAACTATAGCTCTGTCTTTCATATGATCTCCCCCTTATTTTCTCTATCTAAAATTGATCTGATCTAGGCTATTTATCTACTCACTATGCGTAGTACTGACTTGGTTCCCAGTGGCTGGGAGACAATTCCAAGTGGATGGGAGATAACAACCAACTAACAAACTCTAACAAACTATCAACCTTGTTATTACAGACCGACAAGTGTCCTAGGGACTTGCACATAAACCTAGATGCAAACTAAAATAACATGTACTGGTCAAATAGACCTTAATACACTAAATATAGAAATGCATAAGACATAATATATTAAGACCTTAGTCTTCTCTCTCAGATGTATAATTGACTTGTTGAAGGGGTGCTCCTGCACCACTCCTGGGAAGAACAATAGAGTTAAGTGTTGGAACTATGGTAGAAGGGGACATGTGAAGAAGGAGTGTAGAAACCCAAAGAAATAGTGGGAGAGTGCTTCAGATAAGTCCTCAAATGCAGGTAAAGATGTTTTACTTTTTGCATGTAATGTTGTTTCTAATGATCACTGGTTGGTTGACTCAAGATGCACATTTCATGACCCTGCATAAGGAATGGTTTTCCACATATGAAGAGTATGATGAAGGTGATATATGCCTTGGGGACAACTCTACATATCTAATAGTTGGGAAAGGTAAGGTATTGGTGTGTTCTAGTGATGGGAGGATTAAAACCCTCCCTGGTGTTTTGCATGTCCCTTGATTAACTAGAAATATGATTTTAGTTTCGAAGTTGAATGATTTGGGAATGCATGTAACATTTGACAAGCATGGCTACAGATTAGTGAGAGGGAACTTGGTAGTAGTGTTCAAGGGAAGAGATTGGGAAACTTGTTTAATCTTGAAGCCGCTACAGTTTGTAATGTCTCTTATGTATATGAGGCTAGTACTAAAAATACATGTATGTTGTGGCACTATAGACTGGGCCACACTAGTAATAATGTTTTGAAAACTATCAAGAATAAAAATTTGTTTGATGGTTTCTCCTCTTCTAATGACCACTTTGATTTCTATGAGCATTGTGTGTTTGGTAAACAAAATAGATAATAATTTCCTTTAGGAAGCAATAGAGCAAAAGAGAAGTTAGAAATTATTCATACAAATGTATTTGGACATGTGGATAATGATTCTATCAGAAAATCTTGTTATTTTGTCACCTTCATTGATGATGTATCCATATTTACATGGATTTATTTTATGAAACACAAATCTGAAGTTTTCACTAAGTTTAAGGATTTTAAAGTCTTAGTTGAAAACCAATCGGGATTGAAGATAAAAATATTAAGATCTAACAATGGAGGGGAATATTGCTCTAAGGAATTTGATGAGTTTTTCAAGCATGCAGGTATTATCAAACAAAAGACAACTCTATATACACCACAACAAAATGGTGTTGCAGAAAGGATGAATCAAACAATCATGGAAAGAGCCAGAAGTATGTTGAGTGATGCATATTTGGATAAATGCTTTTGGGGAGAGGCTATGTGTACTACTTTCTACTTGATTAATAGATCTCCTTGTAAGGCTCTTGATTCGACACCTTATGAAGTGTGGACAAGTAAGAAACCTTCTATTTCACATTTAAGGGTTTTTGGCTATGAGGCTTTTGTTCATGTACCTAAGGAAAAGTGATCTAAGTTGGATCCAAAAGCTAAAAAGTGTACATTCATTGGATATGGTGATAATGTCAAAGGTTATAAGATTTGGAATTTGCTAACCTGTAAGATTATCTATTCTAGAGATGTTATTTTCAAGGAACTTAGATATATTTCTGAACCTAAGCAACCAAAAGAAAAAGAAGAAAAGGTAAAGAGAGTGCACTTTGATTTAGAGCAAAAAGATACACCTCAAGAAGAACACAATGATGGATTAGGGGGTGAAAAAGAAGAAGAATATTTAAGTAGATTTCATGAAGATGAATTTGTTGTTACAGAATAAGTTGGTGCGGATGATCATGCAGAATAATAAACTAAGACTCTTACTCCACCCTTGAGGAGATCCACAAGACAATGGAATCCAGTTAATAGGTATAGCCCACCAGATTTCTATTGTATATTTTCTTTATTGAGTACTGATGACAAGCCTAAATCCTACAGGGAAGCTATTCTTATAGATGATAGTGAGTCTTGGTAGTTAGCCATGCAGGAGAAGATGATGGCTTTAGACTCTTGTAACACCTGGGATCTTGTTCATTTGCCCAAAGGAAGAAAGGCCATAGGTTGTAAGTAGGTCGTCAAGAAGAATTTTAGAGCAGGCAGTTCATTAGAGAAGTACAAGGCTAGGTTGGTAGCCAAGGGCTACTCCCAGAGAGAGGGAGTTGATTTTAGTGAAATTTTCTCTCATGTTACTAAATTGACTTCTATTAGATTTCTTTAATCCATTACTATAGCATATGATTGGGAGATTGAGCAAATGGATGTTAAGACTATATTCTTGCATGGAGATCTTGAGGAAGAAATTTACATGCAAGAACCTACAAGTTTTGAGGTAAAAGGGAAAGAACATTGGGTTTGCAGATTGAAGAGGTCTCTTTATGGTCTGAAACAATCCCCCAAAATGTGGTATCAAAAGTTTGATTCATTTATAATGAAATTGGGTTTTTTTAGGAGCGAGGAAGATCATTGTGTGTACATTCATTGTATTGATGATTCTATACTAATCATTGCATTGTATGTTGATGACATGTTATTTTTCAGCAATACTAAGGGTATGATCAGTGAGCTTAAAGCCCAACTTTCAAGTGCATTTGATATGAAGGATCTTGGAGCTGCCAGGTATATTTTGGGTATGGAGATCAGGAGGGATAGAGGTAACATAAAGCTTTGGTTGTCACAAAGTAAGTATGTGAATACCATTTTATAGAGATTTAGTATGTAGGACTATAACCCAATTAGAGTTCCTTTACCCATTGGTACTAAGCTTTCATTAGATATGTGTCCAAAGAATGAGGATGATTTTGAGGATATGTCTAATGTGCCATATGCTAGTGTTGTAGGGAGTTTGATGTATGTAATGGTTTGCACTAGGCCAGATATTGCCTAAGAAGTGGGAGTTTTGAGCAGATTTATGTCTAACCCTAGTAGATAGCATTGTCCAGAATCATGTGAAGAGGGTGCTTAAGTATCTTGTAGTACTCCTGATTATTGTTTGGTTTATTCTGATATTGATAGTGTTGATAAATCATTGCACATACAGGGTTTTGTTGATGCAGATTGGGCAGGTGACTTGGATAGTCGAAGGTCCACTAGTGGCTATGTGTTTACTCTATTTGGAGGAGTAGTGAGTTAGATGAGTAAGAGGCAGCCCATAGTTGCTTTGTCCACCACAGAAGAAGAGTTTATGGCTTCTACTCATGTCTCTAAGGAGGTTGTTTGGTTGAGAAGACTATGTACAGGTATTGGATTTGATTGCAGGATCATTTAGATTAGTTGTGATAGCCAAAGTGCTATATGTTTGGCCATGAATCCTATGTATCATGCTCAAACTAAGCATGTTGATGTATAGTATCACTTTGTTTGAGAAATGGTTGCAAATGGATAGATTGAGCTGAAGAAGGTACACACTCAGGAGAATGTTGCAGATGCTTTGACCAAGCCTTTGAGCATATAGAAATTTGTTTGGTGCAAAGAGGCCATGGGCCTTTCTTCTAGTGCCTAATTATTTTATGGTTTTCTTATGAGTATTTACAATGTACGATGTCAAGTGGGAGAATGTTAGGATTAAGGTGCCATCAACCTTGTAAATCCTATGTAATTAATTACTCCTAATATTTTTTGTAAATCACCCATAAGGGATGAAAGGTTTCACCAGCAGTAGTCTTGTTTCAGTTGCATGTTTATATCTGGTCTTTGACGCTCATTCATCTATGATAGGGGGTCACAGGGGGGTTTCTCCCCTGCAAGGGGTCCGGGAGGATCAGCCCCCCAACAGGGGTTCAGGGTCAACACCCCTAAAACCACATTTTATTTATATTTTATTATTATGAATCTGGAATGTTTGTCATTAGGTCACAGATTTGATGGTTGATATTTTGTTAGTTTTCTTGCCCTAGAAGGCAACCCCCTTTTATAAGGATATTTGTAATACATTTTTATTAGATTGGTGAGTAACAGGTACCACTGGATTGAAGACTAAAGAAACAGAGAAGGTGTATGTATTGTAATCTCATATTTGAAGATAATACAACTTGGAGCCTCTATTCTTGGTGGAGTTTTTTACCTGAAAGGGTTTTCTCCATGTTACATACTGTGTTATATGTTCAGTTCTTAGTGCATGTTATTTCTATGTAATGGGTTTTAATTTCTATTGCAATCTCCATTGATTCTACATTCTTTAGAGGATAATAAGGTTTGAATTAGATTTCTGTTGTATGGTTTGCACCTCCATTTCTAACAAAAAAATGATGCAGATTGAGAAGAATCAGACTTGGGAAGTCGTCCCCAAACTAGTAGACAAAAATGTGATAGGAACTAAATGGGTCTTCCAGAACAAATTGAATTCAAGAATGGAGAAGTAGTTAGAAATAAGGCTAGGCTTGTGTGTAAAGGCTATTCACAAGTGGAAGGAATAGATTATGAGGAAACATTTTCTCCAATGGTAAGATTAGAGGCCATTAGAATGTTCTTGGCCTTTGCAGCCCATAAGGACTTCAAAGTCTATCAGATGGATGTGAAATCTATATTCTTGAATGGAGAGTTGGAAGACGAAGTATACATTGAACAACTAGAAGGATTTCAGTTATCAGATGATCCAAATGTGGTCTACAAATTGAAGAAGGCATTGTATGGACTCAAACAGGCTCCTATTTCTTGCTATGCAAGGTTGGATAGGTACCTATTGTAGCAAGGATTCAAAAAGGCATCTGCAGATAGCAATCTATACTTCAAAGTTGAAGAAGGTCAAATTTTGATTATGGAAGTATATGTTGATGATATAATCCTTGGAGGAAATGAAGGTATTGTAAGAGACTTGCAGAAGAGATGTAGAAAGAGTTTGAAATGTCAATGTGTGGGGAAATGAACTTCTTCCTTGGGTTACAAATCAGTCAATCAAAAAAGGGTATTTTCATTTCACAGTCAAAGTATGCTAAGGAAATGTTGAAGAAGTTTTGAATGGAAGACTCCAAACCACTATGTACCCCCATGACTACTGGTTGCAAGTTAAGCAAAGATGATGAATCTCCTAAGGTTGATCAAAGAAAATAAAGATAAATGAATGGTGGACTATTATACCTGACTGCAACTAGACTGGATATCATGCATGTAGTTTGCCTTGTGGCTAGATTTCAATCAGACCCCAAAGAGTCACATGTTTCAATAGTATAAAGGATATTCAGATACTTGAAAGTCACTCTAGATTTTGGGTTATGGTAACCCAAGGATACTAATTTCTCTTTGAGTGCATATACAGATGCAGATTGGGTAGGATGTATAGATGATAGAAGAAGTACAAGTGGTGGTTCCTTATTCCTTGGAAGTAGACTCGTCTCATGGTTGAGTAAGAAGTAGGACTCAGTGTCATTATCCACTATAGAGGTAGAGTACATTGCAATAGTATCTTGCTGCACACAGGTGTTACAACCATCGAGACTATACCTTCATGTATTTCCTCTTGCTCATTCTCAAGATCTCCTTCCTCTTCTTCATTATGTATCATTTCTACAAACCCCAATATTCTAGCTTCTCCTTTTTGTTCTAACTATGGCAGGATATTGGTGTGGCTACCTTGGGCTACGTCATTTTTATTTGTTGTTTCCATATATCTATGTGTAAGAAATGGGTCCTGATAGATTCTCATGTTAGCATTTTGTGGAGCTATCGAGGCTCGGGTTTGTCTTGTCCTCTTGTTATCTGGTGTGACCTCTTGCAGGTTCAAGAACATCTCTACGAACAATTATTGTTGGTCTTTTGGCAATCTTGCTACGAATTTGTTTTACTCTCTACAGGATTTTGTGCTATGCCCCTACTTCTATGAAAATAACATAAATTATTGTACTCATAAGGGTGTCTTTCACACCTTCCAATGTTACCATTTCCATTCCGATTCCAATTCTAATAATTGTCTCTTGGGTAATATGTATTGTTTTTTGGATGATCAATTGCATTGACATTTTGAGGGTAATAATCTCTTCTATTATAAACATCCCTCACCTTCCTGACTAGGGGTTGATCGGTCACCCCATATTTTGTTGCATTTATATTGTTTTTGAGAATCTTAATGACAGGGGCATTGTTCCATGTATCCTCCCTCATCATTTTTCCATTTGACCCATAAATCCTTCTACCACTATTAATGGCCACTTGGTCGATCCTTAAAGTACTTTTCAAGGCCTCTTTGTAGGACTTGTAAGGTAACTTTTGAATGTCTTCTCTCATATACTTGATTAAGGTGTGTAAGAAAAGATCACATAACTCGCGATGGTCCATGTTTGGAGTACTAGTTGAAGAATAGAGAACTTGTCCATTGGGTAACAAAGTGGGTTACAGATTTGTTCAGTTCTTGTTTCATGGCTAAGAATTCTCGAAACCTTGTCTTAATGCATTTTTTCATGTCAAAATCCATCACAAACTCTCTGATTAACTACTTGAATGAGTGTATCAAGGCTTCTAGTAGGTGATAATACTAATCTAGAGCTATTCCTTCTAAGGTCTTCAAGAAGATCTTGGCGACAACCCCATCCCAAAGGAGGATTTCTCTTATTGCGGTAGTATAAGCATTGATGTGTGAGTTGGGATCACCTTCTCCTTTGAACTTTGGGAGATCAAGTAATGGTCAAGCTAACTAAATGTTTCTCATGATTAAGTTAATTGGTTCCTTCAACTATTCCAAGAATGTGCCTAAGAAGGTGCTCTGTAATTGATGAGTTGATAGCATTAATCCCATTGGAGGGTTTTGGTAACCCATTGTCATTGCCTGATTTTCTTGGCTTCCTGGCATTGCTTGATTGTTCTAAACAAGAAGGTTGCCATTTAGGAATGTGTCGTTACTCCCATTTCTTGAGTAGTAGTTGAGGTAGGGGGATTCTGAGATGCCCATGGTCCTATTCAATTATGATATTTTCATATGACTTCTATCTTCTTTCTGGAGTAGGTTGTTCTACTTCTAGAGTTATGAGTATTTGTACTAGCATCACAATCAGGTCTCCTGGAGTGGGCCCTCTAGGCACTTCCTCATTTCTATGGTTTTCCCTTCGAATGTTGTCATGATTTTGTGTTCCCTCTTGCGTAACATTTACTCTTTGTTCTTCCCATAGGGCAACTTTCAATGCTTCTTGGGCATCTCTTGCCTCTTGTAAGTTTCTTTCCAACCTTCTTACTTCCTCATCAAGATGAGTACTTGAGGTACTTGTGGATAGTTGAATCAGGCGGTGGATTTCTGATCTCAGTTGTATTTTTTTTGCTTTGTGAGGTGCATTTGGTATAGCAGGGTTATTTTACCATGTAGAATTGTTAAAAGATAGAGAACGCCTGGGTTATTTGTGGTCTTGCTCATAGTTAGAGTCTTCGTAATTGTAGAAATTTGAGATTGGTGCATTTGGGTCAGGTGGCACATACTTGTTAAAAGAGGGAGTTTTTGGTTCCCTAGAGGGAATATTCCCTAAGGTTAGGTTTGGTTTTCTCATATTCAAGGGTGCCATAGACACCATAGAATAAATGGAATGAGCAAAGGTGGAGGTGACAAAAGTGGAAGCGGTGAAGGTGGCTATAAAGAAGAAAGTGATAATTTTTGAAACCTAATGACAATGATGTCCAATTAATTCACATCGAGTTCACCAAAATATGTACACTCAAAATCATGACTCAATGGCCTGGGGCGGTTGCGTCAGCTTTGGCGCATACATGGACCCTCTCTCCTTGCCACATAGAAAACCACCATGTCACTCTCACTCTCATGGAAGTAGCCAGTCGAGAGGATATAAGACACAGGGGTGGTCTGGCTCGTTGGAGATCTAGACTTCACGGAGAGGGGTCAGCAATTCTTGGGGCTTGTGTTGTTGTGTGTTTGTTTGAATGCGGTGTTCTGTGACCATTGTTGTAAAGATAACTATATGACCCAAAGGGTCACTAGTCATCGTTCTCCTATTTTGGTTTCTAATGTTCCAATGTTGTGTGGGTTGACTATTATTGTCATTGATGTTTAGCTATCATTTGCGTTATTGGGTGATTGCTTGTTCTATTTGAAGTTATTTGAATCTTGTGTTGTTGTTGAATGAGTAGTTGGTCTTGTTGTTGTCTAGGGTGGATCTCCTCCATCTCGTCGAGGATTACTCTCACCCACTCATCTCTAAGCCTAGGGCACATTCATGAGCCTAAACAAGAGAGATGGTTTAATCTAACCTTGACTTGACCTAGGATTTTGACTTAGCATTTGTGTGACCTAAGGTTTTGACTTTGTTTGAATTTGTTTGACCTTGTGATGAAACCAAGGGTTTTGACTCACGCTGACTAAACTTGACCTTGTGTTGGGACCAAGGGTTTGTAATCCTTCTGCACTACAAATCTTTTTGTTCTTTTCTATTTTTATATGCATTCAAGCCTATATGAGTGCAAACGTCTTTTTGTGCTTTTTTATGTTTTTAGAAATCAAAGTGTTTTTCTTAATCTAGGAATTAGAAAATATATGCAAACTATTATGAAGTTACCTAATGCAATGTAATCTATGTTTTTTTTGTTTTCTGAATATGTGGGTCAATCTAATCTAAGAAAGGAAATTGCTTTTTAATCTATGAACTTTGGAAAGGGAAACTAATTTAACAATGCAAATCTACTTAGCCTATTAAGGAAAAAGCAACATGTATTTACTTATCCCAAGAGCAAAGTTTTGATTATCTAATTACTATGAAATGAAAAAAAAACATGAAGGAACCTAGAGACGCATGAGCCTGCACTACCCTAAGAAATCCTTGTATTGGCAACCTCTAATCCTCTTGTAGCAGCAGGGTGATCCTCTTGGTAACAATAAGAAAAGAGAAGCAAAAGAAGCTTTGAAGCTTTGAAATGAGCTCAATGAGAGCTTGATGAGCATTATGGCTTGTAATGTGAGAAATGTATGGACACAAATGAGCTTGTATGAAAGCTAGATGAGATAATAAATAAAAGTAAAAGGCTCCTATGTCCTGTATGAGCATGTGAATGCTTAATATGGAGAGAAATAACTTGCAAGAGCTATGTGCACAAATGAAATTGCCTCGCTTTGTGCTTGAGGGAGGGGGTATTTATAGGTTAGAAGAAGGGATGAGAGGTGATGAAGAAGAAGAGTTAACCCAATTTGATTGAAGAGTTAACTTAGAAGACACAAGAGTGATCTGGGCTAAAATTGGAGTGATCTACCCAGTAAAAGCTTATCACTCAAGAAGAAGTGAAGAAAGAGGAATGCATGGGAATGCATGAATTGATAACTAAAGATGAAAAAGAGATAAATATGCATTTGTGGATGCATGAAATAGTCAGCTCTATCTTTGGCATGAAATTCCATGCAAATAGAAAGAAAAATGAGTGAAATCAGAGCTATTTTGATCTATAAACTCAAGTGAACTCATGGTTGGAAACACGATAGGGTCGCCCCTCTCACTAGTTAGGGTCACCTAAGGGAGACCCATGGGAGACCCTAAGAGGATGGCACCTGGGTGAAATTCCATGGTGGGAGATGGAAGAGGAGATAAAAATGAGGGGATCTGCCTCCAAAAATAGGTCAATCATGTGTGAAAATCCAAATCTCCACTTGCAAAAGTAGGATCTCCTGGGGGAGATCTGGAAGTAATATGGGGAGATTTGGATTGGTTGAGTGAAACTGAAAACTAAAAGTTTGAGATGGCTATGGAGGATCTCTAGAAGGCCTCTAGAGGTGGGAATGGATGAAAAACATTGGGGAAAGGTGAAAACACACCTACAAGGTCACAAGGATAGGAAACACAAATCGACAAGTGTCAAAAAAGTGTTGAAAGTGGGGAGAGAGAGAGAGAGAGAGAGTGACCAGAAACAACACAAGGAAGAAGAAAAGACACGTCACCAAGAGAATTATTGCTGAGAGGATGTTATTTCATGCTTACATGTACATGACAATGATTGTGACTCATCATAGGGGTCCTTGTGGAGGCTTTGCGTGATTTTGGTGCTTATAAGGCTAGATCAATCACAAAAAATGTGTTACCAAGGAGATCTAATCAAATAATAGAAAAAATTTCCATAGCAATAGGAATTAACTATAAAATCAAATATGTAAGGTACAACTGGTCATAGTCTGACATTACTCTATTTTCCTTTATAATGGAACTGGTAGTATTGTAATAAGGGATTTTTTTTGGGCTTTGGATACAAGTTATCCACACTTTTGGGGAGTAGTTTTCTATTGCAGAGTAGGTTCATTTTGTCAAGTTTGTAGGGAAAAATGTTTTCTATAGATGAATAAAGTTTTGTATGATATTTTCAATTTAGATTGAGTTATATGAATAACACTATATGTGTATTTCTTGCAATTGTCTTCTTGAATGTATGCATTTCTTTTGTGAATGAAGGAGTCAAGAATTTTGGAGTTCATCTATGCACACTTGTTGTATTGAATGTCTTATTTTATTGCTTTTGTTAAAGTAACATATTAAACATGCATTAAGAAAGATATAGGGAGTGATGTATTGCATTAGGGATTGTTGAAGAAGAGTTGTAGGAAATACTCCTTGGGTGTGTCATTGTAAGGAAGTGATACAAGTGTACCCTCTGACTTTGGAGTTTTGATATAAAAAATGAAACATCTACATTGTAGTATTTTGACTATGTTGCCTTGATAAAGCACTAGTCTGAGAATCTGTTTGCCCAAAGATCTAGAAAGAACACTAAATTTAAAGATAAAATCATTTGAACCATCTCATTTAATTTACTTTAGTATTAGTTTAGGTAGGTTTTAGCACATGTTCTCAAAGCCAGCAATGTGAAAATCTCCAATAACTTTGCCAAGTTTCAGATGATTTTACAAATCTTGGTGTAAATCTAAGAGAACATCTCTAGGTGATTTAATGAAAGAAAAATCTATTGACATTGTCATAAGGGATACCCCCTAGGTTTGGTAGAGCGTAAAGTGCAGGGGAGATGGGTAAAACAATCTCCCAATCTATTGTCCAATTCTCCCATTGAATTTGATCATAAGAATTGGTAAATCTTTAGAATTTGATATGTGCAGATTTGAGAAGCAACATCCATCATATAAGCATCCATACATGACATAAACCATAATCATATATTGAAATAACATCGAACATATACATCATAAATTATCACATCACATAATCATTTAAGCCACCCACAAAATATTCATCACATATATACATAAAAATTTTCATGATACAAAATGTGCCCGGAGGCATAGTACATCCATGTTTGATACATGATGAAAACACAACTACATGGTACTTTTACTAGACTCTATTGGATCCTGGGGTGTTGGTGTCAATGGACTTGCCCATGTAGTCTATGGTGGCACTACTGGCCTGTGTCCTAGTGGAGGTATCACTCGAGGTGGTGGCATGACTTTTCCTGTAACAGAATGTGGGGTGAAAGTTCAAAGTTGTGTCACACTTTTATAAAGGAAATGGCCAACATTGATCTAATATTTTAACTTGAATCACTACAAAGGGATGTATATTTTTTGAATTTTAAAATAATGTAAACTAATAAAATGTAGATTTTTTAGGATATTTTATGTTTGTATTTTTTTAAAAAAAATTTAAAATTATTTAAATGTAATTTTTTTTATAAAATTGACAATATAATTCAATTGCTGATAAAATACTGAAAATTAAGGTTGAATGAGATGTCGCACTTTATATAGTTAAATTTATTTATTTTCTTTCTCTATTTTTTGTGTATTCATAACTCAAAACTTTAGTGCATGGATTAATTTTTCCCCAATTTGATAAATATATATTTTTAAATATATCTTGGAAGTTGCGTGTAATGAAAACACAACTATTTCAATGGGATATCAACTTTTGTCTTAATTATTTATCCAAAATATGAAAAAAATTGTATCATCTTGACAAGGAATCTCTCCTCTAGTGCATCATATTTTGTTCAACTTTTTTTTATAAACATTCTATTTTTTCTTGAGAGGAGAATCAACACTATATTTTGGTGTTGATGACCTACTTTTAGTAGAAATAAAAAATAAAATATAAAAACTAATTGAAATGTTTAAAAAAATATATTTTTACAAAGTAGACTTATAGATCTACAAAAGGGTATTTTTAGATTCTTTTAAAATGATTATTTGCATGAGTAGGAGTTGTTAGAACATCAAGTTTTTTGAATAATTTCATTTTTTTGGTAAATGAACCATGCTACATATGTTTTTAATGGATGGTTCCAATTGGAAATGTTGTGGACTAGATTTAATTTAGCTATAATGAATCTAGATAGAACATAAGTTTAACCAAAATTGACCTTTAGTTGGAAATACTTAAATTTGTTTATGCTGATAAGTTGGCCCAAACTGTGACACAACTTTGAACTTTTACCTTGTGTCCTTGTTCTCCTGGACCTACTAGCCCCTGATCAGCTCTGTACACTAAAGTTG
Organism: Cunninghamia lanceolata; assembly: GCA_027924645.1. Taxonomy (NCBI): domain Eukaryota; kingdom Viridiplantae; phylum Streptophyta; class Pinopsida; order Cupressales; family Cupressaceae; genus Cunninghamia; species Cunninghamia lanceolata. The sequence continues at coordinate 4,295,267 of BSBN01000465.1, forward strand.
GGTTGTCTCTTATCATCAACCACTGATGCATGATACAGGGTGTGATAATGTTGCGCTCTCTACAAATCCTCTGATAGCTCACCCTGCACTAGCACCAGATCCTACCACATATCACATAGCCTAGATCCTACTACTACTTGCTGAGTCGTATCCCACTCTAGACTAATATGTACCTCTTACTGCTCACCCTCTATAACAACACTCTGGCTACATCCCTCTTTGCAATTGTAGTATCCCGCTCTTGGATGATGTGAGCTAGCTTTGTTGCATCCAAAAACCTCCTCTAGCTATAATCAACTCTACAATCTACCCCTGGGCGACCCTCAGCTCTCCTTGTAATCTGTCCACCTCCACCTCTGCGACATCTTGCTTGGCCTCCCTAGTGTCCTGCTCCACCCGCATGTCAACCAACTCATCCATCAGTCTCCTAATCTCCACTTGTAGTACCTCAGCATCCACCTCCTCATCCTCTCCTCCCCTCCCTGCTACTACCTCCACTCTTCAGCGTACCTATCATCCACCAACAACCCCACCACCTCCACCACCCCCACCATCTCCTCCATCATCCTCCTCCTCCTCCTCATCCTCCTCGTTGCTCTCCACCAACAACACATGTCCAAGTGGAATAGTCAACCTTGTTGTTTCTCTTGCTATCATATGTCATAATCAGGGGTGGTCCCAGCATCAATGACATTAGATCTCCAGTCCTAGATGACTAGCGCTAAACCTAAAAATACGACAATCACACAGGCAAGATCAATCAAGACACCCAAATAATGTGCCTCTCTCATGACCCATGGGAACATCGCCTCCACCTATGGCTCTCCCTATTTGAGCCCAAACTATCATAGTACACACTCGAGCATGTATTGATCAATGATGTGCTATGTGTGACCCATCAGATATTTTACCTGTTGAGTATAAGGAAAATGATCTCCATCATCCACTTGTGGCTCACACTCTCTCCATGGCCGCCAAACAAATTTGTTAAGCTCATCAAGAAATCACTTCTAGTATGCCAAAGAACCCAATTAACAATGCTACAGAATCCCCATGTAAGCCAAGACAAACATTTGACAACCCATCTAGCCTCACATATGCACACATCATCTATGTCATGGGGATGTGCTTCCAAGCCCAAATGTGTAGCAATGTGACACCACACCCTAAGCTATCCCCCTATTGATATACTGCAAAATGCATATCATGGTATAAGTGTGCTAACACGTACAACCCCAAGCATACACTGTGGCATCCTCATACATCATCTCTAGCACTACTCCCTATCCTGTAGAGAATATGTGTGACGTCCTATCAGGTTTCAACAACTCTCAAATCAAACCTATTATCTACAATGGAAGTGCCTTCAAAGACTCCATAGTCTCATACCATCTTATCTTCCTACTCCTTGCATCCATCAGTGGGATATCTGGTGCAGAAATGTGCCTCAACATCACTGCACTCCTCACCTAATCATATACAACTAACTCCCCATGAATGGGGATCCATAAGATCCTACATACATCCTCAAGGGTGATGGTCATCTCACACATCGGTAGAAAAAAGACAATGCCCACTCTACTACCTCTTGACTCACGGCATGATCATGGCCCTGTGGGCTCAGATTTCAAGAATATATGAAGGTGCCTCAAATTAATTTGATCCAAAACTAAAACATCTGTAGGTCCAAATCTATCCCTAAATACCAATGGAGGCGGCCTCTACTCCCTCAACTAAAGCGACAACAAATCCTCCTGCATCCAATACACTACTTCATTAGCTTTTTGTCAAAAACTATGCAAAAGCACTAAATCCCTTTGTCTAAGTGCCAAAAGGTGCGTAAGTGCTAACACACCCTGCATTGGCACTGAAAGGAGTACAAGCACTAACATACTCCACACTAGTGTTGAAAGGCACACAAGCACTAAAATACCCCATGCTAGAGCCCAAAGGTGCGCAAGTGCTAATAGACCTAGCGCTAACACCAGAAGGCATACAAGCACTAACAAACCTCATGTTGGTGCTGAAAGGCATGCAAGTGCTAACTTAGCTTGTACATGTACAAAAAGGTATGCAATCACTAACCTAGCTCATGCATGCACCATGAGGCATGTAAGTTCTAATCCACCTAACGAATGTGCTAACAGAGCACTAACAACTAACCATTTTTCATGTGGCACAAATGCTAATCCACTTCACAGGCACTAAATCAGGACGAAGGCACTAATCGCACCATCAGAGGTGCTATGCATGACTCAAAGGCACTATCCTAATGCTTCAGTGTATTTTCTACTCCTAACCTACCCCCACATTTATTACATATTAATTACCCAAAAACCTGAAATACAAAGCATGAGATAGGACACATATCGACTTGCCAACCTTCGGAGGTCACCAATACTCTTGAGCCCACTCCACTTGATAACTATGATGTGGAATCTAGGTGATAGCTTCTACGCTCTAATATTCTCCAACTCACTCAAGATTAGGTGTGCAAATGAGGAATATGGGGCCCCCATAGCCTATTTATATCCTCCAGCTAATCTAGGTAACCATAGATTTTTCTAGTCTAGCCCTAGTTTTTCATGCCCAAACCTCATACCATATCCATTTCTCCCCGTTTCTTTTTATTCTCACCCCGTTTTTGTCTCGAATCTTATTTTCACCACCATTTCCTTCTTTTTGAGAGTTTACCTAGAAAATTTATTTTTTCAATCTAATCTCTTGAGGGGGCATATACCATTTATTTTTCCCCTTCCATTCAGTCAACTAGGGAAAAATTTTAATTTTCGTTGATATGATGCCACTCCCACTCGATCGTGATGCCACATCAAGGAGAGGCAAAATGTAGACACCTAAAAATGAAATACCTTACACCACCATTTTCTAGCATCTCCCTAACATCTCATTCCATGCTAACTTATCCCCTTCCTCATGATTAATTAAAATAACTCATTTTATTTAATTAATTACTTTCCTTAACCATTACCCAAAATTAATTAAATAAATAATATTTATTTAATTAATTATCCCTCTTTGCCATTAGCCCAAATTAATTAAATAAAGTTCATTTATTTAATTAATTTAACCTTACCTATAGCCAAACCTTGGTTAATTAAATAAATATCATTTAGTTAATTAACTAACCTATCCCATCAAAACCCTACAACCAAATTAATAAAATAAACCTCTATTGAACTAATTTTCATCACTAATTAATCCATCCACTAATTTTCTACAGCTAGATTAATTAAATCAATCCCGTATTTAATTAATCTAACCCTCATTAACCCATCTCCCCATAATTTATTAAATAATATACATTATTTAATTAATTAAGCTGACATGTATCTCCACCTCACCCTTCCCAGTCCATGCACTTGTCACCTCTCATCCCACTCACCCATAAAATTAATTTTTAATTCATTCACATGCCTCCATCTTCATTAATGTAAAGCCTTCCAAGGCCAAATTAAAAATTCAAAAATATTGTGAGCCCTCCATATTTGTTTATGAAACCCCATCCATTTATTTCACTAGGAAATCTCATCCATTGTATCTCATATTTGAATTCCAACCATTGATCTAAAATCCTCCAAAAATCTATAAATAAAGAGCCTCTCCAAGTATTTGGACTCTAACACTAAGGCTAATTATCCATAACTCATGCTCTCACAATCTTTCCACTCTCATAGCCAAATTATTCTTAAATCATAGCCAATTCATTGCCCTCGTTATGTTCTTCATATTTGAGCAATCCACATTCATTTTGTATTGGGTAAAGCTAGGATTTGTAGCTAGGTGTAAGTATTTCTTCCACATTATGAAGGAGACTAAAATGGAGCAAAAATTTGAAGGTATATCCTTTGTTTTTGTTTACTTTATATTTTAACTTCTTCACCACATTTTATCATCTTCAATTAATCCAAATATAATCATCCCTACAATTAAAATGTTAGAAATGAAGGTGCAAACTACACAAGAAATATGATTCAAACCTTATTAATGTCCTCTAAATAATGTAGAATCAATGGAGATTGCAATAGAAATAAAACCCACTACACATAAATAACATACATTAAGAACTGAACACATAACACATTATGTAACATGGAGAAAACCCTTTCAGGTAAAAAATTCCACCAGGAAAAGAGGCTCAAATTGTATTATCTTCAAATATGAGATTACAATACATTCACTTCCTCTTCTTCTTTAGTCTTCAATCTAGCGGCGCATGGTCCTCTTAACTCTGCTAAAAATGTACTACAAATATCGTTATAAAAGAGGGTTGCCTTCTAGGGCAAGAAAACTGACATAATATCAATCATCAGATCTATGAACTAATGATGAATGGTTTAGATTTACAATGATAAAATATTAATAAAATGAGGTTTTGGGGGTGCTACCCCCGAATCCCCACTGGGATGCGTGGCCCTTGGAGCCCCTGCCAAGGGGATGATCCCCCCGGACCCCTCATAGGGGTGAAACCCCCCGCAACCCCCTTGTTGCTAGTATGAGGAGAACCAGTGTTGTCATTGATGTTAACATACTCATATTTCATTAATGAGAAGGATTGGATGAGCTGTGTGCTGAGGATATTGAGAAAATTAGCCTCACTCAGGAACAGTGAAGAATAGTGATGACATTAAGGTAAAAGTCCAAGATAAGATGAAGATCAGAGGATACAGTTTAAAGGGTTTTTAGATATGAGTCCTGAGATGCTCCAGTCAAGATTTCAGAGTTTTGCATGAAGATATGAAGAAGTTATGGTTGCTCTAGTAGAACCAGTTCCGTAGATGTTCAGTGGTGACAGAGTGTCACAGATTGGTCTGGTAAGCTCTGGAATTACATTATCTCATTTTACGGATTGGAGGGAGTGTTGAAGAAGTCAGTGTGAAGTGACAACTAGATTTGTTCATGGTTTGGAGGTCCAAAAGCACCTTTTTCATTGTGACAGTGGCGACAGACTGTGTTCTTGAAGTTTCGGATGAAGAAGAGAAGAATTCCAGTAAGATGATAAAGTGCAGATGTTCTTGGTGACTCAGGAAAGGTTTTGGTGATCCTTGGATCATGTACAATTCTTATTGGTGGTCCACATTGAAGTTAGAGTTTGGATTTGATGTAAAGACCACAAGTTGTTGGTGTTCTTCCTGAGACTGGCCGACCAGATGTATTACACGTCTTATAGATGATCGTGTAGGTGTTTTCAGACTTAGATGAGTGTTTCTAAGTCGATGTCTTGTATAAATAAGGGATTGTGAATTCATTTTGAAGTGTGTCTTGGTGTGATGAGTGTGTGGTAGCGAAGAGGAGCGTGAAAGGTAGAGCAGAAGTTTTTGGGCTTAAATAGAACTGATCCAGGCATGGTAAAGATGTCAATCTCCAGTTCAAGTTTGTGATACTTGTTACTTTGTAGACAGTGTGTCCCTTGTAGGCAGTGACCCTCTTGTGATTAGTGTGCTCAGGCACTGAGCCCTAATTGGCATGTACCAACTATTTTTCTTATTCTTCTAACAGAGAATAATCTTTGGGTTAATCACCCCATGGTTTTTCCCTTGACTAGGTTTTCCACGTCAAAATCTTGGTGTCTCATGTGTTGATGTGTATCTGCTCTAGTGTTTATGCTTTATGCTTTCATGAATGATTAATTGCTATGCTATTAAATAACAAAGTGGATTTAAGTGTTTGAATTGGAAGCAAGTTTAGGATAACTGATTCAACCCCCCCTCTCAGTTATCAACAATTGGTATCAAAGCTAATTTCCTCTAAAAAGAGCTTAACCACTTGAGGAGATCTAGGATGTCGTTATACAAGAAGGATAGTCTAAAGTTTGATGGAACCAACTTCTCTCTTTGGAAAGGTCGCATGAAATGTCACTTGCAGTGTATGGGAAAGGCGTACTTATCCATGGTCACAAAAGCATATGTACCTCCACAGGGTTGTCCGACAACTCTAAATGAAATCACAGATGCTGAAAACATTCTACAGACCAAAGAGGCTCTTCTAAGTGCTTTAACTGACTCAGAGCTCTCAAATGTTATTGACCTACCAACTGCCTATGAGATTTGGATTAAATTGGAACTTCTGCATGAAGGAGATGAGTATGTTAAGTGTGCAAGGTTGCAGAGTCTAAAAGGGAAATTTGAAAGACTGAAGATGAGAGATGATGAAAATATTACTACCTTTATGCCTAGAGTAAATGAGCTGGTGTGTGGAATTAGGAATGCTGGTGGAGTCTTGGATGAAAATGAGATTGTTGGCAAAGTTCTCAAATCCCTTCCTGCTACCTACAAAATCAAGGTTGCTGCCATTGATGAATTTAGAGCCCATATAACTATCACAAGAGACCAATTGGCTGCATTTGAAATGACCAAGTGTGGAGATGATTGCCCCAAGACTGAATCTACATTCAAAGCTAGTGCCTCTGTGAAAGGCAAACAAAGATTTGATCTGGGAAAAAACTCTTCAAGGAAGCTGTCATGGTATGATCAAGAAAGAAGAGACATGGAAGTGGAAGAAGTAGAAATAGCTCAACTTGAAGCCCTGATTGCAAAGAGACTGCCAAGAGGATCCGATAAGTATGAAGAAAAATTACCCTTTAAGTGCTTCAACTACAATAAGATTGGTCATTTTGCCTCAAGATGTCCAGAAAGATCTACAAGGTCAAATTCCAACAGACAAAGGTTCCAAAAGAATTGTTATTATGTTCATGAAGAAGATGATAATGAAGGAGTAACTGATGATGAATCATAGATAGGAAAAAAATCTGGAAATGAATGGGTGTTTATTCCCATCAAGGAAGAAGATCCAATATCCTCTGAATCTGTCAATCATAAGGTTGTAGAAAGAGCTCTAGCTGCCCAAGTTGAAGAAAAGGATGACTGGGTTATTGACAATGGATGCTCTCACCATATGACAGGTGACAAGAACAAGTTCTTAGATTTGGAAAGGTATGAAGGAGGAATGGTAAAGTTTGGTGATAATTTTGCTGGTAGAGTTAGAGGTAGGGGAAGTATTTCTTTTGATGGAAAGAATAAAACTGGTACTGTACTGTATGTTGAAGGATTGAAGCACAATCTTCTCAGTGTTGGATAGTTGGTGGACAAAGGTTATGATCTCTAGTTCAAGAATGGAAGATGCAGGATCTTTGAAAGCTTCAGATCTGAGATTGCATCCGATACTCAAACAAAAGGTAATATCTTCCATCTAGTTGGTACTAATAAAAGTTGTATGTTTGTTCAAATTGATCAGAGTTGGTTATGGCATATAAGGATGTATCATGTAAATTTTGATAACATCATCAAGATAAGCAATACTCGGGCTATAAGAGATCTTCCAAAATTGGTAAAACCTACAAATAGTTTGTGCAAAGAATGTTAGCTAGGTAAATAGAGCAGAGTCTCATTCAAAAGCAAGGATTGGTCCTCTACCAGATTATTGGAATTAGTTCATACTGATCTATGTTATCCGACAAGAGTCAAGAGTATGCAAGGTGATAGATACTTCATGTTACTAATTGATGATCATTCTCGGATGATGTGGGTTACCTTTCTGAAAGAGAAATCAGAAGCTTTTGAGAAGTTCAAAATCTTCAAGGCTATGGTAGAGAATCAAACCGGATTAAAACTGAAATGTCTGAGGTCTAATAGAGGTGGTGAATTCACATCCAGTAAATACATAGACTTTTGTGAGAAGCATGGTATAAAGAGACAGTTGCCTGCTCCTAGGACACCACAATAGAATGGAGTAGTAGAGAGAAAGAACTGGACCATCCAGGAAGCATCCAAGACAATGATGATGGAAGCAAATGTTCCCCAGATGTTTTAGAGAGAAGCTGTCAGCACTGTAGTCTATACTCTCAATCAAGTTCAAATCAGAAGCAATACCGGTAAGACTCCTTATGAACTTTGGTTTGGCATCACTCCTACTGTGAGATATTTTAGAGTATTTGGTAGCAAATGTTACATTAAAAGAGATGAAGATCTAGGAAAGCTTGATGCTAGAAGTGATGAAGGAATTTTCTTGGGTTACTCCACTCAAAGCAAAGCATACTGGTGTTACAACAAGAGACTAAGAAAGATTGTAGAAAGTGTAAACGTGAAGGTTGATGAAGAAATTGAAAGACCCTCAAGAATTCATGAGTATGATGAAGATGATCAGAATGGTGTTCAGATTCAAAGTATCCAAGCCTCTTCTGAGAAACAAAGTCAAGTTGATCCAGTAAGACAGGAAGAAGAGATAAGTGTCAATGAGATTGATCAAGAGTTAGAGGTGCAAGAAACTCCCAAAGTTCCAAGGTAGGTAACTCTAAACCACTCTGAAGATCAGATCATAGGTGACAAAAGCAAAGGAGTGCAAACAAGGAGGAGAATTGCTCAAAATTCAGATGAGTATTGTCTAATTTCAAAAATTGAACCTAAGACAGTAAATGAAGCCTGCAATGATGAAAACTAGACTAAGCCAATGAAGGAAGAACTGTTGCAAACTGAGAAGAATCACACTTGGGATCTTGTTCCCAGACCTAGAAATAAAAATGTGATTGGAACCAAATGGGTATTCTGGAACAAACTAAATGAAGTTGGTGAAGTAATTAGAAACAAAGACAGATTGGTCTGCAAAGGCTACTCTCAAATAAAAGGAATTGATTTTGAAGAAACCTTTGCTCTGGTGGCAAGAATTGAAGCAGTCAGATTATTTCTTGCATTTGCTGCCTTCAAAGACTTCAAGGTATATTAGATGGATGTCAAGTCTGCCTTCCTAAATGGTGATTTGGAAGAAGAAGTATACATTGAGCAACCGGGTGGATTTCAATTGTCTGATCATGGTGATATGGTCTGCAAGTTGAACAAAGCACTGTATGGATTGAAGCAAGCCCCAAGAGCTTGGTATGAAAGATTGGATAAGCATCTTGTGCAGATTCATTTCAATAAAGGTACTGCTGACAGTAACTTATATTTTAAAATTGATCATGAAAACATCTTGATTGTTGAAGTATTTGTTGATGATATCATCTTTGGAGGAAAAGATAGCATGTGTAAAACTTTTGCAAATCAAATGAAAAGTGAGTTTGAGATGTTTATGCTTGGTGAAATAAATTTCTTCTTGGGTCTGCAAATTACTCAAACAAAGAAAGGGATCTTCATTTCTCAGACCAAATATGTGAAAGAATTGTTGAGGAAATTTGGGATGGAAGATTCAAAGCCAATGAATACTCCCATGGCAACCAGATGCAAGTTGAGCAAAGAAGATGACTCTCCTAAGGTAGACCAAACAAAGTACAAATCAATGATTGGTGGATTATTGTATCTCACTCAAACAAGACCAGATATTATGCAAGCTGTTGGTCTCGTTGCTAGATTCTAGGTTGATCCTAGAGAATCTCATGTCATGACAATCAAGAGAATTTTTAGATATCTAAAAGGGATAGTGGAGTATGGTTTGTGGTATCCTAGAGATCATGATTTCTCTCTTCATGCATACATAGATGCAAATTGGGCAGGAGATGTGGATGACTGGAAGAGTATCAGTGGTGGAGCATTCTTTTTGGGAAAGAGATTGGTTTCTTGGCTAAACAAGAAACAAGACGCAATATCTCTATCTACAACTGAAGCAAAATACATTGTAGCAGCAGGTAGTTGCACTCAAGTTTTATGGATGAAGCAGATGCTAAGAGATATTAAAGTAGAGTATGAGGAGCCTATCACAATCTTCTATGATAATTCAAGTCTAATAAATATTTCTAAGAATCTCGTGCTGCACTCTAAGACTAAGCATATATCTATTAAGTTTCACTTTCTAAGAGAACAAGTGAACAAAGATGAAGTTATACTGGAGTTTGTGCCCTCTAAGGATCAGATTGTAGATATCTTTACTAAACCTCTTCCCAAGGACTCTTTTGTGTTTCTCAGGGAGAAGTTAGGGGTTATTGCCCCTCCGGTGATGAACTAGGATGCACTAATGTGCATCAGTCCAGTGGATATCACAGTCATATCTTGTGATCTAGATTGGTGATGCGGAGCTGCTACTCAGGGGAGCAGATGGTATGATTCTAATATGTTAAAATTGCAAGTATGAGCCCTTTGCCATTGATGTCAAAGGGGGAGAGAAGACATGTGAAAAACAAGTGGTTGTTGATAAAAGGGGGAGCAGTAAAGAAAGAGAAGACATGTGAAGAGTTGTTGCTGATAAGGGGAGCTGTGACAGAAAGGAGAAGTTCTTGTCTTGATGGTTTTTCACATCATATGTTGTCATCAATGACAAAGGGGGAGATTGTTGCAAGTATGAGGACAACCAGTGTTGTCATTGGTGTCAACATACTCATATTGCATTAATGAGAAGGATTGGATGAGCTGTGTGCTAAGGATATTGAGAAAATTAGCCTCAATCAGGAACAGTGAAGAACAGTGATGACATTAAGGTAAAAGTCCAAGATAAGATGAAGATCAGAGATTGCAGTTTAAAGGGTTTTCAGATATGAGTCCTGAGATGCTCCAGTCAAGATTTCAGAGGTTTGCATGAAGATATGAAGAAGTTATGGTTGCTCTAGTAGAACCAGTTCTGACAGATGTTTAGTGGTGACAGCATGTCACAGATTGGTCCGGTGAGCTCCAGAATTGCATTATCTCATTTTGTGGATTGGAGGGAGTGTTGAAGAAGTCAGTGTGAAGTGACAACTAGATTTGTTCATGGTTTGGAGGTCTGAAAGTACCTTTTTCATTGTGATAGTGGCGACAGACTGTGTTCTTGAAGTTCCAGATGAAGAAGAGAAGAATTCCAGTATGCTGATAAAGTGCGGATGTTCTTGGTGACTCAAGAAAGGATTTGGTGATCCTTGGATCGTGCATAATTCTTATTGGTGGTCCACATTGAAGTTAGAGTTTGGATTTGATGTAAAGACCACAGGTTGTTGGTGTTCTTCCTGAGACTGGCCGACCGGATGTATTACACGTCTTGCAGATGATCTTGTAGGTGTTTGCTAACTTAGATGATTGTTTCTAAGTCGATGCTTTGTATAAATAAGGGATTGTGATTTCATTTTGAAGTGTGTCTTGGTGTGATGAGTGTGTGGTAGCAAAGAGGAGCGTGAAAGGCAGAGAAGAAGTTTATGGGCTTAAATGGAACTGATCCAGGCATGGTAAAGATGTCAATCTCTAGTTCAAGTTTGTGATACTTGTTACTTTGTAGACAGTGTGTCTCTTGTAGGCAATGAGCCTCTTGTGAGCAGTGTGCTCAGGTAGTGAGCCCTAATTGGCATGTGCCAACTATTTTTCTTATTCTTCTAACAGAGAATAATCCTTGGGTTAATCACCCCATGGTTTTTCCCTTGACTAGGTTTTCCACGTCAAAATCTTGGTGTCTCATGTGTTGATGTGTATTTGCTCTAGTGTTTATGCTTTATGCTTTCATGAATGATTAGTTGCTATGTTATTAAATAACAAAGTGGATTTAAGTGTTTGAATTGGAAGCAAGTTTAGGATAACTGATTCACCCCCCCTCTCAGTTATCAACACCCCTGTCATGGATGAATTAGTGTCGGTTACCAAATATAAACATGCAGCTGAAACAAGATCATTGTTGATGAAACCTCTCATCCCTTATGGGTGATTTACAAACAATAATAGGAATAATAAATTACATAGGATTTACAAGGTTGATGGCACCTTAATCCTAACATAAAAGAATTTTTTTGAAATTCATTGTATGAGAAAAGTTAGAAGGTTCAGATGAATTCAATGTATAGTGTATAAAAAATACATGTATAAATTGTGGAAATGTGAAGAAACTTTTACTATTTGAAAAAAATGAGCATTCAATGGAAGTTATTTGGAAGAGATTTGAATATGATAAATACACAACAAAGTTAGGATTTTAATTAAAAAATTATTCTGAAAGAAAGTGAATTGCCCTGTAATGAGTTTATGGATAAATTTTGTAGTGTCGTATATCCACATATCTGACATTATCATAGTACAAGATGGTAGGATAAACAATTTTGTGACTTAAAGAATTGTTTTCCATAGGGTTTTATTCTTTTTATTGTGGATTTTGCTGAGAACTACACATTATTTCCTCAAACTAAGTTTCATGTGGATGGTGTACAAAGTAGCCCACTTGAATGAAACATCATCAAAGAGGTTCATGCTGCAGGACCATCCTGGGTGAATTGACGATCTGTATCAACCAAAAATATTTTCTTCTTTGTTTGGTTTTTGTTGGTTCAGTTTTGGTTAGTATTATTTGCATGGAAGCTATCATATTCCTCAGTGATGCAAGGTATCTTAAAGTGCTTCCACAGTCTCTTGTGCATACCAGTGTTTTTGGATGAGGAGATAGTTCACCAATATTTGCACGGAAGCTATCATATTCCCTTATGGGTGATTTACAAACAATAATAGGAATAATAAATTACATAGGATTTACAAGGTTGATGGCACCTTAATCCTAACATAAAAGAATTTTTTTGAAATTCATTGTATGAGAAAAGTTCGAAGGTTCAGATGAATTCAATGTATAGTGTATAAAAAATACATGTATAAATTGTGGAAATGTGAAGAAACTTTTACTATTTGAAAAAAATGAGCATTCAATGGAAGTTATTTGGAAGAGATTTGAATATGATAAATACACAACAAAGTTAGGATTTTAATTAAAAAATTATTCTGAAAGAAAGTGAATTGCCCTGTAATGAGTTTATGGATAAATTTTGTAGTGTCGTATATCCACATATCTGACATTATCATAGTACAAGATGGTAGGATAAACAATTTTGTGACTTAAAGAATTGTTTTCCATAGGGTTTTATTCTTTTTATTGTGGATTTTGCTGAGAACTACACATTATTTCCTCAAACTAAGTTTCATGTGGATGGTGTACAAAGTAGCCCACTTGAATGAAACATCATCAAAGAGGTTCATGCTGCAGGACCATCCTGGGTGAATTGACGATCTGTATCAACCAAAAATATTTTCTTCTTTGTTTGGTTTTTGTTGGTTCAGTTTTGGTTAGTATTATTTGCATGGAAGCTATCATATTCCTCAGTGATGCAAGGTATCTTAAAGTGCTTCCACAGTCTCTTGTGCATACCAGTGTTTTTGGATGAGGAGATAGTTCACCAATATTTGCACGGAAGCTATCATATTCCCTTATGGGTGATTTACAAACAATAATAGGAATAATAAATTACTTAGGATTTACAAGGTTGATGGCACCTTAATCCTAACATAATAGAATTTTTTTGAAATTCATTGTATGAGAAAAGTTAGAAGGTTCAGATGAATTCAATGTATAGTGTATAAAAAATACATGTATAAATTGTGGAAATGTGAAGAAACTTTTACTATTTGAAAAAAATGAGCATTCAATGGAAGTTATTTGGAAGAGATTTGAATATGATAAATACACAACAAAGTTAGGATTTTAATTAAAAAATTATTCTGAAAGAAAGTGAATTGCCCTGTAATGAGTTTATGGATAAATTTTGTAGTGTCGTATATCCACATATCTGACATTATCATAGTACAAGATGGTAGGATAAATAATTTTGTGACTTAAAGAATTGTTTTCCATAGGGTTTTATTCTTTTTATTGTGAATTTTACTGAGAACTACACATTTAGTCCTCAAACTGAGTTTCATGTGGATGGTGTACAAAGTAGCCCACTTGAATGAAACATCATCAAAGAGGTTCATGCTGCAGGACCATCCTAGGTGAATTGACGATCTGTATCAACCAAAAATATTTTCTTCTTTGTTTGGTTTTCGTTGGTTCAGTTTTGGTTAGTATTATTTGCATGGAAGCTATCATATTCCTTAGTGATGCAAGGTATCTTATATAGTTCACCAATATTATAATGGATATCAAGCAAAAGTCAATTTCTGGCTTGAATACCCAATTCTGTTGTCCTATTGTAGCTGCATAAACTTCAACTGGATATTGGTAGAGAGTGATGGGTTTCATCATTCGGGCATCATATATTTCAACCCATGAGTAGTAAGGATTACTATTTTGGCTTTTATACTCAAAGAGGAATGTATTGTTGTTGTTGATTCTCAAGCTAGTGTAGAGGATGTATTTTGTCCCTCTATGAAGAAAATTATTGAAATCAAACTATAATACCCTAGCTGAAGGTGAACTGGTAGAGTATTGAAAGATATGCATGATAGATGTTTGTAAAAATGCCTCAGAGGGCTACGGGTGACATAAGGGGTAATATTAATTTTGCTAGAATAAAGGTCTATCTTCTTTGTGAATAAGTCCAATGTTGATATAAACTTTGTGAAGTTTTTGTTATATGTAAACAATCCGCAAGTGACATCCCCTTATTGTCCAACATTTTATATGGAAGGAGGATTTGTGATAAACTATTAATATCATTTTCTTGAGTCTTACCTCAAGTTTTCAATGCCTTATCCAAACCATGGTGATAAACTTAAAACTTTACTTTGTCTAAATCATTCAAATTTATACCACGTTGACTGTCAACCCTTGGACAAAGCTCGTGATAATTCAAGTTTTTGCTAGCTTTCTAAACTCTAGTATATTTAAGTACTAGATGGAAGAAATCAAATGATTTTGCCTCAGTTGGAATGCGAATGCATTCCTCCCTGTTTGTTTTTCTTTCAAAAAAACAAAAAAACAAAAATCTATAGTTGAAAAGGCAGTGGAAGATGAAAGGCCACGGTAATGGGAAATGCAGTTCGGGGAGATAAGGAAGAGAACGTCCAAAATAGGGAGAAAAAAGGGGGGCACTGAAATTGTGGTGTTTAGCCACCAAGTGAAAGGGGGAGCAGTGGTATGGAAGAGAAAATGTTTCAATATCTTGAAGGCCGATCCAAGGTAGAGGAGCCTAGGGGATTGAAAGAAAAGCTTTTAGGTTTCCCTATAAAAATAGAAACGTAGAGGGGAGGGAGAAGCCAGAGGAAAGGCTCAATCCATAGAAAAGGAGAGGTCAATTTAAAGAAGATAGTCGTTTCTAGAGAACGAGTAGGAAGATTAGATAGACCAGAGAATATAGATTTGATTGCAGGCCATGGATATAAATAATTTTGTTGTAGATTTGTTTCTTATCTGAATTGAATAAAATTGAAATGAATTTCTTGTTGCAATTTGTGTGTTAAATTTTTGTGTTTTGAAATTAAGTTGTGACTTGAGTGATTGTGATGAATAGGAGTTTCTCTTTTGCATCAGTTCATTTTTATATTAGTGATAATACTGATCATGATAGAAGCTATATAGCTCATTATTTTTAGAATGTTTTTTGAAGATTTGAGATGATGTGGTATAAATACTTTACAACACTGGATTTGGTCTGATGGATGTGCTGGTAGTGTTGAATATAATTTTTTTTTATTTATTTTTTTAAAATATAGTTCTTTAAAACATGTATATATAGTTTATCTAATGGTTTGAATAGTTGTTTATAACTTTACAGGACAATTTAAGTCTGCAAAAGCATTTAATTGGTTAACCCAACATCATGCTAGACATAACATAAAGTTTTTACATATTTTTAGACTGGAAATGCAAAAGGAGAGCATGATGGAGCAAGAGCATGTGTGAAGTGTGAACTTCACCAACAGAAACTTACAGGTAACACCATACAAAATGCAAATGAGATTGTCGAGTGGTGCAAAAGTTATTTTGGTGCTCATGAAGCAATATACATGAAATGCTATTTCTGGGAAGTTAAAGGTACTAAATTCTATTTGAAACTTTATTTATCTTGAGCACGTGAATTGAACACACATCTTAATTTAATACTTGAAATTTAATATTAGACTAAACTTTTCCATATTTATAGATATTGATCTCTCAAATCGTTATAATTGTCAAGCAATTACTGGTATTATAAAACTACATAAGATGATGAGTATAGGACATAGCAAACCTCTTGCTATTCAATTGAGAGAAAAAATATGTTTTTGTGTTGACTGCATTGAGAATAATGTAAATTCTCTACAATGTGAGAATATTAGAGATGGATATGTTTCACAATGGGAAATGAAGCAATTAGTATCAATGCCTCCTTATGAAGGTAATGACATTGTAGATGTCTATGATCTTTTATATTTAGTTGATTACAAACGTGTATCTGATTTAGTTGGTAACTTGAACATTAAAGTCTTTTTATTCTATAGTTATTGGTATTCAACTTATATATATCATTATTGATAATTTATTGATTAACTATATTAATATGATTTTCTCAACATCTTTCTACACCTAGGTAAAAGTAGTTTGAAATGAAGTGGCTATTAGGATTGAATTGTTTGTATAGCTCATTTCATGAAATAAATAATTTCAAATGTATTGTGGATTCATCACTTAGAATAAATGGAAATTAAACATTATAAATTCATTAAATATTAAATGCCTTGTATTCTATAGTTATAATTGACCATATTCAATTTATATCATTAGTGATAAGTTATTATTTTAATATATTATGATTTTCTCAAAATATATCCACACCTAGGTAAAAGTAGTTTGAAATGAAGTGGGTATTAGGGTTGAATTGTTTGTATAGCCCATTTCATGAAAATAAATAATTTCAAATATATTGTGGCTTTCACTAAACTTGAATAAATGAATTAAATACCTTATAAATTCATTAAATATTAATGCTTTGTATTCTATAGTTATTGCTATTCTTTATATCATTACTGGTTTAAGTTATTCTTCATGTGTATATTATATGAATTTTTCTCAACATATCTCTACACCTAGGTAAGAGTAGTTTGAAATGAAGTGGGTAATAAGATTGAATTGTTTGTATAGCTCATGTCATGGAATAAATAATTTTGTATTGTGGCTTTCATCACTTAGAATAAATTGATTATACAAGTTATAGATTCATTAAATATTAATGCTTTGTATTCTACATTAATTGGTAATATCTTTATATCAAATTATTGATAAGTTAAATTCTTCATATATTAATATTTTCTCAACATCAAGCTCTATGCCTAGGTTTAAAAGTGGTTTGAAATGAAGTTCAACTATGGTGTTGAATATTGACTATGCCTATGTTGTAGAAATTATCTATCAATGCTAAACTTTAACCATTTTAATATTAGAATGAAATTTTCATGTTACATCTATGAGATTGATCTATTTTCATGTGTGATCAACATAATGTGATTAATAGATCTACTAACTTTGAATATCATAGGATTTATATCTATGTGATGAGTTTGTAATTTGTAAGGAATATATTCCTTTCATTAGCTTAAGTATTATTAGTGACTTGAATTTAGTGGTATAGTTTAGTTACATGTATTCAAAAGCATGATATGTTATTGGAATGATTTTGTACATGATATAAATTGTAAATTTGATATAAATTCTAAATTCAATTATCAACTTAAAAATCAAGTAAATTACTAAAATTTAATAAATTTGTTAAAAATGTGTAACACGTGTATATGATATAAAGAATAGTACAACAATCATATATATTGATAAAAAAAATCTAGATCTATGTATGTCTAAACAACTAAACATCTAAATGTATATGATATAAAGCAATAAGTGTACAAACACACATGATAAATATATAACACATATAAATTGCTCTTACATAAGTGTACATCCACATGATATATAGATCTAAATCATGACTCAAAATTAACTACATGTGGGCCTACGATTGGATTGAGCCTCAGTCTGCCCAGGACTACTAAAATGATGTCTTGAGCCTTGTCTTGAGGTAACTCCCATGGTCAATCTATGAGCATCACCCAATGAATCATTTTTATAGCCCTGCACACCTAGCATTTATATATTTAAACATAATCTTCATGGAATAGATACATACATGCATGATTACATATTTTTAAAAAGTAGAAATGAAATATGAAATGAATTTGCATATAATGTTAACTTATAATTTAAATTTATATAAGACCTTTACCTCACATCCACCTACATCATGTAGATGACATTGGATATGAATCTAATTAGAACCATGAGCTAACACTGAAACCTATGTACACATGCATGTAAAGTGCGAAAAATTATGATACACAACTTAAATATATACAAATTTACATGTATAATGTAGAACATATATATACTTAAAATTTAGGTGGCTTATACCTCATGATGATGTAATGGATTGCCAGCGTACTATAAATATCTAAGCGAGCTAACTCTATATAATGTCACCAATCACCTAATAGATAGGAAATTTCAATCAAGAGTTAAATCACTCACATGTGATCCATTTTATGTTGCAGTAACTAAAAGTTACATTTAAATTGTGAAATATTCAAATTTATCATAATATAAATTAGGTCTAATTTGTTGCACTGATGGCCCTCCCAATCCCACTAAGATCAAAATAATGAAGGGACAAGCTGATACTAGTAGTCAATCCCAAATCTACAATCAATGTAGAGTCACATGAAGAAGCCTACTAAATGATCCTAGTGGAAAATCTGGTGTAACCTAAACTTGACCAAGAACTAGCTGAGGGGGGATGTATAATCAACTAGAACATCTTGATATCCCCTTGAGCACTATTCAATTGTCTAACCATGGCCCCTCTGTCTATCAGAATAGCATCTAATATGTGTTGACACATAATCAAGAGTGATCCCACACTCTTCATTAATAAACTGATATGCAGATAATAGATTGTGTGTGATATATGTGCTCAACCTAGACATATCATTGTCTCTAGTCATTCGTACCACATCATGTGGCAATACTATATTAGAAAGGATGAAAGGATCATAACTAGTCGATGTGGTCTGAGTGGGAGGAATTCTTATTTGTGGATGCAACATATATCTATTGATGCAATCAGATGTCAACTGATCAATCTCATCAGCAATGGTGGCTATACTCTCCAAAATGCCATATCTCAATGGGGTGACTGCTCACTCTACATGTACTCCTAAATCCAAACATTTTGGAAGAACCAAAAGGTTTGGACCAACTAATTCCCTCTTATTCATGGGTGGTGGTAAAGCTACTTGGCTATAGTCAAGTTTGTCATTAAACCTTCTCGTTCCCTGCCCACCATGTCTAGGGATAGATGTATAATCAATAGATAAATGTAAATTTACCTCTACATATAACTATTTATAGAAATATAGTGACAACTAATCATTATGAGCCCATCTATGATGTGCTAACAACCATATAGGATAAATAAGTGTAGCCACAACCTCATTCATACACCTACTTATGGCATAGCCTCACACTCTATCTCGTCCCCCATAATGCGGGGACATGTGATGAACCATATCCAATGAAACAACTCAAGAAATGGATGACCATTTCTCATATCCAATAACACCCCTAGAGAGGGATACATAGAACTACTTGATACTAATATCATCATATGGATTGTATGATCAAACAATATCGATCATATGTGTCATCTCATATCTAATGGTGGCCACCTTGTCTCTATTTGTTAAGTTTGGTGTACTATGTATAGTTTGATTTAAATGATGCAATGCATTATCTAATCTCTAAATGGTATCAACATAGAGTTCACTTCTATGAGCATAATCAAACTGATTAGATTGATGACTCGAAGTCTAGTCAGTCATGTGTCTAAATATGCACGTATATATATATAACAAAGATTTACATTTAATTTTGAAACTAAATTAAATTTAACAAATAATAATAAATAAACATGCATATAAATTTGGTAATTTTAGAAAAGAGACCTTAGAAGTGTAAGAACTATAAATTTAAATATTGTAAATTAGAAACTTTAGGCCCAATAAGCGACAGTTTATTGACAAATAAAAAAGGAGGTCCCCTAGAATCATATTAAACACAATAATAAATTTGAAAGGAGGTCCTAGAGGCCATCCTAGCTAGAAACAAAGAGATCCTAGTAAGTTCATTATTTTAGTTTAATTTCCTTACGACCCTTTGAGATGTGGAGTAATAACTTGGTGTTTATAATATTTTAGTGTGGTTTATCAATTACTTCTCTTAAATGGCAGCTTTGACACTTTATTTTTCTCTTTGTTTTAGCCAATGTAGGCTTTATGCATGAGTGGAGAGGTATGATTTAGACCTCATTGCTGGATGCCTTTGTTATGACCATATTATTTTCAATCTTGTTAATTGTCCTATACCTAGAAGAGCTAAAAGTGTAGAATAGTTGCATTGGCACTCTTGTGAGTATCATAATCTAGACCTAATCTAGACCTAAATTACAATAAACCAAGGATGCTCTTACATCACCGAGAATATTTTGTTCTTCTTTTATATAATCCCTTCCTTTATTTTTATTTTTTTTAACTAGAAAAAGGTGATGAGGCACCCATAGATTACTTAGATGAATATAGAGAGAGTACAACAAAGTAATAGGACACCAAGTCCAGAAATCTAGAAAATATTACATATCATAGCCCTTAATAGAGCAGATCATATAACAGAATAAAACCAAAAAATAGGCCTTTACACCCAGATATGTCTAAAACAAAACCAACCAAGGAAAAACATACCCACGACCATCCCCGAACACAAGAAAAAGAAAGCATGAGCCCCGCACATCCAAACAGCTTCCCTTTATTTTTTGCAAACTTTAAAAACTTTTAAAGCATAAAAATCCTAAGTGCTTGACTTTGATGCTTTTAGAGTGAACTTATAGACATTGTATGCATTTTTTGCTGCTAACATTGAGGGAATTGGGCTTGCAGATTTTGGAAAACTTGATTGCTAAGGCTATTTATGGAAATGACTATACTATTGTTGGAAAATAGGATTACTAACAACATTTACTGTATGCATATTATTATAAACCAAATATAATGGAATATATATCTTTCTATGGACCAATTTTAGACCCGATACTCAAGGAGCTCTTCCTATAGTGACCTTGGGATAGAAAATATCATAAGTTGAAAACCTATATAGTAACTTTGTGATGGAAATTCTCATAAGTTGAAAACTTTGAGAGATATCAAAGAATAATGTCTTTTGTATTTGTGTTGCATGGATACTAACAGATGAGTTGAGTTTAGCTTCTTAGATCTCAACTTGCCAAAAGTGATGGAAGGGAAGAATGAAAAATTTAGCCTAGGAGTGTTAGAACCCAAGTTAAGTTCCCAGATTCTTGAAGTTTTGAGGATTCCTTGACAGAGTAATGATTTTACGCTGTTGATTCTTCAAGGAGTCTTCTTGCATTTGCATACATTCATCAAGGATATTAATAGTTTTATTACAGTCAGATGCTTGTTGTTATATAAATAAATATATTTTTTAACTTTTAGTTATAGTGAATATACAATTGGTTTTTATAATGATGTCATTCTGTTTCCAGGAAATAGACTTAGAAAAGGCTCAATCGGGCCTTGGGCACAGTTACAACAAAGCAAAAGTTATGTTCAATGTCAATAGGGTGGATAACATGATTATTTAGGCTATTAGTCTTCTTGACACATTTGAGAAGTTTCATTTGATTTGTATTGTTTGATTGTTCACAATGACATAAACATCAGCATCCAAATTTTTTTTGGTTCTCAAGCAACAACTTACTGAAATGCTAACATCATTTGTGCATGGATTTTACCCTTTACTAATCTTCCTAATAAAACATTTTATGTTATGCTTACAATCATTGAGAATGAAATGTGCACCAAATACTTTCAATAAACCATATAATAAAATTGCTCTAATTATCTCTAGTCCCACATGAACATGATAAAATTTATCACTACCAAAACCATCCAACAGACATTGCTTAGAGCACTATTGACAATAAAATACACTTCCAACACAATTCAGAGGAAACAAATGCAAATGCATTGGCAACCTGATTTAGATCTCAAGCAATAAGGAATACATTAAACAATCAAAATCTTATTGGTATTTTGATGAAAAACAAATAAGACTTTACAAGGCTAATTGAATATGCAAGTTGGTCATAAGATGACAACCATATATAGAAACACAAGCATAAATGTGTCTAGCATAAGGAGAATTTGAGTGCTCCTTCAAATGCAGAAAAATAAAAAAAATTATTACATCGAACATGTCATGTCTTGATACTCTATTTATGTTGTATATAAACAAAGAATTCTATTATGTAGTACACCTAGTTTAAGGTTTTAAGCTAAGTCTCCATTTTCCATAAAATGGATTGTTGGTAGTAACCTTGTTGTAGGGGCTACGAATGGTCCCTATCTTAATGTTTTCATTGGATAAAGTTGCCTCAGTGATTGTTGAAGTATCACTAAGACCATTAGATTTCTTAGATAATTGATTTTTGATGCCTCGACCATGGTTGAAGTGTATTGGGATAGGTTATAGGGTTCCATTCTCATGAATGCCCAATCTTTTTTAATGATAATCCATGCTTTTACATATCCTGCCTATAATAGGATACTTGTGGTTTTCAACACATGATGCTAACCCATTAGTGTGATACCAAGAACAAATATGATTTGCTATTGTCTCCTCTATAAAAAACCCTAATAGAATGAAGGTGGGGGATCCTAGTTGATAGGATGTTGGTGTTTTCTCATTATGTATACTTGTCATGCCTTGATCATTATTGGTTCTTGTTGTACCTTGATCATTTGAATGCTCAATGTGACCCATTGTGACTTACGTTTCCTCATGCTTTATGTGATTAAGATCTTGATTGCCACTATGCTCATTAGGATTACATGTGATATGATAAATATCATTTAGTTGATTTTCTATGTGTTCCTGGGGACCAAGTGTCTTATCATGGGAAATGGATGTTTTCAAATGATGGATAGGACTAGTTTTGATTTCATGATCAGGGATAGGATAAAATTGGATGAGCGGATAAAATTGGTTCTCTTGATCATTGATAGGATCTTGATCATAGATGGGTGCAACTTGGATAATTTGATCTTGATTTGATTGGGTGCATGTTTGATCCTGATTTGGGTTTGATTCTTGACATAACTCTTGAGTTTGGATGTAAAGGTTTCTTAGATAGAATATATAGGCTTTGAATGGTCAACAACATAGTTGCATGATGGATTTTGGCTTATGCTAAGAGACTCTTTGATAATCTTGATAAGCATCAGATTGCATGATGGTACTTGATTAATAGGCATGGTACTAGGAGCCTCTTGTTCACGCTTAATAGGCTTGGGAGTTATAGTATCATTGCATGACGACACTTGATCGTGGATGGACATGTCTCTAGGCTTTTGATTATAGTTTAGTGTTTGATTTTGGAGGGTACAAGGTGACTTTTGGATAGGATTTGGAGAGGCATACTCACTAACTTTGTGCTTTCTATTTTGATATTTTTCATTCTCTAGTAGTCCTTGGGTAAGGAAAAAATCTAAATATGACCATTTGGATTGATGGGAGGAGTTCGACTGTAAAGGTTGTGAGGATGGAGGATTATGACATTTAGATTTATGGGAGTTAGACTGCAGAGGCTATGAGGATGAAGGATTTGCATAAGATGTAGATCCTAGAGCGGTGTTTCCCTTGTCAAAGGTAGCATAAGGATGAGGAGGACTTTAGGATATTTGATTTTGTTTCATGGTGTAGCTAGTATGAGCATGTTCTTGGTTTAAGGGATCCTAATGGTTATAGGAATTTATGAATGCATGATTGAAGCTATTGGAGAATTTACTCATGATGATGGCATGTAGATAGGCCTGGGCATGTTCAACTCTAGACAAATTATAAGGTTCACTAGGATATTCTTCTTAATCTGTTAGGCTCACATCATTATCAGTATAGTCTACAAGATTCTCATCATCATCATTGTCCATTTGAGAACCTCCTTTGATTGTGATTGTGGGCTATTCATGAGCTCTATGAAAAGTGGGTAGGCATAGGGGTTTATCTTGCATAACAAAGTTTCCAAACCAAGGGTCCATGATGGAAGTGACCAAGGATGATGGTGATGCTTGGAATGTAAATTATTTGGCTCTTTGGATTTTGACACAAGATTTTCAAGTTGGAAAGAGTCAAAATGTGTTTGGATGAAAATGAAGTTCATGGGTTTTTGACAAGAAAACACTTCAAGCACATGACCAAGCCTATTTTATTCAAGTGGGAGTGTAAATCTTTGTGGGCCCATGAATATGTTTTATACCAAGTTATGAATCACTAGGGAAGGCAAGGTCATGTACCACCTATACACCCCTTACCATTGAGGCCAAGACATTGCCCACAATGAGCTCTATTTCTATAAACTCACAAGCACATTGTGAGTTACTTCCTAAGCCAAAATGTATCTGGTGCACCACACAAAAGGATGGCTGGAAGGCTCTTAAACTTTGCTATACATGCAACTAAGGGATGTCCTCATTACATGCAAGGTACATGAGGCCAAATTCTTTGAACTAGTGTACTATCTAAGGCGTGTGATTTCTCACTTTACCAAGTCACACAAGCTCAACGTTGGCCCAAAATGACAACTCAACTCTTGAGGTACAACTTTTTCTCCCCCCCTTTATATACCCCACCAGAAGATGTGGTTTAGGTTGTCCCCTAAGGAGATCAAATTCTTAGGCATACATGCTAAAAGGAAATAAACTTGGGTGCTTTTGATCCCTAAGATTGATTTGCAGTGCAAAGAGAGAGCATACGCATGCACTAAATCCCTTGGGCTTGAACACAAAGAGATAGACCAAACTTAAGATTTTGATCTCCAATATCACTCGAAAGTGTGAGAGAGCATATGTTTAAATTTGATCACAAAAAAGACATACAAGATTAATTTTCTTTGTAAAAAAGTGTGCAACTAATCTAGTTATAAAATATCACCTTTGATGTGAAAGGAGTTGGGCTTAATGGAAAGGCTATAAGGTTCTCAAGATGGAGATCCAAGTTCAAATCCCTCAAGTAACATCTAGATATAGTTGGAACATTTGGCTCTTGGACTTCCATGATAGTTTTGTTGGTGGTTTCTAGTGTGGTTCTATGTGGTAACTCTTGGTCTTCTAATGGCTCTTAAGTGGATTCGTGGCTCTTGGACATTCATGGTGGCCCCGTTGGTGGTTTCTAGCATGTGTCTCTTGGACTTCTGTGGTGGTTCTATTGGTGGTTGGTGACTCTGTTGGTGATTTCTAGTGCGATTCTATGTAGTGACTCTTGGTCTTCCAGTGGCTCTTAAGTGGATTTGAAAGTGTGTGTGGCTCTTAAGTGGATTCTAAGCTCTAATGTGGATGGGGAGAAGGTCCCCCTTGTGACCTCCACTAGAGTGGACTAGCCTAAATATCCTCACATTACTAATAAAAAAATTAGCTTTGACATGTTGTGTTGCATACATTGCATTAGTAGTTTGATGATTTCGGTCTTTGGCACGTGAGGGTGGCTTCAATCGAAGAATTAGTACTAAAAAATAAAGCCTCACAAAATAGAAAATAATTTTCTCACATAGAAAAATATTACACTAACAGATTCCTTGCAATTTTCTAATCGATTTCAAAAAAAGTTTTCTAAATTTTGAGTTCATACACAAAAGCTATGTTAGTTTGAATATTAACACAGAAAAGTGTAATGCAAATGATTATACTTGACATTTATTAAAAAAATATGAGAAAAATACCTAATCCACAACAAAGAGGACAAAACCAGCTTTCCAAGGCGTATAAATTTGAAAAAAATTGACCTCCCAAGAAAAATTTATGTCAGTTTGAAAACAAATATTTTTTATTAATAAAAGGGAAAAGGGGGGGGGGTCCGGTGGTGCTAGGGTGACGGGCTAAGCTAAAGTGACATAGGGGCAACACAATGGTGGCACCTAGGGCAGAAGTTTAGTGGTGCTACCCAAGGCGACGCAGGGGTGGACCTCTGATGGACTAGGAGTGATGTCATGTAGAGTAGGGGATAAGCGACATAGATTTTAAGTTGTGTTTTTTGTTTTAGTTAAAGGTTTTTAAACTATTTTTTTATTGCTAGTTTTAAAAATCTTGATCGGTCGGTGGTCAGCTTTAAAGATAGGCTGACACTGCTTAATTTCTAGTGCGGGTGCCATGTGGGGCCCTTGCCCTGCTACCTATAGGGTGGCAAGGTATAGGGTGGCAGGGTACAAGGTACGGCGTACCTTTCCCATTTAATAAAAGTTCTTTATTTTAATTTTTTTAATGCTTTTCAAATTTTTTATTCGTTATTTTTTATGGTTTTTGATTTTTGTTTTAATTTTTTATTTTTAAAGGAAAAAAATTAAGTTAAATTATATGTTTATACTTGCAAGTATGCATACACAAAGGCCATACAACCTCTCTATGGAAAAGAAATTACATTTTCCTGCAACTTTCTCTAATTTTCATGATTTGAGATTTGATTTATATATTTTGACGGGCCTTTTAGATACAATGGTAGGATCTATTGCACATGATAATGCTTCTAAATCTTCATGATCCATGAAATTTGTGCCCAAATCCCACAAGCAAAATCTATGAAATCAAGCAATAAAAGTCTTACAAAAAATAATATTAGAAAAGGGACAAGGTTCCACTAGGTGTGCCAAAATTTATGTCGGAGTTTAAATCTCAAGGAAGAAAACAAACATAAGGGAAATGCTTCTTATTCTAAATTTATGCAAATCTTAGATAGAGTGGATGATAGAGTGAAAATAACAAAACTTATATACAAACAAAGTTACCAAATGTAAACTCTATGATGAGTGAATTTTCTCTATTAATTCTGAGTGTGGATGCTCAATGACTCGTGGAAGATTTTGATAGCATGTACCTGTGAAGATATAACTATGATAAATTCTCTAAAGATTTAAATTTCAATCTCAATGCATCTAGAGTTTCAAGCATCTAGGAGGATGTTCAAATAGATAAGAGTTATTTATAGATGTTTGGTAGAGGATGTGAACAGTCAAGATTTGATAGTGACTGAATGGTGGAGATTAACTAAGAGAGTGTGGAGGATCTTCCCTGGATAAAAATAGTTAGAAAGAGTGAATAGGATTATGATGCCATTTTAGTGGGCCCTAAAATGGGTGAGGGAAATTAGTTGTTTTGTTTTTTAATTTTTTACTAAAAAGGTGTGCATGGGTTAAAAATAGATGGGAATCTTGGAAGGAGTTATGATATAATGTGAGTAGGTAATTAGATTTATTAATTTGCAAAAAATGGAAAATAGATTTATTTATCCATTTTGGATTGAATTAAATTAGTATTAGCCTAATTAACTAAATTATATGAATTGTTTAATTAATTAGTGGTGGTAACGACAAAGGGGAAGTTAGTAAAAAATGAAGAAATGTCGACATGGTACAAAATGTTAGGTGTTATGTGATGGGAATAAATGTGATTTAATTAATTAATTTGGCACTAATGTTAAAGGATAATTAGCAATTAGATGAATGTGGTTAAAGTGTGCTTAGGAAGGTGTTGAAAGTTGTGTTAGACATGATGATAGATGCCATGATTATGATGTGTCAATTTTAAGTGTCTATGTGTATAATGATTAATTACATTTGTGATCATGACCAATGATGTTTTATAGAAAATTTTGGGTATTACAATTACATTTAAATCTTATCTTATTGTACATGAAGGATTGGCCTCCTTTCAAGAGAGTGGTATTGGTTGTTTTCAAGTTGCTTTGGAGATGCGATGGTTCCATATATGCATGTTCAAGGAGCCTATGCTCTAGAAATGACAAAATTTATTTTTCCATGGACTATAGGATGGTTAAGGTATGAGGTTATTGAATGCAAAAATTAGAAGATTAAAATACAATACAAACCAAGGAGGTGGCTCAAATACTCCAAACATTGAAGGTCAAAGTTTGGTCTATAAAAACACATTTAAAAAAGATAGTGTGTCTTGTTAATGAGATGAGGGCACAATTTTTCAAGCTTATTATAAGATCTCAAGGACACTTTGGTAAAGAAAAGAGAAATAAAGTGTTACTAGGTCCTGTTCAAAGAGATCTTTATGTGGAGTATGAGAAGGAACTACAAAAAGTTGATTTACAAAAAAAAGAGGGTTGGTTTCTCATTATGAGGATGTCACTCCTAAGCAAGTCAAACAAATAAATTCACTTCATGGCACAAAAGAAATAGGACAATAGGATATCCTCCTATGGTAAAGAAGTTCTTTATTGATTATCTTATATTTTTTAAATGAAATAAATAATTAATTTTTTCTAAATTTATTTCTATCAATCATCAAATTTGCATCTACATACAAACCTATGCCAGCATGGTAAATTTTACAAACATGGTACATCATCTCCAAAATGACCTTCAAAATTTTAGAACTTGGATCTTCATGTGGATTTTGATGAGTTCACTTTGAACTATTTAAATTGGAAATGAGAGAAGTGATACTAAAAGTAAACCTATTTAATAGGTGATATGGTAATTGAGAGTTTCCTATCTACATATAACAATAACTTGCACAAGATTTCATATTTTATGAAACAAATAAATAGTTATAGTAATGAAAGGTGAGGTTTGCACAATAACCAACTCCTAAGAGGTTAAATAGTTTCAGATATATAAATCAAGGATATAGATGCAAGAATCAAAAATCATAGATGAAATTTACAAGAAAAAATAGAAGAAGCAAAAATTAGAACATCTTATTTAATTCTAAAAGATAAATTCGTAATAAATGTAAAAGGTAATGCATAGTATTAAAATTATTTATTAATCAATAAAATGATACAAATGCTTTGCATGAGAGGCCCAAGTGCACAAAAGGGTTGTGTATGTAGAAATAAGGAATAAAATAAGGAAACAATACAAGCACATATTCCATATTTAAGACACAACAAGAGCAAGTAACTATAAAATGGAAATGAAACAATGTCACCAAATGAGTCCTTGTTGCCCTTGATATTTGATAGTGATTCTAATATGTTGGTAGATGCTTGATTGATTGGATGAATATCTAGGATTAAGAGGTTTAATGGATGAAAGATTAAGAGGTGGAAATAGATGGCTAAGATTAAGAGGTGCTATTTGAAATAGATGACTAAGATTTGATTAGAGGATTATAAGATATGGACAAAGCTTTTAGGGCATCCTTATGTGAATGACTAAGATTAAGAGATATAGTATGAGATGAGTGGTGGAGATGAAAAGTTCATTTGGGTGTATGCATGGAGTTGTGGGACCAAAAAGTTGCCACATGAATTTTTGGTCCCATGCAAAGTAAAATGTGAGCACATTATAACGCACTCGCATTATAACGTGCTCACGTTTTTCTTTGCATAAAAGTAAAAAAAATAGACATTTCCTCATACCTGTGGCCAAAAATAGAGTTTGGAGAGAAAAACCAGTGACATAGAGTGAGCACATTCAAGAAAGGGCAAATAAATAAAGTGCAAAGAGAGATCAATGTTTTCACAATGCCACCTCACCAAACCCACTCCCGAAGACATCGTGAAGCAAATGTAGAGGGTCTACCAGCTGAAGAAGGTAGGGTTTGATTAATTTTTGTGAGTTTCAAAAGAAGTTTTGACTTTTGCAATGTTTGATTAGTTTTTTATATTTAATTTATACTTAATGAGGTAGGAGAAAACACAAATACAGCTGAGGAGGGTCAAACCAATCCTAAAAACCCTCAAAACCCCCCACCTTCACGACCTCACCATGAAAGAGATACTCAAAAAACTATTTAGGGAAAATAGAAGAAAATAAAAAACATCTTCAAACCCTAATTGAAATGTTAAACAATCCAAGTGCAAGCACCGATTGTAGGAGAGTGCTTGCAAAGTCATTAGAGGTGATTGTCTCTCACACCGAATCAGTGACAAAACAAATCACTGAATTTCATGACTATAGGGAGATGTGTTAGCAATACTATGTTGACAAATTGTTTTATGAACAAGTGAAGAATGAAAAAATTACAAAATCTGCATTATGTTCACACTTTGTTAATCCTAAAACTAGCAACAACATCCATGCAACAACAATGAGGTGCCATAATATTTCTTGAGGAAACTCCAATGTGAGTTCGTCCTCAAGAAGATTCCTAATTATTTTTACATTCATGAGTTCCAAGGTAGAGGTGGTGGCTCTGCCCATGATAGAGAGGGGGCTCAACGAGACCAAGACCGTGTATCTACAAAACTGTTGAGGCTAGAACGTGTGTCACTCCCTTCAACTTTGAAGGAGAGTGTTGAGGTGGAGACACTACATTCATTGAGTGCTCTAACATAGTCTCTAGCACAACATAATGATGATCTCACCCAGGCTGATGAGGGTGAGAGTTGAAGGCATCATTTGTCCCCACATTTGTGCAGTTCATGTGGGAACCTGTGCAATTATGGGACGTAGGAATCGCAACAGGACTCTCGGTAGGATGTTGCGATGCACGGGAAACATCCAATGATGGACACATCCATAATAGATAATATTGTTCTCACAGATGATGTCTTACAATGTACATTTGGTATTGAATCTCATGTATTTTTTTACAAGTTTCATCTTGATTTAATATATTCTTATTTGAAAGTTGTAATTAATTTATATGATTATCTATATTATAAGTCAAAATTAATGTATGTAATTGTCCACACAATGAAATTCCAGGGATAAAGTCTTCATCCTGCCTTTATTAGCCATCCATTGGTGGATTATGAGAGGAGGTCAAGTCAGCAGGAATGTAATTTATCACATGATCGTAAATATTGTACATATATCAATAGTATTATTTAGTGACAATTTGATGATTTGAATAGGGAGCTTCACCAGCACCTCCATGGTTTCCTTGGTCCCTTGGATGCAAAACTACTTATACATGTAGGTAAATTTAACCATTTGTAATCATTATGCATTTAAATAATGTTATGTATCTATTTTGATCGAATAACCTTGAACTCTATTTTCAGATGTTGAATATGGAGACTCCTCATCTTTGTGAGTCAGTGTAGGAAGGCATTACTGCAACCATGTTGTCTTCAAATCCTTTGACCGATGTATGAGTCAATAACATGAAAATGTCATTTTGCATTTCTATTTTATCTCATGTCATTTGATGTACATAAATGATATTTATGTTCAGTCAATTTTTCTTCTTGATGCTTGTCACAGGAGGTCACAACTCCAACCCATCTAACTACGAATGAAGAGAGAGAAAATATGATCAAGACTAATCATCGAGTAGCGGTAAGTGATCAATTACATAAGTGATGTTATATATTTCATGTTTTCTATATTAATGTGCATATTCTTTGATTGTATTAATAGGTGGAGCTGAAAAAATCTCTATCGAGGAGGTCTACTTGATGGGAGAGTGAGGATGAGTCACTGATTGGCTCTCCATCTTCACGGCCAAGAAAGGGCCATTGATTATTTGATGAAAGTCCATAGGAAACTAGATTTTGGGACATTTTTTTGTATGCCTAGATGGCTTTGTATACATACTTTTGTATGTTACCGATGTATATTTTTGTATATCCCTGTATGGCTTTGTTTGGACATGCCTATATGGCTTTATATATAGACTAGATGTTATCTTCATGACATTATGTATATGACAGTTTATATTAAATATGAAATATTATGATCAATTATCATTATAGGAATTTGGTTTTACACGTGCCAATTGCATTTTCTTGAAAGTTTATAAATCATTTTCAAATAATCCATTTTGTGCATATCTTGCAATCATTGCATTCCATGAGACTGTGCATTTCTTTGAGGCATCATGTCAAACAGTTCACGTGCCTTGTCTATGCTTCCACACTTTCCATACATGTCTACAAGGGCAATTGCAAATACAATATATGTGACAAAATTCCTATATCCTTTTATGCTTTGATGGTTGTCCACACCATGTTCCCTAGATCCCATTTTGGCATAGGCATGCAGGATGTTGGATAAGGTTGTGCAATTTGGTTTTAGATGTGCCAATTGCATTTGGTTGAAAGTTTCTTTTGTGCATTTGCTTGAAAGTTTCTAAAGCCTTATGAAAAAACCATTTCATGCATATCTTGCAATCATTGCATTCCATGAGACAACATTTCTTTGAGGCATCATGTCAAACAATTCACGTTCCTTATATATGCTTCCAAACTTTGCATACATGTCTCACAATGTAGTTGCAACTACAACATTTGACAAAATTCCTATATCCTTTATGCTTTGATGGATGTTTATACCATGTTCCAAAGATACCATTTCTAAGGTTTTGGAATTTGGATTTACCCCCGCCAATTGCATTTGCTTGAAAGTTTCTAAAGACTTATCAAAAAATCCATTTTATTCATATTTTGCAATCACTACATTCCATGAGGTGACATTTCTTTGAGGTATCATGCCAAACAGTTCATGTTCCTTGTCTATGCTTCCACACTCTATACACATGTCTCTGAGGGTAGTTGCAATTGCAACATCTAACAAAATTCCCATATGTATTATCCTTTGGTGGATGTCCATTTTAGCATAGTCAAGGAGGATACTAGCTAAGTTTGTGGAATTTATCTTTACACCCACCAATTGTATTTTCTTGAAAGTTTATAAAGCCTTATCAAAAAATCCATTGTTTGCATATCTTGTAATCGTTGCATTCCATGAAATGGCATTTCATTGAGGCATCATGTCAAACAGTTCATGTACCTTGTCTATGCTTCCACCTTTCCATACATGTCTACTAGAGTAGTTACAACTACAAGATCTGACAAAATTCCCATATCCTTTATGCTTTGATGGATGTCCATACCGTGTTCCAAAGATCCCATTTTGGCATATGAAGGGAGGATGTTGGCTAAGGTTGTGGAATTTGTCTATAAACCTGCCAATTACATTTTCTTGAAACTTTCTAAAGCCTTATCAAAAAATCCATTCTTTTCATATCTTGCAATCATTGCATTCTGTGTGATGATATTTCATTGAGGAATAATGTCAAATAGTTCACGTCCTTGTCTATGCTTCTACACTTTGTATACATGTCTACTAGGGTAGTTGTAACTACAAGATCTGATAAAATTCCCATATCCTTTATGCTTTGATGGATCTCCATACCATGTTCCAGAGATCCTATTTTGGCATATGAAGGGAGGAGGTTGGCTAAGGTTGTGGAATTTGTCTTTACACCCACCAATTGCATTTTCTTGAAAGTTTCTAAAGCCTTATCAAAAAATCCATTTTTTTCATATCTTGCAAGATCATTGCATTCCATGTGACGATATTTCTTTGAGGCATCATGCCAAACAGTTCACATGCACTGTCTATGCTTCCACACTTTCCATACATGTCTTCGAGGGCAGCTGCAACTACAACATCTAACAAAATTTCCATATCTTTTATGCTTTGATGGATGTCCATACCATATTCCAAAGATCCCATTTGGCATAGGCAAGGAGGATACTGGCTAAGGTTGTGGAATTTGGCTTTATTTTCTTGAAAGTTTATAAAGCTTTATAAAAAAACCCATTTTTTGCATATCTTGCAATCATTGCATTCCAGGAGATGGCATTTCATTGTGGCATCATGTCAAACAATTCACGTATCTTGTCTATGCTTCCACACTTTGCATAAATGTCTACTAGGATAGTTTCAACTATAATATGTGACAAAATTCCCATATTCTTTATGCTTTGATGGATGTCCATACCATGTTCCAAAGATTGCATTTTGGCTTTACACCTCTCAATTGCATTTGCTTGAAAGTTTTTGAAGCCTTATTAACAAATACATTTTGTGCATATCTTGCAATTATGGCACTCTTTGAGGTGTTCTATTGAGAAATTCACATGCCTTGTCTATGCTTCCACACTTTGCATACATGTCTACTAGGGTAGTTGCAACTACAACAGATTTGACAAAATTCCCATATCCTTTATGCTTTGATGGATGTCCATACCATGTTCCAAAGATCCCATTTTGGCATAGGTAGGGAGGATGTTGGTTAAGGTTGTGGAATTTGGATTTACACCTGCCAATCGCATTTGCTTGAATATTTGTAAATCCTTATCAACAAATCCATTTTGTGCATATCTTGCAATTATTGCAACATATATACTTTGAGATTAATTATTGCAAAAATATACACAATAACAATTCCATAAATAAGGGTTTCCTTAAAAATCATTTTAGAGTTACAATAAAGCTATAGGCCTATCCTATAGCCCTTGCAAATATTTCAAATTCTTTTTAGCTAACATTTTTCTCATATGCACATACATAATTGCTATCCACATATTTAGTCAAAGTAAAGCATTTTCATGTTGTTCTTAAGGGCTAATAACAATTTACATCTTATCAATGAGACTATACATACAAAACTAACAACCACAACAATATTCAAGAGAAAACTAGTCATTTTAGAAGGCACTCTACTTTTTTCTTTGCCATCATCTACAAATTCATTCTGAGCACATTAATATTTAGGGTGTAGGGACTATTTGATCCCACCATGAGGTTTTTAACCCAAGATTGGCATTTTATATTTCTATTCCAACTTTATCCTCCACACGAGAGAGAGAAGTCAAGTATAGGTATATTACACTACACAAGCCTCTAGGGTTTATCACTATGACTAACACAATACCATTGACCTTCACCATAATGCTTATAAGATAAAGTCCAAATGTATAATACTTCTTGAGAAACCAAACCCTTTTCCACCATTCAAAATAAAACCTACATAATATTCATCATAGTCAACTTCACAAACACCTTCACAAACCCATACCACTATTGTAAAAGATAATCAACCCAAAGAAGTGACACTTGAGAACCCACTTGAATCCAACCATGTAATAGGGTCATAGTACCCAAAGAGAAGAAACCATTAGAAAATTCAATATTACACAAAATTTACCACAACCAAGCTTTCACCATGAAGAATACAAGCCCTCAAACATATTCATGATAACTTCAAGTGAAGTACACACCAAGAATGAGTAGTAAGATAAACCATAATGAAAGCCAAAAATTATGTGTTCTATCAAATAGTCCACGTGTCTTGTCTATGCTTCCACACTTTGCATACATGTCTACAAAGGCAACTACAATTGTACAACATGTGACAAAATTCCTAGATCCTTTATGCTTTGATGGCTATCCATACATTGTTCCAAAGATCCTATTTTGGTAGAGATAGGGAGGACACTGGCAAAGGTTGTGGAATTTGTCTTTACACGTATCAATTGTATTTGCTTCACAACAAAGAATAGACAAAGAATAGACACAATTAATGAATTAAATAATAAACACAACAAAGAATAGACACAATTAATGAATTAAACCCTTTTGTAACATGTTGCAACAGTGTTAGGAGATGGCTGGACATGTTGATTATTGATCTCATATTCTACCATGATAAAACTCTTAAAGTTTCAGCTCTTTTGTGCAATCCTAACTATGGTGAAAACTTCAAAAGTTAGGAGAATTTCCTTGGTTTGAATAGGAATGATGTGACAATTCATCGAAGTGGTAAGACACTAATCAAGACTCCTTGCCTTCAATACATATGTTTGAAATGTTAAGAGACAAAATACTAACTAATATTAGAAACTACCTTTATGATGCAAGACTTGAAGAAAATCATGGTGAACATGTAAAGAGCATCAATTATAGTTTGAATTAACTATTCAAGATAGCCAAGGGGTGAAATCATCAAGAAATAAGTAATTTTAAGGCTAATTATGATTACAGAGTTGTTGGTGATCTTTTGGCTGAGTTTTATGATGACAAAGACTAAAATATAGAGTTTATTGCAGCCTAACCAGTCTAATTTCTTGGAGAAACCTAGAGATGGCAGTCCAAAAGATTTAGAGGGTACTTGAAAACAACAAAGAACTTATCTAGTATAGGTCCAATAAATAAAACCCAAACTAATTTTTTAGAGGTAAATGGACAAGAGGATGGTAGTGACAACTCATTACTATACAAGAACCCAATATATCAGATTTGTAGCATCAATAGCACTATATTTTAAATGTTGATACAACTAGTTACATTAGAGAGAATGGTGATAATACTTTGTTATAGGGAGGTATTGATGACATAGTTCAAATTCAAGATATAAAAAATTCTATTAATGATTCAAGATACAACAAATTAATGTATATATCACATTTGAATGATTCTAATTCTATTAATGCACATAATAATGACTTTTTAAACTTAGATAGTTCCACTTTTAGTGATTGTGAGTGTTCTATAGAACATGAAGTGAAGTAAACGAATATATAAAGAACATACCTTAGAATTTGATATTTGAGTTGACTAATCCTCCAATATTTGGCTTCAAAATCCTCAAATTGATCTTTTTGGCAAGTTCCTTCGAATTCAATATTGAATTCTATATAACTCTAGAATAGGATTAGTGAAAGTTATGAAAACAAAAACATATATCATCAAATTCAATCTAAATACATGAAAATTAGCTTCGAAATAATATGAAATATGAAACTTTCAGTTTAAATAATCAAATTTTGTCCAAAAATATGCAAAACTAGTTCTTCTATGTTAAAAAAACAAAAAAAAGTGGTGGATTGATCAAACAATGATTCCTAAAATGTCAAACAACATGAAAAAGTGTTTTCTTGTCAGATAGCACACATAAAAAGCAAGAAAAATAGACATGTGGGGTCTGAATCATAGATCCTACATGTTTTTTTCCAATTTTTTTTTGCTTCCCAAAATGTGCTCGCATTATAACACGAGTGCATTTTGGAATGCATGAAACCTTTATGCTTTCATGCATGCAAACAAGTATAAGTGTTTTCTCTCTCTCTCTCTATATATATATATATATCAATGCAAACCTTTATGTATAAGTATATATCTATCTCTCTGTCTCCCTCTCGCTCTCTGTGTAAACCCCTAAACCCTAAATAATGCCCCTAAGCCCTAACCCTTTATCTCCTTATCTATCCCTCTCTAAACTTCTAACCTTTAAACCCTAAACCCAATCAACCCTAAACCCCTATCTCCCCGTCTCTATCATCCCTCTACCTCTTGTTGGTTCCAAAAATAACTGCAACCCAAAACTCTAAACCATTCCTAAAACACCCATGCCAAGGATTGTTGTCAGGGTGAAAGGAAGAGATTTATCAACAAGTAAAGGGGATTTTTGGCCAACTATAGGAGTGGGTAAACTCCTCTACTCTTTAGGCTCAACTAGACCTAGGAGGTATATTCCTAGAGGCATGAAACAAAATACAAATAAACATACACATACATACCCAATGTACACTTGACCCCTAAAGTTGTCAGTAGATCAAGACAAACTAGCTACACAGGCCTCTCATTAAACCAATTCAACCATGTGAATGTACATGCATAGGAAAGATGGTGTTTACCCTAAACCACAGGTGAAAGATTTGTTTGTTTTAAAAAGATTATTTGGTCCCTCTCCAATAGGGACTGGTGCTTATTCCATTGGGAAACAAAGTCACAAAATTCAAGGAGGAAAAGAAATACACAGCAAAGGATCAACAGAACTAGACAATCATTTACATATATGACTTTCTAGTAGATTTTCATACAATGAACTTTCTTAATGATCCAAAAGAGGACTGCAGTGATTCTTGTATAACAAAATGATGGAAAATACAAAGCCTTGTATTTATTTAGATGTTGTCACACATCTGCAAACACCTGTTACACTCATACCAACAAATGTGCCAAAGGAAAATACATAACTGCGATTACATACTTACTAGAATTATTACAAACTCCCATGGAGACATTCACTACATTCAAATCTACAATATAAAACCTTCCTACATAATACCGAATATATCCCTTCACTTACAAACTGGACAAATCGTGTGTTGATGCCAGAGAAATCCTTAGATTCTCCAGACCAGGCAATTGGCTCAGCGACCAACCCTAAAAATATCTTCATTTCATGTATATATAGTCATTCTTCCCATCGTGCAGCTTCTAGATGTTTGACAGAATTGGTTAACAAGCAATAGCACAGGAAAGATAGAGGTACATGGCCATGTCGGGAGGATTGACAGATTAGAAGGAAAGCTCATCCCTCGCATATAAATTTCAGTCTTTAAGGGTACCACAGATGATATGGGTACTGAGACACACCATCCATTGCCATAAATGAGTACCTGCACATTTACAACATCCACTATATCAACCACCAACAAAGTACCCACAATGGACACAACAAACTCATGCCATACATTTTGACTTTTATTCTAATTTTTCCCTATCTGTGACTTTTTTCTAACGTGGACTCACTTCTGTTTGCACCTTTTCTTTCATTCATTTTTGCATTTTGTCAGCGAATTTGCTCATTTAAGAACTAAACCGTTTTCCCCCTTTATCAAAAAATTCATCTTTTTCTAAACTTTGTCTTTGTCCATCCAATTCACCTTTATGGGCAAATTACACATTTGCCAAACTTTGTCTTTCATCCTCTTCATTTTCTTTATCAGCAAAAGACAACTTTGCCAAACTTTGCTTTATTTCCTTTGCCACTGCTTAGTTAGTAAAAGTTCACTTTTATACACTTGCTGCCCCTTGCACCTTTTTCTGCCCTTATTAGCAAAACTGACTCTTGCCAAACTCTATTCACTTTGCCCTTATTGGCAAAAGTCCTCCTTTTAGAACTAAGGGCCTTACAACCTTTTATCGGCAAAATCTTCATTCTTTGACCTTTTGTTTTCTTCTTCATTTTGCCTCTATTGGTGAAAATGTTATTCATCGAACCATTTGTGCTTCCCTTTTCTTATGTCAGTAAAAGGAAACACATTCAAACTTTTCCTTGATCTCCCTTTTGGCTATCTTTTTGCCTTATAAAAAAAAAACCCTGTCGACGAACCTGAGGAACTTTGAACCTTTGATAAGTTTGGCCTTATGCCAATTCACTGATAAGGCCTTCTCTCCTTATCGACAAAATATGCTTTCTTCAAACTTTGCACTCCTTGTCAAAAAAACTCTATTTTGCTGAACCTTCTTTCTTTACTCATTTCTTCACTATGCATTTTGTATCATCAGCAAAACTGAAGAATCTCAAACCATGCCCTGCCTTCCTTATCAGCTTTTCTCCTCTATCATGAACCTTTCCCTTCCTTTCTTTGTCAGAACAATGCTTCGTCAGTGAACCACGAAGATTTTGAACTCATGGAAAGTTTGTGCTTTATGAACTTTGTCGATAAAGGAATCCTTTGTTCTCTTCTACTTTAGATGCAATTTTGAAGACATTCTATCCTAGGCCCCTTATCGGTAAAATGTCCAGTCAATGAACCAGTGAAACTCAGAACTCTGCTTGAGTTTGCCATTGGGAAAATCACCGATAAGGCATTCCCTTAGTCAATTTTTGAAAACTTCCTCCCTCAGTCAGTGAATACTATTGTTGCCAAACCAGCAAAAAATCAAACTTGTGAACAAGTTCGCAAGTTCAACAATTTTCCAATTTGTTGACAAAGGGTAAAAAATGAAGAAAATTTTCAAAGGGATAGAAGTCAACTAAATTTTACCAAACTTTGACCAAGGATAACTTTTTTGTTTTAAGGAATTTTGAGGTGGTTCAAAAGGCAAAGTTGCTTAGAATGGAATTCTCTATCCAATGGTGACATTTGCTAAGGAATTTTGCATATGTTTTTTGGATTTTTTGGGGGCAAAATAGGCACAATGGAATTTTTTTTACAAGTGCCAACATTGGCTCTGGTTTGGGACGTATGACAAAAAGTGTCACAGCAAGAATCTAGAATATCTCCGGGTAGACCAAAACACAAACACACGAAGGGAAACACACAAAACACATATTTACAAAGAAACACAATCAAAAATGACTGCAGCCAAAATTTTGGGACACTACAAGCCACCCCTATAGAAAACTGAATGAAGGTACTTGCCTTTGTCAAAGACAAGCCTATTGAAGGAGTTGATCTCCCTCAATCCCTTGCTGTACTAATCACCCAACATCAACAATAAGAACATTTTGCATGCATACACATACAAAATATAAACATTCATATCATCATGTTGAAGATTGAAATTTTTTTTACAAGAGCAAGACAACCATAGATAATATGATTCATCATCATGCTAACTCACATATAAGCACTCATTTTCAAGTCCCATGTCAACATGATGCATTTCTGGGCCTGCATAAATATCAGCATTGAGAAACTGATAAAACTGAAAATCATCTAGCCCAGTTGCACTGATGCTAATGTGCTCCTCAATGACAGAATCAAAGGCATGATTTAGATTTAAATCTCCACCATTAGCATATAAATCTGACATTTGAGGCACTTCAAGTGAAGACTCACAATCTTCAATCTACCTCTCTATTTTGTATTCCTTGGTAGAAAATTTTTGCTAAGAAAATTAGAAATGATTTTCTCCTCATCACCCTATAGGTCAACAACTTGACCCACACTTGAACTTCTAGCCTCATCATTAACATGCCCAACCAATGAGATCAAAAATACGCTCTCAATATGAACCACATCAATGAGAGGTAACTACCCCAAACAAAGCTCTAGAAAATCATCTATTAGAAGGTCTTCAAAGTGGGAGACAATTACCTCAGAATCACCTGTAGCTGTAGCATTGCCCTCATGATGTCTAAATGAAGCATAACTCACATCATCCTCATGCAAACAAGTGCTAATGACCTCATTATCATTATCACAGATAAATGAGGGTAACACACCAAACAAGAGACTAGTCTCTTGTTCACCCTCAACATCATTTTGTACCTCCTCTCTTTCCACTTGCTGTCCACAGGTAGGCACATCATACAGTATATGACTCTCCACTTCCAAAGATGACAGCTCAAATTCACTAAACTAAAAATCATCTTCAAAAAGAGGATTATCCATGCATCAATTAAAATCTCAAGCTGTGTTATCCAATGGACTTGCATGCTCTTCATAAAGGGCATTATCTCTTATGCTCATCTCTTCATCATCATTTGCTTCATCAGTATATGCATGCATTGCATAATAAACTATTTGTGTTGATTCATTCGATGCCTCACTTGGATACATGCCTTCTAGGTGGTCTACAATACAACAACAGGTAGTAGGGTCAAAAATATCTTCATTGGATTAGACGCCATCATTGATTTGTTCATTTTCATCATCCACTGATGACTGGTCCAAGGCAATGCAGGTGTAGTCACTACTATTCTCATTTGAATCACTCTCATACACTGCACCAGCACCCTCCTCTACCCTTCCACATACACAATCATCACATGATATTGTGTCTGGATCATATGAAATGTCCACATCCCTGCTATCTACAACAACCTGTTCATTATCAACTAACTCTGCACCTGAGGATATAGATTTTGTAATCATTTCCTACTTAACTTTGTCAACATAATCAATGAACACATAGGCCTGTTGCAAACCCTTTAGATTGAATTGTTCCCATATAGAACTTGAGCTTATAGAATCATCATAAGCTCTCAAATACATATTAATACACACAAGAAGATTAGGTCTATTTTTTCTCGGATGTGAGACAGGGGCATTGTAAATCTACTCCTGAGCTCCATGCTAGACTCTCCTTCTTGCCTTTTGATATTTTCTATTTTTTGGACAAGAAAAATAGGGTCTAGATTACTTGTAAAATCTTCAAAGGTTACCACCAACTGATCCCAGGAAGCAAAATGCTGGTTAGGAAAACTAACCAGCCACTTTAGTGCTATTTCACATACAAATCTCATAAAAAATCTCATCTACATATCCCTATCTCCAAATTGAAATTTATCCATGATGTTTGAAAATGTATCAATGTGTGCCTTCCCATTGAAAACCTCACACCCATCAAATAAAAGCATTTGATTGTAAATCCTTTTGGGCATGGATTGCTACTCATAACTGACCCATGAGAGGTCTAGTTGTCTATAGTTGTTTTCATTTGTAATAGGGGGAA
Organism: Cunninghamia lanceolata; assembly: GCA_027924645.1. Classification (NCBI taxonomy): domain Eukaryota; kingdom Viridiplantae; phylum Streptophyta; class Pinopsida; order Cupressales; family Cupressaceae; genus Cunninghamia; species Cunninghamia lanceolata. The sequence continues at coordinate 4,337,028 of BSBN01000465.1, forward strand.
GCTGAGGAAAAAAACAACTGGGAACAACAAGAGGGGAATCAGACTACGGCCTAGACTGATGCAGCCTGATTCGGCCTACTAACTCTTTTTCTTTCTGCAACAAAGACTCTAACAATTGCTTTCATTTTTCAATTTTCTTCTACAACCAAGACTTTTCATTTGTATTATGCAAGGGATCAAAGAATTCTAGGTTTGTAAAATTGGCAGGGCTACGATCAAAAAATGCATTACCAGGATGGTAAAAGGCCAAATAGTTCCTAGGGTCTTCAACATAAGAAGATGTAGGGAAAGAATCCTCCCTAGGGTATCCATATTCATAACAGTTGGCCATGACCGACTACAAACCATTTGTGCAGGACAAAGGAAAGCAAACAACATATTCCTTTACTAAGAAAGAAACCATGGTCAACCTAAGGAAAAAAAATTGTACCTTAACCAACTGCAACCTCCTTGAAATGTACACATAGCAGTAACACTTTGTTTTCTTTTGACAGCAGAGTCACCACCTTAATGAATGAGGAAAACCCTTGATGCGTGACAAATCTTCAAGGCAATGAAATTGATTCTAGGTTGCTCACGCCAGCAGAGTCTTTAAATTTTTTAACCCAACAGTACATTGGTGCCAATCTATTGGCATAAGTTGAAAAGGCTACCAACTTGCCCACAACAACAAATTGTACCACTGCAAACTTTCTTTAATGATTGTGTTGCAAAGGTCTTCAAAATCTAAACCAAAGTATCACATCCCCAGCAACAGCACCAAAATGTTGGTTCCCAAAATAACTACAACCCAAAACTCTAAAACATTCCTAAAACACCTAGGGTAGGGATTGTTGTTAGGGTGAAAGGAAGAGGTATATCAACAAGTAAAGGGGAATTTTGGCCAGCTACAGGATTGGGTAAAATCCTCTACTCTTCAGGCTCAACTAGACCTAGGAGGGATATTCCTAGAGGCATGAAACAAAATCCAGATAAATATACATAGCCATACTGAATGTACACTTGACCCCTAAAATTATCACTAGATCAAGACAAACTAGTTGCATAGGCCTCTCATTAAGCTAATTCAACTGTGCAAATGTACATGCACAGGAAATATGGTTTTTACCCTGAACCATAGATGAAAGATTTGTTTTTAAAAGATTGTTTGGTCCCTCTCGAATATGGACCTGTGCCTATTCCATTGGGCAATAGAGTCATAGAATGCAAGGAGGAAAAGAAATACATAGCAAAGGATCATCAAAACTAGACATACGGGTAAGTGCACAAAGATGAGGGACCAAAAGGGGGTCTTAAGGTGCCACTTTTTTTTTTTCTAAAATAAGGAAAGACTGATGTTGGATGAGAAATTGAAGATAGTTACACTCAAAATTTTAGATACACCAAAAACAAGAGTCGTAATGCTCCGAATCTAGTTTCTAAACTACTATTTTTTTTCAAAAATGGTTGAGATTAAGGGGTTCAAAAAAGGGAAGCACACAAATTGGTCCTATTTTTCTCAAAAAAACATAACATAGCATCTGGCGTGCTCCCCCTAAAATGTTAACTTTTTTTAGTATTTCAAAAATCACTTCAGTGAGAAATTAGCTAACACCATGTAGTTTAACCCTGTTTTTTTTATATTTTTTATGGAAATTTGATTTTTTACTAATTTTCAAAGTGGACACATCTTGAAAAATAGAAAATTGAGCATACTTCCCTCTAAATTTTTTGAAAACTAATCAAAAATTATTATTTTTTTGAATACGTGTAGAATGGAGTCTAGTTTCTAAAAATGTAACTTATTTGAAATTTTGATGAATGGTTAAAAAAAGTCAAAAATACCAGACACTAGTTTTTGACAAAAAATGGATACAATAACAAAAGAAATTAAAGATGAAACCCTTAATATACTCAAAACTTGAAAAAAATTATATGGTTGGATAGCTACTAGGGAGTTTAAGATTATGGTGGTATTTTTTCAACTTTTCATTGAAAAAGTGCAATCCTGATGGGGAGCATGCTCTAGATTATGTGGTTTTTGTTAGAATATGGAAAAACATGTCCTTGGATGACCTAAATATGGTCCAAGCCTTTGGGTTGGAATCCCAAGGCAAATCCAAGCCTTAGGCTTGGTAATTTCCAATCCAAAGCATAATGTACTAGCATTATGTGAATGCACATAACACAACTACGTTATAACGCGCTCAAGTTATGTGAATTCACATAACGTGAGCACATTATAACGTGCTCATGTTATGTGCATTCACATAATGTTAGCTTGTTATAACACTAGCACATTATAACACTAGTGCATTATAACGCTATCACGTTATAACGCTAGCGCGTTATGGTTAACTAAAACATATATATATATATATATATATATATATATATATATATATATATATATATATATATATATATATATATATATATATATATATATATATATATATATATATATATATATATATATATATATATATATATATATATATATATATATATACCTGCTAGCCTCTCTCTCTTTGACCTATCTAACTCCTAGTTTTCCTTTGCCTTTCTAATTTCCCTTTAGATCCCACCAGGTTTTCCCTATTTTATTATTCTCCACCTCTCCTCTAATCATTCTTCCCGTCCACTAAACTTTCATTTTATCTTGTTTCAATTTCATCCTCCCAATTTATATCCTGATCCCTATTTGCATGTCCTAGTTTTCTTATTTCCATTTGTTTTGTCAATAAGGGAGAGGGAGAGGGAGGAAGAGGGAGAGACGGTGGAGATGGAGGGGAGAGAGAGGGGAGAGGTAGAGAGAGAGAGAGAGAGAGAGAGAGAGAGAGAGAGTTACTCAGGCTTAGGGGTTTGGGGTTAGGGTTTAGGGGCATTATTTAGGCTTTATGAGTTTAGAATTGCTCAAGTTTAGGATTTAGGAGAATTATTTAGGGTTTAGGGTTGCTCAAGTTTAGGGTTTAGGATTTAGAGAGAGATAGAGAGGGGACAAATAGATATTGGGAGAGATAGAGGAGACATAAGGGAGAGATAAGGAGATAGAGAGTGAGAGACATGTCCAAAGACACAGGGAGAGAGATTGAGAGGTAGAGGGATGATAGAGATAGGGAGATAGGGAGATAGAGGTTTAGGGTTTCTTGGGTTTAGGGTTTAGGGGTTTAGGGTTGCTCAAGTTTAGGGTTTAGTGTTTAGGGGTTAGGGGAAGTATTTAGGTGTTAAATTTTAGAGGTTTAGAGAGAGAGGATTGATAGGGAGATATAGAGGAGACTTAGGGGAGAGATAGGGAGATAAAAAGTGAGGGACATGAACATAGACATAGGTAGAGAAATTGAGAGGTAGAGGGATGATAGAGATATGGAGATTAGGGAGAGATAGGGAGATAGAGATTTAGGGTTTAGGGATTTAGGGGGAGAGAGAGAGAGAGAGAGAGAGAGAGAGAGAGAGAGAGAGAGAGAGAGAGAGAGAGAGAGAGAGAGAGAGAGAGAGAGAGAGAGAGAGAGAGAGAGAGAGAGGTGACGAGACAAAGAAAATGTCTCATCTATTAGCTAAATAAAAGCATGCCTTTTGCACAACTAGTGCCATTGTATGTATTAATGCTATTACATGTTTTAACTTGTAATCAACAATTAGTAGACTGAAGAATAAATTCAGTCAAGTTGGAACACTAGAAAACTTCCTAAAAACAAGCACAAAAAGAGGAGGTTAAAAATATAGTCTTAGTAAAATGGTGATATCTCTCTCATTGCTCAATCAAATTTGGAATTTCAAAATGATCTGGAAATCTAGAAACGAGGAGAAGAAAACCTAGAAACCATTTGAAGAGAATCATTAAAATAAATGAGTAGTTTATGACTAAATGTGACTAAAATAAAAGTGGCATGAAAGAAGGCAGCTAAATCAGATGAAGAAGTTGTAGTTTTTCTCCTCAGCAATGGGATCTTAGATCCACATTCTTAGCAGATTGATTAAGAATAAGCATTATATAAATGCATTGTAATCAAAGAATCAGATGGGGAGAGTTTTATGAAATAATATAGTTTAGTATTTTAGCAGTAGTAGTTGTTTGTAGTTTCATTTCTTAACAGTCATTTCATTTCCAATTCTTTACATTTCTAGCCTTTCCTTTCACAAGGTTCTTAGGATAGATTTGATTCCATCAATTTCATTTACAACCTCTTAGATTAGATTTCATTACAACAATTTGTTTTGTGCATTTCCTTTCAAATCTATTTGTAGAAAAAGAATGTCATGTAAATGATTTCTTCTCCCTCTTGCATATCACCATGGACAGCGCTCTAGTTTGACATTTATAATTAAATGATGAGGACTACAACAACCCTCATCAAGAGAGAGAGAGAGAGAGAGAGAGAGAGAGAGAGAGAGAGAGAGAGAGAGAGAGAGAGAGAGAGTTTTGCTTTTGTAAAATGCACTAGCATTATGGCTCAGTATTATCAAGCCTAAAATGCAAGCACGTTTTAATGTGCTCACATTTTAGGCTCGGCAATACTAAGCCATAATGTTCTCGCATTATGACTTGTATGGGACCAAAAAGTCATGTTGAATTTTTAGTCCCTCATCTTTGTGCATATACCCATACATTTACATATATGAATTTCTAATAGATTTTCAAACAATGAACATACTTAATAATCCAAAAGAGGACTGCAGTGATTCTTGTGTTAAAAAATAATGACAAATACAAAGCCTTGTATTTATTTAGATGTTGTCACACATCTCCAAACACCTGTTACACTCATACCAGCAAATGTGGCAAAGGAAAATACATAACTGTAATTACATATTTACCAAAATCATTACAAACTCTCGTGGAGACATTCATTACTTTCAAATCTGTAATATAAAACCCTCCTACACAATAATGAATATATCTCTTCACTTACAAACTGGACAAATCTTGTGTTGATGCCATAAAAATCCTTAGGCTCTCCAGACCAGGAAATTGGCTTAGTGGCCAACCTTGAAAATATCTTCATTTCATGTATATATAGTTGTTCTGCCCATCGTGCAGCTTCTAGATTTTTTAAAGAATCAGTCAACAAGCAATAGCATAGGAAAGATAGAGGCACATAGCCATATCAAGAGGATAGACAAATCAGAAGGAAAGCTCATCCCCCACATATAAATTTTAGTCATTGAGGGTACTGGAAAAGATATGGGTACTGAGACACACAATCCACCACCATAAATGAGTATCCACAGATTTACAACATCCATTGTATCAACAACCAGCAAAGTACCCACAATGACAGCAACAAACTCATGCCATACATTTTGAATTTTATTCTAATTTTGCCCTATCTGTGACCTTTTGCCAACATAGACTCGCCCTTGTTTGCACATTTTCTTGCCTCTATTTTTGCATTTTGTCAGCAAATTTGCTCATTTCAGAACTAAGTCATTTTCCACCTTTATCAACAAATTCCTCTTTTGCCAAACTTTGCCTTTGTCTGCCCAATTCACCCTTATCAAAAAATTACACATTTGTCAAACTTTGTCTTTCATCCTCTTCATTTTCTTTATCGGCAAAAGACAACTTTGCCAAACTTTGCTTTTTTTCCTTTGCCACTGCTTAGTCGACAAAAGTTCATTTTTCCAAACTTGTCACGCCTTACACCTTTTTCCACCCTTATTAGAAAAACTGACTCTTGTTGAACTCTATTCACTTTTCCCTTATCAGTAAAAGTCCTCCTTTCAGAACCAAGGGCCTTGCAGCCTTTTATCAACAAAATCTTCATTCTTTGAACTTTTATTTTCTTCTTCATTTTGCCTCTATCGGCGAAAATGTCATTTGTCGAACCATTTGTGCTTCTCCTTTCTTATGTTAGCAAAAGGAAACAAATTTGAACTTTTCCTTGATCTCCCTTTTGGCTATCTTTCTGCCTTATCAAAAAAAACCCTATCGGCGAACTTGAGGAACTTTGAACCTATGAGAAGTTTGGCCTTATGCTGATTCTCTAATAAGGTCTTCTCTCCTTATCAGTAAAATATGCTTTCTTTGAACTTTACACTCTATTAGCTCTCAAAAACACAGTTTGTAAACCTTCAGAGGATTGCAAGCTTTCTTAATGCTTTTGGCTAGCAAAATAGGGTTGATATAATTGAAAACCCCCTTCTCTTTAGGCTCTACAAGACCTAGGTGGGTGTACCTTGATCGCTGATGCAGATTTGTGTAACCTTAGTGATCTACTCATAGTGGCATGTAGATGCGAGATAGATATAAGGCTGAGAGTTATTCCTACTACTAATGTGTGAGATTTTGAATATGTGAATAAGGTTTTGAAATGCTATTTTGTAATGACCAGTGCTTTATCTATTATGGACAACGGAGTTAGGATGTGTATGATAAATGTGTCCTCCTTCATGGCTTAACTCAAATTATTTGGTACTTTTTGAATGTTTATACTTTGTATAAATGTGCAAGAATATTAGTTATGAGGTTGTTCTTATAGATCACAATGATATTTTCCTAGGTTACTATGATCAATTGAATGGACTTTTAATTCTAGTGTGAAGGAAACCAATTAAGATAATCAACTCAAAAAGGACTTTAATTCTGGGCAAAAACCTATTCAAACTTGATTTCTTAAAAGGATTTTAATTTTCTCCTCACAGAAACCAATCAAGGGAGTCACACAAGTGCAACAAATGTGCCCTGATAAATTAAACATATCTTTGATATATCCAATTTAAATAACAAAGGAAAACCATTCTGGAGATAGCATAGATAACACATATGAATGAACATTAACAAATAATTGAACACCAAAAATTTTGGGTACCATATTATAATATTCCTCTCCGTTAAATTGCTTCAGAAGATTTTACAATTAATGCTAGAAGTCTTTATTTATTTATTTCCTAATCTATTAATTGTTGCTTGCTTTGATTGTTGATTCTTGCTTCCTGGTAAATACTTTCTATTTTTAGGGTTATGACCCTTCATATTCATCCAGTGTGACTTTCTATTTGATTTAACTTTTGTTTTCCCGCTTTCACAAATATTTAATTTAATCTCCCTTTTGTCTTCACATCTCGAGAAAATAAAATTTTCAATGTATTTTGTAATAATAACTATTGTCATCCCTTCTTATATGCATTTTGACTCAATTCTGGAAAATATAACCTTCAAGTAAGAAATTATTAATCACCCACAAAATAATATTAGATTCTTGTTTTCAATTAACGCCTTGGTGAAAACATTTCTCATCTTTGGTGGAATTTTTTTTATCTTTGTGTTTTATGGTATTAATCATATTCCCCAAAATACTATTCATGCCATAATTAATACTTGAATAAATCTTCATTTTGTAGTTTCATCTAAGCTTCAATTTGTTTTGTACAAAACCATTTCATTGGAGAGACTCCAAAATATTTACTCCAAGATTAAAAGACTCCTCCACATCCAATCTTTTAATATTCACCTTTCAACCCATCGAAGGGACTGTGTATATCCTTTTAGTTGCCAATTTAATACCATTTCTTTGGTTTGCAATGGTCGTGAAGGTAGATGGATAATAAATGTCTCACCTTTTAAGAATTAAAATATTAAAACCCATAGTTTTAATATTTCTCTTTAGAACCTTTTACTCATAGTGAAACCATTTATCATTTGTGTGAATTCACTTTCCTTTATAAAACTCACCTTTGAAATATTATTCATGAATGTTTAATATTTTTTACATTTTTATTTCACCTTCTTATGAAATCATTTTGTGAATAATAATTTCCTCATCCATTTGTTTTACAAATATTTACTTGGCATTTTACCCATGAAATATTTCTTTTTTGCATTTTGATCTTCCTCTTAAATCTATTTCACACTCCTATGAAATATCCATCTACTTTGCATTTTAATTTTCCTTAATATTTGATTTCACCATTACAAATCTTTCTCATCTCCATTTAACTTCTGCATGAAATCCATTTAACCGAGTATTTTACTAGCAACTACCTCTCGATGTAATCTCTTTTATGAATAGTCTCTTCGATATTTTTTTGTCTCTTCAATATTATATCATTTGATTTTTTGGTGGGATTGGAAATCACCTCATTCCGACATCCTGGAGTCTCTTCGAAATCCTCTGAATTTTTTCCTTTATTCATAAATGGCATCAGCTTATCGGTAGGACTGGAAATCACGTCACTTCAATATGCTATAGTCCTCTCGATATAGGGTTGTTTCACATTAGGGTTTCTTCTGTGTTTGCATCTTTGCCCTAACTACAGCCTACCACTCCTTGTAGTGATGCAAAAAATGTTAGGGTTACCTTCTCCACCACATCTACCAAATCTGTAGGTAAGTTCTTTAGAAACCATTCGTGATTTCAATTCTCTAGAATCGTAATTCTCCTAGAAGGATCTACGATAAAAATTCTTGACAGAAGATGACAGTATTCGACAGTAATATGAACATAATCTAGAATTGTATATTATACATTCAATATGTGCCCAATTGTCTTTCTAAAATTTCTTGGATCATCAAGATTCTCGAACGGATATGCTCCCACATACAGTATTACGCCACATAGCCAGACATCTACAACCTTGCCATCATATTCTTTCTTTGATAAAACCTTCGGTGCTATGTATGCAAGCATTCCCATAATGGATTTGGGCTTATTACCACCCAACAATGTGCAGACAAATACATAATCTAGGCGTGTAAGATTTATTTTTTCAATGACCTCTCCACTGAACATATCAAGTAAAACCTCTTTTGAATATTTCAGGTGCTCCTTAGTCTCAAAACTTTCCCCAATAAAGGCAAATAAAGGCTTTGAGCCTACTTGTGGGGCTAATTTCTTTCCATATCCAGATAATTCCATTAAACTAAAATTTTATATGCCAACTTCAATCAGATCATATGATGACCATATATCCTTCCTAATACGAGATTGTTGGGCCGCTTCTTTGAATGGGAACCAAAAATGAACGTACTGCAATCAGTCTTTTGTGAAAGAAATTCCAAGGCAATTTCACCCCTATTCTCAAATGGGCAAATATCTCTATTCTTTTTAGTGTATTTGATGGCATTTGAAACACTGACTCTCTTGAGATGAAATATCTCAGTCAAAATTGAATTCAATACATTGCTAGTCTTTGTGCCATTTGAAATTAGTATTTCCTTGGCATTTTCAACAGGCTTTGGAGCATGCTTTTCAAGAGTCCTTCTTGCATGATTTGTCTTAACTTTAAACATGCTTTTGGATTTCCAGATTAGCAAATGTCAAAATATATAACTTTTACTATTGAAGTCTTCTCCAAGATGCAATTGTATTGTATCCAAATCAACCTACAAAAAAATGATGTTTAACTAGTGGGCGGGCATTTTGAAGATTTGTTTAACAATTCTCTCTATTTTAGAAGGGCATGGCAATAATTCCATGCAAGATGATGAACAAGAAATTCCACAAGCCTCAGCTATATTCAAAATGCCATATGCAAGGTATCTTGGGTCTCTAGATATTGTTTCAGACAAATCTATTGTACTAATTGAATCCCTATTACTATCAGTGCTACACAAAGTTTCATCAGAACCACTAAAGAGAGATCTAGTATCACTTGATGTCGAATCCCCAGACTCCCTTGGAACTAAGTCATGGTTCCTGTCTTGCATGATTGGATAAAGTTTTTCACCTCTGAAATAAAAAGTATCAAGTTTATTTGGAATTATTGAGTCTACATCCATGGAACAATCCTCTATACCTTCAACTTTGGCAGGATGATTTATATCAATACTAGTAGCTCCTCTAAAGCCCAATGAAGGAAATTGGTTAATGGGCACATTAGCTTCTACATCATGGTCATTGCATAAGGAAGTTTGCATAGCAAGACACACACAATAATTTGTAGGAACATGTTTAAAACTTGGGGCCTTTCCATCCGGTATAATAGTTGACGGCCTTGGACCAGAGCTAGAGTAGAAAAGCATGTATGTCCCTTTAAACATCACTGCATCAATTGACACTGAATTGACCTTACTGTCATCAATCTTGTACCATGCCCCTTTCAAATCCTTCACCAGACAACATTTCAGTTGCCATGAGGCCACCAATGGCACCTCCCTTACCATCTTGGATGTCATTTATTATTCATAAAATTACTTCTCTGAGGAAAGATTTGGGATGTTGTATGCCCTTCAGCTATGAAGTCTGTAAATTTGTTTTGTACCATGTCATGCTTGAAATAGTAACTGGATCACCTGATTTAGTATCATCCCTGAGACACTAATGATGTTGCTGCTGTGAGGACAACCTTATGGATCAGCAGGTCATCTTATGGAGACAATAAAAATAGCCCCTTGTACTTGATGATTTACTTCTTAGATTACCCCATGGCACTAGTGGTTGGGTTGGAGAGAAGAGGAGATGACTATGGTAACATGCCAAATTGCATAATGACCCCTTTTGATTTGTACAAAACCCCAGGGTTTCAATGGAAAAGAGATGAACATATTGATAAATCCTCAAGGGCCTCAGTAATCCCTAGATGCATGATGGCATTAGTATTAATGCATGACTGATTGATTAGAAAACAAGGATCTATGAAGTCCCATACTACTGCCCACACCCATTTGATAGTCCCTGATGCTTGTTGTTAGGATGGGTGCTGAAATTAAATTTTAAATCATGGGACCATCAAATTTTGCCAAAATTTAAAGGTTCCAACACACTCCTTTTCCGCAAAACTCTATTTTGTTGAACCTTCTTTCCTTAGTCACTTCTTCACTATGCATTTTGTATTATCGACAAAACTAAAGAATCTCTAACCATGCCCTACCTTCCTTATTGGCTTTCTCCTCTATTGTAAACCTTTCCCTTCCTTGCCTTGTCACAAAAATGCTATGTCGGCAAACCACAGAGATTTTGAACTCATGGAAAGTTTGTTCTTTATGAACTTTTCCGATAAAGGCATCCTTTGTTCTCTTTTTCCTTAGCCACAATTTTGAAGACATTCCATCCCAGGTCCCTTATCAATAAAATTCTGAGTCGGTGAACTGGTGAAACTCAGAACTCTACTTGAGTTCACCATTTGGGAAAATCGTCGATAAGGCATTGCCTTAGTCATTTTTTGAAAACTTCCTCCCTTTGTCAGTGAATACTGTTGTTGGTGAACATGTAAAAAATTAAACTTGCACAAAAGTTCGCAAGTTCAACAATTTTCCAATTTGTTGACAAAGGGTAAAAAATGAAGAAATTTTTGAAAGGGATAGAAGTCAACCATTTTTTACCAAACTTTGACCAAGCATAACTTCTTTGTTTTAAGGAATTTTGAGCTGGTTCAAAAGGCAAAGTTGCTTAGAATGGAATTCTCTATCCAATGGTGACATTTGCTAAGGAATTTTACACATGTTTTCTTGATATTTTTGTGGGCAAAATAGGCACAATGGAAATAAATTTTATAGGTTCTAACACCTCTCAATCTCTCTACCTATGTCTCTGGCCATGTCCCTCACCCTCTATCTCCCTATCTCTCCCCTCAGTCTCCTCTATATGTACCTATTGGTCCTCTCTCTCTCTAAATCCTAAACTAAACCTCTAAACCTTAACCCCTATCCCCTAAACCATAAACCTTAAACCCTAAATAATGCCCCTAAACCCTAAAACTGAGAAACCATAAAACCCTAAACCCCAAACCCCTAAACCATAAACCTTGGAAGCAACCTTAATCTCTATCTCACAATCTCTCCCAATCTATATTGGTCCCCTCTCTCTATCTCTCTCTAAACCCTAAACCCTAAACTTAAGAAACCCTAAAACCCTAACCCCTAACCCCTAAATCCTAAACCTGAGCAACCCTAAACCTGAGAAACCCTAAACCCCTAAACCCTAACCCCTAAACCCACCACCCTAAAGTTGAGAAATCCTAAACTCATAAACCTCAAATAATGCCCCTGACCCCAAAACCCTAAACTCGAGAAACCAGGCTAAACCTCTAAACCATAAATAATGTCCATTTAACCCTAAAACCTAAACTTGAGTAACCCTAAACATGTAAACCCTAAATAATGCCCCTAAAGTTTTAAGTAATCCTAAACTCATAAACCCTAAATAATGCCTCTAAACTTGAGAGACCCTAAACCTACCTCCCCCCCTCTCTCTCTCTCTCCCTCTCCCAAAACCCCTAAACCCTAAATAATGCACCTAAACCCTAACCCCTAAAACATAAACCTGAGCAACCATAAACCCCTAAACCCTAACCCCTAACCCTAAACTTAAGCAACCCTCTCTCTCTCTCCCAAAACCCCTAAACCACAAATAATGCCCCTAAACCCTAACCCCTAAACAATAAATCTGAGAAAGCCTAAACCCCTAAATCCTAACCCCTAACCTTAAACTTAAGCAACCCTAAACTCATAAAACTGACTGTCAAGCACCCCTCTATCTCTCTCTCCCCAAATCCCTAAACCTTATATAATGCCCCTAAACATGAGCAACCCTAAACCTCTATCTACCTATTGAGCTCCCTTATCTCCCTATATCTCTATCATCTCTCTACCTCTCAATCTCTCTGCCTATCTCTCTAGACATCTCGCTTGTGCTCTCTATCTCCCTATCTCTTCCCACTATCTCTCCCTCACTAGGTTATCGATGAAGGAAATGAAAAAAGAAAACTAGGACTCTTTCTCTCTCTCCCTATCACCCTATCTATACCTTCTATCTCCCCTCCATCTCCACCTTCTCTCCCTCTTCCTCCTTCTCACTCTCCCTTATCGACAAAGAGCATGGAAAAAAGAAAATTAGGACATACACAGAGGGATAAGGATATAAATTGGGAGGATGAAATGGAAACAAGATAATTTATGAAAGTTCATTGGATGGGAAGAATGATGAGGAGAGGTAGAGAGGGGAGGGAAGTAGAGAGTAAGAGAGAGAGGGTAGGAGGTAGAGAGGGGAGGGAAGTAGAGAGTGACAGAGAGGTAGCAGGTAGAGAAGGGATAGAAGTAGAGAGTGAGAGAGAGGGTAGGAGGGAGAGAGGGAAGGGAAGAAGAAAGTGAGAGATAAGGGAGGGAAGTAGAGAGTGAGAGAGGGTAGGAGGTAGAGAGGGGATAGAAGTAGAGAGTGAGAGAGAGTATGAGGTAGAGAGGGGAGGGAAGAAGAGAGTGAGAGTGAAGGTAGGAGGTAGAGAGGGGAGGGAAGAAGAGAGTGAGAGAGAGCGTAGGAGGTAGAGAGGGGAAGGAAGTAGAGAATGGGAGAGAGGGTAGGAGGTATAGAGGGGAGGGAAGTAGAGAGTGAGAGAGGGTAGGAGGTAGAGAGGGTAGGGAAGAAGAGAGTGAGAGAGAGGGTAGGAGGTAGAGAGGGGACAGAAGTAGAGAGTGAGAGAGGGTAGGAGGTAGAGAGGGGAGAAAAGTAAAGAGTGAGAGAGAAGGTAAGAGGAAGAGAGGGGAGGGGAGGGAAGAAGAGAGTGAGAGAGAAGGTAGGAGGTAGAGAGGGGAGGGAAGTAGAGACTCATAGAGAGGGGAGGGAAGAAAAGAGTGAGAGATAGAGGAGTTAGAGAGGGGAGGGAAGTAGAGAGTGAGAGAGAGGGTAGGAAGTAGAGAGGGGAGGGAAGAAGAGAGTGAGAGAGAGGGTAATCGGTAGAGAGGGGAAGGAAGTAGAGAGTGTGAGAGAGGGTAGGAGGTAGAGAGTGGAGGGAAGAAGAGAGTGAGAGAGAGGGTAGGAGGTAGAGAGGGGAGGGAAGTAGAGAGTGAGAGAGGGTAGGAGGTAGAGAGGGGAGAGAAGTAGAGAATTAGAGAGAGGGTAGGAGGTAGAGAGGGGAGGGAAGAATAAAGTGAGAGAGAAGGTAGGAAGTAGAGAAGGGAAGGAAGTAGGGATTCAGAGAGAGGGTAGGAGATAGAGAGGGGAGGAAAGAAGAGAGTGAGAGACAGGATAGGAGGTAGAGAGGGGAGGGAAGTAGAGAGAGAGGGCAAGAGGTAGAGATGGGAGGGAAGAAGAGAGTGAGAGAGAGGGTAGGAGGTAGAGAGGGGAGGGAAGTAGAGAGTGAGAGAGGGTAGGAGGTAGAGAGGGGAGGGAAGTAGAGAGTGAGAGAGAGGGTAGGAGGTAGAGAGTGGAGGGAAGAATAGAGTGAGAGAGAAGGTAGAAGGTAGAGAGGGGAGGGAAGAAGAGAGTGAGACAGAGGGTAGGAGGTAGAGAAGGGAGGGAAGTAGAGAGTGAGAGAGAGGGTAGGAGGTAGAGAGGGGAGGGAAGTGGAGAGTGAGAGAGAGGGTAGGATGTAGAGAGGGGAGGGAAGTAGAGATAGAGAGAGAGAGAGGAAGGAAGTAGAGGTGAGAAAGAGAGAGGAGGGGAGGGAGAGAGGAGGGGAGGGAGTGAGTGCTCTAGTTTAGCATAACATGAGCATGTTATAACGTGCTTGCGTTATGCTTTGCCTTGGAAATTTCCAAGCCTTAGGCTTGGATTTTCCTTGGGCTTCCAACCTAGGCTTGGACTATGTTTAGGTCATCCAAGGACGTGTTTTTTGAGATTCTAACAAAATTCAGATAATGTGGAGCATGCTCCCCATCAAGATTGCACTTTTTTCAATTTAAAGTAAAACAAATACCACCATAATCTTAAGCTCTCTATTAGCTATTTAACCATATAATTTTTTTCACGGTTTGAGTATGTTAGGGGTTTCATCTTTAATTTCTTTTGTTAGTGTATCTATTTTTTGTCAAAAATCAGTGTCTGGTGTTTTTGACTTTTTTTAACCATTCATTAAAATTTCAAATAAGTTACATTTTTAGAAACTAGACTCCATTCTACATGTATTAAGAAAACATTCAATTTTTTATTAGTTTTCAGAAATTTTAGGGGGGAGCACGCTCAATTTTCTATTTTTTAGGATGTGTCCACTTTGAAAATTAGTAAAAAATCAATTATTCATGAAAAAATTATCAAAAAAATTAGGGATAAACTACATGGTGTTGGCTAATTTCTCACCGAAGTGATTTTTGAAATACTAAAAAAAGGTTAACATTTTAGGGGGAGCACACCAGACGCTATGTTATGTTTTTTGAAAAAAATAGGACCAATTTGTGTGCTCCCCCTTTTTGAACCTCTTAATCTCAACCATTTTTGAAAAAAAATATTAGTTTAGAAACTAGATTTGGAGCACTACGACTCTTGTTTTTGTTGTATCTTCAAATTTTGAGTGTACCTATCTTCAATTTCTCATTCAACATTAGTCTTTCCTTATTTTTTTAAAAAAATGGCATCTTAAGACCCTCTTTTGGTCCCTCATCTTTGTGCACTTACCCATTTATTGTTTGTGGCAAGTCATGTAACTCTAAAAAATTAATTTAAATAATAAAATTACTTAATTAATTATTGAAAAAATGTTATGATAGAGGGAAAATATAATTAATTAAATAAATAGAATTTATTTAATTAATTTGGATAAGAGGGATAAATTGATTAATTAAATAAATATAATTTATTTATTTATTTTAGGTGATGGAGGAAATGGATTAACTAAATAAATATACTCTATTTAATTACTTTGGGAAAGGGATAAGAAGGATAATTAAATAAATATAATTTATTTAATTAGGTGATGGAAAAGGGCTAAGAAAGTGAATGTTTAGGTGATGTCAAAGGGTTATAAGGACATGGTCCATTTTAGGTACCTACATTTTGCCCCTCTTTGAGATGATGTTGCGACTAAGAGAAGTAACATCACTTGAAAGTAGATAAGGTATGGATGAAAAGGATTCCCCAGCCACTTGAACAAGTGATGAGGAGGAATGGATGATAGGATGGGATGCCCCCTCGAGAGGATAGGCGGGTTGTAAGAACATGGGTATCTCTTGAAATGGATGAAACATATTGGCTAAAAAAAGGGAGGAAAGATAAGGGATGGATGAAATGGATGAATAATACATTATGCAACATTAGGTGAGCAACCATATAGTTTGATATAACACTAGACTAATTATGAAAAATACTAGGGTGACGATGTGTCATGTGTGTGAAAGGACTGACTTAGAAAAGATAAAAGGTCAAAAGCACAAGGTGATCCCACAATACTAAGTCCCAAGCTTGGGACATCCTATTTTTTGTCTGAAATCACATATTTTTAAGAAAAATTAATGGTTTAAGCCTTGAGGGGTTCCATCTAAATGGGTTTAATTAAAGGGGCTTAGATAAAACCCCCTTATATCAAACCCCCTTTGAAAGAACCCCCTAGTCTTAAATCAGAACCTCAATGGAGTATCCTCCACACCTATCAAAATGCTGACAAAAAACTAATTTTACTTCACCTTTTGCGGGAACAAATGAAGTCATTTAGAAATTATATTTTGTAAGTATGTAGCCCTTACTATAAGTTTTCCAAAAAGTATGATTTTGACTATATTTCATTTGATTATTATATTTATTTTCTCTTTTCTAATGAACATAGGTTTTTCACCAAACATCAAGGTCTCTATTCCACACACATGGAAAAATAAAAAAAATAGAAGAAAAAATTATGAAAAATATCTGGATACAAGGTATTGATGTCCTTTTTTTAAGGTAAGCGCTACCATAGGGGGTAGCTTCCTCTATTGAATTAAAGAGGAAAAATACAACAGCCATATGATATTAGTGGTACAGATAGCCATCACCATTTGTATAATCAAGTAACTTAGCCTAAATGCTCTCTTCTAACAGACCAGAATTGACCAAGAAGATCCCATACTGCATACAATGATATGCCACAGAGCCCGACCTAAATCCTTGAATTGTCCACTTTTGCTAGATCAGCCAATGCAGCTGGAAGGGTAGTATCTACAAAAATTTCCTCTAAAACTTCTTTCTCAGTACCTCAACTTGCCAACTAGTCAGCCAATCTATTCACTTCCCTGTACACATGTTTTAACTTAAAACCATCTAGCTTCTCCAAAGCCTCCCAGATTTTTGTTGTCCACCCCTTCAATTTCTAGTTCGGAGTGCTCCTTTTGATACATTGTTGATGCATACCTCAGAGTCCCCTTCAATCTCTACTAGATTAGTTCCCTTAGCCAAGCACAGTAGCACCCCACATGCCAGGGCTTTAAATTTTGCTTCATTATTTATTGCCACCCTGAGCCTTCTAGATAGCACCTAGATGCAACGACCAGCTCCATCGCATATGACACATCTGACCCCAGACCTGGCTGAGTTCTCTTTTGAAGAGACATCAAAATTTAACTTATAATAGCCTCCTCCTGGTGGTGTCCACCTAGATGATCCTCTTTACTTGACCTTGCCTGCTGCTAGTACACCTAGAGGCTTCAGGGATGGCCAAACCTTTTGTAGACAGTTATCCCAATCGGTGAAACATGTGGCCTTATTGCGATGATTATTTGAGTTCAACACCTCAACAATGCCATTTTCTATCTTCGTGATGACTTTGAGAACTGAGAGGTGAGTATCGTTGAACAATCTTCTATTTCACTCTTTTCATAGCTGCCATACCAGTAAAGAGGGTGCCACCAGCCATGCCTTCACCCAAACATGGTTTCATTTCCTTATTGGCCAACTTTGTACAAATTCTAAAAGGTCTTGTTGCCTTGGAGTTGACCAACCTAAAGCACCCAACAGCCAGTCCCATCATTTCAAGGAAAAAGGGCAATTAAGGAGCAAATGGTTGGTCGTTTCACAGTCCTTACGACATAACACACACCAACTTGGACCCTAGAAGCTAAAAATGGCCAGTCTATCCCCCATCAAAATCTACCTATGCAGGGCAGTCCAAAGAAAAGATCCAGCCTTGGGGAGAATTCCATCCTTCCAACAGAGATCTACCGGCCAATCCAACCCCTGGATCCTCGTCCTCTAGATTTCGTACCCCAATTTGATAGAGAATTCACTAGATTTGGGCCCACACCATATAACTTTGTCTTCATTATCTGATATGAAAATTCTTTGTGATGCAAGTATATCCCTTAAGGGAGTCTTAACAAAGTCTGAAACCTTGACGGAGCCAACATCCAGCCATTCAAAAGCTTCTCCCCCCACCCCTACCACACTTCTACCATAATCTGCCACACACGTTCTATGGTAGGCAGATGTGATTTCCAGCCACTTGACATTGTTCTAGGTGTCTTCTATTGGTGGGAAGTCACCCCACAAATCCCACCAGAAATCTACCCACTTACCATTGGCAATTCTCCATGTTAGATGGTCGGTGATTACTAGGTGGCATTCCCATAAGAATTTCTACAAGGGAGAACCACTCTGAGTGTTAGCCAAAGTCAGAATTCTATCTAGATGCAAATTGTCCATATATTTCCTCTAAATTAGTTTGCACCATTGTCAATCAGGCTCATGATATAATTTCCAACATAGTTTAGACCCCAATGCTTTATTCAACAAATCCATCTTGCGAAGCCCTGCACCCCCTAAATTCTTATCCAAGCAAGTAGTATCCCATCCAATTAAAGGAATTCTTTTGTTATCCTTATCACCCTCCCACAAGAACTTTTTTAGTTGACTCTCCAAATTTGACACCACCTTTTGGGTGGCCCTGAAGCATGACATAATGAAAATAGGCACCGCTAAGAGGACGGATTTAATCATCATGATCTCACCAGCTAACATTAGCCATTATTCTTCCAAGCCTCCACTTTACCATGACACCCATCTAGACATCTTGCGAATGAGATGAGCGTCAAGCCCCTTGAAATAATAGAGCCCCAAGGTATTTAGAAGGCAACTCCGCCACTGCAAAACCTAGAAGCTATTGAATCTTTCTCTGGATAGACATCTTTGTGTTGAAGAAGAAGATTTCTGAATTTTTCTTCTTGATGATCTATCCTGACACCTCCACATAAAGGTTTAAATCTTCTTTAACTACTTTGGCCTCTTTGAGCATGACCTCCCCAAAGAGAATCATATCATCAACAAATTGGGAATGAGTTACAAGCTCCATGTCTTCTGAAATCATTATTCCTTTCCATGTTCTCGCCTCTCTGAGCCTCTTAATGTGCCTTCCCAATGCTTCAGCCATTATAACAAAAAGGAAAGGCAACAAAGGGTCCCCTTGTCAGAGCTATTTGTGCCTCTAGAGAAGCCACATAACAAGCCATTAACCAAAATTTTGAAATGAGGGGTTGATATACATGTTTCTATCATATCCCTCCAATGTTTTGAAAAACCAAACCTTCACAAAATAACCAAGAGAAAATGCCAATCTACTTGGTCGTAAGCTTTACTAATATCCAACTTGATTAACATACCTTTTGAAATGCTTGGAAGAGATCATGTGGAGAGTTTCAGAGGTAGTTATTATGCTGTCGATAATCTCCCTTCCGAGGGTGAAACCATTGTACTCTTCTGATATCACCCAACCTAACACCAACTTCAACTTGTTTGCCAGTGCCTTAGCTATTATCTTGTAAGCAATATTGCATAATGATATCAGCTGAAAGTCTGTAAAGGACTTATAGATTGCCTTCTTTGGGATCATTGCTATTGTCATACTATTTACACCTTTTATAAATTTTTTCTTCTTGTGAAAGTCTTCCACCAGTAGCTAAACATCTGCCAAAATAAATGCCAACATTTTTGAAAAAAATTTGCTGTTAGGCCATCCGTCCCTAGTACCTTGTCTACATGAAGGCCGAACACATCCCTCCTAACCTCTTCTAGAGAAAATGGTTTGCAGAGAGACTTGTTTTCTGCCTCACCGATGCACTGGGGAATACCATCCCCTAATGGATCCATCTTTGACCCCAAAAGGACTTTGAAAAACTGAACCACTTCCAACTCTATCTTCCCCCACTCTTTGGTAATTGTCCCATCCTTGTACTCAATTTCTTCAATCAAGTTTCTCTCCCTACGTGCTCTGGAAGACTTGTGAAAAAAATTTGTATTGGCATCACCCTTCTGAAGCCACAATTCACGTGCCTTGTCCCACCAAAACACTTCCTCTCTTACTAGCAGCTTGGAATGCTTTGATTTTAGTTCCTTTTCCTTCTGGTAGTCTTCAATAGTCATCCCAAAGTGGATTACATTCTCATTTAGGTTCATTAGCTCAAGCTCCACCAACTCCTTTTCTTGCAAAGATATCCTTAAAGGATTCCTTGTTCCACAACTATAACTTTTCTTTGATGTATGTCAACCTACACATGAAGCAAAAACTGACCATCCCTTCAAAAGTGTTCCCATCCCTCCACCAGTCCTCCAACAATTTTATTAAATGCTTGTCACACCACCACATAGACTCGAATTTAAAGTACCACTTGCCTGGCTTTTCATTCAAACATATTTCCAGTTGAATTGGAAAATAGTCAGAGCCTGTCATTGGTAGAATGCTCGAGTAGCACCTGAACATGACACCCAACTACCCATCGCTAGTAAAAAACCTATCTAACCATTCTGTGATGCTAGTGAAACCAACCCTCCTATTCGTGCATGTGAATACGCCATTCTTTGGCACACTATCCACCACCGTAAGATCTGAGATGAATGAGCAAAAATCATGCATGCTTTTGTTTTCCTTAAAGAGGCCCCCACTTTTCTCCTTCAAATCTAAGATCACATTAAATTCCCTGCCCAGGTCTACCATTTTGCTGTTCACACCCTCAAACCTTGATTTTATTTATTGCCAGACAACTTCCTTGTCAAAAATTTTGATAGGACCATACACATTAAAAGTGGAAACACCAAATTAACCAATCGAGACTTCACCACACACTGCATTCAATGAGATTACACCAACTCAAGATTGACATCCACCGAGTTTGCCTTCCAGAGGATGCCCAAGACCCTAGCTGAACCAACTGCATTTGAGAAGAAACCTACCCAATTTTTACAATACATCACAAACTTCTCACCTTCTTCTGAGCTTATTTTAGTCTCTTACAGGATGACTATATCAACTACTAGCTTGTCTAATTAGCGCTTGACTAAGCACTACTTATCAGGAGCCGTTAGGCCCCTGATGTTCCATGTTAAGATCTTCATGGATTCCCAAAGGAGGCAGTGGCTCTCTTGGTTTTCAAAAAGTTCTTTATGCTGGGTAATCCCAACTCAACTCTAGTCTCCTCTCTCTTCTGCTTCCCCAACTTGTGGCCCTTTCCCTTCTTCACCCTATCCAGGAAAACACCAGCTGATTGTCTAATTGCTCTTGGATCAACTATATCCATTTCATCAGCCTCTAATTCCAAATCCACAGAGCCGACATCATCCTCCATGTCCATTAGCGGGTCCACCTCAGTAGTGGCCTCCTTAGGAATCACCCCAACCCTTGAATGTTGTATCACTATAGCCATATTTATTTTGGGAGGAGACTGCACTCTCGAGATTAGTTGTGCAACAGAGGCCCAGTTTTATCCCCACCTGAGCAGTATAACTTGTTCTTAGAAAGAGATACCGCTAGCTATGCTCCAACTCCTGCCTCTAATGAGTCTACATCAATAGTTGGATTATCCAGCCAGGCCAATGGAACCTGAGGGCCAAGATCCCCATCCCCTGATGCCTCCTTAGAGATTCAATCCACACCTTTTGGTTTTTGATTCCCTAATTGGAGGGGCTTGGAGATGCTACCAACCTTTGGCCTCCATTCCTTTTGAGTCTTTGCCACCTTTATGTAATTTGCCATCCCATGTTCCCTGCTACGACATCTTAAACAGTAGTATTTTCTTCCTTGACTTCAACCTGTTGGATCCAGTGTTCACCATCCACACATAGTAGGATTTCCTTCGGGATCCTCCTAACTGTGGCAATTTTTATATGGGCGTATATGTATGAATCACCTTCGATAATCCCTAGATCCTCATCTGCCAAAGTTCCTAGCAACCAACCTATTTTCACCAAGCAGTCCTCAGCCTAATATTCAACCAGGAGATTGTAGAGCTGGATCCAAACCGGCGCGTCGTAAGGCTCATGTCTTGCTGCATTAAAATTAGGCTCCATTTCTGCATGTACAGTGGAGATCCATCTACTTTCCAAAGTCCACCCTTTAGAATCTCTTCCTGCACCTCCTTCGAATGGAAGATTGTGATAATAAAGCTTTTGGGAAGAAGTTTGATGATTTCTACCAAGCTCCAGTTTTCCACGATCCAAGACCTAATCTAACAATGGACGAGTTTAGGGTCTACAACCCTAGCGATTATTGCCAACCCTTCCAGTATCTCCCTCTTTTCCTCCACCTCATTTGTTAAGTCAATGGTAGTGAAATATTTGTGAAAGGGAGCTGAGAACAAATCTTTACTTTGGGCAGGCACATCCGACTCCTTCTACTCGCTGTCCTCCGGGCCCTCATCCACCACCTCTTGCACTTCTCCTATTAAATTTCACATTTTTTCAATATATATATGATGGATTAGGTATTGATGTCCTTGTTTCAACAAAAAATAAACAATTTAACTTGGATACATACAAAAAAAGTTATGTTGTATGGTATAAACCTATGTCTAAATTATAATTATCTCATTTCAAAAATCAATAAAAAAATATATTCAAAACAAAAAATTATGAAAAAATATCTGTGCACTAGATATTGGTGTTACAAATCTATGTTTAAAATTTTATAGTTTTATCCTTTCTATAAAAAAAGTTATGATGTATGCTATAAATGTCACTTTAAAAAATGTTGTTAATTATAAAAAATAAGTTATTAAAAGTTACATAAAAAATCACAGATTATTTCTTTTTTTTTTTAAATACGAATCTACACACAAAATCTCAAAAATCACTAGTTCATATAATCTGCAAATCTTAACAATTTAGTTTGTATAGGTGTTAGAAAGTGAATATTTGATTAAGAATGCTGATTTCAATGTCGTACTTTGGCCAAAAAGTGGGACACATTATTGTGGGATCACTCCACACATATGCCTTTGGGCACCATGATATGGAAGACCATGATGTCATTGTAACAATATGTTGGAAGGACTTGATGCAAATGCAAGATGAAATGATAAACACACACAATCAAGCAAGAAAACATCCACAAATGATTTAAAAACAAACAAGGGCAGTGGCCCTGTCAAGCTAAAAATTTATAAATCTATTGATTGATTGATTAAGATAGTGTTGTCATTATGAGGAACGATATATCCCTAGATCAACACAAGGATGCGGGAATGATATAACCCAATGATGATGATTGATGATTGATTATTGATTAGGTTGACAACAAGGTTGGAACAAAACCAAGGTATGTGTTTAGATGATTTCACTAGGTTATTTGACTAGATTGGTATGATTAAAGATGACATGCATTTGGATTACTCCTTGGAGTTTTGGATATTTGATTTTTTTATATGTTTTTAATCTTTTTTAAATTTTATGGGATTATTTTGGGATGGGAGTGGGTGATTGATTTATTATGGGATGGAGGATAAAGTTTAGTGATGCTATATAAAGCACGTTAATTCCATGGGTGTAAGATTGAATATGTGATATCAACATATGCGGATGGTCATGGAACATGCAAGTGTATGAAGCTCAAAGAGGAGGAACTTAGCCATAGCATAGACAATTAGGAATTTACAAGGAAACCTATGTCCAAAGCAAAATAGAATCTATTGCCACCAAGTATAATCAGGGTGAAATCATGAGATAGGTGAGATGTATATGATAGGGAGGGGAGGGAAGACTCCAACAAATAATGAGGATGGTAGATAAGATATGCGATGGAAGGCTAATTCATTAGATTAAAATAGCATGATGGGGAAGAATAGGACAATTCACCTAGAGGATAATGGGATCCAATAACTACACAAGGTACCTATGAGCAAGTTTTCACCATGATACTTATCGAAGGCACCACAAAAGTGGTTTTCACTATAGGACTGATTATTTATCTACTATTTTTTATTATTGGGATATTGCAGCAAGCTAAGCATTGAAAGGTATGATACCAGGTGGAGGTGTGAACTTTGGAACAAGTGGACAATGATCATGATGGTGGTCATAATGTGGAAGTTGTGTTGCAAGGATAATGTCACTAGATTGGGCACCACGGATACCATCATGCACCTCGTTAAGTGAAAGATTAGCCTCTTTTGTGTTTAGGAAATATAAATTGGAACTATTGTATCTTTGTTGATTAAGGATGGAGTGGAGTGTATGTGGGATGGAATCATGTAGGGTGGTGGAAGCATTATGGAGTGAAAGTGGTGGGGGACCAACCATCTAACTTTTAGGAAGCTTCTTTGGATTTTATTGTGTGCTCAAATGGATTTTCTTTTCTTCAAGTAAATGCTCATTGGATGTTAGGGGTAAAATTGATTTTGCTTTGACTTTGGATACCCCATGTTTTTTGTCTTGGAAGTTCAATGATTTAGGATTTTTAGGCTTCTTTGCTTTTGTATGCATAGGACTAAGGAGTTCAATATACACTCCCTCATTGTAACAAGTAGCATGAGGTATTGGATTTTTTTGGTCCTAAGAAGTGGAAGTGGGGTATGGCAGTGAGGGATAAATGGTAAATGTGCAATGCTCATGAAATAAGGATGATAGGTCAAGGTCTTCAGGAAAGGCATTGATGGTCCCATCGACAATGCTTTCAATAACATTAGAGATATCATCTTGGCCCATAGAGGAAACATGAGGATATTTAGTTTCCACACTAGAAGGCATGTATCCTAGACCATAAGAAGTGTCATGGAGTGATTCAACATGGTAGGAATTATGTTAACTCATATTTTATGCAACCTTTGTCGATAATATTAACCTTAGTAATCATAGAATCATGAGATGATGAGGAAGTAGATGCGAGTGTCAGGATGGATATAAGATGTGGAAGTGGTGGCTTTTCCCTTAGGAGTGACATCATTATTAAGATAAAAAATGCATCATTAGAACTAGCAATTCCCAAGGCTTTACAATATGCAAAGGGTTTAGTATCTACTTCGATAGTAATTTCAACACCATCATGTGGGAGTTCTTTATAAATTGATGGTAGGTAGAAGGTACTACTTGCATAGCATGGTTCTAAGGATGACCAAGTGGAATCTTATATGGTTGATCATGATCAATGGCATGGCAAGTAGTGTGCAACAAGACAGGTCCCACTTGAATGGGAAGGCATAATGTTCCTTCAAAATCTTTTTCGGCATTATTGTATGCCTTGATAGTGATCACATTAGGCTCCAAGTCAGCCATTGGATATCCCAATTATTTTATTAACCATGTAGTACAAAAATTTAAGGCATACCTATTATCCAAGAGGAGATGTTTGAATTTATTTTTGAGATCATGACCTTTATATGAAGGGCATTGTTATGAGATGGATCAATGGATGGCATGTCTTCTTGGGTAAAGGTTAGGTGATAGGTGGAAGAATAGTGACTCATGAGAGCTTGAGATTGATCAAGGTCAATATCATGCAAGACATGGGAGTCTTGGAGGATACAGTCCAATATGACTTTGTGGATGGGGGAAACCTTGAGGAGGATCACAATCAATTCTTCCTATGACATTGTCATAATCATAAGGGACTTTATTATAGAAAACATTGTTGGTATGGTTATCTTGGAATTGATTGGGATCAGTAACAGAGGACTTAGTTTGATGATTTGGAAAAGGATCCTTATAAACACCCAATTATGCATTAGAAGAGGATTTAGACTTAGTATTAACATCCAACTATCCTTCATCAATATGATCTTTGATATAGTGCTTGAGCCTCGTACACTTATGTGTTGGGTGACCATGGACACAATGATAATCACAATATTCCTATTCATTATACCATGTTGGCTTGGACTTATTATCATCATAGGGTCTAGTATAAGGGTATGTGACCATATTAGCTTGCACGAGCTTTTGAAAGAATGACTCTATGGGCTCGCCTAAATTTGTGAAATATCATCATGAACTAGAAGGTGGTCAAAATTATTGCTCAGGAAGGGAGATAGTACTAGTAGAGAGGATTTTTGGCACATTAGTTTGGGAATCTTGGTTTGTTTGGACATGCTTAACATTGATGACACCATCACTAATGACATGTGTTTTCTTGGCCCAAGGTTTAAATTTATCATTTGTATGAAGTCTATTGTCTTTGGTTTGAGATTTGATTAAACCCTTAGAGATAAGGGCCTTTTCAATGTTGATCCCTTTCTCAATGATCTCCTCAAATGTAGAAATATAATGGATTTGAAGGTGAAAGGCAATTTATTGATTAGGGTTTTGGATGAAGATACTAACCAATTGTTTTTCAAGGATTTCCCATGGGATATGACTTGCAAGCTCTCTTGACCTTTGTAGGTAAGAAGCAAAGCTTTCTCCATTAAGTTTCTTGGCATTACAAACATCTAGCTTTATAAGTTCATTTTCAACATTGTAGGAGAAATGATAAACTAATTTTTAGATAGGTTAGGGAAGGTTGTGATGGTGATGAGAGTAAGATGATGACACCAATCTAGAGCTTGTCCCACAAAACTTAGTGGAAAATGTTTCAAGAGAAAAATGTCATAATGGGAAACCTCTTGACAAGCCATAAAGAATTGTTTAACATGATCCTAAGAGTCTCCTTTTCCCTTATATTTATTAAATTTAGAGACCTCAAAGTTAGGAGGAAAAGGAGTCGTCATGATGGAGCGATCCAATGGATAAGGACAAAAGTCTTCAAATTTGAAATTTTACCATTGAACTTTCTAACTTGTAATTTTTGAATAGTGTTTTCTACCATTTCTTGCATTCTATGATTTAAAGGAAGTGAGTTTGGTTATGATGTTGAGGTGGAGTTGATAGGTCCATGTGACAAGGGTTGTGTAGTGGCATGTGATATCAAATTTTGGATGTGGCGTGGTGATAAGTGTTTTGAGGATATGAGATCATAGGTTGAGTGTTCGAAGCATTGGGTTGGTAAGAGGTATGAGATGTGTTGAGTGGAAATGTGTTGGGATGATTTGAAGGGTTAGAATAGATGGGTTGTGAATAGCTTAGTGGTATGTGTTAATAAATTGGTTCAGATTGAATATGAAATGACAATGTAGATGGGATTGCTAGTGTTTGTTGAGGAATGGAGATGGGTGAAAATGAAGTTGGTAATGAAGTGGAAAGTGTAGGAATGTATTGATGAGATGTTCTAGATGTCTTGGACATTTAGGACATGAGTGATGAGGGTGGACCTAGTTGAAAGGCGTAGGTGGAATTAGGATCATTAAAAGGCAGAGGCAAGGACATATTACCTATTGTATTGTCTTAAGGATTTTATATGGTGGGTTATGATGGACTCAGAGGGTTGGGATTTTTGGATTTAACTCAAGGTGAGAAGGGAGATTTTCTCCTTCTTCCAAGAGAAGTTGAACAACAAAGTCTTTATCTGACATATTCTTGAGGTAATCTATGTATGTGAGTGAATATTCTTATTGATCAAAATTATGTCCATTTAGATTTGTGTCATTGGGATTAGATATTCTAACTTGATCATCATACACACTTGTGTGAGAAGGTGAAGTGGGTTAGGGTCATTGTACGAGTCAATGATTTTCTTGGCTTGTGATCTAGTTATGGGGGGGGGGAAATGAGAGATCTTGGTAATGATATAAAAGGTTGATGGGTTGGAGATATTGGATTGGACTAGAGATAATGAAGGATTGGATGACAACAAAACTAACAATGATGTGGATGGGAATGATTAGACTAAAGGATGATGATTACTTGGACTTGGTTTGGGATTAAGATCAAGATACAAGACCTTATTGGATTTGATTTGGTTGATCAAGGATGGTGTTATGGGTGTAACATGTCAACTCATAATACCTAAAAATTAATCAACATAATTACCATTAAGTATGTTGTCATGATTAACATAATCACAATTATTCTTAAATAGATAATCAAGATCATTGACATTAATCAAATGAGTTTCTTTTCAGAATAATTTCAAAACCAAACTTATATCATTTCAAAAAATAACACATTAGTGAAATACTTTCACTTTACAATTACAATGTTTTACTTATAGCAACAATAACACATTTACACATAATTTTTGACTAATAAGTCATATAAAGAAAATTATGTTGCATATGGAAATCTTGATAGTTGTCTTCCTAAGCCTTGGCATGTCATCTTCTTGGGGAGGAGAACATTACCCAAGTGCTTTTCCTCCAACCATAGACTGGCGGTCCCCCACACAACTTCCTACCTGGAAGTGGCCCTACCCTTCATGAAGGGAATAGATACAAGGAACCAAATAGGTTTTCCATCTAAGTCTCGAGTGTTGTGTCCTTCATAATACTTCACAGTCATACAACTATAGATCCCCTCTAACTATGTATGACACTACTAGAAGTATTATGCCATCTATAGCACAGTGAACCGACTAATGCATGCAGAGATGGATGCATTACTTTGGCAAAAGATTTAATATACATAGACGTTTTACAATGACATACTATATTGTTTGCACACCCTAACTTGACTTAAAAGCTATCTCATCCTGTATAATTAATAGACACAACTGGTCGCAGAATATATCCTATAGTCAGTTTGACTTAGTGCCATCCTCTAGGCTAAGTTAAATAATCATATATGCAAGGGATGTGTAAATATCAAGTAACCCTTAGCCATCTAACTAGGTTATTGACCCTATTTCTCAGAGTCTCACAACCTTCTTTCGATCGCAATTCGGTAAACTGTGACTCCTTGTCACCCTATTCCATAAAGTGAACATTACATTCATAGAGTTCTATTAATCAAATCAACAAACAAAGTGAAAACAACTTCAAAGGTTCTCTAAGGAACTCATTTGGGTTGAGGATACTCCTGTAACGCATCCCGATAATAACCATATTGGATTTTACCAAATCAGCATTAAAACTATTAGAAATATCTAATCTTGAGTCATGAGCTCCTACCTTCCTCAAGGTTTTCTAGAGTTTTGCAATATAGACTCATAAAAATAATTATACTTTCAGCCTTAGTGACTGAGGGTCTTCAAGGTATTCCACTCAACTAATGGTTTAGATACAATGCATACACCAAGGATCATTGGAACTATCTTGAGCTACACCACTCAAGTAATTCATAAATTCCTTTAACTTTCATAGCCTCATAGGCATACAATCAGTATGGAGGTATGTATTCAATGGGTTCATTCAGCTAACCCTTATCACATCTAAGTGACGTCATAACATTCGGTTATGCACAACCATGTTCAACTATGGAATTGGTAGACTACATTATCATACTTCTCAATTACAAAAAAAAAAGAGAAACTATAATCTATTATAGTATTCCAATATAAGTTAGGTTTAAAAATCCTGACATGCATCATCATTACATTATGAAAGGAAGATTATACCATAGGCCTTCATCCACCTGACTTGGCCTTAGATTACAATCATATCTTATTTGCAAGGGTCCACCATTCCACCATGCAAGATAGTATCTCATTTATAATTCAATGACTAATCGGTCATACATAATAATAACAAAGTGGTTAAGCATTGGCCATTCGGTCATGCAAGATAATAACCTAGCTGTACAACATTAGCCATATGGCCATGCAAGGTAATCATATAGTGATAAAGCATTGGCCATACGACCATGCAAGATTGTAACATAGTTATAAATAATGGCCATTTGGCCTAGCAAAAATATTATGATGGTAATAAGCAATGACCTTTCCATCTCATATGATGATAACACAAGTATTAAACATGACCATTCAGCCTTACATGATAGTAATCATAGTCATACAATAATGGCCATTCAACCATATAAAAAGATAACACAATTATTAAAAGGGTTTGATCATAGTTAACACAGTTAGACGCCACCATCTTTCTTGGTGAGCCCAAATAACAAACTACGATAGCCATAGGTATTGAACATACCTTTGCATATCAGATAGAAGACTTCAAAATTGATAGAAAAACTATCGATGCTTTGCAAAAGATAAGGTAATATAGTAGAGTTTGAAAGATGACAGCTTCACTATCAAGCCAAAACATATATATAAAACAAGAGTTCACAGAAGTGATACTGTGTTCATGGCTATAAAGCTAACATAGTGAAATCAAGAACTATAATAGAGGTTGTTACAATGAGATATGAGATAGCTCAATTCAACAGTGATTTCTCCCTTTTGAACTACAATACTTATATCATAAAAATGATAGTGAGCACGGCTCAGGGTCTCATCCTAGTTGGCTCAAATCCATTCATAGAATTAATATAATAAACTGAAAGTCAAGAATCTTGGCAGCTTCACTTATTTAGTGACAAGGTTTCAAGCTTCCTTCAATGAGCTTCTACAAGTGCTCACACTTCTTTTCCCCACAAACCGTCCCTACGCTCCCATAACAAAACACAACATACAAACTGCCTAACCTTTCCTCGTCTTTCCTTTATTTTTTGCAAGAAAATAAACTTATTTTTCCACTATCCTGATTCCTCTCAGGCAGTGGCTCTTAGTGGTGGTTGAGGGCCACCTGCCCCTACCAGTCAGCCCATGGCCATGGGCACTTCTCCCACTCCCCTACATTTGGGGTCAAGGGAGAGTAAATTACTCCCCTTCCAAACTATAATACAAATAAAAAAGATATTATTTCTATGAGAATATTAAACAAATAGCTTATAAATGATAAGGGTGATATCTTTATCCACATAAAACTAATTATCAAGTATGTATATATCAATATTGTAAATGAACACATAATATCAACTCAAAGGTGACCTCACCAATTAAGTCAAGTCGACAATTGATGAGGGATAAGGTATGAACAAGGGTCGAGACTTTCTCCCCTGTTGCCACCTTCTATCTTCATCAGCTATAGACATTGCAGAGCCATAATGAAATACCAAAAGGATTTTTTGACCAAAACGGTAAACATGGACATTGGAAAATTCTTTTTCCATGTCAAGTCGATAATGATCATTTCTAGGACAAAATGAGATAGTGACTAAGGACACATACCTTCTCTCTTATGGTTCACATAATGATCAAATTAAGACTTTAGATCGTAACCCTCCTTTTCCATAGTATCTATTGTCCTCTCTGTGGTGATACTCTCCTTCCATTCTTGAAAGAAGATTCTTTTCTTGGTTACACTCACAACCATATAACTATGATCAGTGTATCATCATTAAATAATATAACATTCTAATAAGATAATCTCAACAACATGTAATCTCATGTCTAAACCAAGCATTAATCATAATCCATATAATCAATGATTCTACTTGATATTTTCCACAAACATGAATCATTAATCTAAGATTATTTATCCTTTTTACCACATAATAGTAAGATTAA
The DNA here is from genome assembly GCA_027924645.1 of Cunninghamia lanceolata. NCBI lineage: Eukaryota > Viridiplantae > Streptophyta > Pinopsida > Cupressales > Cupressaceae > Cunninghamia > Cunninghamia lanceolata. The sequence goes on from BSBN01000465.1 coordinate 4,368,201, forward strand.
GCTTAATCAAAAGTTAGGGATGTAGCATATCTCCCCCCATAAGAATCATCATTCCCGATGATTTAGTGTCTCTAAAATCAAACCAACATAAAGAAAAAAGTGTTTTCTCATCATTGTGAAAAGTTTTTAAAAGAAATGGGGAAATCTTTGATAAATTTCTTCATAATTCTCCTAGGTAGCATTCTCTTCTACATATTGGTACCATTGGACCTTGTATTGAGTTATCTCTTTATTACATAAGTGTAGCTTACGTAAGTGTAGCTTACGTGTTTCGAGCACCTTGATGGGCTTGATCACTACCACCCCTGGGTCCTTCACCTGTATGGCATTCCAGTCAAGAATAGGAACATGATTATCTCCTGAAATAAACTTTTTTAAATAGGAAACATGGAAAACATTATGCATCATGGAAAGAGCTAGTGGCAGAGGAATCATGTATGCGACTGGGTTGACCTCTTCAAGAACTTCAAAGGGACCCACATATCTAGGGGTTTGTTTAGACATCTTTCCAAACTTAATGGAGATTTTTTGGGCTTTAACTCTTAGAAGTCTTTTTTCTCCCACTAAGAAATGCCTTGCGATGTGTTTAGCATCCACATAACTTTTCTGCCTATCATTGGCTTCTGCTAGCCTTTTCCTAATCAGATGGACTTGCTCTTCCATTTCTGGTAGCATTTATGGACCAAGGCCAATCCCATCTTCTAGCTTATCCCAGCTTATAGGAGTTTGGTACTTTCTTCCATATAATACTTCCAATGGAGCCATCTTAATCATAGAATGATAGGAATTATTATAGGAAAATTCTACAAGAGGAAGATAATGTTTCCATTTGTATTGCTGATCCATGTAATACATTCTCAGTAGATCCTCCAATATTTGGTTTACCCTTTCAGTTTGGCCATCCATTTTAGGATGATAAGAAGAGATGATATTCAACTGAGTTCCAAGTGAGGAGAATAAGGTTTTCCAAAACCTTGATGTCATACGGGCTTCCCTATCTGAGATAATCTTATCACCTTGAATACAGTGCAATCTAAAAACTTCTTGCACAAATATGCGGGCTTTGACTGGTGCCCCATCTATAAAATTTCTGGGTATAAAATGTGCCACTTGGTGAGTCTATCCACTACAACTAGAATAGCATTGTGCTTATTCCTTAACATAGGATGTCCTTGCACAAAATCCATGCTAATGATTTGCCATTTCCATTCTAGAATTTCATGAGGATATAAAAGTCCTACCAGATGATGTTATTCTGCCTTCACACTTTGGCATTCTAGACATCCACCTACAAACCTTGTAGCATCCCTCTTCATTCCCTTCCAGAAATATAAGGGCTTCACATTAGCCAGTAACTTTGTTACTCCAGGATGTCCCAAATAAGGTGTGGAATGAACCTATTTCCACATGATATTCCTTAAATCATCTAAGTTGGGACCATATGTCCTTCCTTTATACCTCAATAACCCATCTTGTTAAGCTAAAATCCATCATATTTTAGATTCTGGGGACTATCTATGAGAGCTTGTTTTACCTGCTCATAATACTCATCTCCCTGTAACTTTTCTAACAACTGATGCTTGAAATCAGAATGTATGGAGATCATTGAGGAGATATGTCTTCTCCTACTTAAGGCATCTACCACATGGTTTTCCTTGCCTTGAATGTACTTAATCTCAAAATCATAATCTGAGAATAACTCTAACCACCTTCTTTGGCAGGCATTTAGGTGTGGTCGAGTGAATAAATATTTGAGTCCTTGATGGTCTATTTTTAGTTCAAAAGGCTTTCCAAGAAAGTAATTTCTCCACATTTGTGATGCATGAATTATTGCTACCAATTCCAAATCATGAGAGCCATAGTTTTGTTCATAAGGGTTCATTTTCCTGGATTCATATGTAATAACCTATCCATCCTGGACAAGTATACCACCTAAGCCTTTCCTTGAGGCATCAGTAATGACTAAAAAATGACCTTTTGGTTTAGGTACCTTCAAGATAGGTTCCGTAGTACAATCTTTCTTTCAGTTGGTCAAATGCCTCCTAGCACTTATCTGACCATTCAAACCTTTTGCCTTTCCTTTGCAAGGAAGTAATAGAGTGATCAATCTTTGAAAAGTTTGCCACAAATTTTCTGTAGTAACTTTCTAGGCCCATGAAAATTTGAACCTCATGTACATTTCTTGGTGTCAGCCATTCAAATATGGCTTTAATCTTGGTCGGGTCCATAGGTATTCCCTTAGCTGAAATTATATGACCCAAATACTACACTTCCTTCTAAAAGAAAGTACACTTAGAGAGCAATTATCATACAATTTATGCTCTCTTAAACTCTAAAGAATGATCCTTAAATGATGAAGGTGCTCCTCCTCATTCCTGGAATAAATTAGGATATCATCAAGAAAAACTAGGACAAACTTGTCCAAATGGTCTCTGAACACACTATTCATTAAGTTCATAAACATTGTAGGTGTGTTTGTTAATACAAAGGGTAGGATAGTGAATTCATAATGCCCATACCTTGTTCTAAAGGTTGTTTTATGAATATCCTCATCTTTTAACCTCATTTGATGGTATCCAGATCGAAGATCGATCTTAGAAAATATAGTTGTCCCTTGCATCTGATCAAAAGATCATCAATGTGGGGCAATGAGTACTTGTTCTTTATTTTGGCTCTATTTAGCATGCGGTAGTCTATACATAGCTGTAATGTACCTTCTTTCTTTTTCACAAAAAATACTGGTGCTCCCCAGGGTGATACACTGGTTCTTATCAATCCTTTATTAAGTAATTCTTGCAACTGAGCTTTTAGCTCCATTAACTCCATTGTGGTCATTCTATATGGAGCTTTAGATATAGGTTCTGATCCAGGAATTATATCTAAAGAAAAATCAAAATCTCTTTAGGGGGTAATCCCAGTAGCTCATCTAGAAATACATCCTCAAAATCTCTAAGAAAAGGGTATCTATCCATATCTGATCTTTCCCTATCTATGGATTCCCTCTTCTCAACTCCTTGGAGCTTCTGAGATTCGTAAAGCATCAAATCCTCTTGGAAAATAATTTCCTTATGACTATTTATTTCTTCCATTTTAACAACAAAAATATGACATCCTTTTCTCTGAGCTCTTTTCATTTGTAGGGTTGATATTTGTCTTAGTTTGATCTCTCTAGGGTTTCCTTGCAGAAAGACTTTATTCCCTAGGTCATCTAGACATTATATTGTTTTGGCATAACAATCTACTTTAGATCGATGTCTCCATAACCAATTTATCCCAAGGATTACATTGTATGAGCCTAATGGGGCTACGTAAAGGTTCACTTCAATGGAGAAACTTGAAAGTTCAACATTAGCCTCAAACAAGCATTTCTCTACTTGAGCTTTGGTCTAATTTGCATATTCTAATGACCAAGTATTTTTCATGTAACCAACTTTTCTAGAAATTTGACTTAAAACTTTAGGGGAAATGAAACATTTCGTTGCTCTAGTATCTATCAAAACTAAAATTGGAAAACTAGATAAAATACCTATAGTTTCAATATGAGTGATTTAATATTCATCTTGCATATTATCCAAAGATGCATGTATGAATTATTGAAAAGCTACCCATTGAGAGGGTAAAGGATTTCCTCGTGGCTGAGTTCCCTATGCCTTATTAGGACACTAGTTAGCATAATGATCACTGCCACATGAATAACACCCTCCCACAAGTCCTCACCTTTCCTGAGGCTTCCCAAAATTATCTCCATTTTCTTGCCTTTCTTTTCACCCTTGGATCCATTTTTCTTGTCCTTGGACCCTTTATCACTTTTCTTAGTAAAGTCCTATTTTTTGTCCTTTTTCTTAAAAGATTTGGGGGACTGGGACAAGTTATACTTTTTACAGTTCCTTTCCCTGTAAGAAGATATAGATTTTAATTTTTATTCTTGTTTGATAGCTTTCTCATAAACCTGGTCCATTGAAGTGGGACCATGTACATCAACTTCACCTCCAATCTGGGTGTTCAAGCCCATAATAAACTTTCAGATGCAAAAACTCTCATCCTGTTGGTATTGTGGAACATATTTGAGGAGGCAAGTGAACATTTCCCAGTACACGTTAACAGTTAAATCACCCTGTTTCAAATTTTGGAAATCTATAAGCCTTTGGTCATAATACAGCTGAGGAAACCATCTTTACCTAAAGAGTTCCACAAACCTTTCCCAGGTTAGACTCATAGATCTCAAATTTAACTCCATTTTCTTATTTGTACACCAGGTGGTTGCTTCACCTACTAATTGGTATGCTCCCCATACCGCTTTGGTGATTTTAGAATAGTTTCTTATTCCAAAGTATTTCTCCATTTCCATAAGCCATGCCTCCATGGCATCTCTGCTTATAGTTCCATCAAACTTGGGAGGAGTAACCTTTTTCATATCTCTAGATAATTCTAGAGTCAAGTGGCTTCTTCTATCCTCTTCATGTCTTGCCTTGGATTTATTCTCTATACGTTCACTTTAGGTAGTGTCCTCATGATGTACCTTATCATCAGCCCTATGATAGGTTTCCTGCCTAGGTCCATGCTGACCCCTCACCTCCTACTCAAGAGTTTCAATTCTCGCTCTCATCTCATGGAGCATAGTAAGGATCTGGTCAAGTTTAGAATCAGAGTGGCCTGATGGTTGCCCTTCTTGGCTATCTCCCATATTGGTTCCTATCTAAACCATGCTGCAATCTACTTCTAAAGTTTGCAAATTAATTATTCAATTAGTTTGTCATACTATTGAATCCATTCTCATTCATGCAATATTAAAAAGAAGGGAAAGATTTGCCAAAATTTCAAAATACTTTAAAGTTTCCATGGATTACATATAATCAATCCACAGTTACAATGTTTCTTTACATCTTGCTACTGCAAGTAACTTTCAAGTTAGGATATCTTCCCAGGTTTATTCTCATCCTTGAGGTTCACCAAATTAGTCTTAGGAGGTTGATGTACTCACAGGTACTCATCTACAACCTCCCGAGTAACATTAGGATCCTTAAGATCACTTTCCAAGATGGGTTCCTTAGGTACAAAGGGTTTCACTTGTTCATTTTCAGAGATAGGAGCAGTAGCCCTAACCACTTTCTCCTTCTCCTGCTTGATGCATTTAATAGTATCGATGAAAGTTTCATCATCATCCAACCATCTGCCTCTCAAGCAACCAGATTGCAAGTTTAACGCATTTCATTCTTGAGGCTCACTCCCTCATAGCCTTAAGGTAATGTCAATTTCCCATTACCTTCTTCTTGGGTGTCATTCTTATTCTTACCATTGTAGCATAAGAACATCCAAACATTAGCATCTGTTAATGTCAGAGAAAAATTTCATGTAGTGAGCTCATAGGTCCATGTATTGAACCCGGTAGCTCTGATACCATATGTAACATGTCAACTCATAATACCCAAAAATTAACCAACTTAATTACCATTAAGTATGCTGTAATGATTAACATAATCACAGTTATGCCTAAATAGATAATCAAAATAATTAACATTAATAAAATGAGTTTCTTTTCAAAATAATTTTAAAACCAAAATTACAACATTTCAAAAAATAACACACTAGTGAAATTCTTTCACCTTACAATTACAATGTTTTGCTTCTAGCAACAATACACATAATTTTTAACTAATAAGTCATATAAAGAAAATTATGCTACATCTGAAAATCTTGATATCTGTCTTCCTAAGCCTCGGCATGTCATCTACTTGCGAATGAGAGCATCACCTAAGTGCTTTTCCTACAACCACAGATCGGTGGTCCCCCACAAAACTTCCTACCTAGAAGTGGCCCTACCCTTCACAAAGGGAATAGAGACGAGGAACCAAATAGATTTTCCATCTAAGTCTCTCATCTTGTGTCCTTCACAATACTTCATGGTTATACAACTATAGATCCACTCTAACTATGTATGACACTACTGGAAGCATTATGCCATATCGAGCATAGTGAACTGACTAATGTATGCAGAGACAGATGCATTACTTTGGCCAAAGATTTAATATACATAGACATTTCATAATGAACGTAGTTGATTGTTCACACACCCTGACTTGACATAGAATCTATCTCATCCTACAGAATCAATAGACACAACTAGTCTTACAACATATCCTATAGTCAATTTGACTTAGTACCATCCTCTAGGCTAAGATAAATAATCATATATGCAAGGGATGTGTAAATATCAACTAACCCTTAGTCGATCTTACTAGGTTATTGAACCCATTTCTCAGAGTCTCACACCCTTATTTCGATCACAATTCAAGGGAAACTGTGACTCCGTATCACCCTATTCCATGAAGCGAACATTACATTCAAAGAGTTCTCTTAATCAAATCAACAAACATTGTTGAAACAAATTCAAAGGTTCTCTAAGGAACTCATTTGGGTTGAGGATACTCTTTTTTTCCCATCCCGATAATAACAGTATTGGAATTTACCAAATCAACATTAAAACTATTAGATATATCTAATCTTGAGTCATGAACTCCTACCTTCATCAAGGCTTTCTAGAGTTTTGCAATATAGACTCATCAAAATAATTATACTTTCAGCCTTAGTGACTAAGGGTCTTCAAGGTATTCCACTTGACTAATGGTTTAGATACAATGTATACACCAAGGATCATTGGAACTATCTTGAGCTACACCACTCAAGTAATTCATAAATTCCCTTAACTTTCATAGCCTCACGGGCATATAGTCAGTATAAAGGTATGTATTCAATGGGCTCATTCAGCTAACCCTTATAATATATAAGTAACATCATAACATTCATTCATGCACAACCATGTTCACCTATGGCATTAGCAGACTACATTATCATAATTCTCAATTAAGAAAAGAGAAACTATAATACATTACATATTCCAGTATAAGTTGGGTTTAAAAACCCTAACATGCATCATCATTACATTATAAAATGCAGTTTATACCACAAGCCTTCATCCACCTGACTCAGCCTTAGCTTACAATGGCATCTTATTTGCAAGGGTCAACTATTCGACCATGCAAGATAGTATCTTAGTTATACTTTAATGACTAATTTGTCATACACAATAATAGCACAATGGTTAAGCATTGGCCATTCGGCCATGCAAGATAATAACCTAGCTATACAACATTAGCCATATGGCCATGCAAGGTAATCATACAATGATAAAGCATTGGCCACACGGCCATGCAATATTGTAACACAGTTATAAATAATGGCCATTTGGCCTAGCCAAAATATTATGATAGTAATAAAAAATGACCTTTCGGTCTCGTATGATGATAACACAAATATTAAACAATGGCCATTCAGTCTTACATGATAATAATCACAGTCATACAGTAATGGCCATTTGACCATATAAAAAGATGATAGAGTTATCAAAAGGGTTTGATCATAGTTAACACAGCCACCCGCCACCTTCTTTCTTGGTGAGCCTAAATCACAAGCTACGATAGACATAGCTATCGAACATGCCTTTGCATATTATATAGAAGACTTCAAGATTGATAGAAAATCTATCGATGCTCTACAAAAGATAAGGTAATCTAGTATAGTTTGAGAGATGACAGCTTTGTTCTCAAGCCAAAACATATATATATATATATATATATATATATATATATAACAAGAGTTCACAAAAGTGATACTGTGTTCGTGTCTATAAAGCCAATGCAGTGAAATCAAGAATGATAATAGAGGTTGTTATGTAACGAGCTATGAGATAGCTCAATTCAACATGTACTTCTCCCTTTTGAACTTGAATACTTATATCATAAAAATGACAGTGAGCATGGCTCAGGGTCTCACCCTGGTCATCTCTAATCCATTCATAGAATTAATATACTAAACTAAAAAATAAGAATATTGGTAGTTTCACTTACTCAGTAACAAGGTTTCAAGCTACCTTCAAGAGCTTCTACAGGTGCTCGCACTTCTTTTCCCCATGAACCTACCCTGTGCTTGCACAACAAAACATAACATAAAAACTGCCTAACCTTTCCTCGTCTTTCCTTCCTTTTTTTGCGAGAAAACAAACTTGTTTTTCCACTATCCTGATTTCTCTCAGGAAGTGGTTCTTAGTGGTGGTTGAGGGCCACCTGCACCCTCTAGTCACCCCACATCCAAGGGCACATCTCCCACTCCCCTACATTCAGGGTTGAGGGAGAGTAAATTACTCCCCTTCCAAACTATAATACAAATCAAAAAGGATATTATCTCTATGAGAATATTAAAAAAATAGGTTATAAATGATAAGGGTGATATCTTTATCCCCATATCAACTAATTATCAAGTATGTATATATCAATATTGTAAATAAACACATAATATTAACTCAAAGGTGACCTCACCAATTAAATTGAGTTGATGATTGATGATGAATAAGGTACAAATGAGGATCAAGACTTTCTCCCCTATTGCCAACTTATGTCTTTGTCAGCTATAGACATTGTAGAGCCACAACGAAATACCAAAAGGCTTTTTCGACCAAAATGACAAACATGGATGTTGGAAAATTCATTTTCCACATCAAGTCGATAATGGTCATTTCTAGGACAAAATGAGATAGCAACTAAGGACACATACCTTCTCTCCTATGGTTCACATAATGATAAAATTGAGACTTTAGATGGTAACCGTCCTTTTCCATAGCATCTATTCTCCTCTCTAGTGATACTCTCCTTCCATTCTTGAAGGAAGATTCTTTTCCTGGTTACACTCACAACCATATAATCGTGATCAATGTATCATCATTAAATCATATAACATTCTGACAAGATAATCTCAACAACATGTAGTCACATGTCTAAACTAAGCATTAATCATAATCCATATAATTAATTATTCAACTTGATATTTTCCACAAACATCAATCATTAATCTAAGATTATTTATCCTTTTTACGACATAATAGTAAGCTTAAGCTTAATCAAAAGTTGGGAATGTAACAGTGGGAATGATATCTCCCAAGAAAAACACAAAATTTGATTACAAGTAAAGGATTGGATGCTAGATTAAAATATGAGGGCCTTGACCAAGGGCTAAATCTCAATTTAAAGTGTAAGACAAATGGGATGTGGAAGAAAGATAAGGTATATGAAAAGGATGGAAGCAATGTGGAATATGGATGTGGATCTCAAATAAATCAACCTTAAGGTAAAGTGTGACAAGGACTCTCAAAATGTTAAACTTGTTGAGTTGTAAAATGTGTACACTAGCATTTTACACTTAGTTTATCTCCTGTTTGTTCTTATTTTGTTGCCTTTATTAATTAGGACCTATTTTAACACTTCTTTGAGCTCTAAATGATGAATATCTTGATCCTGATGAATATCTTGATCCTGACAAATAAACCTAGCATAATCAACTTAGGATTGGACTAAGCCCCTGTTAAAAGATACTTTGCAAAGTTTGTGGGCCAATGGTCCAGGGCATCCAAGCGCCCTGATCCCACTTGGGATTTTTAGCCTCACATTGTGGTATCAACTTAGAACACTCCTCTAGTTTGTATTTGTCAGCTTAAAGTTGTTTTATTTGTTGAAGGTGAGCAGGAATGCATATTTAATTATGTTTTGTAGTCCATTTTACAACTAACCAGATGAATGCAAAATTGCTCTCATGTGATGTTCTGTGCTCAAGGATTCTTCACGTTTGGATTGTCTTCTATTTATGAATGTTATTGAAGTTGTTTGTAGGCTTTGAAGGAAGTTTGAATCCCTCTTCATCACTCTCCTTTGTTGGTGCTAAGTCTTCATCAACTAAGGTTGGATATCTTGTGGTTATTATCATCATTATTTATACTATTGTTGCAGATTTGGCCTCTGCCCTCCTAGGGCACGCACTCTTGGATCTTATCATTTACTATTGTGGAGGTGGGAACATGAACATAGGGTTTGAATGAGGCAAACCCTTAAAACAACACAACTTTTTCCATCTTTTTGTGTGTATAGGTAAGAAGAACAAGTTTCAGAGGCTAGTTTTTGGGAAGAAGGCAATGCAGACAGATATAGGTCTGATCATACTCAATGCTCTATGTCATGCCCACATTTTCCTTGTGGTCACAACACACATCGCACGTGTCATAACCACATCTGTCATGTGGTTATGACACAAGATATGAAAAACTTTTCTCACACTGTCCTAAAAACCCCTTTCGCATGCGTACGCATGCTCAACGGTGTTCTCTCATGGCGAAACACTATACTCTTCGGCGGAATACAAGTACAATGGCGTGCAACCAGAAGCATATAGATCAACAAGAGGGTCTATACAACGCTGCTAACGTCATTGCAAGAGTGAGATTACCCAAGTTCTTAAATCGAACCCTCGGCAATGTTCGGTAGCAAAATGCCTTACGACGTTAGTGGGAATTACGCTGCACTCATTTACGCACGTGGTTCGCTGATAGAGGAACCACTCCCCACGACGCCTTGTTCCGACTAAACCGGCTAGTGATCTCCCTATTTAGTCATTTTTCAGCCAGGCACGGTTGTCTGTCTCCTCTCTTGTTTCCTGAAACATACCCCTCCTATGACTTAGCATTTTCAACAAGGCGGTTTGGTTGCCCTCTCTTCCCTTTTCACAAGTTCTTAATTCTGATTATATCTTTATCGCCCTTACCTTAACTAATTCTTAGTTCATTTAGTGTGTTTATATTTCGGTCTCTCTCTCTCTTTCATTTTCTATGCTTTCTTTATGTGCATCCTGACCTTTCTTCATGATTTACGTCAATCAGGGTTATTACTGCAGCTATTGTTGATATTAAACCTAATTTCAGGATGATCTAGGTCACAAAGGCTGGTTTACTATTTCGCTGGACTCGGTCTCCTAATCTTCCCCGATCTAGGTTCCTCCTCTTCGTAAATACTTAGTCAACTTGTTCCTAAGCACAATTGACAGAAGGGTCCGTCAACTTAGTTCTCTTATCCCGTGTAAGAAATGTCGCGCATTTTCTCCTCTGTGTTTTCCAATGTTAGTTTTTCCTTCTTTGGAACCTCTTACAGGTTTACATATGAGATCGTTTGCTACAGTTGAGATTAATATGGCCACAAGGATTGTCAGTGGTGGCTTCTTAAGTTTATTTCCAGTGTTCTTTTGAGCAAGGAGTTGTGTAATTTTCCTCTTCATTTTCTGGGTGATTGTTAGTATGTTATTAGTTGAAACTTCCGAGAAACTCTTTCCAGAGTATCACTGAATATTCCTAAACTCTCTTTACATTATAATTTTATTTTCTCTTGTTTAGAATTACTGTTATTACTGTTACTCTTAATTACAATTCATACACTGATTGTGACTCGTATGACGTTGTCAATAGATGTAGGTGGTTCACCACTTTATAAAACTCTATTCATGGTAATATATATCTTCTTTGGTTGTTGTGTTCAACACTTAATAACATCTACTGTGAGAATATAATTGTTATATATATATATTTTTTCTTCATATCCATGAAACATAGTTTATAACGATTTTAAACGAGGGCCCAATAAATTGGTTCATAGATTTACTCCTATGTATGTTATATATCTATATATATATATATATATATACATACATACATACATACATATATATAATATATTTATTTTAATGTCTATGTAAAGGACGAATTGGTTTACCACAACTTTTATATATATATATATACAGATATATACTCATTATTATATTAGATATATAGCTATATACATAGACATATATAATATATATATGCCTATATATAGAGCTATATAAAAATAAACTGCATTTATATTCCAAATAACCCAATCATATGTTAGGGCCAAGCCCTAACATTTTATTTGCTGGAGTTTCCACAGCCGACGGCGGCCATGGGCGGCGGTGGCCGCTGCGACAGAGAAGCAGGGTCGGGTTGGCCGCAGAGTGGCGGGCCTGTGCAGGCCGCGGGAGGCATAAGGGGTAGGGGGGGGAGATGTGGAGTGGGGCGGAGCCCCACCCACATTCCCACGACGTGGGGTGTGGGTGGGGCTCCGCCCCACTCCACACCTCCAAATGTAACAACAAACCTGCGGTGGGGTTTTCTCCCCACCGCCCAATGTAAAATTCGACTGTGTTTTTTTTAATCCGCGGCTTACATTTTGGACCGCCAGTCTTATTTACTATTCTTTGATTTCTCTCAACAATAAAATATATATTTATATATATATATATATATTCATATGTATATATATATATATATTTATCAATGATTATATAATTATAGATATATATATATATATATATATATCTCTATTTTTATATTGATATTTATCAGTCAATCTCATAAAAATGATAATTTATTTTCAATTTCTCTATTATTCTGGAAAATGATAATTACTCAAAATATGAAATATATATACATATATATCTATATATATATATATATTTAAATTTATTTATATATAAAAATATTCTTATATGTGCTTAACTAATTCCTAAATTTCTCAATTTCACTACTTTATGCATTTTCTCCAAATCAACCTGTTATAAAGAAATTGTCATAACAATTAGATATAAATATATATATATATATATATATATATATATATATATATATATATATATATATATATATATATCCCAATTTCACTTAATTGATAGAAATGGTAACTAGCTATCCCCTTATTATAAGTATAATTTTCCATTTTCAGAAACATTTAAGACTTCGTAAATTTACAACAGATTATATATTTACATGCTAGATTTCCTCTAATCCTTCTAAATTAACAGAATCCATTAATATGGAGAATAACTCAAATATTTAAAACTGTCTTTTCCATTTTAACATTGAAAAGAAAATTAGCATTTCAACTAGTGAAGCAATTCCAAACTTTCAATGTAAACAACTCAGATTAAGTTGCAAAAATGAACTTATTCTTTTCAGTAATACTTGAAAACACAAAAATTGCTATTGAACAAAGGTTGCAAACATCAACTTAAAAATTTAAGCACATTCATATTACAGCTTCTCAATCATGAATACCAACTTCCCAGATATGAACTTTCTCCTCCCAAACAGTGTACAACTGAAAACTTATGACAACCAATAAAACCCAATAATAACAAGATCAGGGAGGTGATTTTCTTCACTCCCAGAATATCATTAATTTACAACAATAACAAGAGAGGTGTTCTCTCTTCATCTCTATGAAATGAACCAGGCCTAATTCTCATGACAAGAAGATGATCTGTTTCTTCGTAAATAGCCAACCAGAAGCTCCAAGAGAAAAACCTGCGTATCAAAGACAAACAAAGAAGAAAAAATACCACTCGTCTAGCTCTCCTCCCTACCGTAGACCCGCAAGAGGGTCACCCCCGAGCTAGGGAGACCATACTCACACCTGGGTACTCAAACACTCCACTTCACAACAGAAACAACAACAATCCCAAAGCACACATACACCCGTGGTTATTTTACACAATACGGAAACTCAACTACAGTGAGTTTCATAAGGGGCAGGAGAGTGGACACACTCGACTCCAGAGTGTCACCCTGACAGATAAATGAACTCATATCAATTTCTCTTGGTCTCAACCAAGTGTGATCACAATTTGTAAGAAATCTGTATATGACTCTCAAGTCAAAAATACAGTCACAGATACATGCCCTCAAGGCTTTCAACATCCCAAAAGATGGAAACAGGTATGCACCTGAGGAGGATCTCTCCTCCCCTACCCCAAACTTGATGAGCATTTCTCCCAAGTGGGAGACGCTCTGTCAAACAACCCGACAAGAACCCCACAGAAAACAAATTTAAACACATATTTCACACACATTTCATACACATTTCAGTTCTACCAAAACAAAGGTAAAATTCAGACCAACCTTGCAAAGCCCTCCTAGAATGAAGTTGTTGCAGAGTCCACAGAGTTCACTTCCAACCTTAGCCACCAACTCCCTCTCCCTTCTCTATCTTCCAAACTAACTTCTCTATTTTTGGTAAGGCCAAAATGAAAGATTTCCCCAAAATTCAACTAACTCCCTCTCATCCCAAAATTTGAAAATAAATAACCCAAAATTCTCTTTCTTTCTAATTTTGAGAAATGGGGAAGTGACACTTGTCACCTCCTCACCCTTCCCAAAAATCACTATTCTGTCCAGGTGGCTTATGTCACTCTCCATTCCCAAGGGTACTCCTTATTCCTTTCATGTGACTCCACTTTCTCATGGGAGAAATAAAAAAAGAGTTAAATGGGAACAAGACAGGTGACCCATGCCTCTTTCTCCTTTCTTCACATGGGTGTCCCCATAGTACATGGGGGAATCTTACTAAAGAAGAGGTAACTTTCACTAATGGATGGCATCTCTTATCTAGGGAAAAGTAGAGGGGATGGGTTGAGTGTTGGTACAACCCATCATGTCCCCTCCTACCTCCAATTTTCGCCACTTAACTTCAGGGGAAGGTTAAGTTGACTAGATGGAGGTTACTCAAGGGTTACCCATGCCAAATGGGCCCCTGGACCCATGGGGTAGAACCCAGGGTCAATTTTAACCCATACAAGACACCCCAGGTCAAGGTAAAGCACAAGAAAAAGGGCCTCATAATTTAAATAAAAATAGAAATTTCAAATTCAATCTCTTTACAACACTTACTTATAAAAATAATGTTACATGAGGGTAACCTAACCCACTCGACCATACGAAAGACCACATTACATCATGACATCAAACACAAGGAGATCTTGGTTCCTCGTGGAACTAGATCGGCTTAACAGGGAATAACAATTAACAAGGTGTGGAATGATCTCCGAAATCTGTGGTTTGATTAGTAGTCCCTGCACACTCAATTACAAGATCAGTAACCACATAAATTCATCATAGCCGAAGCAACTTAAATAACACATGCATTCTCATGCCTTAGTACAATTTAACATAATTAAAAATCATATTACAATTTTCCATCATCCCTAATTCATTTTTCTGAAAAGTAACTTATCCAAACATCACCCAATTAGTTTTTCCGAGAACATAATAAAGTTAAATAGTCTGACAAATTTCGGGAACTGCTATCCCACAAATATGAAAGTAACAATAACAGTACTGTAAATAGTCATAACAACAGTAGTAAAAAGGGCGGTCCTCACATCCTCTCCCCCTAAGACGGTACTTCCTCCTGGAAGTCGTCAAAAAGGTGAGGATACAGGGTCTTCAATCTCTTTGCATCTTCCCATGTTGCAGTGACTTCATCGTATAAGTCCCATTGGACTCTAACCTGGTCCAGCTCTCGACCTCGAAGGGCCAGCGTCCGACGAGCCAATATGCGAATTGGCTCCAACGCCAGTTGTCCGTCTGCCTCTACCTGAAGAGCACTCCAATCCAACACATGAGATAAGTCAGGAATATATTGACGTAAAACTGATACATGAAATACATCGTGGATACGTGACAGGCTAGGTGGCAAGGCTAGACGATAGGCTACTGGTCCTATCCGCTCCAAGATTTCGAAAGGTCCTACAAATCGAGGTGCGAGTTTAGAGCCTTTTCCGTAACGGATTGGACTTTTGTGCGGCCGCACTCTCAAAAATACTCTTTTCCCCACAGAGAAGCTTCGGTCTGTCCTCTTAGCATCGGCATACTTTTTCTGCCTGTCCTGTGCTTCCAGAAGCCTCTGTCTTATCTGTTTAACCTGCAGTTCCATATTCTGGACTATCTCTGGTCTGATGACTGTTCTGTCCTCTATACGATCCCAACTCAAAGGTGTTCTGCATGGTCTGCCATATAATGCCTGGAAAGGAGGCATACCCAACGAGCTATGATGCCCATTATTGTAGGCGAATTCAACTAGATACAGGTACTCCTCCCATCTAGACTGGCGGTCCATCACATACATGCGAAGCATGTCTTCTAACACCTGGTTAACTCTCTCTGTTTGTCCATCAGTTTCTGGATGATATGCGGAACTGAAGTTGAGCTGTGTGCCCAACGCCTGATGTAAGGCTTTCCAGAACGATGAAGTGAATACGGAGTCTCTGTCAGATATAATGCGGCGAGGTATCCCATGAAGTCTAACAATCTGATCAAGAAACACCTTTGCCACTGATGGTGCATTGTATGTTGTACATATTGGTGAAAAATGCGCCACTTTGGTCAGCTTGTCAACTGTCACCATAATAGCATCATGGCGACGTGATGACATAGGTAGACCAACGATAAAATCCATAGAAATGGTATCCCATTTCCATTCAGGTATCTCGTGAGGGTACAACAGTCCCGCTGGATGCTGATGTTCGGCCTTGACCCTCTGACATTCTAGGCAACGAGCAACAAATTCGGCAATGTCACGCCTCATCCCAGCCCAATGATAAAGCTGTCGTAAATCAGCATGCATCTTCTTCACTCCTGGGTGTGCTGCGTAGGGTGCTCTATGAGCCTCTGATAGGATTACTGTATGAAGATTACCCGCATGGGGTACATAGATGCGTTGCCGATGTCGAAGCATACCATCATAATCAAGGGTATATCCTGTAAATTTGCCCTCAAGGGCCTTCTGATTTAGTACTGCCTGCTGCACTTCAAGAAACCATTCGTCCTCCGGCAGATGCTGTAAGATGCGATCCTTCAAGTCCATCTTCAAGGTCAGGGTCTGGATCTCGTGGCGTCTTTGACTCAAAGCATCAGCGACCACGTTCTCCTTCCCTTTTATATAATGGACATCGAAGTCATATTCGCATAGGAATTCCATCCAACGCCGTTGGCGGGCGTTCAAATTAGGCTGTGTAAAAATATACTGCAAACTATGATGGTCTGAATGGAGTTCAAAGCGTCGCCCTAAGAGAAAGTGTCTCCAGCGAACCAAGGCATGAACAACAGCTGCAAGCTCTAAGTCGTGCGTAGGATAGTTTAACTCATGTGTCTTTAGTTTCCGCGATTCGTATGCGATCGCTCGACCATCCTGCATAAGCACGGCTCCCAAACCTTCTAATGATGCATCCGTGCAAACTACAAACTCTTCTGAAGGATCTGGAACTGCTAAAATAGGAGCACTCGTAAGACGCTCTTTGAGGTCTCCAAAAGCCTTTTCACACTGCTCGGTCCAAGTGAAACCCTTCCCTTTTCGCTGAAGGGAAGTAATGGGATGTGCTATCCTGGAGAAACCTTCGACAAACCGACGATAATACCCGGCTAACCCCATAAAGCTTCTGACCTCTGTCACGTTCGTGGGTGCCAGCCACTCCTGGATTGCTCTAATTTTAGATGGATCTACGGAGATGCCATCGCCTGATAAAATGTGTCCCAAATACTGCACCTCTGTCCTGAAGAAGGCACACTTCGCCAAGTTGCCATAAAGTTGCTGCCCTCGTAATTTCTACAAAACTTGACGCAAGTGCTCTACATGCTCCTCCTCAGTCCGTGAATAAATCAGAATGTCATCTAGGAATATGATCACGAACCGGTCTAGGTATGTACGGAACACCCCGTTCATGAGACTCATGAATACTGCAGGAGCGTTCGTCAACCCGAAAGGTACCACTGTGAATTCATAATGGCCATATCTGGTTCGAAAAGTAGTTTTATGAATATCTGAATTCGTGATGCGTAATTGATGATACCCAGATTTTAGATCGATTTTTGAGAACACTCTGGCTCCCTGCATCTGATCAAAAAGGTCGTCAATCCTAGGTAGAGGATATCGATTCTTCACCGTCACCTTGTTCAACTGCCTGTAGTCCATGCATAGACGAAGAGACCCATCCTTCTTCTTCACGAAGATCACTGGTGCGCCCCATGGTGAAACGCTAGGTCGGATGTGTCCCTTCTCAAGTAATTCTTCCAACTGCAGCTTAAGTTCTGTGAGTTCATGGGTCGTCATTCTATAGGGTGCGCGGGATATCGGCTCTGCACCTGGCACTAAGTCGATGTGGAAGTCCACTTCTCTACGTGGAGGCATACCAGGTAATTCTGGCGGGAATACATCGGCAAACTCTCTAAGGATAGGGTGATCATCTAAAGTAGCCTCAGGTTCATCCTCTGCTCTATCACTGACTGTGATGGCAAACATCTGACATCCCTTCCACATACAGCGCTTAAGCTGTTGTGCAGATATCATACGAACCGCCGTGGGCTTTTGAATGCCCACTATCTCAACCGACGAACCATGATCGTCTAAACAGCTAATCGTTCTCTGGTGACAATCAAGCTTGGCTCTATGTGCCGCAAGCCAATCCATACCCAGAACTACTCCGTAAGACCCTAATGGCATAATCCTAAGGTCGCATGTTGTGGTGAAGGGTCCCAATGTGATCTCACAGTCTTTAACCAAGGTATCTACTGACATCCTGGCCCCTGAGGCCAACTCAACTTCCCACCTAATGTCTTGCCTAGAAGCCACCAGCCTGCAACGCTCCACTAACGATGTAGACAAAAAGGAGTCAGTAGCTCCTGAGTCAAAAAGGATCGAGATGGGAAAGTCTCTAATCGTACCTGCTGCCTCGATGACAGAAGCCTGGAAATCGGCCTGGCAGTTATCAATCGCTGCAAACATGTGGTGAGATCTGCCCACGTCACCTACGGTCTGCTCAGACCCTCCTGATTGGGGCTGACCCCCTGCAGTAAATCCCTGCGGACACTCTCTAGCCAGATGCCCTACCCCACCACATACATAACATGGTCCTCTAACCTGTAACTGCCCTGACTGTGTTCTGCCCGATTGTTGTTGCCCGGTCCGTCCGGTGGATCCCTGTGAGCCTCTGTAAGACTTCTGGGACCTTGCGGGTCCTGCCGATGAACCCTGCTGTCTCTGATCCCTGCGTGGTCCCTGCTGCTGCCATCCACGGTTCTGTCCTCCCTGTCCCCTCTGTTGAAATTTGGATTTTTGCTGATGTTGCTGTTGCTGTGGAGGCCTAGGAGGTAATGATGAAGGATTATATCCTCCTCTCTGTGTTGTGTTTTGAGGCCTTCGGAAATTTTGTTGTTGTTGGGGATTTCGTTCCTGGTACTGTGGGCATGAATTCTGTCCTTGTCCCTGAATTTCCTCTGATATAAGGGCCTTTTCAACAGCCTCGCTCATGGTTTGGGGATTTGCCATACGAACTGGTCCTGCTATCCCGTGATTTAGCCCCCTGATGAATTTGTGTATTAAGATTTTCTCGTCATGGAGGTATTCCGCGTAACAAGAAAGCTCTATAAATCGGCTCTCATACTGAGTAACGGTGAGTCCCCTCTGCTGTAGATCATGAAACTCATCGATTCTGCGCTGTCTATAATGTTCGGACAAATACCGCGCATTGAAGCGCTCAATGAAGGTGTCCCATGTGAGTGTATCCACGGAGAGTCGGCGCTTGCACTCCTCTGTGCGCCACCAGGTGGCTGCTGCATCCCTAAGAAGATGAACTGCCACTCGTGCTTTCGTGTTGCTCTCATACGGTCGCAATGCGAAACACCTGTCTAAGCTAATTAGCCAAGCCTCGGCCACAGCTCCCTCTGTAGCTCCTGCGAAGGTGGGTGGGTTGAGCCTCAGTAGATCTCTGATAGGGTCCCCTCTGTCTCTAAGTCTCCCTAGTGGCTCTTCCACACCATCCTCATATACTCCCTGCTGAACCTGTTCTTGTCTCAAAAGTCTCGGAGGACTCCTGCTCCGTGCTCGGGAGGCCGACCCTACCTCCTCTATTGTTGTGTCAGGAATCTCAACGAAGGGCTCCACACGTATCACCTCTAGTGGATCAACGCGGGGCTCCATACGTGGCTCAATACGTGACTCGGCACGTGGCTCCTCTCGCGGATCAACACGAGGCTCTATACGTGGCTCAGGAATCACTGGTGGTAACCTGTCTAACATAGTCTGTAGTGCCTGTAAGATCTGTGGACCTATATCTGATACTGGTGTCGCCTGTGGTACTAGTGGTGCTTGTGGTACAGGTGGTGCAGGTGGTGCTGCTGAATCTGCGGGTGCCAGTCCCTCGGCTGAGGAATCGCTGTGCACCTCGACTGACGCTGTGTGGCGTGATCGCGCTCGTCGAACACGTCGGGGAGGCATCCTACAAAACAAGGTAGAAACTAATTAGCCAAAGTTGCAGAATAATAACGTGCCCTAATACGCCCAGTGTTTACAAACTGGGCTCTGATACCAAATGTCATGCCCACATTTTCCTTGTGGTCACAACACACATCGCACGTGTCATAACCACATCTGTCATGTGGTTATGACACAAGATATGAAAAACTTTTCTCACACTGTCCTAAAAACCCCTTTCGCATGCATACGCATGCTCAACGGTGTTCTCTCATGGTGAAACACTATACTCTTCGGCGGAATACAAGTACAATGGCGTGCAACCAGAAGCATATAGATCAATAAGAGGGTCTATACAACGCTGCTAACGTCATTGCAAGAGTGAGATTACCAAAGTTCTTAAATCGAACCCTCGGCAATGTTCGGTAGCAGAATGCCTTACGGCGTTAGTGGGAATTACGCTGCACTCATTTACGCACGTGGTTCGCTGATAGAGGAACAACTCCCCACGACGCCTTGTTCCGACTAAACCGGCTAGTGATCTCCCTATTTAGTCATTTTTCAGCCAGGCACGGTTGTCTGTCTGCTCTCTTGTTTCCTGAAACATACCCCTCCTATGACTTAGCATTTTCAACAAGGCGGTTTGGTTGCCCTCTCTTCCCTTTTCACAAGTTCTTAATTCTGATTATATCTTTATCGCCCTTACCTTAACTAATTCTTAGTTCATTTAGTGTGTTTATATTTCGGTCTCTCTCTCTCTTTCATTTTCTATGCTTTCTTTATGTGCATCCTGACCTTTCTTCATGATTTACGTCAATCAGGGTTATTACTGCAGCTATTGTTGATATTAAACCTAATTTCAGGATGATCTAGGTCACAAAGGCTGGTTTACTATTTCGCTGGACTCGGTCTCCTAATCTTCCCCGATCTAGGTTCCTCCTCTTCGTAAATACTTAGTCAACTTGTTCCTAAGCACAATTGACAGAAGGGTCCGTCAACTTAGTTCTCTTATCCCGTGTAAGAAATGTCGCACATTTTCTCCTCTGTGTTTTCCAATGTTAGTTTTTCCTTCTTCGGAACCTCTTACAGGTTTACATATGAGATCGTTTGCTACAGTTGAGATTAATATGGCCACAAGGATTGTCAGTGGTGGCTTCTTAAGTTTATTTCCAGTGTTCTTTTGAGCAAGGAGTTGTGTAATTTTCCTCTTCATTTTCCGGGTGATTGTTAGTATGTTATTAGTTGAAACTTCCGAGAAACTCTTTCCAGAGTATCACTGAATATTCCTAAACTCTCTTTACATTATAATTTTATTTTCTCTTGTTTAGAATTACTGTTATTACTGTTACTCTTAATTACGATTCATACACTGATTGTGACTCGTATGACGTTGTCAATAGATGTAGGTGGTTCACCACTTTATAAAACTCTGTTCATGGTAATATATATCTTCTTTGGTTGTTGTGTTCAACACTTAATAACATCTACTGTGAGAATATAATTGTTATATATATATTTTTTTTCTTCATATCCATGAAACATAGTTTATAACGATTTTAAACGAGGGCCCAATAAATTGGTTCATAGATTTACTCCTATGTATGTTATATATATATATATATATATATATATATATATATATATATATATACATACATACATACATATATATAATATATTTATTTTAATGTCTATGTAAAGGACGAATTGTTTTACCACAACTTTTATATATATATATATATACAGATATATACTCATTATTATATTAGATATATAGCTATATACATAGACATATATAATATATATATGCCTATATATAGAGCTATATAAAAATAAACTGCATTTATATTCCAAATAACCCAATCATATGTTAGGGCCAAGCCCTAACATTTTATTTGCTGAGTTTCCACAGCCGACGGCAGCCATGGGCGGCGGTGGCCGCTGCGACAGAGAAGCAGGGTCGGGATGGCCGCAGAGTGGCAGGCCTGTGCAGGCCGCGGGAGGCATAAGGGGTAGGGGGGGGAGATGTGGAGTGGGGCGGAGCCCCACCCACATTCCCACGACGTGGGGTGTGGGTGGGGCTCCGCCCCACTCCACACCTCCAAATGTAACAACAAACCTGCGGTGGGGTTTTCTCCCCACCGCCCAATGTAAAATTTGACTGTGTTTTTTTTTATCCGCGGCTTACATTTTGGACCGCCAGTCTTATTTGCTATTCTTTGATTTCTCTCAACAATAAAATATATATTTATATATATATATATATATATATATATATATTCATATGTATATATATATATTTATCAATGATTATATAATTATAGATATATCTATATATAGATATATCTATAATTATATAATCATTGATAAATATATATATATATATATATATCTATCTCTATTTTTATATTGATATTTATCAGTCAATCTCATAAAAATGATAATTTATTTTCAATTTCTCTATTATTCTGGAAAATGATAATTACTCAAAATATGAAATATATATACATATATATCTATATATATATATATTTAAATTTATTTATATATAAAAATATTCTTATATGTGCTTAACTAATTCCTAAATTTCTCAATTTCACTACTTTATGCATTTTCTCCAAATCAACCTGTTATAAAGAAATTGTCATAACAATTAGATATAAATATATATATATATATATATATATATATATATATATCCCAATTTCACTTAATTGATAGAAATGGTAACTAGCTATCCCCTTATTATAAGTATAATTTTCCATTTTCAGAAACATTTAAGACTTCGTAAATTTACAACAGATTATATATTTACATGCTAGATTTCCTCTAATCCTTCTAAATTAACAGAATCCATTAATATGGAGAATAACTCAAATATTTAAAACTGTCTTTTCCATTTTAACATTGAAAAGAAAATTAGCATTTCAACTAGTGAAGCAATTCCAAACTTTCAATGTAAACAACTCAGATTAAGTTGCAAAAACGAACTTATTCTTTTCAGTAATACTTGAAAACACAAAAATTGCTATTGAACAAAGGTTGCAAACATCAACTTAAAAATTTAAGCACATTCATATTACAGCTTCTCAATCATGAATACCAACTTCCCAGATATGAACTTTCTCCTCCCAAACAGTGTACAACTGAAAACTTATGACAACCAATAAAACCCAATAATAACAAGATCAGGGAGGTGATTTTCTTCACTCCCAGAATATCATTAATTTACAACAATAACAAGAGAGGTGTTCTCTCTTCATCTCTATGAAATGAACCAGGCCTAATTCTCATGACAAGAAGATGATCTGTTTCTTCGTAAATAGCCAACCAGAAGCTCCAAGAGAAAAACCTGCGTATCAAAGACAAACAAAGAAGAAAAAATACCACTCGTCTAGCTCTCCTCCCTACCGTAGACCCGCAAGAGGGTCACCCCCGAGCTAGGGAGACCATACTCACACCTGGGTACTCAAACACTCCACTTCACAACAGAAACAACAACAATCCCAAAGCACACATACACCCGTGGTTATTTTACACAATACGGAAACTCAACTACAGTGAGTTTCATAAGGGGCAGGAGAGTGGACACACTCGACTCCAGAGTGTCACCCTGACAGATAAATGAACTCATATCAATTTCTCTTGGTCTCAACCAAGTGTGATCACAATTTGTAAGAAATCTGTATATGACTCTCAAGTCAAAAATACAGTCACAGATACATGCCCTCAAGGCTTTCAACATCCCAAAAGATGGAAACAGGTATGCACCCGAGGAGGATCTCTCCTCCCCTACCCCAAACTTGATGAGCATTTCTCCCAAGTGGGAGACGCTCTGTCAAACAACCCGACAAGAACCCCACAGAAAACAAATTTAAACACATATTTCACACACATTTCATACACATTTCAGTTCTACCAAAACAAAGGTAAAATTCAGACCAACCTTGCAAAGCCCTCCTGGAATGAAGTTGTTGCAGAGTCCACAGAGTTCACTTCCAACCTTAGCCACCAACTCCCTCTCCCTTCTCTATCTTCCAAACTAACTTCTCTATTTTTGGTAAGGCCAAAATGAAAGATTTCCCCAAAATTCAACTAACTCCCTCTCATCCCAAAATTTGAAAATAAATAACCCAAAATTCTCTTTCTTTCTAATTTTGAGAAATGGGGAAGTGACACTTGTCACCTCCTCACCCTTCCCAAAAATCACTATTCTGTCCAGGTGGCTTATGTCACTCTCCATTCCCAAGGGTACTCCTTATTCCTTTCATGTGACTCCACTTTCTCATGGGAGAAATAAAAAAAGAGTTAAATGGGAACAAGACAGGTGACCCATGCCTCTTTCTCCTTTCTTCACATGGGTGTCCCCATAGTACATGGGGGAATCTTACTAAAGAAGAGGTAACTTTCACTAATGGATGGCATCTCTTATCTAGGGAAAAGTAGAGGGGATGGGTTGAGTGTTGGTACAACCCATCATGTCCCCTCCTACCTCCAATTTTCGCCACTTAACTTCAGGGGAAGGTTAAGTTGACTAGATGGAGGTTACTCAAGGGTTACCCATGCCAAATGGGCCCCTGGACCCATGGGGTAGAACCCAGGGTCAATTTTAACCCATACAAGACACCCCAGGTCAAGGTAAGGCACAAGAAAAAGGGCCTCATAATTTAAATAAAAATAGAAATTTCAAATTCAATCTCTTTACAACACTTACTTATAAAAATAATGTTACATGAGGGTAACCTAACCCACTCGACCATACGAAAGACCACATTACATCATGACATCAAACACAAGGAGATCTTGGTTCCTCGTGGAACCAGATCGGCTTAACAGGGAATAACAATTAACAAGGTGTGGAATGATCTCCGAAATCTGTGGTTTGATTAGTAGTCCCTGCACACTCAATTACAAGATCAGTAACCACATAAATTCATCATAGCCGAAGCAACTTAAATAACACATGCATTCTCATGCCTTAGTACAATTTAACATAATTAAAAATCATATTACAATTTTCCATCATCCCTAATTCATTTTTCTGAAAAGTAACTTATCCAAACATCACCCAATTAGTTTTTCCGAGAACATAATAAAGTTAAATAGTCTGACAAATTTCGGGAACTGCTATCCCACAAATATGAAAGTAACAATAACAGTACTGTAAATAGTCATAACAACAGTAGTAAAAAGGGCGGTCCTCACACTCTACCTAACTGTAAAAGAGAACTAGGGTGCCTAAATGCCCTTATCGTGACCATTTTTGCTACATTTTCTAGGTTATGAATTACTCTGCCACCTCTAATGTACTCGTTGATCTCTGTGGTTCATTTCTTGTAGTCAATATTAGCCTGTTATTCATCATTTCATGGTTAAATCTTAGTCTTGGCTTGCTTGTTTGGTTTTGGTTAAGCTTGGTTGGTCCTTCTATATACAACAAAAGAGTTGAACCCCTATAGTTTGGCTCTCCTCCTTGGATAGAAGCCATGCTCATTTTGTGCCCCAATGTTTTGTAGAAGAGGGATGAACTTATTTAACTCTTTAGGCTTGTGCTCTCTTTTCTACTGAACATTTTGGTGAACCCATTATTTCTTGCACCTTTTTCTTTTAGATTTGAGTTGTTTGTCACCCTAGATCTGATTGGTAGTGTGTTCTTTGGTTTCTTTGCATTCATCCATAGTTAGATTTTGCATAATTTCTACCTAGGGTTTGTCAAAATTTTGTATTGATATAATCTCTTGCTAGTTTTGACCTTAGGGTTTGTAGATTTGAAGGTTGTTTACATCTTGATGCATTGATTAAAGAATTTGCATTTGTTGTACCTTTTTTTAATCAAAGCATTTTGCATTTTTGCATTTTTGCATTTGAAAAAGGAAAAAATTGCATCCTAGATTTGAAAATTGCATAGTTGTCATTTTCGTTGTATTGAAAATTGTGTTAGCATAGTTGTATTTATTTGAATTGAATTTGATTAAAGGTATAGTATTGCTTCACTTAAAAAGAAAAATCAAATCCTTGTTTTGCTACATCATCAATTTCTTCTATTTGGGCATCTTGTATGTTATTAAATCTTGTAGTCACTTTATGAGCTTTGTGACCTGGGGCCCCAATTGTAATACCTTCGTGTGAAGAAGTATTCAAATTATGGGTGCTAATGTTGATGCATCTAAATCCAAAATTCTTAATCAAGTCACACAACTTCCTACTATACTTATTCATGAAACATCAATTGCTCAAGAATCCATCGATATTGATGACCTTATCGCTCATGTTCCTGAGGCCCAAATTCAAAACTTAGACATGGAGTTAGCTAACTTTCAACATTTTGTGAGAAAGGAACATATAGCTAAGGAGGCAATTCCTCTCATTGAGAATCTTAGAAGGTTGTTTTGGGAGAGACAATAGGGAGTAGAATTCTTGCATGGTCTAGCTCACATAGTTCATAAAAACATTATGTCCGCGGCTAGTTGTGCTAAAATCATGACGAATGTAACTTCTCCTAATCAAATAAGGACTCAAGTGTCAGTACCTATACCTTCACTCCCTATGCCTATTTATTAATTTACTATTCTTACAACTACTACACAGCTGAGTAATGATGCTACCACAGGTGTTGGGTTACCTACTAGGAATCCTATTTGCCAGTATGGTTCTGTTCCTTATAATTACACAAACTCTACACCTAATGTCACTCCACCTACATCTCAACTATCTATCACATTTCAAAAGGCTACTCATACACAAACTCTAGTAATTGCTTCTGACCTTGTCATAAACCAATTGTTGAAGAACATGACCTCTATGCAACAACAATTGGCTAGCATGAGTAATAGCCCACCTAAAACTAGTATCACAACACATTATATCCACAACCCTTTATCCTACTCTATCCTAAGAACTCTTATGCCTGAGAAGTTTGAGACTCCTCACTTTGGGAAATATAATGGGAAGGGAGACCCTAGGAACCATGTGGCATCTTTTACCGCTATGTGGAGTGATTTCTCCTTTGAGGATGTGATCTTAGCAAAACTTTTTCCTAGGTCACTTAAAGACATAGCTTTGGATTGGTTTTGCACGCTTCCTCCTAATTCTATAACTACATTTTCAAATTAATTAATAAGTTCCTTGAGTACTTTCAGGTGAACATTGGACCTTGAGTCTCTTTGATGAACTTTGTTCATTGTAAACAAGGAACTAAAGAGAAAATAACTAATTTCATGGGGAATGATCAAGCCTTGTTTTCACAAATACAATATTCTATTCCAGATGTTGATGTGCAAAGAATCTTCATAGGAAACTTACAACCTCACATTTGTGATAAGATATTGTTGATGCAGTATGATTCATTCACTCATCTTTGCATGGCTCTTCATGATTATCAACTTTTTGTTAGTCAGTACGAGAATAATCCCTTGGAGCCTCTAGTTGGTCAATCCTAAGCCTCTATTAATCATTCTTTTAAAAGAAAAAATAATAATTTCATCAAGATAAACAAAATCTCAACAAATGACATTAGAAAACATGTGGTGGATGTGTCATCCCCTACTTCCACCTCTTATAAGTTGAAACCAAAAACAAGAAATTTTACACCATTATCTGAATCTCTTCAT
The DNA here is from genome assembly GCA_027924645.1 of Cunninghamia lanceolata. Lineage (NCBI taxonomy): Eukaryota > Viridiplantae > Streptophyta > Pinopsida > Cupressales > Cupressaceae > Cunninghamia > Cunninghamia lanceolata. The sequence continues at coordinate 4,395,775 of BSBN01000465.1, forward strand.
TCTATCATGACACAACTTTTACAAAACAACCTCATCAAGTTTCCACCTATTAAACCTCTTGATCCAAGCAAGATGCAATCATATTCCTTTGATGAGAAGGATTTTTGTCAATTTTACCACTTTTTTGGTCATGAGACTAAGAGATGCATGTGTCTTAAACATGAAGTTCAAGACTTCATCGATACCAATGTCATCTAGATTGTCAGTATTAATGATAAAGGAAATAAATCGGTGGTCGATCCTATTCAAAACCTTTAGATATATACTGATCCTTTACCTCATCATGGATCTAATGTTATATCTCATGACAAAGGTTATGATGAAGATGTTTGCATGCTAGATGCTCGCCCTCATAAAGAGTGAGTGGAATTGGAACCTGCTATATATTTTACTGCACAAGATACTACTATCGAAGCCCATGATGGACCTCTTTATATTACTATTCAAATCAATGATAAACCTATTCGGGGTGCTATGATAGATCCTATATGCATGGTGAATGTAGTAACTAAAGAGTTCCTCTACATGCATGGTTTACATCGAGATATGTATGATGTATTAGAGGTGGATATTAGACCAAATGATGGGTCTCTCCATCTAACTCTTGGTTCTCTAACCCTTGAAGTTAAAGTTGGGCCAAGAGCATTGGATGTTCATTTTGTTAGCATTCCTTGTTAGTCTTAGGGTAGACAACTGAGAGGGGGGTTGAATCAGTTGTCCAAAACTTTCTTTCCAATTACACACTTAAATCCTCTTAGTGATTTAGCAGCATATCAATAAATTAATCATGGAAACATAATGCATCAAATCAAGAGTAGAAACACATCAACACATAAGACACTAAGATTTTAACGTGGAAAACCCGGTCAAGGGAAAAACCACAGGGTGATTAACCCAAGATTATATTCTTTGTTAGAAGAATAGAAAGAACAAAATGGTACATGCCAATTAGGGCTCACTGCCCGAGCACACTTCTCACAAGAGGCTCACTACCTACAAGAGACACACTGTCTACAAAGTAATAAGTATCACATACATGAACTGGAGAATATCATCTTTACCATGCTTGAATTAGTTCCATTTAATCCCAATACTTCTGCTCTGCCTTTTACTCTCCTCCTCACTACCACACTCACATCTCCACAAGACACACTTTGAAATGACTTTACAACTCCATATATATACAAGACATTGACTTAGGAATAGTCATCTAAGTCAGCAAACATCTACAAGAACATCCGTAAGATGTGTAACTCATCCAATCGACTAGTCTTAGGAAGAACACCATCATCCAGAGGTTATTCTTCAATTGCAAGCTTCAACTCTAATTTGGACCACCAACATGAGTTGGACACGATCTAAAGACCTCCACAAGATTGCTTGAATCACCAAGAATATCCGCACTTCATCTGGAACCTCAAGAACATAGTCTGTCACCACTGTCACAAAGGAATAGATGCTTGCGGACCTTCAAACAATGAACCAATCGAGTTGACACATCACAAAGACTTCCTCAACACTCCCTCAAATCCACAGAATAGGATAATGCATTTTTGGAGCTCACTAGACCTATCTGTGTCACTCTGTCACCTCTGAACACCCGTCGGAACCTATTTTACTTGAACAACCACAACTTCTTCAGATCTTCATGTGGACCTCTAAAATCTTTACTGGATCACCTTAAGACACATATCTACAAACCCATTAAATCATATCCTCTGATCCTTCATCTTATCTTGTACTTTTACCTTACTGTATTAACTGTTCTTCTCTATTCCTGATTAGGACTAATTTTCTCAATATCCTCAGCACTCAGCTCATCCAATCCTTTTCATCAATGCAATAGGAGTATGTTGATATCAATGACAACACCGGTTAGGCCCATACTTGCAACAATCTGCCCCTTTGTCATTGATGGAAACATATGATGTGAAAAACTATTTTTACCATCAAGACAAGAACTTCTCCTTACTGTCACAACTCCCCCTATCAGCCACAACCATTCACATGTCTTCTCTCTACTACTCCCCCTTTGATCAGTAATCACTTGTTTTTCACATGTCTTCTCTCCCCCTTTGACATCAATGGAAAAGGGCACATACTTGCAATTTCACCATTCCAAAATCATACCAGCTACTCCCCCTAAGTACCAGCTCCCCATCATCAATCCGGATCACAAGATATGACTGTGATATCCACTGGACTGATGCACATCAGTGCACCTTAGTTCATCACCGAAGGGGCAATAACCCCTAACTTGTCCCTGAGATACTCAAAAGAGTCCTTAGGTAGAGGTTTAGTAAAGATATCTGCAATCTGATCCTTGGAAGGCACAAACTCCAATTTGACTTCATTCTTGTTCACTTTCTCTCTTAGAAAGTGAAACTTGATAGATATATACTTAGTCTTTGAATGCAACACAGGATTCTTAGATATATTTATTGCACTTGAATTATCATAGAAGATTGTGATAGGCTTCTCATACTCCACTCTTATGTCTCTTAGCATTTGCTTCATCCACAAAACCTGAGTGCAACTACCTGCTATTGCAATATATTATACTTTAGTTGTGGATAGAGATATTGCTTCTTGTTTCTTGCTTAGCCAAGAAACCAATCTCTTCCCCAAGAAGAATGCTCCACCATTGGTACTCTTCTGGTCATCCACATCTCCTGCCTAATCCGCATCTGTATCTGCATGAAGAGAAAAATCGTCATCTCTGGGATACCACAATCCATACTCAACTGTCCCTTTTAGATATCTAAAAATCCTTTTGATTTCCATGACATGAGATTCTCTAGGATCAGCTTGAAATCTAGCAACAAGACCAATAGCATTTATAATGTTAAGTCTAGTTTGAGTGAGATACAACAATCCTCCAATCATTGACCTGTACTTTGTCTGATCAGCCTTAGGAGAGTCATCATCTTTGCTCAATTTACATCTGGTTGCCATGGGAGTATTCATTGGTTTTGAGTCTTCCATCCCAAATTTCTTCAACAATTCTTTCACATATTTGGTCTGAGAAATGAAGATTCCTTTCTTTGTTTGAGTGATTTGTAGACCCAAGAAGAAATTCATTTCACCAAGCATGGACATCTCAAATTCACTTTTCATTTGATTTGTAAAAGTGCTATACTATCTCTTCCTCCAAAAATGATATCATCAACAAACACTTCAACAATCAAGATGTTTTCATGATCAATTTTGAAGTACAAATTACTGTCAGTAGTACCTTTGTTAAAACCAATCTTCAAAAGATGCTTATCCAATCTTTCATACTAGGTTCTTGGGGCTTGCTTCAGTCCATACAGTGCTTTCTTCAACTTGCAGACCATATCATCATGATCAGACAATTGAAATCCATCTGGTTTCTCAATGTACACTTCTTCTTCCAAGTCACCATTCAGGAAGGCAGAATTGGCATCCATCTGATACACTTTGAAATCCTTGAAGGTAGCAAAAGCAAGAAATAATTTGACTTCAATTCTTGCCACCAGAGAAAAAGTTTCTTCAAAATCAACTCCTTCTATTTGAGAGTAACCCTTGCAGACCAATCTGGCTTTATTTCTGATTACTTCACCAACTTCATTCAGTTTGTTTCGGAAGACCCATTTTGTTCCAATCACATTCTTGTTTCTAGGTCTAGGAACAAGATCCCAAGTGTGATTTTTCTCAATTTGCATCAGCTTTCTCCATTGCTTTAGTCTAGTTTTCATCATTGCAAGCTTCATTTACTGTCTTAGGTTCAATCTTAGAAATCAAACAATACTCATCTGAATCTTGAGCAATTCTCCTTCTTGTTTGTACACCTTTGCTTTTATCACCTATGATTTGATCTTCAAAGTGATTCAGTCTTACATACCTAGGATTTTTGGGAGTCTCTTGCACTTCTGATTCTTGATCAGGCTCATTGAAACTCATCTCTTCTTCTTGATTTACCAGATCAGCTTGATTCTGAATTATAGAGGGGGCTTGGGCTCCTTAAATCAGAACACCACTCTAATCTCTTCATCATAATCATAAAACCTTGAGGCTTTTTCAATTCCTTCATCAACCTTCACATTTGTACTTTCTATAATCTTTCTCAATCTCTTGCTATAACACAGGTATGCTTTGCTTTGAGTAGAGTAACCCAAGAATATTCCTTCATCACTTCTAGCATCAAACTTGCCTAGATCTTCATCTCTTTTGATGTAACATTTACTACTAAAGACTCTAAAATACCTCATAGTAGGAGTGATGCCAAACCAAAGTTCATAAGGAGTCTTACCAGAATTGCTTCTAATTTGAACTCGATTGAGAGTATAGACTACAGTGCTAACATCTTCTCTCCAATAGATCTGAGGAATATTTTCTTCCATCATCATTGTCCTAGATGCTTCCTGGATGGTCCAGTTCTTTCTCTCCATTACTCCATTCTGTTGTGGAGTCCTAGGAGCAGACAACTGTCTCTTTATTCCATGTTTCTCACATAATTCTATGAACTCACCAGATGTGAATTCTCCACCTCTATCAGACCTCAAACATTTTAATTTTAATCCGGTTTCATTCTCTACCATAGCCTTGAATATTTTGAATTTCTCAAAAGCTTCTAATTTCTCTTTCAGAAAAGTTACCCACATCATCTGGGAGTAGTCATCAATTAGTAACATGAAGTATCTATCACCTTGCACACTCCTTATTCTTGCCGGACCACATAGATTAGTATGAACCAAGTCCAATATTTCGGTAGAAGATTGTTCTTTTCTTTTAAATGAGACTCTACTTTGTTTTCCCAATTGACATTCTTTGCACAAACTATTTGTAGGTTTCACCAGTCTTGGAAGATCTCTTACAGCCTGAGTGTTGCTTATCTTGATGATATTATCAAAATTTACATGACACATCCTCCTATGCCATAGCCAACTCTGATCAACTTGCACAAATAGACAACTTTTACCGGTACCAACTAAATGGAAGATATTACCTTTTGTCTGAGTACCAGATGTAATCTCTGTTCTGGAACTTACAAAGATCTTGCATTTTCCATTCTTGAATTGGAGATCATAGCCTTTGTCCACCAACTGTCCAACACTGAGTAGATTGTGCTTCAATCCTTCAACATATAGTACATTACCAGTTTTATTCTTTCCATCAAAAGAAATCGTTCCTCTACCTCTAATTTTGCTAGTAGAATTATCACCAAATTTTACCACTCCTCCTTCCTACCTTTCCAAATCTAAGAACTTATTTTTGTCACCTGTCATATGGTGAGAGCATCCACTGTCAATGACCCAATCATCCTTTTCTTCAACTTGGGCAGCCAAAGCTCTTTCTACAACTTTATGATTGATAGATTCAGAGCTCATTGGTTCTTCTTCCTTGATGGCAATGAACACCCAATCACTTTCAGATTTGTTTCCTATCTCTGATTCATCATCTCTTACTCCTTCATGATCATCTTCCTCACTAACATAGTAACAATTCTTTTTGAACCTTGATCTGTTGGGATTTGGCCTTGAAAATCTTTCCAGACATCTTGAGGCAACATGACCAATCTTGTTGCAGTTAAAACAATTAAAAGGCAATTTCCTTTCATACTTACCAGATCCTCTTGGTAGTCTTTTGCAATAAGAGCTTCAAGTTGAGCATTTTCAGATTCTTCTTCTACTAGGTCTTTTATGTTAGATCTAGGGCATACAACTGAGAGGGGGGGTGAATCAGTTGTATAAAAACTTGCTTCTACTTCAAACACTTGATTCTTCTTTGTTAGTTAACAGCATATCTATTAACCATTCATGAAAGCATAAAGCATAAACACCGGAGTAGATAAACATCAACACATTAGACACCAATATTTTTAACGTGGAAAACCCAGTTAAGGGAAAAACCACGAGGTGATTAACCCAAGGATTATTCTCTGTTAGGAGAATAAGAAAAATGAATGGCACATGCCAATTAGGGCTCACTACCCAAGCACACTGCTCACAAGGAGGCACACTGCCTACAAGAGACACACTGACTACAAGATCATAAGTATCACAAACTTGAACTAGAGAATGACATCTTTACCATGTCTGGATCAGTTCCATTTAAGCCCAAGATACACCTACTCTATCTTTCACTCTTTCACTATACCACACTCATCTGCTCTACAAAACACTTCAAAATGAATTTACAAACCTTTATTTATACAAGGCATCGACTTAGGAACAATCATCTAATTCGACAATCATCCACAAGAACATTCACAAGATGAATAACTCATCTGGTCGGCCACCACAAGAGCATTTGCAAGATGAACAACTCATCCGGTCGGCTGGTCTGAACAAGAACATCTTCATCCAGAAGTATATCTCCAATTCTGGGCTCTAACACTAATGCGGACTGACAACACAACATCAACATGATCCAAGAACCTTCACAAGCTTGCCTGAATGACCAGGTACATCCGCACTTCCTCTACTTATTAGAGTCTCTTCTCTTCTTCATCTAGAACTTCAAGAACACAGTCTACCACCACTTTCATACTGAAAAAGGTGCTTCCGGACCTCCAAACTATGTCCAAATCGAGATGACACATCACAAGGACTTCCCAAACACTCTGTCCAATCCGTAGAATAGGACAATGCACTTCTGGATCTCACCAGACCTTTTAGTAACACTCTGTCACTCCAGAGCATCTCTTGGAACTGGTGCTACTTGATCAATCACAACTTCTTCATATCTTCATGCGGACCTCTGAAACCTTGACTTGAACATCTCAAGACTCATATCTATAAACCCTTTAATCCGCATCCTTTGATACTCAACCGATTGAGTACTTTTGTCTTCTTCTCATCACTATTCTTCACTGTTCCTGATTGAGACTAATTTTCTCAATAACCTCAGCACACAGCTCATCCAATCCTTCTTGTCAATGCAATATGAGTATGTTGACATCAATGACAACACTAGTTAACCTCATACTTGCAACAATCTCCCCCTTTGTCATTGATGGCAACATATGATGTGAAAAACCATCAAGACAAGAACTTCTCCTTTCTATCACAGCTCCCCCTATCAGCAACAACTCTTCACATGTCTTCTCTTCCTTTATTGCTCCCCCTTTGATCATCAACCATTTGTTTTTCACATGTCTTCTCTCCCCCTTTGACATCAATGGCAAAGGGCTCATACTTGCAATTCTAACACATCAGAATCATACCAGCTGCTCCCCATCATCAATCCGGATCACAAGATATGACTATGATATCCATCGGACTGATGCACATCAGTGCATCCTAGTTCATTACTGGAGGGGCCATGACCCCTAACTTCTCCCAGAGATACTCAAAAGAGTCCTTGGGAAGAGGTTTAGTAAAAATATCTGCAATCTAATCCTTGGAGGGTACATACTCCAATCTGACTTCATCCTTGTTTACTTGCTCTCTCAGAAAGTGAAACTTGATAGATATGTGCTTGGTCTTAGAATGCAACACTGGATTCTTAGAAACATTTATTGCACTGGAGTTATCACAGAAAATTGTGATAGGCTCCTCATATTCTACTTTAATGTCTCTTAACATCTACTTCATCCATAAGATTTGAGAGTAACTACCTATATTCTGCTTCAGTTGTAGACAGAGATATTGCCTCTTGTTTCTTGCTTTGCCAAGAAACCAACCTTTTTCCCAAAAAGAATGCTCCTCCACTTGTACTCTTCTAGTCATCCACATCTACCCAATCTGCATCTATATATGCATGAAGAGAGAAATCATGATCTCTAGGGTACCATAGACCATACTCAACTATCCCCTTTAGATATCTAAAAATTCTCTTGATTGCCATAACATGAGATTCTCTAGGATCAGCCAGAAATCTTGCCATAAGACCAACAGCCTACATTATATTTGGTCTAGTCTGAGTGAGATACAATAGTCCTCCAATCATTGATCTATACTTTGTTTGATCTGTCTTAGGAGAGTCATCATCTTTGCTTAACTTACATCTGGTTGCCATAGGAGTGTCCATTGGCTTTGAATCTTTCATTCTGAATTTCCTCAACAATTCCTTCACATATTTGGTCTGAGAGATAAAGATGCCTTTCTTTGTCTAAGTAATTTGCAGACCCAAGAAGAAATTCTTTTCACCAAGCATTGACATTTCAAACTCACTTTTCATTTGATTTGCAAAGGTTTTACACAAACTATCTCTTCCTCTAAAGATGATATCATCAACAAATACTTCAACAATCAAGATGTTTTCATTATCTACTTGGAAATATAGATTACTATCAGCAGTACCTTTGTTGAAACCAATCTGCACAAGATGCTTATCCAACCTTTCATACCATGCTCTAGGGGCTTGCTTCAATCCATACAATGCTTTCTTCAACTTGCAGACCATATCATCATGATCAGACAATTGAAATCCATCAAGTTGTTCAATGTATACTTCTTCTTCCAAATCTCCATTTAGGAAGGAAGACTTGACATCCATCTGATATACCTTGAAGTCTTTGAAGGAAACAAATGCAAGAAATAATCTAACTGCTTCAATTCTTGCCACCGGAGCAAAGGTTTCTTCAAAATTAATTCCTTTTATTTGAGAGTAGCCTCTGCAGACCAATCTAGCTTTGTTTCTGATTACTTCACCAACTTCATTTAGTTTGTTCTGGAAGACCCATTTGGTTCCAATCACATTCTTGTTTCTAGGTCTGGGAACAAGATCCCAAGTATGATTTTTCTCAATTTGCATCAACTCTTCCTCCATTACTTTGGTCCAGTTTTCATCATTGCAAGCTTCATTAATTGTCTTAGGTTTAATCCTTGAAATTAGACAGTATTCATTTGAATCTTGAGCAATTCTCCTCCTTGTTTGTATCCCTTTGCTTTTGTCACCTATGATCTGATCTTTAGAATGGTTTAGAGTTACATACCTTAGAACTTTGGGAGTTTCTTGCACTACTATTTCTTGATCAGGCTCATTCAGACAAGCCTCTTCTTCCTGATTTACCAGATTAGTCTGAATCTAAATTTCAGAGGAGGATTGAGCTCCTTGCACCAGAGAATCATTTTGATCATCTTCATCATATTCATAAAACCTTGAGGGCTTCTCAATTCCTTCATCAACCTTTACATTTGCACTTTCTATCATATTTCTCAATCTCTTATTGTAACACCGGTATGCTTTGCTTTGAGTGGAGTAACCCAAGAAAATTTCTTCATCACTTCTTGCACCAAACTTTCCTAGATCTTCATCTCTTTTGATGTAACACTTGCTACCAAATACCCTGAAATATCTCACAGTAGGAGTTATACCAAACCAAAGTTCATAAGGAGTCTTACCGGCATTGCTTCTGATTTGAACTCGATTAAGAGTATAGACTGCAGTGCTGACAGCTTCTCTCCAAAACATCTGGGGAACATTTGCTTCCATCATCATTGTCCTGGATGCTTCCTGGATGGTCTGGTTCTTTCTCTCAACTAGTCCATTCTGCTGTGGAGTCCTAGGAGTAGACAACTACTCTTTATACCATGCTTCTCACAAAAGTCTATGAGTTCACCAGATGTGAATTCACCACCTCTATCAGACCTCAGACATTTCAGTTTCAATCTGGTTTGATTCTCTACCATAGCTTTGAAGACTTTGAACTTCTCAAAGGCTTCTAATTTCTCTTTTAGAAAGGTAACCCACATCATCTAGGAATGGTCATCAATCAATAACATAAAATATCTATCACCTTGCATACTCTTGATTCTTGTCGGACCACAGAGATCAATATGAACTAATTCCAATAATCCAATAGAAGACTGATCCTTGCTTTTGAAAGAGACTCTGCTCTATTTACCTAGCTAACATTCTTTGCACAAACTATTTGTAGGTTTCACCAAATTTGGAAGATCTCTTATAGCCTAAGTATTGCTTATCTTGATGATGTTGTCAAAATTCACATGACACATTCTTCTATGCCATAACCAACTCTAATCAACTTGAACAAACAAACAACTTTTATCAAAACCAACTAGATGGAAGATATTACCTTTTGTTTGAGTACCAGATGCAATTTCAGTTCCAGAGCTTTCAAAGATCCTGCATCTTCCATTCTTGAACCAGAGATCATAACCTTTGTCTACCTACTGACCAACATTAAGAAGATTGTGCTTCAATCCTTGAACATACAGTACATTACCAGTTTTTCTCTTTCCATCAAAAGAAATAGTTCCCCTATCTCTTATTCTACCAGCAGAATTATCACCAAACTTTACCATTCCTCCTTCATACCTTTCCAAATCTAAAAACTTGTTCTTGTCACTTGTCATATGGTGAGAGCATCCACTGTCAATAACCCAATCATCCTTTTCTTCAACTTGGGCAGCCAAAGCTCTTTCTACAACCTTATGATTGAGAGATTCAGAGGATATTGGATCTTCTTCCTTGATGGCAATAAACACCCATTCATTTCTGGATCTATTTCCTATTTCTGATTCATCATCTGTTACACCTTCATTATCATCTTCTTCATGAACATAATAACAGTTCTTTTGGAACCTTTATCTGTTAGAATTAGACCTTGTAGATCTTTCCAGACATCTTGAAGCAAAATAACCAATCTTATTGTAGTTGAAGCACTTAAAGGGTAATTTTCCTTCATACTTACTGGATCCTCTTGGTAGTCTGTTTGCAATGAGGGCTTCAAGATGAGTTGTTTTTGCTTCTTCCTCTTCCATGTCTTTCCTTGCTTGATCATACCATGATAGCTTCCTTGAAGAGTTCTCTCCTAGATCAAATCTTTGTTTGCCTTTCACATAGGCACTAGTTTTGAATGCAGATTCAGTTTTCAGGCGATCATCTCCAAACTTGGTCATTTCAAATGCAGCTAGTTTTCCAGCCAATTGTTCTCTTGTGACAATTGTATGGGCTTTGAATTCATCAATGGCAGCAACCTTGATTTTGTAGGCAATAGGAAGGGATCTGAGAATTTTGTAGACAATCTCATTTTCATCCAGAACTCCACCAGCATTCCTGATTCCACACACTAGCTCATTTACTCTTGGCATAAAGGTAGTGATATTTTCATCATCTCTCATCTTCAATCTTTCAAATTTCTATTTGAGACTTTGCAGCCTTGCACTCTTAACAAACTCATCTCCTTCATGTAGAAGTTCTAGTTTAACCCAGATCTCATATGTAGTTGGTAGGTCAATAGCATTTGAGAGTTCTGAGTCAGTCAATGCACTTAGAAGAGCTTCTTTGGTCTGTAAATTGTTTTCAGCATCTGTGATTTCATTCAGAGTTGTCGGACCACTCTGTGGAGGTACATATGCTTTTGTGACCATAGACAGGTATGCTTTTCCCATACACTCCAAGTGACATTTCATGCGACCTTTCCAGAGCAAGAAGTTGGTTCCATCAAACTTTAGACTATCCTTCTTGTATGACGACATCCTGGATCTCCTCAAGCAGTTAAGCTCCTTTTAGAGGAACTTGGCTCTGATACCAATTGTTAGATCTAGGGCACACAACTAAGAGGGGGGTGAATCAGTTGTACAAAAACTTGCTTCTACTTCAAACACTTGATTCTTCTTTGTTAGTTAACAGCATATCTATTAACCATTCATGAAAGCATAAAGCATAAACACCAGAGCAGATAAACATCAACACATTAGACACCAAGATTTTTGACGTGGAAAACCTAGTTAAGGGAAAAACCATGGGGTGATTAACCCAAGGATTATTCTCTGTTAGAAGAATAAGAAAAATGAATGGCACATGCCAATTAGGGCTCGCTGCCTGAGCACACTGCTCGCAAGGAGGCACACTGCCTACAAGAGACACACTGTCTACAAGATCATAAGTATCACAAACTTGAGCTGGAGAATGACATCTTTACCATGTCTGGATCAGTTCCATTTAAGCCCAAGACACACCTGCTCTATCTTTCACTCTTTCTCTATACCACACTCATCCGCTCCACAACACACTTTGAAATGAATTCACAAACCTTTATTTATACAAGGCATCGACTTAAAAATAATCATCTAAGTCAGCAATCATCCACAAGAACATTCGTAAGATGAATAACTCATCTGGTCGGCCACCACAAGAGCATTCGCAAGATGAACAACTCATCCAATCGGCTGGTTGGAACAAGAACATCTTCATCCGGAAGTATATCTCAATTCTGGGCTCTAACACTAATGCGGACCAACAACACAACCTCAACATGATCCAAGAACCTTCACAAGCTTGCCTGAATGACCAGGTACATCTGCGCTTCCTCTACTTATTAGAATCTCTTCTCTTCTTCATCTGAAACTTCAAGAACACAGTCTATCGCTATTGTCATATTGAAAAAGGTGCTTCCGGACCTCCAAACTATGTCCAAATTGAGATGACACATCACAAGGACATCCCAAACACTCTGTCCAATCTACAGAATAGGACAATGCACTTCTAGATCTCACCGGACCTTTTAGTAACACTCTGTTACTCCGGAGCATCTCCCAGAACCAGTTCTACTTGATCGATCACAACTTCTTCATATCTTCATGTGAACCTCTGAAATCTTGACTAGAACATCTCAAGACTCATATCTACAAACCCTTTAATCTGCATCCTCTGATATGCAACTGATTGAGTACTTTTGCCTTCTTCTCATCATTATTCTTCACTATTCCTGATTGAGACTAATTTTCTCAATAACCTTAGCACACAACTCATCTAATCCTTCTTGTCAATGCAATATGAGTATGTTGACATCAATGACAACACTGGTTAACCTCATACTTGCAACATTTTCTTTCTTTTTCATACCATGATAGTTTCCTTGAATAGTTATCTCCTGGATCAAACCTTTGTTTACCTTTTACAGAGGCACTAGCTTTGAATGCAGATTCAGTCTTGGGGGGTCATCTCCAAAATCAATCATTTCAAATGCAGCCAATTTACTAGCCAATTGATCTCTTGTGACAACTGTATGGGCTCTGAATTCTGCAATGGCAACAGCCTTGATTTTATAAGAAGCAGGAAGGGATCTGAGAATTTTGCCAACAATCTCATCTTCATCCAAGACTCCACCAAGATTTCTAATTCCACAAACAAGCTCATTTACTCTTGGCATAAAAGTAGTGATATTTTCATCTTCTCTCTGTTGATAACTGAGAGGGGGAGGTGAATCAGTTATCTTAATTATTTTAACTTTCTATTCTTCTTAATCAACTAGTACAGTATCAAAACACATAAGCTTTAAATGAATATGAAAGAAGAAATAAACTTAGTACACATGACACAATGTTTTTGACGTGGAAACCCTGTTAAGGGAGAAAACCATGGGGTGATTAACCCAAGAATGTATTCTCTGTTAGAAGAATAGAAATACAAAAATGGCACTTGCCAATTAGGGCTCACTACCCAAGCACACTGCTCACAAGAGGCTCACTGCCTACAAGAGACTCACTATCTACAAGTTATAAAGAGAGTAACAAGATACTTGAACTGATGAGAGGCATCCACATATGCTAGAGTTCAGTTCTGGTTAGGCTCTGTATATTGATCTACTGCACTTCATTCTTACTCTTCTTTTGTGCTGCTGTCCTTTCACATACCAGACCTACCTTACTACTTTCACACTGTTCTTCTAATTTTATTTGCACACACCAACACTTGCAACACCTTTATATCCAAATCCATCTGGTGTATATATCCATACAACGGATTTCATCCTCTTACTAGTCGACATCCAGAATAGTCAATATTTTCCCAAACTTTAGTCTGTCGGTTGAATCTTTGCTCACCAAGTGATAAGGATCAAGGAGATAATTATAGAAGTCATCTAACATGTCAGCCAATCATGGATGATACCTTAAGAACCATGATCACCATCAATATCTCATCCGAAATAACTCTGATGCTCTGTCTGTCAGTTCTTCCTCTGTCTACTCTACCAAACCAGACCCCAAAACTTAGATACTCATATCTCTTCACTCTCTTATCACTGGAGGCTCAATCCCTAGAATCTATCAGTCAAGGTATTCCTCTTGACTTCTCCAAGTCTGCACTTTACAAAGATGCTTCCTCTAAGAGATCCGGACCTGACTGTCGGACCTTGCCACATGCTCTATTCTTTCTTACCAGACCACAACATTCTTCAATATGACTTCCGGTATAGGCACACCATGTCCTGCAGATGTGTGGGATGAACTTTGTTTCCATCAATGACAACAATCATGAAGCCATAATGTGTCTCTTGCCAATAATCTCCCCCTTTGGCATTGATGGCAACACTTAGTGAAAAATGACTAAGTGTCACACTACACCTTGGCTGATGCTCTATTCTAATGTACATTTTCTGGAGCTCCCCCTTAGCTGGATTCCTTATTTTTTACTACTCCTCACTCCCCCTTTGACATCAATGGCAAAGGGTGGGGTTCGCACATCAAAATTTGTAAAAACTCAATCTATACTTAATCTCATAATTATATTATAGGTTATACTTACATATACTTAAGTATATCTGCAAAGGTATTCTTCAACTGTACAACTTCTGTCGCCCAACTTTGCTTCATCCTGTCCAAAATTGAGATATGACCACTCAACAGGAATGCAAAAGCTTCTGCCCTCTTCAGATCTATTGGATCACTGGTCTGGGTTGTGGTTTGAGCATCTTTTAGGGCTTCATGCATGGCCTCCAACTTAGGGATAATTATCCCTCTAAGTTCACTCAATCTACTTATTCTATTTTTCTTCTCCTTCTCAAGCTTCTTAATTTCATTCAAGACCACAATAGTCTAACATTCTTGATTTATTATGGAAGTGGTAAGAGGATCAAAACTTTGAGACAAACTTAGCAGTTTATCCTCTTGCTCTTTTACTTTCTTCTCAATATCCTTGGTTACTGTAGACCAAGATAGACAAAATTTATATATGTCTCCCCCATCTTTGAGAGCATTTTCTAGGCTCTTTATTCTGATATCCATAACTCTCCTATCATTGGTTATTAGCCCTTGTACTTCAGAGAATCTCTTTTCCAAAAACTTCTTTCGGACTTTATCTTCTGCCGACTTTTCTAAGGAATCAAAATGTGTGCTAACACTATTTACTAGAGATTTGAGATTACCAGATGAAGAGGTTGAGGGATCCTTCTGAAAAGATGGCATAATATTCTCCAGTACACTGGATGCAATTTCTATGACTTGCAGTCCTCCATGTGAGACTTCAGAAGTTTTTCTTTTGCCTTTGCTGAAGTAAAGGATGCTAGCTTCATGGTTTGAACCAGGGAGAGGGAGTCAAAATTAAACAGTCCTTGAAGAAGTTCTGGTTCATCAAGTTCCATCATCTCCTTGGTTAAGAATTCCTCAACTACTTCTGCTATGTCTCTTGCCAATGATAGGATTTTCTCCCCTTTTGCACTATCACTTGAGTTCTTCTCAGCTTGACCTTCTTCTCTTCCCTTCACTTCTTCTTCTTTCTCCTCTACTTCTTGACTGGTCTTCTCTTGTACTCTTTCTTTTTCTTTGGATCCGGAGTCTATAGGGGAAGCTAGAGGAGTGATGTTTGCTTGTTCATGGACCTTCTCTCCTGGAGCAGAGGAATCTAAGTCCTTATCTATTTCTTCACCTGTGTCCTTTACCTCTCTAGCCACTGTCTCAGTAGATTCATCTTTGTCTTCCATAGCAGATGTTTCATCACCTAAGTCCTCTATAATAGGAATATTAAATCTTTCATAGGCATCCCTGAGGATCTCTTCAGTTTCTTTTGGCACTTTATTAGTTTCTCCAAGCATAAGCTGATTCATTCTAGCTTTGCTCCAGAACTTATCCTTGCAATCTTTGAAAATCATATTCATAATTTGTTTTTGAGTGATTGAGGGATAGAGCTAAATAGCTATTTGTTCCTTGATCTCAAGGTCCTTAGCCTTGGCATTGTTCTTCTTGATTTCTAGTTCTTTCTCTAGGCTCTTGGGAATTAGAGAAATAATCTCAATGAATGCTTTATTATAAATGTTAAGGTACCTGACTGTGGCTTCTTGCAGGATCTTCTGATCAGCCTCACTATAGTCGTCATAAAATTTAGTCATTGGCTTCAAGTTCCCATCCACAGTGATTGATTTGAGTACATCATCAATGGACTGAGTGGGCCTTTCAACAAACTCTTCTGCCATCTCTTTCTTGTCTTTACTGGTAGAGGGTTCACCAGATACTTTCTTCTTCTTTTTCCTCATTTTCTTTACCTCCTCATCTGACTTAGTCTCTTCATCATCCTTCTGATTGATGTAAGACCTTGCAGCCTTTCTCTTTATTCTTTTCTCTGCTTTACCAGATGATTTTGCTTCCAGTTTTGATGTCTTTGAGTTCTTGTCAGTGGTAGGTACAGACCTCTTAGAGGATCTAGTCCGAGAGGGTGCTTCTACCGGATCACTTTCCTTTTCTGCTTCTTCCTTCTCTTTCTCTGTCCTTTCCATCTTTTCTCTATGTGCATCAAGTGCTTCTTTTGAGATGCCATATCTTTTGGCAACATTCTCTACTTCTTTTCTCACTTTTCTCTTTGTCTCTAGTTGTCTTAGTTCCACATGAATCTTTATACTCAATTCTTCAAAGGTTCCAAACCTTTCTGCCTTGGGATCTTTGGGCTGACTTAGCATGTGCTGAACATGCAGCTCTACAATTTTCTCATCCACTTCATACCCCATTGGCATGATCCATACCATTCTAGGCTCCATAGCCTCCATTAGGCACTGATCAGTTTCAACCATAAAGCACACTAAATCTTTGTACTTCTCAACTAGAGATTGAGGGATTCTTTCTCTAGCTTGCATCATGCATTGGAAGTTTTTGAAGTAGCCCCATAGCGCAGTGTTTTGTGCCTTGGGATCACCAAGCCCATGCAAGTAATCTCTGATCTGAATTGCAACTGGTCTATTGTTTTGCCATATCCATCCATTGGATCTGGGTAGCTCACTCATGTAGTAAAAGAATAGGTAGAGTATTAAACTGCCGTATTTGAAAGACTTCTTCTTATCTTTCTTTATCTTCTACAAATTCTCCAAGAGTTTGTTCAGAAGAAGCTCACAAAGATTATAGTCTGCATTCTTCCTCAACATTTCATAAGAAGTATATACAACAGTTCCAGATACTGAAGTCTCCCTGCTGGAGTGATATATCTTATATCCAATTATCATTGATGCAAACTTGATATCCGAATCTGTGATATCCTCAATTATCATTGCTCTTTTTTCAAACTTTGATCTAGTAGCCTCACTTACAATTTAGTTTTTGATAGATTTGAGAGTGGGCATCTCACCTATTGAGTGTAATCTAGTTATTGCCTTAATGGCATCCTTAGTGATCTTAAACGGCCTATTGAACCACATGAAGTTGTCATGCATTTTGCTCAAAATATATCAGACCCATTCATCTTCTAGAAAATAGGGGAAATGAATGCACTATGTAAAATGTTTGTCTCGGATAGCCTTATACTAAGGTTTGAGATTAAAAAAGCCATCTATTAACTGATTGTGATAGATATCTGACAACTTGGATTCACCAAACTCTCCAATGTTTGCATGAATATATGCCCTAACATCTTCAACATGCAAAACCCCATGCGGAATACTAGAAAATGCCCCTAAGGGGTCCACTTCCAGAGATTTATAAGGATGTTGCTTAAATTTGGGTCGAGGCCTATCAGAAATCTTCACCACATTCAGAGTAGTTATCTTTCAAAGATTTCCAGAGAGATATTCAAGAACAGAAAATACCTTTTATGCTTCTAGGTTTCATGGAGTGAGCCAGATCAATTGCTAGATGAATCAACTTCTACAGATGATTTTTGATGGGCTTGAGAAAATTTGTTGCAGAGCTCCTTTTCGCTTCTTCTCGAATGTAGAATGAACAAATGTTTAATAAGAAAAATCCTTATATTACTCTGCAAACCCTAATACCAAGTTGCAATAAATGCTCAACTTAAGTCATTCCGGTTTGCCTTGTTTTCCTTATTCAGTTGACTTGAAGAACCAAAACAATCTTGTTCTAAACATCTTGTAGACCTTCCATATCTTAACCACAACTTATTTAGATGTTTCTTTGAGAACCCTTTAATCCGCAACTCTCCTTGTGTCAATCCCGGCACCAATTAACTGGCTGGGGGAAAAGTGTTTTTCCTTGTCTCCCCCTGAGCCAGAGCTCACTTTTTAATTTCTGGAAGGAATATCAGCACCAAATTCTGGTACGGATCCATCCCCTACATTTTTTGTACTTATCTTCACCCAAATCTTGTTCATCTCACTTTGAACTTCATCTGCATTGACTTTTTCTTTTCCCTTGTCTTGATTCTGATTATGATGTATTGGACCTCTTTTGTCCTGATTCTTGCTTCTACAGAATTCGGCAATATGACCGGATCTATTGCAATTGTGGAAAACAACATTTCTTTGCATATTTGATTGATGTCCTCTTGATCTACATTGATTAGCCATATGACCCATTCTATTGCATGCAAAGCATCTACCATGAATGAATTGTTCATTTGCATATTTCTACATTCATGAGATTTGTGACCATACCTCTTACAGTTAAAACATTATCCAGAGAAGGATGTATTAGTCTAATTCAATCTCTTTCTACATTGATTAGCTTTGTGACCAAAGTTATTGTAGTTGTCGTAGTATCCATTGAAGGATGGATATCTTTGAACATTAGGTTGCCTTATCGGAGGTATTCTAGGCCTATTCCTTGGATTTTCTGATCCAAACTTCTTTTGATCGGATCTGAAGCTTTCACCTTTCTCATATCCCAAGCCACACTTGTCATTTACCCTCTTTTGGCTTTCAAGAAGAACTTCAAGTTGAGCAGAACTTATCTTGAATTTCTCTTTGTATTCATTTGTTGTTTGAAGATCCCTTTTAAGAGAGACAATTTGATCCTCAAGTTTTTCTTCATTATCTTTAGCATCTTCAAGATTAGATTCAAGATGTTTGATTATTCTATCCATCTTGTGGCAGTCTTCTATTTTCTCTTTGAGAGATAGTCTTAGATCATCTTCTGTTTTTCTTTTCTCTTCAATTTCTTGAGTAAATTTTATGACTCCTGATTCCATTTCATGTCTTACCATAATGACCTTTTTTGATAACTTTTCACATAACTTGGTTTTCTCCTTCAGATCTTCATTTGTATCATTGGCTTCACCTTGACTTGCCAATTGTTGAAGTAGATCCTTTCTCTTTTTCATAGAGATACTCAGTTTCACTTTTAGTTCATTTATGAAATCATCAGCCTATTTGAGTATTTCATTCAATTAATTAACTTCAGACTTAGATTGCTCAAGATCATCTAGGGTAGTCTAAAGTTGTTCCCTCATACCATACACATCCATTTGAATTCCCAGATCTTCCTCAAGCTGTTAGGCTCTGTTAGGAGGAACTTGGCTCTGATACCAATTGTTGATAACTGAGAGGGGGGGTGAATTAGTTATCTTAATTATTTTAACTTTCTATTCTTCTTAATCAACTAGTGCAGTATCAAAACACATAAGCTTTAAATGAACATGAAAGCATAAATAAACTTAGTACACATGACACAATGTTTTTGATGTGGAAACCCTATTAAGAGAGAAAACCAAGGGGTGATTAACCCAAGAATGTATTCTCTGTTAGAAGAATAGAAATACAAAAATGGCACTTGCCAATTAGGGCTCACTGCCCAAGCACACTGCTCACAAGAGGCTCACTGCCTACAAGAGACTCATTGTCTACAAGTTATAAAGAGAGTAACAAGATACTTGAACTAATCAGAGGCATCCACATATGCTGGAGTTCAGTTCTGGTTAGGCTCTGTATATTGATCTATTGCACTTCATTCTTACTCTTCTTTTGTACTGCTGTCCTTTCACATACCGGACTTGCCTTACTGCTTTCACAATGTTCTTCTGATTTTATTCGCACACACCAACACTTGAAACACCTTTATATCCAAATCCATCTGGTGTATATATTCGTACAATAGATTTCATCCTCTTACTAGTTAGCATCTGGAATAGTCAATATTTTCCCAAACTTTAGTCTGTCAGCTGAATCCTTGCTCACCAAGTGATGCAGATCAAGGAGATACTTATAGAAGTCATCTAACATGTTGGCCAATCATGGATGATACCTTAAGAACCTTGATCACCATCAATATCTCATCTGGAATAATTCTGATGCTCTATCTGTTAGTTTTTCCTCTATCTACTCTGCCAAACTAGACCCCAAAACTTAGATACTCATATCTATTCACTCTCTTATCACCAGAGGCTCAATCCCTGGAATCTATCAGTCAAGGTATTCCTCTTAACTTCCCCAACTCCGCAATTTACAAAGATGCTTCCTCTAAGAGATCTGGATCTGACTGTTGGACCTTGCCACCTGCTCTATTCTTGCTTACCGGACCACAACATTCTTCAATCTGACTTTCGGTATAGGCACACCATGTCCTGTGGATGTGTGGGATGAACTTTGTTGGCATCAATGACAACAATCATGAAGCCATAATGTGTCTCTTGCCAACATTCTCATCTTCAGATTTTTAAATTTTCCTTTTAGACTCTGTAGCCTTACAGATTTAACATACTTGTCTCCTTCATGCAGAAGTTCTAGTTTTTCCCAAATCTCAAAAGCAGTTGGTGGCTCAACAACATTTGAAAGCTCTGAATCAGATAATGCACTTAGAAGAGCTTCTATAGTCTATAGATTATTTTCAGCATTTGTGATTTTACTTTGGGATTTTGGGCCACTCTATGGAGGAGTATACTTTGTTGAAGCCATGTTCTAGTACTACATTCCCATAAATTGCAAGTGACATTTCATGCGACTTTTCTAGAGATTAAAATTGGTTCCTTCAAACTTCGGACTATCTTTCTTGTAGGATGACATCCTGGATCTCCTCAAGCAGTTAAGCTCTTTTTAGAGGAAGTTGGCTTTGATACCAATTGTTAGTCTTAGGGCAAACAACTGAGAGGGGGGGTGAATCAGTTGTCCAAAACTTTCTTTCCAATTACACACTTAAATCCTCTTAGTGATTTAGCAGCATATCAATAAATTAATCATGGAAACATAAAGCATCAAATCAAGAGCAAAAACACATCAACACATAAGACACCAAGATTTTGACGTGGAAAACCCGGTTAAGGGAAAAACCATAGGGTGATTAACCCAAGATTGTATTCTCTATTAGAAGAATAGAAAGAACAAAATGGCACATGCCAATTAGGGGTCACTTCCTGAGCACACTGCTCACAAGAGGCTCACTACCTATAAGAGACACACTGTCTACAAAGTAATAAGTATCACATACATGAACTGGAGAATAGCATCTTCACAATGCTTGAATCAGTTCCATTTAAGCCCAATACTTTTGCTCTACCTTTTTCTCTCATCCTCGCTACCACACTCACATCTCCACAAGACACACTTTGAAATGACTTTACAACTCTATATATATACAAGACATCAACTTAGGAATAGTCATCTAAGTCAGCAAACATCTACAAGAACATCTGCAAGATGTGTAACTCATATGATCGGCCAATCTCAGGAAGACCACCATCATCTTGAGTCTATTCTTCAATTGTGAGCTTCAACTCTAATGCAGACCACCAACACGAGCTGGACATGATCCAAAGACCTCCACAAGATGGCCTAAATCACCAAGAACATCCGCACTTCATCTACATACTGAAATCCTTTTCTCCTTCATCCAGAACCTCAAGAACATAGTCTGTCACCAATGTCACAAAGGAATAGATGCTTGCAGACCTTCAAACCATGAACCAATCAAGTTGATACTTCACAAAGACTTCCTCAACACTCCCTCAAATCCACAGAATAGGATAATGCATTTCCGGAGCTCACCGGACCTATCTGTGTCACTTTGTCACCTCTGAACACCTGCTAGAACTAGTTTTACTTGAATAGTCACAACTTCTTTAGATCTTCATGTGGACCTCTGAAATCTTTACTGGATCACCTTAAGACACATATCTATAAACCCATTAAACCATATCCTCTGATCCTCATCTTATCTTGTACTTTTACCTTATTATCTTCACTATTCTTCTCTGTTCCTAATTAGGACTAATTTTCTCAATATCCTTAGCACTCAGCTCATCCAATCCTTTTCATCAATGCAACAAGAGTATGTTGACATCAATGACAACATCGGTTAGGCCCATACTTGTAACATTCCTACACCGAATGTATTTCATGTGAAGTTGGGCTATCCATGGCTCTTCTCCATGAAAGTGGACCCCTCTATGTTCCATAAGTGCTTAAAGTTTCCATTTGAGGGATGGTTACATGTTGTACATCATAGTGAGTATTGCCGCATTGCTCAAAATGGACACTTGTAACTTGACTATTTCTAGCCACAACCAATAGGAGTTGCTCAAGAAATAGATGATTTATTCTTCTTGTGATATAATAAATTTAAAGAAAAGAAGATAACTAAGTTATCATTTAGTAATATTCCTCCTTGTGATGCTCCTAAACCTCCTCAATCTTTTGAAGCTTCAACCATAATTCCTTCTGTACCATAGGTAGGGAATGACGATAATCCTGAATCAAAGGTTCTCTATCCCTAAGAATCTAGAAAATATGTTGAGGTTCCCCCTTCATTATCTCTTCAAGGACAACGAGGCAACAATCATACACAAAACAAACCTCCCCATAATCACAAAATAGCTTTTGTTCTACCCGCCTCTATAGAGACTAGTAGTGATCAATTGGTTGTGCATGTTTTATTTCCCAAGGTTTCTCAACCACTTGAGGATGCTCTTGTACTTCTTCTTGCCTCACAAGATGAGAAGGAAGAGCATCTTGCATTGAGGAACCCTCCCCCCATGATTTGCCAACCTTTTATGGTTCCTCCCATTTCTTCTAATGTTCCTGAAACAAAGGAAGAAAAGGAACCCGCATTGGAAGATGCTATGGTTTCCCTTAAGAACATCAGGAATAAGGCTACGAGAATTAAGATGGTATGAGAAAGAAAGAAGTGTCATTGTGCTATGGATCATCTTGCCACATAAGAGGAGAATCTCCCTCCTCACAAGTGTTTATCACCGATAGACGCCAAAGAGATAGCTACTACTCTTGTGTCTCCTACAAAGAATGTAGAAGCTTCGCATGCCTCTATGGGTCCTATTGTACTACATTTTGATAGTGATTCTGAAGATAATATAGGTATGGCTATGGTACCTTATACCTCTCGATCTATAGTTCCTCTTGCATATCATCCTCCTTTTCAAATGCATGAGGAACTAGATTGGAACTACTTTCATTAGGTTGACTTGCACATGAGGTACCTTATTTTCTTTGTTATGCATGTATGCGATTGTGTTTTCCCTATGATGTGTTCCTTTATTCTTTATTTGTGTTTATGTGTTGTTATTCTTATGGTTGTGTTGTTAAATTCTATTTGGATGAACCTTGACACCCTTGTAGGTGCAAGGATACGAAGGAACCAAAATCCATTGTGACATTCTCTCTATTTGTATCATCATTCTTCTATATGTCATAGCTTATTTTGTTGTCATTTAATTTGGGGATGACGCAAGGTGTAGAATGCTTCGACATTCTCCCTCACTAACCTAAGGGATGTTTATTTTGATTTCATGTGTTACTTCTTTCTTTGTCTCTATAGTTCTACCATCTGGTGAGTGATGACAATTATATATATATTGAGAATTCTCCAATTATAGAACCATTCCTATATTGATGCCAGTTGGTAGATCCCTTTGTTTTATTACTTGGTTTAACTTGTTATTTCTTTTATGTTTTTATTTTTGTGGCACCTTGTTGCTATTCTCAATGCCATACCATGACTATACAGGCTATTGTGTATCATGCTTGTAGCATCAACTTGGTTTACCTTTTGTGTGGGCAACCCCTTGGTGCAATGTAGTTCTTTGGAAACATGTATCCTATGGGCATATGCTTCTAGAAAGCTCTCATGCCTGCTCATGATTTGTTCTACCTTAAAGTAATTGCTTCCTGATAGGAGTTAGCAATCACTTTAAGGTGGGGTCATATAACATGTTGTGCTCTCATTTGGTTGCATATTTTCTTGTTGGTAGGGAACTCACCTAGTAATTCGGTAGTCCTCACTAGCTTGTGATGCTTCCTCTTTGGTCCATGATCCACCTAGTGCAACGTAGTTGGCTAGCCCATGTGCTTCATGTGACTTAGCATGGTCACCTAGTAATTCGATAGTCCATACTATTGTGTGGTCCATAGTGGCACTTTCCTTCACATGACCCCTAGCGACAGAGCAAGCTAGTGTCAGAGTCATGTGCCTTATGTGTTTGATCTACGTATTCTTATGTTTACTTCTTTTATGCATTATTCCTCTAGTTGATGTTTTAGCATATGCTTTTCATATGTCTTCATCATGCTTTCCACATGTTCTCTATCCTGTTAAGCATGTATGCATTATGTATTGTGTGTCTTCTGCATGCATTCTTGTGTATGCTTTTAGTGCTCCACGTATGTGTGACTTAAATATGTCTTGTGGGTTTTCTCTTTGCTTATGTTTCTACAGCCTTAGGATCCTAATTTTAGGGGCTACTTGTAGTTCACAACTTGGCAGATTCTTTAGTCTTCTATGTTTGTGTGTTTTATCAATTCTTTAATATGAGTTCAAACGTAAATTCGTACCCACTCTAAAGTGGGGGGTAAATGTTGAGTCGTAAAATATGTACACTAGCATTTTACACTTAGTTTAGCTCCCAGTTGGACCTATTTTGTTACCTTTGTTAATTAGGACATATTTTAGCACTTCTTTGAGCTCTAAATAATGAATATCTTGATCCCAACAAATAAACCTGACATAATCAACTTAGGACTAGACTGAGCTATCATACCCACATTTCCCATGTGGTCACAACACAAAACACATGTGTCATGCTCACATTTTCCATGTGGTCATGACACTAAACAACAAAAACTTTTCCAAACCAACTCCAAAAACCCCTCGCGCGCAACATGCGCGCTCCAAGACGATTGCATGAAGGTGAAGACCTTAGTCAAAGATGAAGAAGTGCAGAGTTCCTTTCACATCTCCTATAAAATGATAGTCTACTAAGGGGGTTATGTGACCAGAGGAGCGTTGCCAATAGGGTTAGTTTCCAAATTGGGTCTAACCCTACGATTCCTAAGTGAAGCGAGGTGATTTTGTGTCGAAATCAAACCCTAGGAAGTAGAATAATTAAATTAAATACATTTAGGACATAATTAAATCTCAAGATAAAAAAATGTGTTAAAATGGATAGGAAATAAATTACTGTGTTAATCATAATATTCTAGATAAAATTACACAGCATAACGCCTCTACGTCAAGAATGGGAAATTTAAAAAAAATATTCCCTAGTTAAAACCATTTAAAGGAAATTAATTTAAAACTAATATTAATATTCCTAAACCAAATTTACTTCAACATTCCTTTTTAGCCAAGGTGATAAAATTTAAAAATAAAATAATCCTAAACTCTAAAGCCAACAAAAATAATTAAAATTCACCCTTAAGTTGGGTAATAACCAAATAGATAAAATGGGATTCAAATTAAATAATTAATTAAAATAAGTATCCGCTTTACGCCATAGACTAGCCAAAAAGAATTTAAATGGAGTAAATTAATTAAATTTTCTAACATTAATATCCACTCCTAACCCTCTTTCTAAAAATCTCACCTAGATTAATTTAAAAGGCCAAGGTTAAATTTAATCTCACAACATAATAATTAAAAAGGCAATGACATAAAGTAAAAATAGATTTTAAGAGAACATATATTTAAAACTAAAAATCACAAATTAATACCAAAAAAACAATGGAATAAAGAATCATAAATTAATCCTACAAAATACTAAATACAAAAAAAACAATGGAATAAAGCAAAATTAGATTACAAGGGATAACTTTAAATTTCGAACTAAAAATCACAAAACTTTAAAAAAAAGGATAATTAAAATCTAGGTTAAAATTTAAGCCCACTTACAAAAACGAATTAAAAGCAATGAAATAAAAGATTCAATCCACTAACTTAAATAATCCCAATAAAATCAAAAGGCATTAGCAAAAGGCAAGATTCTAAATTTAGAAATTGCAAAAGCCATAAAGCCCACTATAATATTCTACCCACATTTAAATGATAAAAGAAATGAAGATAAGGAATATGAAGAGGGAAATTGAAAATATTCCCGTGCATAAAACTATATTCCCAAATTAAAAAAAATCTCACAATCTTTTATTTTAATTCCCAACAACCCTATTATGCCTTTCCAATATTATAATTGTTTCTAATTTCACAAGCAACCCTAACCCTATTTTGTTTTGTTTTCTCATTCTAACCCTAATCTTTTTCCATTTTGTTTTCTACGTTTTTTCTCTAACCCTATTTTTTTCTCTCCTTTGTTTTTTTAGTCTCTCTTTTGTTTGTTGTAGGTTATCTTCTTGTAGGGCAACCATGGAGGCTTCTCAAGCAAAAAAAAAATTGTTTTCTCTATTCTCTACTTAGTTTTCTCACAGGTTCTAAGTATGGCTGCCATGGAGGCTCACAACTATAAGATTTTGCAAGCATATCCACAGGAGTTTTCTTGTTCTCTCTATTTGTTTATTTATTTCATTTGGGCAGCATATATATCTATATCTATATATATATATATATATGTATGTATCTATATACATACATATATATGTATGTATATATATATATACATATCTATGTACATATATACATGTACATATATATATACATGTATATATACATGTACATGTATATATACATGTACATATATATATATACATGTATATATATATATGTATGTATCTATATACATACATATATATGTATGTATATATATATATACATATCTATGTACATATATACATGTACATATATATATACATGTATATATACATGTACATATATATATATATATACATGTATATATACATATATACATACACACACACATATACATTCTATCTTTTTTTGAAAATAACACAGTAAGAAAATTTTCAACAAGTTAAATGTAAGGAAATGAACAACTACATCTCATTTTATTCCTCTTTTGAAAACTGCAAGTAAGAAATGATAGTATAATTTCCTTTCCTTTTTTCAAATACATCTAAATGATGATTATAACAATAGGGGAGAGAGTCCATTCATCCTTCATGCATAAATTTTCCTTTCACATAATTATAAAGGAAATTTTCTACAGCTAACCACTCTTTTTATAAGACAAGAACATATATTTTTTTCTCATGTTTGAAACCATGATGAAAATGCAACAGCAACTCCACATTGAAATAACTTGTTCACATAGGTACATTTTCCTTCAAACACAAAACATGACAACAATAAAATAGCAACTCTACATTTGAAGGAAACTTACATACATACATTTATTTTCTGTTTACAACCATTACAATATTTACAGCAACAACACATAAAGAATACTTGAAACATAAAAGTATTTTTCTGCTCACAACAAAGATGAAGAGACCTCACTCACTTATAGAATAATTTTTACAACTAGGCCTCTTGGCCAAGGCTTCAAACAACCATACATACAAAACCACATAAATGATTAAAACTCCCTTCCATGCTCCATTATCCCAAGATGTTAAACCTGCAATAAAAACTAAGGAATTTTCTCATGCCCACAAAATGTTCTCCACTCTACCATAGACCCGAAAAGGGATCTCCCCCGAGCTAGGAGATCACCCAAACACAAGATTTTCACTCCACAACAAAGCAAACACACATAGCAAATAGAACACCCAACCCATGGCTTGACAAACAATGAAATCCATTTGGAAATGGATTCAATGGGGTAGGAGAGTGGACAACTCTCTACACAAGAGGTGCACACCACTTAAACCCATTCTCATTGAAATCTCAAGAACAACAAGGCCTCAATCCTAATAAAATGATCTCAACACAAAACTTCTCAAGACACTCTTTCTTTCAATAAAAATCCTATGCACCTGCAATATACTCAAATGGCCAATATACCTCAAGTAGAACAAAAGGGTGACCTCGAGGATGTTCACTCGTCTCCCACCCCTCACATGTTGAGATCTCTAAAAATGGAGAGTCTCATACAAAACTTCCTCGAAACCCCACAACATAAAAATGCAAAAAACACACAATACAAGCACACAAATAATTTAATTGCATAAGGAAAGGCTTCAAGCCTTGAATCCTACCTTGAAATGCCCAACAATGGAAGATAGTTGATGTAGAGCCTTCCAACTCCACCTCCAAGTCCTTCCTCCAAATGTGCCTCTAAAAACTCTCTAACTCTCCCAAAATTTCAAAAAAAATGAAAATGCAAGAAAATCAAGAACCCTTTACCTCTCTCAAAGATGGAGTATTATAGGCTGTTCTCATGAGCCTTGATGAATGAGAAGGTGACACATGTCACCTTCTCCTTCCTTCTCACACCCACTTGCAGGCTCCATGGGATGTGGAGGTGACACATGTCACTCTCCCATCACACCAAGCCTTAACCCCTCCACATGTGCTCTCTCACACATGTTAGAGCAAGGTGGAGCTCAAGAGGATAAGGATATGACATGTGTTAATATCCTATCCTCCTATGGAAGTCCATACACTCCAAGATGCTCTCACACATGTATGAGAGCCTTGGAGGTGGTTTTCCCACACTTGGGGTTCTTGAAGACTCCCTCCACTCCTCCCAATCTCCAATTTTCGTCATTTCACTTCAAGGTGAATTTTGAGTGACCATACAGGAGCTACCCTAGGGTTAGGCATGCTCAAATGGGCCCTAGACCCTAGGGGTACAACCCAGGGTCAATTTTAACCCAAATTTAGCACCTTAGGATGTATGAAATCACATGAAAAGGGGTCACAAAAATAAAACACAAAAATGTGTCAATTAAAACATTACACTTTTACAACACTATAATTAAATCAATTGAAACTGGGTAGACCTAGCCAAAAGACATCATATGAAAACCTTACGAAAATTCATCATGCAATACACAATTGATCTTGGCTCCTCTTGGAACTAGATCGGTTCAACATGGGATTTGCAGAATGTATGGGATGATCTCTAATTTTCTGTGGCTTGGAAAATCACCTGCACACTTGAACAAACAAATTAATTCAACATGTTCATTATAGCCGAAGCAAGGAAATGTATACACTTGCAATGTCACATATTCATTTAAAACATTAATAAAATGACATAACATCATTAACCATATATATAGTTTTACTACATTTCTAAATATGAACTCATGATTAAAATCATAGAATAATTCCATTTACAAATCTCACAACCATATCTCTAATGGTATGAAAATACATATCACATATCATACTATTTATGAGTGGAAATCAAAGTTAGGATATAGTCACACCACCACATAGTACTCCAATCAAATCAAAATATAGGGATAGAGTCCAGAAGTCTGCAAATCAAGATCAATATCCCAAATGTCTAAATGTCATCAAACTGAAATGTGATGGAAGTAAAAACAAAGGAGTGAGAAAAGTAGGCCTCACAAGGGTGAAACAACAAACAACATAGGATACCAGTGCAACCAATCCAGTCGTACGAGGGTGGGTCTCACATCCTCCTCCCCTAGAGCTAAACTTCCTCCTGGAAGTTAACAAGGAAGCATCGTAGAGTGACCCACCTACAAGTCAATCCTAAATGGCATCAAAATCAGATTGATCTCGACATAAAAGTAAGGAACCAAAAGGACTTAATAAGTAATTACATGGCGATAATCTCAAGGATACGCTTCTCTGACTAGGAGGGGTCAAGAATCTAACACAACACATATTGCAACACTTTACGAACCTAAACAGACACAAGAGCATTAGATGCCCAAGGATAGACCACCAAGTAATTCAGGGTCAAGCATAGTGGGGACTACCCAGAAGGTTATCATTACGAGAGGCCTTCAACAATACTTAACTATCTCATACCCCGAGCCTCTCCTAGCCATCTAGAAACCTAATTAGCATAGAGTAACCAAAAAGGAAGCTTAGCCAAACAACTAGCCAAAAAACCACCATTCAAGCCCCAACCATGCATCAACTCAACTTACCACTGATGCTAAACTAAACATGCAAGATCTCAAGCAAAGAGAATAAGACCCTCAAGTCCCGGCTGCCCCATCGATCAACAGGTCCCCACTAGACTATCAAGATCGGACTTAAAAAACAAGTAGGAACCAAACATGACCAATCATCCCTAGCATCAAGGGATGAAGCTAAACACCTATACCATGACAAAACTTGCCAGTCCAACCTCTATTCAATTAGAGCAATCACATAGCCTCTTAAAACAAGGGAGCCAAATTCACGTGGGTAGTAGATCCACACAACAATAGGAGGATCTCAAGGTTTTCCAACCTATCTACTCCTAACCTCACTAGGACTCATTACTTGATTCTTAAAGATTCACTCTCCCAAACGGGATGGCACCAAAACATTACTCAACATGACAAAATGTCAACAAGGAGGTTCTGAACCACCACTAGCGATCCACTAAACCACTTCAAGCTTACGACATTGACCAAGACCAACTATTCCCATCTTCCTCTAACCAAGCATCCCTTATGGGTAACGTAGGTTATATAGTTCACAACACTAGACAGTTACCAGCAATACCAACAATAAAAAGATCCTTAAAATAAAAGCTTGCAAAAGATAAGTCTTGAATAAGTTTAACGAATGATATTTAGAAGAATTAAGACCCAAAAGATTATTCAAATTTAAAAGATAAGTCAATATCAAAAGTGGTGCCAAATTCAACATTCCAATTATAAATCGACGTATGATAAAACAAGTCCTTGATGTAAGAGGACTACAAGAAAGTAAGTCGGCTAAGTAGCCCAAATAAAGACAAGTAGATAATCAACAAGTAGATAATCAACTTCAACAAGTTAACCAAAATTGCACATTACAACATTATACGTATAAAACATAGTTACAAATGAGAAGAAAGGGATAATGGTCACACTCTTAACTAACAACATGAAACAACCCAACTACATGTACACCCACAACTTTTAGGAAACCTAGGACATGCTTGGAAAAGATTGCCAAAAGTCATGTATCCTAAGGGTCACCTTCGAAGAGGGCTCCTTAGTTCTTCTTAGTAAGGAACACATAACAACATCTTCACATGGATACCACCAAAATCCAACTAAAATCACCAACTTCCATAATTCTAAACTTTTGCAAGGTGGCTCACAAATTTATCTCAAGTTCAAGACAAGGCCTTATATCACCCAAAAACAACCCATCGGATGCATCTATGTCTATTATACAAGTCGATCACAACGCCTAACTACTATCACCCAAATGACATCACAACCAACTCACTATTACCCTCAAAACAAACTTAATTTCCCATTGCATCCTTACAATCCCAACGTTTACAAGATACCCAATTAAGTGGCAAACCACATTCATTACCCTAAGGCAAGGTGTGTGATCCCTTATTCAACTCAACACCTAAACTTATTGTAATCCATAAAATAATATCTTTCTAACCATTAGGATTTCCTTCGAGGAGTCATGCAATTTAGTTGCACAAGGGACTCACCTCCAGAGTCGCCAGAATTCCAACATCTAAAAGTTTAATAAGGTGCCACTTAGAGGGTTTCCACATTAACCCGATAGGACAACCATAACTCAATCATAACTTTCTTTGTAACAACCCATCACAAGGCTTCACTATAGCCTTCCAAGAACCAAGGCCTATGTAATTCTCAAAGGAAACTTGTCACCCTGTCACGACATATAGGTAAGCAATTTTTTAGTGAAATAAGGTGACAAGGGAGGGATCAAGTTGCAATTTAGATTACTATTTAATAAGCAAATATGAAATTACACTAGCAACTAGATCTTACTCCTTGACTATCTTAATGTGTTTCAGTCCCATGCACTTACACCACCTTTAAACCCTTAACTAAAGAGGTGCCATACTTTAAACGAACAAAGCATATTGTAAATTAATGCGAAGGCAGTGCACAGCCTAAATATCCATCAGATGCAAACATGTTACAAGGAGATTTTCTCGACATGGCACAATAATTGTCAAAATATTCCAAGCCACGAAGTGGTCCTCAAAGCCACTACTCATCCTTTCATTAAACCCAAGAGGCAAAACCCAAGAACATAGCCATAAAGAATTTACATGTCAAACTCTTTCAACATCCACTTCACCATCCTCCAAATGAGGGTACCAAGTGACTCTTATAAGAGAATATACCAATCTATTCACTCTTTGAGTGACCACACTCATCAGGATGACTTAATCCTACAATAAGGTGAAGGACCACTAAAGGTCCACAACTTCGTAGCATTCTAGCTAGAGGGATCATTTAAACAAGGCACACCTTACCCCAAGATGCAAAGGTTAACTAAACCTCACCAGGTGGATCCAATAAATGATTAGGGTACATGAGTCTTTGTCTAAGATAGTGCACCACTCAATACATTCTTTTCCTCCTATGAGGTAGGATAAACACAACCCAACATTCTTCAGGGCAACCTATAAGGTAGCCATAGGAACAAAACTTTATCATAATAACACTTGTCTAAGGGTGCACTTACCATCGGTTGTCACGACCCTTAAAGAAGGATTGAAATGCATCAACACTAGGACAAGGAGTGAGGCTAAAATGGAACAAACACTTAGCAAAACTCATCCGATACCATTCTCTTAAGATAGCACTAGGTCAAGGTGTTGACCAACTTTCAAGTTCAGGACTTGTATAGTCCTTCAATTACTCTATTCATCATGAATACACCCCCCACATACCTATGACACCAAGTCATACATGGGGGTTAGCAGAAGCAAAAATTGAGGGAAGAATAAGCTATTCCTGCGCAAGGTGTCTTACGAACTCATCGCTGCACAAGCTAGAGTTAGACATGCAACACAAGTATGCACCACCTATTATCGGCCCAACTCGACAATAATACACACCCAGAGATCCCAATTTTTGAAACATGGGCTCTGATACCAAATGTCATGCCCACATTTCCCATGTGGTCACAACACACAACACACATGTCATGTCCACATTTGTCATGTGGTCATGAGACGAAACAACAAAAACTTTTCCCACCCAACTCCAAAAACCCATCGTGCGCAACATGCATGCTCGGAGATGATTGCATGAAGGTGAAGACCTCAATCAAAGATGAGGAAGTGCAAAGTTCCTTTCACATCCCCTACGAAATGGTAGTCTACTAAGGGGGTTATGTGACGCAAGGAACGTCGCCAACAGGGTTAGTTTCCAAAGTGGGTCTAACCCTAAGATTCCTAAGTGAAGTGAGGTGATTTCGACATGTGTCAAAATCTAACCCTATGAACTAGAATAATTAAATTAAATACATTTAGGGCATAATTAAATCTCACGTTAAATAAATGCATTAAAACAGATAGGAAATAAATTACTATGTTAACCATAATATTCTAGATAAAATTTGGCATCATAACGCCTCTACGTCAAGAATGGGAAATTTAAAAAAATATTCCCTAGTTAAAACCATTTAAAGGAAATTAATTTAAAACTAATATATTCCTAAACCAAATTTACTTCAACATTCCTTTTTAGCCAAGGTGATAAAATTTAAAAATAAAATAATCCTAAACTCTAAAGCCAACAAAAATAATTAAAATTCATCCTTAAGTTGGGTACTAACCAAATAGATAAAATGGGATTCAAATTAAATAATTAATTAAAATAAGTATCCCCTTTACGCCATAGATTAGCCAAAAAGAATTTAAACGGATTAAATTAATTAAATTTTCTAACATTAATATCCACTCCTAACCCTCTTTCCAAAAATCCCACCTAGATTAGTTTAAAAGACCAAGGTTAAATTTAATCTCACAACATAATAATTAAAAAGGCATTGAAATAAAGTAAAAATAAATTTTAAGAGATAACTTATATTTAAAACTAAAAATCATAAATTAATCCCACAAAATACTAAATACAAAAAAAACAATGGAACAAAGAATCATAAATTAATCCTACAAAATACTAAATACAAAAAACAAACAATGGAATAAAGCAAAACTAGATTACAAGGGATAACTTTAAATTTCAAACTAAAAATCACAAAACCCAAAACCCCCAAAAAAGGATAATTAAAAGTCTAGGTTAAAATTTAAGCCCACTTACAAAAATAAATTAAAAGCAATGAAATAAAGTAAGGTAGTTTTTAGAAAAAAACTCTAAATAGCCTTTAGCCCACTAAATAATTAAAAGGCCTAGGTAAAAAAAATTCAATCTACTAACTTAAATAATCCCAATAAAATCAAAAGACATTAACAAAAGGCAAGATTCTAAATTTAGAAATTGCAAAAAGCCATAAAGCTCACTATAATATTCGACCAACATTTAAATGATAAAAGAAATGAAGATAAGGAACATGAAGAGGGAAATTGAAAATATTCCCATGCACAAAATTACATTCCCAAATTAAAAAAAAATCTCCCAATCTTTTATTTTAATTCCCAACAACCCTGTTATGCCTTTTCCACTATTATATTTTTTTCTAATTTCACAAGTAGCCCTAACCCTGTTTTGTTTAATTTTCTCATTCTAACCCTAATCTTTTTCCATTTTTTTTCTAATTTTCTTCAATAACCCTATTTTTTTCTCTCATTTGTTTTTTTCATTCTCTCTTTTGTTTGTTGTAGGTTTTCTTGTTGCAGGGCAACCATCGAGGCTTCTCAAGCAATAAAAAAAAATGTTTTCTCTATTCTCTACTTTGTTTTCTTGTAGGTTCTAAGTATGGCTACCATGGAGGCTCACAACTATAAGATTTTGCAAGCATATCCACAAGTGTTTTCTTGTTCTCTCTATTTGTTTATTTATTTCATTTGGGCAACATATATATATATATATGTCTACATAAATCACACAGTATGTTCATTCTATCTTTTTTTGAAAATAATAGAGTAGGAAAATTTTCAACAAGTTAAATGTAAGGAAATGAACAACTACATCGCATTTTATTCCTCTTTTGAAAACTACAAGTAAGAAATGATAGTATAATTTCCTTTCCTTTTTCAAATACATCTAAATGGTGATTATAACAATAGGGGAGAGAATCCATTCATCCTTCATACATAAATTTTTCTTTCACATAATTATAAAGGAAACTTTCTACAGCTAACCACTCTTTTTAAAAGACAAGAACATTTTTTTTGTTTCATGTTTGAAACCATGATGAATATAAAATAACAACTCCACATTGAAATAACTTGTTCACATAGGTACATTTTCCTTCATACACAAAACATGACAACAATAAAATAGAAACTCTACATTTGAAGGCAACTTAAATACATACATTTATTTTCTATTTACAACCATTGCAATATTTACAGCAACAACACATAAAGAATACTTGAAACATAAAAGTATTTTTCTGCTCACAACAAAGATGAAGAGAGCTCACTAACCTATAGAACAATTTTGACAACTACGCCTCTTGGCCAAGGCTTCAAACAACCATACATACAAAACCACATAAATGATTAAAACTCCCTTCCATGCTCTATTATCCCAAGATGTTAAACCTGCAATAAAAACTAAGGAATTTTCTCATGGCCACAAAATGCTCTCCACCCTACTATAGACCCAAAAAGGGATCTCCCACGAGCTAAGAGATTACCCACACACAAGATTTTCACTCCACAACAAAGAAAACACACATAGAAAATAGAACACCCAACCCATGGCTTGATAGACAACAAAATCCATTTGGAAATGGATTCAATGGTGTAGGAGAGTGGATAACTCTCTACTCAAGAGGTGCACACCACTAAAACCCATTCTCATTGAAATGTCAAGAACAACAAGGCCTCAAGCCCAATAAAATGATGTCAACACAAAACTTCTGAAGGTACTCTTACCTTCAATAAAAATCCCATGCACCTCCAATATATTCAAATGGCCAAAATACCTCAAGTAGAACAAGAGGGTGACCACGAGGAGGTTCACACCTCTCCCACCCCTCACATGTTGAGCTCTCCAAAAATAGAGAGTCTCATACGAAACTCCCTCAAAACCTCACAACATAAAAATGTAAAAACACACAATACAAGCACACAAATAATTTAATTGCATAAGGAAAGGATTCAAGCCTTGAATCCTACCTTGAAATGCCCAACAATGGAAGATAGTTGATGTAGAGCCTTCCAACTCCACCTCCAAGTCCTTCCTCCAAATGTGCCTCCAAAAACTCTCCAACTCTCCCAAAATGTCAATAAAAATAAAAATGCAAGAAAATCAAGAACCCTCTCCCTCTTTCAATGAACGAGTATTATAGGCTCTCCTCATGAGCCTTGAGGAATGATAAGGTGACACATGTCACCTTCTCCTTCCTTCTCACAGCCACTTGCAAGCTCCATGGGATGTGGAGGTGACACATGTCACTATCCCATCCCACCAAGCCTTACCCCCTCCACATGTGCTCTCTCACACATGTGTGAGAGAAAGGTGGAGCTCAAGAGGATAATGATATGATATGTGTCAATATCCTATCCTCCTATGGAAGTCCATACACTCCAAGATGCTCTCACACATGTTTGAGAGCCTTGGTGGTGGGTTTCCCACACTTGGGGGTCTTGAAGACTCCCCAAGTCTTCAAGACATGGAACCCAATGCCTTGGAAAGAGGAGTGGGAAAGATTAAAGGTTTGACCCATCCCTCCACTCCTCCCAAACTCCAATTTTCGTCACTTCACTTCAAGGTGAAGTTTGAGTGATCATATGGGAGTTACCCTAGGGTTAGGCACACTCAAATGGGCCCTAGACCCTAGGGGTACAACCCAGGGTCAATTTTAACCCAAATTTAGCACCTTAGGATGCATGAAATCACATGAAAAGGGATCACAAAAATAAAACACAAAAATGTGTCAATTAAAACATTACACTTTTACAACACTATAATTAAATCAACTGAAATTGGGTAGACCTAGCCAAAAGACATCATATGCAAACATTATGAAAATTCATCATACAATACACAATTGATCTTGGTTCCTCTTGGAACTAGATCAGTTCAACACGAGATTCACATAATGTGTGGGATGATCTCTGATTTTCTATGGCATGGAAAAACACCTGTGTGCTTGTACAAATAGATTAATTCAACATGTTCGTCATAGCCGAAGCAAGGAAATGCATACACTCACGATGTCACATATTCATTTAAAACATTAATAAAATCACATAACATCATTAACCATATATATAGTTTTACTGCATTTCTAAGTATGAACTCAAGATTAAACTCACATAATAATTCCATTTACAAATCTCACAACCATATCTCGAATGGCATGAAAATGCATATCACATGTCATAAAATTTATGAGTGGAAATCAAAGTCAGCATATAGTCACACCACCACATACTACTCCAATCAAATCAAAATATAGGGATAGAGTCCAAAAGTCTGCATAATGGGATCAACTGTCCCAAATGTCTAAATGTCATCAAGCTGAAATGTGATGGACGTAAAAACAAAGGAGTGAGAAAAGTAGGCCTCACAAGGGCAAAGCAACAAACAAGATGGGCTACTAGTGCAACCAATCCTATTGTACGAGGGTGGGCCTCACATGAGCCCCCGTTAAAAGACACTAAAAAGTTTGTGGGCCAAAGGTCCAGGGTACCCAAGCGTCCTGATCCTACTCAAGGGATTTCTAGCCCCACTTTGTGGTATCAACTTAGAACACTCCTCTAGTTTGTATTTGTTGGCCTAAAGTTATTTTATTTGCCAAAGGTGAGTAGGGATGCATATTTAAGTGTGTGTTGTAGTTCATTTTACACCTAACTAGATGAATGCAAAATTGCTCTCATGTGATGTTCTATGCTCAAGGATTCTTCATGTTTGGATTGTCTTCTATTTATGAATGTTATTGAAGTTGTTTACAGGCTTTGAAGGAAGTTTGAAGCCCTCTTCATCACTCTCCTTTGTTGGTGCTAAGTCTTCATCAACTAAGGTTTGATATCTTGTGGTTATTATCATCATTTATCATCATTTATCATCATTATCTATCATATTGTTGCATATCAGGCCTTTTCCCTCCTAGGGAATGCACTCTTGGATCTTATCATTTGTTGTTTTAGAGGTGGGAACACCAACACGATGTTTGTCTAAGTCAAACCCTTAAAACAACACAACCTTTTCCCTGTTTTGTGTGTGCATGTAATAAGAACAAGTTTTGGAGGATGGTTTCTAGGAAGAAGATAGTGTAGATGGATATAGGTCTGATCATACTCAAATTTTTGCCTAACCCTAACAAAGGGCTAGGGTACCTGAGTGCTCTTGTCCTGGGTATTTCTACTATATTTTCTAGGTTTTGAATTACTCTGCCACCTCTGATGTACTTGCTGATGTTAAGTGTGAAAAATGGAGATGAATGCATGCATGAACAAGATCAAAAACCTCTTCCACAATAACATTCAAGGACAAGATTGAGCTAAATCACAACCAAGGAGAAGGTGGACTCAGCTACAGATCTTGTGCTCCTGATTTGCTATCGAAAGATGAGATTTAAACAAGACTTTTATCAAACCCTAGGTTAAGTATAAAAAAACCCTAGATTTTCAAAGATTTGATTATAAGAGAAGATATACAACAAATATATAGCAACCAATTACACAAGAATGATCAGAGGGGTGATAAAACTTGTTTCCTAAGAGCAGAGATGTCAAAGAACAAATTCAACAACCGAAATAGTCCTATAAAACCACCAGTGTCTAGATGAAGGAATCAACAAAAGGTACAAAATGGAAAGTTACTCCAGAGGATGTCCTAATGCTAGATCTAAAGCCTATAAGACTAAAGGATGAATTCACCAACTGCCCAAGTCTTTTTAGAGGAATATTGTTTTGGATCCCGAAAGCTTAATTCCTGCACTACCTTCCTCTAGCTTTACTTTTCCCGAACCCTATACCTGTAACCTACATATAAGATGACAAGAGAGGAGTTTGTAGGTTGTGGTGTTTAGGAATTTTCCTCAATCAAATCTTGTGTTAGCATTCAAACTTTCCCAACACCGTTGTTAGAGAGAGCATGCCCTTGCAAGACAGAGGCTAAAGATAATCCAAATGATGAAATGATTCAAATAGCAATGATGTCACCTCAAAGGTGAAGTCCTTAGGAGGATGAAATCTCTTCAAGTCATAAGGAGATGGATGATGATGCCAAATCTACAACAAACACACAAATACAAACACAAATCTGCAACAATAACACAATGAATGCCTTGAATGCTCTTTGCTCCAATATCATAAGTTTGCAATATCCATCTAGGTTTAAAATGAAATCATAAACTAACTTATATATGCATTCCCGCTAACATTTACAAAATTAAATCACAAAATCTGACAACAAGGAACATTTTTAAAGGTCCCAGGTTGACATACCATTTATTAGCCCCAACCAATCAAGGGAGACTTGGGCAGTTCGCGGCCAAGTGCAGGGGCCCAAATTAGGTCAGGGGTAAGTTAAATGAAGGGCCCAAGGTCCCAAATTCACATGGGTGTCAGGTTCTTTTCTTTAGGATGCTCAATTATAATGTATAATGAAGTAAATAGGACCTAGGAGCTAAACTATGAGGTAAAAAGGCACGTGTGCACTTTTTATTCCATAACAACTGATCTCTGTTGTTTATTTTCTATAGTCAGTATTAGCCTGTTATTCATCATTTCGTGGTTAAATCTTAGTCTTGGCTTGCTTGTTTGGTTTTGGTCAAGCTTGGTTGGTCCTTCTATATACAACAAAGGGCAAAACCCCTGTAGTTTGGTTCTCCTCCTTGGGTAGAAGCCATGTTTGATTTGTGCCATAATGTTTTGTAGAAGAGGGAATGAACTAGTTTAAATCTATAGGCTTGTGCTCTCTTTTCTACTTAACAAAACTATGGACCCTAAAATGTTAGAAATGTTTGGAATGTTTTGAAATCTTGACTTTTGGCAATGTAGCAAACAAGATCACACAATATAGACAAGATTTGCAAATGATTTGGATTTTAGATTGGGTTCTGCAGATGAACAGACATGTAAAACACAAAAATACCCTAGATTATTCAAGTAGATGTGTCTTCATAGTGTAGGCCCACACAATAGAATACCTATCCATATTCCTAACTAACTAGGAATACTTAACCCTAAGCAGATAGTGACAAATAAAGGCATTGCACCTAATTTATTTGAAGGTCTTGATAACTTTCCCAAAGAATCCCTATATCTATACTCAAGGAGGTACGTGGTGATTATATTCAAGCTTGTTATTGAACCTTACATGACACTAGAAGATGATCAAAAGATCTTAACCTGGGATGTACAAGCTCTTTAGGGATCCCCCTTTAATACACAAGGTACATGGGGTCCAAGTTCATGAAAACTAGTCCATTAAAGGCATGCAACATAAGTTATTAAGTGAATGTCACTTCACCTTGTGTCTGAAATCACCAGAGGCCCTAAGGTTGTGCCAATGACAATGTAAATAGATTGAGGTACAAATTTCATTCTCCCCCTTTAATATACCCCATCGGAATGTGCGGTTGAGGTCATCCCTTAGGGTGATGAAATCTCCAAGGAAGACTCCTAAGGGAAAGATAATGTTAAGTGCTTTTGATCTCCAATCTCACATGAAGTGCAAGGAGAGAGCATACACAACTTAACACATATTGGGTGACAAAAGTGAATCAAGAGATGCTTTTGATCCTCAAGATCACCTAGTGGTGCAAGATGACAGCATACACATACACTTGATCCACACAAACAAGATTCATTCACCCTTAGAAAAATAAATGTGTGTGTGGAAATGAAAATGACTAGAGGGTGTTTTTGATTCCCAAGATGACACTAAGTGGAAGGCAAGAGTATACACACCCCAAGTCACAATCAAGCTCACCAAACAAAGTAAATATGAAGGGTTTCAAATGATAATCTTTTACAAGAGAAAACTTGCACCACACTTGTTAGTAGTTTAATAAATTTTAGTCTTTGACATGCAAACCTAGAAATAAATGTTAGCTCAAGGAAGGATAAATCTGAAATAAAAAATAAATATATGTTAAGATATAGAAAATTAGATGGAACCAATAGATTCCTTGTGATTTTCTATGCAATTTCAAAAAACATCAAATTGTGATTTCATATGCAAAAGTTATGGGCGT
Source organism: Cunninghamia lanceolata (assembly GCA_027924645.1). Taxonomy (NCBI): domain Eukaryota; kingdom Viridiplantae; phylum Streptophyta; class Pinopsida; order Cupressales; family Cupressaceae; genus Cunninghamia; species Cunninghamia lanceolata. Next base: position 4,436,967 of record BSBN01000465.1, read on the forward strand.
TTGAAGTTTGATGTGTTGTTTCATAGGCAAATGCATGACTCTGTGAGGCAAATGTATGACTCTATGAAAGAAATGCACCATTTTTATGAAGAAAATAGGCTAAAGCATGTAAAAATACTTATTTGGAGGCAAATGCACTAGTTTTCTCAATAAATAGGCTACAAAATTAAGTAAATGTGCTAAAATAGTGAGTAAATGCATTAAAAGATTGTACAAATGTGCTATGAAATCAGGAAAATGCAATAAAACATGGAGATTATACCTGAGCGTGAATGCACTAATAGACAGTTGAAAGTGCTAATTTGTGCAGGCCAAATCTGAAAGATAAAATCTACAAAATAGAAGGGTAAAAACTACTAGAAAACTAGAACAACTTGTAGAAAATAGAAAATGTGATAATCTACTCTACAAAACTAGTGAAAATAAACAATAGGAAAATGTGTTGGTCTATCAAGTAAATATGCTAATCTATATTTGGATACAAAAAACTTGAAAATAGAAATGTTAAATCCCTGCAAAACAAATTATTAGGCAAATATAGACAACCAAAAGACTGCCAAAGACCGTAAAACACTAGACTTTACAAAACTCACAATTTTAAAATACTAATAAAATGATATAGTGAATTGTCCATAAGCAAATGCACTAAATTGTCAAGCGAATGTGCTGAATCATCAAGGAAATACGTGATTCTTGAACATATGTGCTAAATAATAGTCAAATGCACTAATATGCAAAGTTACAATGAAAATATAGGGAAACTCCACAAAAATTATGAGATTTAGGGACATGGGTCCCACCTAGCCTGCCAAAAAGTGTATGCATAAATATAGATTAAAATAAGGAAACAATACAAGAGCTTATTCCATACTTAAGACACAACAAGAATAAGTAACTATAAAATGAAAATGAAACAATGTCACCAATGAGTCCTTGTTACCCTTGATATTTGATAGTTATTATAGTATGTTGGTTACTCTCTCTGATAACATAAATTTGCATAGCACGTGAGTCATGATAATGGCTTGGTTGAAGCTTGATTTATAGATGCTTGATTGATCAAATGAATGACTAGGAGTAAGAGGTTTAATGGATAGTTAAGATTAAGAGGTGAAAATAGACGACTAAGATTAAGAGGTTCTATTTGAAATAGATGGCTAAATTTTGCTGAGAGGATTATAAGATAAGGACAAAACTTTTAGGGTATTCTTATATGAATGGCTAAGATTAAGAGATGTAGTATAAGATGAATGGTGGAGATGAAAATCTCATATATTGCTTGTGTCAAGTCATGTGACTCTCAATAATTAATTTAAATAATAAAATTACTTAATTAATTATTGGAGAAAAGTGATGATGTAGGAAAAATAGAATTAATTAAATAAATAGAATTTATTTAATTAATTTGGTAAGAAGGATAAATTGATTAATTAAATAAATATAATTTATTTATTTAATTTAGATGATGGAGGAAATTGATTAATTAAATAAATTATAATCTATTTAATTAATTTTGGAAAGGGATAAGAAGGATAATTAAATGTGATGGAAAAGGGATATGAAAGTGAACGTCTAAGTGATGTCGAAAGGTTATGAGGATATGGTCAATTTTAGATGTCTACATTGGTAGTCTTCCAAAAAAAATCTTTCTCCTCTTGTTTAAAAAAATAATTACATGTTTATAAGTATATAGAAAAGAAAAGACAACTAAGAAGTGAGAGGCAAACCCAAGTGTTGGGACCTGTAAAAACTAGCTCCCAAAATGCCTTATTTTGCTCCAAAAAATCCATCAAATTTCCTAGTTTTGCCTTTGCAACCAAAACCCCTTATTTAGATCCGATCTGAGATAGTTTATAGGGGTTTTATTCTTAAAAATTTCTAAGTGTTGTCACATGGATTTGCACACTATGTTGAAGGAAGAAAGGGATCCAACAATCTAGTAAAACATTGGGATGACCTCTAGGTGTGGGACCCTACAAGGAGCTCAAATCTGTAGAGAGAGGCTGGTTCCTTTGCTGAATGAGAGATTCAGCTATTACTAAGACTAATCCTAATATATGTATCGTTGAGGAAAAGAGGAAGAGGGAGGAAAACTAAAAATTAAAGGGGGTGATACACCAGGTTTGAATATAGAACACTCACAGAGCTAAGATACACAAATAAATGAATACAGTTGATAAACTTACATAAATCATGAAGATTTTAACAGAGGTAAAGAATTGATTGCCAGGAATTAGAGATTCACAAATAATAGTCAATTCTAAGACTACATAAAGTTAAAAAGCATGAGAAAGTAAAACACCATATGTATTGATCAAAAGGCACAATTACAGTAGAGGAGAGTTCTATTTGGAATACAGAACCATGAAAAAAACAACTATTTTCCAACCCCCATTACATCTTACAAACATGCATATATAGCATTTTCCACTTTGACCTAAGTCATTTTACAATAAATTTGCCCCATTGGGCTCTGTCAGAAGATATTTTTCTAGAAGGGAATGTCTATCTGTAAGGAGTAACTATAGAAAATATCTAGATCATGGAGTAGTGGAGAGATATTTTAGGTCTTCAATGCAAACAGTTGATTCATCAACCTTCAAAAATAAATGCCAAAACATCCAAAAGGGCAGAGCTGAGCAGATCGGATCTGCATTGAAGGTAGATGAGAAATACAAATGAATTTTCCCTCTAAAATCCCCTCGTACAAATCTTTTACAACAATTCAAATATTTGTATAAATATTTGAAGCCTTCAATCTTTTATGACTCTTTTCTTTCTATGTTAATTTATGCATCCCTAGAAAAATCAGCCTCTGCTATGCCATGTCGGTCGAATCTACATCTTTTGGGTTGATTGGCAGCTTTGGTGAGGCTTCTTTGAATCCTGACTGTAGATGAATCTACCCTAAGACAATTGACAGTCGTCGCATCACCAATGATCATCACCTTTTCTGTGTTGGGGACCCAAGACTATGTTTTGCGATGTGAAGAGTGCATGTGATGAAATAGGAAGCCAACACGTAGACCCCCTGGCACTATCTAAAGAGTCTCTTTTTGTGAATATGGTAGAAAACGCCAGGCGTCCCAATGACGCAACCCAGGAGGGTTGTTGGGAATTAAGGTGTCTCAACCTTGCAATTCCTAGCATTGATTATTTATTTATTTATTTGCCTATGATGTAATTTATGTTGGACGTCCTATTTTGTCATTTAGTGTGAAGTGACATGGTGAGTTGTCACTCAAAATAGAAGGTGACTAAGATGGTCAACTCATCCCATGTGGATATAGGCATCCCATTTGACATGGCACTAATATGCCATGTGTCAACATCTTGTAGTATGACAGAATCTATGACGCGTAAGAGCCAAGTATAGAGATTCTCGAGACAAGTAAAGACAAGTGTCATAAAGTATCTTTGCATGTGGAGAAGGTATCTTTGGGCACCCAAGTTGGGCTATGACATGTTGAAAGAGGAATATGCTATATTTGGTCTTGTATGACAGATTCTCTTACAACATTTAAGGTTGTTATGTTGGGTAGATTTTATGACAGCTGTAAGATGAGTAAGAGCATTTGTCATAGCTATTTTTAGCCTGCAACACTCCATCCTTGGGAAGTCAAATCTACCATGTATGATAGTGTTTAGTGAAAAATTGGATTTGTTAATGTTTTAGTGTTTTGATGTTTAAATCCTCCTCTCCACTATACATTCAAGGATCTAGGGTCGAGTGGCGAGCACTATCATACCCTAGGTCACTGTGAGATGTAGGGAAACTTGGATTAGAGAATTTAATTATCAATTTTCTTTCTCCTATGCTCAATTGACCATTAAAACCCTAATTATGTAAATACGGCAACAAATTAATGAATAAAGGAAAAAACTCTTGCAGGCAGGAGTAAAATACCAAATCACAAAGTACCTATTTTTGGGGTTCTGAAGCAGAACAGTCAGGGACACTAGAGCGGGTGCCCTAGTCCAAGGTACTCGTTTCTTCGTGGGATCTAGACCTCCTTCGGACATTGATCAGCCCTATAACTTTTGTTTCTAGAAATTTGTCTGCAGAGGACACTAGAGCGAGTGCCTAAGTCTTGGAAATGCTCCAGTGTCCAGCTTTTCTTAAGATCTTGAATCCTTGATGCTTACCACTCCTTCCTGTAACTTCACTTTCCCCAAATGTGACATCTGTAACTTGCAATCATAAGATTTGGTTTGGGGGTTGTGGTGTTTAGAGGCTTGCCTCAGTCAAGCCCCGGAGGACACTTAAGTCTCTGAACACCGTTGTCAAATAAAGAGTGTGTGCCCTTGTAAGGGAGAGGAAAAAACCAAAGGAATCAATGATAAAAACACAATATAATGTCACCTTGTAATGAAGATATCATGGGAGGAAGATGCTCTTCATTCCATGATGAAATGGATGCTCAAATCTATAAACACAAACACATAAAAAACATAATTCTGCTCTTGCAACACAATGAAAGCCTTGAATCACCTTGAGAATGCCTAAAGTTCACAATGATCATCTAGTTGAAATCTAGTTTACAAATGAATGCCTAAACATGCTTTTATATGCAACTATAAGTACTCCCGCCAAGATTTCAAAAATCAAAACTTACCATGTCGGCAAAAGGACTAAATAATGGTCATAAACTGACACTTAAATTTTGGGCCTAAACCAAAATAGTGTAGGACTAGGGCACAAGCACTTAAGTCCTCCCCCCCTTTTTTGGGCAAGGTCAAGGGGTCCTCCTAGGTCCACTTTTCCATGAAACCTAGGCCTCATTCAATCGGGATGCCAAAATATGAACTAAGATGTCCTAAATGCATGCAAAAGATCTGGGAGCTAAACCTTATGAGGGAAAAGCCCCCAAGGGGACATTTCCCAACGTTACATTTAGCCCCCACTTTAATGTATGTATAAATGTGAGGCTAATACATGAATTAAAGTAAGGTCACAAACACAACAAACACGCCAAGCATCAAGAAGACACAAAAATCACATAGAAAATAGTAACAGGTACGCAAAACATGGAGAAGATAGTTACAGTCATGCAGAACATAGAGAATATAGTCAATGCATAGAAGACACATTATTGCATGGAAGACAAAAAAGATATCTTTTCTTTTCTTTTTTTATATATATGAAATGCAGATGTAAGTATTGGAAAGTAAACAAACCTCCCATAATATAGGATGCACTACCCTAGGGCATAGGTCTCTATATATATGGGGCAACACACATGCAAGACATACAAAACCTCCCAAAATGCAAGAAGCACTACCTGAAGGTGCTAGTCTATGCATATGGGGCAACAAACACGCCACACAAAACAAGCACACCAAAACACACACACTTGAAGACATGGAGAAAACATGGTAGACAAGTGATGGAGTGTACCTATTTCTAGGTCCAACACCATCACAGGCACATTACAGGCACACACTGATGATTGGGATTCGCCACAACAATCACTGAAAACACGCTTAAGGGTTGAGTTAGTCACAGAACCGCTCCTCGCCTCCATAGAGGACTTTTGAAAATGATAGGATGATGCAATCTGCTCTGAGAAATACACCATCCCTGCTTCCACAGAGGTCTTAAGATAAAAAGGATATACGTGATATCTCGCCTCTGCAGAGGGCTTACATGATTGATTGATTGATTGATTACAAACAAAATTAGGATGAACTATGCACTACCCTAGGGTACAAGTCTTTGCAATTGAGGTCAAACATATTGCTAACATCTATAACAGATAGCTTACCTTATATATGCCCCCACCTTAAGGTGGTTGATATCAGGCATCGATATCAAGCACATTAAGGTAGGAAGAAAACACACAAGGGAACACAAACTTTGGCAAAGCCCATGCCCCCCAGAGGTGACATGTACTTTACGATTGCCAAATGTTCCCACAAGCACATCCCTGCAAGAAACATGTTAGTGTCTAAAAGATCATGATAAATAACAACATCAATGCATATGATTAACCACAAAAAGAGCCAAGGTTATATAATGAATTTAGAGTTCAAGGATAACCGTGGGGCTATATCATGAAGCTCTCTGAATCAAGTACCGTTGAGGCCAGATTCAAAGACAAACAAAGGTGCACGAAGCAGTAGTATTGTTAAGGTTTGTAAATGTGATAGAACAATCATAAAATTTACTATGCGGAAAGCATGAGTGCTTCCACGAGCCAAGCATCAGATAAGATATACAACCGCATCGTCATATTAGGAACTAAGTCCATTTTTTGATTGCTCTTGAAAGGGACACTAGGTCTGCAATAGTATAAATGTTTTTCGTCATCCGCCCACTAGGTGAAAACTCTAGAGGAAGGGAAATAATAAATAAGAGAGGAGAAACAAGTGTCTTAGGGACAGTCACATAGGAGGGTGCCCCCAGGTCACCAACCATGACAATATGTCCATAAGATACAACACACAACAATGAAATTAGAGAGAGAGGCAATATAGAAGAATGATGATACAAATAGAAGAAGGTCATAATGGAGGTGGTCTCCTAGTATCTCAGACCTCATGGGAGAATCTGAGGTCATCCCAGGAGGTCTAAACAACATATAACACATCACGGGGGAAGCACATCACAAGAGAGATAAAGGGTTAGAGATACTTACCTATAGGGTCTTCATATTATATCTTGGACCTCCTGAACCTCTTGGAGAGGCATTTGATCATATTTAGTGCAAAATTTGAGTGGTTCTTATGAAAGTCTTGTTTGTTAACATATGATGCTTGTTCCTTAAATCCTTGTTTAAATGAGACTTTTTGGTGCCTATGAGGGGGAGAACCACTATTATTTCTGACTATTGATTGTCGTCTTGCTCTTTTCTGATTTTTAGCAAGTTTTCATTGTTGAATCTTTCTAGGATGGTAATGGGAATCATCTTGTACCATCTTACTCATCTGTATCAGTTGTTGTTCTTACTTTTTTTATGCATTTTGTCTGTCTCCTAATCCATATAAGGATAATGGTGGAGGAACCTCAGCATAACTTTTGTTTCTTTGTGGATGAGGTGAATTATCCACTTGTTTCTTATCTACTTCAATCATTCTGATGATAGTATCATAGTCCAAGTAATCATCCTCATTTGCTTCCACTAAACCTTGTTCTACCATATTGTTTTTCAGTATGTTTAGGAAAAGGATTAGTGAAGATTTGTAAATTCTGATTCACAAGAGCAACCAACTTATTTCCATTATCATTCACACCTGATACCTAGATGACATTTGAATCAATCAGGTCTTCTATCTATTTAAGATGCATACATCGTTCAGTGTCATGTCCTTGTGTCTAATGATAATGAAAAAAGGCATTAGCGTCAAAGTAAGATCCGTGTTTACTAGGATCAACAGGCTTGATCGGGGGAATTTTTAGAATATTATTACACACAGCTTCGTTCATGATAGAATGATAGGACTTAGATATCGAAGTAAACTTTCTTAGTTGATATGATGCTTTCTTTGGATTATTTATAGCAGACACATTCATATTTGGTCCATTGATCTTGATGAAACTCCTATTATTGTTTCTCTTAAAATTGTTTTGTGAGGATCCACCCATGGATTCACCAACTTGAGCTGATGAGTTTTGGTTTTCATACTGACTAGAGGGAAGTTGATAATCATGAAGAACAGTGCATAAATGTTGAAAGGAGTTATATTTCATCAAGAGAATTCTATCACGAATATTAGGTTGTATATTTGTAATGAATATCTTTTGAACATCCTCATCTTTCATTTGATATTGAATCTGTGCATAAAGTCCTTGATATCAACTAATGAATTCAGTCAACTTTTCTTTGGGGCCTTGTCTGCATTGAACCAAGTCAATAAGAGTGACTTGGGGTCTGATGTTTGCTTTAAAATGTTGTAAAAATTGATCAATCAACTGCAAAAAGGAGTGTATAGAATTCAGAGGCAATGAGCAAAACCATTCTAAAGTAGTATCTTTGAGAGATTGTAGGAAAAGTTTTGCTAACAAATCCTCTTCAAAATAAAAATCACTACACATAGCTATGAATGCTGCCACATGAATATTGGTTTCTCCTTTTCCACCATATTTTTCAAAGCGAGGAGTCTCAAACCTCTCAAGCATAGGGGTTCTCAAAATTGCATAGGATAATAGATTATGTGCATGATATGTTGGTAGACTAGGCTGTGAAGAGTTTGTCAAATTTGTTACCTTTTGTTGCAAAGTAGTCATGCCCTGTAAAAGTTGGTTTAGGATGGCATCATTTGGAGATACCATTTGTTGTGAGGAATTGGAACCAAGGTGAGGAGGTGATTGAGCTTGAGATACAATAGGTGGAGACTGAGGATATGTTAATGGTGGTTGTCCATAATGATAGGTGGAAGATGGTTGTGAGTAGGTAATAGGTGGCTGGAAATGAGTGGAATAGATAGGAGGTTGAGAACAAGTATTCATAGAAGAGGTCCCTTTAGGAACCAAATTCTGATAATTAAATCCCACATCTTTGTAATTAGTGCCATTAGATACTCCAATATCAGTGGTAGCATTACTACAAGCATTCACATTAGTTGTTAAGATCATTGACGTAAAAGTAGATATTCCCGTCGTCGGTATAGGTGTCGAAACTTGAGTATGAGATGGTGATAGAGTGTTATTTATGACTTGTACACATTTGGTCACTGGCATAGTGTTCTTTTGTACAATATGTGCTAGACCACAAATTGCATTTACACCATCTTGTCCCTCTTTTATCAATTCTCTTATATTATGAATTGTAGGGACAACTTCCTTAGCTATTCTCTCATTTTCCATAAATGATTGAAATTCAGCTAGCTCTTTATCCAATTTTTCTATTTGCTCATCTAATGCATATCCTGTTGCCTCAATAGTATTATCAACATGATGAAAAGTTTGTTCTTCCATTGTGGTTGGAGGATGTATAATATCTTGCACAATTTGAGTTTCTTCCTTTGTAAAGAAGGTGTCCAAAGTACCAACTTCTTCAAGAGCTCTAGATCCCATTAATCTTTTACTTCTTCTCAAAGGGATATTGTTTTTAGGAAAATGTTTCATAAAGATTATAAAATTATACATCACACAATGCACAGACTAAGAGAACAAATCCTTGGAGAAGGATATGATTGACGGCCAAGATACTTGGTTTCTTGTACTCTTTTAATGCAAATGAATGAACCAAAGAGTGTTGTATGGATTTTGATCAAGGGAAGCACATTATATGTCTTATATCAGTCCAAAACAAAAATATGATCACTCTCAACACACACTTGATGCAAATCCAAGATAATGCCAAGTCAAAATATAGTGAAAATATGTCAAAATAGGCACTTTTTTCACCAAACCTCAATGCAACATAGCGTAAAAAAGGGTGTTGTGAGGAAAATGATGATGGAAAGTAAATAATATCAGTAATAACAGCCACTTTGTGCCAAAAATACCCAACACAACATGCTTTTAGTGCCACTTAAGGTAAAGCCCTAGTGAAAATATAGCAAAAAAGGCTATTTTTCACAGTTTTTCAATTCCAAAACCTAGAAAAAGAGGTGTTGTAATGAATATTAGGAGGTAAATAAAATAATATCAATGATATCATTCACATCAATTCATAAAATTTATCACAACACACTTGGAGTGCAGACTATGTCAAACCCTGGGGCAAAAATAGCCAAAATGTGTATTTTTTGAAAAATTTTCACTACAAGAGCCCGATAAACAGGTGTTGTGAAGCTTTTTATGAGGGGGATAAAATGATTACCCTAATAATAGTAAATTAGTGTGAAAATATCCTTCACAACCCGGCTATGGTGCAAGTTTATAGAGTCGATAAGGCCAAATTTAGTGAAAATCGTTGTTTTTGAAGCCCTAGGTTTGAGATCTTGGGACAAAATGCTATAAGAATGTTTTGAAGTCTGTTTTATGATGAAAATGACTTACTCTCAGATCTGAAAATAATTTTCAAGCTCTAGTATGCAAAATACCAATGCAAATCTAATGAAAAATGCATGAAAATTGCTAGTTTTTGTTGAAATTTTCTATGCAAAAATGCAAATATTTTAAATCTAAATGCAAATTTACACTAAAATGAAAGACTATAGACAAATGTAAATTTTAATGAGCCTCTAAAATTAGTAGAAAAATTTGAGAAAAGATTTTGCCTACTAACTGTAGATTTTTGAATTGCTAGGTTATATCAAAATTGTAAAAATTTCCACAAAACCTTAGAAATTAAATGATAAAAATGCAACGTAAATTTCTAAATTTTTGTGTTTTTCTGTAGTTTATATCAAATCTGATGTAAAAATTATGAATTAGGAAAATTTAGAAAAGATTGATGCAATTTAGTAAGCTAAACAATGCAATGTTTTTAAATTTTTCAAAATTTTCAATTTTTTTGAATTTTTGTCAATGCCATAAAATGAAAGACTATATCAATGAATGAAATCAATACAAATCTGAAGACACACACTCAACAAGTTGTAATTTAAGTCCAAAAATGTGGGTTCATGAAAATGTTTAGTGGAAAATTAGATTTGTTAATGTTTTAGTGTTTTGATGTTTAAATCCTCCTCTCCACTATACATTCAAGGATCTAGGGTCGATTGGCGAGCACTATCATACCTTAGGTCACTGTGAGATGTAGGGAAACTTGGATTAGGTAATTTAATTATAAATTTTTCTTCTCCTATGCTCGATTGACCATTAAAACCCTAATTATGCAAATACTGATACAAATTGATGAATAACACAAAAAGCTCTTGCAGGAAGGAGTAAAATACCAAATCATAGAGTACCTGCTTTTGGGGTTCTGAAGCGGAACAGTTGGGGACACTGGAACAAGCACCCTAGTCTAAGGTACCAGTTTCTTTGCAGGATCTGGACCTCCTTTCGACACTGATTAGCCCTATAACTTTTGTTTCCAAAAATTTGTCTGTGGAGGACATTAGAGCGAATGCCCAAGTCCTAGAAATGCTCTAGTGTCCAGCTTTTCTTCAGATCCTGAATCCTTGATGCCTACCACTCCTTCTTGCAACTTCACTTTTCCCAAATGTGACACCTGTAACTTGCAATCACAATATTTGGTTTGGGGGTTGTGGTGTTTAGAGGCTTGCCTAAGTCAAGCCCCGAAGGACACTTAATTCTCTGAACATCGTTATTAGATAAAGAGTGTGTGCCCATGTGAGGTAGAGGCAAAAACCAAAGGAATCAATGATGAAAACACAATATAATGTCACCTTGTAGTGAAGATATCATGGGAGGAAGATGCTCTTCATTCCATGATGAAATGGATGCTCAAATCTACAAACACAAACACATAAACCACACAATTCTGCTCTTGCAACACAATGAAAGCCTTGATTCACCTTGAGAATGCCTAAAGTTCACAATGATCATCTAGTTAAAATCTAGTTTACAAATGAATGCCTAAACATGCTTTTATATGCAACTATAAGCACTCCCGCCAAGATTTCAAAAATCAAAACTTACCGTGTCGGCAAAAGGACCAAATAACAGTCATAAACTGACACTTAAATTTTTGTCCTAACCCAAAATAGGACAGGACTAGGGCGTGGACGCCCAAGTCCTCCCCCTCTATTTTGGGTAGAGTTAAGGTCAAGGTAGTCCACTTTGCCATGAAACCTAGGCCTCATTCCATTGGGATGCCAAAATATGAACTAGGATGTCCTAAATGCATTTAAAAGAACCGGGAGCTAAACCTTATAAGGGAAAAGCCCCCAAGGGGAAATTTTTTTGACATTACAGATAGATGTAAGAGAGGTAATTGTAGCTTGGACAATTGTCCTTTTGATGTAGGAAAATGGCCATGTGGTCAAGCTGGACGCCTATCTCTAGAAGCTTCATGTTTATGCCTTGTAACTCTATATATTGTAGGTTTTTTTTGAGTTGTAGATGCATAGTGTTTGTACAGGTACTGTTATGCTATCGAAATCACTCCCAAAATGACATTTGAAGACTCTTGGAAGAACTTGCATTGCAAGTGTATTGTAAACTATTATTGTTTTGACAATACATTGTGCAAGTTTTAGAGTGTGAGGTTTTTTACCTGAAAAGGTTTTCCCCACAATATATCTTGTGTCACTCTCTTTATGTGTTGTGTTGCTATTGTAATCTTTATGTTATATGTTTAACATTGTTGCAATTGTAAGGATTAATTAGAATTTGCACTCTACTTCCCTCATTAGTTCAGTGTATTAAGTGTTTCCATGTACCTTGCTTCCTTTCAGTTTGTATATGAGCTTGATCACCTTTGATCCTAGTTGTTGGGTAGGGGTTTTTTGTATTGATGTTAAAATGAGTGGGATTATGTGCAGAGTATTCTACAATCTTGTTGCAAGAAGAAGATGGCAGACACATCTGGAAGGATAGATTTGGAAAAGTTTAATGGAAGCAAGTTTGAGTTGTGGAAACTTAAAATGGAAGACATGCTTGTTGATAGAGATCTATGGGAAGCTATATCTAGCATAAAACCAACAGTAATGGCTTAGGCAGATTAGTATCTCAAAGATTGAAAAGCTAAGGGTCTTGTGAGACTCTGTTTAGCTGATTTTGTCCTATTAAATGTTTATGAAGAGAAGACCACGAAAGAGATATGGAAGAAACTTGGTGATGTTTATCAGCCCAAGTCCTTGGTAAACAAGTTATTCCTAAGGAAGAAGCTATATTCTCTAAGGAAGGATGATGGAGGATCAGTTACAGATCACCTGAAAGCTTTTAACATGCTAGTTGCATAGTTGACATCCATTGGTGTAAAGATGGAGGAGGAGGATCATTGCATGACCTTGCTTTGTTCTTTTCCAAACTCATGGAACCACCTTGTCATGGCCATTGGGAGCACTACTAGCACCTTCAAGATGGATGAAGTGGTATCTTTGCTATTGTCTCAAGAGATGCAGAGAAAGTATTCTGAATTGGCAAAGGAGGCTCTTGCAGTTTGTAGTAGACCCAAAGAGAAAGGAGAAAAGAAAGACAAGAAAGATGAGAAGGGTAGATCCAAATCCTGTGGGAGATCTAAGTCTCCTGGAAAGTCCAAGGCACTCTATTAGAACTACGGTAAATGTGGGCACTTCTGAAAGGAGTATAAAGAGGAAAAGAAGAAAAAGAAGAACTTCTCTAATTTCTATTCTGACAAGTCACAAGATGATGGTGATGCTTTTTTTGTAGCCTTGGCAACCCATGCATCAAAGATGTGTGGCCGATTGACTCTAGTGATTCCTTCCACCTAACCTCACATCGAGGTTGGTTCTCAAAGTATGAAGAATACGATGGTGGGAAGGTGTACCTGGGTGATGACACTCATCTAAAGATAGTTGGCTGTGGAAGAGTCTTGATCTGATTCCCTGATGGTCGAGTGAAGGGGATTAATGGGGTTATGCACATCCCTAGTTTAGCATGAAACCTACTCTCTGTAAGTAAATTGAATGATGCAAGTGTGCAGGTTGTATTCTAAGGTGGAGGATGCAAGATTACAAGAGGAGCTATGGTGCTTGCTAAGGGTACTTAGAGAGGTACTCTGTTTTCGCTGGATGCATGCACTACTTAGTGCAATAGTTCTTCTATTTTGAAGAAAAGAGCTTTAGATTCTTCATCCTCACCATTGGAAACAACAGTAAAGAAATGTGTTGCTTTAACTTTTGATGGAAGTGCTTTCTGGGTACCTAAGGGTGCTCATGCTTTGGAAATGAAACTTCATGCTGAGAAGATAATGTTGTGGCATGAGAGACTTGGTCACATTGGCGAGAAGGGTCTTAGAGCCCTGAAAAATAAAAACCATGTTGAAGGTTTAAATGATTGTAATCTTGAGTTTGACTTTTACAAACATTGTGTATATGGAAAACAAAACCATGTTTAATTTTACTTGAGTTCTCATAAGTCTTCTACTATGTTGGATCTAATTCATTTGGATGTGTTTGGTCCTATGAATGTTCCTTCAATTTCTAAATCATTATATTTTGTATCATTCATAGATGATTACAATAGGAGGACATGGATTTATTTTCTTAGAAGCAAATCTGAAGTCTTAAGTTGGTTTAAAGAGTTTAAAGCTTTTGTTGAGAATTAGACTGGTAAAAAGATGAAGTGTTTGAGAACTGATAATGGTGACAAGTTTTGTTCCTCAAAGTTTGATAAGTTCTATAAAGAACATGGAATTGAAAGACATAAGACAACTTCATACATTCCACAACAAAATGGAGTTGCAGAGAGGATGAATAGAATGTTGATGGAGAGGGCTAGGAGTATGCTTAGTGGTGCTAGCCTCGAACAGAAGTTTTAGGCTGAAGCTGTAGCCATTGCTTGCTACCTAGTTAACAAGTCTCCTACTTCAGCGCTCATTGATAAGACACCCTTGGAGGTGTGGTCTAGTAAGAAGTCCTTGTTGAGACATCTTCATGTTTTTGGTTTTGAGGCATATGCACATGTGCCTAAGGAGAAGAGGTCAAAATTGAAGGACATGACAGTTAAGTGTATCTTCATTGGCTATGGTGTCGGTGTGAAAGTGTACAAGCTTTGGGATCCTATGGCTGAGAAAGTGTTGTATAGTAGAAGTGTTATTTTCAGAGAGGTATATCATTCTTTTGTTGTCTTACAACTAGAAGAAAATGAAAAGAAAGAGGATGTGCTTCAATTTCCCACTACCCCTGAGTAGATAGAATCAAAAGACCCTGTTGGACCTGATGATGAGGAGAGCTCTAGTAGCTCTGAAAGTTTAAAAGAGGAAGAAAAACTTCCACCTTAGCCTTTGAGGAGGTCTACACAAAATAGGAAGCAACCTGATAGGTTTGGGTATTCATTGCTTGATTCTAGTTGTGTTTTTGCCTTGATTTATAACATCGATGAGCCTAGAATTGTGAAAGAGGCTATGGATGTATGAAAGATGTAGGTTCCTGGAAGGAGGCCATGGAAGATGAGATGGCTTCTTTGGAAAAGAATAAAACTTGGTACTTGGTGCCTTTACCTGATGGACGGAAAGATGTTGGATGTAAATGAGTGTTCAAGAAGAAATTTAGTGCAGATGGCAGTGTTGAGAAGTATAAGGCCAGATTGGTTGGAAGGGGTATTCACAAGTGGAGGGAATTGATTATGGTAAGATTTTCTCTCCCATTACAAAGATGACAGATCTACTAGGTTCCTTTTATATCTTGCAGTAGTTTATAACTTAAAAGTGGAACAAATGGATGTGAAGACAGTTTTTCTTCATGGTGACTTGCAAGAAGAAATTTATATGTCACAGTCTGAGCACTACATGGTGAAACATAAAGAAAATTTGGTTTGTAAGTTAAAGAAGTATTTGTATGGTTTGAAGCAGTCTACTAGGATGTGGTACTTCAAGTTTGATGCCTTTGTGTTGTCTATTGGATTTTTGAGATTGAAATTAGATCATTGTGTGTACTACAAGTTTGATAATGATCGTATTCTCATTATTGCACTGTATGTTGATGATATGTTGCTGATTGGGAATGGTAAGAATATGATTTCTGATTTGAAGTCTCAATTGTCAGCATAGTTTGAAATGAAAAACATAGGGGCATCCAGGTACATTTTGGGGATGGAGATCAGAAGAGACAAAGCAAACATAAAACTTTGGTTAAGCCAGAGTAAGTATGTGAAGACCATATTGGAGAGATTCAGTATGGCAGATTGCAGATCATTGTGTGTTCCTATTTCATTGGGGACAAAGTTATCTATTGATGATTGTCCAAAGTCTCCTTCTGAGATAGAGGATATGAGTAGAGTACCTTATGCTAGTGCAGTTGGCATCTTCATGTATGCTATACTCTGTATAGGACAAGACATTGCCCAAGCAGTGGGAGTCCTTAGTCAGTTTATGGCTAATCCTGGACAGGTACATTAGGATGCAGTAAAGAGAGTGTTCAGATACTTGTGGGGTACTTCTAAGTATTCCCTATGTTATCATGGTTATCCTATAGGACCTCAACATTCTGTGAGTATTCATGGGTTTGTGGATTCTGATTGGGCAGGTGACATTGGTAGCAGGAGATCCACCAATGCTTACGTGTTTACCATGTTTGGTGGTGCTATTAGTTGGATGAGTAAGTGACAACTTGTGGTTGCTTTGTCCACAATAGAAGTAGAGTACATGGCAGCAACTCATGCTTGTAAGGAAGCCATGTGGCTTAAGAGGTTGTGTTCAGACATTGGTTTTGATGCAAGACAGATTATGATCCACTGTGACAGTCAAAGTACGACTTTCTTAGCAAAGAATCCTACTCTCCATGCCAAAGCAAAACACATTGATGTTTAGTTTCATTTTGTTCGAGATATGGTAGAAGATGGGAAAGTGATGTTGGAGAAGGTTGACACTTTGAAGAATGTTGCAGATGCATTGACTAAACTTGTCGGTACAAATAAGTTCAGATGGTGTTCAGAGTATATGGGCCTCTTAGCCCCTAGCAGTTAAATATTGTCTTTCTAGTGGGTCTTGCAAGGTGTTCTAAAAGTGGGAGAATGTTGGGAATTAAGGTGTCTCAATCTTGCAATTCCTATCATTGATTATTTATTTATTTATTTGTCTATGATGTAATTTATGTTGCACATCTTGTTTTGTCATTTAGTGTGAAGTGGCATGGTGAGTTGTCACTCAACTTGGAAGGTGACTAGGATGGTCAACTCATCCCATGTGGATATAGGCATCCCATTTGAGGTGACACTAATATGCCATGTGTCGACATCTTGTGGTATGATAGAGGTGTTATTGTGTATGACAGAATCTGTGATGTGTAAGAGCCAAGTATAGAGATTCTCAGGACAAGTAAAGACAAGTGTCGTAAAGTGTCTTTGCATGTGGAGAAGGCATCTTTGGGTGGCCAAGTTGGCCTATGACATGTTTTAAGAGGAATATGCTATATTTAGTCTTGTATGACAGATTCTCTTACAACATTTAAGGTTGTTATGTTGGGCGAATTTTATGACAGCTGTAAGATGTGTAAGAGCATCTATCATAGCTATTTTTAGCCTGGAGCGCTCCATCCTTGGGAAGTCAAATCTTCCATGTATGATAGATGTAAGAGAGGTAATTGCAGCTTGGACAAGTTTCCTTTTGATGCTGGAAAATGGCCATGTGGTCAAGATGGACACCCATCTCTAGAAGCTTCCTGTTTATGCCATGTAACTCTATATATTGCAGGGTTTTTTGGAGTTGTAGATGCATAGTGTTTGTACAGGTACTGTTATGCTGCCAGAATCACTCTAGAAATGACATTTGAAGACTCTTGGAAGAACTTGCATTGTAAGTGTATTGTAAACTATTATTGTTTTGATAATACATTGTGCAAGTTTTAGAGTGGGGTTTTTCAACTGAAAAGGTTTTCCCCATGATATATCTTGTGTCACTCTCGTTATGTGTTGTGTTGCTGTTGTAATCTTTATGTTATGTGTTTTAAATTGCTACAATTGTAAGGATTAAATAGAATTTGCACTCTACTTCCCTCATTAGTTTGGTGTAGGAAGCATTTCTATGTACCTTGCTTCCTTTCAAGGGTCACACCTTTCTTTGTGTTAGGAGATGTGCGGGGCCGACATGTGAAGGCTTCTACCATGAGAGGAGAGCCTTTGTTTCTTTTTACTAAGAGTCTGCACTAGGCCACCATGTGGCATGATGACGCACATCGGAGGGAAACTTGCTTCTACTTTGTTTTAGAGTTGCGCTGGGCTAACACATGGAATCTTCTACTACCTTCTACAAGTCATAAAGGGGCATACCCTTTATGAACAACATTGACTCTACTAGGTAGAAAGGGGCCATGACTTGAATTAAAGGGGCTTGATTAAAACTAAGACTTGACAAAATATTAAAGCATTGGTAAAGCAATGACACTCCTAGACTCAACATATGGGGTTGGTAAAGGAATGACACTCCTAGACTCAAGTTGTAACTTAAAGAATCTACGCGGGCAATAGGCAGTCAACTCAGATTTACAACAAAAGGCACATGGCACTTTGTTTAAAATACTCTAGGGTTTAGGGTTTTATAATCTTGTTTTTTTTTCCCTTTACCCTAAAACACCTAGAATCTTGAGGCAAATTATTTGACTCAGGGCAGAGGAAAAATAGGTCAACATTTTGGCAACCTCTCAAGGATGTTTGCCTACTAAACAAATAGACCAGTGGCCTTAAGCATCCATTGGGCATGGAGTCTAAAAGGGGAAACTAAAATAGGTCAAAACAACAAAAACCTTGCCTCTCAAAACACACCAAAAAGGGAAAGAGGCCTGCATTCTCCTAATCACAATGCAGCCCGTGCAAAAGCACTTATTGAAGGGAAGACTAAAAT
Organism: Cunninghamia lanceolata; assembly: GCA_027924645.1. Lineage (NCBI taxonomy): Eukaryota > Viridiplantae > Streptophyta > Pinopsida > Cupressales > Cupressaceae > Cunninghamia > Cunninghamia lanceolata. Next base: position 4,455,287 of record BSBN01000465.1, read on the forward strand.
AGAAATAAAACTAAAACAATATGTATAAAATCTCAGACCAACCTTGATGGTAGGGTTTGAGATGGATCCCATTAACTAATATTGGTAGAACTTCATCATCCAGCCTTGAAAGAATGAAAGCATTGGCCTACCTATAGCTGATGATGATATAAGGCCCACTCTAAAGTGCATCAAACTTAGTGTGGCCTTTAGGTTTGGCTCGGTCAGCATCCCATTTTAGAACAAGATCACCCTTATTGAAGGTCTGGACCTTGGCCTTCTTGTCAAATCACATTTTGGTCTATTTTTGATGCTCTTCCAATGTGCTCATGGCTGACTATCTTTGTTCTTCCAGTTCAGTCAATTCAGCCATTCTAATAGACCTTGCATCTTCTCCTTCTAATTCAAATTGCTGAGCCAATTCTAATACAGGAAGCTCTAAAGATATAGGTAATCTAGCCTCTCTTCCATACACAAGAACAAAAGGAGAGTTTCCAATGGCTCTGTTGTATGTGATCCTATCAGCCCAAAGAGCTAATTTGATATTATTGTGCCATTGCCTCTGGTTTGTCTCCATGGTCTTCTTTAAAATTTTGATTAGGTTCTTGTTAGTAGATTCAACTAGCCCATTACCTTGAGGGTAATAGTTGGATGAGGTCTTTATAAACACATTGTATTTAAGAGCCCAATCAGCAATTTTAAAACTAGAAAATGCTTTGGTATTATCATAAATAATAGTATGAGGACCTCTAAACCTTGTCGTGATTTCTTCCAAGAAATCCATGATTGCTGACTCAGTAGCTTCCTTAAGTGGGACTGCCTTAACCCACGTGGTGAAGTAATCTATTGTAGTCAAAACTGACTTGTGACCAACACTAGAAGTTGGGTTTATCATGCCAATGAAATCTAATCCCCACTATGAGAAGGGCTAATCCACCTGAATAGGATGGAGTGGGAATGATGCGAATCTTTTTCTTTCTTGCAAAGAAGGCACACTCTTTGTACTTTCTTACCCATACATGGGCATCATTGAATAAATAACCTACCCTCATTATTTTCATTTATGTTGATCTAGCAAAGAAATGGCCACCAACTAGGCTAGCATGAAACTCACTAAGTAGTCTATCAATCTGATCCTCTTCTATGCATCTCAGGAAGACTCCATCCAAGTTTCTCATGAAGAGAACACCATACACCAAAGCATAAGGGATAGACTATATATTGAAGTGTCTTCTTTTAGTTTTGTTCAATCCATAGGGATACTCACCAGTGGATAGGAATGTAGCCATATCTATTGTCCAAGGACTCACAACTAATGGCTCAGCCATAGGTTCCTCCTCACTCAAATGGTAAGATGAACTCTCTTCATCTACAAAAGTCTGAGCTAGTTGTTCACACAATCCTTTGCCTCTAATCAACTTAGTGGCCCTGATGATCACATCATACTCTAGGATCTTAGTGACCCAGCTGGCTCTCTTTTCATTAATCTCAATTCCCATTATATAATCTCTCATACTAGTGTGAGAAACTAAAACTTGAATAAGGTTATTTCTAAGAATATATCTATTTTTTAAAAATCTCTAACAATGACAAATACATGTTTGTCCATGGGGCTATATTTGACCTCATAGTCTTTCAAGGTTTGACTGAAGAAGGATAGGGGCTGCTCCATTCCCTTCTCATTCTGTTGCATCAAGACAACAACAATGATATTTTCTCATCATGTGCATAAAGGGCAAAGTCCTCATAATTTGGGTTCATGAAAGTAGAAGCCTAGGCAATCTCTTCTTTGATTTTATCAAAACCATCCTTCCCTTCATTAGTCCATCTAAAGACTGCATCTTTCTTGAGCATAAGGGTTAGAGGTTTCACCAAGCTAGCACCGTTAGGAATGAATTTCCTCACAAAATTGATATGTCCTAAAAATGACTGTAAGGCCTTTTTATGGGAAGGCAGGGGAAGAGAAAGGAGAGCAGATGTCCTTTTAGGGTCTATAGAAATCCCATCCTTAGACACTATGGCCCAAAAGATTACCCTAGGCAACAAAAAAAATACATTTCTTGGGTTTTAGAGACACCCTAAACTTTCTGCATCTTTGGAAAACTTCTTCCAGATGCTCCACGTGATTTTCTCCCTTCTCAAAGAAGACTGTAATGTCATCCAGTAAAATCAGGATGAACTTGTTTATAAACCCCTTGAAGGCAATATCCATTGCCCTCTGAAATGTGGCACCAACATTAGACATACCAAATGGCATTTTTGCATATGCCATGGTTCCCCATTTAGTCATGAATGTTGTCTTAAATCTATCTTCTTCTCTGACAAAGATCTAGTTATAGCCAGAAAAGCCATCTAATAATGAAAACATCTCTTCCCCTACAATAATTTGTAAGATTTGATCCATAGAGGGTAGAGGGTAATGATCCTTTAGGGAAGCATGATTCAGGTCTCTGAAATCTACACAGAGCCTTATCTCTGTATTTTTCTTCCTTACAGGCACCAAATTAGCAACCCAAGTAGAATACTTATCCTTGCCTCTATGAACTTAGTCAACTCTTTTCTCATTAGCAGTTCAATCTTTGGGTTTATGGGTCATTGCTTTCAGTGGACTGGCTCGTAATTTAGATCCAGATTGATGGCATGTTGAGCCACATCTAGATTAAAACCTTTCAAATCCTCATATGTCCATGCTAGGACGTCACTATATTTCTAGGCAAGGCATATAAATTCTTATTGTTCAACATTGCCGCATACTTTTCCCAACAGTAACTCCTTATCTTGGGTGATAGTGACCTGTTGTGTGGTTACACAACACGCCCCATTTTGACTTGGCAAAACAGGGACCCAACTTTTCTTTTGGCTTGTGTTGTCTACTTTCTGGCGGTTTGGTAAAATCAGTCATGTTCATCATCATGGGAAGTCAAGATGAGGTAAGCCCCAATATGAGGTCAGTTTGTCAAAAGTCACATTTCATATATATGACCACATATTCTGAAAGAGCATTAAAATTCATCCAGGTTTGCCTTTTACATCACCCTGATATTCATCAGGATGTGAGAGTTATGAACGGTCAAAGTCTTGGTCAAACCTGATATTCGCAAAAGGAAGGTCATGTGTTATAAACTCAGTTTTGCTGTTTGAAGGTCATCATCATATTTGAAACACCCCCCCGATAATATCCTGAGGTTCAAATATCCAGACGTCAACTTTAAGTCATAGTAAGTTTTCCCCGTCGAGCGGTCTTTTGTATCGCCAGCATCATGTTTTTGAAAGCAACCCGATATTCGTTAATATCATCCTGATGCAAAATATCAGCCTTAACCAAATATCCTGATGACATCATCCGAAGACGATAAACGAAGAAACAAACATCCTGATGACATCATCATCATATTTACATTTCGACAGGATATTTTGTTAACATGATCATGTTCACCCAATATGACGATGACGTCATAAGACATTTCCAATACGAAGAACAAATATCATGATGACGTCATCCTGATATTCCGAAAGGAGAATGAGTAAAGTTTAAAGGTCATCATCATATTTCGAAATATCACCCGATGGACCGAAATATCCTCCTGATGTGCTAAAATGAAAACAAAGGTGCGTTGTCACCCGAATTTTGCCGATAACAATTTCAAGACTAGGGAGGATGATATTGAAACTCAACCTGATATTTGTGAAATATCATCCTGCCCTCATGATATCCTGTCGTATGGATATCCTCCTGCTCCCTTTGCCGACACTGCCATTAAATGCACGCCGATTAGGTAGGTGATTCCCGCCGAGCCCGGAACCCAATGAAACGTCTGGCGAGATCCTGAGTTTTCACACGAATGATCAAAGATTGCGATCTAACTTGTCAGAGTTACCCTAAGTTTACCCTAATTGCAAGGTTAAAAGGTAATTCAACCGCCATTGTTACATTTACCTGCGTTAAAATTGTTTTTCAGAGCACTAGCCTCCATATCTGCATAACAGCTGCCGTTGCGTGATTCGAGCCCACAGACAGAAGGACGAAGGTGATCAGCAGCCGAATCAAGAGCCTCTCAATGATATACTGGTATAGAAAGAAATCTGCATAACCAGGTAGGTGAACTGAAACCCTCATCATGCTGTTTTTATATGATGCTGTAAGTTCTGGTTATGTATCCCTTATGAACAAGTAATGTGAAATTGATGCAGTAGGCATGAAATTGGCAATATGTATACATGCATATCCTGTTGTAAGAAGAAGTGTTGTTAATTGCAGGTACCCATGGCTGAAAAACGCTTAGTCAAGAATCAGGAGGAATTCAGTCGGCCTATGTCCTCTTCACAGAGAGGGGTCCTGTTCAAATTTGGGGCAATTACAGATACCCATCAAGGGAGTACCAACCTGGAAGCTTGGTTAGCCAAGCTGAATGATGGACAAGAGAAGAGTCCAGTATTGGACACCGTGTTTGTATCCGGCATGTGGAACGCTGCGGGATTCCCCTACTCCATGGAGTCTCCGGAGCTGGTCATTGAGTGCACCCGGAATTACAACCCTCAAACGAGGCAGGTGATGAAGCATGGGAGAGTGTATGCAGACCTATCCATCAAAGGTCTATCCCAGACATTTGGACTGCCAATGGGCAGCAAGGTAAAGAGTGTAGACTTGAAGAAGTCTGAAAGAGAGTATGAGGCCAACAAGAAGACGGCCAGGAAGAACATGTATGCTTGGCGGGCCGAGAACAGCACATACAATGCAGCGGCCAAGCTCCCTGTGCACATGTTCAAGTTTGATTTTAATGAAGAATATCAGTATGTAATTGCCCTACTGAACAAGGTGACTGGCCAGCCTGATACTGGAGAATTCAGAGACTGGATGTACGGCATAATAATGATGTGCCTATATGCAGACATCAAGCCACTATGGGGCCAAATCATAAGTGATGCTCTGCATGAGCAGCTACTGAACCTGGGAGGTTCAGGTTGTGCCTTCTATATGACCTCTTACATTGTTTATTCCTGTGCATATAGAGGTACATTTGATGCCTTAACCACAGATGGGAAGTTAACAGGCACCAATGCAGCTTATATATGGGATCATCATCCCCAGCTGCAAAGAACCAATTATATCAAAGACTACAAACTGGTCAATGATGCATTCTCTATGCATCTGGTAAGGACCATGGAAGATGATAGGACAAAAAGACTGAGCATGGAAGCTCAGGAGGCAGTATACAGCCATGGGGCATGGTATATCCAAGTTGCCACCTTTTCCTACATCAGGATAGAAGGTTTTGAAGGGCATCCCCTGATGCTGCCAAGATATCCTACTGATGCAGTAGTGCTAATGGAATTTATCAGGCAGGGCTCCACCATCATACAGACTTATAAGGATGCCAAGAAGCTGCCACCAATTTTGTTCCCAGTCAGCATCGGCAACTATATGTGCCCTGACTCCGATCATATTAAGAAGGTGATGGTCACTCTGAACAAGATGAATCTGCTACCCTTCCCAGTAACAAGACCATATGATCCTTACGGCCGAATGCAGAAGATCCTAGGGAAGCCTATTCACCAGAGGCACCTAGAAGATTTTTGGGCTGACTGCGAAGATGAAGCAGAGGCCAGGAGGAGGAGGTATCAGAGGTTGACTCTGAACCAGATCAGGTCATTTGACTGCATACCCCTCCCTCAGCAGTTGAAGAGTGATGACGGCAGGATAATGGCAGATGAATACGAACAGAAGAAGATATACAATGATACAATTTCTGCTCCTGACCTCACCATGCAGGAGGATATGTCCTTAGACCCATTCTTTGCCAGAACCATACACTTGACCCAAGCTTGGGTAGATGCACAGGTAGAGGTATTGAAGAAAAAGGGTGTTGCCATCACGGTGGACAACAAGAAGAAGGGGTAGGACATTCCTGCAGATGAATATGATGACTTCCTGCTGGAGAAACGGAAGACCAAGGGAGAGAAGATTCCTCCACCACAGCAGTCAAGCAAGAGAGCCTCAAGAGGCAAGAAGGTGGAAAAGGGACCCAAAGGGGTCATAATTGAAAGGGCAGTGTTTACAGCTGAGAAAGCAGCAGGAGCAGGATCAGGATCAGATTCTCCTCCCAAGCCCAAGAAAGCCAAGACAGCAGAGGCTGGAACCACAGAGACCCAAGAAGTGGGTCAATCATCTAGACAACCAGGCAAGGATATCCTCATGGAGGAAGAGCCTGAAGAAGAGGAGGAAGCTCCATTGATAATCAGAAGAAAGAGGAGAGCTCCCCAGGTGTTGGTTCCTATCACACCTAAGAAAACAAGAACCTCCATGAGAGGTGAGATAAGTCATCCCCCAGTGCAAGTACAAGGGGCAGGTAGTGAAGTGCAGAAGGAACTTCAGCACAATGTTCCACTTCCTACCATTGTCAAGTTCAAAACAGAACTTGCAGAAGAACAACAAAAGGAAACATCTCAGGCACAAACAGAAAAGCATGTCTCGCTAGACGAGACAATAAACTTGTCTGACGATGAGGTGGTGCAGGATGTAGCTGCACAAGAAATGGAAACACTTGCGGCTGCTGGCATAAGTGTGGCTCCTCACAAGCCTCCAACGGTTCAGACAGTGCTTGAAGAGATGAAACAGGCAGAGGCGGAGCAAGAAAAGAGCCCAGAACTAGAGAAGAGCCCGGAGCAGGTAGCTCAGGACTTAGGGCTGCATACACTGATTGCCGAGGTGACAGATCCTGCAGTGGTAGACTTAATAGAAAAGTAGGATGCAAGTCCTGAATGGCCAGCAGGATCACCTGATAAGGGCCACCTAACAAAGGAGATAGAGATGGCCGAAGCAGAGGGCCATGTTATTGAATCAGGCCAACGAAGCCCACAAGATACATCAGCAGGACCAGCTATAGTAGAGGTCTGAGAAGCAAAGGCTGATGATAAGAAGAATGAAGTGATAGAGGATCCTGCCGATAAGGCGCAAGAGGTGGATGCTGCAGGAACAAAACAAATAGCCGCTGCAGAGTAGATGCCATCACCTTAGGTAGATCCTACAATGTTGAAGGTGGTGGACATACCACCAGAAGTAGAAAAACAAAAGGAGGATGATCAACCTCCACAAGGGGAAGAATTGGGGACAGGTGAAGAAACAAAAGAAAAAGATCATGATCATCATGATCTACCTACAGGTACACCGCCAGGTTCCCCACACAGAGAAGATGCTCCCCCGGAAAAAGAAGTTCCTCAACAGGAGGAGGCGCCTCAGGATCAACAGCAGCAAGGCGAGCATCAAGAGCCAGAGAGAGAAAAGTCACCATCTCCACAACACTTGTTAACAAAAAAGGGAGATATAGGTGAACAGCATCATGATGCTGAGAAACATGATCAGGTGCCTCCATGGTTAGAAAAGGAAGTGAATGTTGAGGAGGAACTGGAGATTCAGGAATTCGACGTCTCCACCCTGTTCGCCGCGGATATAATGAAACCCAGGAGGAAGGCCAGGATGACCTCGGCCATCAAAAGAGATCCGGCGACAGGAAGAAGGACCGCACAGATTGCTGTACCTGTCGTACAGAAAGAGAAAGGCAAAATCACTGTGGATGAGTTCCAGATAAGCACAGTTGATCTGGGTTTTGCCAATGAAGAGCAGGAAGGTCAGGAGGGAAAAGACATCATTGACTCTCTAATTCAGAAGGTGAAAAGAGAGAAGGAGAAGAATAAGCAACATAAGGAGCACATTGCTCAGTTGCATGCATATATTAAAGGATTAACCAATCCTGAAGATACCACAGCTGAAGCTGCAGTCCCATTGACTGCCATTTCTCAGGAGGAGGTAAATAAACTGGACCTCATGAAACATGAGGTGTCTGTAATCAGAAAATGGGTGTCATCCACATTGGATGATGCTATTGAAATAATGAAAGGTTCTTTGAAGAGATGGAGCATATTGAGTGACTCCAAAACCAAGGTAGACAGGTTGCAGGTGCAGACCGGGAAAAGGTCTTATAAACTGGAGAAAGTCCTCAGCCTGCTGGATGAAATAAGGAAGATAAATCCACAACTGCTTATCAGTAAGCAGGTGTTAAATAATAATACTGCATTATTAGTGGATATCTGGTACAAGGATGTATAGTTCGAATGCGGAGTCCTCAAGAGATGCAATAATAAGCTGAGGGAGATCAGCATGAGGCTACGCGATTTAATGGGCATTGAAGCAGACATGCTCGAAACATTAGAGGGCAAGGTGGAAGGGAAGATAGAGAATCAGGATGAAGATTCTGCCCTCAAGGCTCTACGTAATAACTTCCAGGTGGAAGATGATGGTCCGCTGGTCCACTTGACAGAAGAAATAATAAATAAGATGATGAGGATCAAGGTCAAGATGGAGACCTATAATGAGACGCTGCAGGACAGAAAGAATAAATTGGATAATAGTAGGGATAAGTATGAAGCGCACAAACATGCCATTATCAAGGCAAAGACTCAAGATGGCAGAGGAATAGACCAAGTTGTGCATTCATACGAACAAATCCAGAGCAGCATGCAGCCCCATATGCAGCAGCGTCATCATCCAGATAGCGAAAGTTCAGAAAGCGATGCACATGATGATGACCCACATGCATCAGATGAAGGGCATGATGAAGATACATCATGAAGGGGAGCATTTTGCATATGCAGTATAGATAGTTGCCAGCTGGCAACTTGTGCCTTTTTGTAATACTGACAAGTCATGAAGTGATGACCGTTGATTTGTATTGATAAATCTGATCCGTGGATCTTTTGTAACGGATTCCTCACCTTATTCTATAAAAGGTGGTGGAATGCCTTGTTATTTTCATTCGAAACTTAATTGAAATTTGATTGCTGAAATATTCAGGACTTATTTCAAAGCTGCTGTATATGTACATGTCTTTTGCATACCTAATGAAAGAGAAGAGTATTTTGATTACAAATCTTCGTAAATCTTGAGTAATCTGTGTCTGAATTCTGGATATATGCTTTAATTTTCTGCGTCCCTTGGAGTGCTCATCATGTTGCATGTATTGTTTTCATTCATCATCCTCTGAAGTTTGCATCAACTGTATCTAGCTGTGGAATGTCCTGGTGAACATATGGTTTGATTTCTTCTCCTCATGACAGTATCAAGCATGTATGTGGATCAAAAGCTGAAGGTTCAACTTAATTAGAAGCATTTCTTTTAATTTCTTTCAATTTCAGAGCATCTCACTGTCATAATTGCAAATAACGGATAATCTTAAGCAAATAGAGAAATATGCAGACCTCCCGTAGATAATCGTAAATATTTAGCATATTTAAACACTAAGCATGCACAATTGAAAATATCATGCAAAGATTGAAGTATTTTACATCTTTTCATCAAATACTCGCATAATTTGACTTCTCTGTAAGGAATTTCTGCAGGAACGTCATGATGATGGTGCATTTTCACGTAAGGCCCCAAAATGGAAACAGCAACTCACATTAACCTCTGAGTAACGTCAGTAGATTAAGACCTAATCACCGGAGACTTGAGATCATGAATTCTTTGAATTCACTGCATCTTTCAAGATGAATAAAGGTTAATGTGTACTTTTATTCTATGTTTGTTTGTGACTAACATCATGACCAACATGACCTTCTAATAATCCTCTTTTTTGAAGGTCATGTTTCTTGTTTCACCCCTGAACTCATCATCTGGTCTAAAAGTGGCCTCAAGAGTCTTCGCAAATATCGCGTAAATATCCAGTCTGATTTGCCATTTAACCGCAAATATCACCTCATCCGGTGGAATCCGGCCGATATTTGCAATGTTTCAGCCAATTTGCCTCCAAATCGAGAAATCCTAGCTCACAGGATAAATACCAGGTCTAGACATAGTGAAATTTTTGAAGAATTGCCTGTTAGAGGTTTCAGACCTAGGACTGTAGACATTCACCATACTCCAGGGTCTGGTACGTCTAGAGCTTCACTGGGACCTCCTCCTGTGACCCCTGTCGGTTTGCAAATAGCTTCCGGTATATCCGTGACACCTCCTGTTCAACCTCAGGGTGTGCCTTTAGTCCAACCTCAGCCAACTACACCACCAGTTCAACCCCCTCAGGTTGCAATGTCTTTCTTTGTAGCAGAGTCACCCTTGACCTTTACTGCATATCATGAGTTACCAAAGTATCTGGACAAACTTTGTCCAAAATATCATCCTTATCAGGATGCTGATGATCATCTCAGGACATTTAAAGAAGCCTGCTGCAGAGCCAGAATAGAACATCAGGACGTGGTGTGTAGATTATTCCCTTTTTCCTTAGGGGAAGAGGCTTATAATTGGTTCATCAGTCTTGGTCAATCTTCTGTCGGTTCGTGGGCTGTCTTAGAGAAAGCCTTTCTTGACAGGTTCAAGGTCCCTATTGATCCATCCATGAATTACCACATGTTTGCCACAATCAAGAGATTTGAGAATGAACCTATTGCAAATTTCAATGCTAGGTTCCAGAAAATGTTGTCCAAGCTAGTTGCCCCATATGTGGTGGCTGATGCTGCTACTAGGAGTATCTATTATTCAGCCCTGGATCCTTTAACCTCTATGTTCATCAGAGAACACATCCTGAGATCACCACACTGACAGGAGCTTTTCAAGAAGCTATCAAGGTAAATCAGCAGTTGATACCTGCTCCTACTCCAAATATAGCGTTCCCTACTTTGCCTGGCGTACAATCACAATATCCAGCACCATATCCTGCAGCTTATCCTTCACAATATCCTGCACAATATCCAAATGGATCAGTGATGCCCCCAGCAATCATGCCTGCACCTTTGCAAGTACCTCCATTGAGTATTATGCCTCCTCCTAATGGAAATGGCCAATTGCCACAATATCCGGCACATGCTCAGGCACCTCAGGGTACAGATCTATCCAACAATAACCATGGATCTTCCTTTTTCCAGCCTCAGACTGAAAATGTAGTGGCCAAAGCTCAAGAGGAGAAAGAGGAAATCAAAGAAATTTCTGCTCAGTTAAGAAAACTCACCACAGAAGTAACACATTTGAGAAACCAAGGGTTTTATTCACAGTCAGGTCAGAATAGGAGTTATTCCAATGACAGACCAAACTACCCTGACAGAGGATATAACAACAATAACTTCAACAATAGTGCTGGAAACAATAATAATCCTCCTAGACAGCCCAGAGTGTGGAACTCCAGGCCAAATAATGGTTCATTACCATCACCCCTAGACAATCAGCCTCCTGGTGAAGCCAAACAGACTACCAGAGTCAATCTTGCTGAAGCAGCCCTTACCAATTGGTGCAGGATCCACAATACCAATGCACATGTAGAATTAGATTGTCCACAATTTAGGATTGCTGCCAGCATCTTTCAGACTGAAGTGTCTAACACTTCTGGAAATCCAGCTCAGGCAGAAGGAAATGAAATAGTTCCTTGTGGATATGACTCAGCTTTTGTGCTGGAAACATACACTAATCAGCCTCATCAGGATTATAATCAGACCTGTGAAGAATCTGCCTTGACCTTTGAAACAAACTATGTCTTCCGTTTTGAGGATGAAAACAAACCTACAAGAGAGCATGAGGAAGTACATGCATACCAGCAGCAATACCCTGGTAAGCACAATTATAACCTAAGGAGTAATGCCAACAGACCTGCTGGTCCATTGACATCATCTCTACCTCCAAACAACTTCAACACACCACCTGATCCTAAGGCTAGCAATAACCCTGGGTTCCCTAAGGTGAATGCTCAATACTTGTCTCCTCAAAACACAGTAACAAAAGTCGTAAATGCACCTCATGAGTCTGACAAGTTAGTCAGTTATTTGGCTGATGAAATGAAGAAAATCAAGATCAGCCTATCCCTATCTGAGTTACTGAAAACTCCTGCCATCAAAAGGGAATTCATGAAGTCACTAGATGATCCTACTCCTAAAGAGGATAATCATCTTTCAGGTCAATTCAATGGCAGAGATCATGCTGCTAATGATAATACTAGCAAGCCCAAGGTGTCAGCTACAGTCCAAGCTGCTGAAACCTCCCACATGACCTTGTATAGAGATAAAACTGAATCACCTCCGTTTCTCCTCACCATAAGAATGTTCAGCAAGAACTTGCACAACTGTTTAGTTGATTCAGGAGCCTCAACAAATGTTATGCCTTTGTCAATATGCAACGCATTAGGACTGCATCCTGCTAAATCCTTAAAGAAGGTCACTCAACTGGACAAGACAAAAGTAAGTGTCGTAGGAGAACTGACTCACATTCACATGCAGCTAGCGTCTGATCCTAGGATCCAGTATTACATTGACATTCAGGTAGTTGACATACCTGATACATATGGGATGTTGCTTAGCCGAGACTGGTCTAAAACGCTCAATGGATATATGTCCATAGACTTCAGTCACATGTGGTTACCATGGAAAGGTATACCTAATCAGATCAGGATTGATGCTGAGCCTAGGATGAAACATATGATCACGGAATATAACAAAACAAATGAGATCATGTACGTAAACGTAGAACCTGGAGTTTATCACATCAGGCCGCAAACTGTCAAAATAGAAGAGATCCCGATGCTTGATGTTCATCATCATCATGATGATGATTATCATGAGGACATGCTGAGTATGGAGGTTGGTAATGATCCAGATAATGAAAATGAAATAGATCGTTTTAGAGATTTTGAGATGCATTTATCTACTTAGGTAAAACGTTGTCAATTATAAAATATACCGGCTAATGATATTTTGATTGATGGATGGTGCAGGTTACATGGCGAAGCACACTCAGAAAAGACTTGCAAACCATGCTTAGACATGATGATACTGGAGCAGACGTATAGTGAAGCATCATCATCATATTCCGAGGTGAGTGCTACATCTGATGATGATGATGATACTAATCCTTATTTGTCTTCTGCAGGAACAGAAGAGTCGACGGATCATGATGAAGATCATATCCAGAAAATGAAAGAGATCCTAGTGTCCGATCAGATATATGATGCGAGAAAGGAAAAGATCACTCCTGGTAGCGATTGCTTCATGGAACCTGATTATGAGTTGTCTGATGAAGACAAAGGCAGTGACCTGACAAAGTTCGAAGAATTTCTGGTCAAAGAAATAGAAAAAATGACACAGCAGCGTAGATCTCCTCAGGAGGTTTTAATCAAAGGTTGGTGTAGGCTGCATGAGGCGCCTCACTCAGAAACAACTTGCTCACTGTGCTTACACATTTTGAAGAAGCATGCAGCTGTATGTGCTGAACATCATCCTCCTGCTGAGATGGAGGAGAAAACAGAAAGGCCATCAGGCTCATCAAATAAAGGAAAGAAGAAGCTTGAAGATGACATCCCCAAGTTAAAATGGATATCAGGCGGAGCAGCAGCCAGAGCTACAAAGAAGAAAGAAAGCTCAAGCAAATGTCCTGCTGAAGATAAGCCTTGGATCCTGAGGTTTGATGGATCCAAATCTAAGCAAGGTTCCGGGGTAGGAATTGAAATCATTGATCCATCAGGGAAATCCTATTTAGCAGCTTACAGACTACAGTTCCCCTGCACCAATAATGTCGCAGAGTATGAAGCTCTGATTCATGGACTGTTGTTTGCTCATAAGAAGAAAGTGAAGATCCTGCATGTCTTCGGAGATTCGGAACTAGTTGTGAGACAAGTAAGAGGAATTTACTCTTGTAACTACAGAAAGTTATCAAATTACAGACATCAAGTGTGGGACCTGATTGAAGACTTTGATGCCTTCAATATCGTTCATGTGCCAAGAGAAGAGAACCAGAGGGCAGATGCACTTGCCCAGGCCGCCAGTACGCTGGAACCGCTGTCTATATCTGGTCTGAAGAGATTTTTAGTAGAATTGGTGTCAGTACCTTCAGTACCTGACAACGTGACTGATCTCCAAGTGTTTGATGATAATCAGCACATCCTGGACTTCATATCAAACAGGGACATATTTGAAGCTCAGATCATAGATGAGAATGGTATGGAAGATCATGTCTGGGAAGAAGATGAGATATTGGAGTTGCCTAGCAACATAATTCCCAAAGGTATGATTGAATTAGAAAGAGCCTTTGATCTAGATAATATGCTTAAACATAAAGATCTGCCTAAGGCAGATGGAGGTCAATATTCACAAGTGAATATTGGACAAGCTGATGACAAGAGAAACGTCTTATTGGGCAAGGTTTGTACACCAGAAGAGTTAGAAGGAATAACTCAGGCCCTTAAGGATTACATACATGTAATTGCATGGACTTATGACGAGCTAAAGACATATGACACTTCTGTCATAACTCATACTATACCTCTCAAGCCAGATGCAAAACCTTTCAGACAGAAGCAGAGGCCAGTCAATGCACTGCTTGAACCAATCATCCTTGAAGAAGTCAAGAAACTGTTAAACGCCCAGATAATATTTCCTGTGAGGCACTCCACTTGGGTGGCAAATCTTGTGCCAATCAGAAAGAAGAATGGAGACATCAGATTGTGTGTAGATTTCAGGAACCTGAATAGAGCATCAGAAAATGATAATTATCCTTTGCCCTCTTTGGATGAAGTTCTGCAGATGGTAAATGGAGCCAAGATGATGTCCTTCTTGGATGGTTTTTCAGGGTACAACCAAGTGATGGTTGATAAAATTGACAGATTGAAAACTGCCTTCACCACAAAGTGGGGGATATTTGCATATAGACGTATGCCATTTGGACTTATAAATGCTGGAGCTACATTCCATCGAGCAATGGACATAGCCTTCAGAGGCTTAGTAGGAAAATGTATAGTCATCTACATGGATGACCTGACAGTATTGTCCAAGGAAAGGGGGAATCATGTTGCTGATCTCAGAAGTGTACTGAAGAAATGTGAAGAATATGGAATATCCTTGAATCCTAAGAAGTGCATATTCGGGGTCACAACAGGAAAGTTACTAGGCCACCTGATCACAGAAGATGGGATTATCATTGATCCTGACAGGGTGGAGTCTATTATGAAGTTACAACTTCCAGGAAGCAAAAAGGAACTTAAATCTTATTTTGGTAAGATAAATTTTGTGAGGAAGTTCATCACTGGCTTTGCTGAGATTGTCAGACCACTAAATGCCATGTTGAAAAAAGATGCACAAATTGAGTGGACACCAGAAGCCAAGGCTGCCTTTGAAGATATAAAGAAGGCCATTTCAGATGCTCCTATCCTCATTAGTCCAGATTATACAAGAGATTTCTACATCTACTCATTTGCTTCAGAACATACCTCTGCAGCAGTGTTAACTCAAAGAAATGAAGAGAAAGAAGAGAAACCAATTGCCTTCATGAGCTGTCCTTTCAGGGATGCTGAGTTGAGATATGTGGATGTTGAAAGACAGGCACTTGCATTAGTCAGAGCAGTAAAGAAATTCAGACATTACATACTAAGAAGTAAAGTGATTGCTGTGGTACCAGATGCAGCAGTGAAGATGCTGCTGATGCAGAGTGAACCTGGTGAAAAAAGAGCCAATGGATTACTGTACTACAAGAATATGACATGGAGATCACACCAATGAAGCTAGTAAGAGGACAAGCTCTGAGCCAGATGATATCTGAAACCGATCCAAACATCATCAGTCAGCAGTATGTGATCAATGAGAAAGACAATAGAGAATGGTATTCAGACATCAGGCACATCCTGATCACTGGAAGATGTCCTTCAAGAATGCAGGCCTCACAGAGAAGAGCCTTAAAGATAAGATCCCAGAAGTATATGATGAAGGGAGGAACCCTGTTTAAAAAGAATTATGAAGGGATATACTTGAGGTGCTTAGAGAAACCAGAAGAAAATAAAGTTTTGACAGAGTTACATGACAAGTTTGGAACGGCACATGGATCAGCGTTGGCTACAACACATGCAATCCTCAGAGCAGGATATTACTGGCCTACAATTTTTAAAGACACGGCTGATCATGTTAAATGTTGTCATGTTTGCCAGGTTGCTGCCAATAGAGAGAAATATGCTGCACAACCGTTGCAGCCAGTGATGGAAGAGCGCCCATTTGCACAGTGGGGCATGGATTTCATAGGACCGATCAATCCTCCGTCTTCCTCAGGCCATAGGTATGTCCTAACAATTACTGATTATTGTACCAGATGGACTGAGGCTACCAGCAGCAAAACCTACACTGCAGATGATGTCATCAAATTTCTGGAAAGCAACATTATCACCAGGTATGGAACTCCTTATGCATTGGTAAGTGATAATGGTTCTGCCTTCATTTCTACCAAATTGTCAAGTTGGGCTTTTGATCATGGGCTCATACTGAAATTTTCATCCAACTACTATCCCCAGGGAAATGGATTAGCAGAATCCACCAACAAGAATTTACTGAGTATCATAAGAAAATTGATAGAAAAAAATCCCAGGGAATGGAACTCATTTCTGAAGTATGCCTTATGGGTAGACAGAACTAGAATGAAAATTACATTAGGAAACTCACCCTTCCAATTAGTATATGGGGTAGATCCTATTCTCCCTGTAAACTTGAAAATTCCTACTCTGCAGTTTGCCCAAGAATATCTAGGCATAGATAATAAACAGGAAGTCAGGTTGCTTCAGTTGATGCACCTGGAAGAAAAACGAAGTCAAGCAATTGACCAATTTGCAAAACATCAGGCTGTTGTCAAACGCTGGTTTGACAAGAGAGCCAGAATTAAAGCTTTCAGGATATCTGATTTAGTCCTGATGTGGGATAAAGCCCATGAAAAGAAAGGTGATCATGCTAAGTTTGATAGATTATGGATAGGTCCCTTTCAAATTTCTAAAATTTTAGGAGACAGTACTTATAGGCTTAAGAACCTGACAGGTGAGGATGTCCCGTTGCCAGTCAATGGACAATTCCTCAAACATTATTTCCAGGCCTGAATGACTTTGTCACAGTCATGTGTATCATATTGTATATTTGTATAGTTGTTTGTACAGTTTGTTTGTTGTTGTTGTTGTTTTGTTGGTTGGGACCTTGTTCTGGTAAGTCAGGATGATGCACTTCATCACCCTAAGAAAATAATTAAATTGTTGAGATTCAAATGATGAGATCACATTTAAATATAGGTTATGATTCATTCTAAGAAGTATTCATGATCAGGTTTATGATGTCTTTTCATCAGGGTGCTTTTTCTTGGTCAAAGCGAATCCATCACAATGAAACACCTAACAACCTTGGGTTTGTTGAACACACTAGTATAGGTGTTAAGTGAAAAATCTAAAGGGACTCCCTTGCTACCAATACAATCTCCAACCTAAAGCTGCAAGTGACTATACCTTGTACAAATGAGCTGACATGATGATATCAGATATAATTTTTTAAAGTAAAATCAGAAAAGAAATGAAATTAAGCCATCTAAGTAACTCTACCGGGGCTATGGACACCTGCTGGCAGTGGGGCTCTACTTAGGGAGATTGTATAGATAACCTTGCCGGGGCTATAGACGCCTGCTGGCAGCAAGGCTCTATCCAGGTTGGCTATGAGGGATGATCTCCAACTATGTAGTTCAACACCAGTTACTTATGTTTTCAACTTACTTGCAAGATGAGGATAATTAATCATATGCACACACCTGATCCTTTGTTAGCTTTATCACCATAATGAAATTTTATCATTCAGAAGATTATGATGCTTACACTTAGACAGAGTTAGAACACTATAGATGAATGTGATCACATCACTTGAATCATTGGAATTTGTTTATTTTCTTTGGTGGCAAGTTGTTGTGTGGTTACACAACACGCCCCATTTTGACTTGGCAAAACAGGGACCCAACTTTTCTTTTGGCTTGTGTTGTCTGCTTTCTGGCGGTTTGGTAAAATCAGTCATGTTCATCATCATGGGAAGTCAAGATGAGGTAAGCCCCAATATGAGGTCAGTTTGTCAAAAGTCGCATTTCATATATATGACCACATATTCTGAAAGAGCATTAAAATTCATGCAGGTTTGCCTTTTACATCACCCTGATATTCATCAGGATGTGAGAGTTATGAACGGTCAAAGTCTTGGTCAAACCTGATATTCACAAAAGGAAGGTCATGTGTTATAAACTCAGTTTTGCTGTTTGAAGGTCATCATCATATTTGAAACACCCCCCCGATAATATCCTGAGGTTCAAATATCCAGACGTCAACTTTAAGTCATAGTAAGTTTTCCCCGTCGAGCGGTCTTTTGTATCGCCAGCATCATGTTTTTGAAAGCAACCCGATATTCGTTAATATCATCCTGATGCAAAATATCAGCCTTAACCAAATATCCTGATGACATCATCCGAAGATGATAAACGAAGAAACAAACATCCTGATGACATCATCATCATATTTACATTTCGACAGGATATTTTGTTAACATGATCATGTTCACCCAATATGACGATGACGTCATAAGACATTTCCAATACGAAGAACAAATATCATGATGACATCATCCTGATATTCCGAAAGGAGAATGAGTAAAGTTTAAAGGTCATCATCATATTTTGAAATATCACCCGATGGACCGAAATATCCTCCTGATGTGCTAAAATGAAAACAAAGGTGCGTTGTCACCCGAATTTTGTCGATAACAATTTCAAGACTAGGGAGGATGATATTGAAACTCAACCTGATATTTGTGAAATATCATCCTACCCTCATGATATCCTGTCGTATGGATATCCTCCTGCTCCCTTTGCCGACACTGCCATTAAATGCACGCCGATTAGGTAGGTGATTCCCGCCGAGCCCGGAACCCAATGAAACGTCTGGCGAGATCCTGAGTTTTCGCATGAATGATCAAAGATTGCAATCTAACTTGTCAGAGTTACCCTAAGTTTACCCTAATTGCCAGGTTAAAAGGTAATTCAACCACCATTGTTACATTTACCTGCATTAAAATTGTTTTTCAGAGTACTAGCCTCCATATCTACATAACAGCTGCCGTTGCATGATTCGAGCCCACAGACAGAAGGACGAAGGTGATCAGCAGCTGAATTAAGAGCCTCTCAATGATATACTGGTATAGAAAGAAATCTACATAACCAGGTAGGTGAACTGAAACCCTCATCATGCTGTTTTTATATGATGCTGTAAGTTCTGGTTATGTATCCCTTATGAACAAGTAATGTGAAATTGATGCAGTAGGCATGAAATTGGCAATATGTATACATGCATATCCTGTTGTAAGAAGAAGTGTTGTTAATTGCAGGTACCCATGGCTGAAAAACACTTAGTCAAGAATCAGGAGGAATTCAGCCGGCCTATGTCCTCTTCACAGAGAGGGGTCCTGTTCAAATTTGGGGCAATTACAGATACCCATCAAGGGAGTACCAACCTGGAAGCTTGGTCAGCCAAGCTGAATGATGGACAAGAGAAGAGTCCAGTATTGGACGCCGTGTTTGTATCCGGCATGTGGAATGCTGCTGGATTCCCCTACTCCATGGAGTCTCCGGAGCTGGTCATTGAGTGCGCCCGGAATTACAACCCTCAGACGAGGCAGGTGACGAAGCACGGGAGAGTGTATGTAGACCTATCCATCAAAGGTCTATCCCAGACATTTGGACTGCCAATGGGCAGCAAGGTAAAGAGTGTAGACTTGAAGAAGTCTGAAAGAGAGTATGAGGCTAACAAGAAGACGGCCAGGAAGAACATGTATGCTTGGCGGGCCGAGAACAGCACATACAATGCAGCGGCCAAGCTCCCTGTGCACATGTTCAAGTTTGATTTTAATGAAGAATATCAGTATGTAATTGCCCTACTAAACAGGGTGACTGGCCAGCCTGATACTGGAGAATTCAGAGACTGGATGTACGGCATAATAATGATGTGCCTATATGCAGACATCAAGCCACTATGGGGCCAAATCATAAGTGATGCTCTGCATGAGCAGCTGCTGAACCTGGGAGGTTCAGGTTGTGCCTTCTATATGACCTCTTACATTGTTTATTCCTGTGCATATAGAGGTACGTTTGATGCCTTAACCACAGATGGGAAGTTAACAGGCACCAATGCAGCTTATATATGGGATCATCATCCCCAGCTGCAAAGAACCAATTATATCAAAGACTACAAACTGGTCAATGATGCATTCTCTATGCATCTGGTAAGGACCATGGAAGATGACAGGACAAAAAGACTGAGCATGGAAGCTCAGGAGGCAGTATACAGCCATGGGGCATGGTATATCCAATTTGCCACCTTTTCCTACATCAGGATAGAAGGTTTTGAAGGGCATCCCCTGATGCTGCCAAGATATCCTACTGATGCAGTAGTGCTAATGGAATTTATCAAGCAGGGCTCCACCATCATACAGACATATAAGGATGCCAAGAAGCTGCCACCAATTTTGTTCCCAGTCAGCATCAGCAACTATATGTGCCCTAACTCCGATCATATTAAGAAGGTGATGGTCACTCTGAACAAGATGAATCTGCTACCCTTCCCAGTAACAAGACCATATGATCCTTACGGCCGAATGCAGAAGATCCTAGGGAAGCCTATTCACCAGAGGCACCTAGAAGATTTTTGGGCTGACTGTGAAGATGAAGCAGAGGCCAGGAGGAGGAGGTATCAGAGGTTGACTCTGAACCAGATCAGGACATTTGACTACATACCCCTCCCTCAGCAGTTGAAGTGTGATGACGGCAGGATAATGGCAGATGAATACGAACAGAAGAAGATATACAATGATACAATTTCTGCTCCTGACCTCACCATGCAGGAGGATATGTCCTTAGACCCATTCTTTGCCAGAACCATACACTTGACCCAAGCTTGGGTAGATGCACAGGTAGAGGTATTGAAGAAAAAGGGTGTTGCCATCACGGTGGACAACAAGAAGAAGGGGTAGGACATTCCTGCAGATGAATATGATGACTTCCTGCTGGAGAAACGGAAGACCAAGGGAGAGAAGATTCCTCCACCACAGCAGTCAAGCAAGAGAGCCTCAAGAGGCAAGAAGGTGGAAAAGGGACCCAAAGGGGTCATAATTGAAAGGGCAGTGTTTACAGCTGAGAAAGCAGCAGGAGTAGGATCAGGATCAGATTCTCCTTCCAAGCCCAAGAAAGCCAAGACAGCAGAGGCTGGAACCACAGAGACCCAAGAAGTGGGTCAATCATCCAGACAACCAGGCAAGGATATCCTCATGGAGGAAGAGCCTGAAGAAGAGGAGGAAGCTCCATTGATAATCAGAAGAAAGAGGAGAGCTCCCCAGGTGTTGGTTCCTATCACACCTAAGAAAACAAGAACCTCCATGAGAGGTGAGATAAGTCATCCCCCAGTGCAAGTACAAGGGGCAGGTAGTGAAGTGCAGAAGGAACTTCAGCACAATGTTCCACTTCCTACCATTGTCAAGTTCAAAACAGAACTTGCAGAAGAACAACAAAAGGAAACATCTCAAGCACAAACAGAAAAGCATGTCTCGCTAGACGAGACAATAAACTTGTCTGATGATGAGGTGGTGCAGGATGTAGCTGCACAAGAAATGGAAACACTTGTGGCTGCTGGCATCAGTGTGGCTCCTCACAAGCCTCCAACGGTTCAGACAGTGCTTGAAGAGATGAAACAGGCAGAGGCGGAGCAAGAAAAGAGCCCAGAACTAGAGAAGAGCCCGGAGCAGGTAGCTTAGGACTTAGGGCTGGATACACTGATTGCCGAGGTGACAGATCCTGCAGTGGTAGACTTAACAGAAAATCAGGATGCAAGTCCTGAACGGCTAGCAGGATCACCTGATAAGGGCCACCTAACAAAGGAGATAGAGATGGCCGAAGCAGAGGGCCATGTTATTGAATCAGGCCAACGAAGCCCACAAGATACATCAGCAGGACCAGCTATAGTAGAGGTCCGAGAAGCAAAGGCTGATGATAAGAAGAATGAAGTGATAGAGGATCCTGCCGATAAGGCGCAAGAGGTGGATGCTGCAGGAACAGAACAAATAGCCGCTGCAGAGCAGATGCCATCACCTCAGGCAGATCCTACAATGTTGAAGGTGGTGGACATACCACTAGAAGTAGAAAAACAAAAGGAGGATGATCAACCTCCACAAGGGGAAGAACTCGGGACAGGTGAAGAAACGAAAGAAAAAGATCATGATCATCATGATCTACCTACAGGTACACCGCCAGGTTCCCCACACAGAGAAGATGCTCCCCCGGAAAAAGAAGTTCCTCAACAGGAGGAGGCGCCTCAGGATCAACAGCAGCAAGGCGAGCATCAAGAGCCAGAGAGAGAAAAGTCACCATCTCCACAACACTTGTTAACAGAAAAGGGAGATATAGGTGAACAACATCATGATGCTGAGAAACATGATCAGGTGCCTCCATGGTTAGAAAAGGAAGTGAATGTTGAGGAGGAACTGGAGATTCAGGAATTTGACGTCTCCACCCTGTTCGCCGCGGATATAATGAAACCCAGGAGGAAGGCCAGGATGACCTCGGCCATCAAAAGAGATCCAGCGACAGGAAGAAGGATCGCACAGATTGTTGTACCTGCCGTAGAGAAAGAGAAAGGCAAAATCACTGTGGATGAGTTCCAGATAAGCACAGTTGATCTGGGTTTTGCCAATGAAGAGCAGGAAGGTCAGGAGGGAAAAGACATCATTGACTCTCTAATTCAGAAGGTGAAAAGAGAGAAGGAGAAGAATAAGCAACATAAGGAGCACATTGCTCAGTTGCATGCATATATTAAAGGATTAACCAATCCTGAAGATACCACAGCTGAAGCTGCAGTCCCATTGACTGCCATTTCTCAGGAGGAGGTAAATAAACTGGACCTCATGAAACATGAGGTGTCTGTAATCAGAAAATGGGTGTCATCCACATTGGATGATGCTATTGAAATAATGAAAGGTTCTTTGAAGAGATGGAGCATATTGAGTGACTCCAAAACCAAGGTAGACAGGTTGTAGGTGCAGACCGGGAAAAGGTCTTATAAACTGGAGAAAGTCCTCAGCCTGCTGGATGAAATAAGGAAGATAAATCCACAACAGCTTATCAGTAAGTAGGTGTTAAATAATAATACTGCATTATTAGTGGATATCTGGTACAAGGATGTACAGTTCGAATGCGGAGTCCTCAAGAGATGCAATAATAAGCTGAGGGAGATCAGCATGAGGCTACGCGATTTAATGGGCATTGAAGCAGACATGCTTGAAACATTAGAGGGCAAGGTGGAAGGGAAGATAGAGAATCAGGATGAAGATTCCGCCCTCAAGGCTCTACGTAATAACTTCCAGGTGGAAGATGATGGTCCGCTGGTCCACTTGACAGAAGAAATAATAAATAAGATGATGAGGATCAAGGTCAAGATGGAGACCTATAATGAGACGCTGCAGGACAGAAAGAATAAACTGGATAACAGTAGGGATAAGTATGAAGCGCAAAAACACGCCATTATCAAGGCAAAGACTCAAGATGGCGGAGGAATAGACCAAGTCGTGCATTCATACGAACAAATCTAGAGCAGCATGCAGCCCCATATGCAGCAGCGTCATCATCCAGATAGCGAAAGTTTAGAAAGCGATGCACATGATGATGACCCGCATGCATCAGATGAAGGGCATGATGAAGATACATCATGAAGGGGAGCATTTTGCATATGCAGTATAGATAGTTGCCAGCTGGCAACTTGTGCCTTTTTGTAATACTGACAAGTCATGAATTGATGACCGTTGATTTGTATTGATAAATCTGATCCGTGGATCTTTTGTAACGGATTCCTCACCTTATTCTATAAAAGGTGGTGGAATGCCTTGTTATTTTCATTCGAAACTTAATTGAAATTTGATTGCTGAAATATTCAGGACTTATTTCAAAGCTGCTGTATATGTACATGTCTTTTGCATACCTAATGAAAGAGAAGAGTATTTTGATTACAAATCTTCGTAAATCTTGAGTAATCTGTGTCTGAATTCTGGATATATGCTTTGATTTGCTGCGTCCCTTGGAGTGCTCATCATGTTGCATGTATTGTTTTCATTCATCATCCTCTGAAGTTTGCATCAACTGTATCTAGCTGTGGAATGTCCTGGTGAACATATGGTTTGATTTCTTCTCCTCATGACAGTATTAAGCATGTATGTGGATCAAAAGCTGAAAGTTCAACTTAATTAGAAGCATTTCTTTTAATTTCTTTCAATTTCAGAGCATCTCACTGTCATAATTGCAAATAACGGATAATCTTAAGCAAATAGAGAAATATGCAGACCTCCCGTAGATAATCGTAAATATTTAGCATATTTGAACACTAAGCATGCACAATTGAAAATATCATGCAAAGATTGAAGTATTTTACATCTTTTCATCAAATACTCGCATAATTTGACTTCTCTGTAAGAAATTTCTGCAGGAACATCATGATGATGGTGCATTTTCACGTAAGGCCCCAAAATGGAAACAACAACTCACATTAACCTCTGAGTAACGTCAGTAGATTAAGACCTAATCACTGGAGACTTGGGATCATGAATTCTTTGAATTCACTGCATCTTTCAAGATGAATAAAGGTTAATGTGTACTTTTATTCTATGTTTGTTTGTGACTAACATCATGACCAACATGACCTTCTAATAATCCTCTTTTTTGAAGGTCATGTTTCTTGTTTCACCCCTGAACTCATCATCTGGTCTAAAAGTGGCCTCAAGAGTAACTAAACCCTTAGGTAGCTTGTTGGTTTTGAGCCAAATGATCTGATCACCATAGCTTTCCTGCAACCTGGGCTACACCTTAGAAGAGAATTTTGCTTCATTCTAGATGAAGCTTGCAATTTGCTCACGTTATTAAAAATTTGCCAATGAATATCATTATCAGGAGCAAAGGGCTTGATTACCATTTTCACATGCTGATCAAGACCTTGGAACAAATCTATAGGTGGAAAAAATTGAGCCCCCACTATTGCCAGTTGATCAACCTCTAAATTTAATTTTCTTGGGATTACATGTAGATTAAGAGCATCAAAACTCTCAAACAGGCCCCAAACTCTATGTTTATAAGCTCTTAGAAGCTAGTTTTTTGTAGCAATTTTATTTCTAACTTGCTTGACCACCAACTCAATATCTCCAAAGATTTCCAAATGCTTGATTTTATTCTTTTCTACTAACAATAGGCCATGGACCAATGTGTCATACTCTGCTACATTAGTGGTGCAAGAAAAATGTAATCTATGAGTAAAATGCAACTTCTTACCAGTTGGAGAGACTAGTAAAACTCCTACACCATCTCCATTTCTACTCTTTGCACCATCAAAAAGCATCTTCCATGGACCATTGGAGTCTTCATTTGGCTTAAGTATAGAAGGGATTGAAGAACCCCCTTCATGGATCATGTACTTTCCCAAGTCAGTTGCCTCAGTGGTGTCATAAGGGTCAAAATTATAGCGATCCCTTTCCCATTCATCAAGAAATAGGTCGAGGATTGGAAGAGGTGAAGATTTTGCCTCAATAGACTCTGAGTCATGCACTTCCTCGCCCTAAATCATAACATGTGGGTTCACCAAGTTATGGTCATAGTTTTCCACATGATAATTTGAAATTGGTTTAGCCTTAATGGTGAACCTTGTGCCATATTTGGTTCTTAACAACATATGAGACCAGTCAGAAGAAAGGTAGCCACCTATTTTGGTTGTAAAGTCTCTTGACAAACAAATGGCAAAGAAGGGAGGTAGATCAATGACTAAAATGTCTTGTTTGAAAGTCAGGTTTGGACATGCATGTAGAGACAAGTCTAGTCCCTTGATCACTCCTATAGTGTTTACAGAGGTGCCATCCAATTGTAATACTCATGATGAAACAAGTGTATATTTGATGCCTAATGCATCTGCTATCTTCTTGGGCATGACTGAAACACTAGCCTCAGAATCAATCATACAATTGTGTACTAAAAACTTGCCAATGATTAAGGACAAGTAGAAAGGAGATGGTTTCTTAACTATACTTACTTGTTCCTCACTTGGTTGCACAAGACTGATAGGGGTCATTTCTTTTTGTTTCACTGATGAGTCAGTTACTGCTGATTCAGCTGAGGGGAAATACCTTAAGGCATCTTGCAAAAGGTCCCTTTAAGAAGGGATTGACATTAATTCCCACATAGATACATTTACATTTGTTTTCTTCATTTGTTCCACAATATTTAGTGGAACAGTGGCTGCCTTATACATCGAGGGAATCCATGTTGCCTTCTTTAAAAGACCTATAGCTTGTTCATGCACTTTTGGGCTTGATGGAATCTCTTTTGTAGCAGCAGATTTACTGCTCTGAATTGGAATTGTGGCATTGGCCACTTTTTCTTTGAGACAAGTTCTTTTTGTAATATAGTAGGCATGGGACCAGCCTCCAATTGCCTCCTTTTGGATCTAGTATTTTATGCAACACTACTTACAGGCATGATCACACTACCCATGGGCTGATTGACAACACAAAATTCCTCTAAAGTCCATAGCATCATATTGGCAATAGAGGTAGCATCATTTGATACTTCAGGGTTGTTGTTGGTTGCCTCTAATAATGATGCCTACTAGGCGTAAAAATGTTGCACCATTAAAGCACTTTTTTGTGCCCTAGAAACACAAGTGGACTGACTATGAGGTTGGTTGCAGGAGTAGCACCAATCTACCTCTTGGGCCATATTATTTTGAGTAGGGACTAAAGCCCTAACTAGATTCACAACTAGAATCTGTTTGATAGGTCAAACTATTTGTAAGGGCTAAGTAGGGTTAGGGTTTTGATATCTATTATGTTGGTAACCTTGATTCTAATTTTGGTTTCTATTGGAATTATAACCCTGATTCCAATTTTGACTGGAAGACTACCCTTGGTTATAATTTTGATGAGGTTTAGGAGCGGTTTACACAACTATAGTATTCAATGTATTGGCCATGGTGGTCAGAAGGGCATCCTGGTCACTTTCCTTTTGAGGAGGAGAGGATGTTGAAATTTTAGGCTCTAGAATGGGAGCAATAATGGGCTACTGGGATGATGAAGGTAGCTCTAGAAAAAGTGGAACAAGGGGTTTGGGAGAAATTTTCCTAGCATGTATTAAATAATTTTCACTTTAAGAGTTGTCTCATAACCAACTGGTAGAGTATTAGCACCCATAGACTACATCATTACTGTAATATCAGGACTTAAAGCTCTCAAAAGGTATATAAAAGCATCTTGTGGAGATGGCATGAGGGTGGCTAGAACTATCCCCCACGTCCTCTGGAATCTGAAATTAAAATTTTCCAGCATCTCACTTAGGGCTCTCTTGATCGTTGCCAACTGTTCAAGAAATGAAACATTATCTACCCTTTCTCCAAACTTCTTGTAGATGGCATGACCTAACTCGTCCCAGTCATGTATTGAAGCAGGGGTCAAGCTCTTAAACCATTGAAGAGCTCTCCCATTAAAAGATGAGACCAAGAGCCTGACATCAATGCCCTCATGTTGGATATGATGAACTGAGCACACACCGGATATATCTTTGATGTGTTCAGTAGGGGTTATAGAACCATCACCTGTAAAGGGTGAAACACTCTTTAGGGGTACAGCTGGTATATCATTATATGTAGCCAAATCTAAAGGACTACCTCCATTGAAGGTCACAAAAGGCAAATTCCTTGCCATAATAGGGATATACAAATTTAAAATAGGAATATGAAAGTCTCCACTTGTGTGTTAAGACCTAATAGGAGGGATGTAGATTGAGCTCTTGGATGAGGTAAAATAGGGCTGCTGTTCCTTCTCACAAGAGACCTAGATAGCCTAGACCTTCTCCTATAATAAGCAATAGATAATTCAATAAATTGGAAGTTACCTCTTGAAGATGCCCTTGTTTGTACAGGCATAAAAGATGGCACTCATTATGACCAGAAGCTTCTAGAGTCACCAGGTGCATGAAAAGTCTACGAAAATGCAGAGTACTAAGAAGAACACCAAATTCCCAACTTGATTATTTGATTTAAACTAATCAAGGTCCCACTGGGCATGCCAAAAACTGTTGTCACATGGATTTGCACCCTGTGTTGAAGGCTTTTAGGTATCCAACAATTTAGTGAAACATTGAGATGACCTCCAGGTGTGGGACCCTGCAAGGAGGTCAAATCTCCAAAGAGAGGGTGGTTCCTCCACTGAATGAGAGATTCAGCCATTGCTAAGACTAAACCTAATCTATGCGCCATTGAGGAAAAGAGGAAGAGGGAGGAAAATTAAAAATTAAAGAGGGTGATACACCAAGTTTGAATATAGAACACTCAAAAATCTAAGATGTACAAAGAAATGAATACAACTAATAAACTTACATAAATCATGAAGATTTTAAAATAATAGAAGTAAAGAATTGATTACTAGGAATTAGACATTCACAAACAATAGTTAATTCTAAGACTACATGGAGTTAAAAGCATGAGAAAATAAAACACCATATGTACTAATCAAAAGGCACAGTTACAATAGAGGAGAGTTCTATTTGGAATACAGAAGCATGAAAAAATAACTATTTTCCAACCCCCATTACATCTTACAAACATTCATATATAGCATTTTCCACTTTGACCTATGTCATTTTAGAATAAACTTGCCCCCATGGGCTTTGTCAGAAGATATTTTGCCAAAAGGGAATGTCTATCTGCAATGCATAACTACAGAAAATATTTGGATCCTAGAGTAGCTAAGAGATATTTTTCTTTCAATGCAAACAACTGATTCATCAATCTGCAATAATAAATGCCAAAATATCAAAAAGGGGGTAGCTGAGGAGATTGGATCTACATTGATGGTAGATGAGAAAGATAGAAAATTTCCCTGCAAAATCCCCTTGCACAAAGCTTTTACAACACTTCAAATATTTGAATAAATATTTGAAACCTTCAATCTTTTATGACTTTGTTATTTCTATGTTAATTTCTGGATCCCTGGAAAAATCAACCTTTGCTATGCCCTGTCAGTTGAATCTACATCTTTTGGATTGATCGACAACTTTTGTGAGGCTTCTTTGAATCTTGACCATAGCTGAATCTACCTTAAGATAATCAATGATCATCACATCACCAATGATCATCGCATTTTCTGTGTTGGGGCCCCAAGACTATGTTCTGTAATGTGAAGAGTGCATGTGATGAAATAGGAAGGCATCACGTAGACCCTCTGGTGCTGTCTAAAGAGTCTCTTTTTGTGAATATGGTAAAAGATGCCAAGTGTCCCAATGGTACAATCTGGGAGGGTCTCACCATTCTCTGTGTTAGGGGATGTGTGGGGCCAACACATGGAGGCTTCCGCCACTAGAGGAGAGTCCTTGTTTCTTTATACTGAGAGTATGCGCTATGCCACCACATGGTGCAATGGTGTACATCAGAGGGAAACATGCTTCTGCTTTGTTTTGGAGCTTTGTCAAGCTGACACATGGAAGCTTCCACTACCTTCCACAAGTCGTAAAGGGGCATACCCTTTATGAACAAAATTGACTCTACTAGGTAGAAAGGGGCCATGACTCATTAAAGGGGCTCGGTTAAAACTAAGGCTTGAAAAAATATTAAAGCGTGGGCAGCAAGAGGTGACTCAATGGATGGGGCCAGTAAAGCAATAACACACCTAGACTCAAGTTGTAACTTAAAGAATATGTGCAGGCAATAGGCAGTCAACTCAAATTTACAACAAAAGACACTCAACACTTTGTAAAATACTCAGGGTTTAGGGTTTTATAATCTTGTTTTTTCTTCCCTTTACCCTAAAACACCTAAAATCTTGAGGTGGACTATTTAACTTTGGGCAGAGGAAAAATAGGTCAATAATAAGTGTTTCCCATGTTTTGTTTCTTCCCTTTGAAAATTGGCCCATTTGGAGGCTTTATAAGAAAATTGACGAAATCACGAACTAGTGAACTTGCCAACTTGGTTCATAAGTTCAAGATTTCCCTAATTTGTCAATAAAGTGACCAAGTGGGAAAAGAAAAATTTTCCTAAGGCAAGGAAAGGGAAGCGTCATGCATTTATCAGTGAAGTTGGCAATTCATGAACTGTTAGGTTTGTCGATCAAAAGGTTCACTGGTTGGCAAATTTGCCGATAAGGCGGGACGGCTTCGGTTGGTACAAAGGAAGATCAAATCATAAGGACAAAAGAAAGAAAGGAATGATGACAAAGTCATGGTGAAAGGAAATTTTTCCTAAGGAAAAGAAAGATGAGTGTGTGTCGACGAAGTTGGAGGTTTGTGAACCCTCGAGTTCATTGATTGAAGGTTTTGCCAATGGCTACTTTGTTGATAGCTAGAAAATTTCTAAATAAAGAAAGGGAAATCTTCAAAGACAGAAAGCAACTAAAGAAAGGAAAAATTAGTGGCTTCATCAGCAAAAGTGGAGGTTCGTGAACCTCTACATTCGCTAACCTCTAGGTTCACCACGGGACAATTTTGCCGATAGAGGAAAGGTAGGAGGAACAAAAGGAACAAGAAAGAGAAATGAAGAGAAGAATGAAGTGGTTGTTGGCTTGGTTCACAAACCATTTGGTTTGCTGACAACCAAGTTTGTTTTCAGGTGAAATTTCTAATCGAAGAAGATTCACCAAGCATAGATGGATAAGATAGAAAAGAAAGACTTTCCTAGGTTCATGAAAATAATAAATTACCGACAAAGAAGAAAAGGGAGATGATCCAGACGTTTGCAATAGGGAAAATTTACCAATAAAAGGAAAAATGGAGATCAAAAGGCTAAATCAATGGAAAATCAAATTCTTTTTAAGGCATAATATAAATATGATAGTCTAAAGCATTTTAAAGTTAGTTTAGAATACTTTAGAAGGATGAAAAGAGCTTTACACAAGAATTTTTGGCAGACTATATTTCAAATGCCCATCTACTCTCAATCACCATGATTGCAGCATAGTGCAAGTAGATATGTACTTATAAATTAATGCTTTGACAGGCCAATGTCAGGATCTTCCAAGGACACTATCAGTGCATAGGGTATGGGTATTCCTAAAAATTTGTTGATTTTTCTGACAGGGCCATGGGCCATATTCAATGCAGCATGGGTTTGTTGTTGACTAGTTTTCAATGCATTGGGCTACACATTGAGAAAGGATTGCTATATATACATGATAAAAAGATGTTTTCAGGGTTGGTTGCTAAACCAATTGTCTAGTCTGGAAGCACCTAAGGAGTATTTTCTGGCATCAAATCACGTTAGTCTCATCTGCAAGTGAAGGGATGTATTCAACATAGTATAAGAAGTTTGTGTAAAGAAGATATGAATGTAATGGAATGTCTCCATGGGATTTTTAAAATATTTTGGTAAACGTATAATCACAGTTATATGTTTTTCCTTGCCACATTTGCTAGCATGATTGTAACCAAGTTTTGGAGGTGTGTGACAATAACCAAGTTAATGCAAGACTTTGTATTTGCCATTCTTTTATTACATATGATTCACTAAAATTCTCTTTTCGATTATTAAGTATGTTCATTAGATGAAAATTTATTAAAGTCATATATGTGAATATATGTTTAGTTCCATTGATCTTTTGCTGCATATTTTCTTTCCTCCTTGCATTATATGACTTTGTTGCCCAAAGGAGTAGGCATCGGTCCATATTGGAAATGGATTAATCACTCTTTAAATAAAAAAAACACTTACCAATGGCTTAGGGGAAAACCTTCTTTCCTCTGCATGTACATTCATATAGTTGAATCAACTATAAAGGGGATTTGTGATAGCCAGTCGTTCTTGACTTAGTAACAATTTTTGGGGTTAAGATGACGAGTCAAGTTTGGTTGTCCATTTGTTTTTAGTTTTTCATCTGGTTTGAATTCAATACCTATTTAGTTATACCCCTTGGAATATCCCTCTAGAGTTTAAGTTGAGCTCGAACCATAGAGGAGCCTACCCACTCCAGTCAGTTGGCCAAAATTACCCTTAACTTATTGATAAACCTCTTTCTATCACCCTAACGACATCCCTGGCCTAGGTGATTTAGAAATGTTTTAGAGTTTTGTGTTGGAATTAGTTTGGGACCCAACAGATTGTCTTCATTGTCGTGGAACTGAATTACAAGGTTGAATTATTCTGAAGACCTCTATAATAGTCATCCAAGTTTGCAGCCATTGCTAGGTACAATGTGTTGTATGTTGAAGTTGGTAGCCCATCAACTTATGCCAATAGATTGGCACCATTGCCAGGGAACTAAATTAAATGGATGAATTAATCTAAAGACTACTGTAATAGTTATCAAAGTTTGCAGTCATTGTCAGGTGTAGTGTGTTTTGTGTTGAAGTTGGCAGCTCGTCAACTTATACAAATAGATTGGCATTGTTACTGGGGATAATTTTAGGGTTCAAAGAAATTGAAGACTCTATTGGTGAGCTATGAACCCAGGATTAGTTTTGCATCCTTGAAGATCATTCACACTTGAAGGACTTCCTCATTTAGTGAGGTGGTGTCTCTACTGTCGAAGAAAACAAAGTGTTGTTGTTGTGTGCATGATTCAAAGAGAATACAACTGGTTAAGGTACATGTTCTTTCTTCCATCTTTAAACCATGATTTCTTTCTTAGTAAAGGAATGCATTATTTTCTCTCCTTTTTCCCTGCATAAGTGATTTGTAATCTGCTATGGCTGAGTGGAATGGACTAGTTTACCCTAGGGAAATTTTTTCAAATTTATCATATGATGAGAACCCTAGATATTATGATAGAGAGAGTGTCCAAGAGTATGATGAGGATGAATGTCACTATTGTTCATACAACCCAAGCCTATTTGCACCCTTGCCTAATCAAAATGGGTTGACTAGGCTATAGTATGAAATTGAAAGAGAGAAGAAGTTGCTAGAATCTTTGTTGCAACAAGAAAAAGAATTAGAAAATCAAATTAGGCTACATCAATCCAAGTTGTGGCCCCATGCCCTTCATACTATTTCTAGTTGTTCATTTTCTCAGCCTCATCCCATTACGAATGAAGCTACATACAAATAGTTGGACCTGTTATGGGTTGATTATGAAAAGTAGTCCATTCCCAATAAGATTTATTATCAGATGCCTTTTTTTGATGGGTGAGATTTATGATGGGAAGGCACATATTAAGGTATTCCAAACTTCATGGATAAATTTTGATTTGAGGATGAAGATATGTAGATGAAATATTTTGTTAGATCTCTATGTGGAGTGGCATAGAAATGGCTTGTTGTTTTCCCTAAGCATCACTTTGCCTCTTGGAATGACTTGGTGGCTGCATTTGAAGAGTTTGCAACTGGTTTGAACCATGTTGTTCATGTCCAAGAACTTGAGAGTATTAAATTGTAGGAAGGAGAATCCAACATGGATCTCAGCCACAGATTTGTAGTTTCCTTATCCTACATCCCAAAGGGTTTCAAACCTGATCTTCCTATTTATATCAACATGTATCTGAGAGCTTATGATGTTACTCTAGGCTCAGATTCTATACGGGAAGAGTTCAATCTAGTGGGTATGCAATAGACATACTTGTTCATTGATTATGTTGAAAAAACTAAGAGGGATATGATTGAAAAATTATTATCTTCAGATGCAAAGGTGGCTAGTAATGAACAAAGTGTTGTGGACACCAAGGACATGGATGCTTTATATGATCTAGGCATATTGTCAAGTGATGATGGTGTGTGCAAGAGGTAGAAGAAGGTGCTGGTGCAGCGTATGATAGCGGTTTAGATGAAAATAGTAGTGATTGAACGTCCATTAAATTGGATCATTCATGAGTGGATGATGAAGATGAGAAAATCAATGATGATTCCCAATCTAGTGAAGAGAGTTATGACCCTACTACTTGTTGTAGTATTGTGGACTGCCAAGAAGGTATGTATGCAAATAAAAAATTAAATAACTCAGCTCATGTAGTTGATTATATAGAGCATATATACATTGATGATGTAAATAATGATGAAGGTATGAGCATAAGGCACAATGTCCTTTATGAAGAGAATGCAATTCCGTCACATAGCATAATACATGATTATCATTGGTACATGGATTATCCTCTTTTTGAAAATGACTTAGAGTTTAGTGGGTTTGATGAGCTATCAGTTTTGAAAGGGGAGAATCAAGTGCCTCATTATCAATATGACCTAGCTACCTGTGGACACCAAGTGGATGAAGAGGTGTATGTACATAATAATGAAGTGCTCACTCAGTCAGTTCTTAGAGGCTAGTTATGCTGAGTATATGCATGTAAGTGATGTTGAGAGTGAACAAGAGGTTGGTCTCATGTTTGGTGTATTGCCCCTTATCCCTAATGATGACATTGAGGCCATTAACACTTGCTTGCATGAGGATGATGTGGGTTATGATTCAACTGGACATCATAAAGGAACTAATACAACTACACATGATTTTGAGGTAACATTTTCTAGACATGACTCTGTCACAGATGCCTTTTTAGAGCTTTGTTTGGGTAGTTATCTCTTATTGATGTGGATCATGTTGAAAGGAATTTTTTGAGCTCATTTATTGGGCTTCATAATATTGAAGCTGGGTGTTCTCGTATGGGTAAAGTTTTTGATCTGTAGGGTAAAGATGAGAAAATCATGAGTGATTTTCTTAGTAGAAATTTTTATGCAATAGAGTGTGTCAAGGTGTACAAAATAGAGAGGCAACTTGAAGATTGTGAGTCTTCACTTGAAGTGCCTCAAATTTATGATCTGTATGCTAATTGTGCATAATTGGATTTGAATCAAGCTTTTGATTCAATCATGAAGGAACACATTAGCATTTGTAGTGCATCTAGGTCACAAGAATTAGAACAGTCATATGACATAACGCAGCTTGAGGCCACACTTGAACTAGATGCATTTTAGCTTGATGTTTTTTATCATGTTAATATTTGTTTAGGTATAGGTATGCATCATGCTAACAAGGATCTTAATGGTGAGCATTGCTATGTGAGTCAACATGATGATGGGCCCTATTTTCTATGGTAGTCATTTCCATTTTTAGCATGATGGTATGAATAGATGTAGTTTGTATGTGCATGCATGCAAAATATTTGTATTGCTAATGTTGGGTGATGAGTGCAGTAAAGGATTTAGGGAGATCAACTCCTTCAATAGGCTTGTCTTTGATAGGGGCAAGTAGCCTCACTAGTTTTTTGTAGTGTTGGCCTACAATGTTCAAAATTTTTTAATACAATCAAACTTTCTTTTGTGTCCTCATGCCTTTGATTGTATGTTATCTTGTAAATATGTTTTGTGTTTTTTCCCCTTCTGTGTTTTTTGGTCTTTTTGGTCTGGTTAGAGGTCTTTTGGATTCTCACTATGCCAAGCTTATCACACATTCCCAACTAGAGCCACTGTTGGGACCTATAAAAACTAGATCCCAAAATACCTTATTTTGCCCAAAAAATCCATCAAATTTCCTAGTTTTTCCTTTGCATTCAAAACCCCTCATTTAGATCCAATCTAAGACAGTTTATAGGGGTTTTATTCCAAAAAATTTCTAAGTGTTTCCCATGTTTTTTTGTTTCTTCCCTTTGAAAAAAGGCCCATTTGGAGGCTTTATCAAAAAATTGGCAAAATCACGAACTAGTGAACTAGCCAACTAGGTTCATGAATTCAAGATTTCTTTGATTCATCAATAAAGTGACTGAGTGGGAAAAGAAAAAATTTCCTAAGGCAAGGAAAGGGAAGTGTCATGCCTTTTTTAGAAAAGTTGGCAGTTCACAAACCGTTAGGTTTGCCGACTCCCATGTTCGCCTGTTGACATATTTTTTGATGAGGCGAGATGGCTTCGGCTGGCACAAAGGAAGATCAAAGCACAAGGACAAAAGAAAGAAAGGAATGGTGACAAACCTATGGTGATAGGAAAAATTTCCTCAGGAAAAGAAAGATGAGTGTCTATTGGCAAAGTTGGAGGTTTGCAAACCCTCAAGTTCACCGATTGAAGGTTGTGTCAATGACTACTTTACCGACAACTAGAAAATGTCAAGTAAAGAAAGAGAAATATTTAAAGAAAGAAAGCAGCTAAAAAAAGGAAAATGAGAAGCTTTGTCAGCAAAAGTGGAGATTCATGAACCTCTAGGTTCACTAACCGCTAAGTTCTCCACAGGGTAATTTTACCAATAGGGCAAAGGTAAAAGGAACAAAGGGAACAAGAAAGAGAAAGGAAGAGAAGAATGAAGTAGTTGTTGGCTTAGTTCGTGAACCATTTGGTTTGTCAGCAACCAAGTTCACCATCGGGTGAATTCATCGACCGAAGAGGATCCGCCAAGGATAGATAGATAAGGAAGAAAATAAAGACTTTCCTTAGTTCATGAAAATAAGAAATTTCTGACAAAGAAGAAAAGGGAGACGATGCAGAGGTTTGTAATAGGGAAAATTTACCAATAAAAGGAAAAATGGAGATCACAAGGGTAAATCAAAGGAAAATCAAATGTTTTGTAAGGTATAATATAAATATGATAGTCTAAAGCATTTTAAAGTTAATTTAGAATACTTTAGAAGGATGAAAAGAGATTTACACAGACATTTTTGGCAGACTATATTTTAAACGCCCATCTACTCTAAACCATCATGATTGCAATAGAGTGCAAGCATATATTGTTAGCAAAATGGTTGTCATATCACCAAAAGATTGATCTTTTAATGTCTAATACAACCACTAGAGCTAATGAATCCACGGGAGGTGGTTAAGCCTTGTCACGAACCCAAGCACTGCGCTGTACAACACAAGGAGACTAAGGGTACACACCTTGCAATAATCCCCCAGTGCAATCGAGAGGTTTGAGCCTGTGACTCAGGCTCTGATACCAATTGTTAGCAAGATGATTATTGTTGCACCAAAATATCAACCTTTTAATTCCTGATACAACCACCACAGTTAATAAATCCACAGGAGGCAGTTAAGCCTTGTCATGAAACCAAGTGTTGTGCTACACAGCACAAGGAGACCAAGAGTGCACACCTTACAATAGATATGTACTCAGAAATTAATGCTTCGATAGGCCAATATCAAGATCTTCCAAGGACACTGTCAGTGCACAGGGTATGGGTATTCCTAAAATCTATTAATTTTTTTGACATGGCCATGGGCCATGTTGGTACCTAGAAAAACCAATTCCCAAAATGCCACTATTTAGCCCCAAAAAACAAACAAAGTCCATCTTTTTCCCCATTTTTGCCTTTGAGTTCAAAACCCATCAATTATACCCGATCTGAGATATTTTACATGGGTTCCCTTATAAAAATTTCTAAGTAAAACTCCCTTTTTTCCTTGTGTTTCTTGGTCTTTCTTTCCCTTAGAAAATTTTCTTCATTTTGCCATATTGACGGCAAACTGGGGAAACTCCTAACTTGAAAACTTGTTTGCAAGTTAACAGTTTTGTTGGTTCATCGATAATAGGGTTTGCTGATAGCTATTGGGCAAAGTGGAGGTTTTTCAGTGGTAAAATGATGTTCTTAAAGGCCTTGTCAGTGAATTTTTGAGTTTGCAAACTAGAAAGTTTGTCGATGGCATACTTTGCTGACAAAATGAAAAGGAGGCAATCGCGGTGGGTGATAAAATGTTTCTAAGACAAAAGATGATGAAAAATGATGTTGTGTCGGCAAAGTTGCAGGTTCACAAAGGATGATAGATTTGCCAACGGAATGAATGACGATAAAGGCAACAAAGGAAGAAAGGGGCATGGTTCGAGAAAGGCCATATTTACAGATAAGGCAAATAAAGAAAAGAATGAAGCTAAGGTGAGGGTCATTGTCAGGAAACTGGGAAGAAACTAAACTTGAGAAAAGTTTGGTTTTCTCATAGTTTGCCAATATGGCGAAATGGACGATGGGGCCAAGAGGAAACAAGATAGAATGGTTGCATGGTTTGGCAAAGGAAAAGTTTGCCGATAAAAAAGGAAATGGATAAGGAGCTAGAGAGTTCAGAAAAATAAATTTTTGTTGATAAAAGGCAAAAAGGGGCAAAGGCAGAGAAAAGATGGAGAGGCTGGCCAAGTTCAGAAAAAGTAAAATTTGTCGACAGAGGAAAAACAGTGGAAGATGGAAAGTTCATAAAAGATCAAGTTTGCCAATAAGGCAAATAGAAAGGTAGAATGTGGCTAAGGCAAAATGAAGATGGATAAAGCAAAGTGTTTCATCAGGAAAAGGGTAGAAAATTGAACTGGTCAAACAATTTAGATTTTTGCAAGTTTGTTGATAGGGCAAATTGGCCGACTAGGTCTAAAGGAAGAAAGATAGAAAGAGTTAAGCATAATGAGAATTTGTTGATAAATGTAGAAAATGGTAAAAGTGATTTTGGTTTGGCAAAGAAAGATTTGCCAATAAAGGCGAAGGGCCTGCCAGTTTCAAAAAAGTGAAAGTTGTTGACAAGGAGACAAAAGGGAAAAGGTTTGAAAAAGATGAAATTCATCGATAAGGCAGATAGAGAAGAAACATAAGAAGACAAGCTAAGTTTGAGAAAACAAAATTTTTCCAATAAGGTAAAAATGAGGTAGAAAATGAAGATGAAGTACCAAACAAAAAGGAAAGTTTCGTACAGTTTGAAATAGTAACAGTTTACCGATACAGGGAGATTGAGGTGGAAAATATAAAGTTTGTGACAATGAAGAAAGGTCGATAAAAATAAGGAAAATGTGTATAGTACAGAGGAGGATTTTGCAGGCTGATATATACTTAGAATTTAATGATTTTGCAAAACTGTACCTTGCAGGTGGCTGACACAGTGGTATTTTTCAATACATGGGTATACTTGTAGGACAAAGTAGATATGTCTGATGTTCCAGATGTTGCACAAAGAGTGCAAGCAATCTTCTGTTGTCAGTTTGCAGAGTTGTCAGAGTATGGGCATGCTTCTAAAGTGTAGATTTTTTGTCATGATAGTGGGCCTAAATTTAATGTAGCACAATTGCTCGTTGACTAGTTTTCCAATGCCCAAGGCTGCACAGTATGAACTCAATGTTATATATACATGAAATGAATATGTTTTTAGGGTTGGTCGCTGAGCCAATTGTCTAGTTTGGGAGAGCCTAAGAATTTTCTCTGGCATCAACACATGATCTATCATTTCCAGCTTCAGCATGATAATATGAATGTTTATATTTTGTATGTGCATGCATGCAAAAAACATTATTTGCTGATGTTGGGTGATTAGTGTAGCAAGGGATTGAGGGATATCAGCTGCTTCAATAGGTTTGTCTTTGACAGAGGCAAGTAACTTCATCAGTTTTACTGCAGGGGTGCCCTGTAGTGTCCTAAAATTTTCATAGTCATTTTTGACTGTTGTTGTTGTAGACACCCAAAATTGACCTATTTATCATTAGCATTCAAATGTCACATTAGTTACCATCTACATTTGTCTAACACACTTGAGTAATTTCCCTAACATACTTATTTCTTCTATTAATTAAATAAATTTATATTTATTTAATTAATTCATTAGCTATTTCTTCTATTTTTCTTCTCAGCTATAATTAAATAAACTTTAATTATTTAATTATCTTTATTCTATCTATTTTAAATAGATAAATCTTATTTATTTAATTAAAAATCCATTCACAAAACTCACTTCCCAATTAATTAAATAAATTTTATTTATTTAATTAATTTTTTCTTATCATTTATCTTCATTAGCCGAAATGTGAGCTCTTTCTTTTAAAAAAGATAAATGGTACTACATATTTCATTTAATATCTTTCACATGTAGTACTTTTTATGTACACGGTCACACATAAGCCTTATCTTCCCTCCACTTGTCATCTACACATTCACCTATGACTATCTTTTAATCTTAGCCATTCACATAGCCACCAAATCTCCACCATTGATTGATTTTGGTTAAGGTCTATATAAACACCCTCTCATTCCATACTACATCTATCCATCATTCACATAGCGTCTACATTATCATTCTGAACATAGTGAGCATTTTAGCATCCATCTAGCTTAGTATCATTATCATCAATCCATCATGGCAGCTTTTATCTTCATAATTATTCATTGTTAAGAAGCAATCCACATCATAACCAAGGACTCATACGATCTAGGTGATATTGTTCTAGAATTGCATGCTTTTGATTTCATTTGGATTAGATTCTTTGATGATGGTAGGGTTAGATTTTCATGGCTATGCTTGATCTTATTAACCTAATTTTTACCTATCACATTTTGGCACACTCGGTGGGACCCACATCCTTCATTAACTTTGTTATTTGAAGTTGTTTTTGTGAAGATCAAATTTTCTGTGCACTTATGGCAAGTTCTAGCTGCTTCTGAGTGAAAACCAGTCACTGTCTGCATAAACACATCACTTTTGAGCCAAAAACTGTTTCTTTTAGCCTTCTTGAGATCACTTTTGAGCAAATAGTAGTCACTTTTTTTCTATTTTGCATCATTTACAAGCTAACTGTGATCACTTATGCCTTTATTTGAATCACTTTTAGCCTAATAGTGATCACCTTTAGCTATCTGGATCACTTTATGTGAAATTATGGTTTTTTTACATTATGTTTTTCTCGCAGATCTGAGTCACATTTGACCTGTAACTAGTCGCCTGTTACTTTTTTGCATCACATATGAACTTTATCATTCTGTATCTAGCATTACTGGCATCACTTCTGATTTGTAACATTTTACTTGCAGCAAAATACAGATCACTCTTGATCAATAGTTGATCACCTCTGGTAACTGTGTCACTTTTAGTCTGTATCATTTACAGTTTAGTTTTCTTGGTTATTAATTGGGTATTTGTGCAGCATCTTATCGATTGTCCAAGAAAAGGAGGTTTTCAAACTACTAACATATCTGTTGCAGCTTTGATTGGTCAAATACTTGTGGTTTTTTACTACTTTAGGAACATTTGGGCTTGGTCCTTAAAAAGAATCATTTCTTGCTCTGTGCTTGATTTATCTTTCTTGATTTCTTGCATGTGCATGTTTGTAACCCAAATTTAATAACAAAAGTATCCTCTCCCCTTGCCTATCAAATGGATTTTGGGTGTATGAGAAGTTTTTATTATCTTTAGAGGGCCTGCCTTCCCAGTGTAAGAAGGGATATGACCCAAGCGGTAATGGGCTAAAGCCAAGTCCTTCCGAACCGCTATATAAGGAAAGTATTTGTGTCAAAAGCCACAAACAATGGGTGTTGTTGTGTTATATCGACAACCAACCTCCCCCAAAATCCTCTAAGGCATAACCCTTGAAGGCTGGGAGACTCCATAACGGAGAGTAGCACTGCTGCATGTATAGCCACCCGAATGGATGCCCTTATTAGAAACTTTGTGTAGTAGCCAAAAACCTTCTATTTGTTGATGCAAAAGATGGGACCTTTGAAGCTGCCCTGATTCACGTGGTTCTTAGAAGAGATAGCAGGGACAATCCTAATGTTTGGTGGGGGGAAGAGCCTTGGGAAACTTAGATCTTGGTATGTGTGAGAAGTGTGTTCCATGGAGGGGAGCTGGTGCTACCAAGATCTTGAAGCTATTCGCTTTGAATAAGCATGGCCATAGGACTCAACATATACAGTCCTTTCCTAGCCTAGGTTGTACAAGTTTGTGAATGTTGTGAATGTGAGTGACTAAAATTACTATTTTTATTGTAAAAAAAAATAATTTAGACATATTTCCTGATAGGCACAGTCACCTTTAAGCTTAAATTAACCACATATAGACAATCAGATCACTTTTAAACAATAGTTAGTCACCTTCTACCTAAATTGAATCACCTTTAAACAACAGTCAATCACCTTTTGCCTAAACTGAATTGCTCCTAAACAATAGTCGCTTACCTCTAGTCTGAACTATGTTGCCTTTGATCAATAGTAAATCACTTTTGAGTCAATACTAATCGCTTGTAGTAAATTGGCTTGCCTCTGGTTAATACTATAGCCTCCTACTTGAACTAAAACCAAATCACATTTAAGCTATTACTAGTCACTTT
The DNA here is from genome assembly GCA_027924645.1 of Cunninghamia lanceolata. Classification (NCBI taxonomy): domain Eukaryota; kingdom Viridiplantae; phylum Streptophyta; class Pinopsida; order Cupressales; family Cupressaceae; genus Cunninghamia; species Cunninghamia lanceolata. The sequence continues at coordinate 4,497,087 of BSBN01000465.1, forward strand.
TGGCCTTTTCTGAGTCACATCCAAGCTATTATCTGTCACATGTAGTCAATTATCAGCAAATCTTAGTGACATAGCCAAATCAACTACATTTCCATCTTGCCTAACTTCAGCACTAGCTTTCAGACCTGTCTTTGATCATTTGTAGATACCTGGACATTGTCTCCTTTTTTGAGCATCCCAAAAAATTAGATTTTATGAACTTTTCATCTTTTTGAGATCCCAAACCAGCAAACCACACATCAATCAGCAAAATATCATCTTTTTGATTTACCTTTAGCAACATCAGCAAACTAGCAACCTTAGAAAATAACCTTTCTCTTGAGTGTGTGAGCTATTCTCTCAAGAAGGTCAACTAACACCTAGCTACCAACAACAACAAAGCAACCAACACCTAACTACCAACAACAACAAACCAACCAACAACCAGCAAACAATCAATCAATAATCCATCATCTTTTTGGGTCTCAAAATCTTGACAAGCTAAATTCCAATTTTAAAACATCAACCATCATGCCTCAAACTAGGAGCCAATGTAGAGCTGAAATGAAAGCAAAACTGTGAGTTGAGATGGAAGCCACAATGCAACAATCACGATCAACACCTCTTAGAGATGCAACCCATTTTACAACAGGCATGCCTCCTCACATGTTTGTGCCCCATGGGTACACCATTGGAGAGTCATCTCATCAAGTACAATCACATACTTTTACGACTTATGAAGAACAGTCCCACTAGGATTTCTCTGACTATCAAGACACACATGTCTGGGACCAAGTTGAGAAGCTTGTTTTATCTGATCCTAATCACTACTTCTTGCAACTTACCTGCATGGGAGCTAAACTACCAAAAGACTTTGACATATCCACTATTTAAGAACATGATCCAAGCACTCCCACTGTTGTTGCAAAGGAACCATCCACTATACTCACACCATCCCATACCATGTCACAAAATACATCTTCCAATCCATCTCTTTCATTGCCTATTGTTACTTCATTCGACCCACCACACTCGGAGTACACTTTAGAACCTTTGATTACCCCAACCAATGTACTCCCTTTCCTTTTGCAAAATCTAAAAATGCCACCTTTCCATGTTTCCCAACATACTCCTTCTCCTACCATGACCATATCTGTGCCTCAAGTAACACAAGCCATCCATGTTGCCCAAGTGCAAACTCTTCCAACATCACAAGCTATCCCCATATCCCATATTTCGTAAGCTTCTGAAGTTATCCCAACAACACCAACGGTCCAAGTTTCCCAACCATCGCAATCTGCTACCCCCATTGCATCACATATGGTCTCCACTATATCCACAAATCCATCCAATCCATCATACAATCCCAATCTTAGTCTCATTGACATGAGTGACCTACCTATTGTTTCACAAGCTAATCCTAAGGCTATGGTCTCTTATGTTGATCAACCTACATCAATGCCACCATCTTACATAACCCAAGGTCTACCCATCATCACTCAACCTACGACATATGCCAATCCTCACGTTGTCCAAAATACAAACCCAAATGTCCATCCTTCTTTCGTATCCACCAATCCTCCCATCACTTACCATATTTCAAATCCAACTCTAAATTCACAACCATTGACCAATGCCAATCCATCTTCCACTTCCCATGTGATGCAAAACCTTTGTTCTACGTCATCGCAATATACTCAACCACCGCTTGTGTCTCAAGGATAGCAATCTTCAACCACATATGTGTCACATACCAATCCTTTAATACACATTGTAAGTACACAACCTCAACAAATAGTCATGGTTTAATATATTCCACAACAACAACCTCAATATACCTCATACCATGCTTCATCTCCCAACCAACCACCCCCTTTGCAACAACAACAATTATCTCTAGCGGATGTTCAACAAATGATTAACTTAGTGGTAGGACAAAGCAAGAAAGCATTTTCCTTGGAAAACATATGTGCTCATCCATTTGACAAGTCACTTCATATGACACCTTTTCCACCACACTTTGAAATTCCACAATTTGAGAAATACAAAGGAAAAGGAAATCTGGAAGACCATCTTAGAGCATTCTTTGTGGCATGTCTCGATGTTGCTCATGATGATACATATCTTCTGAGACTATCTCCCTGAAGCTTAGTAGGACAAGCTCTTGAATGGTTCTCTCATTTACCTCCGGGCATTAAGTCTTTTGTGGAGTTAGCAAACAAATTTTGATCACACTTCGCTTTTAACATTAAACATGAAGTGAACATGAATGACCTTGTCAACAATAAACAACATAATGGTAAATCTTTCTCTTTATTTACTCAATGATGGTATAATATGGCTAGTAAACTATCATGGAAAATACCTGAGAAACAATAACTTGATATCTTTGTTCAAAATCTTCATCCTGAGCTATCATTCCAATTACAATTGCAAAGTGCTAACACCTTTGATGAACTTGTTTGCAAATGAACCATCATTAAACAAGCTTTAATTGCTAAAGCCATGATCAAGATTTATCATGATAATAAAGACTATCCTCAAAATTCCAATGATAAATCTCACTTTTGGAACAAGAACAAGAATGTTGTCAATGATGGTGTTGTAGACGCAAAGAACATACAAACTATGAAAGCTCCTATCAACATTCAAGCTGCCTCTACAACAACTCAACCTTTTCAATGTACTCAACAATGACAAATGTCAAATCCTCGTCAACAGTTCACACCATTAGTGGAACCTATGGAATTAGTCTTTCAAAAGCTTCTCCAAGCAAGAGATATCATATTACCAGATGCACCACCTAAAGGTGAACCACTCTTCAAAGCTCCTTGGTACAAAGAGAATGAGTATTGTGATTACCATAGAGTTAAATGACATAAAACCAATGGTTGTATGCGCTTAAAACATGTCATCCAAGATTGCATTGATCAAGGTTTAATCAAAATCACACCTCTAACATCACAACTTGCACAGCAATTGACATCTAACTATGATATAGGTGCTTTCAAGAATCCACTTCCATCTCATACCCAACCACGTCACCCTCATGTTGGGAATGCCATTCAGTACAACTATGAATCATCCACTATTGGCCTCATTGACCATGCTCACATTTCCACCATTACCATCCAAGGCAAAGCACCCGACTGTGCTGTAACTCCTCGAAGAGGTCATGTCACCATTCAAGGAGCACCTGTCCATCCACCTCAACCGTCTTCTAGCTATAATATCCTTGATCACCTTGGCAAAACACCTACACACATTTCCATTCTTGAGTTGCTTCACATATCCCCTACCCACAAAGTTATCCTTGACAAAGCCTTACAAGAATCTTTGGTACGCAATGATATCGATACCATGCAATTCCAATCTATGGTCGCTAGCATTGCAGCCCCCTGTCATTTAACATTTTTAGATAAAGATCTTCATCCCTCCATTTACCCTTCACATAACAAAGCCCTCCACATAGAAGTGTTTGACAAACAACGCCATATCAAATGAATCTTAGTAGATGTTGGAACTGGTCGTAATATATGTTCTTTGAAACTAATAAAACAATTGGGATATTCTGAGAAAGATGTTGACACTTCCAAGGTCATTACTATTAGAGCATATGATGATGCCGAGAGAGATACTAAAGGGATTATTCACTTGCCTATTCAAGTTGGACCGGTCACTATTGACACCCATTGTCAAGTCCTTGATACTGAGCTTCCTTATAACATCATCCTTGGTCGTCCATGAATCCATGCCCTCAAAGTAGTTCCTTCTACATACCATCAATGTCTTAAATTTCCACATAATGGTGTTGAGATTACTATCCATGCTGATCCCAATCCATTTGAATTTTTTCGTGCCTTTCAAGCTAAATACTAGAGTCCTAACCGCATTCCTATCAACACCGAAGCATACACATCTTCATCATATGTAGATCCATCCGTCCTACTCAAGCCATCATCTAGAAAAGCTGCTTCCAATCTCCGTATCAAATACACTGAAAATGGTCCAGGTGAATACAAATTGCAAGAATCTTCATCCACATCCATTTCTAATACAGAAGTTGGATCTTCTTTGGTAAGAGAGACTTTTAACTCTGATACCATCAACGACTCCTCCTTTCATCTCACCAATCTTTTTCTGGGGTCCTCCATCTTCATGATTTCTGCAACCCCTTCGTCTCCATCTAGTGATGAACCCAAGTCTAGTTCTCCAAGCACTCCTAGTCCTAGGGTCAAACGTAGGCCTCCCTAAGCTAAAAATGTTGGTAATTCCTCCATCCATCCTAAGTCCATGATTTCCTATCAAAAAATTCATTATAAAACCCACAAGCATGTGACTATACATCTTCCACCATCTGATTTACCTCCACTTCTTCCAACTCCTAAACTCTCACCATCAACTTTAGTTGCATATCCTCCACTTCCCCCATCCTATAACCTACAAAAGCATGTGACCGTACATCTTCCACCATCCAATTTACCTCCACTACTTACAACCCCTCATATCTCTCCATTTTCCTCACTACCATTGTTACCAATACCTAATTATCCATTTCTTCATATGCACCCTTCTAATCCCAATCATGATCAACAAATGTACACATTGTCTAAACATAAAGCTTCCACTCATTCCACCAACCCCTCTTCCATCAAGTCCATGGGATCCAAAAATAAAAATTTGGATGCCTCTACTTCTAAAACCAAAAATCCTACCAAGAATCCTAAAGATTCTCATGCCTTAGGGCATCAAAGCAAAGAATCACAACGTAATACATCTACATAGCTAGCTGAGCCTATAGCTCCACAAGAAGAGCCGATGCCCAAAATGGTTTGGGTTCCTCAGCAAATAAGCAATCAAGTTGAATGAGGCATCCTTATCCATATCTCAAAAAAAAGAATCCCACTTGTCCTCTTCCATCTCACATTCTAATTCCATTCATAAATGCCATTCCATTCAAAAGTTTCTCAAATCCAAAAACTCCCACAAGCAAAGCACAATCATACAATTACTAAGTCTATGTGGGTTCCTAAATCATTCCATCATCCATCTCATAAGCAAGCATCTTTTCCACTTCCTACATGACCTTCCCATCAAAAGCTTTAATGTTTAGTGGTGTGTGAAACTGTTGGTTATGGTTCCCTTCCATTCTACAACATTTCCACATACCTCCATCTCTTCATCCTTCATCCATTATCCTACATATCTTCCAATCACCTTCCTATGGTCCATGCTTTTGCATAAACCTTCCATACATCCTTGCATGTGTCCTTTCGTAATCCATTAGCCTACCTTTCATAATCCCCTATCTACATACTTCATCTACCTCTCATGCAATCCCTTACCAACATCTATGAGCATAATGACATGGTCCATACGAAGACATCATTCATCTCTAGCGACACTATTAACTTTCATAGCACTATACTCTTGAGTCCTTCCTATCAATTACCATGGTGAAAACCTGGCAAATAGGTGCCATGTGTAATTGTATCCTATCCCAGCAACCAAAAAAAAAAATTGTCCAATAGTGAAAACCAGTTTGTGGTGCTTTGGATTAAAAAAAATAGTACAAGATAAATAATCCATCCTTCGGTGAAAACCTGGTAAACAGGCACCTTGGATAAGTACCATAGTGAAAACCTAGCAAACATGCGCTATGTGTAGTGACTAGCTCCCATCATCTACTTAGTTCATTTGATTACAGTTTTTCATAGCATATTTCACCATCTTATCCTACATAATCCATATCATAATCAACATTTCACCATGTACGTACCATCACAAATTGTTTCTCCATAATAAAAACCCCTTTTCCATCTTTGCCTCTGCCAATGCAAGCTATCATTTTTTGAACATTATTGTGGTAACTATATCATTTCGTACCTTAGTATCTTATCTGTATGCACCATCCATCAACGTTTCTCCACAATAAAACCTCATCCCACACTAGGGGCACTTGTTAAGCTTTGTTTGGAAGTGGATACCTATAGCTCTAGCTCATAGCACAACAATCACCCAAGCTCATAACACAACAAAATTTCAACTTCAAAACACAACACATCATCTAATTTCAAACATGGCAAACATATGCGACCAGGATTCACCATATTCTCAACTAGTTCAAACTTAAACATTGAAACATCACAAAAATCCAAGCAATAAAGTTGATCCTTTGACATCAACCATCAGCATAATAAACAAGAACTACATCGCCAGCTCTATCATTAAAGCCTTGACCCTATGGATACAAGGTATGTAGGCAATCTGAGATGCGAAGGAAGCACTCTAATTCAAGCAAAGATGATAGCCCTTCTTTCACCATTCTTCTAATCATCCTCTAATCTTTCATCTCCCTTTCTTCTATCTTTCATCACTTACATCATCAATAAACCCAAAACTACATATTTATCATGTCTCATCATCATTGTAAATGTGCTTTGATCCCATAGACACAGGGTATGTAGGAAGTCTAGAATACAAAGGAAGTATCCAGTACTCAAGCACATACAATCCACCCCATCTTCTTCTCTTTGACTAGTTCAAGCAGGAAGCAGACTATCTGCATCAGAGAAAGATCAAGCACTTCAACCAATCAGAGTAAGCTAGAAGCTATTTGTCCGCATGACTTAAGATAACATTTTCTATAGCATTTTATCAACATCTTTAGCCTTCAACAGGATTGCAGCTTTCCTCTTAACAAGGCACCAGCTTAAACCCATCCAAGAGCACTTAAATTTGGCAAGAGAACGTGATGACAGTATCTTTTGTTTTATCTTTTGATTTATCTTTTGTCCCTTTTCTATGCCTAATCAAGATTTCCTTGATCTATCTATATCTTGGTACGTTGTGATGAAGTAAGGAATGGGGCATGGTAATATTGCTTTCATATGCCATGTCTGCAGGATGATCTCATTCTCTTCCTATGCGTATTGGTATCTTGTATGTGTTGGGATTAGCATCTTACATATCAATATCTCTAGCATCTGAGAAGCTAAATAGTCTCTTATGCATTTGAGACTATTCTATATTAAGACTAACTCTGTACATATAACCAACAAGGTGTCACTATGTGTAGTGGAGATAAGCTCAAACCATTGCTTGTAGCATCAAAGTCCATCTCGGAATGCTAGCTGCTATTCATATCTTGTGTATGTTGGTTCAACATTTTGACCTCATATGTTAAGACAAGATTGTAGTATGCTATCTTTGCATTGGATACCTGGACACCTTGGTCTTCTATACCCTGGTGCATAACATCCACATGCTATATCAAACATAAGGATTGTATTTATTTTCATTCTTAAGCAATTACTTTTAAATCTGCCCATCACATCATCTATCCATTCCATCATACGCCTGTATAGTCCTCAACCAAGATCAATCTTTCCTCCATCATCCTTTTCTACATTCCTATCCTACAAAACAAGTGTGTTAGACATATCCTTATCATTATCATTTATACATGCATAAATCCAAATCGCCTCATTACCATTTGCATTATCATTAGTATAATACATTTCCATTTGCATATCTATATCATTTGCATAACCATCCATGTAAACCATGAAAATAAAAAACATATACATGCATAACATCATACCAAAAATACATCCATACTCATCACACTATCATGTAGAACTAGAAGCCATCATATATATAAACATGTGTCAATATACAAGTGTCTACATATACAAACTGAGCCATCAAAGAATGTATGTACAATTGGATCTAGGCCTCATCATGATACAACATAATATACATAACAAACAAGGTAGCCCTAGTGACTACTGGTAGCTCCCTCTCCTTGTCCACCATTGCTGGGTCCTGTACCTAGTCTTCTATATCTCTGTGGCCCTATTACTAATGCTATAGATCGAGATCCCCCTGTCCTCTGTCAACCTGAAGCCTCTGACCTAATCTTGAAGATAGGCTACCTCTGCTCTACTGGCATAGCCCCATAGTATAAGCCTCTATAGTATTCTGTCTCACCCTGTACTCTCCACAGCTCTCCATGTACCTTGTCAACTATGTAGACAAATACATCGTAGCTCCATCTATACCGAATGTAGCCACTACTCTATCCCACTCACCAGTCATCACCTGTAACTACTAGATAGTTATATCCCTCTCTGTCCGTAGACCATCCTTCTCAGCTCTCATCATCTGCATCTGCTATATGGCAGTGTCTCGCTCCACCCTCATCATCTGCTCGCTCTGCCTCGCTGCATCTCTCTCTCTCTTGTCACCCTAGCTAGTGCACTGTCATCCTATCCATCACCTCCCTGTGGTCTCGTCTGTAACTCAGCCGAGTATGTCTATGCCTGTGCTCTAGCATGCAATAATCCAATCACCACATGATGTCTATCCAACTCCACTCTCCTCAATCTCATCTACGCACACTGCCTCCATCTCCTCTTCTCTCTAATCATCCTCTGCAGCTACTGAATCCCAACATCATCACCTCCTAATATTTGTCCTTGAGGTTGTACAAGTATCTGAGGCTTCCCCCGCACCTGTTCCTGAACCTGTATCCCTGGAGCTACCTACACAATAGCCTCTATTGGTGGAGCCCATCATTGCCTCCTCCTGGCTGGTCTCTCCATCCCTATCTCTCCAATCTCTCCAACTTACGTCATTCGTGTCGGTCTCGCTGTCACCCAATATGTATCATAATCTGGTAGCATCCTGTGTCTACTAGACCCTGCCCCCACTACCATACAACTAGCTGTAGCCCCTCTCTCTGCCAAAGCCGTGTCAACCACTACCTCTAGCCCCCAATCAAAAACCTCCAGTCGAGTCCTCCCAAAAATTGCATCACCAACCGGTACTACCTGTGGCAAACTGAACTATCTCAAAACCCTCTCAGGCAAATAGTGCTCTATAATATGTATCCCACATCCAAATATATATCTCGTCTGCCTAGCATAGACAAGCTCATTATCCTCCTCATCCCATCTCTCTCATCCTAGCCATGCTCTCCATGTAAACATGTCCACCTCATCCAATATCCGCTACTAGTATACTAGTCCTCTACACTACCGATATGTCAAAGCTCCTTTATACTTCCTAGCATAAGGCTCTCCTGCTACTCTCGCCACCCATCCATCTGGCCTCATCACTGGAATATGCTCATAGGCCCATACATACAAAACTGTAACTCCTGTAGACATACTAGCCCCGAACATATATGCACAATCATGCAGGAAATGATAGAGTTATCCTAGCACACACTCCGTCCATGCAAATCTAGTCCCATATTAGAACATCGCCTCCATCACTATCCCCCATCCTACTTGAAATCCTCTCGCTTGTCTGTCACCCAATAGCCATCTGATAATAGCTACCACCACTCATTGCAGACTATCACATAGCTCCTCCATCCTCACCATCAGAATCTCTGAGCCCTCTACTCTAATGTTTGGTGTCCCGAACAATCTCCTAAATGTAGCTAGACCCATATCAAGATCATAATCTACTCAGTCACTATCAATAGGAACACATAGAATCCGGAACACATCCTCTAGTGTGATCGTCACCTCTTCTGTCAGCAACAAGAGAGAACTATGCTCACTCATCCATCGCTCCACCATTACTTTCATCAGTCCTCAATGTTCCTGCACCAGCTCTAATCTTGACACATGCTCTAATCTGAGAATCTCTAGCACTAGTTGCTCCTCCGCATCTAGTAATCTCACTAACCGCAAATCCCTAGGATGTGGCTCTCATGATAATAAAGGTGGTAATACTTCCTGCATCATTTCACACATCATATCACTCCCTTATGCTTCACAATCGATAAAAACTTGACTGTTTCCTGCTTTATCTGCTTATATCTACTGCAAGTGACTCATTTTTCTATATGTGCCTATCTGCTAATCGCAAGCAAACAATTTTCCTACATGCGCTCATTTCTAGTCTACATGCAACCCATTTTCCTTATGCGACTGCTTATTGCCCAAATGCGAGCTACATGTCTATATGCACATACCTTTTTCCCTTAAGAGATCCCTATCCTATAAGCGAGCACATTTTTCTTCTAAGCGTGCTACATACCTATATGTGCCTACTTTTAGCCCATAAGCACCTTATTTTTATCCATATGCACATTTTGCCTATATTTGTCTAGTTGACTGGATGTGACCTGTTTGTCTATACGTAACTAAGCCGTACCTATAAGCAACCTCAACTACCCTAAGCGACCTATTTTTCTCCCTAACCAACCCACATGACCTATCCTAAAACCTAGTCACTTTTGGTGATGTGTGTGCATTTATGATGCTTCTAGCCTATCAAAATCATGCTTTTAGCAAAAGTTTCAAGACATATCGGTTCGCCTGCTCCCTTTGGTCGTCCATGTGTCCTCACTCGCTCAAAACAATGATCTCTGCATGGAATCACCATCCTGATAGCTCTCCAACCTTCATTGCACCACACTTCTAAGGAGCTCTAGATATATCTAGATTTCTAAACACAAATGAGTGCAAATGAGCCTATTTTCCCTTGAAGGACCTACTTATAGCCCTTGCCCAAACCCTAATTCTTCTATACCATAGCCTATTTTCTTCTTAACCATCCCTTTTCTATCCCACCCATCCCTGTTTTTCTTCATGTCAGCCTTGTTTCTAGCCTTTCATCCTATCGCGAGCTAACCCAACCCTTCCTAGTCCACCTGGCTTACCTCTCAAGGGGGCATCACTTGCCAGTTACACTAGGGCATAACCTTGTTTATCAAGCGATTATCGTATCTTCTTAGACACAACGTTCTAACGAACATTGTATCAAAGTAGGGCAAAATGTGGACACCCACACTTGAGCAATTTCCCTAACATACTTATTTCTTCTATTAATTAGATAAATTTCTATTTATTTAATTAATTCATTATCTATTTCTTCTATTTTTCTTCTAAGCTATAATTAAATAAGCTTTAATTATTTAATTATTTTTATTCTATCTATTTTAATTAGATAAATCTTATTTATTTAATTAAAAATCCATTCACAAAACTCACTTCCTAATTAATTAAATAAATTTTATTTATTTAATTAATTTTTTCTTATCATTTATCTTCATGAGCCGACATGTGAGCTCTTTCATTTAAAAAAGATAAATGGTACTACATCTTTCATTTAATATCTTTCACATGTAGTACTTTTTATGTACACGGTCACACATAAGCCTTATCTTCCCTCCTCTTGTCATCTACACATTCACCTATGACTATGTTTTAATCTTAGCCATTCACATAACCACCAAATCTCCGCCATTGATTGATTTTGGTTGAGGTCTATATAAACACCCTCTCATTCCATACTACATCTATCCAACATTAACATAGCGTCTACATTATCGTCTTGAACATATTGAGCATTTTAGCATCCATTTTAGCATCCATCTAGCTTAGTATCATTATCATCCATCCATCATGGCATCTTTTACCTTCATAATTGTTCATTATTAAGAAGCAATCCACATCATAAACAAGGAATCATATGATCTAGGTGATATTGTTCTTGAATTGCATGCTTTTGATTTCATTTGGATTAGATTCTTTGATGATGGTCAGGTTAGGTTTTCATGGCTATGCTTGATCTTATTAACCTGATTTTTACCTATCATAGTTGTTTTGTAAATATGTTTTGTGTTGTGTCTCTTTGTGTGTTTTGTGTGTTGGTCTACCCAGAGATATTCTAGATCCTCGTTGTGACATTGTTTTCCACATGTCCCCAACCAGAGCCAGTGTTGGTACCCAAAAAAACTAGTTCTTGAAATGCCACTATTTAGCCCCCCAAAACCCACAAAGTCCATCTTTTTTTCCAGTTTTGCCTTTGAGTTTAAAACCTATCAATTATACCCAATCTGAGATATTTTACGTGGGTTCCCTTATAAAAATTTCTAAGTAAAACTCTATTTTTTCCTTGTGTTTCTTTGTCTTTCTTTCCCTTACGAAAATTTCTTCAAATTTTGCCTTATTGACGGAAAATTGGCATAATTCCTAAATTGCGAACGTGTTCACAAGTTCATAGTTTTTCCGGTTCACCAAAAATAGGGTTCACTGATAGCTATTGGGCAAAGTCGAGATTCTTTGATTGCAAAAAGATATTCTTAAAGGCCTTGTTGGTGAATTTTCGAGTTCGGGAACTTGAAAGTTTGATGATGGCTTACTTTGCTGACATAATGAAAAGGAGGCAGTCACGGCAAGTGATAAAATGTTTCTAAGGGAAAAGATGATGAAAAATGATGTTGTGTTGGGGAAGTTGGAGGTTCATGAACCTCCAAGTTCATCGACTAGGGGTTTGCCCGATGATAGATTCATCGACGGAAAGAATGATGACAAAGGCAACAAAGGAAGAAAGGGGCATGGTTCGAGAAAGGCCATATTTGTCGATAAGGAAAATGAAGAAAATAATGAAGCTAAGGTAAGGGTTGTTGTCAGGAAACCGGGGAAAACTTGAACTTGAGAAAAGTTTGGTTTTCTCATAGTTTGCCGATAGGGCAAAATGGCTGACAAGGCCAAGAGGAAAAAAGATAGAATGGCTGCATGGTTCGAGAAAGGTAAAGTTTTCCGATAAAGAAGGAAATGGAGAAGGATCTAGAGAGTTTGGAAAAATGGATTTATTCTAATAAAAGGTAAAAAGGGGCAAAGGCATAGAAAAGATGGAGAGGCTGGCCAAGTTCAGAAAAAAGTAAAATTTGCCGACAGAGAGGAAAAATAATGGAAGATTGAAAGTTTGCAAAAGATCAAGTTTGCCAATAAGGTAAGTAGAAAGGTAGAATGTGGCTAAGGCAAAACAAAGAAGGATAAACTTGCTCAAAGTGTTTGGGCAATAAATTGGCGGAAAGCCAAACTGGTCAAACGGTTTGAATTTTTTCAAGTTTGTGGATAGGGAAAAATGGCCAACTAGGTCAAAAGGAAGAAATATAGAAACAATTCGGCATAATGAGAATTTGTCGATAAACACAGAAAATGGCAAAAGTGATCTTGGTTCGACAAAAGAAAGATTTGCTGATAAAGGCAAAGGGCTTGCTAGTTTCGAAAAAGTGAAAGTTGCCGACAAGAAGGAGACAAAAGGGAAAAGGTTTAGAAAAGATGAAATTCGCTAATAAGGTGGATAGAGAAGAAAAATAAGAAGACAAGCAAAGTTTGAGAAAACAAAGTTTTGCTAATAAGGAAAAAATGAGGCAGAAAATGAAGATGAAGTGTCAAACAAAAAGGAAAGTTTCCCATAGTTTGAAATAGTAACAGTTTTCTGATACAGGAAGATTGAGATGGGAAAACAAAAGTTTTTGAGAATGAAGAAAGGCCGATAAAAATAAGGAAAATGTGTCTAGTAAAAGTAGGATTGTGTAGGCTAACATATACTCAGAATTTAATGATTTTGTAGATTTGTACCTTACAGGTGGTTGACATTGTGGTATTCTTCAATGCATGTGTATAGTTGGAGGACAAAGAAGATATGTCAGATGTTGCACAAAGAGTACAAGCAATCTTTTGCTATCAGTTTGTAGAGTTGTTAGAGTATGGGCATGCTTCTAAAGTGTAGATTTTTTGTCATGATAGTGGGCCTAAATTGAATGGAGCATAGTTGCTTGTTGACTGGTTTTCCAACATCCAGGGCTGCGCAGTATGAACTCATTGCTATATATACATGAAATGAAGATGTTTTCAAGGTTGGTCGCTAAGCCAATTGTCTGGTTTGGGAGAGTCTAAGAATTTTCTCTAGCATCAACACATGATCTGTCTAGTCTATAAGTGAAGGGATATGTTTAGTAAAGAATAGGTTTAGGTTATGTAAAGAAGATTTGAATGCAATGGTATGTCTCTATGAGAGTTTGAAGTGATTTTGGTAAATATATAATTGTAATTAAGTATTTTCCTTTGCTACATTTGTTGGTATGATTGTAACAGATGTTTAGAGATGTGTGACAACATCCAAGTTAATATTGTAAGGCTTTGTATTTTCCATTCTTTTATTTCATAGGAATCATTGTAGCTCTCTTTTGGATTATTAAGTATATCCATTGTATGAAGATCTATCTAAAGTCATATATGTGAATGTATGTCTAGTTCCATTGATCCTTTGCTATATATTTTGTTTTCTCCTTGCATTCTTTGACTCTGTTACCTAATGGAATAGGCACTAGTCCATATTGGAGAGGGATCAAACACTCTTTTAAATCAAACAAATCATTCACCTATGGTTTAGTGGAAAAAGCCATCTTTCCTATGCATGTACATTTGTACAGTTGAATCAACTATATAGGGGTTTTGTGATAGCTAGTCATTCTTGACTTAATGACAGCTTTTGGAGTCAAGATGATGAATTAGGTTTGGCTATTCATTTATTTTTAGTGTTCATCTAGTTTGTACTTAATACCTATTCAAGTATACCCCTTTGGAATATCCCTCCAGAGTCTTAGCTGAGCTCGAAGTGCAGAGGAGTCTACCCACTCTTGTAGTTGGCCAAAATCCCCCTTAACTTATTGATAAACCTCTTCCTATCACCCTGATGAAAATCCCTAGCCTAGGTAATTTAGGAATGTTAAATTAGAGTTTTGGGTTGCATATATTTTGGGTACCAACAGGCCATATTCAATGCAGCATGGGTTTCCTATTAACTAGTTTTCAATGCCCTAGGTTGCATAGTAAGAAAGGATTTCTATATAGACATAATAAAAAGATGTTTTCAGGGTTGGTTGTTGAACCAATTATCTAGTTTGGAAGTACCTAAGGAGTATTTTCTGGCATTAAATGAAGTTAGTCTGGTCTGCAAGTGAAGGGATGTATTCACCATAGTGTAGGAAGGTTGTGTAAAGTAGATCTATGAATGCAATGGAATGTCTCCATGGGAGTTTGTAATGATTTTGGTAAATGTATAATTGTAGTTGTATGTTTTCTCTTGCCACATTTGTTGGCATGACTGTAATCAAGGTTTAGAGGTGTGTGACAACATCCAAGTTAATGCAAGACTTTGTATTTATCATTCTTTTATTACATATGAGTCATTGCAGTTCTCTTTTGAATTATTAAGTATGTTCATTACATGAAAATCTATTAGAGTCATATATGTGAATATATACATTTAGTTCCATTGATCCTCTGTAGCATTTTTCTTTCCTCCTTACATTATATGACTATGTTGCCCAAAGGAGTAGGCACCAGTCCATGTTGGGGATGGATTAATCACTCTTTAAATCAAACAAACAATTAGGAGTGGTTTAGGGGAAAACCTTCTTTCTTGTGCATGTACATTCACATAGTTGAATCAACTATAAAGGGGCTTTGTGAGAGCCAGTTGTTCTTGACTTAGTGACATCTTTTGGGGTTAAGATGATGAGTTGGGTTTGGTTGCGCATTTGTCTTTAGTTTTTCATCTAGTTTGAACTCAATACCTATTTAGGTATACCCCTTGGCATATCCCTTTAGAGTTTAAGTTGAGCTCAAAATGTAGAGGAGCCTACCCACTCCTGTCAGTTGGCCAAAATCACCACATCCCTGGCCTAAGTGATTTAGAAATGTTTAAGAGTTTTGTGTTGTAGTCATTTTAGGACCCAACACCAAGAAAATAACAAAAATTAAAATTCTCAATTTTCTTCCATGACTTGCTTGATGAACAACTCTTTCAAATAACCCTCGTCACTACTTTCATTTCTACTTCAACTATATATCTATATATAAAAATATCCATTTTGACCATATGGTATAAGTGTACTTGATAAAAAAATTGAGGTAATCTGAGTTGCCCAAGCGTAGGAGTAAATGCGAAAAGGAAATTTGTTGCTTGTATTACTTGCATTACTAAATATTGGTGGTATCGAAGGAAAATTAGGTTGCAAACTTTTTTTGCTCTGCTAAGGTTTTCTTTCGGCCTCCCCATGCTATGTCATACTATAGTGTTCTACATGAAATTCCTTGTGTTAGCCTACATTTATTGTGGTGCACTATCATTCATTAGGATCGAGGGCTTTTTCTGCCCTTTAAATGGCCTTAGCCTTTCATTCCTCTACAGTTATTGTTGTTGGAGTTGAAGGTTTGATGGAAAACACCAATGGCTCCTCCACCACCCAAGCATCCCTAAAAATTTGTTCCCAAGGCGTTCAATGAGGTATGTCCCATGATTCACCCTCTAATATTGTGCTTCTGATTCTGGAGTTTGATAATGCTTGTAAATGGCTTGAAAATTTTACAGATTGATTAGGTTTTTGTGGGTAGAGTTCCACTTGAAAGCATACTTTGTGACTGGGTTATTCAGGCTTGGTCACCACATCTGATCCGCCTCAAGGCCATGTAAAACCTCACTAAAGATTTTTTTCTTTTTCACTTTTTTAAAGCCAACCATGTTGAAGTTGTCCTCTCCCGGAGCCCATGGTCAGTCCGCTCGTCCCTCCTTGTGTTCAAACCTTGGACCCAAGACTTGTCTTTCTCTAATGAAAAGTCTATTCCCATCCTTGTTTGCATGGAATTTATTGGCCTACCATTGTCATTCTAGAATTTTCTCATCCAAATAGATTCCTTTTGGGTTCTATTGTTTATTTAGAACCAAAGAAGTTCTAATCACCCTGTCCTTAGCAATACATCTGTGTTGAGGTGGACTTATCCAAAGACCTCAAAGAGTTTGTTGATATTAAGATAGGTCAATCTTGCTAATTTTAATAGGTTTAGTATATCAATCTACCTAACACATGCTATTGATGCCAGTAATCTAATCATAAGATACACGATTGCCCTCTTGCCAAGGAACGACCTAAGCCTGCTTCTGGGCTTGCACATCCAACAAAAGAAGATGAAGGATGGTGTATTGTTGCTAGCCAAAAGGACAAAAATTCTAGCACTTCCAAACTCTTAACCAAGCTAACAACCCTAGGGGAATTGACTCCGACCCTATCTATTTCAAAGCCTGCTGATGTTGGTATGCTAACAAAAGTTTCTAAGACTCCACCAGTGATTTCAGTTGCGGCTCAACCATTGGCTATCATAGCCCAACAGTCTTCTCCCCTACTCATTGGGTAGAGGAGGTCTCGTAGCCCTTCTGGGTGGTTTGAGGAAGGTGAATTTGTACCACACACTCGCCATCCAAGGTCTATAAGCTTCCAAGTTGGGAGCTTTGAGGAGACGGTGTTGCATAATAGGAATAGTTATTCTTCCCTTGATGGGCTTGATAGCTCCAGGATATGCCCTTCGATGACCATTAAATAAACTATATTTCCTAGAATGTGAGAGGTCTTATAGACCTCCCTCAAAAATATTTAGTTCATGATTTCCACACAAAGTTCCTTGGTTTAGACATTTTCTACCTCCTGGAAGTTAGAATTTCTAGTTTTCGAGTTGTCTACAAGATGCCATGTAATTTGGTGTTCTAGCCATGTTTTTTGTAGTAACCATGAAGTTGGTCATGGTGGAGTTGCCACCTTTCTCTCACCCACATGGCATCAGCTGCTAGTTGATCATGGATGTCACCCCACTAACCTCATGTTATGGACTCGTATCAATGTTGAAAATTATTCCTTTGGGGTTATTAATGCTTATGCTCCCAATCATGTCGTAGAGAGATCTTCCCTTTGGTGTTGGATTGCAAATTCAATGTCAACCGCCTCTTGGGTTTTGTGCGGGGAATTCAATGTGATTGAAATGGCCTATCATTAAGGAAGCACTTTGTGAATATGGTGGATAACTAGCGAAAGGGAGGTGTGGTTCCATCTATGTAATAAATTGGGTCTTTTGATCCCAACGTAGGTCGCCACCTTCTTAATTCGCAATGGTATATTTGTAGTAATATATGGGTTGGACTTGACAAGGTCTTAAAGAGGCTTGATAGAGCCATGATATCCACTCAATCATTTTTCACCTTCACCATCCGTTATTCCTTGCCAGTGAAACTGTTGTTTGATGTGGTCTTTTCGATCTGTTTCTATATTGAGTGGCCATATTAAAGACCCAAACTACATAAAAGCATATTTTTCTAAACATGTCTCTTCTCAATCATACAACCACATCATCTCACATTCAATGTGTTTAGAATTTAGCCCCACGCCCTTTTCATGGTGTGGGTTGGATTTCTTGGTGGAATGATGCAATCACTATACCTCGTAGTTTCACTGCATTTATGGGAGGCAACTTGCCTAATTTCACTATTGCTCATATGATGCCACCATCCACAAGCTCTGTCTCACTAGCACCATTGTGGAGGCTCAACCATTTGAATCTTTCACCCAGCTTCAGCTGGCTCAGCTAAGGCAACTGAAGCAAATTGTATATTCTCGTTCAACTCATGGAGTGCAAATCAAAGCTTGGCTTTACTAGCTCAAGATTGGGGATAATATTTCTAAGGAATTTTTCAAGCTCTTAGAGCTCGTCATACTTCCCACTCGGTTAAAAAAATCTCCAAGGGTTGGCTACTTCTTCATGAACTTCCTGATAGCCTGCAAGCCTTTGTTCATCACTATGAAGAAGTTCTTGTCGCTCTAGATAATACTCCTGCTAGGCAATGTGCTTTGAATCAGTGTCTTGCAGCTATCCCTTGTCATCTTTCAAATGCTTAGTGGGTTTGATGTGACTAGCTTCTCACTCAAGGTGACCTCAAGGAAGCAGTTTTATCCATGGCCAACATGACAAAGCCCCTAGTCTTGATGACTTTCCTTGTGAATTTTCTAAAACCTTTTGGGACACAGTAGGAAAAGAACTACATAATATTTATCTTGAAGCCATGCAAATTGGTTCTTAGGTTCTCTTATAAACAAATGAAATATCAAGTTCATACCTAAAGCTAGAGATCCTAAGGATATCAATAATTGGATACCCATCATGTCATTGAATGTCTCCTATAAAATTATTGGTAAGGCATTGGCGCTGAAACTTCGCTCGATGTTGCTGGTCATCATTTAGCCTGAATAGATGGGCTTCATTAAATCAAGGTTTATCTTGGATAATATCATTGTTTTTTGGGAAGGAATAGAGTGGGATCACCACTCTCAACAACCCGCATTGTTTATCAAGATAGATTTTGCTAAGGCTTATGATTGCATTGAGTAGCCTTTCATTCTTGCTATCCTTCAAGCTCTTGGATTTGGACCCCATTTCATTCACATGGTCCAAATGTTGTTTGTCAATGCCTCTACTTGCATTAGTATTTCTAGTCAGCAATCTAACTCCTTTGGACTTTTTAGATCTTTTAGACAAGGCTGCCCCATTGCTCCTTCTCTTTATGTTTTAATTGTGGATGGCTTTGGTTACTTGTTAGGTCAAGTAATTTCTTAATCCTGTGTTAAGGGAATTTCCCTTCCCAATTCTACTTAGCAACTTGTGAGTGGGCATTTTGTTGTTGACTCTTTCCTTTCTCTCACTGAGGATGAGGAAAACATCAAACATGCACTTCATTGCCTGAATTTTTTTGCTAGGCCTCTGGTTCAAGCATTTAGTCGCACAAAACCTTGTGTTATAGGTAATGTTTCCTCCCTAAACTAGGATGGCTATATGCTTTCAGATGGAAATGGATTGAGCACAAAAAAATCTTTCATTTTCTGGGCATTCCTTTTTCTTTCCAAGCCTCTCCCTCAGAGTTGTGGCAAGCTCTTGTTGCTAGATTTGAAAAAAAAATATAGTATTGGATTACCAAACCTTGATCGTTGGTAGAAAAATTTCAAGTTTGTTCTAAACTCTTAGTTTCCATGCATGTTTTCTATTCTTCATGCTGGGTCCCTTCCAAGGCCTCTTATTTGAAAATTGAAAAGTTGGTCAAAGATTTTATTTGGGCCTCCTATGATGGCACTCAAGGTTTTCATCGAGTTGCCTAGGATTTTTGTTGCCTCCTTCGTGAGGCTGGAGGACTTGGTTTGATATTCATTCACCTTCACAGCATTGCCTTATGTGCCAAATGGATTATACGATCCCTTCAAGGTAATGAAGCCTGGAAACTTCTTGTTAGGTAGTGCATTTGCATTGGCAATCCTATAGGATGACCGACATGGAAAGGTTTCAATATAGGTACCATTCTCATTATGAGAGAACCTATTTTCATAAAAGGTACTTTTGTTATCAAGAGCATTTGGAAAGCTTGGGAAGCCCTCAAGCCTTAACTTCACTGGGTTGGAGATGATTTTTGCAATGGCATATCCATTAACAATCAATCCATTTGGTGGTTCCCTATTTTAAGCAATCAAGACTCGACACTCACAAAGTTGCCTTGGGTTCGGGCATTAAAGTTTTTCAAACATAGGATTCATGTTTTACCTAACTTTTTATATCGAGCCTCCAAGAATTTTCGATCTTGGTCTGAGTTCAAGAAAAAGTACAAACTTATTAACACAGATCATGAGACTTACCAAGTTGTCATAGAGGCTATTCCTCCTCACATGATTCATAAGTTGGGCATCAGATCCCTTAATTCATGGTGGAAAGACTTGAAATGGTATCTAGGCACTCCTTTTCAGAGTTACAAACTTTATACAGGCTACTCTTGGTTGTCTCCCTATTTGCATATGGTGGAACAACTGAATTATCATTGGCATATTTAGTCCTACCATGGGACCTGACATAGATAGTTTCAATGCGTTTGGTCTGTTGTGGTTCAACCTAAGTTGGCACACTTTGATTTGTGTTTGTTGTATCAAGGCTTCTCCCTAGGGGATTTCTTGGCTCATATAGGTATTACCATTCCTCATTGCCCATTCGATGGCTATCTTGAGTCTCTCAAGCACCTTTTCAGGTTTTTCCCTTGAGCTCAGGAAGCCTATAATTGGATTCATGATTTCTTTCAGTCTTTTAGACCTACTACTTTTTCTTGGCATATGGTTTTACTTGGGGATTGGCCCTAACTTCCTCATAAATATGCTCAAATTTGGCCCGCTTTCAAGATGGAAATTCTTTTTAGCATTTGGAAAGATAGAAATGTTGCTATTTTCAATCATTGTTCTGCTGATAAACACTTTTTCTCTATACACTAAAGCTCTCATTTGCTCTAACGTTCTAATGTAGATTTAGGTGCAAGCTAGTAAAGTTGCACTTAAAGTCACCCATCTCGAGGTGATACTAGACCATGGGGAAATGCTCCTTACATTGGTGCCCGAGACATGCTTGACTCTTCCTTCTCTCAACGATGTCAGCATGGTCATAGTCAGTCCTCTCGACGTGATTGAAGGGACTGTGGTGGCAACCATGGTTATTGTGATCATGGCTCTCATTCCCATGGCCCTCAATCCTCCAAGGACTCTATTGCTCGTGGAGAATGGTCCTTTCCTTCTAGACTTCCATCTCCACAGCAAGATAGTGGCTAGCCTAACACAAACAAAATTCCTCAGCTACAACTTGCCTTTTTTTTTGTTGACACTCAACCTCCTGAGAAGAATGAAGATGGTATTGATGCTCTCGATGATTGGGAGCTTATTGAGGATACCACCCCCGGGGACTTTTGGGGGAAATATGATGATAGAGATCCTCCTCCCTCTATTGGTGTTGCTCTTGTTGATTAATATTATTTAGGCTAGGCCCTTTGTTTATGTCTTTTCTTGATTGATTGTTAAGGCTTTAGGCATTTTGTTTTGATTACCTTTTCAGGCTATGAGTGTGGGTGTGACTTTTTACCACCCTACCCTTTTTTTGAATATGTACTATTTATTGCTTTAACATAAGTTAAATAGAATATCTATAAAATAAAAAATATATATATCCATTTTCGTGCATATTGGCCGTCAATCTTTGTTTTTGCTTTCTTCGTTAACTTTCTTTAAAAGATTAGGGCATGGGAGCTATATTTGTTGTTCACACTTATCCATAAATATTATCTATGAATATTTTTTGTTGTCCATTTTAAAGAAATCTTTTACTGTATTCGTTTACCCATGTGAGCTTGTTTTAAAATGATATTACCTTCTAAAAGGAAATCTTTCTTCGAGTCCCACCCTGTCTTTAATAAAAAACCACGTGAATTTTATTGTCTTCAAATGAATGAATTAAAACCATTTTCTTATTTGAAATTGGATTTACAACCACACTGGGAGCTCAATCAAACTATTGCCAATTACCCACATTTCTTCTCTCACATTTTTTGCCACAACTAAATGATGCGCCATTCATTAGATTTATTACTAAGATGGAAGGAGAAACCAATGGCACATTTATTAAAACTAACATGTTTGGCAAATTTAAAACATCTACCAACCGTTGATGAGGTCCTCTGATCAGATAGTTCTAAATATATCTTCATTCCTTGTCATAATATTCCTTGCTTAGTTATGCAATACTAATAGTTGTGTTACATTTGTGTAGAGTTGTCCATAAGTTTTAAAAGAGGATTTTCTTTATCTCATGCCCAATGCTTTGGGAGGTTTTGCATAGGTTTATAAAAGATTGTGCAATGTTTCTGTTGTGCATTTTGTGCACATCATTTTGAAAATTTTCAATGAATGTGTCAGAATTGTGGCTACATGATTCTTTTCCTGGTTTCCATTAATTTATTGTGGAAAGGATTCAGTGGGATTCATAATGTAATCTGTATGCTCATTGTGTAGTCATAAAGAAATGACAAATTAGTCACTATGAGATTACTTCTCAGAATTGACAGGCTCCTGTGTATGAGGCACAGCCTCTGAGTTCTGATATGTGACTAAACTAAACATTATCCTCTGTGCTAGGGCAGGAAGCTCCACCAATGCATAAAGAACAAGCCATATCAAGTCATTCCTAAAGCTAGGCTAAGCATCATTTAAAGGAATATGCTCAATTCATATGGAGACACACAAGAAGGTAAGGATGGCGGCCTATAGTCTAGGCATTGGCTTATGATAACCACAAATGAATGATAGGGTCTCTCAAAATGGATACAAAGCAATCAATTCAAAATAATGAAGCCACGGTTTTCAACAGTTAGAAGCAACATTCACTTAAGAGGCACACTGCATATAAGGAGTGTGGCATCTAAGATCAAGGACAACCTTATAGCATGCATCAATCTCTCAAAATGGAGTATCTATCAGCCAATAATGTCAAGACTAGTTGTTGAAGAGGACGCATATGATAAGGTGTCATTTTGCATTCATGTTGAAAGGCTCGGCCTTTCACATCTAGAGAAGCATGTAATGACGCAACAATAAAGAGTACCTGATAAAGATAGTATTCCAAAGACGACGCATCAGTAGCAATTTTGGCAAGTAATCCATGAGGAAAGGAGTGGCTTTGTTATAGAGAGTGGCCCTGAGAGTAACTAGCATCTGACATGCACATAGGGCTTGACCTTTCCAAAGGCATGGTACAATAAGATACAAGCACTGTCATCTCAAGCGACATAGGTCATATAAGGGTGGCACTGCTAGTTTCAATAGGCGCATCTATGCATAAAGCTCAATCACGATAGAGCTCAACCTTCTTTCTATTGGATAGGCTGCCATCATTGAGAATGAGATGTCCATATAAAAGTACAGGCTCGGCCAATTATGTCAAACCATCTTCAACTAGAAACAAGGTGCAACCATTAAGCTATTCAAGCTCGGTCCATAAAAATAAGAACTTTGCACAGGAAGCATTGCTAATCCATAAAGAACCAGCCATGAGTCATTCATGAAGGTGCCATTAGATACAGATTCAGCTACGATACAAGCCACAACCTAGTATTATTAGGAAAGAGGATCGGCCTTGCAATAAGAAAAGCTTGCTCCACACCCTCACATCGCGGCCTGTCATTTCAAATAGGAGGCACATCAATATAGGATCATAAGGTAAAAACCACCTCATTCCAAAGAAGTTTGGCCTATATACAAAAGGTTCACATAGCTATACATAATCCCATCTCATACGAAGGAGATACATAAAGCAAGGTTCAGCTTTAATGAAATATTGGCATATTTAGCACTAACGCATCAAGAAAGGCACTTGGCCTCAGATACAGAGTCACAAGGTAACTACAGCTACAGGCACTGTTGATACAAAGGATCTAATGGTGCGGATACAAAACAAAGAATGAGTGTGGAGAAAGCCACTTGTCAGTAGCTGAGGCAAGGAAAGAAACAGTAAAATGATGCGGAGAAGGCCACATGCAAGCAACAATGAAGAGCAACTAAAGAATGAGTGCAGAAGAAACCACGTGGAACCACTCGAAAGAAGTAAATGAAATTTTATTTCATTTTACTTAATGTATCATGATTCATGTGAGGCCTAAGAAGGTTATGTCTCTTATTAAATACAGGTTTCATTTTAAATATGACGGTGGGCCCTCTTTTAGTAAATTGAAAACTTATTAAATATATGAATCTCATTTTAAATAGCCACGGGAAGTTTTCAGTTTGAAATAAAGATTGAAATCTTTATAAAATTGTGACACATGGTGGGTCCTAGCAGTATGAAATAAATTTTATTTAAAATTGACCCTTCTATGATTCACGGGAGATAAAAGCGAAACCCTAAAACAAATTGCAGCAATGTTTCATTTTATTGGCAAGCTATAGGAAGCGGTGGTGGTAGGTGATTTTCTTCATGCCACAGAGATATTTTCCAGCCATGGGCGAAATAGAAACAATAGTTCACTTATTAATACAGTTGCATTTTTCTAGATTTGGTGCCAAATTTAAGGGAGTCAGTTGCAGATTTTCAGTTGAGGTCGGTAAGATATTTTTGTTGGGTTTTTGGGGCTATAAATGCAGATCTGTCAGTTTCATGAGAGATATACATATACAAAGTTCTTCAGATAGTTTTATTAGATCAGAGAGTTTGGAGCAGCGAATAGATGTTTTCTTTCACATTTATAGTGGTTCTTTTATGAGGGTTGTAATAGTTTATTCTCTGTAGTATTCTTGCCTTTTGTAAATTTATTCTTCCATTCAAATAAAGAGATGGTGTTCTGTGCATTTCTAAGTTTACTCTCTATTCCTGTTTATATTTTCTGTGTTTCATCTGCCTCTGTTTAATTTGTTTATAAACTAGGTTTTAATCATGCATATCTACTCTTTAATCTTTCAGTTAAATCTTACACGATTAACACTGTGCAACTAGTTGTTTCAAATCTGACGGATTGCCATAGATTAGGCATTTGTTTTCTGCAATCTAGTTTCCTTTCTAACCTTTTTCTCAAAACCCCACTAAAAGAATAGAAGAGCTAGCTTCCTTAAAATCTGGAGGTCACTTCAGGGGCTAATCCCACGTCTCTGAAGTTTCTCATGTTGCTGCTGGATTACACCCACAGATTCATGCATCAATAGTTTTTGGCATGCCCGGTGGGATATGATTCTAAGACTTCGTTCTTTGTTTTCAGTTAATCATTGCCCTGTATTCTATGGTTTTGGTAGTAAATCATAGAAATATCTACTCATAGGAGCATGAATCTTCCATCTGATGACTCTACTAAGGTTTCTTTCTAAGATGTTTGCTCTTGTAGACGATGGCATCCCCTGGTATCTATGTACATCTGAATATCCAAAGAGATCTGCCCTTTGTGACTTGGGATTCAAGTCCTTTTGTTCTTCAGTAGTAGGGTCAAGTTCCTGACACAACTTGGAAGGCATTGCCTCACTTTCTTGGAGATGGCTTTGTTTGTTCTATTGATCACATTCAAGATGTAGCCAGCCTCTGCTCTATTCACAATGTCACAATGGAGAATCATGCTCTCTTCTTGCTGGCATCTTCCCTCAAAGGCAAAGCAAAGGAATGGTATAGAAGCTTGCAGCCTGGTTCGATCACTGGATGGGATCAGCTCAATGGGCTCATCTACAGTCAGTTCAAGGATAGGATGGATGTCAACACTCTTACCCATAATCTCATCACCATTAAAAGGCGTCCTCTGGAGCCCATACATGATTTCAATTCAAGATTTGACAAGGTATGGAAAAAAATTTCTATAGACATGAGGCCCCCTCCAGTCTTTACTTTCTTGTATTATTTAAAGGCTTTAGGTCCTGAGATCTCGGTCATGATAAAATCCTTAGGAGGTGAAACTCTCCCTCAGTCATATTATCTTTCCATTAAGGCTGAATTTAATCTCATAATGTCTGGTAAACTACCTCCTCTGCCCTTGAAACAACTGATGCGTCATGAAAATAACCTATCTCAGGTTCTTTCTCATAGGCAAATGTATACCTATTCTAATCCATCCACCCTCCCTGTTGATTGACCAAATCATGAGGAGATGGGTGTTGTGAAAGAACTAATTAAAACCCTCTCTTATGAGATTAATGAGTTAAAAAGTCATGCTATGTAACCTATTGATACTTATGTCATGCCTCCAGATTTTTATGAACCGTCACACCAGTGTGATCTTATTACAGAAAAAATCCTTCCTCATAACGAGGCACTGCCCTACTATCTTGAAACTTATGCATTACAAGCTTCCGTAGCTGCAAATCAGCCCATAGAACCCATGGACTAGGTTCTTTGTCATTTTGATATCAAGGAGGAATCAGGTTTCAATGATCAAAATGTAAGAAATGTCCTTCAAGAGGTGGTCCCTATCTGTTTAGTGTGTCTTTCTAATCTTGAGCATCATGCACCTGTGGCAACAATAGATTCAGAAGATGCTTATACGGTGAGGCTTCTAGAAGCTGAAAAGTACTAGATGAGGTGGTTTGAAACTAAAAAGTATTGGGTCAACAATGATGCATAGCTTGAACCTTATTTTGATGAAGAGGATGTGAGAGAGTTTATTGCAAAATCTATCAAGAGTGATTGTCTTTATTTCAACCATGAGGTTTCACACCTGGAAGGAGATGGCATAGATATGCATTTGAAGCAAGATGAGGATTTATTCTTAATTTTGCAACAAGGTTATCAGATTTTTGGTGTAGAAGATCCTGCTATTGAGCATATGCATGGTTCAATTACAAAGCCTCTTATGGCAGATTATGAGGAAAATCTTAAAGAAAAGGTTGATGCAAGAGATGATCTGTTCTCCATTCTTGCAAATAGTTATTGTATTCTTCCTGATGAAGCTTCACCTCTACAAGATGATGAGATCCAGAGAGACATTTGCCACTGTGTAGAGTCACATACAATGTCACAAATTGAGTTAGATTCTACACCTTTCTTTTTACACAGAGGAATACCGATCAGATTTAAGAAAATTCTGGGCAGTTCTGTCACCTGCACACTTAATTTTGATGCCCTCACAAGTCATCATTATGTTTAAGGACCTGTAAAAAATGTCACCAAAGTGGTTTTGTTGGAAAAATATTTCAGATACAAACAGAGGGAAGAGATTTAGTGTTTTATTTTCCTTCCTCACCATCCACTGAAGCAGGCATAATATGCAAATCAATCTGACTGGTCTTTTGATGCCAATGCCAACTAGGATGAGCCTCTAGAGTGTAGAGAAGTAAAAAGGTACAAAATATTGATATTTTTCTTCATATAGTTTGTCTAGTTCATTTTTAGTTTGGTGCAGATTCAATGGAGAAGCATAATCAGATCTGGCAGTTATTTTGCCATTCCCATAAATGGGCATATTCTTGTATGTTTCAGTTGTCAGAGATTAGTTTCAGTTTTCAGAATAAGCTATAGTGGTAGTATTAGTTTTCAATTTCAGTTGTTTGTTTTCAATAAGTCTCTACTACTATGAATGGATATAAGTTCTGTGGTTCAGTTTTGTGTCAGTTTTAAAGGTGTGGATGATCAGTTATAGATCTAGATTAGAGATGTATTTAGTTCAGCATAAGTTTCAGCTTCATCTTTAGGGCATATTGCATTATTTTGTTTCCATGGTTGTTGGTTGCATATGTGTCTTCAAGAGATGGTATTTTCTGTATTGATCCTATTTGCCCAATGGATAAGGCCTCTAGGCTATTACACCGGAGTTTCTAAGGTTCAGAGTGAGCACGCCCATTCATCCAGCTCATCACCATGAACTGCTATGAATTTTGTTCACATCATTTTGAAAATTTACAGTGAATGTGTCAGAATTGTGGCTACTTGCTTCTTTTCCTGGTTTCCATTAATTCATTATGGAAAGGATTCAGTGGGATTCATAATGTAATCTGTATGCTCATTGTGCAGTCATAAAAAAATGACAAATTAGTCACTATGAGATTACTTCTCAGAATTGACAGGCTCCTGTGTATGAGGCATAGCCTCTGAGTTCTGATATGTGACTAAACTAAACATTATCTTCTATGCTAGGGCAGGAAGCTCCACCAATTCATAAAGAACAAGCCATATCAAATTGTCCCTAAAGCTAGGCTAAGCATCATTTAAAGGAATAGGCTCAATTCATATGGAGACACACAAGAAGGTAAGGATGGCAGCCTATAGTGCAGGCACTGGCTTATGATAACCACAAATGAATGATCAAGTCTCTCAAAATGGATACAAGGCAATCAGTTCAAAATAATGAAGCAACAGTTTTCAACAGTTAGAAGCAACATTCACTTAAGAGGCACACTGCATATAAGGAGTGTGGCATCTAAGATCAAGGACAGCCTTATAGCACACATAGGTCTCTCTAAATGGAGTATCTGTCAGCCAACAATGTCAAGACTAGTTGTTGAAGAGGATGCATATGATAAGATGTCATTTTGCATTCATGTTGAAAGGCTCGACCAGTCACATCTAGAGAAGCATGTAATGGCGCAACAATACAGAGTACCCAATGAAGATAGTATTCCAAAGAGGATGCATCAGTAGCAATTTTGGCAAGTAATCCATGAGGAAAGAAGTAGCTTTGTTACAGAGAGCAAACCTAAGAGTAACTAGCATATGACATGCACATAGGGCTCAGCCTTTCCAAAGGCATGGCACAGCAAGATAAAGGCACTGTAATCTCAAGCGATATAGGTCATATAAGGGTGGCGCTGCTAGTTTCAATAGGTGCATCTATGCATAAAGCTCAGTCATGATAGAGCTCAGCCTTCTTTTTATTGGATAGGCTACAATCATTGAGAATGAGATGTCCACATAAAAGTATAGGCTCGGCCTATTATGTCAAACCGTCTTCAAGTAGAAAAAAGGTACAAACATTAAGCTATTCAAGGTCAGTCCATAAAAAAAAGAACTTTGCACATGAAGCACTGCCAGTCCATAAAGAACCAGCCATGAGCCATTCATGAAGGCACCATTAGATACAAATTCATCTACAATACAAGCCACAGCCTAGTATTATTAGAAAAGAGGTTTGACCTTGCAATAAGAAAATCCCACTACACACCCTCACATCGTGGCCTGTCATTTCAAATATGAGGCATAGCAATATAGGATCATAAGGTAAAAGCCACCTCATTCCAAAGAAGTTCAGCCTATATGCAAAAGGTTCACACAGCTATACATAATCCCATCTCAAGAATGAACGCCACCAGCATACGAAGGAGATACATAAAGCAAGGTTTAACTTTAATGAAATATTGGCATATTTAGCACTAATGCATCAAGAAAGGTACTTGGCCTCAGATACAGAGTCACAAGGCAACTGCAGTTACAGGCACTGTTGATACAAAGGATCTAACGGTGCGGATACAAAACAAAGAATGAGTGCGGAGAAAGCCACTTGTCGGCACCCAAGGCAAGGAAAGAAATAGTAAAATGATCTGGAGAAGGCCACGTGCAAGCAGCAATGAAGAGCAACTAAAGAATGAGTGCAGAAGAAACCACATGGAACCACTCGGAGGAAGTAAATGAAATTTTATTTCATTTTACTTAATGCATCATGATTCATGTGAGGCCTAAGAAGGCTATGTCAATTATTAAATACAAGTTTCATTTTAAATATGATGGTGGGCCCTCTTTTAATAAGTTGAAAACTTATTAAATATATGAATCTCATGTTAAACAACCATGGGAAGTTTTCTGTTTTAAATAAAGATTGAAATCTTTATAAAATTGTGACACATGGTGGGTCCAAACAGTATGAAATAAATTTTATTTAGAATTGACCCTTATATGATTCATGGGAGATAAAAGTGAAACCCTAAAATAAATTGCAGCAATGTTTCATTTTAATGGCAAGCTATAGGAAGCGGTGGCGGCGGGTGATTTTCTTCATGCCATAGAGATATTTTCCAGCCATGGGCAAAACAGAAACAATAGTTCAGTTATTAATACATTTGCATTTTGTCGAATTTGGTGCCAGATTTAAGGGAGTCAGTTGCAGATTTTCAGTTGAGGTCGGTAAGATATTTTTGTTGGGTTTTTGGGGCTATAAATGCAGATCCGTCAGTTTCATGAGAGATATACATATACAGAGTTCTTCAAATAGTTTTATCAGATCAGAGAGTTTGGAGTAGCTAACAGATGTTTTCTTTTGCCTTTACAGTGGTTCTTTTATGGGTTGTAATAGTTTATTCTATGCAATATTCTTGCCTTTTGTAAATTTATTCTTCCATTCAAATAAAGAGACGGTGTTCTGTGCATTTATGAGTTTACTCTCTATTCCTGTTTCTATTTTCTCTGTTTCTTCTACCTCTATTTAATCTATTTATAAAATGGGTTCTAATCATGCATATCTTCTCTTTAATCTTCCAGTTAAATCTTACATGGTTAACACTGTGCAACTAGTCATGTTTCAAATCCGGTGGATCGCCATAGATTAGGCATTTGTTTTCTGCAATCTAGTTTTCTTTCTAACTTTTTTCTCAAAACCCCACTGAAAAAATGGAAGAGCCAGCTTCTTTAAAATTTGGAGGTCACTTTAGTGGCCAATCCCATGTCTCTGAAGCTTCCCATGTTGTTGCTGGATTACACCCACAGATTTATGCATCAACAGTTTTTGGCATGCTCGATGGGACTGGATTCTAAGACTTTGTTCTTTGTTTTCAGTGAATCTTTGCCCTGTATTCTATGGTTTTGGTGGTAAAGCACATAAATATCTGCTCATAGGAGCATGAATCTTCCATCCGATGACTGTACTGAGGTTTCTTTCTCATATGTTTGCTCTTGCAGACCATGGCATCCCCTGGTATCTATGTACATCTGAATATCCAAAGAGATCTACCCTTTGTGACTTGGGATTCAAGTCCTCTTGTTCTTCAGTAGCAGGCTCAAGTTCCTGACACAACTTGGAAGGCATTGCCTCAGTTTCTTGGAGATAGCTTAGTTTGTCCTATTGATCACATTCAAGATGTAGCCAGTCTATGCTCTATTCACAATGTCACAACGGAGAATCATGCTCTCTTGTTGCTAGCATCTTCCCTCAAAGGTAAAGCAAAGGAATGGTATAGAAGGTTGTAGCCTAGTTTGATCATTAGATGGGATTAGCTCAGTGGGCTTATCTATAGTCAGTTAAAGGATAGGATGGATGTCAGCACTCTTACCCATAATCTCATCACCATCAAAAGGCATCCTCTGGAGCCCATACATGAATTCAATTCAAGATTTGACAAGGTATGGAAAAAAATTTCTATAGACATGAGGCCCCCTCCTGTCTTTGCTTTCTTGTATTATTTAAAGGCTTTAGATCCTGAGATCTCGATCATGATACAATCCTTAGGAGGTGAAACTCTCCCTCAGTCATATGACCTTGCCATTAAGGCTGAAAGTAATCTCATAATGTCTAGTAAACTACCTCCTCTACCCTTAAAACAACTGATGCATCATGCAAATAACCTATCTCAGGTTCTTTCTCATAGTCAAATGTATACCTATTCTAATCCACCTACCCTCGCTATTGATTGGCCAAATCATGAGGAGATGAGTTGTAAAATAACTAATTAAAACCCTCTCTTATGAGATTAATGAGTTTAAAGGTCAAGCAATGTACCCTGCTAATCCTTATGTCATGCCTCCAGATCTTTATGAATTGCCATACCAGTGTGATCTTATTACAGAAAAAATCCTTCCTGATAATGAGGCACTGCCCTACTATCTTGAAAATTATGCATTACAAGCTTCCGTAGTTGCAAATCAGCCCATAGATCCCATAGACCGGGTTCTTTGTCATTTTGATATCAAGGAGGAATCAGGTTTCAATGATCAAAATGTAAGAAACATCCTTTAAGAGGTGGTCCCCGCCTATTCAGTGTGTCTTTTTGATCTTGAGCGTCATGCACCTATGGCAACAATAGATTCAGAAGATGCTTATAGGGTGAGGCTTCTAGAAGTTGAAAAGTACTACATGAGGTGTTTTGAAGTTGAAAAGTATTGGGTCAAGAATGATGTATATCTTGAACCTTATCTTGGTGAAGAGGATGTGAGAGTTTATTGCAGAGTTGATCAAGAGTAAGTGTCTTTATTTCAACCAGGAGGTTTCACACCTGGAAGGAGATAACATAGATATGCATTTGGAGCAAGATGAGGATTTATTCTCAATTTTACAACAAGGTTATCAGATTCTTGGTGCAGAAGATCCTTCTATTGAGCATTTGCATGGTTCATTTACAAAGCCTCTTATGACAGATTATGAGGAACATCTTAACGAAAAGGTTGATGCAAGAGATTATCTGTTCTCCATTCTTGCAAATAGTTATTGTCTTCTTCCTAATGAAGCTTCGCCTCTACAAGATGATGAGATCTGGAGAGACATTTGCTACCATGCAGAGTCACATACGATGTCACAAATTTAGTTATATTCTACACCTTTCTTCTTACATAGAGGAATCCCGGTTAGATTTAAGAAAATTCTGGGCAATTTTGTCACCTGCACGCTTGATTGTGATGCCCTCACAAGTCATCATTCTATTGAAGGACCTACAAAAAAGCTCACTAAAGAGGTTTTGTTGGCAAAATATTTCAGATGCAAATAGAAGGAAGAGCTTAAGTGTTTTATTTTCCCTCCTCACCCTAGGCTGAAGTAGGCACAATATGCAAATCAAACTGACTGGTCTTTTGATGCCAACCAAGATGAGCCTCTAGAGTGTAGAGAAGTAAAAAGGTACAAAATATTGTTATTTTTCTTTATACAGTTTGTCTGGTTCATTTTTAGTTTGGTGAGGATTTAGTGGAGAAGCATAATCTGATCTAGTAGTTATTTTGCTATTCCCGTAAATGGGCATGTTCCTATATGTTTCAGTGGTCAGTGAATAGTTTTAGTTTTTAGAATAAGTTATAGTGGTAGTATTAGTTTTCAACTTCAGTTATTTGTTTTCAATAAGTCTCTCCTGCTATGAATGGAGATAAGTTTTGTGGTTCAGCTTTGTGTCAGTTTCAAAGGTGTGGATGATCAGTTATGGTTTTAGATTATGGATGTATTTGGTTCAGCATAAGTTTCAGCTTCATCTTCAGGGCATATTGCATTATTTTGTTTGCATGGTTGTTGGCTACATATGTGTCTTCAAGAGATGGTGTTTTCTGTATTGATCCTATTTGCCTGATGGATAAGGCCTCTAGTCTATGACACCGAAGGTTCTGAGGTTCAGAGTGAGCATGCCCATTTGCCCAGCCCATCGCCATAAACTATTGTGCATTTGGTGCACATCGTTTTGAAAATTTTCAATGAATGTGTCAGAATTGTTGCTACTTGATTCTTTTCCTAGTTTCCATTAATTCATTATGGAAAGGATTTACTGGGATTCATAATGTAATCTATATGTTCATTATGAAGTCATAAAGAAATGACCAATTAGTCACTATGAGATTAGTTCTTAGAATTGACAAGCTCCTGTGTATGAGGCATAGCCTCTGCTTTATGATAAGTGACTAAACTAAATATTATCCTCTATGCTAGGGTAGGAAGCTCCACCAATTCATAAAGAAGGAGCCATATCAAGTCATCCCTAAATCTAGGCTAAGCATCATTTAAAGGAATATGCTCAATTCATATGGAGACACACAAGAAGGTAAGGATGGCGGCCTATAGTCCAAGAACTAGCTTATGATAACCACAAATGAATGATCGAGTCTCTCAAAATGGATACAAGGCAATCAGTTCAAAATAATGAAGCCACGGTTTTCAATAGTTAGAAGAAACATTCACTTAAGAGGCACACTGCATATAAGGAGTGTGGCATCTAAGATCAATGACAACCTTATAGCGTGCATCGATCTCTCAAAATGGAGTATCTATCAGCCAACAACATCAAGACTAGTTGTTGAAGAGAACACATATGATAAGGTGTCATTTTACATTCATGTTGAAAGGCTTAGCCATTCACATTTAGAGAAGTGTGTAATGGCGCAACAATACAGAGAACCTGATGAAGATAGTATTCCAAAGAAAATGCATCAGTAGCAATTTTGGAAAGTAATCCATGAGGAAAGAAGTGGCTTTGTTACAGAGAGCGGCCCTAAGAGTAACTAGCATCTGACATGCACATAGGGCCTGTCCTTTCCAAAGGCATGGAACATCAAGATAAAGGCACTATCATCTCAAAGAGACATAGGTCATATAAGGGTGGCACTGCTAGTTTCAATAGGTGCATCTATGCATAAAGTTCAGTCATGATAGAGCTCAGCCTTCTTTCTATCAGATAGGCTGCCATCATTGAGAATGAGATGTCCATATAAAACTATAGGC
This sequence comes from Cunninghamia lanceolata, assembly GCA_027924645.1. Taxonomy (NCBI): domain Eukaryota; kingdom Viridiplantae; phylum Streptophyta; class Pinopsida; order Cupressales; family Cupressaceae; genus Cunninghamia; species Cunninghamia lanceolata. The sequence goes on from BSBN01000465.1 coordinate 4,531,413, forward strand.
TCAGTCTATTATGTCAAACCATCTTCAACTAGAAACAAGGCACAACCATTAAGCTATTCAAGGTCAGTCCATAAAACAAAGCACTTTGCACAGGATGTGCTGCCAGTCCATAAAGAACTAGCCATGAGCCATTCATGAAGGCGCCATTAGATACAAATTCAGCTACGATACAAGACACAACCTAGTATTATTAGAAAAGAGGTTTGGCCTTGCAATAAGAAAAGCCCGCTCCACACCCTCACATTGTGCCTTTCAAATATGAGGCACAACAATATAGGATCATAAGGTAAAAGCCACCTCATTCCAAACAAGTTCAGCCTGTATGTAGAAGGTTCACACAACTATACATAATCTCATCTCAAGAATGAACACCACCAGCATACGAAGGAGATACATAAAGCAAGGTTCATCTTTAATGAAATATTGGCATATTTAGCACTAACGCATCAAGAAAGGCACTTGGCCTCTGATACAGAGTCACAAGGCAACAACAGCTATAGGCACCATTGATACAAAGGATCTAACAGTGCAGATAGAAAAAAAAGAATGAGTGTGGAGAAAGTCACTTGTCGGCACCTAAGGCAAGGAAAGAAATAGTAAAATGATGTGAAGAAGGCCACGTGCAAGCAACAATGAAGAGCATCTAAAGAATGAGTGCGGAAGAAACCACGTGGAACCACCCGAAGGAAGGAAATGAAATTTTATTTCATTTTACTTAATGCATCATGATTCTTGTGAGGCCTACGAAGGCTATGTCTCTTATTAAATACAAGTTTCGTTTTAAATATGACAGTGGGCCCTTTTTTAATAAGTGGAAAACTTATTAAATATATGAATCTCATTTTAAACATCCACGGAAAGTTTTTAGTTTTAAATATAGATTGAAATCTTTATAAAATTGTGACACATGGTGTGTCCCAACAGCATGAAATAAATTTTATTTAAAATTAACCCTTATATGATTCATGGGAGATAAAAGTGAAACCCTAAAATAAGTTGTAGCAATGTTTCATTTTAATGGCAAGCTACAAGAAGCGGTGGCGGTGGGTGATTTTCTTCATGCCACAGAGATATTTTCCAGCCAAGGGAAAAATAGAAACAATAGCTTAGTTATTAATACAGTTGCATTTTATCAGATTTGGTGTCGGATTTAAGTGAGTCAGTTGTAGATTTTCAATTGAGGCCGGTAAGATATTTTTGTTGGGTTTTTGTGTCTATAAATGCAGATCCGTTAGTTCATGAGAGATATACATATACAGAGTTCTTCAGATAGTTTTATTGGATTAGGGAGTTTGGAGCAGCGAACAGATGTTTTCTTTTTCCTTTACAATGGTTCTTTTATGAGGGTTGTAATAGTTTATTCTGTGTAGTATTCTTGCCTTTTGTAAATTTATTATTCCATTCAAATAAAGAGATGGTGTTCTGTGCATTTCTGAGATTACTCTCTATTCTTGTTTGTATTTTGTTTGTTTCTTCTGCCTCTATTTAATCTATTTATAAACTAGGTTTTAATCGTGCATATTTGCTCTTTAATCTTCCAGTTAAATCTTACACAATTAACACTGTGCAACTAGTTGTTTCAAACCTAGTGGATCCACATAGATTAGGCATTTGTTTTCTACAATCTAGTTTCCTTTCTAACCTTTTTCTCAAAACCCCACTAAAATAATGGAAGAGCCATCTTCCTTAAAATCTGGAGGTCACTTTAGGGGCCAATCCCACGTCTCAGAAGTTTCCCATGTTGCTACTGGATTACACCCACAGATTTATGCATCAACAGTTTCAAGAAGCCTTTCATAATGACATGAACTCTCTGATCAGTTAACAAATCTTCATATCATCACACAAATCTTGTTTGGCTAACTACAATTCTTCTTCTAATTGTCGCATATCATATGATGGCTATGTGATATTCTATAAATGCTTTGCACCATTTAGAATATCTTCTCATGGCTTATAAATGCTTACATTCCTTTTAGAATGGCTGTGCATTGCTCTTATGCCTTCCGCTTAGCTTTAGAAATTGGACCCTTCATTCTTCTTTCCTCTTTCATTGTGCACTCGACCTAGTGGTGCATTTGCATTCATGCCATTTTCGCAATCACATGAGCTCTATCTAGGTGGTGAACATATTATTTTTCACAAGATGAATCCATTTTCTAGTTGTGCTATTACCTTGTGATGGTTGCGCTTGATTTGATGGTTGTGTGCATGATTTATTTACTGTGTGCATCATTTCAAATGTTAAACTCCATTGTTCATTGCCTAGCACTATTTTCTGGTTATGCAATTAGTCATGAGAATTTATGCAACCATTGATGGCTATGTCATTCAATTTTCATGGCTGCACATGCTTTGTAATATTGGACTATGTGTTATCTTGCATAGGTTCCATTTACACTTTACTTTCTCATAGGATTCATGTGGTTGCAGAGCATGTGTGATAGTTTGGGGAATGTTTCCTTCATGATGAACAATTCTGAAACTCTCCAAATCTTTCAACATTTTGCCTCAGTAAGATGTTGTGCCATTCTTTGGTCTCATATTATTTTGGAGTAAAAAGGGGGATGATGTTTTAATGGATGTGTGGATCAAATCCTCCTTTCCCTACAAACATTCAAGGACATATCAACCGAGTTGAATCTCTACTAAGTGAGAGCATTCACCTAACAGGTTGGGCTATCACTTGGAATGATGTGGAAACTTAGATATTATCAAATAATGTCTCAATTTAATGCTCAAATACCCTTTAAACCCTAATTATGCAAAACAATAAGTAAATTGATGAATTACGACAAATCCTTACAGATTAAGGTAGTAGGAGAGATTGATAACTGACCATTTTTTGAAGTTCAAAATGTGGAATAGTCGAGGACACCTCCACTAATGCCCTTGTCCAAGGTACTATTTTCTCTGTAGAATCCTGATCTTCTCCTGACACTGATATTCATTGTATCTTCCATTTTTACCCTAGAAGATGCGGAGGACACCTCCACTAGCGCCCAAGTCCAAGGTCAGGTGCTTGTTAGGGTGTTGAAAGCTCTTTGGATGCTGATTATTACTGTCTAAATTGTTTCTATGTTTGCAACTCTGGAGGACACTACCACTAATACCCATGTCTGAACAGTCATTTTCTTTAGATATTCATAATCTGTACACTATCTTACTGTTACCTGCAACTTCACTCTGTCGAGATGCAGAATGTGTAACCTGCAATCATAAGGAGAGTGGTTGGGGTTTGCAGTGTTTAGAGGCTTGCCTTGATCAAGCCCTGGAGAGACATTCAAGTCTTCCGAACACCGTTGTTAGATAAGGAGTGCATATCCATGTGGGATAGAGGCAAAATCCAAATGATAAATGATTGAAACACAAATAAATGTCACCTCAAAGATATAGATCTCGTTGAAGGAAGAAGCTCTTTCATGCCATGAGGAGATGGAGCCAAATCTGTAACAAACAAACACAATAACAACACAATATTGCTCTACAACACAATGAAATCCTTGAATCACTTTAGCATTAGATCACAAGTTCGCAATGTCCATCTAGTTTAAAAATGAAGTCCTAAACATGCTTATATATGCAACTACAAACATTCCCGCTAAGAATTTCGTAATTCAAACTTGAGATGTCGGCACAGGACCTAAGTAATGGTCATAAAAATGACATTAAAATTTAGGGATGACCTAAAATGGGGTAGGACTAGGGCACTAGCACCCAAGTCCACCATCCCATTTTTAGTCACGGTTCATCAAAAGAGCACCCACTAGGTCCTATTTGCCACAAGAGTCAGGGGTTTTCTCATCAGGAGTCAAAATTAACATGCAAGATGCTTATAATGTAATCTAAGGACCCAGGAGCTAAACCTTAAGAGGGAAAAGCCCCCAAGGGGACATTTTCTGACATAACATTTAGCCCCCACTTTAATGTATGTATAAACATAAGGCCAATACATGCATTAAAGTAAGGTCAAAACACAACAAACACACCAAGCACGGTGAAGACACACCAAACACACTGAAAATAGAAGCAAGCACACAAAAACATGGAGAAGACAGTCACAATCACGTAAAACATAGAGAAGACATCATTGAGGACATGCAAAACATAGTGAATGTAGTGATTATTTATTTTTTTATTTTCTCATATATATAAAATGCAAATACAAGTACATGAAAAGTAAACACACAACCCAAAATGTAGGAGGAGCTCATTGCCACCAGTCTTGAGACTGCATAAAGGGGCAACAGACACACAATACAAATCTTAGAGTGTAGGAGGAACTCATCGCCACTAGTCTTGAAACTACACTTGAGAACAAACACACCATACAAATCCCAAAGCATAGGAGGATCTCATAGCCACCAATCTTGAGACTATGCTTGGGAAAAAAAATGCCATACACACACACATGGAAGACACGAAGAAAACACAACAAACAAGTGATGGAAGAAACCTATTTCTAGGTTTCCTACCATCTCAAGAACATTACAAGCACACACTGACGATTGGGCTTCACCACATCAATCATCAAAGACATGCTTAAGGGAGGATACACCAAACCTACTTGCTCGTAAGACTTTTACAAAATGACATGATGTGCACTCTCCTCAAGAAATAAACCATCCCTGCCTCCATAGAGGGCTTAAAATGAAAAGGATATGCATGATATCCCACCTCTGTAGAGGGCTTAATGATTGAAATATAAAATAAAGATGTGCACTCACTCAGAGATACAACATCCTACCTCCATAGAGGGATTACAAACATGCTTCGTTAGTACCAAAAAACATTAGATAGCTTACCTTATATATGCCCCCACCTTAAGGTGGTTGATATTGTGTACCAGTATCAAGCACATTAAGGTAGAGAGAAAACACACGAGAGAACACGAGCTCTCACAAATCCCATGCCCCCAGAGGTGACATGCACTTTATGATCGCCAAATGTTCCCACAAACACATAGTTTCCTACAAGAAAAGTGTTAGAAACCATATAATCATGATAAACAATAATGCATGTAATCATTCACATAAAGAGCTAAGCAAGGCAAGATCCAAGATAGACAAAGTGCATGGAGCAGCAATATTGTTTCGTTTTGTAAGTGCAACAAGACATCATCAAAATATCACATAGAGTGATTCTACTAGCCAAGCATCGAATAATATATATCAACACCATCATCACACATGGACTAGGTCTATTTTTTTATTTCTCACTAAAGGGACACTAGGTCCGTATCAGTATTATATGTTTTTCATCATCCACCCACTAGATAGAACCACTAGAGGAAGGTAAACAATAAATCAAGAGAGGAGAAACAAGTGCGTTAGGGTAGTCACGTAGGAAGGTGCCCCCAGGTCACCAACCGCAATTCTATGCCCCTAGGACACAACACGACAATGAAAATAGAGGAGAGGCAATATAGGAGAATGGTGATACAAATAGAAGAAGGGTCACAACAGAGGCAGTCTCCCGGTATCATTGACCTTACGAGAGTATCAAGGGTCATCCTAGGAGGCCTAAACAACATATAACACATCACAAGGGAAACACAAAATGGAGGTAAAGGGTTAGAAATACTTACATGTAGAGAGGCTCATGCTAGAAGTTATCAATGATCAAATCATCCTCTTCCCAAACTTGAATGCTAGAGGAAAGAGGTGTGTATGGTACCATAGCCCAACTTTTGTTCTTGTCTTTAAATTGTTTAGTGTTAAGTTCATCTAGGTTTAATTCAATGTTAGGTGGAATGTTTTCTTATTGATTTGCATTTTGTTGGGCAAAAGTTTGTCTTCTCTTCCTTCTTTCTCTTTCTTTTCTATTTCTTGTTGTCTTGTTACTTATCTCTTCAAAGGCATTGTTATGTTTTTCCATAGGAGTTTGTACATTGGAGGAGGAAGCACCATGTTCAAATCTCATTGGTCTCGATGAAATGTTTTGTTATTGATGAATACCTCCCGATCCTTGTAAGGATGATGGGGGATGAACCTCAGCATAAATACCATCTCTCCATGGATGAGGTGAGTTATGAAACTTTTCCTTATCCACTTCTATCATGCCAATTATTTCATCATAGTCATAATAGTCTTGTTTTATTTTTATGTCATTTTGTCATTTTCCTTTTGCTCTAAGTGGATCTTTGAATGCGTGTTGTTCTTCCCTTATTGTTTGTAAAGGAGGCATGGCCACTCTAGCCAGTTGTTTTTCTTTGTATCGTCTATAGTCTAGGAAAGATTAGTCTCTCTATGGCTTAGGGTCTCTATCAAGTTGTGGCCAAAACTAATCAAGAGTGAAATTCTTGTCCTTAGTTGGAGGTTGATATGAATTACGGCGGATAGTACATATTTCTCCATGCAAAGGGAATTTTATTCATTTGTGGATAGCTGAGGGGATGACATTCATAGCCTTAAGCCATGGATATCCTAGTTTTACATGGAAGAGGTCAGATAAGGGGATAACATCAAATAACTGATCCACAGCTTTATCATATATCAAGACCAATAAGGTTATCTTCCCGAATGTGTTCATCAAAGCTCCATTATGTGTTTTAATTCTCAAATCGGACGGTTCATAAGAATCTTCTGCCAAATAATGTCTAAGAAGGAACTCTTACATAACCACATTACTCATGGAATTAGGGTCTATAAGTGTTCCATGCACAGGTTTTTCCATTATGTTCACTGTAATGTAAAGAGGCCCTTCAGTATCTACCATTGCTTTGTCATGAGGTGTGAATATTATTTCAAGTTCAGGGTCTCTTCTTTTCAGATAAGGCCTAGGATCAAACATAGAATTATTGTTGCATTGAGAAGCCATGTATATGTTGTCAAATGAATTCTAAATCAGATTTTAAATATGTTCAACACTTATGCAAGAAACAAGCGCAAAAGTATGTATGAATGTGACCTAACAAATGCTTGATTTTTCACCTTTTTTTCAATTTTTCAATGCAAATGACTAAGAGAAGAGGTGTTATGAAGATTTTTTATTTGGTGCACAAAATAATAAGATAAATATCAATCCAATAATGCAAAAATATCCTTTACAACATGCCTATGATGTGAAACAATGTATGGACATGACCTAAAAATGCTTGATTTTTCACTTTTTTCACAAATTTTCAATGCAAATCACTAAAGGAAGGGGTGTTGTGAAGAATCTAAAGAAGGGTAGAAAATAATAAGCTCAATATCAACCCAATAATGCAACAATATCTTTCACAACACGCCTCTTATGCCTTTCTAGAGAGACAATAATGCCAAATCTAGTGAAAATACAAGGTTTTCAAACCCTAGTCATGAATTTTTCCAAAGAGGGTACTATGATTCAACACTAAAATTAGAAATCAGTCCTAATGAGTGTTTTAAAAGGGTAGTAAAATCTGAAACAATATTTTAACTACAAACCCTAGCTAATGTAAAACTAGGTTTTTATGAAAATGCACAATTTCAAGCATTTTTTGACAAATTAAGCATGAAAATGCAATGCAAGTGATTACTAAATAATGAATTTATGAAATTTAAATTAGATATAATGAAAATAACAGAAATTTAGTGAAATTAAATGTTAATTAATTCAAATTATGCCAAAATGCAAGCCTAAGATGCCATTTTTTTCAAAATTTTCAAAATTTTTATTTTTTTTTGTAACTTTTCAAATGAAATAAGATGAATGAATGCAAATCTAAAGTTCAACACTTAGAAAGGTGAAAAATTAAAACAAAGATGGTTCATCAAAATGTTTTGGAGGAAAAAGGGGGATGATGTTTTAATGGATGTGTGGGTCAAATGCTCTTTTCCAACAAACATTCAAGGACATATCAACCGAGTTGAATCTCTACTAAGAGAGAGAATTCACCTAACAAGTTGGGTTGTCACTTGGAATGATGTGGAAACTCAGATGTTATCAAACAATATCTTAATTTAATGCTCAAATACCCTTTAAACCTTAATTATGCAAAACAATATGTAAATTGATGAATGATGACAAATCCTTGTAGATTAATGTAGTAGACAGAGATTGATAACTGAATGTTTTTTGAAGTTTAGAATGCGGAATAGTTGGGGACACCTCCACTAATGCCCCTATCCAAGGTAAAATTTTCTCTATGGAATCTTGATCTTCTCCTGACATTGATATTCACTGTATCTTCCATTTTTGCCCCGAAAGATGTGAAGGACACCTCCACTAGCACCCAAGTCCAAGGTTAGGTGTTTCTTAGGGTGTCGAAAGCTCTTCGGATGGTGATTATCATTGTCTAAATTATTTATGTGTTTTCAACTCTGGAGGACACTACCACTAATGCCATGTCCAAACAGTCCTTTTCTTCAAAAATATGGAATCTATACACTGTCTTACTATTCCCTGCAACTCCACTCCATCCAGATCCGAAACCTGTAACCTGTAATCACAAGGAGAGTTGTTGGGGGTTGTGGTGTTTAGAGGCTTGCCTCAGTCAAGCCCAGAGAGACATTCAAGTCTTCTGAACATCGTTGTCAGATAAAGAGTGTGTATCCCTGTGGGATAGAGGAAAAATCCAAATGATAAATGATTGAAACACAAATAAATGTCACCTTAAAGATATAGATCTCATGGAAGGAAGAAGTTATTTCATGCCATAAGGAGATGGAGCCAAATATGCAACAAACAAACACAATAAAAACACAATACTGCTATACAACACAATGAAAGCCTTGAATTACTTTAGCATAAGATCACAAGTTCACAATGTCCATCTAGTTTACAAATGAAGTCCTAAACACGCTTATATATGCAACTACAAACATTCCCGCTAATAATTTCGTAATTCAAACTTGAGATGTCGGCATAGGACCTAAGTAACAGTCATAAAACTGACATTAAAATTTATGGATGACCTAAAATGGGGCAAGACTAGGGTGCTAGTGCCCAAGTCCACCCTCCCATTTTCAGTTAGGGTTCATCAAAATAGCACCCCCTAGGTCCTATTTGCGACAAGACTCAGGGGGTTTCTAATTGGGAGTCAAAATTAACATGCAATATGCTTATAATGTAATCTAAGGACCCAAAAGCTAATCTTTAAGAGGGAAAATCCCCCAAGGGGATGTTTTCTGACATAACACATATGTTGAGTAGTAGTGGATGAAGCAAAACTAATATTTCCTTATGGCACAATTATCTTCTACTACATCCTCGTATGAATATGAAAATAATCTGCAACCACTCTTCATTTTGCAACTCGATATTTGTCTGAACTTGGTCATGCTAGCCAATGCATAGAACATGGCTCCTTGTTTATTTTACCTAACCTTTGACAAACCTCATTGCCTAAATCAATAATGCATTAGCTGACAACTACTAACATTTGTACAAAGTCTCCCAATCACTCAAACCACTATCTCTAACTTTTCAAACAGAAGTTGACCTCTAAGAAGTTCAAAATTGGAGTGCATGAAAATGACATTATAGTTTTGGCTACTTGTGGGAAGTGTACTCGCACACATTGGACTCCAAATCTCATGCCTTTACTCCAATGGATATCAGAGTCAAAATACTCTGATATGAAGAGTTAGTATGCACTCTATTATATAACTTGTTGGGCATGGTATTGCTCTAATACCAATTTGTTAGAGGTGCTATAGCTCTAATACCACCTGTCGAAAGCATTGATCAATCTGATACCATTCAATCAAGGAGAGAAGAAGACAATAAGCTTACAAGAGAGAGAGATGGCACAAACCAAATATAAAAATTTCTATTAATATGCAAATATATTTTACATCAAAATACAAACTGCAGAGCTACAACTTTGTTTCTTCTATCCCTATAAATACTTCTCACTCTAGAGCTTGCTAGACATTACAGTTGTCCTTCTCTATCTGGAGTTGTTCTACTCTTCCCACTAACTATTTGTTGTGCGTGTCTGGATCTACTAGAGCTCTATCCTCTGCACTCTCTCTACAATATTCTTCATGTTGTTATTACAACAAATCTTCTCTGTTGTGCACTGTTGTGTTGTTGCTGCATGCAAAACCTTTTCTCACAGTTCTCTCTTCACATTCTTTTCTTTAGTCTTTTCTTCATCCAAAAATTCTACTGCTCAAATTCAAACTGGGTAAAAGCAAGAAGATGAGTCCACTTCTCCTGGAAGTTTTGGACTTAGCCAAAAATGTGAAATTGGGAAATGTGAAACGGGATCCCATTTTTCTTTGGGACCCTGAGCCAAAAGTGGGATCCCATTTTCTAAAAATGGGATCCCATTCTCATTTTGTTGAAATGAGATCTCATTTCAGAAAGGGATAAAATATTAAAAAAATAAAATGGGATCCCATTTCTTAAAATTTGAATTTTTGGCCTAGGCTTGGGGAACTGACCCTTAGCTTTGTACCTACTTTGACCTACAACTTGCAGGTCATGTAAGCATCTCAAGAAAATAGTGACTTTGTGCATATGTTTGAGGACCTTTTTTGCATAATTTTTTGACGAAATTAAAATCCATTATAGATGAGATAGTGTAGATTCCAAATATGTAATTTTTTTTTACAATTGGATTATTTTTTTTATTTTTCAATTAATTTCTAATGAAACAGGTCCATAAACTTGAATTATCAGGGTTTTTAGTATTTTAGTAACTTTTTATTAAAATATTTTTTTGAAAAATAAATTGTACGAAAGCGTACTTCAAACAATTCTTTTCAATTTGAAAAAAAAATTCAAAAATGATAAGTTTAGGTCATCTTATGCATGACATACATGATAATTTTTCAAAACACTAAATATGGCCAATAAAAAATTAACAAAAAAAATATTCATTAAAAAATTACAAAAAATATGGAAAGCATGCTTAAGTGAGTTACAAATCTTTTCCCAAAAGGATTTATAAAAATATAATTATTCAAGTCAAAATATGGATGACATACATGTGCATGGTATAGTTAAAAAAATGTGAATTTAAATAGTGGTTTTTAGAAACACCTATTGAAAATCAATTTGTATCTTTTGGGCATTCAAATAAATTGTATATTTGGAAACTAGACTTCGAGTACTACATTTTATGATTAGTGACATTTTTTAAGATTCCATCTCTAAGTGCTTCAAATTTTAAAGTTAAATGTGACAAATTCTAAAAATTAGGGAAAACACTTCCACTTTTTGGCCAAAAAGTGGACTCAACTTCTTGCAGACAGCCAACTCACCAATTGCATTGAATGGAAATCAACCAGCAATAACTTTTGATAGTCCAACAAAATGCATTAACTATTTTGTAGTTGTACAGTAGGAAAGAGATCTCCAAATGATCTCTGATGGGGTAGGTGCATTAAATGTCAGTTCCAGATTAGATTTTCTAACACTTCCCCTTAATTTGGAGCCACATACCTCTTTTATTCTATATCTCCAAAGTTGTATGTATTTCTCTAGAGCTTTCTGGAGCTTTCTTTCCAGAACTGAAATCTGGAGCTGTCCACAATGCCCAAGCTTTCTATTAGACATTCAAATCTCTCCTTAGATAGTGCCTTAGTAAAAATGTTAGTGAGTTGCTGCTCGGAGCTCTACAAAATTGTAGTTCAATCTCTCCATGCTCAACTAGATCTCTTATAAAATGATAACAAATCTCTATGTGTTTGCTTCATCCATGGAAAACTAGATTCTTCGTCAAGGCTATGGAGGAAACATTGTCACAAAATATGGTTGTACCATCTTCTTTCTATTCATTCATATCTGCAAGGATTCTTATCAACCAAATAGCCTAACATGTTGCTACATTTCTTGCTATATACTCAACTTCTGCTATGGAGAGAGAGACAATGGGTTGCTTCTTTGATGCCCATGAAATGGGTCCTAAACCCATGTGGAACACATATCCAGATGTGCTCTTTCTATCATCTACACATCATATCCAATCATTGTTTGTGTAACCAACCAGCTCAAACTCATTGGATGCAGTATACAATATGCCATAGCCTTGTGTGCCATTGGCATATCTCAGGATTCTCTTTCCTACTTACCAGTGTGTGTCCTTAGGTTTCTCCATGAACCTAAATATCAAGATTACCACTTACATTAAATTAGGCCTTGTAGAAATCAATTACATTAGACTTCCAACCATGCTCTTGTATAGGGTTGGGTTCACTTCAATATTGTTGTCCTCCTTGCTCAGTTTCAGACCTATAACTATGGTGTTGGTGTAGGTTTGTTGTTCTGCATTTTAAATCTCTTCAAGATCTATTTGGCATAGTTAGTTTCAAAAATAAATATGCCATGCTCTAATTGTTGGACCTCAATGCCAAGAAAATATCCTAGTAGACCTAAGTCTGTCATCTCAAACTCTTTCTTCATCACCTCTTTGAAATCAACAATGAAGAGGTCACTATTCCTTGTGAAAATCAAATCATCTACATACAAAAAAAAACTAAAATCTTACCAATGGCTTCTTTGATGTAGAGTGTGGGCTCACTACTACTTTTACTAAATCCATTACTCGGCAGATAGGAATCTATCCTAATGTACCATGCCCAAGGTGCTTGCTTAAGCCTGTAGAGAGCTTTTCAGAGACTGTACACTTTGTCTTCATGCCCTGGGACTTCATAGCCAGGTGGCTGCTCCACATACACCTCCTCTTTAAACACCCCATTCAAGAAGGTTGAATTCACATCCATTTGATATACCTTCCACTTGTGTTGGGCTGCAATTTCTATGACTGCCCACATGATTTCTAGCCTTGCAACTAGTGCATAGGTCTCATCATGGTTTCTTCCCGACTATTTTTTATATCCCTTAACAACCAGCCTTACTTTATGCCTTTCTATCTTTCCTTTAGTAGTACTCTTGATGTTATAGACCCATTTGACTCCAATAACCTGTTTACCCTTGGGTAATGTTGTTAACTCCCATGTCTCATTCCTTTCTATTGCATTCAACTCTTCATCCATGGCCTTACACCATTTTTCTTCTTTGAAAGCCTCTTCAAAATCTGTTGGATCACCATGGGAGAACAAAGCAAAGTCCAAACTTCCATCAAATTCATCATACCTTGTATCTTCATAAATTTCCCTCATGCTCCTTATCTTTCTCAGCATTAGAGAAGTGAGTGTAGGATCTAAACTACTTCTGGAGTTGCTGTTGCTTGCCTCGGGAGAGCTCTGGAGTGCTCCAGACCTAGATTTTGTGCTTTAGGGATGGTTCCAGAGAGATACAGAGTTGGATCCAAAATGCTCTAGGGTTGGTTCTACGTCACTGCTAGAAGTACCACCTTCATCATCATCATCTATGGGTATCGTTGTTGAGATATGTGGTGGTGTCAATCATGCCATCCCATGATTCATTCTCTATGAACTCAACATCCTTGCTAATTATAACCTTCTTAGTGATAGGGTTGTATAGCTTGTAGCCTTTGTATTCTTCATTGTGCCCAACAAAGATGCCCTTTTCTCCTTTGTCATTAAACTTTTGTCTTTTCTCTTTAAAGGTACAAATGCATATGCCACACACCTGAAGATTCATAGGTGTTCCACACTCCATTTGTCATTTGTCCACAATTCTTGTGGAATTTTGTCCCTTATAGCCTTTGTGGGACTTCTATTTAGCAGGTGTTTTGGGGTAAAAAGGATGAGTTTTAATGTTTGGTTTAGTTTGAATCCTCCTTTCCACAAAACATTCCAATGGCTTTTCAACTGAGTGCCTCACCTATCAAGAGGACAGTCAGCTATTAGATTTGAGTTACCACTTGGTTTTTTGTTGGGAAATTCAGATGTGATCATACAAGTTTTCTAATTAATGCCTTTATGTCCTTAAAACCCTAATTTAAGCAAACATCACTCAAATGTACAAATTAAGACAAATGCTACAGGAAATAGACAGAGGGAAGAGAGCCTTAACTCACTATTTTTCACAGTTGGAAAACGGGAAAATCCAGGACAATAGTGATGGCGCCCTAGTCCAATGAACATCTTTTTCTACATAGTCCCGATCTCCTTTCGGCATTGATCTCTTCTATGTCTTCTGTTTCCCATGATCTAAAAATGAAGGACAAGGTTGATGGTGTCCTTGTCCCAAAAAGTTGAATAGTGTCCACTTCTTTTTAGATCCGAAATCTTTGATGTCTACCTTCTTACTCTACAACACCACTTTCTCCATATCTGAAACCTGTAACCTGCAATCACAAGGAGTGTGGGAGGGGGTTGTGGTATTTAGAGGCTTGCCTCAGTCAAGCCCTAGAGAGACATTCAAGTCTTTCGAACACTGTTGTCAGAGAGAGTGCGTGCCCTTGGGAGGTAGAGACAAAAACCAAATGATAATGATTGATAAAGCACAATAAATGATACCTTGATGCTGAATCTCTCATGGAAGGAAGAAGCTCTTCAATGGCATCAGGAGAAGATGTAATCCAACCTGCAAACAAACACAATAATAATGCTAAGCTCTGTAACATAATGATAATCACAAGTATGCCAATAGTTCACAATCATAAAGCTTGCTAATGATCTTCTCTAGTTTGCAAATGATAACCTAAACATGCTTATATATGCAACTATTAAGATTCCCACCAAGAATTTCATATTTGAAACTTATGATGTCGGCCTGGAGACCAAATAATGGTCACAAAACTGACATTTCAAATTAGGGCAGACCCTAAATAGGGCTGGACTACAGCGCTAGTGCCCTTGTCCACCCCCTGTCTTTGCTCAATATTCAATGAAGTGCAACCCCCTAGGTCCTATTTGCCACAATACCCATGGGTTTTCTCATCAGGAGTCTAATTTAACTTGCAAAATGCTCTAAATGCAAATCTAAAGACCCAGGAGCTAAACCTTTAGGAAAAAGCCCCCAAGGGTGCATTTTTCTGACAAAACATTTAGACCCCACTTTAATTTATTTATTAAATGCAATTCCAATACATGTATTAAAGTAGGTCCACAAACACAGCAAACACGCCAAGCATAGAGAACACATGCCAAACACATTGAAAATAATGACAGGCATGCAAAACATAGAGAATATAGTTACAGTCATGTAAAACAGGGAGAATACAACATTAAAGACATGCAGAGAACATAGAATACAATGAATGCAATGATTATTTTATTTTTGATTTTTCCATATGAGATGCAAAATGCAGGTACAAGGAAAGTAAATAAACAAATCCCAAAAAGTGTAGAGGAGTTGTTCACCATCGGTCTTGCACTTTTTGAGAAAAGACACGCCAAACAAAATCCCAAGTTGTAGAGGAGCTATTCACCACCGATCTTGCACCTTGAGAACAAACACGCCAAACAAAATCCCAAAGTGTAGAGGAGCTCATCGCCACCAATCTTGCACTTTGAGAACAAGCATGCCATACACACACATGCTGAAGACATAGAGAAAACATGGCAGACAAGTGATGGAGTGTTCCTATTGCTAGGCTCATCACCATCTCAGGGACATTACAGGCACACACTGATAATTGCGTTTCGCTACAACAACCACCGAAAACATGCTTAAGGGTTGAGTTAGTCACAAAACTGCTCCCCGCCTCACGATGAGGACTTTTGAAAATGACAGGATAATGCAATCTGCTCTAAGAAATACACCATCCCCTCCTCATGATGAGGGCTTAAGATAAAAGGATATGCTCGATATCCCACCTCCACAGAGGGCTTAAATGATTTGATTGATTGATTTTAGATTGTTCAAACATGCTTTACTATCATCTAAAGCAGACAGCTTACCTTATATGTGCCCCCACCTTAAGATGGTTGATATCATGTACCGATATCAAGCACATTAAGGTTGGAAGAAAACACACAAGGGAACACGAGCTCTCACAAAGCCCATGCCCCTAGAGCTGACATGTACTTTACGATTGCTGAATGTTCCAATAAACACATCCCTACAAGAAAAGTGTTAGTGCTCAAATAATCATGATAAACAACAATGCATATGATCAACTACATGAAAAAGCCAAGCAAGGCAATATTCATGATAAATAAAGTGCACAGAGCAGCAGTATTGTTAAAGTTTTGTCAGCAAGATAAGATAACATTGACATCAACATCAAGATAGAGAAATCATGAAGTGATTCCACTAGCCAAGCATTGGATAATTT
Source organism: Cunninghamia lanceolata (assembly GCA_027924645.1). NCBI lineage: Eukaryota > Viridiplantae > Streptophyta > Pinopsida > Cupressales > Cupressaceae > Cunninghamia > Cunninghamia lanceolata. The sequence goes on from BSBN01000465.1 coordinate 4,547,479, forward strand.
GTTACAACCCCATCATCATGTATGAACTAGGTCCATTTTTTTATTACTCGCGAAAGGGACACTAGGTCTGCATCAGTATAATATGTTTTTCATCATCCGCCCACTAGATGGAAACACTAGAGGAAGGTAAACAATAAATCAGAGAGGAGAACAAGTGCCTTAGGGACAGTCACATAGGAGGGTACCCCCAAGTCACCAACCGCAACACTATATCCGTAAGACACAACACAACAATGAAATCAGAGGATATGAGATATAGAAGAATGATGATACAAATAGAAAAAGGTCACAACAGAGGTGGTCTCCTAGTATCCTTGACCTTACAAAAGAATCAAAGGTCATCCTACAAGGCCTAATAACAGATAACACATCACAGGGGAAACACAACATTGAGGTAAAGGGTTAGAGATACTTACTTGTAGAGAGGTCCATGCTAGCAGTCATCATCGAGTGGGTCACCGTCTTCCCAATCTCTAATGCTAGATGGGAGAGTTGTAGGTTGTTCCATCTATCTTTTTGATATATGTTGGTTATCTCCCAATCCTTGAAGGGATAACTGAGGAGGGACCTCAGAGTAAATACCTTTCCTTCGTGGATGAGGTAATACTTCAGTATTTTCCTTATCCACTTCTATAGTTGCAATTATATCATCATAGTCCAGGTAGCTATCTTCATCATCATCATCATCATCATGAGTTTTGTCTAATGATTTCACTCTAGTAAGATAATTTTCATACTCATCATTCTCAATGTTTTATGTTAAGTCTTCTACTACCTGATGGTATGTATTCATGAGAGATGTGTAATTGTCTAGATCATATCGAGGCATAAGATTATTTTGTATAATGTGTGCTAAACATAGAATTAAATTAACACCATCTTGCCCTTCTTTTATCAATTCTCTTATATTATAAATAATAGGTATAGTTTCTTCTGCTATCCATTCGTTTTCCACAAATGCTTGAAATTCAGTGAGCTCTTTATCAAGTTTATCTATTTGCTTATCAATTACATATGTTATCACATCAATAGGGTCCTCAACATTATGAAATATTTGTTTTTCTATTGTAGTTGTAGGAGGCATGATGTCTTGCAATAGTTGGGTCTCTCCTATTGTAGGGAAAGTGTCATTGATTTCATCATTTTGTGCTAGCATATCCTCATGGGAAGAATCATTTTTTAAAGAATGACCAGAGGAAAAGTTGATGTCATCATCATATGTATAAGATATTGAATGCATAGGAGAATTTCTATCACCATTATCTTTTTCATTGCCACTCATGGAGAAGAATTCAGTTAAGCTTTCTAATATCATAGGATGTTCACTCATGAGGGTTAAAAATTGGTCAAAATCAAGATCTTTGACAAATGCATGCAAAGATACCATAGAAAAATGACATGAAGGTGCCATGTGTAAGGTTTCAAATGATTTTCAAATCATATTTTCAATATCTTCCAAAACTTATGCAAAAGGCGAATGCAAAAGTGTTGTCGAATATGCTCTAAAATGCTTGATTTTTCAACTTTTCTCAATGCAAACCAATGAAAGAAGAGGTGTAGTAAAAAATTTCAGGAGGGACAGAAAATTATGTGACTAATAACAGTCAAATAATGCAATAATACCTTTCACAACATGCTTTTTAAGCAACTCTAGAAAGTCGGTAAGTCAAAACCTAGTGAAAATAGGCAAAAATATGCGATTTTTCATCAAATCTTCATGCAAACATATGAAAGGAGAGGAGTTGTGAATATTTTAAAAAGGGAAAGAAAATTATATTCCTAATAAAAGTCCACTAATTCAATAATACCTTTCATAACATGCTTTTGAAGCAATTCGAGAGAGTCGGTAAGCCAAAACCTAGTGAAAATAGGCCAAAATATGCGATTTTTCACCAAATCTCCATGTAAAAGAGTAGGAAAACGGGTGTTGTAAGGAAGATGATGATGGAAAGAAACTTGTAATAGTAATAATAGCTAGCTAATGTCAAAAATTCTGTTACAACATGCCTATAGTGCCACTCTAGATCAAACCCTAGTGCAAAAATAGCGAAAATATGCAATTTTTCACAAAGTTTCAATGCAAAGGCCCAAAAAAAAGGGTGTTGTAAGGAAATTGAGAAGGGGAAGCAGATAATAATTCTAATAACAGCCAATTAGTGAAATAAAATTCCTTACAACATGCTTATAGTGCAAGTCTAGCAAGATGATAAGGCCAAATCTAGTGAAAAATGCAAGGTTTTTAAGCCCTAGACATGAAATTTCACAAGGAGGCCACTATAATGCAACACTAAAATTAGAGATAAGACCTAATGAGTGTTTTAACAAGGTAGTAAAATATGAGACAAGATTTTGACTACAACCCTAGCTTATGCAAAACTAGGTTTTCATGAAAAATGCCAAATTTCTAACAAATCAAGCATGCAAATGCAATGCCAATGAATTGTAAATGATGAATTTCTGTATTTTTGGATCAGATATTATGCAAATATTAGAAATTAATTTAAATTAGATGCCACTTCAAATTTTACAAAAATGCAAGCTTAATATGCCAATTTTTAGAAATTTTCTAATTCTTTCAATTTTTTTTGTGATTTTTTAAATTTAATATTGAAAATAATGAATTGAATGATAATAAATTTCAAATCTAATGTAAAAATCAGAGAATTAATGAAATACAATTGAATGAATGCAAACTATGTCAAAAATCAAACCCTAGAATGCAATTTTTAAAATTTTTCCAAATATATCAATTTGTTTGTAAATTTTTGAATGCAATAGAATGAATGAATGCAAATTTGTCAAACAACACTTAGAAAGGTGCCAAAAAGTTCAAAAAAATGGGTTCACCAGAATGTTTTTGGGGTAAAAATGGTGAATTTTAATGTTTGGTTTAGTTTGAATCCTCCTTTCCACAAAACATTCCAAGGGCTTTTCAACCGAGTGCCTCACCTATCAAGAGGAGAGTGAGCTATCAGATTTGAGTTGCCACTTGGTTTTCTGCTAGGAAATTTAGATGTGATCACACAAGTTTTCCAATTAATGCCTTTATGTCCTTAAAACCCTAATTTAAGCAAACAATAGTCAAATCTATGAATTATGACAAATGCTATAGGAAATAGATAGAGGGCAGAGAACCTTAACTCACTCTTTTTTATAGTCAAAGAATGGGAAAATCTGGGACAATGGTGATGGCACCCTAGTCCAATGTACAACTTTTTCTGCATAGTCCCAATCTCCTTCTGACACTGATCTCTACTATGTCTTTTATTTCCCATGATCTAAAAATGGAGGACAAGGTTGATGGCGCCCTTGTCCTAAAAAGTTGAACATTGTCCTCTTCTTTTTAGATCCACAATCTTCAATGTCTACCTTCCTGCTCTGCAACACCACTTTCTCTAGATCTGACACCTGTAACCTGCAATCACAAGGAGTGTGGGAGGGGGTTGTGGTGTTTAGAGGCTTGCCTCGGTCAAGCCTTGGAGAGACATTCAAGTCTTCCGAACACCGTTGTTAGAGAGAGTGCATGCCCTTGGGAGGCAGAGGCAAAAACCAAATGATAATGATTGATAAAGCACAATAAATGATACCTTGATGATGAAGCTCTCATGGAAGGAAGAAGATCTTCAATGCCATGAGGAGAAGATGTAATCCAACCTACAAACAAACACAATAACAATGCTATGCTCTGCAACAGAATGATAATCACAAGTATGCCAATAGTTCACAATCATACAGCTTGCAAATGATCTTCTCTAGTTTGCAAATGATAACTTAAACATGCTTATATATGCAACTATTAAGATTCCCACCAAGAATTTTGTATTTGAAACTTATGATGTCGACCTGGAGACCAAATAACGGTCACAAAACTGACATTTCAAATTAGGGAAGACCCAAAATAAGGCTAGACTAGGGCGCTAGCACCCTTTTCCACCCCTATCTTTGCTCAAGATTCAATGAAGTACAGGCCCCTAGGTTCTATTTGCCACAAGAACCATGGGTTTTGTCATCGAGACTCTAAGTTAACATGCAAAATGCTCTAAATACAAATCTAAAGATCCAGTAGCTAAACCTTTAGGAAAAAGCCCCCAAGGGTGCATTTTTCCTACATAATAGCAGGTATATAGTTGTTGCTACTATTTCACCCTAGTAGTCGTTTGGTAGTCCCTTAGCCTTTAGCATGCTTGTTGCCATCTCTGTGATAGCTCTATTTTTGCTCTCAGCAACTCCATTTTTCTATGGACTATACCTTGTGAACTATTTATGAATGCCTTTATACTTGCAAAAATTCATAAATTATTTGGAGATATACTCTACCCCTGTATCCATTCTGAGGACCTTGATATACCGGCCACTTTGCTTCTCAACTAGGGTCTTAAACTCACTAAACTTCTCAAATGCTTCAGATTTATTCTTCAAGAAATAAACCCATCTTTCTACTGTAGTCATCTATGAAGGTCATAAAATAAACATTTCCACCTAGGATGTAGGTCTTCATGGGACCACACAAATTAGAATGTGCCGACTCCAATGGTGTTCTTGCTCTCTTAGAATGTCATGCTTGAAAGGGCTACCTATGATGCTTTCCTAAAATGCAGGCTTCAAATTTCCTATCGAGCTCAAAAATTGTTGGTAGCCCTTTAACCATGCCTTTTTTGGACAAAAAACTTAAACCAAAAAAACTTAAGTTTCCATACCTCAAATGCAAAAGCTTGGATGGGTCTGATTATCTTGAAAGCTAACTGCTGACACACTATTGTAGACACCATCTAGGTGACTCTGGAGCTCTCTGGAGCTGTCTGGTGTGCAGCTCTAGATAGTGCTGGAGACTGTAACCTAAGGGGGAACATTCTGTTTCTTGTCACCTACACTGCTGCAATGACCTTCTTTCTTGCTTCCATCCTTGTCATCAATGATGTATTCCCCTTTCTCCATTAGGATTCTATAACCATTTTGGATCATCTATCCAATGCTTAGTAGGTTATGCTTTATGCTTGGGGCATAATAGATATCATGGATCTGTCTTTTCTCACCATGCTTGGTTATGTCTGTGATGATGCCTTTTCCCATGACAGGAACTTTTTGACTATTCCCCATCATGATCTCTGACTTGACATTCTTGTTAATGGAGGCAAATAAAGTTGCATTACCACTCATGTGGTTGCTATATCCGGGTGTGTGCAAGAAGTTGAGTCCACTTTTTGGCCAATAAGTGGAAGTGTTTTCCCTGATTTTTAGAATTTGTCACATTTGACCTAAAACTTTGAAGCACTTAAAGGTGGAATCTTGAAAAAAGTCATTAAATATGAAATGTAGTATTCAGAGTCTAGTTTCTAAATATGTAATTTTTTTTAATACTTGGATGATACAAATTAATTTTTAATAGGCGTTTCTAAAAACTATTGTTTAAAAGTCACTTTTTTTTACTATAACATGCACGCGTACGTCATCCATATTTTAACTTAAATAATCATATTTTTTTAAATCCTTTTGGGAAAAGATTTGTAACTCACTGAAGCACATTTTCCATATTTTTTTGTAAATTTTTATTGAATATTTTTTTTTTGTTAATTTTTTATTGGCCACTTTTGGTGTTTTAAAAAATTGTCATGTACATCATGCATAAGATGACCTAAACTTATCATTTTTTGAATTTTTTTTTTCAAATTGAAAAGAATTGTATGAAGTACATTTTCGTACAATTTTTTTTACAAAAAAATATTTTAATAAAAAGTTATTAAAATACTAAAAAACTCTGTTAATTCAAGTTTATGGACCTGTTTCATCATAAATTAATTTAAAAATAGAAAAAAAAATTAATTGTAAAAAAATTACATATTTGGAATCTACACTATCTCATCTATAATGGGTTTTAATTTCGTCAAAAAATTTTGTAAAAAAGGCCTTCAGACATATGCCCAAAGTCACTATTTTGTTGTGACATTGATAGGATCTTCAACTTGTAGACCAACCAGGTCCAAAGGCAAGGGTCGGGTTCCCAAGCCTTTTTTCTGACCCAAAACCCATAGCAAAAAGTGGGTTGGAAATTCAAATTTTATGAAATGGGATCTCGTTCTAGAAACGGGATCCCGTTTTGAAAGGGGATTATGTTTCATAAAAGGTTAATATTTTAATCTTTTATGAAACAGGATCTTGTTTCATAAAGGTTAAAATATTAACCTTTTATGAAACTCAAAATGGGATCCCATTTCTACAAAATGGGATCCTGCTTTTGGTTTGGTATCCCAAAGCAAAACGAGATCTCATTTCATAAAAAGTGGGATCCCATTTTAGTTAACCTGATTTCAGGTTTTTTTCTAAGTCCAAAACTTCCACCTTAAGTGGAGTCATCTTTGTGCATTTACCCATCCACTGTCCAAGTACCATACTTTAGCACTGCTCTGCTCAACAAGGTTGTATACAATAAACATCTTAGACTGTTTTCATTTTCATCCTTTTCCTCATTTGCTATATGAGCATTCTGACTCCCTTGGTCATGTTGTTTCTTCATACATTCATTTGCATAATGACCATACTTATGACCATAGTAACACTACACACTAGATTTATCATACCTCTAGTTGGAGTTGTTTCCCTTCTTGTTGTGGGAGTCCTGATGTGAGGTGCTTGGTCCATCTTCTTGGTTGTTTGAGCCTCCTCTTCTAGAGTTGCTTCTTCCTCTACCTTTACCTTTTTTGTTTCTTCCTCTTCCCCTACCTCTCACATTGCTCTGTGCCTTGAAGGCTTCCTCTAGGGAAGGAGTGGATATGTTTAGCCGCTACTCATGGGTTTGAAGTGAACCCATCAACTCATCTACTATCATCTTTGAGAGGTCCTTGGCCTCTTCTATGGCAATGACAATAGGGTCAAATCTAGAGAGTAGAATCCTTAAGATTTTATCAATAATCCTTTGCTTTTCCATGGTCTCTCCATTAATCCTTAATAGATTTATCAAGGTGGAAACCCTTGTATGGAATTCTAACATAGATTCTCCATCCTTCATCTGACGGGTCTCAAAATATCTCTGTAGTAACTGGAGTTTCACTAACATCACCTTGTCAGTACCTTTGTAACTATTTTCAAGAATCTACCAGGCCTCCTTTACATAGTTTGCTGCTACTATTCTAGGAAAAATAGCGTCTGTTAAGGCTACCTCAATCAGACTAAGGGCTTTTGCGTCATTCCTCCTTGTTTCTTTCAATTGGTTCTTCTAGGTATTAAACAGGGCTGCAAAGGCATTTGGGTTAGTCGTATCTGTGAACCCATTGACCACAAGTTTCCACAAATCATTTGCAACCAAGATGGTCTTCACCTTCTTTGCCCAGACATCATATTTTTTCAGTCAAACATTTGTGGTTACTACCAACTCTTACTATCACCTCCAGCCATTTTTTAAATCAGGGGAGACTATTAATACCTAGAAAAATATAGGGCTTTTCCTTAATACTTAGAAAACTAAAACTCTATCTCTACCAAACCTTGGCTTTGATACCACTTGTTGGGGGTGGTATAGCTCTTATACCACTTTTTTTGAGGTGGTGTAGGTCTAATAGCACATGTTGGAAGCATTGATCAATCTGATACCATTCAATCAAGGAGAGAAGACAAACAAACATGAGAGAGAGAGAGATGGCACAAACCAAATACATAAAATTCTATTAATATGTAAATAAATATTTTACATCAAAATACAAAATACAGAGCTACAACTCTGTTTATTCTATCCCTACAAATACTACTCACTCTGGAGCTTACTGGACATTACAGTTGTCCTTCTCTGTCTAGAGTTGTTCTTCTTTTCCCACTAACTATTTGTTGTGCATGTCTGGAGCTACCTAGAGCTCTATTCTCTGCACTCTCTCTGCAATATTCTTCATGTTGCTACTACAGAAAATCTTCTCTACCATGCATTGTTGTACTACTACTACATTCAAAACTTTCCCACATTTCTATCTTCACATTCTTTTCTTTTGTCTTGTCTTCACCTAAAAATTATGCTGCTAAAATTCAAACTCACCAACTACATTGAATGGAAACTGAACAATAATAACTTTTGAGAGTCCTGTAGAATGCATTAACTATTTTGCTGGGGTGTGGTAGGAAAGAGATCTCCAGATGATCTTTGATGGGGTAGGTGCATTAAATTCCTGCTCTAGATTAGATTTTCTAACATAGCCCTAAATCTCAAAACAATTGTAATCAAACACACATGATCTAAAACCAAAGTCACACAAACTTGCCATGCACAACCATGAAAGATGAAACATTGTAATAAACATACCGGGACATAGTTGCAAACTGTTCTAATTGATAAATCATGTAACATTGCACCAAACACATTGACTACCACAACTACCACTATGTTTATTTAAATTAAACTGAAAATTGTTGTTGCAACTACAGGTTATTTCTTAACGACTAAAAGTAAACTATCATATAGAGGAAAAAATTAGGGGAACATATCCATTCATCAAGATTGTAAAATAACTTCCTTGCTTGACGATCTCACTCCATGCAATCATCTTTGAAGCTATGATAGACTAAAAAAATTACAAAAATAAAATAGGAACCAATACATCTTTGTCTTCCAGTGCTCTAGTGTTCATATCTTTCATTCTCTTTGCCGATTACTTTGATAAAAGTGCTCTTGTTCATTTGTACAGAGTTGGGAGGGCATGACAATTCAATGAAGAACATGTTCTTTCTTCCTATCAAGCACGACTGACTTATTGGCTTTGATGGCATCTACTTTGTGCTTTTCACCATCCACATGGTTTGAGGAGGTGTCAAGATTGGGCTTGATAGTGAATGTAATTTTAATGATAGTTTAGAATCTGTTTGTTTGCATACTCAAAATATACTGATCATGGTTTTGACATGACACTTCAAATTCTTCTCCATCAAAGTATACATCATGGCAACTTTCTTTTTTTTTTCTTGAAACTTGAGATAGCATCTTCAAACTCATACTCATCGTTGTCCTCTAATCCTTAAAGTGTTGAAACAAGAGCTAAAACACTGTTAGAGTCTATAAGTGGAGACCATATCTTCTTCCTTGTAAAGTTCTCCTCACTTTTTTACATCCACAAATGCTCTTCCTCACTAGGATGTAAACATTCTTCGATTATACTATCGTTTTCCTTCTATAAAACTAGGAAAATCTTGAAAAAGACAACCTCCTCATGTCTATGGGATTGCTAATGATCTCTTGCCATCTTTGCTCTTTAGAATAAGATAGAAGAACATCATTTTGTCTTGAATATGCATAATTAGTTTCCATTGCAGCCATGAAATTCTACACATTTTTATTATTTATGAGTTCTTCCATACTTGATTTCTTCTGCACACAACATTCCTCTTTATCTTCTATCTATGCTTAAAGGAGTTAAAATGCAAGGAATACATAACACTTGATTTTACTTCTTTTGTAGTCACATGATGCTTTTCTTTTGCTAAAAAACTTGTATGAATAGCATCAACTTCTTTTTTATTTTACCAATTTCTGACATTTTTCTACTTATTATGGTTGTTCATCATGTCGATTTAACAAAAAATGAAATCCTCAACACTAGCTTGCTTGAATTTGGGCTCGAGAAGCACTAGGGTTGAAGAGTAATGAGAGAAATGTCTATCAAAGAGTAGGGTTTGTATTTTTTTCACATGAGGAGAGAAGGTTTTGATAGGAGGATACAAGCAAGGTGGCTATTCTAGAGTGTGTGAAAGCATAAATGTTTGTTCACTTGATCCAATGGGCTAACTTTCTAGCTCTATGAGCTCATAGGAGATATGTTCTATCATAAGTTTTACTTCACTCATCTTATTTAGCTTAATGAGCTAAAAGTATGCATCTGGCCATTTTGGAGAGCTTGGATAGAGGTCCACTTTGGAGGAAACATTTAGATTGTACATGCATGGGAGGTAACTTTCTAGTAGTTATGAGGTTCTACTTGACCTTGATAGCCAAATCATATGATTCAAGAAACGTTTGATCTCCTAGAATCTAGATCATAACTAATTTTTCAGAATTCAAAGCTTTTAGAAAGTACAAAAATACAAAACATGGAGGTGGATAGATGTTAACTGAGAATCTCTTCTAAGCTTTTTTTATCATGAGATGAAATCATACACACCTTTTGTAGGAGACCTTTTGATTTTCATGAAATGACAAAGAAGAGAGCTTGTATCCACATTTTCTTGGAACCAATTAAACAAGAGGTCACTGAGTTGATCATAACTTGTAACTAAACTAGGCTGTAGGATCTAAGCCATTCACATGCTTTGCCTCTTAGAGATGAAGCAAGTAGTTGAAACGCCACATTTTGAGCAGTGATATGATGCATGTTGCATAAATTTGCAACATCTTGAATATGATCTGAGGGAGAAACTGAGCCATGTCTATAGAAGTGACATAATGCTTTCAATATTGCTTAAGGAATCTAACACCATTGTTGTTCCCACAATGGACTAATTGAATCCCAAGCCACAAATGGAAAAATTCTCACAATAATATGGAGATGCACATAGCTATAAGAGGCTTCCATAGTATGTAGAAATAGAGATTTGGGGTATTTTGATCAACGGAGTCCCTAATTGGAAGATTCATGCTCCTATTAACTAATATTTTTGTGCTTTATCACCAGAATTACAAGATGTAGAACAAATATTGAATCAAACATTGACTAAATCCTTTTACTCATGTCCCATTTGGCATGCCAAAACTATGGATTGTCAACTTTGCACTCAAATACAAACTATAGCAACATGGGAAATCTTACAATTGTGGAACATGGTCTACCAAACGAGCTTTGAAATTTTAGAAGTCAACTCTTTGTATGGTTTTCAATGACTTCACATCTAACTATTTACATTGGAAAAGAGAGAAGGAACGCTAAAAGTAAACATATTTAATAGGTGATATGCCAATTAAAACTTTTCTATGTACAGAAGACTAACTTACACATGATTAGATATTTCATAAAAGAAATAAAAAAGTTATAGTAATGAAATGTGAGGTTTGCATAGTCATTAACTCACAAGAGGTTAAATAGTTTTAGATATATAAATTAAGGGTACATATGCAAGAATAGAAAAGCAGAGATAAAATTTATGGGCAAAAATAGAAGGCATAGTAAATAGAACATCTTATTTCATTCGCAAAGATAAATTTGCAAAAAAAATGTGAGGTTAATACACAGTTATAGAGTGTTTATTAATCAATACGATGATACAAATTCTTTTCGTGAGAGGACGAGTGCACAAACTAATAGAGCCTTGCCAATAAAAAACCTTCTCATATTGTACGAATGAACATTTACATATTCATAAGAAGGCAGAAAAGGGGGCCAGGTAAGAGGTCGGAATTGGAGTAAAGAAGGGAAATTAAATTTTTTACTCTGCTTCCATCTCTTTCATGGCGAACACCTCTTTCAGATAACCCTAGTGATTGCTTTTATTTCTACTTTAGACTATTCTTTTGCATGCAAAAATATTCATTTTCCTTGCATGGTGGCCGCCACTCTCTATTTCTGCTTTCTTCATGAGCTTTCTTTAAAAAATTAAGGCACGGGAGCTTCATTTGCTATTCGCACTTATCGATACGTATCATCTATAGATATTTTTATTGTTCTTCACTTTAAGTCAAGCTTTTGCTTTATTCGTTTACGCATGAGCTTTTTTTAAAATGATATTACCTTTTAAAAGGAAATCCTTCTTGAGGCCTCACATTGTCTTTATTATAAAAAACATGTGATTTTTATTATCTTCATTGGAATGATCTGAAACCATTTGATTATTTGAAATTGGATTTATGGCCAATGGTGGTCCTTTCTGCTTTGACATTTCTAACAGCAACTAAATGATGAATCATTCATTGGATTTATTACTGAGCTGGAAGGAGAAACCAATGGCGCGTTGATTTAAGCTGACATCTCTGGCAAACTTCAAAACATTCCCGACTGTTGGTGAGGTCCTTTAATGAGACAGTTCCGAATCTATCTTCATTCCTGGCCATATTATTCCTAGCTTAATTATGCAATACCTATGGCTGCATTGGATTTGTGCAGAGTTATCCATAAGTTTTGAAAAGGAATTAATTCTGTAGCTCTTGCGCAATGATTTGGGAAGTATCGCGTTGGTTTATGAAGGATTGTGCAATGTTTCAAGTTGCCTTTCACAATGAAATAAACTCCGAGATCAGTTAACATATCTTCATATCATCACATTAAATCCTATTTGGCTGACTGCGGCTCCTTTTATAATGGCTGTGCATCATATGATGGTTGTGTGGGCCCATTTCAATAGTCAAATATTAATTTTGATGAAAAAAATAGGACAAATATTTATTTTTTATATGAATGAGGTTCAAAATTATTATTCAGTGTTTGACCTTAGCTTTAGAATATGCACCCTTCATTCTTCATTCCTCTTTCATTCTGAACTCAACCTAGAGGTCCATTGTATGAGCACACCAACATTTGAAACAAGGGGCATTCTCATTCATGCCACTTTCTCAATCACATGAGCTCTGTCTAAGTGGTGAACGGATTCTTTTTCACAAGATGAATCCCTGTTTACTAGTTTTGCTATTACCTTGTGATGGTTGCGCACATAATTTCTTTACTGTGCGCATCATTTCAAATTTTGAATGTCATTGTTCATTGGCCAACTATTTTATGGCTGCGCCATTATTCACGAGAATTTGTGCATCTATTGATGGCTACGCCATTAATTTTCACGGCACCCCATGCTTTGTATCGTTGTACTGTGCGTTATCCTGCATAAGTTCCATTTAGGCTTTGCTTTCTCATAGGAGTCATGTGGTTGCAGAGCATGTGTCATAGTTTGGGACATGTTTCCTTCATGATGAGCAAATCTGATTGCTTGGCAAGTTTCCAATAGCTGAAACTCTCAAACTGTTTCAACTTTTTACCCCAGGAAGATGTTTCACGGTTGCGCATGCTTTGTAACGTCGTACTGTACGTTATCCTGTATAGGTTCCATTTACGCTCTGCTTTCTAATAGGAGTCGTGGTTGCAGAGCATGTGTGATAGTTTGGGACATGTTTCGTTCAAGATGAGCAAATCTGATTGCTTGGCAAGTTTCCAATAGCTGAAACTCTCAAACGGTTTCAACTTTTTACTTCAGCGAGATGATGTGCCATTCTTTGGTCTCATATGTTGAGTAGCAGTGAATGAAGCATTAATAATATTTCCTTATGGCATAATTCTCTTCTACTACATCTTTACTGTATGAATATGAAAATAATATGCAACCACTCTTAATTTTCAACTGGATATTTGTCTGAACTTGACATTCTAACTAATCCATAGAAAATGGTTGTGTAAGTATGGAAAAGGTGTATAGACTAATACGACAATTTGATGATGATCTAGAGTTCTAATCATGTCCATGAAGGCATGAATTATATATACTTCTTAGGACTATCTTTCTTGGTGACACATTTTCAAATGTTTTTCTCTTTGTTTGTACCTCCCTAACCTTCAAGTTAACCTTCCAAGGTCCTACCCACCTTCTCTTTGTTCACCTAAGCCACTTAAACTAAATCTCCCCTTTCACCTATCAAATCTCGTGGGGAGATCTTGCAACTAAATTCAAATCTCCCTAGGAGATTTTCCCTGACAACATGGGAGATTCACTTCTCCTAAGGGATTATCTTATCATTCATTCTTCCATAAGTTCCTTCAAATTATTCTTCCTAATCCTTCCATACCTTTGAATTGTTTGATTAATCCATTTTGGCCAAATCTCCCCTTTCACTAATTCAAACTCTCTCGGGAGATTTAGCTATTTAAGCCAAATCACCCCTTTCTCTTGTCAAAACTCACCGGATGATTTCCCATGCTAACTTGAGCAATTTGCTTCTTGAGAGGAGCAATTCTCTTGTCTTTTCCATGTGTGTTTTCTTCCAATTTTATCCCAATTTAACATCATTTTTATCTTTCGATGTGAGTTCCTTTATGCATAACTAAGTATTAACTCTCCCTAACTATTCTTGGACAATCAATTAATCTATTGTTAGATCCCAATCAGTCTATTGTGAAATTGCAGCGAGTTTATTTTGAGCTCCCAATTAGTGCACTGTTATCTTTCAATCAATCTTTTGTCATCTTCTCTCCAACCACTATTATCTTCTAATTAGAGCTAGATCACTCTTTAATCAATCCTTGTTACCTCTTCAACCACCACCATCATTGGTATGGATTTCAAACCTATAAATAGCCCCCTCCTATGTTTATTTAAGGAGGCAAAATTATTCCTGCATTCTTGATTTGCTCAAGCTTTTACAAGTTTACCTCCACTAGCATTTTTATGCTCTAGGTAGGACATTGTGTGTCTTCTATTTCAGCCATACCTTCAAAGTTCAAATCATTTTATTTTTTTCATAGCATGGTTATGCTCAATCCAATTGTTTTTTTAATTTTCATAGCTTCAAACCTCAATTCAATTGCTTTTCGCATCCGCATTTTTATCCCTATTGCCAAGAGGATGACCCTACTACTATAGAGGAAGAGATGGTTGCCAAAAGGACCTCTAAGGACTTATGCTAGGCATTGCCACCCAATTTGTATATGTTTTTCATGCTTTTAGTAATTTTAAAAGATAAATCTTGCTCTTGGGGAAGTAAAACTTTATTTTTCTTTCTCTTGATAAGTAGTTTTATATTGCATTCATAGAATAGGTTAGCTTTTTAAAATTTCTTAAATTAGCTTTATTTGCTTTCCTACATTAATTTCATTTCCATTTCTCTTAGATTCAATATTATTTCATTATATTATAATTCAAAGTTTAATAGAGAGTTGGCTCAGAATAATCAAGTGGTTCTATCTCACGGCTTCAAGTTCTTAGACACCAGGTAGCATAGCCCCCTATAAGTATTGTATTTCTCTGACAGAAGTGGTTTTCTCATCAACGCTTAATCATCCCTCCTGGTCCAAAAATACACAAAAACATAGATTAGATTGCATACAAAATGTCATATAGTTTGCATACATTTTCCCTTTTGTAGTAATTAATTCATTCAAAATTTAAAAAGAAAAATCAAAATTTGTTTTACATTCATTTATGGTTGCATTCATATAAAATACCAAGTACATTAGGAAACACAAAAAGAACCATATTGTTTAGAATGTGATTCAGACAATTTGCGAGTGAATCAAACTTCAACATGACACATGAACCATCTTCTTACTAAGGGTGACCTCCTAGTCACTCCCACTTTCATGGCAAGATCCAATCAAACAAAGGTAGGACTAGAGGGTCGTTATGCTCTCAAGGAAGCAAAATTTCTATAATGGTAGTTAGGTCATTTGCTTGATGTGTGTGTTGATGGTTGTTTCAATGGAAGCATTTGATTGCAGTGGCTTTTGTGATAATAGTATGAACCCAAGGTTCACTTGTATTAAGTCTAGCATGCAACCTGTTTTGTTCATTTATAATGTAGAGATGTTTTAATCTCCTTTATTTATTTTGAAGGCATTCTTGAATGACTGTTTCTTGTTGTATGATCCATAGTTGACGTTCTTGTTCCTAAATGATCTATTCTATGTTTTGTTGGTTGTGACTTGGATGAGGGAAGTTCTCCCCAATCTTGTCTAGGATGGATTTTACCCAATCTTCCCTGATTCTTGGGCACATTGAGTGCTTGCCAAGATGGGGAAAAGTTTGTGTTGTTGACTATGTTAAAATTATTGACTATTGACCTCGTGATGGTATCAAGGGTTTCCTAAATGCTTTGTTTTGACTTGTTTAATGTATTGACCTTGTCATGAAATCAAGGGTTTGATCACCTATTTTATTTTTGATGTTTTTCTACTGTTTTTATTATGTTGTATGAATGTAAGCTATATGAGTGCAATGTAGAAAATCAGAGAAGGTAGTGTTTATTTGATCTGTCATTCAGGTACAAAATACACAGTTAAATACTATGATGAAACAGTTGTGGAAATAGTTATGCACCAAACTATCTGTCATTACTAAATAATGTAATATGCTAAACAATGTATGCTAGCATTCCCCCCCTTGTTACATTGTTTCTGCAATAGTACCAAGGTACCCCCCCTGAATGCTAAAAACTCAACAAAGTTGATTACATAATATGAATACATATTTTGTAGAAGATCTTCCCCCAAAGAACAAATCCTGAACCAAGCGAGGCTCCATCATACTATCTCATCTACCCTCAAAAAGGTCTAGCTTCGAGTTGTGTTTTTGAGCTCTTTAGTCCCAAGCTCTCAAATCACATATTCTTGAATTATTCGACAATGGACCCTAAGAGATATGACAGATCTCTGCCATGTTGCCTGGTGACCACGAAAGGGTATAATTCAAGATCATATACTCTTTGAAGCTCGTTGGACAACAATCCATATTGAGCTCAACACCAAACCCCAAACCTGTCTCCAAAACAAAATCTTCACAAAACATACATTCTTCAAATTTGTCAGCTCCGTCAACAGCAACAAAGAAAAATAACAAAACAACCAAAACCAAAAATGCTTCTCATGCAAAGCATCATCTCAAAGCGAGAAGCTAACTTGAGATGATGAAAAATCCTCCATCCTTCAATGCTGCTTGCCTCCAATATGACCCTGTTAGTCCTTACCTTCCAAAGATAGCATCAGAGGAAGTACTACAATCCTCGAAAGCACAAGCATTCTTGAGTATACAAGATTTATGTGAAGTAGTCATGTATTATGTGTGGCTATAATGAAAAGCAAAAGATTGGGTGTTGGATTCAACTGATAATACACACATTACATTAAACACCTTATACCTCTTTACACATCCATTTTCCACGCAGTC
This sequence comes from Cunninghamia lanceolata, assembly GCA_027924645.1. NCBI lineage: Eukaryota > Viridiplantae > Streptophyta > Pinopsida > Cupressales > Cupressaceae > Cunninghamia > Cunninghamia lanceolata. The sequence continues at coordinate 4,564,300 of BSBN01000465.1, forward strand.
ACTTTGGCACTACAATCCACTCTTGGTTGAGTTCAAACTCATACAACTTCAATGGTTAACTTGAAAGTTTACCAATACACACCTACCTTTATCATTTCACAGGGTACTGTGCATTTCTTCTTTTACCTTCAAAAGATATGGTAGTGAAATTTCTTTCTACTGTGTACAAGTTCCTTCCCTGCAGATTCAAACATCATACATCCTCTATTCTTTCCTTCGTTCAACAACAACAATCTCAAATTCCTCAAATTTGTGTGCTTTCTACACCATCCTCAACAATTACAAATATATGTATTTCAAACAATAAATAAACACAATAATACCTTTGATGAAGTAGTCAAAATAGAATGATATTTCTTTTTCATAGTTGTATTGGACAGTCTGGTTTCTCCAAGAGTCTTTATGCAAAGGGAGACAAAACTATGTAATAATCGTGATATTATGTAGAGATATTTGGGTGGTTTTGACCACGTATATGTGCTTGTTTACATCAACCATATCTATATTCGGAAATGGGAATCCATTGCCTAGACTTCAAACGCAAGTGGTTATAAAAGTCTATGAAACATCAACTCCTTTGGATCTCAAAAAAAAATCACATGCTTCTTTCACAATTTTTTTGAAACATATACTACTTCTCAACAAGTGACTATGATCTCCCTTGGTAGAGAACAACTTTAATGATTTGGCTTCTTCAACTCATGCCAACTACCTGATTCAAACTGCGAAATAGATGGTTCATATATCTGGTCCTCCTTCCTTCGCCAAACATTGTCATTCAACACCTTTTCTTTAGATTACTTTGCTCCCACCTCTCTCAATTTATGAGAAACATCAAATTGACAATAAAGACATGATGGGCCTCCTCCGAACAGTGAACAGTATCCTTCATTGGTCTGTAGATTTCAGTAGATAGACAGATTCAAAACCTTTCAAACGCCTCACATCGCACAAGACTGCTCTGATACCAAATGTAGAAAATCAGAGAAGATAGTTTTTATTTGATCTGTCATGCAGGTACAAAATACATAGTTAAATAATGTGACGAAACAGTTGTGGAAACAGTTATGCACCAAACTGTTTGTCATTACTAAACAACTGTCTATCGTTACTAAATAATGTAATATGCTAAACAATGTACACCAACATGCAATACAACTTTCAATTCTTTTTTCTCCAAATGTTTAAGTGATCTAATTATCTAAGACTTGAAAATGAATGCAATCTAGATGAATTTTCAAATGTAAACTAGATGATATTTGTGTTTTTTTTTTTTTTTCCCTGTGAATCAGTTTTTGAATTGTAATCTAAGAAAAGAAATTGCAAGTAATCTATGAAGAATGGAAATAAAATTCAATCTAGGGATGCAATCAAATCTAAGCTAAGTAATTAAAACAAAATCTAATCTATTGCACTAAGAAATTAATATCCTATTAAGAAAAAAGAAAAAGAAAAATTATTTACTTCCTCAAGAGAGAAGATTTGTTCTAATTACTAATGAAACCATGAAAGGAACCTAATATGAATGGGTGTTAGTTCCTCACTTGAGTCCTAAGAAGTCCTTCATGGAAACTCTCTCTTTCTTTGTAATAGCATGACCCTCCTCTTCACAATAGGGATGAAGATGGGAGCAATTGAATTGAATTGATATTTGAAGCTAAGAGAATTGGCAAGAGGGGTTGATTGGTATGAGCATTTGAATTCTATGAAGCGCAATGCGATTTTAACAATCAAGCTATGCAAATAAACAAAAGGCATGCAAAATCTTAGATGAACATGAGAGTGCTATGAAGAAAACTATATGCAAAGTATGAAAAGAGTATAGATATAATACTAAATTTTCCTCCTAAGGGAAAGCTTTGAAGATTTGCAAAAATAGAAACTAAAGAAAGAAACTAAAAGGCCCAAAGTCCTATGAAGAAGCTTACAAAAGCTTATAAACATGAGAAGAACATTCCCATCCTTGAGAAATAATGAAGAGGTGAGGGGTATTTATAGGTTTGAAATCCACACCAAAGGTGGTTGTGATTGGGGAGTTAATGGAATTACTTTGTGAGTGATATGGCTCTGATTGGGAGTGAAAAATGGTTGGAGAGTTGATCCCACAAGATGAAATGGAGCCTAACACATGACTGATTGGGAGATAAGAGAAGGTTGATATGAAGATGAGATTATTGAAAATGGTAGAGCAAACAGATATATTAAGTCATTGTACAGAAATAAAAAATCTAGAATAATATATTATGTCTTGGAATGATGTTGCAATACAATTCAATGGCTTTTTAAAGCCTTATTATTCCCGTATATAACTTCTTACGAGAAAGTAACTTCCCAAAACCTAACTTATAAACTAACATTTAACTAATAAATGTAAACCTTAATTTATTCTAATAGCCCTCCTTAAGGTTTACATGTAATAAAACTAACATTGCCCCCTTTATTACATTGTTCCTGCAATAGTACTAAGGGACTTCCCTGAATGCTAATATACTCAACAAAGTTGATTACATACTATGAATACATATTTTAAAGAAGATCTTCTCCCAAAGAATAAATCCTGAACTAAGCGGGGCTCCATCATGCTATCTCATCTACCCTCAGAAAGATGTATCTTCAAGCTATGTTCTTGAGCTCTTTAGTCCTAAGCTCTCAAATCACAGAGTCTTGAATTATTTGACAATGAACCCTAAGAGATACGATAGATCTCTGCCATTGTCTAGTGACCGCAAAAGGGTATAATTCTCAATCATATACTCTTTGAAGCTCACTAGACAACAATCCATATTGAGCTCAACACCAAATCCCAAACTTGTCTCCAAAACAAAATTTTCACAAAACATACATTCTTCAAATCCGTCAGCATCAAGAAAGAAAAGCAAAACAACCAAAACCAAAAATATTTCTCATGCAAAGCATCATCTCAAAGTGAGAAGCTAACTTCAGATGATGAAAAATCCTCCATCCTCTAATGCCACCTGCCTCCAATATGAATCTCTTAGTCCTTACCCTCCAAAGATAGCATTAGAGGAAGTACTACATTCCTTGAAATCCTCCAAATATATGTCAGTAGGAATAACCAATTTGTTTCCATCCATGGTACAAAAATATTGCATGCTATTGAATAGATTTTCTCCAACCTTCTTTTAAATCTTTTTATTCTATTCCTTAGAGTAAAATCTTATGCCTCCCTTAAGTCTTTAAAACTCTCTTTATAAACATTTGCCCAAAAAAGAAAACTTGCATACATATACAATTAGTTGTAATTATATTATTTTTACTTTGATTCCATATTGAATATAAAGAATTAGGTTTTTGAATTGTTAGTTGTACCTTTTGTTTTTCCCAATTGTATATGACTTTGTTCAGGCAAATAAACCTTTACTTAGTGCCTTCATATGTAATAGAAGCCATGGATCTGCCTCTTTGCTTATAATGCAGCCGAAGTATTTAGAAGTTCAACGCTTTGTATTTGTAGATTTAAGTGCCTTGTAGCACACTTCAAACATCTTTACGCTACTCCTTTAGTTCTCAATGCACAGTAAACACATTAGATCTTCATAAATTGTGATCTTCAAAGGAATTTGATAAGAAATGTTCACTTTTCTACCATATTAAGTGCCAAACAGGCAATTATTACACCCACCAAAAGGATGCAACAGTCAATTTTAGCAGATTCAGACACCAAACTTTGTCTTTACACTACTCATGAAATATTGTCAATTTCTTTAAAATGTTTATGGGTTTTATGCTCCTATTCTTCTACTTTCCGAAACATTTTGAATGTTGAAATTTCATTGAGAAATGAAAAATATATCAAATTTTTATTGAACTATTATCAAAACAACATACCAATAGATAATTAAAATGCCTCTTTCATATTATTCATGCCTTTGCTCCATGCCTTACACCAAAAAAACTTCATAAAATAGAGGATCTTCAAGCCCATTCAATTCCAGTGAAAATCTTCTCCCAAATCTACCATCGCCTAATTAAAAACATTCTTGACAATACAATCTCAACACACAGGCACATGAATCAACAATGCTTTGATACCATATTCAAAATGGTAGAGCAAACGGATATATTAAGTCATTGCACAGAAATAAAAAATCTAAAATAATATATTATGTCTTGAAATGATGTTGCAATACAATTCAATAGCTTTTTAAAGCCTTATTATTCTCGTATATAACTTCTTATGGGAAAGTAACTTCCCAAAACCTAACTTATAAAGTAATATTTAACTAATAAATGTAAACCTTAATTTATTCTAACAGAGATTGGATTGACTGAAAGTCATGAATCAGTCATGGGGAGTTGGTAGTTAGTTAGGCATGAAGAATCCTGCAATCAGGAGTCAAAATAGAGAAAATTTCACATGGTTCATCATCAAATAAAGTGTAGTTATTCTCATCATTTTGGGAACTAAAATCTAAAAGCTTACATTACATTTGATCCATTTGATCTATATTAATCCCAATTTCATCATTGTTAGGGTCATCAAAAGTCTTTAAAGTTTTTTACTTCATGCTCAACTAGATGTCCTAATTTCATCGACTCTAAAAAATGTTAAAATTTAGTGTAACCATCAGTTTGAAACAAACTTATCTTGTAAATTCCTTTAGTCATTCCAACGAGATCAGTCATGTTTTCCTTTTCAAGTGTGCATTAGATATCATTACCCATAATTAAAGTATTACCAATTTCATTCTCTGATGTAGTGTACTCTTGATGTTCTTCTGTTGAAGACCCAATAGAGGGGGTGTCTTCCTTTTACTATCTTATTTTGTTTCAATGCCTTGCTCCTATGCTAGAAAACCATTAATGACATTGGAATCCACTTGAATCTCTAGCAAAGGGACAAACTACACATCTTCAGCAAGAACATCTGAAACATCATGTTGCCCTTCATTTTCTCAATAGGACTAGAATCAGGAACATCTCCTACCTTCAAAATCACCTACTCTAGAGATGATGACAAACCCATAGGATTGTAAATACCTGAGTCTGAGACATGCATACCCTGACTAGCTAGGTTGTTTTCATATTCCATTATGTCCAGATCCTCAAAATGTTCAAGAACATCAAACCTCTTGTTGGAAGGCCTCTTAGAAGCCCCTTTCTACAGATGATTTCAAAGCATTCGCTTTTGATCTATATTTCACAAGAATAAACCCAACTGGGTTAAGCTCAACAACATGCATAGGGGCCTTAACTTTCAATTTTTGATTGTCTTCCTATTTCTTAGGGTGGGGTTGAGGAGATATAGCACCCATGTTTGGATAGTTTCTCTATAAATGTCCATATTCATGACATGCACGGCAACGAAAGGGTAGGACTTCATAGTCAAGCTTTTGGATCTAGCTCATACAACCCAATCTTATCTCCATAGATTTAGGAAGAAGACTGTTTAGATTAATTTCAACACAAAGATGAGGAAAAGTGGCTACCTTTTTATCAATATTTTGACAAGAAGGCCCCAAGGGTTTCCCAATAATTACCGCTATGGATTGCAAAATATCTTGTCAATAGAACTCCAATGGAAGCTAAGGGATCTAACCCAAATAGGGACCTTGGATAGGAGCCCCTCCACTCGGTCAAACCCTATATGACAAGGTTTGATAAATAATCCCTCTTGGTTGTGGAAATAAGGCCCTCCTTCAAAGATCATATGACAATCTACCAAGTGAGAGAACACCAAAAAGAAATGTCCATTTGCTACTAAAATAATTTTCATATTGTCTTCTGGATTCTAGTTACTTCTAACCCATGCTTCCAAGAAAGGAAAAAAAATATGAACCCACATGAACTTAAAATTAGTGCATGCTCAGACAAATAGAGCACATCGTTTGCAATGGTATCATGGTTACTCACCAAAACTAGATGATCTTTTCCTTTTTTCAAACACCCATTGGGTCGTAAGAGAAATCCTAAAAATTGAGCCAATCTAGCATCTTCTATTGCATGCAACAAAAAATGAACAACATTCGTATGATTATATGTATGATTATATGAAGAGGGCTCATCCTTGTTAATCATATCCTAGAATGAAAAAAGAGGGGGGTACTCCCAGACCCCCACTAGCTGCCATGGACTCAAACACTTTACAAATCGCAGAAAAACTAAACTCAAAACTTAGAAAAGAACATGAAAGGGACTCACATGCTTCCCCACCTCCCATAAAACACCTAAAAAAATATGAAAAAAGCCTCAGCCCAGGCTGAAGAAATCCACAGCTATGTGCACTTGCAGAAGTGGTAGCTTCGGCTACCTAAACTTTCCACACACCTACCATCCTCTCATGCTTAGTCCCCTGCCATCCTTCTGACCTCAACAACAAAGGTTTAAAACAATATAAAGTAACAAATATAGTATAGACTGCCAAATTATCATTAAAATTAACTTTTAGTATATTAATAAATTAATAAAATTAAAATATAAAAATATTTTTAACTAAACATTTTGTTTATAAATCTATATGAAATAAAATTTTCTACAAGAACTCAATTCCATTTGACAATCAAATAAACTGAATACTTATGAAATATACAAAATCAAGTGACCTTGACCATTCTACTACAATGAACCCAAAACCTTAGATGAATTATTTTTATTAAAATACAATATATAATTTATCATTCATTTATTATAGACATAATATTTTATATTCATTTGAAATACAACCATTTCTTAAGACACATTAGTTAAAAATCTTCTTCAATAAATATTTCAAAATATTAGAATATCATTATAATTAATATAAAATATATTAACAAATCAATAAAATAAAATCTAAGAATCTTTTCCCCTATTCAAGGGGCTTCTTGGGATTATATACCAATATTGACAAAAGGTCTAAGGCAAGGTGGCTCCCCCCAGAAATAATATTGATGAAATTGAATTTTGATGACGTATCGAGAGGAAACCTTGGGCTCTCTAGTGCTGGTTGTGTTATAAGAGACCAGATTGGAAGATTGATTGACGTAGCATAAAAAAATCAAAATTCAAATAAATAATGAGACTGAATTCCAGGGCTTCACTATGGGGCTCCAATTAGGCCTCTCTTGGAATCAAGAAAATCCATATAGAAGGAGATTCAATGCTCACTATCAACGTCATTCAAAGTTAAAAAACAACAAATGGAAGTTAAATAATATGTTGACTCGAGGTCTAGAAATTCTTAACAAGTTCAAAGATTTCAAGGTGGACCACATTTTCCGCAAGGCCAATAGGTTAGTTGATAGATTTACTAATTCAACTTTTGACATGATTGAGGATTATTTGGTGAGCTACTCATTGCTTGACTAGAAAAGAAAAATGCTTGAGTTGGAGAACCTCATTCAACTTGAGTGTAATGATAGCAGGGATAGTAAAATTTTCTAACGTTATTTGAGACTCTTATCTGTGGCAAGAGATTTCAAATCTATTGTTGGCATTCACTTCATTCCATCGGTATCCATGTGGTAGTGATAAATTCACATTGTTGATAGATGAGTTTTGGCTTCGTAGCGGAGTGATATGCATTGGAAAATGTGTGATATATCTCCCTAAGACTTGCGTCACCCTAACATAATTCTAAATTATGAAGAAGTGATGGTCAAAGGTAATTCATAGTACTTTGGCTCATGCGGTATAGCCTAGAACTGATCACGGGATTACCAAAACATTTATTGCTGAGTATGCCACTGGCAGATGGGAAATATTTTAAAGATGGGAATGTTAGACCTCATATAGCAAAATGGATTCAACGGTGTTTCTCTCTGCAAAGAAAAGGCAAATGGCCTTTCTTGGAGAAATCTTCGATAAAAGGCTAAAACAAATTTCGAGGTCGAATCGGGCATGCTCTTCATGTCATTGGTATGGTATTGGGGTACCCTTTCATGAATCTCAAGAAAAAATATAGGATTAACTCTAAGATAGCCTCAATGTTTGTCATTGTTATTTTAGAGTTGTAGGAATCAAAAAATAACATTCATGAGGTGGCCATTGCACTAATAAAGCCTATTTAGAGGAGTGGTTTGCATAAGACTCCGGATTTGGCGATCTTGAGCTTCAACTTTCATCCAAAATAGGGGTTTTGGCCCTCCATTCTTCCGACCTATAACAGTTCCTGGGTTCCATTTATTATACTTGATGTGGGCGTTAGTGAGGAGAATAGAAGGAATGAAGCCAAATGGTTTTCTGAAAGCAATTGTTGGTGTTGCTCATGCAAACAAGGTGGATTGGTCTGGTGCTATCAAGATAGAAGCTTCAGGGGATGAGATGGAGGAAGAAGATGACTAAATTAGAAGGTGGTGGATAGTAATAGACTATGTATATGTCTACAGTATAGAATATGTACATGATATTACATTGTTTTGTATGTAAAAAGTTAAAAGTAATAGATGATAGGCTTTCATTGAGTATCCTTTTAGCAGTTGAATTTTCTTTGATTTCAGTTCTATGGGGTTTGGCTCCCTCAATGCCAAATTCAATGATAAAAAGATCTTAGAATATTCTTAAATCCATATGAAATATACTTTTGTTGAAAGCCTCAAAGCTATTTCATAATCAAATAAATTCAACAGTTATGAAATTTAGAAAATCAAGAAACTGAACCATGCTACTGCTTAATGCCCATGGAACCCCAATGCTCCAACAAAATAATTTTTCTAGAAAAAACATATATATAATTTATGATTTATATATTAGAGAAATAATATTTCCATAATGTACAATGAGAGTTTGAAGGTTTACTAAAAATACATGCTATTACCATTTACCCATTAGATTTTGGCCATAATTATGCCATATTCAATTTTCAAAATATTATTTTTGATGATGGCAAGATCAATATAAAGAACCCACCTCTTACGTGTGTGTTTTATTTTTTGTAACCATGAAACCATCACCATAAATTACAATTTATTACCTGGCCTTGTTTGTAGTAATATAGAGAAATTCCTTTCAAATGGATAAAAAGTAAAAGAAAAGAAGAAAATGTTGAGTCAAGGTCAAATTTTAAAAAATCATAATCAATCTAAACATCCATATTACTTCTCAATAGTATCAAATTGCCCTATATTTTCACAAACTTTACAAAATCTAATTAAAAATTATCAACTTTAAAAAATTTGAATATTTTTTCATTTGTGCAAAGTCTAAGAATAAAAACTACTAGCTAAATTATAATAGACCAATCAAAATGATATGAATCAATTATATTTGAAAATAGAAAACAGAAAAATAAACTTAAGATCAACTTTCTAAAACTTGATTAATTTTTCATTTGCACAGACTTAGAGATAGCTCTCCAACACATAGTGATACTACATAAACTACAGTTCTAAGTATTTTAATAACACACTATTAAGGCTTGCAGGCTAGAGATTTGCCTAAAGTTTAGATTAATTTCATACATATTTATATACATAATGTATGCAAGAACTCAGAACTCAAAACAAAAAATAAATTTAAATGAAATGCTTCCTATTCTAAATTGATGAAAACCTCAGATAGAGTGGATGATAGATTGCAAATAATAAAATTTAAATGTGAACAAAGTTACCAAATTTTGCAGACCCTATGATGACTGGATTTGCTCTATTGATTCTGAATGTGGATACTCAACGATTTGTGCAAAATTTCTAGAGCATGTACCTATGGATATGATAAAGGATAGATATGATAGATATTCAAATAAATCTAGAAGTTTAGAATTTCAAGCATCCAAAGATTCAAGCATCAAGGCCAATGTTTGAACAGGTGAAAGGGATTTATAGATGTCTGGTTGAGGATGAGAATAGTCAAGATTCAATAGTGGATGAAAGGTGGAGATTGAATGAGAGGGAATTGATAATCTTCCCTAGCTAAGAATAGTTAGAAGGAGTGATGATGGTTCTGACACCATTTTAGTGGGCTCCAAAATGTGTGAGGTAAATTATTTATTTTTATTTTTTAATTTTGACTAATTGGTGTGCATGGGTTAAAAATAGAGAGGAATCTTGGAGGGAGTTATGAAAAAATGTAAGTGGATAATTAGTGTTATGTCAAAAAATGTCTCCTTGGACTTTTTCCCTCCTAAGTTTAGCTCCCAGGTCCCTTGTTTTGCATCTTGCATGATCATTTTGACTCCCAGAAAGAAATGGCCTGAAACCCATGTCAAATTGGGCTTGAGGGACATCTATGAGCTTAGGCCTACCCTAAAAAGTGGACCTAGGAGTGCCCGTGTCCTGCCTTATTTTAGGCAAGTCCCAAATTTGAATGTCGGTTATGTGACTGTTAGTTAGGTCTCAGGCCGACACCTTAAGTTTGAATTTTGAAATTCTTAGTAGGAATGTGTGTTGTTGCATATATAAGCATGTTTAGGGTTTCATTTGTGAACTAGAAGCTATCTAGAAGATGATTATGAGCATTTGACAAATTTATGATTTTAGAGCATTCATGATATTCATTGTTGTAGAGAAGAGCATTGTTATGTGTTTGTGATTGCAAAATTAGCTTCATCTTCTCATGTGCTTGAACAATCTTCATCTACATGCGAGCTTCACCTCTAAGGTGATATCTATTTGTGTTTTCAATCATTTATCATTTGGTTTTGCCTCAATCCTACAGGGATACACACTGTCTATCTAACAATGATGTTCGGAAGACTTGAATGTCCTTCTGGGGCTTGACTAAGGAAATTTCCTAAACACCAAAACCCCCAACCACACTCCTTGTGATTGCAAGTTGCATGTATCAGATTTCATGGAGTGGAGTTGCAGAGAAAGGTTGTAGAAGATAAGGATTTAGGATTCGATGGAAAGAAGCAAATTGGAGCATTTTCAAGACATGGGTAGCTAGGGCAATATCCTCTGGAGTTTTAGACACAGGAATCTTTGTGACAGTAAGGATCTACATCTGAAGAAGCCCCAACATCTTGAAGATCAACTTGCCTTGGACTAGGGCACCTAGGGCAGTGTCCGCATCTCCCATTGTAGAAATAGACAAAACAGTGGTTATCAATGCTAGAAGGAGTTAGGCACATTCCCTAAAGAAAATTGTTCCTTGGACGTGGGTGCCCAGGGCAGTGTCCATGAATATTTAGAATCCTAAACTTCAAAAAATGGTCAGTATCTAATCCCTATTTATTGTCTTAGTCTACGAGGATTTGTCGTAATTCATCAATTTGCTTATTGTTTTACATAATTAGGGTTATTGGCATACTTGAACATTAAAGTAATACATTAACTGATAATATCCAAATTTCCTCTCCATTCCAAGTGACAGACAATCTGTATTAGAGTCCTATATTCATTTGAATGTCCTTGAATGTTAGAAGTGAAAGCAGGATTCAACCATATCTTGCCTTGAATTGAAAACCCTCTTTTTACTCCTAAACATTTTGGTGAACCTTTTTTTAAACAAAATTTTGCACCTTTCTGAGTGTTACACTTTATATTTGAATTCATTCATTTTATTGCATTCAAAAATTTACAAAAAATTTAGAAATTTTAAAATTTTGAAAAAATTGGCATTCTAGGGTTTGAATTTTGACATAGTTTGCATTAATTTAGTTGCATTTCATTAAATTTCTGATTTTTTCATTAGATCTTAAATTTATTTTCATTAAATTCATAATTTTCATATTGCATTTGAAAATTTACAAAAAAAAAATCAAATTTTTTTAAAATTTGGCATTTTAGGCTTGCATTTTGAGATAATTTGAATTAACTTGCATTTAATTTCGTTTAATTTCTAATATTTTAATTAGATCTAGTTTAAATTATAGAAATTCATCATTAATTAATTAGTTGCATTGCATTTTCATGCTTAAATTGTTAAAAATTGCTTGAAATTGTGCATTTTTCATATAGCCTAGTTTTTACATTAGATAGGGTTTGTAGTTAAAATCTTGTTTCATATTTTACTACTATTTTAAGCACCCTTTTAAATCTGATTTTGTACTGTAGTGTTTCATCACAGTGTATTTTTGCATTTAAATTTCATACTTAGGGTTTCAAATCTTGCATTTTCACTAGATTTGGCCTTGTAATCCATCTATAATTGCACTATAGGTGTGTTGTGAAGAATATGGTTGCATTATTGGACTAATATTGAGCTTATCATTCACTGTCCCTCATCAATTTACTTACAACACATTTTCTTTTAGTCATTTGCATTGAAAAAAGTGAAAAAATCAAACATTTTAGGTTACAATCATACATTCTTTTGCACTTGTTTTCTTGCATAAGTGTTGAAAATCTTTTAAAATTTGATTTGGCATTCACTAGAAAACATAAATACATGGATTCTCAAAACAACAAGAATGCTAGGTTTCCTCCTAGGCCTTATTTCAAAAGAAGAGTTCTTGAGCCTGAAATTACATTTACACCTCATGACAAAACATTTGTAGACAATGAAGGACCTCTCTACATCATTGTGAAGATAACGGAGATTCCGATGTATGGTACACTTATAGATCCTAATTGCACGACTAATGTGGTAACGGAAGAGTTCCTTCTCACATATAATTTGACACAAGATTCTTATGAACCCTCGGATTTAAGGATTAAGACACATAATAGAGCTTTCATGCCTACTTTTGGGAAGATAACTTTATTGGTTATGGTTTATGATAAAGTTTTAGGTCAAACATTTCATGTTATTTCTTTATCTGACCTCTTCTAAGGAACAATAGGACATCCATCATGGTTAAAAGCTATGAACGTTGTCCCCTCAACCATTCACAATTGTATAAAATTTCCTTTACACATGGACAAGTGCATACTATTCGATGAAATACATATCAACCTTTGACAATGGAAAACAACTTTACTCTTGATTACTTTTGGCTGCAACCTGATAGAGACCCCAAGCCATGAAGAGATCACTCTTTCCAACAATATAGACAATACAAAGCAAAACAACTATCTAGAGTGGACGAGCCTCCTATGCAAACAATAAGAGACGAACAACCCACATTAGAAAAACATCCTAGAGCAAAAGGAAAAGGACCCTATGCTGAGGTTCCTCCTCCATCATCCCTACAAGGATCGAGAGGTATTCGTTGAGAACAAGGCAATTATTCAAGACAAATGAGATTTGAACAAGGTTCCTCTTCTAACACAAAAATAGCAATAGAACAACATGACAATACTTTTGAATATATAAGCAACAAGACAAAAAGAAAAAAAACAAGCAAGGGAAAGAAGGAGAAGAAGACAAGCTTTTGCCCAATGAAATGCACCTCAACAAGAAAACATTCCACCTAACATTGCATCAAACTAAGAAGAGCTTAAGGATGAATAATTTAAAGACAAAAACAAAGGTTGGGCTATGGTACCTTATGTTCCTCTTTCTTCTAGCATCCAGGATTGGGAAGAGGATGATTTGATTGTTGACAACTTCTAGCATGAACCTGCCCTTAGGTACATATTTCTAACCCTTTACCTCCATGTTGTCATTCCCCCCATGATGTGTTATGTGTTGTTTAGGCCTCCTTAGATGACCCTTGATGTACTCTTGTAAGGTCACGGATACTAGGAGACCGCCTCCAACGTGACCATTCTTCTATTTGTATCATCATTCTTCTATATTGCTCCTCTCCTCTATTTTATTGTTTTGTGTTGTGTCTTGGGTGCATAGTGTGGCAGTTGGTGACCTGGGGAACCTTTCTACGTGAAAACCCTAAAGCACTTGATCTCCTCTCTTGATTTATTGTTTACCTTCCTCTAGTGGTTCTACCTAGTCAGGTGGATGATGAAAAATAATTAATATTGATAAGGACATAGTGTCCCTTTGGAGAGTAATAAAAAAATGGACCTAGTCTATATATGATGATGTGGTTTATATATATATATATATGATGCTTGGCTAGTAGAATGACTCCATGTGATATTTGATGTTGCTTTATCATAATAAATTTAATCATAAGAATACATCTGCTCTATGCACTTTGTCTATGTTGATGTGATTGTTTGCATGCATTGCTTTTATAATGATTATGTGGTTTCTAACATCTTTTCTTTCTGGGAATGGTGTGTTTGTGTGAACATTCAGTGATTGTGAAGCACATGTCACCTTTGGGGGCATGGGATTTGTGTGAGATCTTGTTCCCTTGTGTGTTTTCTCTCTACCTTAACGTGCTTGATATCGCTACATGATATCAACCACCTTAAGGTGGGGGAATATAAGGTAAGCTATCTGATAATTTTGGTACTAACAAAGCGTGTTTGTAAGCCCTCTGTAGAGGCAGGATGATGTATCTCCATGTGAGTGCATGTCTTTATTTTATCTTGAAATCATAAAGCCCTCTATGGAGGTGGGATATTGTGCATATAATTTTATTTAAATCCCTCTGCAGAGGTGGGGATGGTGTATCTCTTGAGCTAGTGCACATCCTTTTTATTCTAAAAGTCCTTCGAGCAGGCGGGGTTGGTGTATCCTCCCTTAAGCGTGTCTTTGGTGGTTGTTGTGGCATAAGCCCAACCATCATGTTTGCCTGTAATGTGCCTGAGATGGTGGTGAACCTAGCAATAGGCTCCTTCCATCGCTTGTTTGTCATGTTTTAGATGTATAATATGTCTTTGGCATGCTATACGGTGCTCATGTTTTCTGTGTGTCTTCCATGTGTTTTCTCTATGTTGTAGTCTAAAGACGTGTGGTGATGAGTCCCTCCTACACTCAAGTTTTGTATGGTATGTTTTTTCCCAAGCATAGTCTAAAGCCGTGTGGCGATGAGTCCCTCCTATGCTTAGGGATTTGTATGACATGTTTGTTCTCAAGTGTAGTCTCCTACACTCTAAGATTTGTATTGCATGTCTCTTGCCCCATATGTAGTCTAAAGACACGTGGCGATGAGTCTCTCCTACATTTTGGGTGGTGTGTTTACTTTTCATGTACTTGCATTTACATTCATATATGAAAATGAAAATGAAAAAGAAATAACCACTGCATTCACTGTATTCATTGTGCTTTGCGTGATTGTTACTGTATTCTCTGTGTCTTGTATGATTGTTACTCTCTTCTCTATGTTTTGTGTGCTTGTTACTATCTTCAATGTGTTTGGCATGTCTACGACATGTCTTCTCTAATGTCTACCTAAGACTGGGAGCTAGAAATAGTTCCTCAATCTTTGTGTATGTATTAGTTCTAAGTGCCTGGCAGGTTTGTTGTGTTTTGACCGTACTTTAATGCATGTATGGGCCTTGTGTTCATACATACATTAAAGTGGGGTCTAAATATTATGTCTGAAAATGTCTCCTTAGACTTTTTCCCTCCTAAGTTTAGCTCTTGAGTCCCTTGTTTTACATCGTGCATAATTATTTTGACTCCCAAAAAGAAATGGCATGAAACCCATGTCAAATGGAGCTTGAGGGACATCTGTAAGCTTAGGACTTCCTTAAAAAGGGGACCTGGGACATGGCCACTCACGTCTTTGTCCTACCCTATTTTAGGCAGGTCCCAAATTTGAATGTCAGTTATGTGATCGCTAGTTAGGTCCCAGGCTGACACCTTAAGTTTGAATTACAAAATTCTTAGTGGGAATGTGTGTTGTTGCATATATAAATGTGTTTAGGGTTTCATTTGCAAACCAGAAGCCATCTAGAAGATGATTATAAACTTTTGGCAAATTTATGATTTTAGAGCATTCATGATATTCACTGTTGCAGAGCAGAGCATTGTTATGTGTTTCTAATTGTAGATTTAGCTTCATCTTCTCATGTGCTTGAAGGATCTTTATCTACATGCAAGATTCATCTCTGAGGTGATATCTATTTGTGTTTTCAATCATTTATCATTTAATTTTGCCTCTATCTCGTAGGTATACACACTCTCTATCTAACAATGGTGTCCGGAAGACTTGAATGTCCTTTTGGGGTTTGAATGAGGCAAGATCCTAAACACCACAACCCCCAACCACATTCCTTTTGATTGAAGGTTATATGTATTAGATTTTGTGGAGTAGAGTTGCAGAGGAAAGCTGCAAAAGATAAGGATTTAAGATCTGGTGAAAAGAAGTAGATGAGAGCATTTTCAGGATATGGATGCCTACGACAATGTCCTTTGGAGTTTCAGACACAAGAATCTTTGTGATAGTGAGGATCTACATCTGAAGAAGCCATGACATCTTGAAGATTAGCCTACCTTAGACTAGGGTGCCTAGGGCAGTGTCCTCCACATCTCCCATTGCAAAAATAGATGGAACAATGGTTATTGGTGTCGAAAGGAGTCCCGCATTCCCTAAAGAAAACTCTACCTTGGACTTGGGCACCCAGAGTAGTGTCCATGAATATTTAGAATCCTGAACTTTGAAAAATGGTCATTATCTAATCCGTG
The DNA here is from genome assembly GCA_027924645.1 of Cunninghamia lanceolata. Classification (NCBI taxonomy): domain Eukaryota; kingdom Viridiplantae; phylum Streptophyta; class Pinopsida; order Cupressales; family Cupressaceae; genus Cunninghamia; species Cunninghamia lanceolata. The sequence goes on from BSBN01000465.1 coordinate 4,580,602, forward strand.
GCTACTATCTTAGTCTACGAGGATTTGTCGTAATTCATCACTTTGCTTATTGTTTTACATAATTAGGGTTATTGGCATACTTGAGCATTAAAGTAATACATTAATTGATAATATCCAAATTTTCTCTTCGTTCCAAGTGACAAACAATTTGTATTAGAGTCCTCTATTCATTTGAATGTCCTTGAATGTTAGAAGTGAAAGGAGAATTCAACCATATCTTGCCTTGAATTGAAAACCCTCTTTTTACTCCTAAACAATTAGATTTATTAATTTGTGGAAAATGGAAGGTAGATTTAATTATCTATTTTAGAATATATGGAATTAGTATTAGCCTAATTAACCAAATAATATGAATTATTTAATTAATTAGTTGTGATGAGAAAAAGGGAAATTAGCATGATAACAAAGAAATGTGGACATGGTACAAAAATTAACTTAATTAAATTAATATAACTTATTTAATTAATTTGGCAATAATAAAAATGTTAAAGAATCATTAGCATTTAGATTAATGTGATTAGGATGCACTTAGAAAAGTGTCAAGAGTGATGTTAGGCATGTTAGAAAATCATGTTAGTGTTCACATAAGATAGAATAATAATGTGTGTTAAGTTAGAGTCAATGAGGTGAAGTGAGTTGTAGTAACAACTCACGTAGCTATTCTAGCTATGAAATTAAATATTTGTTGAGAAGTGTTTGTTTATTTTATGAGTTGTTAAAATAACTCATCTATATAGAGGAGTGCTTATAGGAGGTATAACAATTATCCTATAATATAGGAGATATAATGCCTATAAATTTGTAATATCTTATTGAACAAAGTATGAGGAATAGAAGCAAAGTATTATTATGTATGAAATTTTCTATCTGACTTCTATAAACTCTGCACCAATTTCCAATAAGGTGTGATGTTAGGATGTGTTAATTTTAAGTTTCCACACATACGTCACAAATACAACTACACACACATATATATGCATATATATATATATATGATACATATACATACATGCATGAATTCATGGATATACCCAGACACACACACACATGCATACATACATACATACATACATACATACAATTCATGCACATTTCTAAGTAGAGATATGGAAACTATTTTATACTTTACACTTGGTAAAGGATGACCAGTATAGATTTACACTTGTCAATTGCATTTGCTTAAAATTTTCTAGGAATGAAGAGAAAAGCCCAATAAAATGTTTTTCCAACAATGACATGGTAAGTTGGTCCCAAGGTCAGTAAAAGGAAAACAGGAGGGGAAACTACCACATAGGTGAGGAAAGAGACCCCTTTTCCTTCGAAGAGAGGCAAAGCTAAGGCTTTCCCCAAGCGTGCTATGGTGATCCCCTTCCTAGGTGTTGATGATCCCTACCCCAAGGTTACAACTGAGCCTAGCTTTCCCCACGTTTCACCCTCATCCTTACAAAAAGTGAATTATGGTATCCATTCCCTTAGCCAAAACATATCGACTCTGCACTAAGCCTTTGACATCCTACAAAAGATAATTAAATGGTTCTACATCAGATCATCATGATCAACATTAAAATAGAAATTATCACTAAGAAGAGCAGTGGGGAAAGCCAAGTGCTTTTGGAGGAAGAAAGTTTTTTTCAAAATTGGGAATCCATCCCCTTTGTCAGTAACCTTAAGACTAGCCTGTCCAATCAAAAATAAAAATTGGTAATCTTAGAGGAGGAAATGACCAGAGGTAAGGGACGGTAGGAGGAAAGAATTGTGGCCCTATAATAGGAGCCAAAAAAGATGAAAGAGAACTTCAACACATTTATGAATTTTAATGAAGGGGAAATAAAAAATTTAAATGTTAAGATCAACAAGGATAGGTCCAAAGACATAGAGGAGAAGAAGGCTATTGCAAGCATAACTCCCAATACCAAAACTAGGAGCACAATAAAAACAACATAAGGATGGAAATAGAAAAGCCCAAGGACTCAAAAGTTTGGAGGAAGATTTGGAAGATCTCGAAGTTGCCAACACTTTGAAGGACTTGTAGTCTTCTCTATGTGTTGTTTTTTATATTTTTTTCTTTAGGTTTCTATTTGGGGTTCTAATATGAGTCAGTTGTGGTTCCACAGACATTTCGTTGATGTAAAGGGTGTCTAGGGTCCTTAAAAATTTGTTTTTACCACTTTTTAATAAAAAACAATGACATGGTAAGCCACCTATGCCAAGTTGATAATAGTTATTTATTTCTCAACTTGCTAAAAATATTTACTCAAACATACGCATATGAATGATATTTTTAGCATAACTTGGTACATAATCTTGACCATGCTATTGCTTTACAACCACCAAACCCTAATGATCAATCCTTAGAAAAATCCTCTATTTTTCTTATAGTCCTTAGCACCAAAAGTGAAGAGAATAGAGGGCCATTAAAAACAAACACACTTAGAAAAATTATTTGCAACAATGACATTGAAAGAACAAGTATATAAAATGATAGTAAACATCTAAACCCTTAACATGCAAAGCCCCAAATTTATTATGTAGGCTAACCATGATCACTACATTGAATTAAAAATAAAATTTACACTCTAGACCAACCATACCCCATGTCCAAAACAAACAAACACAACCTTAAATAGAATAATTATGAAATTTACAAAATTAAGCAATCTCCCTCATGCTTGTAACTTCCACGTTCTAATAACATAGTAAAAACCAAAAATTTACCATAAGTAACTCAACAAGGTAAAAAATGAGATAAAGAATTTTTTTATTTTATTCAACAAATAATCAAGTACTACATTTACAGGATTTTTTTTTTTTTTTTCAAAATACAATATACCCATATTGTCTTTTCATTTACAATGTTTACAAATGTAAAACCATTACATATACAAATTCAGAATAAATACTGCATCTAAATATCTAACATCTTTATCACAAGTCCTAGCATGTTTCCTACTTGGAGAGAGCACATCTTTCTAGTGATTTACCTCTAACCATAGATCGACAGTCTCCCACACATCTTCCACATAGTAAGTGGCTCTACCCTTCACGAGGAATATAGACCTTAGGTGACTAGTGGTAATTTACCTTTCCGAGTACATAGTGTTGTATTCTACTCAACTCTATCAACCATACAACCCTGGATACCATCTAACTAAGTATGATTTCTGATAGGATGAGCAATCTGAATATAGTGAACCGACAATGGATGCAGAAAACAAATGCATTACTTTGGCCAAAGTTTTTAATATTAATATTGTTCATAAAGAACATAGATGTTATGTTCACCCACCCCTACTCGACTTGGATACTTTCTTATTCACGCAGTTTAAATCTCTTACCAACCCTTTTCATGCAATAGTTTAATCTAAGAGTCACAATAATAATACCTTTTGACTTGAGTAAGTCTATATGACATAACCTTTCAATTGGTTGGTAGTCGACTCTAGGGTTACCCTAATATTCCTTGTTAATACGATATAACAATATAACCATATCTTAGATCTAGGGGTTCTGGATTCACAAATAACCCTTGATTAACTTAACCAAGGTTAAGAATACTATAGTTCTCAAATAAGTATTGTCTCCTATACAAAGGAACATAAAATAACTTTGATAATGTTTATAAACAAAATATATCCTAAGTATAAATATCCCTACAAGGTCATTCTCAGGAATACTTAACCTACTCCATTGAATTAGATCTTTTCATGAATAATAAGGATATATAGCCTTAAATGGGATTCTCATAATAACCTTATTCCATCTTCCATATATCTATAAGTTAATATCATTGATATGATACAAGGTTTACTAACAGTTTCTAAGAATCTAGAACTCTTGGTTAAATAACATTATCCGCTATGCATCTAAGTAGATAACCTATGCAAGATAAAAAGTTAAATCCTTATAACCTCATTACTATATAGCTGAAATTGAAAGTAAGGAAACATGGTTCATCTGTTCAAGAGTCTATCGTATGGTTATTCTCAAACTCTGTATTGACTTGCTTCAAACTTAATTCTATAAGAAGACTGTTCATTTAAGCTTATGATAACTTATAACATTCTCCTTCTAAGATATTCATTTATCTTTCACCCCCTGATCGAGTATGATCAATAGTTTAAAACACTAAGTAAAAGGTTGACTCAGTCTATTAGAATAGTAACCTTACTGGCATGACCAAGTATCAACCATATAAGTAGCATTTGTTGTCTTAACGGCTACAAGAAAATAACTCAAAATAGCTTACTTAAAATGTTAACTGTACTTCTGAGTTGATATATAATAGTTATTGACTATCACATCATAAATTTAGAAGGTAAATTCTTACTGGAAAACTCATATAATCATTCTATAATATAACCATTTACAGTTTTATATTACTAATCGATTTCGTCATGGTAAAATAATACATGCAACTGAGAAATACCTGGTAGTATACTATCTTAGGCTGGCTGAGATGTGCGAATAATCACAAAGTTGATGCCACTAGACTGTGTATCCCCCTACTATCACAGCTACTATCTTCTATTCTGTATCTCCTTCCATTTCCTCCCATGTGTTCTACAAGTTCTAAACCTCCTTAATATAAAACCACAACAACTCATTTGAATCATTAGTCATAATGAGGGAGGAACGACTCCTACAGAGTTGCCTCATTCCCTGCCTCCTCTATGTTTGATTACCAACTTAATCAAAGCTTAACAATTTATCATGGTTAAATCAAAACTGAAGACCAATATTTAAGTGTAAATCCCACATGTCGATGGGAGATTATCGCTTCAAGACTCATTGGTTTTGGCGGTTAAAACCACAGTCCTCCTTCTAAGACATTTCCGACACATCAACTAAACATAACTAATCTTAAATGCTTCAGAATGAGTGGTTCGATCAACCACTAACACTATTGAAGACTTTCCTACAAATAAGCCCTCGGCTTACTCAAACATTTTACCATCAACTCAATATGAGGTATTATCCTCATTTGATGCTAAGGCATCTATTTATATTGATTACATGTATTATAATTCTCATAACATTGCCTATTACATTAGATAGATATAGTTTATTCCAAAAAAAAGATATTATTAAATCATGGGTTACAGATATTGTGGATCCATCAACATAATTCACGTATTCTTAACTTGACTATATCGTCTTAATGTTAAGAATCATTTATAATATGTCAAATATCTTAATAATAATAATAAGTCAATCATTTTATGACAATAACATCGTAATATTAACGTTAAATGTAAATAGTTATAAATCAAACTCAAATGACATCGTTAACATTATTAACAACTAAGACGACTTAATACGACTTAGCAAGTTTTGAAAACAATATCGACTACTTATTGATTGGATTCAGAAGTAAACTGGCAAGACAAAGCTTACCTCTTACAACACATTGGTTCACATTATCGTTATACACTTGTAACTCAGTTTGGCAAATAAATCACTCATAACCTGAGGTCTATATCTCTCTCCTTGAAAGATTCTCTCTTTTCTCTGAGAGTCATCTAATAACCTAAAATCCTATTTCACTTGTCATCAAATAATATAGGATCAGTGCATCATTATTCAATTAATTCAACTAATAAATCAAATCTCATAATACAAATATTAAATTGATAATAACATAATCATTTCTGTGATTTCAATAAATGACATTCAATAAAATCCATATTTTTCCTTGTCATTATTCTAAACATCACAACCAATTTACTTATGTCCAAGTAAAAAGTAAAAGTATAGTAAGACAAAAATTGGGGATGTAACATATCCTTCCCCTAAAGATTCATCATCCTCGATGATATAAGGTATCAAAAAGTAACTAAAAAGCAAGTTCATTATTTTCAACTAGTAACATTATTAAATAAATGAGGAAATTTTTGATGAAATTCATGGTAATTATCCCATGTAGCTTTTTCCTTAGTATACTGGTCCCATTGGACCTTGTATTTCAAGACCTCTCTATTACGTAAGTGGAGCTTGCATGTTTCTAACACCTTGAGTGGCTTGATTGTGACCACCCCTTGGTATTACATCTATAAAGAATTCAAATTCAAAATATGATTATTACCTGCAATATATTTCTTCAAATAAGACACATGAAAAATATTGTGCATTTTAGATAAGGCTGGTGGTAGAGCAACTCTGTAGGCAATCGGATTGACTACTTCAAGCACTTCAAAGGGTCCCGCATATCAAGGGGCCAACTTAGAAGACTTCCCAAACTTAATAGAACTCTTCTGAGGTTTAACTCTCAAAAGAACTTTTTCTCCAACAAAAAATTACCTTGGAACGCGTTTTGCATCCGCATAGCTCTTTTGCCTATCATTGACTTTTGCTAATCTTTTTCTAATTAGCTTAACTTTCTCTTCCATTTCATCTAGCATTTCTAGTCTAATGCTAATCCTATCCTCTATCTTATCCCAGCTTATAGGAGTTCGACATCTTCTTCCATACAATGATTCAAATGGCACCATCTTAATAGAGGAATGATAGGAATTGTTGTAAGAAAATTCCACAAGTGGTAAGTATTCATGCCACTTATATTACTGATCCATGCAATACATACATAACAAATCTTCCAAGACTTGGTTAACTCTCTCAGTTTGCCCATCCATTTTAGGATGGTAAGTTGTATTCACATTAAGTTTAGTCCCTAGAGCAGAAAACAAAATTTGCCAAAACCTTGACGTTACACCTCATCTCTATTAGAGATAATCTTTTCAGGGAAGCCATGCAATCTAAAAAGACTTCCCAAACTTAATAGAACTCTTCTGAGTTTTAACTCTCAAAACAACTTTTTCTCCAACAGAAAATTTCCTTGGAACACGTTTTGCATCTGCATAGCTCTTTTGCCTATCATTGGCTTCTGCCAATCTTTTTCTGATTAGCTTAACTTTCTCTTCCATTTCAATTAGTATTTCTGGTCCGATGCTAATCCTATCCTCTAGCTTATCCCAGCTTATAGAAGTTTGACATCGTCTTCCATACAATGCTTCAAATGGTGCCATCCTAATAGCGGAATGATAGGAATTGTTGTAAGAAAATTCCATAAGCGGTAAGTATTCTTCCCACTTATATTGTTGATCCATGCAATACATACACAACAAATCTTCCAAGACTTGGTTAACTCTCTTAGTTTGCCCATCTGTTTTAAGATGGTAAGTTGTACTCACATTAAGTTAAGTCCCTAGCACAAAAAACAAAGTTTGCCAAAACCTTGACATTACACTCTCATCTCTATCCAAGATAATCTTTTCAGGGAAGCCATGTAATCTAAACACTTCTTGCACAAATTTACGAGCTAAGATAGGTGCTCCACCAGTCAAATTTCCTGGTATGAAATGTGTCACTTTTGTGAGTTTATCAACTACCACTAAAATGGCATCATGTCTATTCCTTAACATATGAAGTCCTTGAACAAAGTCCATGCTAATAGCTTGCCATTTCCACTCTGGCATGTCATGTGGATACAACAATCCTGCGGGATGATGATGCTCTACTTTTATGCTTTGGCATTGTAAACATCTTGCTACAAATCTTGCAGCATCATTCTTCATTCCTTTCCATAAATAAAGAGGTTTAACATTCGCTAGAAGTTTGGTCACTCCTGGATGTCCTGAATACAGCACTGTATGATCTTCTTTCCATACTAAATCCCTTAATCCAGCTGAATTAAGTACATAAATTCTATCTTTATACCTCCATAGTCCATCTGACTCAAATAAAAAACCATCATACCTTGGATCTTTAGGATTATCTTTCAGAGCCTGCTTAACCTGCTCATAAAACTCATCACCTGACAAATTTTGCAATACCAAATCCTTCAAATTTCCATGAATGGAAATAATAGAAGCTATATTCCTTCTATGACTCAAAGCATCAACTACTCTATTCTCTTTTCCTTTGATGTAGTTTATCTCAAAGTCATAGTCAGATATCAATTCTAACCATCTCCTTTGTCGAGCATTCAAATGTGGTTGTGAGAAAATATACTTAAGACTTTGATGGTCTGATTTAAGTACAAAAGTCTTTCCCAACAGATAATGTCTCCACATATGTAAGGCATTAGTTACTGCTGCCAATTCCAGATCATGTTTTCTCATAGGATTTCAATTTCCTTGACTCATATGCTATGACTCTTCCTTCTTGCGTAAGCACTCCTCCTAATCCTTCTCCTGAGGCATCTATAATTACTTCAAATTGTCCTTCGGGGTCAGGAACATTCAATATTGGAGTTGAAGTTAACTTTTCCTTTAAGAGATCAAATGCTTCCTGACTTTTGTTTGTCCATTCAAATCTCTTCCCTTTCCTCTATAGGGAATTGATTGGACTAGCAATGCTGGAAAAATTTAGAACAAACTTTCTATAATAGCCTACCAAGCCCATTAAACTACACACCTCATGCACATTGGTTGGTACAGGCCAATCTAGAATAGCTGTGATTTTTGAAGGATCAACAGATATTTGATTAGCTGATATAATATGACCTAGGTATTGAACCTCCTTCTGAAAGAATGTGCACTTGGATAGCTTCCCATATAACTTATGTTCTCTTAACCTTTGCAGAACTATTTGCAAGTGCTGATGATGTTCTTCCTCATTCTTAGAATAAATGAGTCTATCATCCAAAAAGACTAAAACAAATTTATCCAAACAATCTCTAAATATACTATTCATGAGATTCATGAATGCAGTAGGTGCATTTGTCAAACCAAATGGCAACACTGGGAACTCATAATGTCCATATCTGGTTCTAAAAGCTGTCTTATGAATATCTTCATCTTTTAGTCCTAACTGATTATATCTTGCTCGCAAATCAATCTTTGAAAACATAGTAGCTTCATGCATCTAATCAAAAAGATCATCAATATGTGGCAAAGGATATTTGTTCTTTATTGTTACTTTGTTAAGCATACAATAATCTATACACAAATGAAGGGTTCCATCCTTCTTCTTAAAAAAAAACTGGAGCACCCCAAGGTGAAACACTAGGTCTAATTAAGCCTTTTGCAAACAATTCTTGTAATTGTGCTTTCAATTCCATTAATTCTGTTGTTGTCATATGGTAGGGTACTTTTGATATTGGCTTAGATCCTAGTTTAATGTCAATAGAAAAATCAAAAACCCTTTTGGGAGGCAATCCTAGAAGTTCTTCTAGAAACACATCCTGAAATTCCTGAAGAAAAAGGATACTTTTCCCCAAAAGATAAGCTAGGGTTTTCTACCCTTTCCTCCACTTATTCCATTTTAACTGCAAACAACTGACAACCTTTCCTTCTGGCCCTTTTTAATTGCTTGGCAGAGATAGTTATGATTTTAACTTCTCTTTGAATCCCTTGGAATTGGGTCAAATTTCCCAAATTATCTCAGCATTCAACTATTTTTGAAAAAAGGTTCTAGAAATCAGTCAGCTTCGGATCAAAATAGAGTTGTGGTAACCATCTCTTGAGAAAGAGTTCCATGAACTCATCCCAAGTTACCCTTAGAGAGCTCAAATTCAATTCCATCTTTTTATTCATCCACCAAGTGGATGCTTCTCCTGCTAGTTGGAATGCTCCCCATACTACCTTAGTCACCTTCGAGTAATTCCTTATCTTGAAGTACTTTACCATTTCTGTTAACCAAGATTCTGCAACATCTCCAGTTTCTGTCCCGTCAAAATTTAGTGGAACAACCTTCTTCATATCCTTTGAGAGCTCCAAGGTCAATCTATCCCTTGCCTCTTTACGAGGTTTGGTACTCTTACTTTGATCTTCATGATTTTCTCCGCTTTCACCATGAGAGTTTTCACCTCCTCCCTCAATATTCCCTTTATCATCCACCTTTTCCAAATCACCCAATCTTTTCTTGGTTTCCTCCAACATGGTTATGATTTGGTCCAGCTTATTATTTGGTTGGTGGTTTCCCTCTTCACTTTCTTCTTGGTTAGTTCTTGTCCGCACCATGTTTATCAATTTCTCACACCTGAGAATATTGAGTTATCCATTAGTTAAAGATTATAATGTAACCCATTAAATCTAAACATAATACTCAATTTAAACAATAGTTTGGCACAAAAACAACTCTTTTTATTTATTTCTTTTCAAAAGTAAAGAGTATTCTTCTTTATACAAGAAATGACTTCAAAAGTCATGCTCAAGAGGAGTATATCCCTCAGACTCATTTTCAGATACATAGTCTTGAGGTATATAACCCTCTGACTCACTATCAGACCTAACTTCTATGATCTCAACAATTGAGGGTATACGGGGATCTCACTTAACCATAGTTATTTCCTCATCTGACATATACTCTATAATTTTGGCAGTAATCTTAACTCTTTCTTTGTCTTTCCTTCTTATTCGCTTAATTCGAGTTAAGGCAGTCACTAGAGTTTTAGTATCACTTAACCAAATGTCACTCTCATCATTGGTTCCCTCAAAGGTTTTGATAATTGCCTCACGTTCTATTTTTGTTTTAAGGAAATGTTGACTCAAATTAATAGAGTTTCTTGTTGTCTTCTTAAAACGTACCATCCTAGCACAGAAATGTTCAAATAGTAGCTAACCACATAATGTTGACTACAGGCAAGCATAGAGGTATCATAAGCCCTAGTGTTGAACTTGGTAGCTTTGATACCATACGTAACATCCACATTCTAATAACATATTCAAAACCAAAAATTTACCATAAAGTAACTCAACAAGGTAAAAAATGAGATAAAGAAAATTTTTCTTTTATTCAACAAATAATCTAGTACTACATTTACAAGATTTTTTAATTTTTTCAAAATACAATATACCCATATTGTCTTTTCATTTACAATGTTTACAAATTTAAAACCATTACACATGCAATTTTGGAATAAATACTGCATCTGAATATCTGACATCTTTATCACAAGTCCTGACACATTTCCTTCTTGGAGAGAGAGCATCTTTCCAGTGATTTACTTCCAACCACAGACTGATGGTCTCCCACACATCTTCCACATAGGAAGTGGCCCTACCCTTTAGGAGGAATATAGACCTTAGGTGACCAGTGGTAATTTGCCTTTCTAGGCACATAGTGTTGTATTCTACTCAACCCTATCAACCATACAACCCTAGATACCCTCTAGGTAAGTATGATTTCTGATAGGATGAGCAATCAGAAAACAATGAACTGACAATGCATGCAAAAAACAAATGCATTACTTTGGCAAAAGTGTTTAATATCAATATTGTTCATAAAGAACATAGTCATTGTGTTCACCCACCCCTACTCAACTCGGATACTATCTTATTCACAGAGTTTAAATCTCTTACCAACCCTTTTCATGCAATAGTTTAATCTAAGAGTCACAATAATAATAACTTTTGACTTGAGTAAGTCTATATGACATAACCATTCAATTGGTTGGTAGTCAACTCTAGGGTTACCCTAATATTCCTTGTTAATATGATATAAGAATATAACCATATCTTATATCTAGGAGATCTGGATCCGCAAATAACCCTTGATTAACTTAACCAAGGTTAAGAATACTATAGTTCTCAAATAAGTATTGTCTCCTATATGGAGGAACATAAAATAACTTTGATAATGTTTATAAACAAAACACATCCTTAGTGTAAATATCCCTACAAGGTCATTCTCAATAATACTTAACCTTCTCCATTAAATTAGATCTTTTCATGAATAATAAGGACAAATAGTCTTAAATGGGATTCTCATAATAACCTTATTCGATCTTCCATATATCTATAAGTTATTGCCATTGATATGATACAAGGTTTACTAACTATTTTTAAGAATCTAGAAATCTTGGTTAAATAACATTATCCTCTATGCATCTAAGTATATAACCTATGCAAGACAAAATGTTAAATCCTTATAACCTCATTACTATACAGCTCAAATTGAAATTAAGGAAACATGGTTCATCCATTCAAGAGTCTATTGTATGGTTATTCTCAAACTCTGTATTGACTTGCTTCAAACTTAATTCTATAAGAAGACTATTCATTCAAGATTATGATAACTTATAACATTCTCCTTCTAAGATATTTATTTATCTTTCACTCCCTAATCGGGTATGATCAACAGTTTAAAACACTAAGTAAAAGGTCAACTTAGTCTATTATAACAGTAACCTTACTAGCATGACCAAGTAGCAACCATATAAGTAGAATTCATTGTCTTTAACAACTACAAGAAAATAGCTCAAAATAGCTTACTTAAAATGTTAACTATACTTCTAAGTTGATACATAATAGTTATCGACTATCACATCATAAATTTAGAAGGTAAATTCTTACCAGTGAACTCATATAATCATTCTATAATATAACCATGTATAGTTTTAGATTACTAATTGATTTCGTCATGGTTAAATAATACATGCAACTGATAAATACCTAGTAGTATACTATCTTAGGCTGGCTGAGATGTGTGAATAATCACAAAGTTGATGCCACTATACTATGTATACCCCTACTATCACAGCTACTATCTTCTATTTTGTATCTCCTTCTATTTCCTCCCGTGTTTTCTACAAGTTCTAGACCTCCTTAATGTAAAACAACCATGACTCATTTTAATCATTAGTCATAATGAGGGAGGCATGACTCCTACAAAGTTGCCTCATTCCCTACCTTGTCTACATTCAGTTACCAACTTAGTCAAAGCTTAACAGTCTATCATGGTTAAATCAAAACTGAAGACCAATATTTAAGTGTAAATCCCACATGTCGATGGGAGATTATCGCTCCAAGACTCGTCAGTTGTGGCGGTTAAAACCACAATCCTCCTTCTAAGATGTGACTGACACATCAACTAAACTTAATGAATCTTAAATGCTACACAATGAGTGGTTTGATCAACCACTAACACTATTGAAGACTTTCCTACAAATAAGCCCTCAACTTACTCAAACATTTTACCATCGACTCAATATGAGGTATTCCTCATTCAATGCTAAGGCATCTATTTATATTGATTACATCAATTATAATTCTCATAACATCGCCTATTACATTAGATAGATATAGTTTATTAAAAAAAAGATATTATTAAATCATGGGTTACGGATATTGTGATTGGGTTGAGCTTGTCTCCCCATCATAATCCGTTGACATAATTCATGTATTCCTAACTTGACTATATCGTCTTAATGTTAAGAATCATTTATAATACGTCAAATATCTTAATAATAATAATAAGACAATCATTTTACGACAATAACATCGTAATATTTACATTAAATGTAAATAGTTATAAATCAAAATCAAACGATGTCACTAAAATTATTAATGAGTAAGACGACTTAATACGACTTAGCAAGTTTTGAAAACAATATCAACTACTTATCAATTCGATTCAGAAGTAAACTGGCAAGACAAAGCTTACCTCTTACAACACATCGGTTCACATTATCGTTATACACTTATAACTCGATTTGGCAAATAAATCACTCGTAACCCGAGGTCTATATCTCTCTGCTAGAAAGATACTCTCTCTCTTTTCTCAGAGAGTCATCTGATAACCTGAAATATTGTTTCACTTGTCATTAAACAATATGTGATCAATGCATCATTATTCAATTAATTCAACTAATAAATCAAATATCATAATACAAATATTAAATTTATAATAACATAATCATTTCTGTGATTTTAATAAATGACATTCAATAAAATCCATGTTTTTCCTTGTCATTATTCTAAACATCACAACCAATTTACTTATGTCCAAGTAAAAAGTAAGAGTATAGCATGGATGTAACAATGCTACTACTTAACAATCACTAAAATCTAATGGTCAACCCCTTGAGAAATCCTCTAATTTTTTATAGTCCTTAGCAGAAAAAGGGAAGAGAATAGAGAGCTATCTAGAAACACACACCTATGAATTTTTTTTGAAAGAATGAAAAGCCATTTGTCTCTGAAGAACTCATAATTTAGGTAAAAGGGTGAATGATATTTTATTTAAAATTGGTACTAATATACCTATGGGGATAGAGATAAAATCCGAACTACACTATTGCTTAACACCCAATGAACCCTAGTGGTCAACCTCTATAAAAGATTCTCTAATTCTCTTGTAGTTCTCAACACTAGAAGTGAGGAGAATAGAGAGCCATCCAAAAATAAACATACAACTAGAAAAACCTATTTGCAATAATGACATGAAAAAAACAATATAAAATGATAGCAAACATTCAAACCCTCATTGTGCAAAGCCCCAAACATTTTATTTAGTCTATCCATGACTACTACACTATAATAAAAATAAAATTTGTGTTCCAGATCAATGACACACCTTACACACAATAAAAGAAAATGACACTTCTAGTTAGACTTGGTAGTGGTATGTCTATATGGACAAGGAGAATATTTTGAGTGCACTAATACTTAATGCTCACTAAACCCTAATGCTCAATACCTGAAAAAATCCTCTAATTTTTCTATAATCCTCAACACCAAAAGTGAAGAGAATAGAGGGACATTACAAAACACACCTAGAAAAGGTATTTGCAACAATGACATGAAAATAATAATTATATAAATTTTTAAAAAGATAATTATATAAAATGACAATAAACCTTTAAACCCTCATTGTGCAAAGCCCCAAACTTGCTCTTCAAACCAACTATAATCACTACACCATAAGAAAATTATTTTTTTGCTCTAGACCAACCACACACTTGGCAAAAAAGAAATACTTAACCATAAATAAACAATGGAAATCCTTACTAAAACAAAAATTTAAAACAAATACTTGTCTACTCAATCACAGGGCTTGAGCAAAATGCATCTTTTGCTCACAATCGTAACCTCATGCATGCCATTTTAGCCTCTCACATGCCTCTACATTGTACATTCATGTATACCAATATAGTACAAACTACGAAACATACAAAATAAAGAAAAACTTAAATGAAAATATTGATTTCATGAGCTCACCACACAATATTAATTTGATGAGCTAGAAGCTAAGCAAGTTGTGTAAAATATGCATACATACAAACATTAGAAAAGAGATTAATTTTTTGCTTGCCCACAATATGAATAAATAGAAACATTAGAAAATAGTTTAATTTTTTGCTACATGAAAATTAATTGGCTAGCTACCACACAAGATGTGTGCAATATGCAAACATACAAACATTACAAAATAGTTTAATTTTTTGCTAGATAGTATTTGATTCCCAGTTAACTTTTTTTTTCTTTTGCTGTTAATCAAAAATTGAAATAAGAAAACTACTGATTAAAATACAACTAGCCAATAGAATGGTATGAATCAACTACATTTAGAAAAAAAAACATTAACTTTAAAAAAAATTGATTAATTTTTCATATGATAGAGATAGGGACTAAGAAAAATAAAATAAGGTGAAATATATAAAACCTTGTGTAAATGGAAATTTTTTTGAAAGATTAGAGAATAAGTTCAATTTACATAAGGGTGCACCATCTCTCAATATGTAATACTAGCAATCGCACCTTGGTGTGCAATGGATATGCCGAAGAGTTGTGGAAGTTGAATTGCCATGTCTTTAAGTGAATGAGGATTGTCTTGTATCCCTATGGTCCATGTCTTTTTTTTTCGCGAGTGTCATGAATTAATTTGCATAATCTTAATAGATTTCAAGATCCCTATGCTTTTCTTAGTAGCTACTTCAAATATGTGAGCTTTCATGTTTGGTGTCTAGTCTCTATTTACATGCATCCCCTTTCTAGATTCTTGTTCATGCAATACACCTGGTCTCACTTGCATGACATTAGTCATCACCTAAGTTTAATAGGCATTGTCTTGCAAATATAAGCATGGCCACCACTTACATCATGTCCATTTGTCATCTAGCCTACCATCGTGCAGCGTCTCATGGGGACATCACACAATACAAAGATTGATCAAACTTAGTGACCCTCATTAGTGTTATAATTTCACACCTTTGCATAATTTGGAGGTCAAATGGATTAAAATTAAATTTAGACATGCTATAATTTTAGATTGAGAATTCTTAATTATTTAAAATTATTAAATTTCAAGGGAAATTTTCTTGAATTGTTTGAATTTGCAGATGATATGGGAATGCAAAAATGGGGTGCATTTTATGTCATGGGAGCCTATTGTTTTCAATCTCGCTCTGGAAAAACTTTTGTAAAAGGAACATGACATACAATACACATAATGAAATATGATACTTTGAACATCATGAAAATTTACGTAATTCTCTTTAAAATTTATTTTACTCAATATTGTTTCTCCCTTAGTGCATAGATACATTCGTGAGACGATCCAATTTATTTTGTCATATTTTAGGTTGAGTTAATGGGAGGTGAAAGGAATAGGCTACCATACACTACTTGTAAATGAGAAATGAATATATATATCTCATGCGTGTGCACATGCACTTTAGGTTTTTGATCAATAAACACAAGAAAGGAATGGATCTAGCGGCACCCATCATTTCTATTGTCTTGCATTCTTTAGATTGTTAGCATAAAATGGCTAATCACAAGTTACTCTTTATCTCTCTCTTTCTCTATCTCTCTATCTCAATTCCTCTTTATGAATCTCCTTCTCTATATCTATGTCTCTTATATTTCTCTCTCATGGATTAGAATAAACATGTATACATGTGGTGGTAAAAAAGTTGGTTGTGAATAACATTGAAACCATGCAAGGATGTGTGTTATTCTATCTTTCTTTCTCTATTCCCCTCTCTACCATTTCATGAGGCTACAATGAAGCTAGATGATATGGACCAACCCATACCAAGCTCCACTTTTTACATTGTAAAAGTACCATACCCTGATCTTTAATGTATAGTTTTTGCCACTATGTTTATGCAATTATGCTTAGTTTTTTAATCCCATGATGGCCAATGATTTTGTGTTTTAGAAAATGTCTCTTGAATTGTCATGGGTGGTAAAGGTTAAATCTAAAAATAATTATTCATAGGAAGGTTATGCATGTAGCCATGTTTTGTACTTGAAATTGAAAAGTACTTTGAATCCACATATTTTAGTTCAACACCATACATAAATAAGGATATGGTTTTCACATGCACCCTTTGACATACTATACACATATTCAAAGTAAAAGTATGGTGGACCTTGGTTAAACTCTTTAAGCTCCTGCTGCTAACCCATAAGGTGATCTAGAACTCCAAATCCAACCAATCCTTTAACATGGTGTGGTAAACAAAAAATTATATCTTTATTTTCTACAGACAAACCTTTGGAAGACATACTTTGTTTGAGCTTTATCTTTTGAAATGGATTCTTTTGATGGGTTTCATAGTAAACCTTTTTTAAATCTAAGTGCTTTCTTTAATGAAATTTGATTTTCTACACATTCTCTAGGCTTTCATTCAATCCTTGACATTTGACTCACTATTGCATGAAAAGAATTTAAATGTTTGGTTACAAAAACTCCTTCATGCATCTTTAAAGAATACAAATTTCTTTTCAAAATAAGCTTATTACGAGACACTTAGTTTGATATAATGCAATAGTTTTATCTCATAATCTCTTAGTAATATTTTTAACTAAGCATTCATCAAGACTGATTTACAAATACATGACTTAATAGTACTTAGATCCATATCTTCTATCTAGCTTGTCCCAATCATATTGATCCATTATTGATGATAGAAAATTGAGTACAACAATTATTATGATCCATTCATCTCTCTCCACTAAAGGATTTTCAACCTTCAATTTCCACAACTCAAAGTTTTACCTACTAAACTCACACACTTCCTTTCTCTGAGATCTCTCTCTCTCTCTCTCTCTCTCTCTCTCTCTCTCTCTCTCTCTCTCTCTCTCTCTCCCCATGTCCCCCTTTTCTAGATTCCTCTTTCTCTCCTACTTTATTTATCTTTCTCACTTCATCGCTCTCCGTCTTGCTTCCTCTCTCTCTCTCTCTCTCTCTCTCTCTCTAAATGGTATTATTCCATTTGTTGATTATTTTCTAGGGCATCAAATTTGAAGAATCTAAGAAATCATCTTGCAATGATGAAGGTCAAATACGAAGACTCAAAAATTATAGATTTTTTGATTGGAAGTCTTCCAAATAAGTATCATAATTTCATATGCACATTGAAGCTAATTGAAAAAATTGACAATATAAAAGTAGAAGTATATGGGGATTTGTTGAATAAAGAGGATAGGCTTAAAAAGTTCATAGGTGAATCTAGCAAGGGTTCATAAGAATTTATGGCTAGAGGCACATATAAAAATTACAATTAAGATAAATCATACCAAAATCAAAGACAAAAAAATCAAGGAATCCACATAAAACTAATCAAAGGTAGTGCAATCAACTAAGGGATAATCAACAAAGGTACAATTTTTTAAAAAATGGTAGAATCAAAAGGACAACTCTAGAAGGGAAAAATTCATGTCACATGTTACTATTGTGGCTCAAAGAAGTGCTTAAAAGTGATTAATCTCCTAGGAAATCACATGTAGGAGGGCAAAGAAAGTTTTATCATATAAAACAATTAATTTTTTTATTAAAAAGAAGGTTAACATAATAAAAATATATTGATAGCCACTTTAGTTGTACAAGGAAATTCAAATAACACATGGTACATTGATTTATGGGGTAGCCAAAATATGACCTACAATAAGAGCTTCTTTGGTTCATTAGAAAACATGAAAGGTGCAAGCATATTTTTTGGTGATGATAGTTCACATGCAATTGAAGAAATGGGTTCAATCCCAATGAAAGGGCATGATGGTAAGAAATTAGAAATAATAGATGTGAACCTTGTACCTAAGTATCAAAAAATCTTCTCTTAGTAAGTCAAATAACTCAACAAAGAACTACAAGGAGAAATTCTATTCAGATAAGTGTCTAATAAACAACAATAATGATGGAATCAAAATTATGGCTACATGAGTTGAGAGTGATACCATTTACAATTTTTTGTCCTATGTAGATAAGAAATTTACATAACTACGGTTTCCTCTACAAGTGAGTTGTGGCATCAAATATTTGGTCACTTAAAGATCAAAGTTTAGCTATGCTTTCAAAGATGAATATGGTTGGTGGACTTCCTTGGATAAGGGTAAACACAAATGTGTGTACAAGATGCATGGTTGGCAAACCACATAGAGACAAGTTTGAAATGTCTAAATGGAGGGTAAGTAAATCTCTTGAACTTGTCCATAGCGATTTATGTGGACCTATGAATCATCTACCAAGAGGGAGCTAGGTACATCTTAACATTCATTGATGATTTTTCAAGGAAGGTTTGGCCCTAATTCCTTATGTAAAAGGATGAAGTGTTTGGCAAATTTGAAATGTTTAAAGCATTTGTGGAAAATCAAAGTGGGGTTAGGATCAAGCAAATAAGAATAGATAATGGTGGAGATTATGTCTTGATAACATATTAAATGATTTTTGTGAACATCATTAGATCAAGATAGAAATGTCTAGCATATATACTCCCCAACAAAATGGTGTTGTTGAAAGAAAGAATAAGACCTTAGTGGAAATGGCATAATGCATGTTACAATCTAAGGATCTTTGTTAATTTCTTTGGTTTGAGGTTGCTAATATAGCAACTCATGTCTTGAATAGATCTCCCACACCTTGTTTACAAAATACTAAGGAAGCATGAAGTAGTGAGAAACCAAATGTTAAGTATTTTAGGGTATTTGAATGTGAAGCATTTTCTCACATACCTGATAAGATTAGACAAAAGAAATTTGATAATAAGAGTGTTAAGTGTATCTTTATTGTCTATGATGATTAGAAGAAAGGATATAGGTTGTATGATCCTAGTGTGAAGGATATGTTCACAAGTAGGGATGTCAAGTTTAATCAAGGGTTTAAGGATATGATAAAATCCTCTCCAAATCCTATCCCACAAGTGGTCACAAATAATGACATATCCTGTACTACTTTTAAAACTAACAAAAGTTAAAAATTAAATTCCAATACAATTGAAGAATCTAGCTCTCCTCAAAAGACCAAGAGTCCTCAAGAAATATATCAAAGAACTCAACAAGTTAATTATGCCCTAATGACTACAATAATGAAGATTGATGATCCTCAAACTTATGATGAGGAAAAGGGAAAAGGTGAATGGGAAAAAGCTATGCAAAATGAATATGACTCTTTGATAAAGAATATAAGTTGGGAATTGGTGGACTTACCCAAGGGCAAGAATGCAGTAAAAAATAAGTGGGTGTATAAAAATAAGTTCAAGTCTAATGAAAGCATTGTAAAACATAAGGCAAGATTAGTGGCCAAAGGGTACTCACAAAAGGAGGGAATTGACTACACCAAAACTTTTGGTCTAGTAGCAAAGATCAATATTGTCAAGACTACTATAGTATTGATAGCTCATTTCAAGTGGTCTCTTCACCAAATGGATGTTAAGAATGCCTTTCTGAATGAAGAAATTGATGAAGAAATCTTAATAACCCATCCATAAGGATTTCAAGGTTCAGGATAGGAACACTTATTTTAGAAGTTAAGGAAGTCTTTCTAAGGCTTGAAGAAAGCTTCAAGGGCTTGGTATGCTAAGATTGATGAGTATTTTAAGACTTAAGGCTTCCATAATAGTCCTCACACCAAACTTGTATGTGAAGGAATTTGATGAAGGTGGCATAGTTATTATTGTGCTTTATGTAAGAGTGTTTCAACTCCACTTACTCTAGGGTTGAAGTTGACTAAGGATATCAAAGGTGAGGATGTTGGTCCTACCTTATATAGGAAACTTGTTGCTAGCCTTATGTACTTGATTCACACTCAACCAAATATGTCTTTTGTAGTAGGTGTGGTTTGAAGATTTTTGAGTTCTATAAGGTTCCACATTAGATGACAAGAAATAGAATATTTATTATTATTATTATACAAGATATATATTTATAATATATTTTATAAATATTGGTCATATTTTTATCCATATATTATATTGTATGATTATATATTTTTTATCCATATATTTATATGCATACAATGTAATATATATAAATAATTCATATATATTATGAGTTATTTATATATATATTTAATGCTTTACCAGATATATTAAGAAGTCTCAAAAAAGTATCTATGTTAGTTTGTTATAAAATGTGCCTTATGACATGTGACATAGCATAAGAGATATATTATATCTATATATTTATGCCATGGCTACCTATAACATAATCTTTAAAATGAAAAATAAAATCAAACACACATACTTCTAATAGAAAAAAATTATTTAATAATAAATCTATAAATATATAATTTTATCATAAAAAATCATATTTAACAATATTAAATAAACCTTTCAATATTTAGTTCTTTATAAGAGAATTTTATATGACAATGTATAATATTTTATTTAACAAGAGGCTTTGGTTTCTATCCCATTTCCAATACGGTTTAGTTTTGTTTTTAAATTTAGTTTGGGGTTGCTGAACACCTATGACCAATGGTTACCATGTAATGGAGTGAGTGTAGCCTTCAACCGTGGGTATTGGAGGGAGTAAGTGTAATGGAACTGTTTTACTTTAATTTCTAAATATTTTTTCGGAGTTTAGCATACTGTGGTTTAACAAAATGGTTAGTGGAAATTTGGTCTGGTGAGTAAGTCCAAAGATCAGCCAGTTTTCAACGAGTAGAGAAAAATATATATTTGTAACCGTGAAAATATTTGACAAGATCTAAGAACCCTAACTACCTTTATTAACTTCTAAAAAAATATAGGCGATGAAAATGCGAGCCACGAGTAGTTGAAAAGGATGTCCTTCATCTAAGATTTCCCCGATGAAAACGGCGACCGCTCACCATAAGCAGTCGATGCGTTGTAAACACATGGCTGTACGGAAATTTTGACAAGCGACCAAGTTGACTTTGACTAATGACTAAACAGGCTTAGATTCTTTCAACCAAATTGTTCGTACAGCCAGTCGGCAAGTTTTCGACTGTTAAGGATTAAGATTGTCTAAAAAATTGTAGAATGATTCTAGAGCCTTCCACAAGCTAGAACATTCCTGGAGCTGTTCTAGAAAATAATATTGTAAGATATGTTCCCAGAAAAGAACATTCCAGGTTTAAGAGTTTTCTAGAAAGCTAGAAGCTTCTAGGCTTCAAAGGTTCTATAACTATATATATGTGATTGGAGAGAGCTGTTGAATGTATAGCATCCAGATAGCTGTTAGATACAGCATCTGGATTGCTACTAGACACGGCATTTGGATGTAATGCAAGTTAGATGAATATATATTTCTGAGTTATCTAACTCTGTTTTGCCCTATGTTTGCTATGTAGTTCCAGGTTTAAGAGTTTTCTAGAAAGTTAGAAGCTTCCAGGCTTCAAAGGTTCTATAACTATATATATGTGATTGGAGAGAGCTGTTGAACATAGAGCCTCTAGATGGCTGTTGGATACAACATCTGGATAGCTACTAGATACAGCATTCAGATGTGATGTAATGAATGCTAGATGAATATAATTTACTGAGTTATTCAACTATGTTTTGCCCTGCGTTTGCTATGTTCATTGCTGTTATGTTTTGCCCTGTTTGCCCTATGTTCATTACTGTTTGCCCTGTTATGCTAGACAGTCTTTGGATGGTTGCTGGATATAGCATCTGGATAGCTGTTAGATACAGCATCTGGATTGCTACTAGACATGGCATTTGGATGTAATGCAAGTTAGATGAATATATATTTCTGAGTTATCTAACTCTATTTTGCCCTGTGTTTGCTATGTTCATTGCTGTTATATTTTGCCCTGTCTTTTGGTGTTTATTGGGCCTGTTCTCACATCGACCAAGATTGCCAGACCATACATTTATCAACCAGCTGGTCATTTACAACGCACCAGCTGGTTAAGCGCTTCCAATGGTTACGGAGAGAAGAATTTGATGGAGAAGAAACAAACAAAAATCCCAAGGTATCCGGTGGGGGTCATTTAAACGACATCAGACTTCTTCTAACACGATTTTTTTCCCGGCGTGAAAACAACCGACGAGTTTACAATGGCGAACAAAAACGGCAAAAGCAACTGGATACTGACGAAAAAAGGTTGAAACGAAATGATGGTGATGATGATTTCAATCGTCTTGCCTGCTGCTCGTGAACGCCGAACCGTCGATCTTCCGCCCCAGGCCTCTCTTCTCCAAAGGGAATGCCTTCGCAGTAAAAATTAACCATATTATGGAAAGAGCCCAAAACTAAATCCCGAAAGCATCGATATGTAAATTTCACCATTACAACGTACGTAGAACGTCATGATAAAGTTTTCATGATTGGCTGGCCGGCCCCGTATATTCAACTTTCTATTACTCTAAACCAATGCCAAATGCACATTTGTTCGTTGTTCCCAATCGTCATCTTTCTAAGGTTAGGTAGACCACCCTTCTCAATCATTAAGAGTTTTTAAATTACATAATGCGTAATTCCTTGACAGGGTAGCGAGTTTTCTTCAACCTGAATGACTTCAAAAGAATAGTAATAGACTGAATCCACAAATGCCGTCTTTATCCAGCTTGGCTTTTCTCAATTACGCTGCCTATTCCGACAATATAAAGAAACAAAATTACGATGGTTCCTGAAATGCAGTTGCTGTTGTCCTCTTGTGTTCATTAGGTCATTCCCCGCACCAAATGGTAAAGTTTAACCAAACAGTAGGCTGGTTGAAAATTTTTCGACTCAACAGTTCTCACCAATTTGACTAGCTGTTTATATTGTCGAACAGGTCGAACAGTTTGTAATGTACAGGTCGACTGCAAAAATTGACAAAAATCAAGGTTGAAAAAACCATAAATAATCGACACGACAACATGCAGGCTGTTTGCAGTAAACAGCACCTAATTACCTAAAATTGCGCAAATTTCATGTGAGCTATTGTACGGGCGGTGTACATGCACTCCAGGCTCTCTGATTGAATCTGACGTCTGGGAATTTGCACCAGTTTAGAGAAGACTCGTTCCGAATTGCCGGCCGGTCCACATGACTAATTGGGTAAACAGCCGGCACGGTGTTTAAGCTCTCTCTTTCTTATCTAGTTAGAGCAACAATGTTTGGTATCCTGGTTATAATATAGGTACTACATATTTCCACTTCATCAAGTTGATTAGTTTCTTTCCTTCCTTCCATCCATGGCTCCTACTCAGATAGTCTATCTCTCTTTCATTTTCATTTATATGTTCATCTGCGCCTTGGCTCAGAAGACGAATATCACGATTGTCTCCACCCCTGGTCCTCAGAATTCTGTCACGATTGGCTCCACCCTTGTTCCTAGTTAGAATTCCAAATGGATTTCACCAAATGGGCAGTTTGCCTTTGGATTCTATCCGCTGACTTCAACACTCTACGTGGTGGGCGTTTGGTTTGACAGTATATCTGCTAAAACTCTGGTCTGGACGGTTATCGAGGATGAGAGAGACATTCCTGTTGAAAGGACGTCTACTCTCCAGCTCAATAGCAGCGGCCTCAGCTTGTATGATGATAAGAAAAAACTGAAATGGTTCGCTCGTGGTTCTGACTAAGTAGCAGCGGCTGCAATGCTGGACAGTGGCAACTTTGTTCTGTTAAACGTACAATCTGAACCCATCTGGCAGAGCTTCGACCATCCTACAGACACGCTCTTGCCCGGTCAGATGCTCAAATCGAAAGCTGTCATGTTTTCCAGGGCTTCAAATACAAACTACTCCACAGGCCGATTTGAGCTTTGTATTTGGTGCTTTATAATGGTGAACGGGTGGGCGAGTCTCAAGGCGCCTACTGGGCTTCCGACACCTTACCTGAGGGAACGGGCTTGAAATTTGATCCGAGCGGGCTCTTGTATATCGTAAACAGCACTAACACGAATATTCAAAATCTCACAGATGGCCACGCCGGACCCGGGCTGTTTCTTCGCAGATTGACAATCGAGAGCGATGGAATCCTTGCACAGTATGTGTGAAACATTGACGCCAATGATTCTTCTTGGTCACCGGTATGGAAACCTTTAAATGACCCCTGTAAAGACGTCAAGGGTCAGTGCGGACCCAACGGCATTTGTGGACTGAACAGCCAGAGCAAGGCCAACTGCACATGTCCCCCTCAATTTAATTTTATTGACAGAGATGACCACTTTAAGGGATGCATGCGAAGTACATTTCAAGAACAAAGCTGCAGCAGTGCAAGAAGCAGCATGTCGCGGCTCGACCATACTGGCTGGCGGGGAGGCAGCTATTATTCATTGTTGATGAATATTAGTGAAAGTGAATGCCAGCAGGTCTGCATAAACGATTGCATGTGTGTCGTGGTCGTATATGACAATACAAATTGCTACAAGCAAATGATGCCTCTGATCGACGGCCACCAAGGTGCTGACATTACAGTTATAGCTTTTGTGAAAGTATCTGATGACTTCAATCCTCTCCCAGAAAAAAGAAAAGGAAGGGACGGAAAGATGCTTGCAGTTGCAGCGATAAGCATAAGCGTTCTCGCTTCTTCATCTCTTCTAGCAGCGGTCTTCTCATTATGGTGGTTTTGTGGTAGCAAGGTCCACAAAGCCAGAAAAATTACACAGCAGCCTAAGGTTGTGGAAGGGTTGAAAGCATTTTCTTACAAAGAGATAAAGGCTGCTACAGTGGGGTTCAGAAAAGAGTTAGGAAGGGGGTCTTTTGGTAAAGTTTATAAGGGCTCTTTACCTGATGGCAGAGCAGTTGCTGTGAAGACTCTTGTTGATAGAGTAGCCCAGGAAGAATATGGGGAGAGAGAGTTCAGAACAGAGATGAGCGTGATTGGTACATGCCATCATAAAAATCTAGTTCAATTGTACGGTTTCTGCGACGAGGGCTCCGAACGGATTCTGGTGTACGAGTATATGTGCAATAGATCTTTGGACACAGCTCTGTTCGTAGGTAGCGGTTTTCTTGATTGCAGTGTACGTGTTCAAATTGCAATAGGGATAGCAAGAGGTATCCGCTATTTGCACGAAGAATGCGTGATCCAAATAATACATTGTGACATAAAACCCCAAAACATTCTGCTGGACCAGAATTACAATCCTAAAATATCTGACTTTGGCTTAGCGAAATTATTGAGGGCCGAACAGACTCGAACATTCACTGCAGCTCGAGGCACCAGGGGTTACATAGCGCCTGAGTGGATCAATAATACACCCGTTAGTGTGAAAGTAGATGTTTACAGCTTTGGTATGATGCTGCTAGAAATAATTTGTTGCAGGAAAATTGTGAAGTCAGATGCTCCAGAAAATCAAATTATTTTGTTCGACTGGATCTATGAGTGCTTGGAACATGGAAGTCTTGTTGAGCTGGTGCAGCAGCAGCAAGTTGAAGGTGTCACAATTGAGTTAAGCCAGTTCGAGAGAATGGTGCTGGTGGGTCTGTGGTGTATTCAATAACACCCACATCTAAGGCCATCTATCAACAACGTTGTTCAGATGATGGAAGGAATGGTTGGGATTGCAGTGCCCCCACACCCAGTTTCCCCACCGCCAGTGCTCCCCATGGTAGGATCTTTCAATATTTCAAATCCCGTGTAAAACAAATTAATGGCTTTGGTGCTCCATATTGGAGATATGAATCGATATGATGCTATGTCTTGAGCATATATAATCATCTCAATCCAATTAGTTAGAATCCTACTTAGCACCTAATGAAAAGGCTATAACAGCTATTTGTCTTATTTATTATAGCTGTCCTTCGTGCTGCGTGAATCGTTCTTATTAATTGTTTGTATTAAATAAAATATATTTATGAATTAAGAGCCACCAAAAGCAAATGCGGCTCAACTCTGACGGACAGATTTCATATTTGCTTCCAAAACACGCAGCTAAAACTAAACTAAACACATATAACAATAACACAGTCCAACAGTATGCACGGGAATATCTACCGTAGTTTTGTATATACAGATAGCAAGACTTTTGTACATCAATCTGTTTACAGACTCAACCCAGAAAAAACTGACCTCCAGCGTATCCTCTCTACTCCTCACTCCTCAGTCTTCATTCCTTCATAATTTCAACTGTTTCTTTACTTTGTTTCCTATTTGGTCTCAAAGACCTCTCCGTCCACAAGGTCAATTCCCTTTCCTAAATTAACTCTCCATGTCTAGCATGCACGTAGCAGCTGTTCAATCCTTCTAAAATTAGCAATTTTAGTGAGACCTCCCTTTTGATTGTGAGGAGTCAGTTTGGGGATTATTGCTTTACATCATTTTGCTCTTTTTTATAAATTTTTGAAGTTTAAAGCCAATTTATTTGAAAACAAATTTAAAGAAGCTACACTAAGAAATTTAAAAGCTCAACTATTACATTCTTTTTTTGGTAATGTAGGATTGTTTTTACTCTAGAATGCTACCGTATCAAACATTGAGGTAGGAGTTTTGATTAGATGGTAGAACCATCCTTTTGACTTGAAGAACCAAGTCACTATATTCCCTTCCACCAAATTAGATACCTCTGCAAATCATCACTTTTTCTTGTTTTGCTTTTAGCCTCTTATTGGATCAAAGTTTGTCCTCCTCTTCCAAATTGTGCTCTTTCTCTTTACCCAACCCTTTGAAGACTTAGTGATCCTCCAATGAAAACCATCATGACTTTTTGCATCACTCGTACCACCTTCTTAGTATCCATATAAATTAGCTTTAAACTAATAGGTTCAAAAATTTTAAAAGAAGGGAAGAATGATGTAAACCAACTCCTATGGATCGATTCCTCCAAATCAGGAGGCACCTCCAAATCAGGAGGCGCGATTAACTATATTTATTAGTTTTACGAGTGGTTGGTAATGGCATGGTGATTTAGGGAACTGTCATTAGGAGCATCATAATTTTAGAAAGTATGAGGGAAAGTAGAAGCCTCTAACTGGCGATGGAGCTGTCATGCCAAGAAAAAGGATATGAGGCTATAATATAGGCAGCGTTTGGGTGTCTTTTAGTAGTGGTGAAAGTTATTTTCTACTAGAAGTGTTCTGATGGGGAAACTAATTTGTTGGGCTGTGCAAACATACTGATGTAAAATCTTTTAGCTGTAAATACAAGCTATTGTAGTACATTCACTGTAATACTATTATTCTATGATATTGTGATAGTGAACTAGCATTATATTGTTTATCTGCAACGGTGTGTTTAATGATGGATATCAAATATGTCTATGTGAGTTGAGGCATTGCATCAGTTATTTATATTAAAATTAAAAATATATAAGTTGTTATTTATAGATTAGAGACATAATATTTTATATTCATTTTATATATCACCGTTATTTAAGACACATTAGCAATGATAATATGTGTTGTGAACTAAAAATCTTCTTCAATAAATATTTTAAAATGTTAAATTATCATTATATCTAACATAAAACATAGTATCAAATCAAAAAAATAAAATCTAAGAATATTCTTAAATAAGTATTTTGTTTTATAAAATTATATTAAATATACTTTTGCTAAAAACCTCAAACCAATTTCACAATCAAATAAATTCTATAGTTACAAAATCAAGAAATCCTAACCATGCCACTACTTAATTGTTGAACCCCAATTATTCAATAAAATAATTTTGCTAGAAAAAATTCTATATAACTTATCATTTATATATTAGATATATAATATATAATATTTGAAGGTTTACTAAAAGTATATACTATTACTATTGACCCATTTTCAAAATATTACATTTTATGATAGCAAAATCAATAGAAAGAACACCACCTCTTAGGTTGGAGATTTATTTTTTGTAATGATGAAACCATCCCCTTAAATTATAACTTATTACCCAACCTTGTTTTTAATAATATACAGAAGTTCAATGCAAATGGATAAAAAGAGAAAAGAAAAAAAGAAAATTAAGAGACAAGATTAATGTTTTTAAAAATCATAATCAAGACAACCATCCATCTTGCTTCTCAATAGTAGAAAATAATAGGAAATAGCCAAATAAATTCTATAGTTACAAAATCAAGAAATCCTAACCATGCCACTACTTAATTGTTGAACCCCAATTATTCAATAAAATAATTTTGCTAGAAAAAATTCTATATAACTTATCATTTATATATTAGATATATAATATATAATATTTGAAGGTTTACTAAAAGTATATACTATTACTATTGACCCATTTTCAAAATATTACATTTTATGATAGCAAAATCAATAGAAAGAACACCACCTCTTAGGTTGGAGATTCATTTGTTGTAATGATGAAACCATCCCCTTAAGTTATAACTTATTACCCAACCTTGTTTTTAATAATATAGAGAAGTTCAATGCAAATGGATAAAAAGAGAAAAGAAAAAAAGAAAATTAAGAGACAAGATTAATGTTTTTAAAAATCATAATCAAGACAACCATCCATCTTGCTTCTCAATAGTAGAAAATAATAGGAAATAGCCAAATAAATTCTATAGTTACAAAATCAAGAAATCCTAACCATGCCACTACTTAATTGTTGAACCCCAATTATTCAATAAAATAATTTTGCTAGAAAAAATTCTATATAACTTATCATTTATATATTAGATATATAATATATAATATTTGAAGGTTTACTAAAAGTATATACTATTACTATTGACCCATTTTCAAAATATTACATTTTATGATAGCAGAATCAATAGAAAGAACACCACCTCTTAGGTTGGAGATTCATTTGTTGTAATGATGAAACCATCCCCTTAAGTTATAACTTATTACCCAACCTTGTTTTTAATAATATAGAGAAGTTCAATGCAAATGGATAAAAAGAGAAAAGAAAAAAAGAAAATTAAGAGACAAGATTAATGTTTTTAAAAATCATAATCAAGACAACCATCCATCTTGCTTCTCAATAGTAGAAAATAATAGGAAATAGCCCTATATTTTCATAAACTTTACAAAAACTAAAAATAAATTAAAAAACCATCAACTTTAGATCAATTTTGGAAAATTTGATTTTTTTCATTTGCACAAACTCTAAGAATAAAAACTACTAGCTAAATCACTATAGAGCAATCAAAATGTTATGAATCAATTATATTTGAAAATAAAATTAAAAATCAACTTTATAAAACTTGATTAATTTTTCATTTGCACCAAACTTTGAGATAGTTCTCCAACACATAGTGACACTCCTACAACTATAGTTCTAAGTATTTTAACAAGGCTACTACGGATTGCAAGTTATAGATTTGCCTAAAGTTTAGATTAATGTTATACATATTTATATACATACTATATAAACATCACAAATACAACCACCCACACACACACAATACAAATGTAAATACATAGTTTACATATGCACAACTCATACACATTTCTAAGTAGAGTTAGGGAAGTTATTTTCTATTTTGCACCTAGGAAAGGTTGAGTAGTCTACATTTACACATGCCAGTTCCATTTCCTTGAACTTTTCGAGGAGTGAAGATAACAACCAAATAAATGTTTTTTGTAATAATGACATGGTATGCCACCTAGTCAAGTTAATAATAGTGATTTATTTCTCAAGTTCCTACAATTATTTACTCAAACATGCACATACAAATGATATTTTTAATAGAACTTGGTATTGGTATGCATATGGGGACAACAATAGAATCCTGATCAAGCTAAGTTACTTAACACCCACCAAACTCTAATGCTTAATACCTAGAAAAATCTTGTAATTTTCCTAGAGTCCTCAGCACCAAAATTTAAGAGAAGAGAGAACAATTCAAAATCAAATATAGTCAGAAAAATTTATTCACAACAATGAGACAAATATATGAAATGAAAGTAAACCTTCAAACCCTTAATGTGTAAATCCTAAACTTGCCCTCTAGGCGAACCATGATCACTACATCATAATAAAGACAAAATTTATGCTCTAGAAAAACCATGCCCCTACCCAAAACAACATAGATATAAATAGAATAATTGTAAAATTTATAAAATTAAGCAATCCCATCCATGCTATTAATAGTTTAACACTCGTTGAAACCTAATGGTCAACAACATCAAAATTCCTCGAATATTTTGTATAGTTCTTAGCATCAAAACTGAAGGAAATAGAGAGCTATCCAAAACAAACAAACACCTAGGAAGTTTTTTCAAAAGAATGATTAGCCATTTGTCCTTGAAGAACTAACAAATTATGTCAAAGGGTGAATAATATTTTAGTGGAACTCGATACTATGATGCCCATGGGGATGGGGACAAAATCTTGAGTGCATTATTACTTAGCACCCACTAAACCTTAATGCTCAGTGCCTAGAAAAATCTTCTCATTTTCCTACAATCATTAACACCAAAACTGAAGAGAACAAAGAGCCACTAAAAAATAAGTACATATCTAGAAAAAGTATTTGCAACAATGACATGAAAAGTAAATATATAAAATGATAGTAAATCTACAAAGTCTCATTGTGTAAAGCCACAAACCTTCTCTTTAGGGTAGCCATGACCATTACACTATAAGAAAAGTAAAATGTGTGTTCCAGATCAACCACACACCCTGTACCAAATGAAAGAAAATAGTATTTTTAGTGAAACTTAGTACCATTATGTCTATAAAGATAGGGACAAAATTCTAATTACATTATTACTTAACACCCACTAAACCATAACGCTCAACACTTGAAAAAATCCTCTAATTTACCTATCGTTTTGAACACTGAAAGTGAAGAGAATGGATAGCCATTAAAAAATAAAAAAGCACCTAGAAAAGGTATTTGCAACAATGACATGAAAACAAAAACTATATAAAATGACATCAACCCATTAAGCTCTCAACGTACAAAGCCCCAAACATGCTCTTCAGATCAATTGTAATTATTACACCATAAAAAATTAAAAATTTTCTCTAGACCAACCAGACACCTTGCACAAAATAAAAATACATAACCATAAATAGACATAAGAAAAATTTACTCATAGAGAGCTGAAGAGAGCACACTCAAACAAAAATTAAACACAAATACTTGTCTACACAATCATAAGGCTTGAACAAAATGCATCTGTTGTTGGCAATCACAACTTCTTACGTGTCATTTGAGCCTCCTCTATGCCTCCACATTTTTTATTCATGTCCACCAACATGGTGCAAACTACAACACCTACAAAATAAAGAAAAAATTAAACTAAAGTATTAATTTCATGAGCTCACCACAAAAATATTTATTTGATGATCTAACCACTAGACAAGTTGCACACAAAATGCGTATATACAAAAATTAGAAAAGAGATTAAGTTTTTGCTTGCTTGCAATATGAATACATAGAAATATTAGAAATTAGTTAAAATTTTTGCCTCATGCGATTTGATTGACTAGCTACCACACAAATTACATACAATATGCATGCATACAAACATTACAAAGTAATTTAATCTTTTGCTAGATAGCATTTGATTTTTTATAATTTTTTTTTTAATAAAAAATAAAAAAATACTAACAAAATCACAACATAACAATCACAATGCTACAAATCAGTTATATTCAAGAGGGAAAAAAAAAAAAGTCAACACTAAAAACTTGGTTAATTTTTTAATTTATAAACTAATAAAATTAAATTAAAAAAAAATCAACACTAAAAACTTCGGTTAAGTTTTTATTTATGAATTAATAAAATAAATAAAGTGAAATATATAAAACTATTTGTAAATAGAAAAAAAATGAAAGATTAGAGAATAAGTTCATTTTACATAAGGGTGCACCAGTGCACCATTTGTCAATATGTCATAACATTTAAACATTCCCTGAAATGAGCCCAAAACTAAATTAGAAAAGCATGGGTATGCAAATTTCAGCATACAACCCAGAAAGTCAAGCTAAGTTTTCATGATTGGCCGGCCGGGCCCGTTTATTCAAGCTTGAAATACTCTGAACCAATAACAAATGCACATTTGTTCGTTGTTCGCAATTCTCATGTTTCCAAGGTTAGGTAGACCAGCCTTCTCAAGCATCTAAGAGTTTTTAAATTAGATAATATGTAATTCCTTGACAGGGTAGCGAGTTTTCTTCAACCTTAATGATTTGAAAATGAATAGTGATAAACTGAATCGACAGATGCTGTCTTTATCCAGCTTGGCTTTTCTCAATTACGGTGCTTATTCGGACAATATTAAGAAACAAAATTACAATGATTCCTGAAATGCTGTTGCTGTTGTCCTCTTTGTGTTCATTACCTAGGTCATTTCCTCGCTCCGAAATGCCTAAAATTGCGCAATTTCCTGGCAGAAGTATTGTACGGGACAGTGTAAATGCACTCCAAGCTCTCTGATGGAATATGACTAGCTCGGAATTGCCGCCCAGTCAACATAACTGACTGGGTAAACAGCCGGCCCGATGTTCTTTTTGTTTTTATTTGGGTGTCTTTCTTATCTCGTTAGAGCGATAGTTTCTTGCCCGTTGAATACATCTGGACAATGTTTGATATCCTGGTTATAATATAGGTACTACATCTTAGAATTTCATCAAATTGATTAGTTTCTTTCCCTCCCATCTATGGCTGCTATTCAGATACACTCTCTCTCTCTCATTTTCATCCATACGCTCATCTGCGCCATGGCTCAGAAGCAGAATATCACGATTGGCTCCAACCTTATTCCTCCTCAGAATTCCAAATGGGTTTCACCAAATGGACAGTTTGCATTTGGATTCTATCCGCTGACTCCAACACTCTATGTGGTGGGCGTTTGGTTTGACAATATATCTTCTAAAACTCTGGTCTGGACGGTTGTCAAGGATAAGAGGGACCTTCCTGTTGAAAGGACGCCTACTCTTCAGCTAACCAGCAGCGGCCTTAGCTTGTATGATGACAAAAAAAATCTGAAATGGGTGGCTGGTGGCTCTGACGATGTAGCAGCGGCTGCAATGCTGAACAGTGGCAACTTTGTGCTGTTAAACGCATTATCTCAAACCATCTGGCAGAGCTTCGACTATCCTACAGACACCCTACTGCCCCTTCAGACGCTCAAGTCGGGAACAACCATGTTTTCTAAGACTTCACCTACAAACTACTCCACAGGCCGATTTGAGCTTTCCATGCAAGCAGACGGCAATTTGGTGCTTTATAATGTTCAGCGGGGTGATGACGCTTACTGGTATCCTGGACCACTCGGTAGCGGAATAAGCTTGAAGTTTGATCCGAGTGGACTGTTGTATTTTGTTAATACCTCCAACATGATAGTTTTAGAGCTCTCAGACGGCAACGCCGGACCTGGGCAGTTTTTTCGCAGATTGACAATCGAGAGCGACGGATTACTTGCCCAGTATGTGTGGAACATGGACGGCAATGATTCTTTTTGGTCACCTGCATGGCACCCTCTGAATGATCCGTGTAAAGACGTCAAGGGTCAGTGCGGACCCAATGGCATTTGTGGACTGACCAGCCTGAACAAGGCCAACTGCACTTGTCCTCCTCAATTTAGTTTTATTGATGGCGACGACCACTTTAAGGGATGCATGCGAAGCACATTGCAAGAGCAGAGCTGCAGCACTGCCGAAACAAGCATGTTGCGGCTCGAACACACGGGCTGTCGGGGAGGCAACTATTATTCATTGTCGATGAATCTTAGTGAAAGTGAATGCCAGCAGGCCTGTATAGACGATTGCATGTGTGCCGTGGTCATTTATGCCAATACAAATTGCTACAAGCAAATGATGCCTCTGATCGACGGCCGTCAAGGTGCTGACATCACTGATATGGCTTTTGTGAAAGTATCTGACGACTTCAATCCTCTCCCAGAACAAAGAGAAGAAAGGGACGGAAAGTCGTTTGCACTTGCAGTGATAAGCATAAGCCTTCTGGCTTCGTCATCTCTTCTGGCAGCGGTATTCTCATGGTGGTGGTTTTGTGGTAGCAAGCTCCACAAGGCAAGAAAAATTACACATCAGCCTACGGTTGTAGAAGGGTTGAAAGCATTTTCTTATAGAGAGATAAAGGCTGCTACAGTGGGATTCAGAAAAGAGTTAGGAAGGGGATCCTTTGGTAAAGTTTATAAGGGCTCCATACCTGATGGAAGAGCAGTTGCTGTAAAGACTCTTGTTGATAGTGTAGCCCAGGAAGAATATGGGGAGAGGGAGTTCAGAACAGAGATGAGCGTGATTGGTACATGCCATCATAAAAATCTAGTTGAATTGTACGGTTTCTGCGACGAGGGTTCCCAACGGATTCTGGTGTATGAGTACATGTGCAATAGATCTTTGGACACAGCTCTGTTCGTAAGTAGCGGCTTTCTTGATTGGAGTGTACGTGTTCAGATTGCAATGGGGATAGCAAGAGGTATCCGCTATTTGCACGAAGAATGCGTGACCCAAATCCTGCATTGTGACATAAAACCCCAAAACATTCTGCTGGACCAGAACTACAATCCTAAAATATCTGACTTCGGCTTAGCGAAATTGTTGAGGGCCGAACAGACTCGAACTTTCACTGCAGCTCGAGGCACCAGGGGTTACATAGCGCCTGAGTGGATTAATAATACGCCCGTTACTGTGAAAGCAGATGTTTATAGCTTTGGTATGATGCTGCTGGAAATAATTTGTTGCAGGAAAATTGTTGAGTCAGATGCTCCAGAAAATCAAATGTTTTTGTTCGACTGGATCTACGAGTGCTTGGAACATGGAAGTCTTGTTGAGCTGGTGGAGCAGCAGCAAGTTGAAGGTGTCACAATTGAGTTAAGGCAGTTGGAGAGAATGGTGTTGGTGGGTCTGTGGTGCATTCAAGAACACCCACATCTAAGGCCATCTATCAACAATGTTATTCAGATGATGGAAGGAATGGTTGAGATTGCAGTGCCCCCACGCCCAGTTTCCCCACCGCCAGTGCTCCCCATGATAGGATCTTTCAATATTTCAAATCCTGTGTAAAACAAAATTCATGGCTTCGGTGCCCCATATTGGAGATAGGAATCAATATGATGCTATGTCTTGAGCATATATAGTCATCTCAATCCAATTGGTTAGAATCCTACTTAGCAGCTATTGAAAACCCTATAACAGCTATTTTTTTTTTTTAATTTATTATGGCTGCCCTTCGTGCATCGTTCTTATTAAGTATTTGTAATAAATAAAATATGTTTAAACATTTACACAGACAAGCCTTACTCCACCACAAATTTATGTGTGTATTACATGAGATGAATGTTACATGCTTCCATGGCATAAGGAACTACTCTACCCCGCTCCCTAATCTCAGTCTTTGTGTTGTTGCGTGCTGATTGGTGTTTCTCATTCTTCACCCTCAACGCTACATTTGGTGGATTACAAAATGATGTATTTATGATAAAATATATGTATTATAAAAAACTTGAGGTGCAAGTTTTTAACATAAATTAAGCTGTAATATTTAAACATTAATTAAAGTCATTTGAAAACTATTGTGTATTTAGTAATAATGTTGTATAAAAGAAAATTGAGGGGCAAAATTATAATATTTCTAATATATCCTCTTGATCTTAAATTAAACATTGCTATGTATTTGACCTTAAATTGATTATTTTGAAGTTTATTTTTAAATTTCTGGAAAAAAAAAATTGATAATATTTTTTTAAAAGTATTTGAAAATTATTTTTTCTATTTGGAAAATCCCAATTTGGTTTTCCATGCTCTTTTGCTAAATGTTGCTGCAGCGATATAAGAAAAGAGTGAGGGTAGAAATTATAAAACTTCTAATACCCTCTAAAAACTTTGTCTAGTTACTTCTTCTTGAAAAATTGCATAATTGTTATCTTCTTCATTATTTGACAATTTTCATAAATATCCTTTAAACTCCACATCAACTCTGACATTGATGTGTTCAAGCTATGCTTTGCTGTTGTGCTACATAATAAAATAGGAATATAAGATTTACCTTCTTTTGGACCGTCCTTATTCCCTTTTACTTCTTCATTCGCAAAATTTACAAAAACTTCATAATTTTTTTTTATCTTTTTTATAAATTCTCTCTAAATTCATTATTTTATGTGGTAATACTATGCTTGTAACAATACTACCATATGCACTTAAGTTCTTGATTAAAATTGAACTGAACATTACTCTTGCACTATGCTATAAAACTGATAAAAGTGATGAACTAAAGTTACTGCTCAAATTCAAAATGATATTACTGGGAAATAAAGTCAAACTTACCATTATTCAACATAAGGTTTTCAACTCCAAGTCTACTAGTTTCTACTATGTTGTAACTTCTTCTACCAATAATCTAAAAGATTCTAAATCTTCATTAATCATTCTACCAATGACCTTATAATATACAGTCTTTACCTAAAGCTTGTTTAAATCATCAATGTTTGCAAACAAACTAAACTCGCTATCAGAATAACCATTATCCTTATGCCCTTCTTCATTACCTTTATCATTTCTACATTTACTTCCATCCCTATTTTCATAAAATTAGTTTGTAGTCTCCATACTTTTATCATCCATTTAATTTTTACACTCCTAACTATAATGCCCAAATTTCTTGCAATAATAACATTGAATATGATATTTCTCATAGCTTTGATATTCATATTAATGGTTATTGGTTTTTTTTCTTCATTTTCTTCATAGTGATTGCAACTGCTCCTTTTTCTCTATTACTTGCTTGATAATAGTTGTTGCCTCTTCCTCTTCTTACATAAAATCTTCCTCGTCTACCTCTATTGCTCATTCGTTCTTGTGTTTGAAAGGCTTCCTCAAAGGATCACATGCTTATTCGATTATGCCTTTATTCATGGATCTATTGTGACCCCATCATCTCATCAACACATAATCTTATCAGATATTTTGATTCTTCACTAACAATCACAATAGAATCAAACCATTTAGGAAAATGCCTTAAAATTTTTTCCGCAATCCTTTGTTGTTCCATAGTCTCTCTAACTATCCTTAACTAATTTATGGTACCTACTACTTGAGTAATGAATTCCACCATTGATTAGCACCCTTTCATTTGTAGGTTCTCAAACTATCTTCCTAGTGTCTGCAACTTCACTAATCTTGTCTTGGTGGTACTTTGACATGTGTTCTAAAGAATCTCTTGTACTTGTTTAGACTTAGTTGTTGCTATAACCAATGGAAATTAGAGTCATACATTGTCATTTGTATAAAATACAACCTTCACCATTCTTCTCATTTTTATTCAACAAATCTTTTTGTATTTGAATTAAGAATTGCATGACACTTGATTCGTAGGTTCTAACAACCCATTCTCTACAAACTTTTAATAGTTCAACAAAGAAAAATATTGTCTTCATTTTAGTGCCCTTGTGATTATAATTTTCTCATCAAAAAATGTATTTATAGCCATAAATTGTTGCTACTAGCCATTGCTTAAACCCTCCAAGAGAATATCCTAACCTTTTATTCAAATTTGTGAAACCTTAGCTCCCAACCTTGGTTTTTCTAAAATCATCCAAATAGTTAGGCTCTACTAAACCTATGTGAACCTATTATAAAGTGTAGAATCTTATTTCAAGTTTTGCCTCCATTTCTTAGTGCTGTATGATCATTATCGATTAGGTAAATTTTGTATTTGGGCTTCATGTATGCATGTGACTAGGGTTTCGATTTTAAGTATTGATGCTCATAATGTCTATGCATGTGTTTATCCCTCACTCTCTAACACTAGCCAACTAATAATATAATTGTGTTGACCAATCACCTTTAGGATGGGTGTTGTGTGCCTTGGTGGTATGTTTCTATGTCCTATAGACATGTCATAGGTCTAGAAGTCTTCTTTTATGTTTTTGGTTTGAAACTCCAATAGTGTTCTAATGGTGTCTTGTGTATATGTCTTTAAACTCCAA
Organism: Cunninghamia lanceolata; assembly: GCA_027924645.1. NCBI lineage: Eukaryota > Viridiplantae > Streptophyta > Pinopsida > Cupressales > Cupressaceae > Cunninghamia > Cunninghamia lanceolata. The sequence goes on from BSBN01000465.1 coordinate 4,619,303, forward strand.
AGCCTTAATCACCCTATGGCCTTATGTGCTGAATTTCATATCCCTTAGAGCACCTAAATTCATACTCTTTTACCCACATTCTAGCCTTAGTGCTTTATGTTATAACTAAATATCAACTTGCTAAGCCAATTGTACAAAACATATAGCATGTGCATAAACCATTTAGATATAACACTGCTAAATGGGTAAGTCTCTATTACTAACAAGAACTTGTCATCTTGCCATTCATTTCATCTTAGCCCCTATTGGTGCAGTGTACCTAGGACATTTTTTATGTGTTTTGTTTAAAATTTTAGTTGTTAGAGACTAAACGAGTTTCAAAAAATATTGTAATAAAGCCTTGAGAGGCATGAGGTTGTAGTGGAGGTTAAAAATAGTCATTCTACCTTAGTGAGTCTATAGTCCATTTAAATTTATGATAGTCTATTATTAGACAATTAGTTTTTTTGTAAAAAACAACAAGTTTTAGGCTTTTTTTAGCCTTTTCCCACGATTTGGGAAGATGGTAATAGTGAAATTCAGTGGTAGACATAAGGCAGAGCTCACACATGCAGAGGAGTGATTTGATGAAGTTTGAAATAGAGAAAAATGAAAAAAACACTGTGGAGTGTTCTATTTTTCTGAGTTTTCCATCTTTTCATTGTTTTTTCTACTTTTCAACATTTTGTTCTTGGTCGTATAGTATTGTCAAGAGGAAAAATGTTTGGAATCATTTAATAGGTGTTGTGAGCTTTTAGTTAAGTCTTATTGGGAGAAATTTCATTGTTTTCAAGGCATTTTATCAACTATTTTCTACATGTTGTTCTTGGTTCCTGTCTTATCACAATTTTCTTGCTACCTTTTGATCCTGCACTTGTCCGTACAGTACAGCCAAAGGCTCTAATGAAAATCATGGATTGAGAATCTAGCTTACCTTTCTTTTACGCTTGGTTGGAGCCATTTTCATTGAGGAGGAAGCAAATTATAACCATTTTTCTGTAGATAGATTTGAAGCTAGGGTTTTTAGAGGGTTTTAAGGGGTTTTATGAGAAATGATGGATTTGAGGCTCTCCAACTCCACATCATAGATGATAATGAGTGCAATAGGATAGTTTTACATGTTTTTCAACTAGTTTTGTGTTGCAGAAGTAGGGTATGGCTAGAATGAGTTCATTTGTACAATCTAGGCCGAATTTCTTCATGTTTGGGCATTTGTAAGCTTGGGGAGTAGGAGTTCAAGTAGAACAGTGGCTTGGGTTGACCCAAGAAGCCCAAAATCTATGTTGACAAACCTTTTCTAGCATGATCAATGCCTTGGAGCAGAGTGTAGGGGCTAAGGACAAGTTTAGAGTCTTTCTGGTGTGTGGAAGAGGCCTAATTAGGCTTGTTGTAGTAGGGGACAGTCAAGATTTGGGTATTGTATTCTAAAACACCCTATGATGTATGTTGAGTATGTTAAAGAATAGAATAAAGTGTATCCAAAACATCTATGACAGTCTGGCTAGGAGGTCTGAAACTTAATTTATTTTCTGACAGTCCTTCCCTAAGGGCTACAAGGAAACTAGGACTATGAAGGAAGTAGTATAAGAAGGTCCCTCCTGAGCATTGTGGGGGTTTTATGAGCTTGAGAAAGACAAAACTAGAAGGTCTAGGGTCCCTAGGAAGTTTGGAAATGAGCCTAGGTAGATAAAACCAAAAATGGTGTTGTGTTGTAGTGTTGAAACCATGGGAAATGAGAGAATGGTCATGTCAAGTAAGAAGATCAATGGAGTAGTTAGGCCCATAGAGGCCTAGTGTCATGTTTTCCCAATCATCCCTTTGCATCCTCTTCCTCCTGGCAAGTTGTTTGTGACCCCTTTGTGGTCTTTGTGTAGTGAGATCTGCATAAAATTGGTAGTAGAGCATAGTTAGTAGATTGGTTGTGATTGAGAAGTGTTAAGAGGTAGTTTGTCAAGATACCTCCAAGAGTGAGAAACATGGCTCAAGAGAAGATTAAGATGAAGGAGAAGCATGCTAGATATAGTTGAGGGAGTTGAAAGAAAGAATGGCTACCCTAGAACAAAATCAGAGAAGAGGAGTGCCTCTAGGTGATGACAATGAATCTGAGGAAGAAGAAGAAGCTGAGTATGAAGATGTGGAAGAAGAGTTGGACCCTGAGGATTAGAGGATGGTAAAGTTGCTGAGGGCAATAAAAGAAGATAAGCACAAGATAAAGATAGATGTGCCAAAGTTTGGAGCAAGCCTGGATGATGAAGAGTTGTTAGACTGGATTGCAGCATTGGACAATCATTTTGAGTGTGAAGAAGTACCTGAGGATCAGAAAGTGAAGATTGTAAAGACCAAGCTTACAGGTCATGCTTTGTTATGGTGGGATTATCAACAGACAGAGAGGAGAAAGAAAGGAAAGGCAAAAATTGTCTCATTGGACAAGATGGTGGCTAAGATCAAAGGTAAGTTCTTACCTAAAGATTATGAAGTTCAAATGTTTAAGAAACTTCAAAGCTTAAGACAAAAGGATATGGATGTTAAGACATACACTGAAGAGTTTTATAAGATGATTATAAGGTCTGGTCAAAATGAAACTGAAGTGCAAAAAGTTGCTAGATATATTGGTGGTTTGAGGTTTAACATGTAGGATAAATTGGTGTTGGCAAATTTAAGGAGTGTTGAAGATTGTTATCAGATGGCAGTTAGAGTGGAAGAGAAACTAAAAAGGAGACAAGATAAGTCAGCCAGAGCTAGAGGCAATACTTCTACAAGAAGAGGATCTTTTCAAAACACAAAGCAAGTCAATGAGAGTCAAGAAGAGATGAGTAAGGCACAAGGACAAGTTGCAGATTTGAGAGGCAGAGGTTATAGAGGTAGATTTGGTGGTGGAAGGAGTGCAAAAACCTTTTTGAGTAAGTGTTATAATTGTCAAGAGTTTGGGCACCCAACATATAAGTGTCCTGAGAAGCAAAATTTTTCAAGTGATGGTGAAAGGAAGAGTGAGAGAAGGACTCAATTAGTCCAAGAAGAAGAATGTGGTTCTAGTTCCACAAAGTGTGATTCTGAGATAGGAGAAACATTGATGCTAAGGGAAAGAGCACTACTGAAGACCTCTAGGGTAAAGGAGCTGATTCAGAGGAGAGCATTGTTTAAGACAACTTGGAAAAGCAAGGGCAAGGTATGTAAAGTGATAGTGGATTTTGGTTGTACTGATAATATGGTGTCAAGTGAGATGGTAGGCAAACTGAGATTGAAGAGAGTACCTAGGGAAATACCCTACAAAGTTTCTTGGGTGATTGATCATCTTTTCATTTTAGTGACTGAGAAAGCATTAGTTGAGTTTAAGATTGGAGCATATGAGGATAGGGTACTTTGTGATATCCTACCTATGGATTGTTGTCAAGTGATAATGGGAAGACATGGGCAATTTGATAGGTTTGCAGTTTATGATGGAAGAGCCAATACCTTCACTATTAAGAAGGATGAGAAGACTTTTGTACTACTACCATTAGAGGAGCAGTCAAGGATATCAAAGATGATTATATTTGGCAAGAAGGAACCAGTGATGTTTGAGGAGAGTGAAAACAAGAAGGGTGCAACCTTTTCAAGGCACAAAACTATTGAGACAACAAATGGGAAGTGTGAAGCTGAGTTGCAGCTAGTTGAGAAGAGGAATGCCTTCATGTGGAAGAAGGAGGTGAGTGAAAAAGAAAAGTGTAAGAGTGTAGAGCCTATGGAGAGGCAAGAAGTGAGTGAAGGAGTCTTAGTAGCAATCATGTTCCCTGTAGTGATGAATACAAAGAAGAGGCAACCAAGTGAAGTTGGTGCAATAGTTTACAAAGTTCCTAAGACAGTAAACACACTAGTTGCAGGTCTGACAGAGGTTGGTAAAGGTACTGTGACAGTGAACAGTGGAAAGGAGAGTATGAAATAGTGGTGTCAACAAGAAGGTAAGAAGTTAAATGTAAGGATAGTAGAGAGAAGCATAGTTTCTGATGAAGATGACAAGGTCAGAGGACTAAGAGTGGGATAGTCTACAAAGAATGCATATGATCAAACAACAAGAAATGTTGGCAAGCATGCCATAGACAGTGAAGATGAACCTGCTAAAGACAAACATGGAGGGCAGAGACAAGCAATGAAGGACAATTTGCAAGATTATTTCCAAGGGGCTTGGTAAAGTTTCAAGTTAGGGTTTATGGTACAGTGCACCTAGGACATTTTTTATGTCTTTTGTTTAAAATTTTAGTTGTTAGAGACTAAATGAGTTTCAAGAAATATTGTAATAAAGCCTTGAGAGGCATGAGGTTGTAGTGGAGGTTAAAAATAGTCATTCTACCTTAGTGAATCTATAATCCATTTAAGTTTATGATAGTCTATTATTAGACAGTTAGTTTTTTTGTAAAAAAAAGCAATTTTTAGGCTTTTTTTAGCCTTTTCCCACGATTTGGGAAGATGGTAATAGTGAAATTCATTTTTAGACATAAGGTAGAGCTCACACATGCGAAAATGAGTGATTTGATGAAGTTTGAAATAGAGAAAAATGAAAAAAACACTGTGGAGTGTTCTATTTTTCTGAGTTTTCCATCTTTTCACTATTTTTTCTGCTTTTCCACGTTTTGTTCTTGGTCGTACAGTACTGTCAAGAGGAAAATTGTTTGGAATCATTTAATAGGTGTTGTTAGCTTTCAATTAAGTCTGATTGGGAGAAATTTCATTATTTTCAAGGCATTTTATCAACCATTTTCTACATGTTGTTCTTGGTTCCTGTCTTATCACTGTTTTCTTGTTGCCTTTTGATCAAGTACTTGTCCATACAGTACAGTTAAAGGATCTAATGAAAATCATGGGTTGAGTATCTATCTTACCTTTCTTTTATGCTTGGTTGGGGCTATTTTCATTGAAGTGTAAGAAAATTATAACCATTTTTCTGCAGATAGGTTTGAAGCTAGGGCTTTTAGAGGGTTTTAAGGGGTTTTATGAGAAACAATGGATTTAAGGCTCTCTAATTCCACATCATAGATGATAATGACTGTAATAGGATAGTTTTACATGTTTTTCAACTAGGTTTGTGTTTCAGAAGCAGGGCATGGCTGGAGTGAGTTCATTTGTGCAATCTAGGCCCAATTTCTTCATGTTTGGGCATTTGTAAGCTTGGGGAGTAGGAGTTCAAGTAGAACAGTGGCTTGGGTTGACCCAAGAAGCCTAAAATCTGTGTTGACAAACCTTTTCTAGCATGAGCAATGCCTTGGAATAGAGTGTAGCGGCTGAGGACAAGTTTGGAGTCTTTGTGGTGTGTGGAAGAGGCCTAATTAGGCTTGTTACAGCAGGGGACAGTCAAGATTTGGGTATTGTGTTCCAAAACACCCTATGATGCATGTTGAGTATGTTAAAGAATAGAATAAAGGGTATCCAAAACATCTATGATAGTTTAGCTAGGAGGTCTAAAACTCAAGTTATTGTTTGACAGTCCTTCCCTAAGGGCTACAAGGAAACTAGGATAGTTTATGAAGGAAGTAGTATAAGAATGTCCCTCCTAAGCATTGTGGGAGTTTTGTGAGCTTGGGATAGACAAAACTAGAAGGTCTAGGGTCCCTAGGAAGTTTGGCAATGAGCCGAGGTATATAAACCCAAAAATGGTGTTGTGTTGCAGTGTTGAAACCATGGGAAATGAGAGAACAGTCATGTCAAGTAAGAAGATCAATATAGTAGTTAGGCCCATAGAGGCATAGTTTCATGTTTGTCCTATCATCCCTTTGCATCCTCTTCCTCTTGGCAAGTTGTTTGTGACCCCTTTGTGGTCTTTGTGTAGTGAGCTCTACATCACCTAGTCACCCCCATGATCACCACTACTAAACAAAGATTGCCTTCCCTATTTCTACCAGTCACTATCTCATTAGTAGTGCACAATAGCTCAACTTCATTCACATAGTTTCTCTTGGGCTACTATGTACCCATCATTAGATCACATTTCCTTTATTAGCTATAGTTAAATTTTCTTGTAAATGATAAAATATAGATTCAAAGCAAATAAAAAGTAGTCAAGTGATCTATTAAACCCACACCAAACCATAACCTCTAATTAAGATAAAGAGAGATTAAAAAAAAACAACACTATACAAATTTTACCAATGTGAACCCTCTTTGTCAAAGTAGATTTACTCAATGATGTGAAAGATATGGTTTCTCACAATTTTGTGCACGATTTCAACAATATGTACCTATGCTCTTTGTTGATTGTTAATTTTTCAATAAAGGATGAGGGTTAATTTATAGACATTCTATTGTAGGATGGGTGGATAAGGAAAATATTTGAAGATAGATAAAGATAATATTTTAGAAAAAAGTAGGATAAAGATGAGGATAAATTGTGAAGAAGATATGATAAGATATGAATGACTAACTAATAGATTTATTTATTTATGTTAGTTAACTAGTTGCACCTTAGTTAGGAATAGAAATGAATTGTAGAAGATATATGATATGATAAAATGGATTTATTTATTTATTTTGTAACAAATAGCTAGATATTAGTCTAGTTAATTAAATAATGTGAATTATTTAATTAATTAGTGATCATAAATGAAAAGGTGAATTATCATGATAATGAAGATGTCTTAATGTGATATTAGAATAATAAAACATGTAATGTGAGGTATGATGTTAGAAGGTAGAGTAATTTAGGTGTCCACTCTTCTAGAACATTTTCAATTGTCACCCCCAATGTCAATGACCACTCCAACTTGATGCACAAGTGGCATATATCTTAGGGGTGGTACACTCTTATTAGTTTAAGAGTGCATTCATGATATAATTTCTGTATTTTGGGGTTTGTATGGCCCAACTATGCTATTCCACATGGCAACTAGTGACATCAATATGTGGGATCCATGGTCTTTATCTATGAGTGTATAATCCTTCATGGTGATTATGTGATCTTAAGGGAAAATTATGGCTAATCACATGTTTCTTTAAGCTATGGGTGAGTGCAAGAAGTTTGGTCCATTTTTTGGCCAAAAAGTGGAAGTGTTTTTCCTATTTTTCAACTTTTTTCATAGTTAGAGTAAAAGTTTGAAGCATTTACTATTAGAACACAATTCAAAGCATAACACATAAGCACACAACCATAACACCAAATTTACATGGAAAATCCAAGAAGAGAAAAACCATGGTGAGAAAGCTGCTTGGAACTACTATCTAAATCCAACCTCACAAATAATGATAAAATAGATTACAACAAGTTTTAGGGCTACAAACCAAGGGAGGACACACTCCCTAAAATATAGTGCTACACACTTACAGAATGAGGCTACAACCTCTAAACATCACATTCAATAGATCTCACTGATCAAACACTTCTACAACATCCACACACTTCAGTCTATCACAAATATTCACTTCCTTTGCACAACGAACACTGCTACGTTCATCATACTTCCATACACACACACACACACACTTAATTCCACCCTCATATACACATCCTCGCACATACTCACATACTCTTTCTTTTCACACCAAACAAGATCTCTTATTAATACCTTCTGTAAATTACAAAATCTTTCTCCTACGTCAGCGAATATGAAATGTGTTAAAATGAAATGTGTAATGGCCAGGATAAGTTGGCATCCAAAAGATGTAGAAATCCAATGTGGTTCAAGTCAAGTGATAATTAGGACCTATTCTTCCTTAACACATTCTTCCAAGTTGGTGCACACCTCAAAACATCCGTTGGGATCATCAAAACACATCAAGTCAGGCCAACAAATACTTATCCTTCCTCAAAGTAGCTCCAAATCTAAAGAGGTACTAGAGAGACCAATTAGCACCATGCAGGTCACTTCATGTAAGAAACATAAGAATTGTACAAACCTTCTCAAACAATCCTTCCTCTGAATTATATGTTTTCTTTCTGGTGCAAACAAACAGACACTAAAACTGGCATCACTTACAAACACTAAACACCCAGTCTTGAAGTAGATCATTGAAAAACTAACTTATGGTGCACTTCAAGACCTAAAACCTCAAATGAACAAACATACACACTAACTAAACTCATCCTCCAAACAACAAAGCCAAAAGAAGAAATGCGGTGGCTTTTGCTTTCTCCTCTAGACAACCCTAATTAGCAACATGATATGTCTTTGTTCTACTAATTTTGGACCTAATCTCTATGGTATAACTTATCATTTGAAACTCAAATATATTAATCTTCTCATCTAAATCTGCCCATCCTTCAAACTGCAAGATCACAACTTCAACTATAGAGAAATGTGGAGCATTTCTCTGACCTCTCTAACTACACTAACACAAGAACATTGTCTTCACTCTGCGAGCTCTAGAATCTTTTGTGGTAACTTCCAAGATTTGGAATCAAGAAAATACTTTCTTCACACATGTCTCTATCTAACTTCCAAAAACTAAGGCCAAACCTTCAAATGTGGAGGAATGCGGAGCAATTCTCCCAAGCTAATTCAGTGCAAACTCTAGTGCCTTGAACTTCCTAAACCTTTCTTTCAAAACTTAAGAAATGCTTTCCCTCAGGAATCAATAAATACAATATTCACCGCATCAGAGATTTCATTCACAACATTTTACAACAACAATCACACCTCTTTCAATCAAAACAAGAATCTTCAAGTTAGCACAACCTTTGTCAATGATGTTGAATCTTCATGTTAGCACAACCTTTGTCAATGATCTTGAATTTTCATGTTAGCACAACATTTTTCAATGAACTTTAGAAGATACGATTCAACTTTGTATAGATGATACTGATCCAATCAATATGTATAGCACATGACTTCCAACACTTTACCCTTTACTTCACAACTTCTCTGATCAATCTCTCCTTTGTTTTCTTGTCTGATTACCACAACATATACTCATCACTTTGCTTTTTTGCCTCAAAACCATATGCAACAATCTCCTTTAGTCACTACTATCCTTTGGTATCTCTAAACATCACTGATAACCACTTCCAACCTTCCTCAACACAACACTATTGACATCAATCAAGTATCCATCACAATGTTGACATCAATGACAACACATATGCAACAATCTCCCCCTTTGGTATTGATGGCAACACTTGCCCTGATATGCAAATCTCTCCCCCTTTCACATCAAGGAGAAAGGGCTAGTGGTCTTCCTTTGAACTGATCTTCCTTTATCTCACCCTGTCTACATTCTTCTTGATTAGTTCCCCCTGACTGATCAATCCTTGTCATCCTTCACAACCTCTTGCCTACCTGCTCCCCCTGAGAGGTAGCCTCCATCAATCTAGGGATAAAGATATGTCTTGAACAATTCCCCCTAGACAAGTGCATCATTTATACATCTAGTTAGAATGAGTGACAATAACCCCTATCTTCTATCTAAGATACTCAAATGTATCCTTAGAAAGTGTTGTTGTAAAGATGTTTGCAAGTTGATCCTTTGTAGGCACATACTCTAATCTAACCTCTTTATTTGCAACCTTCTCTATCAAAAATTCATACCTAATCAATATGTGCTTGGTTCTAGAATGCGTCACTAGATTCTTTGAAATGTTGATAGCACTTGAATTGTCACAAAGAATAGGAATGGGCTCATCATATACCACCCTGATATCCTTCAATGTTTGCTTCATCCACAATACTTAAGTGCAGCAAGCTACTGCAACTATATATTCTACCTCTGCTGTTGATAAGGACATTGAATCCTACTTCTAACTAATCCATGAGACTAACCTATCTCCCAAAAAGAAAGCTCCTCCACTAGTACTTCTTCTATCATCAACCCTGCTAGCCCAATCTACATTGAAGTATAAGCACTCTAGGAAAAGTCATAACCCTTTTAATACCAAAACCCATGTTCCAAAGTGTTCTTCAAGTATCTAAAAATTCTCTTGACTTCTTTCACATGTGTTTCTTTAGGATTAGCTTGAAACCTTGCAACTGAAAACACAACTTGGCTAATGTTAGGCCTTGATGCTGTTAGGTATAGTAGGCCCCCAATCATATATCTATATAGAGTCTAATCAGCTTTAGGTGACTTATTATCTTTACTCAAATGGAAACTAGTTACCATAGGAGTACTCACTGGTTTGCAATCTTCCATGCCAAACTTCTTAACATTTCCTTGACATAATTTCCTTGAGATATAAAGATACCATCATTTGATTAAGTAATTTGGAGTCTAAGAAAGAATGATAGCACACCTAACATAGGAATTTCATTTTTTTTTGCATCTTTTCTCCAAACTTCTTACACATCTCATCACATCCACAAAATATTATATCATCAACATACACAACAACAATTAGAATTTGCTCACCTTTAATTTTGATGTAGAGATTACTATTTGGGTCTTCTGATAACTGAAATCCATCAGGTTGCTCTATGTAGATTTGGTCTTCCAAGTCACCATTTAGGAAGGCAGATTTGGCATCCATCTAATATACCTTGAATCCCTTATGCATTGCAAATGCAAGAACCATTATGATTGCTTCCATTCTTTCCGCCAAAGAAAATGTCTCCTCATAGTCAACACCTTCAACTTGTGAGTAAATTTCGCAAACCAACCTTGCTTTGTTCCTCACCACTTTTCAATCTTCATTCAATTTTTTCTTGAATACCCATTTTGTGACTATCACATTCTTGTTTGTAGGCAATGGCACCAACTCCCAAGTCGGATTCTTCTCTATCTGATTTAGTTCTTCTTCCATAGCTTGTATCCATCCTTCATCCTTGCTAGCCTCATCAAAAGTTTTAGGTTCTACTCTTGATAGTAAAGAAAATCTTAGTTGTTCATTTGTTCTTAAAAATATTCATCTTATTTGTACTCCTTCATTCTTGTCTCTAATGATCTAATCTTCTGAATGATTCTTCTAAACATACTTGGCAAGCATCTTGGCAGTCTTCTCTTGAGTTTCTTCCTCTTATTTAACTTCTTCTTCTTGTTCTTCTTCTTCTACTACTACTACTTCTTCTCCTTCTCCTTCTCCTTCTCCTTCTGTGTAGGTAGGTTCATCTAACCAACAGTCTTCTCTCTCATCTGTGATTTGGTGTGACTCTTCACCCATGTTAACATTTGCACTCTCAACCATCTTCCTCTGTCTTTTGTTGTGGCACTTGTAGGCTTTTCTTGTAGTTGAGCATCCAAGGGAAATTCCTTCATTACATTTTAAGTCAAGCTTTCCCAAACCTTCTTCATCTCTTCTGATATAGCTGAGTAACTATAAATTTAACCATACAATATATCAAATAGTCACAACAATTGAGTAAATAAGATGAAAATAAAACACAATTGTAAGCATCATTAAAATGTAGAACAATTTCACCTTAAATGCACTCCATTGCTCTCCTCTATTTCACCTAGGGAGAAATGGTGTAAATGACATTTACTGTTAGATATCTATAGCACAATAGCATAAAAAGATCGAGTGTAGATTCTCTACATCATCCAAGGGTTTAAAAAGAAGAGAATTGTAGATTTTATAGATTGTCGATGATGAAAATCAATGATCAAGATCATGGAAGAAATGCTAGGAAAGTTGCTATTATGATTGATAGAAGATATTGATGAATTATCTTCAAAAATTGAAGAAAAATGATGCAGGAGCATCTAGTGGTGTAAGGGCAATCCTGCATCACCCAAAAAGAAGTTAATTCAAAATCATTGTAGTTGTTTTCATTTCTTTCCATAATTAGTGTTTCTAGTTCCATAATATCCTGAATAATAATGTAGGACTTTCAATTTTTCTAAAACTGCTAAAAATAGCAAACTACCAGTTTTGGAAAGTTTACCTGTCATTTTAGGAAAGTTTGCATTTGGGCTCATATTAAAGAAAAAACTTGCAAAAAGCTTCATAAAAAGTTATAAGACCTTTGGCGAAGAAATTAGGAAAATATTATTTTTTAGCTGAAAGATATTAAAGTTTTTATTTTCTGAAAAGCCACTAAAAATTTCTAAAATGAGATATGAGGCAGTAAAACATCCCATAACATCCCAAAAAGTTGACAGAAATATGTTTATGGATTTCCGGTGTGATAGTTCACATTGCGAGCTTTTTGGTGCTTAAAACGGTTCGTCAATCTGACACACAGATCAAAAGTTATGCTTCCCGGAAGTTGACCTACTTTTGGAGGGAGTTGCAAATTTCAAAATTTAGCTGGAGGCTGCCAAAAAGTGTTATTTATGATTATTTTGGGAACCTTGGTTAGTAGTAGAGTTAAGGGTGAAAAGTGTAGAGTCAATAATAGGTGGGAAAAGAGAAACCCTATCTTATTTAGGGGTTACAAAAAGTAGAAGATTCTAGAACCTAGTGATATGTAGCTGTGGTGTGTTGCAGCCTATGGAGGATTAATTCCTCTAATTGTAATTGAGCTTCTGTAATGTAATGAGTTGCCCAAATCAATAAAAGAAAGTTCTATTTTCTGTGTTCAATTTCTGTTGTTATGTGTTTTGTGATTTACCCCCTTCATCAAGTGGTATCAGAGAAAGGGTTCCTGAGTGTGTAGAAAGATCGCCGACCATGAGGCAGTTTGCACTAGGACCTAAGGTTGTTAGTTTGCTATGGAGATCAAGATGCCTCCACGAAGAAATCGTATTGGGAGGAATGCTTTGACGGAAGAGGGTTTTAGAGCTCTGCAAAGGCAAATCGATGCATTGTAAGAGGACCTACGAAGAGGGTTTGATTTGAGAACAAGAGTAGAATGCAAGGATGAAGCTGAAGAAGAGCTATCTGAGGAAGAACAAGAAGCTGTAGGAAATCCTACAGAAGTTAGGTTATTGAGGGCCATTTCAAAGATCAGAAAGAGGCCCAAGGTCAAATTTTCTACCTATTCTAGAGATTTGAATCCAGAAAAGCTTATTGATTCAATCAATAACTTGGAGGAGTATTTCAAGTATGAAGATGTGGAGGACCTAGATTGGGTCAAGTTTGCAAAAACAAAGTTGAAGGGCCATGCCAGTATTTGGTGGAAGGAGGTTGAATTAGAGAGGGATAGAAGAGGAAAAGGAAAGATCACTAGATGTGATCAGATGGTGGAGAAACTGAAGAAGCAGTTCATTCCTGTGGACTATGAGATGGAATTGCTAAAGAAGTTGTAAGGACTGAGGCAAGGTAACAAGTCTGTTAAGGAGTATATAGAGGAGTTTTATAAGATTACTATCAGGATAGGCCATGCAAAGGCCAATAAGGAGAAGGTAGCTCATTACATTAATGGATTGAGGCCATGTATTGAAGAAGAGTTGAGCTTGATTAGAATGACCACCATACAAGATGCGTATTAGTTTTCCCTGAAGGAGGAAGAGAAATTGAATAAAATATTTGACAATAAGCAAAGGGGAAGAGGTCAAGGTGGAAGGACTGGTGGAAGACCCTATGGAGGCCGAAATGAAGATCTAAAGAAAAGTGAAGAAGCTGGCACCAGTCAAAATCAAAGGGGAGATAATACCTACCATCCTCATGACCAGAATAATGGTGAACAAAGAGGAAGAGGAAGTTTTAGAGGAACTTGTTTCCAATGTGGAGAAGAAGGGCATCGAGAATATGAGTGTCTGCAACATCAAGGAAGGACAAGTAGAAGACCTGAAGGTAATGTACAAGTTGTACATGTAGATGAAGGTGCCCAATCTGAGCACTCTGAAGATGCTGAAAGGGGGGAAAGCCTAGTTGTCAGAAGAACTTTGTTGAATGAAAAGAAAGAACCCAATTAGAGGAAAAGTTTATTCTGCACAAGGTGCAAATGTGAAGGTATGTGTTGTGATATTATTATTGATAGTGGGAGCACTGATAATCTTGTTTCAGAGGAGATGGTTGACGTGTTGAAGTTGACAAGAAGAAAGCATCCACATCCATATCGGATTGTATGGTTACAGAAGGACCATAGAGCTTTGGTCAATGAGTAGTATTTAGTGAAGTTCAAAATTGGGGACTACCATGATGAGGTGTTGTGTGATATCATACCAATGGATGCATGTCATATGTTGTTGGGGAGGCCGTGGTAGTATGATAGGAGCGCTATCCATGATGGTCGTGCAAACACATATTCCCTAACAAAGGATGGAGTTTGTCACAAGTTGAAGCCCTTGAAGGAGGTGGAAGAAAAGGTATGTAGTACTGCCAGAATTTGCATGGTAGATGGTAGAAATTTTTTGGATGGTATGAAGCATGAGCATCACTGCTTTGCATTGATTCCTAAGATTAGTCAAGAGAAATGCGGAGATGTACTATTAGAAGTTTTAGATATGTTGGAAGAATTTCATGACATTGTCTCTGATAATGTACTAGAAGGTTTACCACCAGTGAGAAAGATAAGTCATCAAATGGATTTGATACCAAGAGCTAGTCTGCGAAATAAGGCAGCTCATAGAATGACCCCTACAGAGAATGAAGAGCTAAACAGGCAAGTTTAGGATCTGTTAAGGAAGGGACTAATAAGGGAGAGCCTATGTCCATGTACGGTACCTACAGTACTAGCACCAAAGAAAGATGGAGAGTGGAGAATGTGTACAGATTCTTGGGCCATCGATAAGATCACGATCATGTATAGATTTCCATTGCCAAGAATGGATGACATAATGGATTGTTTGAGTGGAGCCAAATACTTCATGAAGATTGACCTGAAGAGTGGGTATCACCAGATCTGAATCAAAGAAGGAGATGAATCGAAGACAACCTTCAAGACAAAGGAGGGTTTGTATGAGTGGTTAGTCATGCCATTTATGCTAACCAATGCATCGAGCACATTCATGCGGCTCATGAATGAGGTACTAAAATAATTTTAGGGAATTTTTATTATTATTTATCTAGATGATATTTTAATTTTCAGTAAGACTTGGGATGAGCATCTGATGCATATCAGAAGAGTTTTAGAGAAGCTGAGGAAGGAGAAGTTGTTGATTAATGTAAAGAAATGTAGTTTTGCAAAGAAGGAGTTGGTAAACCTAAGATTTTTTATCTCAGAGGAACGTTTTAAGATGGAACCAGAGAAGGTGAGGGCTATCATTAAATGGCCTATGCCAATGAGTGCTTCCAAGATAAACTCTTTTCATGGTTTGGCAAGTTTTTACAGAAAGTTTATCAAAAATTTTAGTAGCATTTGTGCAGCCCTAACTGAGAAAATGAGAGGGGATAGAAAAGAGTTTAGATGGACTAAATGAGTAGATAAAATATTTGATACATTGAAGCAGAAGGTCACAGAGCAACCTATTTTGTCACTTCCAGATTTCAATAAGGTATTTCAGGTTAATTGTGATGCTAGTGGCAGTGCTATAGGAGCTGTTTTGAGTCAAGAAGGTAAGCCCATTACCTATTTTAGTGAGAAGCTTAATGATGCCAAGAAAAGGTATTTTGTTTATGATCAGGAATTTTATGCTATAGTTCATGCTTTAAAGAAATGGAGGCATTATTTGTTTCCAAAAGAGTTTGTTTTATATACTGATCATTAGGCTTTATAGTATCTTAATAGCCAACGAAAGTTGAATCAAAGGCACTTAAAATGGGTTGAGTTTTTGTAGAGTTATACTTTTGTTTTGAAGCATAGGAGTAGGAAGTTCAACAGAGTTGCGGATGCCTTGAGTAGAAGGCAAAATCTGTTGACAAAAATGAAGATAGAGGTTGTTGGGTTCGATGAGCTCAAAAGTTTGTATCCTAAAGATCCAGATTTTGTAGAGGCTTGGAAAGCTTGTTTGAAACCTGTTGCTTTGGATAGGACAAAATGGTTGGATTTTAATCCAAGATGGCATGTTGTTTAAAGGAAGCCAGTTATGCATTCTGAGGAGTTCCATGAGAGAGAACCTGATTAAAGAGAAGTATAGTCAAGGATTGGCTGGACACTTTGGTCGAGATAAGACCATTGCTATTGTTGGTGAAAATTATTATTGGCCACAGTTGCAACAAGATGTGAGGAAATTTGTGTAGAGTTGTAGAGTGTGTCAGATGGCAAAAGAAACAAGTCAGAATATAGGGCTATATCAACCATTACCTATACCAGAGAAGCCATGGGATGATATTAGTATGGATTTTGTTCTTGGTTTACTAAGGACATAGAGAGGACATGATTCCATTTTTGTGGTGGTGGACAGATCCTCAAAGATGGCACATTTTATTCTTTGCAAGAAGACTAATGATGCTATTCATATTGTAGAGTTATTTTTCAAGGAGGGGTAAGACTCATGGTCTACCCAAGAGCATAGTTTCAGATCGAGATACAGACAGAAGTGGTGAATAGGAGTTTGGGTAACCTTCTACGATGCTTAGTAGGAGATAAGCCCAAGGGATGGGATTTGATTTTACCACAAGCAGAATTTGATTACAACAATTCTGTCAATAAGAGTACTGTAAATCACCATTCTAGAATGTATATGACAATATCCTAAGAAATGCTTCTGAGTTAAGGAAGCTAGACAAAGGAGAAAAGACAAGTGTTGAAGCTGAGGACTTTGTGGAACATCTGAAGAATTTGCATGAAGAGGTGAGAAAGCACATTAATAAGATGAATATTTAGTACAAGGCTAAGGCAGATTAGAAGAGGAGATATAAGGAGTTCCAGGTAGGAGATGAAGTCATAGTTCACTTGAGAAAAGAAAAGTTCCCAATTGGAACATACAATAAGTTGAAAATGAAGAAATTTGGACCATGCAGAATCTTGAAGAGGCATGATTCAGGAAATACATATGAGGTAGAGCTACCGAGTGGGATCAATATTTCCCCTATTTTCAACATTGCTGATTTATCAGAATATCATGAAGGTGGAACAGAGGATGGACTAATAAAAGCACAGTGGAGTATTCTAGCATCTACTTCAATGGAGGAGATAGAAGAGATCTTGGATAGCCGTGTGGGAAGAAGTACCTGGAATAGGTAATATGAAGAATATCTGGTGAAATGGAAAGGAAGGCCTGTTGAAGATTCTTCTTGTTTGTCTAAGGTAGAGGTTGATCGTTTGGGTTTTCCTCAAACAAACACCTAAGACGTGATAGGGTCACTTCTCAAATTACCCTGTGTGTTTGATGCAAGATCATCCAGTGGTGTAAGGGCAATCCTGCATCACCCAAAAAGAAGTTAATTCAAAATCATTGTAGTTGTTTTCATTTCTTTCCATAATTAGTGTTTCTGGTTCCATAATATCCTAAATAATGATGTAGGACTTTCTATTTTTCCAAAACTGCTAAAAATAGCAAATTGTTAGTTTTGGCAAGTTTACCTACAATTTTAGGAAAGTTTGCATTTGGGCACAGATTGAAGCAAAAACTTGCAGAAAGCTTCATAATAGAAATATAAGACCTTTTGCTAAAGGAATCAGTCCAAAATCATTTGTGAATTGAAAGATATTAAAGTTTTTTTTTTCCAAACAGGCCCTAAATTTTTTTGAAATGAGATATGAGGCACTAAAACATCACATAACATCCTGAAAAGTTGATGAAAATCCTTTTAAGAATTTTTTGTGTGATAGTTCACATTGTGAGCTTTCTGGTGCTTAAAACAGTTTGTCAATCAGACACACGGATCAAAAGTTATGCTTCCCAGAAGTTGACCTACTTTTTGAGGGAGTTACAAATTTTGAAATTTAGCTGGAGGCCACCAAAAAGTGCTATTTATGATTATGTTGGGAACCCTGGTTGTAGTAGAGTTAAGGGGGAAAAGTGTAGAGTCAAGAATAGGTGGGAAAATAGAAACCCTATCTTATTTGGGGGTTACAGAAAGTAGAAGATTCCAGACCCTGGTGATATGTAGCTGTGGTGTGTTACAGCCTATGGAGGATTGATTCCTCTTATTGTAATTGAGCTTCTGTAATGTAATGAGTTGCCCAGATCAATAAAATAAAGTTCTATTTTCTATGTTCAATTTCTGTTGTTGTGTGTTTTGTGATTTACCCCCTTCATCAATAAATGGTGCAGATAAAGCTTCCAAAATCATGCTCAATTAACTGATGGAGACTAGAGAAAGTTTCCAAAACGAAGAGGGGATAGAATATAGAGATGCTAAAAGAAGATAGAGAAAAGCAAGAGATGGATATGGTAAGTGATTTTTAATCAAAATAGAATTTATTCAATTTGTGGCACATGAATAGTTAAATAAATAAAATATTTATTTAACTATAGAAGAAAAAGCTAGATAATTAAATAAATAGAAATATTTATTTAATTATAAGCGGGATTAAAAGCTAAATAATTAAATAAATATAAATATTTATTTAATTTGGAGGGAATTAAAACAATGATAATTAAATAAATATAAATATTTATTTAACTATAGGCGAGATTATCTAGGGCAATTTTTAATGTCTACATTTTGCCTCTCTTTGAGACAATACATTTTAGAGTGTTGTTTCAAAGAAATTGTTGACATGCCCCAGTGAAATGAAGAGATGAATGAAGGATGCCCCCTTGGGAGTTTGAACATAAGAATGAAATTATGAAGGGGAAACTTACGAAAGGAAGAAGAAAGATGGGATAGAGGTGAAGGAAGAAGAAAATGAAAGATATGGAACAAGGAGAAAGTTAGTATGGTGAGAGATGGTGAGAAGATAGTGAATGTGTATTGATGTCAAAAAATGGAGAGTTAGATAGATAGAGACGGACACACACGGATAGTGCTTGCTATTTTGTGCTGATTTTTATCATCATAGAGTGTTTATTATGTGAGATGGATATATGCATACTAGGTATAAAGAACCATGTGGCAATTGTGGTACCCATTGCATGAGCTAACGACTCTGCAAACAAAGAAGGAATATTCCCATGTATACTAAGAGGTAGTGAACCTTGTTGGAACATGTGAAGAATTATCATTCTAAACATGATAATCCTGATGCCCTTAGATACAGTTTGATCTTGAACCTGTACATAGACTATTAGATAATCTTAGAATTAAATTCCGTAGATACAAGGAACATTTGTTTCCCCGGTGATGCTATAGAAACACTCCACAAACACATCATATGAAATGGATTGACAATGCTCCATTCCACTATTCACCACCTACTAGGACGTTGATCCTAGAGATTTTGAGTCCTTGTAGAAATGAGACCTTAAGACATCAAATGTATGCATAAATATATTCCACCATACACAAGATATGAATATTAGCAAGAATGATAAGGACTTGATATAAATTTAAGATAAAATGATAACACACACAAGAAAGAAAGCATACATGCACAAATGATTCAAAAACAAACAAGGTATTGCCCCTGTCAAGCTATAAACCGATGATTGATTGATCAAGGATTGATTGGATTGATTGAGGATAATGTTGTCATTCTACGGAATGATATAATCATAGAATCACATAAGGATGTGGGAATGATATATCCCCATTGATGATGTTGGATTATAAATGATCGATTGGTCTAGGTTTGATAGAAACATTGGAAACAAAACCAAAGTATGCTTTTGGATGATTGGCTAGATTATTCAATTGGATTGGTATGGATTAAAGATGACTTGAATTTGGATTTATTGCTTGGATTTTTGAAATGTTGTAAATTTTTAATTGCATTTTATTGGATGTTTTGATGTTTTTTGAACTTTGGATGTTTTTATTGTTTTGGATTTTGGATGTTTTGATTTTTTTGGATTTTGAATGTTGTGATGTTTTTCGATTTTGAAATATTTTGGCATGACATTGGATTACAATTTGGATAGCATAGTTGCTAGATATTAATGACAAGAGACAACCAAGTCTAGATGCAAAGGATGGAGATGGGATTGGATGAATGGATAAAAGGATAGAAGATAGTAAATGGGATGGAAGAATCATGATAGATGGATGAATAAAAGCATAGGCAATAGTAGATGGAATGGATGAGATGTTTAGGATGTGATCTCCAAAGACTATGTTGCATAGGAATAACATGCCCCATTCTAGGTATAATGCTTAGGATTTTACATGACAAAGCTTATGACGATAGGATGGATTTGGGTTTATTGGAAAGGATGAAGTATGTCAAGAGATGTCCAAAGATGTTTCAACATTTTTGCCCCTATCTTTATCAATGATAAAAAAAAGGAGGAATGGAGAATGGATTGGATCAAGGGGATAATGATGAGGATATAATGGATAAGGAAGATAGGATAGGATAGATATAAAGAATGATAGGATGGGTAGATAAGACAATATGCCCCCAAGTGTAAGGTGCATAGACAATCAACTTACATGTGACTCATGATTGTCAGGTTTTTATCATGGTACTTATCTAAGGTGCTTGCTTGCCAATTTTTCACCTTCGGATGAATGATTTTTCTTTACTATTTTTTTAATTTTCTATTTAGATGGGATGGGTGGATGGTAGGAAAGAGAGATTTGGATGGAGGATGGGGACTCAAGCGTCTGTTTCCAAGAGGAGGTAATAGTGTCCCATTTTTGGATCCTTGCGACACATAGAACATGTCAAGTGTTATTACATGCATGGATGTTGGTAGGTGATTGGATGAGATGGAAATAGAGTAGATTATGATGTGAATTATGGATGGATGGGAGATGGTAGATTATGATGTGGATTATGATAGGTTTATGCAAGGATGGATGGGGGATAGAGGACTATGTTGTGGATTATGTGTGAAGGGATTATACAAAAGCATGGACCATAGGGATATGATGGGTGAAATATGTGGGATAGTGGATGAAATATGGGGAGATGGTGGTATGTGGGAAAGTTGCAGAATGGAAAGGAACCAAGACCAATGGTTGCACACATTGTTTTGGATTTTGAAGCTTGTGATTAGGATGGGGTGTTACGAGTAATGGGGATTTGTTATTTTTCTGATTTGAGGACTTAGGGACCCAAATGGACTTAGGATTTTTAGAACTTTTAGATGGGGAGCGGGATTTGTGGGATTTTTGAGATTTACGATTTGTGATATAGTGGGATTTGGATGCTTCATTTGGATTGGTTTCTTTTTTCTTAGGGACGCACACCACTTTCATTTTTTTTTCTTTTGGGGGTGTGGGTGTTTGTAGCCTTTTGTATTTTTTATTTTGATTTGTGTACAGATGCCCTTCGGCATGAAAATTTTGTGTCTTTTGTAGGCTTTTTACTTTATGTAAGGAAGCATCCAAATGAGTATTTTGGGATCCCATGGATTTTTTTATAGCTTCATATTTGGCCAATGTGTGCATTGGTTGATCTTGATTAGGAATGTTAGGGGATTTAAGGGAACGAGATTTGTGGATGGAGGGATTACGGGACTTGTGGATGAGGGGATTAAGGATGGGAATAGTAGGAGTTGGAAGGATTGGAGGAAGAGTGGATGGAGGGAGATGTATGGTCACATGCTTTTGCGAATGGTATGATGATGGAGGAGGGATAGAAACATATTACTTGAAGGTGCAATAAGGTGCATCGGGTTTGTGATTAAAAGAAGTGGATTTAGGAGGGGTGAAGGTTGTACCAACATGTGTGGATTGTTTATCTTGATATGTATATCCAAGGCCATGCATGTGTGGATGGATTTGGACATGGATGGACTCCAAGATACCTTGTTCAAGAAGGCCTAAACCTTTTCCTTGATAATTCATGTTTTGGAGCATGCGGTATGCAATGGGATGTTTGTTGGTTTGGAAACAAGACATGAGTCAATTATTATATGGGGGAGGTAGGGTGGTGGATAGAAGTTGTTCCTATCCTATGGGAGAACCACAACAGCTGAAGGTAGTGGGACCAAGGGGATAGGATGATGGATTTGTGATTAGGTTGATTAGAAGATCAATGGGAGATGGATTTGGAATGGGATCAATAGGAGATGGTGTGAGATTAGAAAATGGATGAGTTGGAATGCTTGGATCTTGTTCAACATTGTGCTCATTAAGATTTAGTGTAATAGGATCCATGTTATCTATTTTATTATCTATGTTTTCTTGGGGACCCAAGTGTCTCATCTAGGGAAGTGGATGTTGTTGGGTCATGGATAGGGCTAGGTGGAGAATGAATAGGAGTAGTTTGGATATCTTGCTCATGGATAGTTGTGGAAGTATGGATGGGTGAAGTGACAATCTCTAGTTCGTATAATGGATAAAGTAGGCTAAGAGGATCATGATGGCTTTCATTATCATAGATAAGATCTTGATCATAGATAAGAGCTTGATCATAAAGGGGCTTAACATGGATATTGTGAAATTGGTTATGAATAGGATGAATGGGGGTGTTTTGGTCTTGATTAGGATAAGGAGTAGTGTTTCCACATGCTTTGGGATAGACTCATGACATAGATCTTGAATTTGGATGGAAGTGGAAGGTTCTTGGATAGAATTTATGGGTTCAAGATGATCAACGACATGAGTATATAATGGATCTTGGCTTGGACTCATAATAGGAGACTCTTCAATAGGCTTGATTTGTGGGCTACGTGATAGGATTAGAGGAATAGACATGGTGTTTGATGACATGAGGATGGTTGATTCATTGCTAATAGCCATTGGATCACATCCTTCATAAGTATATGGGTGGATGGACAATATAATGAATGGATGATAAAGGTAGAATGTATTGTATTAGGATTAGGTGGATGGATAATGGTATTGGATATATTAGGATTTGAACTAGATGTAGGGATAATGTGATTAGACATACTAGGATTTGAATTTGATGGTTTTATTGGGGGTATCTCAAGTAATGTTGTTTGGATCAATTATCGTAGGGTTATCTCCAAGGAATCCTTTGGTGGAAGATTGAAGGAACATGGGGATGAAGGTAATGAAGGGCTTGATGGGTTAGAAGGTTGATGGAGCAATGTAATATGATAGGGATTACATGGAGGTGTTGGGATACGACTAGTAGGCTCTTGTATGGGTATTTGATTAGATGATGAGGTAGGGTATCCATAGGATGCATAAGCTAGAGTGGTGTTCCCCTTGTCAAAGGTACCATAAGGACTTAAGGACACTTGATTTTGGTGCACAGGATAACTTAGACTTGAGTGTGTTGGTTGTGAAGGGACTTAATAGCCTTGTGAATGGATTTGGTGGTGAGGTGAAATGTTAAGATAAGTAGTTGGATGATTTGAGGTATGGATTGATATTTAACATTGGAAGAAGTGGGATAAGTTGATGTAGGGGTAAAAATATATGTGGTTGGATTAAGTTGGTATGAATTTGAGGGGGATGATTGGTGTTGTGGTTGGGTAGTGACTTGTTCCTTTCAATATAGCATCCTAAGTTCATCAAGCATTCTTTGAGTGCCATAGGGATCATCCTCTAGGTTCTTGTTTTCTATTGGTGGAATGGATTTATACATATGTTGAACTTTTTGTATTTCATCTTGCTCCTCAAAATAGGCATCATGATCTACAAGGTGCTCACCATTATTGGAGTTAGAAGGATAGCCTCCTAGGATTGTGATTTTGGGTTTTGGATTTGACCTAGGCTTGTTAATGATCAGAACCATTTTGACGAGTGATGGATTAGATGGGGCTCAAGAATGGGATTAGATTGTGGTGAGAATTAGAAGTTGGATTGGATTGGATGATTAGGATTTGGATTAGGATGAAATTGATGATTTGGATCCACATACGCAATACAAAGAATACAAAGTAGTTTTGAATCAACTTTTTAGGGTCATGGGCTTGTCCTTAACATCAAAATGTTAAGTGGCTTATTTACTGGAATCTGATGCTGAAAACATACTAAAAAATCACTTTACAACCTTAATTTATTCATGTAAGGATTAGCTACATAGCTTGGTCCCACAATGATAAAATACCATAGGATTGACCTCTCCAATGCACAAAAGGTCCATGTACACTGGGGACATTCCACTCGAGCAAGAACCAAGATATAGAGTTCGATTGACATAGATTCAATGGCACGGGCACACCTTCACTCTCTCCTGTGGAGACTTTTGTCTTCTAAGGATTCCTCTATAATTTAGGATGGTACATGTGGTGGGTAAATTCAAGCATGATACTATACTTTGCACCATGCTCTACAGATGGCTAATAAGGAATTTAGGCTTCTAAACAAGGGTTCATAGTGGAGGTAATCCATAAACACCAATCCATCTACAAGTGTGAGTCAGGAACATCATTTAAGATGCTCAAACCAACCTTGCACCCCTATCTTGGTATCACCCAGCCTTCAGGATTTCACTAAACATGACAATACAAATTTAACTCTCCCCCCTTTATATATACCATCGAAAAAATGTGTTGAAGGTCATCCCTTGGGTGATGAGGTCCCAAGGGAGGCCTTCTCTACTAATAATAAAAATTGGGTTGTTGGCATTTATCATACACCCTCGACTGCATAATGTTATGAGGGGAGAGGATACAGACCAATTGGTGAGAGACAAGACTAACTCACAAAGTGCAAGTGCACAAGACACACCAGACAATTTTGTTCAATTTTAAAGCACCGAAATCCAAATGTGAAAGTTTTCTTGTTCAATTTTAAAGCACCAAATGGACATATGCAAGTTGTTGGTCAATTTTAGAGCACCAAAACGAAGTGTTTGATTTGTCTTTTTTAGTCAAGTAAGGAACAAAAATGAAATGTTTGATTTGCTTGTTCAGTTTTAAGGCATCAAGTTGAAAGTGAAATTTGTTGTGTTCAATTTTTAAAGCACCAAACGAAATGTGTTATTTGCTTGTTCAATTTTTAATGCCTTAAAATCAATTTTTTGTTGTTTCTTGACACCACATGCTACACAAACGTTAGCTTAAAAGATAAAAAAAGGATTAGATGTTCTAAAAAATGCAAACAAAGATGTGAAAATCAGAAAATTAGAGTTTCAATATAGCGCCAAGATTTGAATCTTGGTTTGTAATTTCTCATAGATGGGGCATACAACTATATGGATAGCTAAATTGCTACACAATAGTGGCACTGCAACCTGCCAACTTAATTTCTCACAAAAAGAAAAATGTCAAATGGGACATGGGGCCCCATGGTGCATGCTATAATGAGTAACTATAAATTTAACCATAACATATATCAAACAGTCACAATAATCGAGTAAATAGGATGAAATCAAAACACAACTATAAACATCATTAAAATGTAGAACAATTTCACCTTAATTGTACTCTATTGCTCTACTCTTTTTTGCCTTGGGAGAAATGGCGTAAATGACATTTGCTCTCAAATATATGTAGCACAATGGCATAAAAAGATTGAGTGTAGTTTCTCTACATCGTCTGAGGGTTTTGAAAGAAGAAGAGAATGGTAGATTTTATAGATTTTTTATGATGAAAAACCAATGATCAAGATCATGGAAGAAAAGATGGGAAAGTTGCTATTATGATTGATAGAATATATTGATGAATTATCTTCAAAAATTGAAGATAAATGGTGTAGATAAAGCTTCCAAAATCACGCTCAGTTAACTAATGAAGACTGGAGAAAGTTTCCAAAATGAAGAGGAGATAGAAGATAGAGATGCTAAAAGAAGAGAGAGAAAAGTAAGAGATGGATATGGTAAGTGATTTTTAATCAAAATAGAATTTATTTAATTTGTGACATATGAATAATTAAATAAATAAAAATATTTATTTAACTATAGAAGAAAAGGATACATAATTGAATAAATAGAAATATTTATTTAATTATAAGGGGGATTAAAAGATAAATAATTAAATAAATATAAATATTTATTTAATTTGGAGGGAATTAAAACAATGGTAATTAAATAAATATAAATATTTATTTAACTATAGGCGAGATTATCTAGGGTAGTTTTTAATGTTTGCAATAGCGTTTTCTTCCAAATACTCTGAAATAGTTGATTGATGTTGGTCTTCCATTTCATAGTTCATAAGGTGTCTTGGTGCTATGTCCTCCTAGTTGTCCTCTATTAAGAATGTAGATTGTGTTGTAAATTGCTTCTTTCCAATATATATTAGGTAGCTTAGCTTCTCTCAACATTGTCCTAGCCATCTCTTGAATAGTCCTATTCTTCCTCTCTACAACTCCATTTTGTTGAGGGGTTCTAGCAGTAGAATAGTACCTCTTGATTCCATGTTCTTCACAAAATTCTTCAAACTCATTTCATGTAAACTCACCACCTCTATTAGACCTTAAACACTTGATACTAGCATTCATTTCATTTTTAACCATGGACTTGAAAATCTTGAACCTACTAAAATCTTTTGATTTTTCTTTCAAAAATATAACCCATGTCATTCTAGAGAAATCATCAATGAGCAACATAAAAAACCTCTCACCTTGTAGACTTTTCACCCTAGTAGGTCCACATAAATCAATATGAACTAGCTCTAATGGCCTTGTAGTAGAATACTCCTTGGTCTTGAAACTTATCCTTGTCTACTTCCTAATCTAAAATTCCTTGCATATGGTGCTGCTACATGCTTGATGATCTTTAGCATGTCTCTTACTGCTTGCATGGAGCTAATCTTCACAAGATTGTCAAAGTTGATGTGTCCCATCCTTTTGTGCCATAGCCAGAATTCATTTGTTTGTCCTAGAAGACAAGTCCTTTGATTAATTCCCTTTAGATTATACAAGTTACCTTCTGTCTTAAATCTTTTTGCTATCAATTTTCTTGACTTTGCTATTTCGATTTCACATCCTTGATCATGAAATGTGAGACTATGTGAGACTATATCCTTTGCTACA
Organism: Cunninghamia lanceolata; assembly: GCA_027924645.1. Taxonomy (NCBI): domain Eukaryota; kingdom Viridiplantae; phylum Streptophyta; class Pinopsida; order Cupressales; family Cupressaceae; genus Cunninghamia; species Cunninghamia lanceolata. Next base: position 4,645,830 of record BSBN01000465.1, read on the forward strand.
CATTTGACTTACACTGATAAGATTATGCTTGAGACCTTCTACATAAAGAATATCATGTGTTCTACATTTACGCTCAATACTTATGGTGCCTTTTCCAGTGATCTTTGTGTTGCAAAGATGGTTGCCATTGCACCAAAAGATCAACCTATTAATGTTTGATACAACATCCAAACATAATGAATCCATCGGAGGCGGTTAAGCCTTGTCATGAACCCAAGCGTTACACTGCACAACACAAGGATACCAAGGGCACACACCTTGGAACAATCCCCCAGTGCAAGTGAGGGGTTCAAACCCATGACCCAGGCTTTGATACCAATTTTTGCAAAGATGGTTGCCATTGCACCAAAAGATCCACCTGTTAATGCCTGATACAACTGCCAAAGTTAATGAATCCATGGGAGGTGGTTAAGCCTTGTCACGAACCCAAGCATTGTGTTGCACAACACAAGGAGACCAAGGGTATACACCTTGCAATACTTTGTAGATTAATTGTCTCCAATCCTAACTAGTCCACCATTCCACTTACCAAGATTGATAAATTTGCTCTTATCACCTAGTCATATGATTTGTGCATCTACTATCTATCACCCAAAGATTTATTTGCCCTTGAGCATGAAATGATGTTTGGACAATCAATGAATCTTCAACTCTATTATTTGTCTCCTATCTTTTGAAAGAATCACTTTCCTCTGCTTGCTCAGTAACATCTATCAATTAAGATTCTATTTTTTCCAAACCACTCCTGCAATATCTTTCTATATGTACAAACATGTTGCAATTTTGACATACCATATTGACATCCACTAGTGAAGCAAGAGGATTTCTACTTGCAAGATTTCTTCTATTCATTTCAAACTTGCAATCTATATCCTCATGACCAATTTTGTTGTAGATAAAACAGTAAACAAAGAAAACATGATTGAACCTATTCGTGAAGAATTGTCTTGCATGAAGAGATCTTCCTTGAGGCATGATGAGATCTGTACATTCAGTATCATCCAAACTTCCAGGATTTGCCTTCTCCAACTCCCTTTTGAGTGATAGAATTTCTTTCTCAAGTCTTGTACATTCTTTTGTCTTAGCTTGATGCAAGAGCATCTAGTAGTGTAAGGGAAATCTTGCATCACCCAAAAAAAGATGATGATTCAAAATTGTTGATGTCATTTTCATTTCTTTTCAAAATTAGTATTTCTGGTTCCATAATCGCTTGAATAATGATGTAGAACTTTAAATTTTTCCAAACTACTAAAAATAGGAAACTGCTATTTTTGGAAAGTTTACATTTGGGCACGTATGGAAGTGAAAATTTACACGAAGCTTCGTAAATGAAAAAAATACCTTTGGGGAAGGAATCAGGCAAAGATCATTTGTGGGTTGAAAGCTATTAAAGTTTATCTTTCCTAAAAACCCTTGAAAATTATTCAAACTTAGGTTTTAGGATCTAAACAGCCTCGTATGGCCAAGAAAATGGGTGGAATTAGCAGAGTAGATTCTTAGCGTGTAGAGCACTCCATGAGAATTTTAGTACTTCAAACGGTTTGTCAATTAAACATCCAGATCAAAAGTTATGGCTCCCAGAAGTTGACCTATTTTTGGAGGGAGATGCAAAATTTGAAATTTGGCTAGAGGCTGCCAAAAAGGGCTATTTATAACCATTTTGAGAACCCTTGATAGTAGTAGAGATAAGGGGGAAAGTGCAGAGTCAAGAAAAGGTGGTAAAAAAAAACCCTAGAAGATTTGGGGCTATAGAAGGCAGAAGGTTCTAGAGTCTGGAGATAAGAAGTTGTAATGTGTTGCAGCTTGTGGATGATTCATCCTCTGATTGTATTTGAGCTTCTGTATTGTAATGTGTTGTCCAAATCAATAATATAACATTCCTATTTTCTGTGTGCAATTGGTTTTATTGTGTGTTTTATGCTTTATCCCCCCTTCATCATAGCTTCAATTAGAGCTCTTTGTTCTTGATTCTCTTTCCTTGCACAATCCAAGTCTTCAAGAGAAGAAACAAGTTCACCTTCAAAATCAAATTCATATTCTTCTTCATTTGCAGTCTTGTCTAAACCATGTGAGATCACCCTAGCCATGAATAGAGATCCACCTCTTTCCTCATCTGATGAGTAGTGATCTACTTCTCCAAAACTATAGTCTTCATTTGAAAGAAGATTCCTCTTGAAACCCTTGTTGCTATTTTCACTTTCTCCAAAAGGACATTTAGAGGCATAATGACCAATTCTACCACATTTAAAACATTTGAATGGTATCTTACCTTTATACTTTCCTAATTCCCTTTTCATATTCCTCAACTTCATTGCATACATCAGATGTTCCTTTGATTCTTCACAATATCGAAAGCAACTTCTCTTTAGAACATGGTCCTATGACTTTATTTCTCATCTCATAGGCAGTGAGGGACCCAAACAACTCTTCCATGGTGAGTTTCTTTAGATCTTTGGCTCCTTCAATTGCAGAGACTTTTGAATCAAATCTATGAGGGAGAGTCCTGAGGACTTTCTTCACAACCAATGAGTCAGCTATATCTTCACCGATACTCCTAATTCCATTGACTACTTCATCTACTCGAAGCAAAGAGCCAACAATGTTTTCCTCTTCTTTCATCCTTAGATTCTCAAACAATGTTTTGTAAGATTGTAGCTTTGCTTCCTTTAGAGTGTCATTTCCTTCATAGAGGTCTTTGAGCTTCTTACATATCTCTTTTGCTGTCTTGTACCGCACAACCTTGACTAACTCTGAACTATTCAAACCAGTTAAGATGACATTCTTGGCTTTAGTATTATTTTCACGAGCCTTCTTCACATCTGGATTTGTAATAGGATAACAAGGTTCAACCTAATCATTCATGGTAGCACTCCAAAAATCATACCCTAGCAAGGTTAGATAGGCTTCCATCCTTACACTCTAGAAATCAAAGTTACTTCCATCAAATATGAGTACTTTAGAAGAGGACTCCTTCTGAGCCATGTGTTCTACTCCAAGATCTACCTTCAGCTATTAGGTTGCACCAAGGAAATTAGCTCTGATACCAATTGTTAGAACATAATGATATACTGAGAGGGGGGAATTAGTATATACCAAAACTTATTCCAAAATAACTTTATCAACCAAACTTTCTTACTACCTTAAACAAATGATAAAGCAAGTTAAGCAATTCAAAACATAACATAGAAGCACACAACCATAACACCAAATTTATGTGGGAACCCTAAGAAGGGAAAAACCATGATGAGAAATCTGCTTGGAACTTTGATTGAGGGTTATAACCCAAGGAAGCTACTACTCCCTGAATGCTCAGCTTGCTGCTATTACAATGATAATAAAGATATAAGGACTGCTATGGAGAACACATCTGTTGTATGCTGATGGTGTAGTTTGCTATTCTTGCTCAATATCTGCCTTTAAACTAATTCTATGGATTTCATATCTTCTTTTGCTTTGTTATATTCTTATTCACTTTTTTTTCTTTCAAATGAATTATATGTTCTATATATATCCTTAACAAAATCTTGAAACATTGATTAGATCCAGAACAATATTGAATGTAGCATGTAGCTAGTCATTGGTCGGCCATCACACATGCAAAATGATGACAAACTTGTTGCAGACCTCAAGGATTTATGAAGAACACCAGGACACACCTTTCCACACCTTTCAGACTTGGAGAAACTAGTTAGGATCCTCTACATGCAATAGGTACTTAATCGGTCAGCTCATACTACTTAACACTATTGACTGTTCATCTTTCAACTGCCAAGGAGAAGCCAAGAGATCAATAACAATCACACACCTTACCAAAGAAGTATCATACCAAACTATGCATCTGCAAGACAAGAAATAGGTAGAGATTAGAGTCTTATGGACCTTATGTAATGCTTCACAACCCAAAATATGATATTGCAGTGAAGTGCATAGTCTGAAACCTTTTGGAAATGATCATAAATATCAATGGATGCTACTCACCAGATCCGTACACCTCTGTTTGAAGTTTTTGGAGGAATTCAAGAATGGCTTAGATACTAAGAGTTTCGGAAGACAGTTGTATTTACAACTTTGCTTACAATTATGACATTTTTATGTGGTACCAAAAAATGAGAATTATCTATATGTGGATCATATATGATGTGTCTTGGACCATATACCGCCTCCACACAACCTTTGATAATAGATTTATACATGTTTCATCTTTTGAAGAACTTAACTTGTATATTCAGGCTCCAGAATATAGTGTGATGCCTCTGTCACTTGAGTAATGTCTTTGCAAACCACTAGAGAACTTGAAACTTCATCATAGAATATAACATACTGATCTTAGTCATTCCTTAGAGCCACATGATAGATAGATCTCTTCCCAAGGAATGCGGAGCATTCCATTGTCTCCCTATCACTGCTCTATTTTGTCTCAATGATGGCTGATGAACTATCCCTTGAAAGTTTTCATGATGAAAGATTGAGAGACTAAAACCTTGGATATTACATTTCAATAAATATCAAAAACTATCATTAGAATCGCATGGAAAACTCTCTCTTTGGAGAGAAGTATGGACCAATTCAAGTTGACTCTACTTTAGGTTTTGCATTGAGAATGTCTTAGACACTTTTCTACTTCTTGACCTTGAGTACGATACTCCCAACTGATGAGATATGTCTATATATATGCAAGAATCATGTAAGGATATGAGTGTTTACCTCCACATCATGTTCAAGTCCAAAACTAATCCATATTTAGACCATTTTCTCTTCTCCCAGACTAATTTTCCTTGACCATATTGACTCTTCCTTTGTACAAGTTTGTCTATGAATTTCCATATGTTATGTTGACATCAGTGGCAACACATATTTTCAACACCATTCTTTTGACTTGAAGAACCAAGTGACGACCTTCCCTTCCACCAAATTAGATATGATCACATTTTTTCTTCTTTTGCTTCCAGCCTCTTATTAGATCAGAATTTGTCCTCCTCTTCCAAATTGTGCTCTTTCTCTTTAGCCAACTCTTTGAAGACTTAGTGGTCCTCCAATGAAAACCATGATGGCTTTTTCCATCACTCGTACCATCTTCTTAGAATCCATATAAATTAGCTTTAAACCAAGAGGTTCAAAAATTTAAAAAGAAGGGGAGAATGATGTAAATCAACTCCTATGGATTGATTCCTCCAAATCAGGAGGCATGATTAACTATATTTATTAGTTTTAGGAGTGGTTAGTAATTGCTCAGTGATTTGGGGGACTGCCATTATGAGTATCATAATTTTAGAGAGTTTGAGGGAAAGTAGGAGTCTCTAACTCGTGGTGGAGCTATCATGCCAAGGAAAAAGGATACGAGGCTATAATGTAGGTAGTGTCTAGGTATCTTTTAGTAGCGGTAAAAGTTATTTTCTGCGAGAGGTGGTCTCATAGGGAAACTGATTTGTTGGGCCATGCAGACAGGCTAATGTAAAATCTTTTATCTGTAAATACAAGCTATTGTAATATATTCACTGTAATAATGTTATTCTATGATATTGTGATAGTGTTATATTGTTTATCTACAATGGTGTGTTTGATGATGGATATCAAAGTTGTCTATACGAGCTAAGGCCTTGCATCAGTTATTTATATTCATTTAGATATCACCATTATTTAAGACACATTAGCAATTATAATATGTATTGTGAACTAAAAATCTTCTTCAATAAATATTTTAAAATGCTAAATTATTATTATTACTAACATAACACATAGTAACAAATCAATAAAATAAAATCTAAGAATATTCTTAAATAAGTATTTTGTTATATAAATTTATATCAAATATACTTTTGCTAAAAACCTCAAACCAATTTCACAATCAAATAAATTCAATAGTTACAAAATCAAGAAATCCCAACCATGACACTAAATTTTCAAACCCCAATTATTTGATAAAATAATTTTTCTAAAAAAGTTTTATATAATTTATCATTTATATATTAGATACATAATATTTGAAGGTTTACTAAAATTATATACTATTACTATTGATCCATTTTCAAAAGATTACATTTGATGATAGCAAGATCAATAGAAAGAACACCACCTCTTAGGTTGGAGATTCATTTGTTGTAATGATGAAACCATCCCCTTAAATTATAATTTATTACCCAACCTTCCTTTTAGTAATATAGAGAAGTTCAATGCAAATGGATAAAAAGAGAAAAGAAAAGAAGAAAATTATGAGACAAGATTAATGTTTTTAAAAATCATAATCAAGGAAACCATTCGTCTTGCTTGTCACTAGTAGAAAATAATAGCAAATAGTCCTATATTTTCATAAACTTTACAAAAACTAAAATTTAAAAAACCATCAACTTCAGATCAACTTTTGAAAATTTAATTATTTTTTCATTTGCACAAAGTCTAAGAATAAAAACTAGTAGCTAAATCACTATAGAGAAATCAAAATGTTATGAATCAATTATATTTCAAAATAAAATTAAAAATTGACTTTATAAAACTTGATTAATTTTTCATTTGCACAAACTCTAAGATAGTTCTTCAACACATAGTGACACTCCTACAACTACATTTCTAAGTATTTTAACAACACTACTAAGGATTACAAGTTATAGATTTGCCTAAAGTTTAGATTAATGTTATACATATTTATACATACTATATACATCACAAATACAACCCCACACACACACACATGATACAAATGTAAATACATAGTTTACATACATACAACTCATACACATTTTTAAGTAGAGTTAGGGAAGTTATTTTCTACTTTGCACCTAGGATAGGTTGAGTAGTCTACATTTACACATGGCAGTTGCATTTTCTTCAAATTTTCTAGGAGTGAAGATAACAACCCAATAAATGTTTTTGCAATAATAAAATGGTATGCTACCTAGTCAAGTTAATTATAGTGATTTATTTCTCAAGTTCCTAAAATTATTTACTCAAACATGCACATACAAATGATATTTTTAATAGAAATTGGTATTGGTATGCATACGGGGACAATAATAGAATCTTGATAAAGCTAAGTTACTTAACACCCACCAAACTCTAATGCTTAATACCTAGAAAAATCTTGTAATTTTCCTAGAGTCCTCAGCACCAAAAGTTAAGAGAAGAGAGAACCATTAAAAATCAAATACAATCAGAAAAATTTATTCACAACAATGAGACAAATATATGAAATGAAATTAAACCTTCAAACCCTTAATGTGCAAATCCTAAACTTGCCCTCTAGGCCAACCATGATCACTGCATCATTATAAAGAAAAAATTTATGCTATACAACAACCATGCCTCCTGCCCAAAATTACATAGATATAAATATAATAATTATGCAATTTATAAAATTAAGCAATCTCGTCCATGCTATTAATATCTTAACACTCACTGAACCCTAATGGTCAACAACATCAAAATTCTTCTAATTTTTTGTATAGTTCTTAGCATCAAAACCGAAGGAAAAAGAGAGCTATCGAAAACAAACAAACACCTAGGAACCGTTTTCAAAAGAATGACATGCCATTTGTCCTTCAAGAACTCACAAATTATGTCAAAGGGTGAATAATATTTTAGTGGAACTTGATACTGGTATGCCCATGGGGATGGGGACAAAATCTTGAGTGCATTATTACTTAATACCAACTAAACCTTAATACTCAATGCCTAGAAAAATCCTCTCATTTTCCTCCAATCCTTAACACCAAAATTGAAGAGAACAAAGAGCCCCTAAAAAATAAGTACATAGTTAGAAAAAATATTTGCAACAATAACATGAAAATAAATATATAAAATGATAGAAAATATTCAAAACCTCATTGTGTAAAGCCCCAAACCTTCTCTTTAGGGTAGCCATGACCACTACACTATAAGAAAAATAAAATTTGTGTTCCAAATCAACCACACACCCTGCAAAAAATGAAAGAAAATAATATCTTTAGTGAAACTTAGTAGCATTATGTCTATGAAGACAGAGACAAATTTCTAACTACATTATTACTTAACACCCACTAAACCATAATGCTCAATCCCTAAAAAAATTCTCTAATTTTCCTATAGTCCCGAACACTGAAAGTGAAGAGAATAAAGAGCCATTTAAAAATAAAAAATGCACCTAGAAAAAGTATTTGCAACAATGACATGAAGACAAAAACTATATAAAATGACATTAAAATGTTAGCTCTCAACGTACAAAGCCCCAAACATGCTCTTCAGATCAATTGTAATTATTGCACCATAAAAAATAAAAAAAATTCTCTAGACCAACTAGACACCTTGCACGAAATAAAAATGCATAACCATAAATAGACATAAGAAAACCTAACTCACAGAGAGCTGAAGAGAACAAACTCAAACAAAAATTAAACACAAATACTTGTTTGCACAATCATAAGGCTTGAACAAAATGCATCTGTTGTTGGCAATTGCAACTTCTTACGTGTTATTTGAGCCTCCTCCATGCCTCCACATTTTGCATTCACATCTACCAACATGGTGCAAACTATGACACCTACAAAATAAAGAAAAAATTAAACTAAAATATTAATTTCATGAGCTCACACCGAAATATTTTTATGATGATCTAGCCACTAGACAAGTTGCACACAATATGCATACATAAAAAAATTAGTACCAAGATTAATTTTTTGCTTGCCTATAATATGAATACATAGAAATATTAGAAAACAGTTAAATTTCTTGATACATGCTATTTGATTGGCTAGCTACCAAGCAAGTTGCATGCAATATGCATACATACAAACATTACAAAATAATTTAATTTTTTACTAGATAGCATTTGATTCCTTGTAACTTTTTTTCTTTCTTTGTTAATAAAAAAAATTACTAACAAAATCACAACAGACCAATGAAAATGCTAGAATCAGTTACATTCAAGAGAAAAAAAAATGGCCAACATTAAAAAGTTGGTTAATTTTTTATGTATGGATTAATAAAAATAAATAAAATGAAATATATAAAACTATTTATTAATAGAAAAAAATGAAAGATTAGAGGATAAATTCACTTTACATAGCGGTGCACGTGCACCATTTGTCAATATGTAACAACATTAAAACATTCCGTGAAATGAGCCCCAATCTAAATTAGAAAAGCATGGGTATGCAAATTTCAGCATTACGACCCAGAAGGTCAAGATAAGTTATCATGATTGGCCGGCCGGGCCCGTTTATCCAAGCTTGAAATACTCTGAACCAATAACAAATGCAAATTTGCTCGTTGTTCGCAATTCTCCTGTTTCTACCGTTAGGTAGACCAGCCTTCTTAATCATCTAAGAGTTTTTAAATTAGATAATATGTAATTCATTGACAGGGTAGCGAATTTTCTTCAACCTTAACGATATGAAAATGTATAGTAATAAACTGAATCGACAAATGCCGTCTTTATCCAGCTTGGCTTTTCTCAATTACGGTGATTATTCCAACAATATTAAACAACAAAATTACGATTATTCCTGAAATGCTAATGCTGTTGCTGTTGTCCTCTTGTGTTCATTACCTAGGTCATTCCCCCGATCCGAATTGGACAATTTCCTGTCAGAAGTATTTTACTGTACGGTGTACGTCTGGGAATTTGCGCGACATAAGTGAAGACTCGATCGGAATTACCGGCCTGAACAGCCGGCACGTTCTTCTTGATCGGCACATTGTTTTCATTTGGCTGTTTAAGCTGTCTTTCTTATCTTGTTAGAGCAATAGTTTGTTGCCCGATGGATACAGGTGGACAATGTTTTGTATCCTGGTTATAATATAGGTACTACATCTTAGAATTTAATCAAATTGATTAGTTTCTTTCCCTCCCATCTATGGCTGCTATTCAGATACACGCCCTCTCTCTCATTTTCATCCATACGCTCATCTGCGCCTTGGCTCAGAAGCAGAATATTACGATTGGTTCCAACCTTATTCCTCCCCAGAATTCCAAATGGGTTTCACCAAATGGACAGTTTGCCTTTGGATTCTATCCGCTGACTCCAACACTCTATGTGGTGGGCGTTTGGTTTGACAGTAGATCTCTTAAAACTCTGGTCTGGACAGTTGTCAAGGATCAGAGGGACCTTCCTGTTGAAAGGACGCCTACTCTTCAGCTCACCAGCAGCGGCCTTAGCTTGTATGATGATAAAAAAAATCTGAAATGGCTGGTTGGTGGCTCTGACGATGTAGCAGCGGCTGCAATGCTGGACAGTGGTAACTTTGTGCTGTTAAACACATTATCTCAAACCATCTGGCAGAGCTTCGACTATCCTACAGACACCCTATTGCCCCTTCAGACGCTCAAGACCGGAACTATCATGTTTTCTAAGGCTTCAACTACAAACTATTCCACAGGCCGGTTTGAGCTTTCCATGCAAGCAGAAGGGAATTTGGTGCTTTATAATGTTCAGCGGGGTGATGAAGGTTACTGGTCTCCTGGAGCACTCGGTAGCGGAATAAGCTTGAAGTTTGATCCAAGTGGACTGTTGTATTTTGTTAATACCTCCAACATGATAGTTTCACAGCTCTCAGACGGCAACGCCGGACCTGGGCAGTTTTTTCGCAGACTGACAGTCGAGAGTGACGGAATACTTGCCCAGTATGTGTGGAACATGGACGCCAATGATTCTTCTTGGTCACCGGTATGGAAACCTTTAAATGACCCCTGTATAGAACGTCAACGGTCAGTGCGGACCCAACATTTGTGGACTGACCAGCCAGAACCAGGCGAACTGCACTTGTCCGCCTAAATTTAGTTTTATTGACGGCGACGAGAACTTTAAGGGATGCATGCCAAGTACATTGCAAGAGCAGAGCACTGCGGGAACCAGCATGTCGCGGCTCGAACACACGGGCTGCTGGGGAGGTAGCCATTATTCATTGTTGATGAATACTAGTGAAAGTAAATGCCAGCAGGCTTGCATAAGCGATTGCATGTGTGCCGTGGTCATATATGACAATACAAATTGCTACAAGCAAACGATGCCTCTGCTCGACTGCCGTCAAGGTGCTGACACTACTTCTATAGCTTTTGTGAAAATATCTGACGACTTCAATCCTCTCCCAGAACAAAGAAAAGAAAGGGACGGAAAGAATATGCTTGCACTTGCAGCGATAAGCATAAGCCTTCTAGCTTCCTCATCTCTTCTAGCAGCGGTCTTCTCTTTATGGTGGTTTTGTGCTAGCAAGCTCCACAAGGCCAGAAAAATTACACACCAGCCTAAGGTTGTGGAAGGGTTGAAAGCATTTTCTTACAGAGAGATAAAGGCTTTTACAGTGGGGTTCAGAAAAGAGTTAGGTAGGGGGTCATTTGTGTTAGGACTGAAAGTAGAACTCAATTGCAAAAAGAGAAGTAAAAACAGCGCACAGATGTAATTAGAAAGCAAAAAGAATAAGACACCAAATTTATCGTGGTTCACCAAACTTGGCTACATCCACACTGAGCAGAGGAATTGTTATTGATAATGAATTGTGTTTTACAATGAGATATCAAGCATATATAATGCTTCATTATTCATCACAAGAGGAATGTGAAAGGACAAGCAATTGGCGGGAAAAATAATGTGTTCGTTGGTCTTCATTTCCTTACAATCTCCCACTTGAAGGTCAACGGATGCTACAACTCACCAATCATTCCCCTACTCTAAACTTCTGATTACTTCTTCTTAACCAAACCAAGAGAAGTCCTGGCACATTCGAACTTCTCTTTGGGAACAACCTTGGTGAAAATGTCTGCCGGATTGACCTTTGTGTCAATTTTTGCAACTTGTAACTTGCCCTCTTCAACTACATGACAAATGAAATGAGCATGTATGTCAATATGCTTAGAATGGCGCTGAGATGAATGATTATGAGCCATAAAAATGGCACTGCGACTATCACAAAACAAAACATAGTCACTTTGTTGACATCTGAAATCACCAAACAACTGATGTAACCAAATCAACTCCCTAGCACCTTCGGAAAGAGCCATGTACTCAGCTTTGGCAGAAGAAAGAGCAACAGAATATTGCAGCCTTGAGACCCAACTAATGGCAGCTCTAGCAAACATAAAAACATAGCCAATAGTAGATCTCCGCTTATCTAAATCTCCGGCAAGATCAGAATCAGTGAAACCTTGCAGCTGTGCCTTATTGCCACCAAAACAGAAAGCATAATCAGAAGTACCTTTAAGATACCTTAATATCCATTTGACGGCTTCCCAATGAGGCTTACCGAGATTGCTCATGAACCTGCTCACAACTCCCACTGCATGAGCAATATTGGGACGAGTGGAGATCATAGCATACATAATGCTACCAATAGCCGATGTATAAGGAACACCTTGCATAAACTCTTTATCCTCCTATGTTTTTGGACACAAATCAGAAGATAAACGAAAATGGGTAGCAAGAGGAGTAGAAACAACCTTTGCATCAGCCATACCAAATCTATCTACAACCTTGTCAATGTATGCCTTTTGTGGCAACATGATCTCCTTCTTTTGTCTATCCCTAGTGATGGTCATTCCAAGAATCTTCTTGGCTGGGCCTAAGTCTTTCATAGCAAATCTCTTAGCTAATTGAGACTTCAATTCATAAACAATCCTCATACTTGTGCCGGCTACCAACATGTCATCAACATACAGCAAAAGAATGACAAATTCACCATTAGGAAGTCGCTTATAATAGACATAAGGATCTGATTCACACCTCAAGAAGTTATGCTCAGTCATAAAGCGATCAAACTTGAGATACCATTGGCGCGGGGCTTGCTTGAGCCCATACAAGCTGCACTTCAATCTGCAATAAAGATGTTCCAGTCCTTGTTTTTTAAATCCTTCCAACTGTTCCATGTACAGTTCTTCATCAACATCACCACATGTAAAAATGTTGTTTTAACATCCAACTGATCAAGTTCAAGATCCCAAATGGTAACCAAACCCAAAACTACCCGGATTGTGGTCATTCTCACAACTGGTGCGAAAATCTCATTAAAGTCTATGCCTTTCTATTGATCATACCCTTTGACAACTAGTCTAGCGCGATAGCGCTTGTTGCCTCCATCTTCCTCTTTCAACTTGTATACCCAACGATTCTTCAAGGGTCTTCGATCAGGCGGAAGTGGCACTAAATCCCAAGTGTTATTAGCCTGCAAAGAAGTCATTTCATCTTGCATTGCCTCTTGCCATTTCGAAGAATCAACTGCCTTGCAAGCTTGTTTATAGGTAGCTGGTTCAGGTTGATCATAAATCAATAATTCTGGCTGTGCCTCCTCTGAATATAATAACTCATAATCAGAAAATTTAGAAGGACGTCTCCTCTCCCAGGTAGACCTCCTTAATTGAGAAACCTCCTCTTGCAAATTTGAATCATCCAGATTCATTCTGTGTAACTAGTTTTGAATATTTGCTATGTCATTTTGCAAATTACCTCCATTCTGAACAATGTCTTCATGACTCTGCCTCTAAACACTTCCCTGTGCCTACACATTTCCTTGTGCAATCTCACCCATATGTTGCCTTTGCATATCTAGAGTTTCCTGTGCACCTATAGTGCTCTGTTCAGGCAAAAATCCCTGATTCTGTAGATTACCTCTAATCACCTGCCTCTGCGAACTACTAATACAAGGTAGATTATTATTCATACGTTGTGGTTGACCAACCAATTGTTGCGTGTGACTTCCTCCAGTCACACAAGGTAGCGTTGAATGTAGTGAGGGCTGTAATGAAGATAAAGGTAGTGAATTTGAGTTAGGGGGCAGTGCTATAGCAAGAGGAGACTACTGTGTTGAATATGCCAAAGGTAATGTAGGATGCATAGTAGTTTGGACTTGCTGTGATTCCAATAAAGACAGCGTAGAAGTTAGGGGGCAGCGATGTCACTGTGGAAGGCTGTGTTGGATTTGTGAGTGGCAGCAAAGACACATCTAGTGAGGGCTGTGTTGGATTTAAAGAGAGCTGTGAGCACGTTTGGGGAGGCTACGTAGCATTTACCAGAGGCTGCGATTCACAAGGTAGAGGCTACATAGGATGTGTTTGACCATCTACCAGCTGAGTGGGAGTTATTACTTGCTGTGTTGGTGTTAGAGGCAGGGGACTCATAGATGGGGGTAGCGACATACCAAAGGGAGGCTGCGTGACCAGTGAGAGACGCTAAGTTGGATGGGTATGACCATCTATTGAGAGAGGCTGCATTTACATTGGAGGAGAGTTGATATGGGCTTGGGTAGAGTGCACAATAGGGGCACCATTTAATGGCTATGTAAAAGAAGCACCATTGTCAAACAAATCAATATTAACATATTCTTTTGAAGATGTACTTTCTCTGTGCAAACCTGGGAAAACTCTTTCATTGAAGACGACATCCCGACTGCGAGTGACCTTTTTGGCGATGGGATCCCACAACCTAAATCCATACTGATCCTCGCCATACCCAACAAAGATGCAGTTCTATGATTTGGGATCCAATTTGGATCGTTTCTCAGGAGGAATAAGAGCAAATGCTTCACATCTGAACACCCGTAGATGACTATAAGAAATACACTTGCCCAACCACCTTTCCTCAGGAATGTCAAGATTTAACCGAGATGAGGGAGCTTGATTAATGAGATAAACCGCTGTGTTGCAAGCTTCTGCCCATAACTCTTTTCCTAGTCCAGCATTGGAAAGCATACACCGTGCTTTTTCCAAAATCGTTCTGTTTAACCTCTTCGCAGCCCCATTTTCTTGCGGTGTATAAGGAACAATTTTGATTCTCCGAATACCATTGTCAGCACAAAAACTATCAAACTCTAGTGAACAAAATTCGCCGCCATTATCAAGGAAAGTTAAAAAATAATTAGCACCTCCAAGAGAAGTTACCTCGGTTGGCCCAAAAACATCTAAATAAACCAACTCCAAAGGTGAGGTGTTCTTCTCATGACCCGTCTTTATAAAGCTGATCCGCTTCTACTTGCCATAGAGACAATGTTGGCAAAAATCCAAATCCATGGATTTCAACCCCGGTAATTGTTCTCTTTTGATCATGACTTCAAGACCTTTTCTACTCATATGTCCAAGCTATTAGTGCCACAGCTCAGTTTCGTTGTTCGCCACTATCATAGCAGCTCCCACTTGAGAGTCATTCTCAAAAACATATAAACTGCCTTCTCTATTTCCTTTGGCAATCTGCATGACACCTTTAGTAACCTTCCATGAATCTAGATAGAAGGTAGTATTGCAGCCTTGTGAGAACAATTGGGTTATAGAAATCAGATTCCTTTTTAATTTTGAGACATGCTTAACATCTTGCAAAAGCCATTTGCTTCCATTTCTAGATTGTAGGAGAACATCACCTTTACCAATGATGTCCAATGAATTGTTATCCCCCAAGTAGACCTTCCCGAACTGTCCTCCTTGATAATTAGAGAAGGCATCTGTGCAAGAGGTGGCATGAAAGGATGCACCCAAATCTAGAACCCATGAATCTAAAGTGGTTTCACTTACGGACAAAACCAAAATATTATCACCCTTGTCATAAACAGCATTGACCTCGCTGTCTTTAACCTTCTCTTGCGCCTTCTTATAGGAATAACAATTTTTCTTGGTGTGACCGGGCTTACCATAGAACCAACAGTCACCAATTCTACCTCTGGATTTTGACCTCTTCGCTGATTTTGATCTTCTTCTGTTATTGTCTTTGCCTCTATTTTGAGGCCTTCCTCTACTAACAGTGGTTAAGGCTTCACTGGAAGATATTTCTTGGTTCTTTCTACGCATATCTTCACTAAGGAGTGTAGCTGCTACGTCATCAAACACCAATTTTGTTTTGGCTGAAGCTGAAGTACTTATGGCCATCATGACACCTTCCTAGTTATTGGGCAATGAGCATAGCAGCAAGATTGCTTTAATTTCATCTTCCAACTTTATCTTTACTAAAGTCAGTTGGGTAAGTAAGGTATTAAACTCATTCAAATGGTTTGACATGATTCTGCCTTCTTTCATTTTCAGGTTATAAAGCTTTTTCATGATAAAAACTTTATTGGATGCTGAAGCCATCTCATACATCTTACAAAGTTTATCCCACAACTCCTTCAAAGTCTTCTCCGCTGAAACATTAAACAACACATTGCTGGACAGCAAGAGGAAAATCGTAGCTCTTGCCTTCTTATCCATCTTGTCCCACTCTTCATCCGTCATTGAGCTTGGCTTCTTTGTTGACCCTTCAAGCGCGAGTGAGAGGTCTTGTTTTATCAGCAAAGACTCCATATGTACTTTCCATAGTCCAAAATTATGATTGGAGAACTTCTCAATCTTTGGTTCCTCCATGGCTTGAAAATCCAACACCGATTTTCGCAATCAGCTATACCATCACCATATAGCTCTGATACCAATTGTTAAGACTAAAAGTAGAACTCAATTGCAGAAAGAGAAGTAAAAATAGCACACAGATGTAATTAGAAAGCAAAAAGAATAAGACACCAGATTTATCGTGGTTCACCAAACTTGGCTACATCCACATTGAGTAGAGGAATTGTTATTGATAATGAATTGTGTTTTACAATGAGATATCAAGCATATATAATGCTTCATTATTCATCACAAGAGGAATGTGAAAGGACAAGCAATTGGCGGGAAAAATAATGTGTCCATTGGTCTTCATTTCCTTACAATTTGGTGAAGTTTATAAGGGCTCTTTGCCTGATGGCAGAGCAATTGCTGTGAAGACTCTTGTTGATAGAGTAGCCTAGGAAGAATATGGGGAGAGGGAGTTCAGAACAGAGATGAGAGTGATTGGTACATGCCATCATAAAAATCTAGTTGAATTGTACAGTTTCTGCGACGAGGATTCCCAACGGATTCTGGTGTATGAGTACATGTGCAATAGATCTTTGGACACAGCTCTGTTCGTAGTAGCCGCTTTCTTGATTGGAGTGTACATGTTCAAATTGCAATGGGGATTGCAAGAGGTATCCGCTATTTGCACGAAGAATGCGTGACCCAAATCCTGCGTTGTGACATAAAACCCCAAAACATTCTGCTGGACTAGAATTACAATCCTAAAATATCTGACTTTGGCTTAGCGAAATTGTTGAGGGCCGAACAGACTCGAACATTCGACTGGATCTACGAGTGCTTGGAACATGGAAGTCTTGTTGAGCTAGTGGAGCAGCAGCAAGTTGAAGGTGTCACAATTGAGTTAAGGCAGTTGGAGAGAATGGTGTTGGTGGGTCTGTGGTGCATTCAAGAACACCCACATCTAAGGCCATCAATCAACAACGCTGTTCAGATGATGGAAGGAATGGTTGAGATTACAGTGCCCCCACGCCCAGTTTCCCCACCGCCAGTGCTCCCCATGGTAGGATCTTTCAATATTTTAAATCATGTGTAAAACAAATTCATGGCTTGGGTGCTCCATATTGGAGATAGGAATCAATATTATGCTATGTCTTGAGCATATATAATCATCTCAATCCAATTAGTTAGAATCCTACTTAGCAGCTATTGAAAAGGCTCTAACAGCTATTTTTCTAATTATTATAGCTGCCCTTCATGTGTCGTTCTTATTAAGTATTTGTAATAAATAAAATATATTTTAAGCATTTACACAAACAAGCCTTGCTCCATTACAAATTTCTTTATATGAGATGAATGTTGCATGTTTCCATGGCATAGAAACTACTCTATATTGGATATGTGATTTATCCCACCAATGATAATTAATTAATTAATGGGAAAAGACAACAAGGCAAAAAGACAAAATCATAGAAAGAGAAAAGACAACAAGACAAAAAGACAAAATCATAGAAAGAGAGATGAGTTTAGATAAGTCAGAGGTTTGTAGAAAGAGAAGGATAGAGAGTTCTAGGTGAGGAAGTTTCCAGAAATGGATTATTATAGAAGGATTGGAAGAGCCTAGAAAGGCAAAAGACCTCTATAAAAGAGGCATGATGTAACAATGTTTAAGTCAAGAGTGTTTGTTCAATAAAGGGTGTGTAATCAAATGTGTAGTAGGATCATGTGATCATGAGAATGCTATAGCATTCGCTGGATTTGTAATCATGTTATGATGTAATGGAATGAAGTGTAGCAGCACATATTTGAGCAGTGTGTCTATTTGTTTCATCTATTTCTGAAATTGTGTTTTATCTCCATCCACCACCATCAGAGTGGTATTAGAGAACGTGAGATCTAGGGTTTGTTCAAGATGATTTGTTTTGAAGAAGAGGTCTAGATCTCAGATATGTCAAAGTTGTTTGAGGCTAGATTGTAATAGGAAGTCGTCAAAATGTTTTTGTTTAGCTGCCATTGTAGAAAGATGCCTAGAGGAAATAAATAAATTGAACCTGCTACAAGAGTAAGCACAGGTGTGGATATAGTTACAAGGATCAGGTGACAACTATCCAAAAAGAGGCCGTAGATGAAAGGAGGTGTTATTTTGAAAGAGCTGGTTGAAGAGATCGTGAAAAGAGGTGTTGTTTTGAAAGATCGGTCGCCCAAAGATAAATTTTGATCACTACCAGCAAGGAAGGGTTTAGAGGAAATGCATAAAGGACCAAATCATTGAAGTGAATCATTGACTGAAGATAAAAGAAGTCACGCTAAAATATTTAGAAGTTGTCACAGAAAAAATTGAAAGCCGTCCAAGGGAGATCTGCTAGTTAGAAATCATTGATCAAATCATTGTAAGAGGGTGCTAGAGGCCGCAGTCAATCCTAAAGCCACAAAATTTAATTGGAGTCAAATCTAAAGTCGCCTAGATCAAAGGAAGGCAATGAACAAGGAGCAGTCTAGGGTATTAGACAAAGGGATCGTTTCATATGTAGCTATATCATCCAGCAGAGGGATTGCAGATTTGAAGGAGTTTTGAAGTGATGAGAATAAAGGAATATGTAGGTCACTGGCGCAAGGGTTCAAGTCATCAAGGATTTTTTTTAGAGTGTAGACAAAAAGAGAAATCATTGTGTTTACAAGAATGAGTCATAGAGCCACTATTAAAGGAGATAAGTCACATAAATTATAAGTTGCTGGTTAGACACCCCAGTTAGAGTGAAAATCAAAATTGTAGAGGCTGCCCAATGTTTGTCTGAAAGGAAGCTCTAGATTACGCTAATCTGAAAGAGGAGTCACTGTTGCATTTGTAAAGACCGCAGAGTTGGAGATCAAATCAAAACCATCAAGTCTAAGGTGAACCATCAAGCTAATCATGTCTGAAGAACTCATCTAAGGAGATTGAGGACTTGAAGTTCAAAAACCACAGAAGTCGGAGGTGAATTGGAGATCACAGCTAGGACATTGTGCATGTCTAAAGACAATATCGTAGGGTTGAAGATCCAAAGTAATCATCAATATTTAGCAGTCATTTACAAGGTTTGAAGATATCGAAGAAGGGGTGAAGACGCGCGAAGCTGCCAAAGCCAATCATCAAATAATCGCGATAAAGGGCATCAATTCGAGGTAAGTAAATCATTCATTTTCAGTGGGAAAATCGAGTAAAAGAGAGAAAAAGGAAAAAGATGGTTGGGAAGAAGAAATAAATGAATTGTTAAGAGATTTAAAGCAGATTTCAATAGAAAAAACTAGACTATTGATAAAAATGCATGATCTTGATATTGAATTAAGTAAAATTAAAGAAGAACTATAAGAAATATTGAAATTGTTTGATAAGGTTAAAAAGAGGAATGAAGAATTAGAAGAAAAGATGGAGTTCAATGGGAAAATGAAAACAAGTTACAAAAACATGAAAGATAACAGTTGAAAGAAGAAAATAGTCAATTAGATCAATCACTTACTGCATATCTCAAGGAAAATGTATCTCTAATGTCTAATCCATTGGTTTGTGATGTCCCATGTGACACAAATGATTTATGTGATATAGCTGAAGCTAAAGGTAATAAGGTTGAAGATAACAAGGTAATTGAATCTGTAAATATTGCAAGTTGTTATGAAATGGATATAGGAAATTTATCAAAGAATTTTGGTTTCAAAATGATTAAAAATATGGGTTATGAAAGAAAAGGTTTAGGTAAGTATGGACAAGGAATCAAAGAACCTATTGAGTATACAGTGAGGCCAAAGTATGAAGGTCTTGGATATGTCTTGTTCAAGGAAATGATGTTACAGGTGTTACAGGTTAAAGAAAATTTGTTGAAGGAATGCATTGTTCTCATTTTAACAAGAAATGACATACAACTGACATGTGTTGGGATCTACATCCATGTACCAAATGTGGTTTAATAAATCATTCAAAAAAGATGTGTTGGCAAAGAGATTGGAAAAATATGATAGGATGCATGCAAATGAATTGTGGATGGAGTTTTGGATTGAATTGGCAAGATATTATAGGTAAGTTGAAAAGATTGTTCAAGTATAGATGTTCATATGTAAAAAAGAATAGCAATCAAGAGAAGTTTGTTTTTCTTGTAAGATGTCAAGAAAAATGTAAAGCTACAAATAGTGAGAGGACTTCTAGATTGATGTTATGAAGATTTGAAGATCATAGTTTGAAGGTATCATGAAAGAAAAGGAATGAGTGAGTCAATAGACTTGGAAGACAAAATTTGGGAATGATAAATATGTGGTCAAAATTAAGGGGGGTATTGTATATGTAATTTCTCCCACCAATGATAATTAATTAATTAACTGGGAAAAGATAAGAAGGCAAAAAGACAAAATCATAGAAAGAGAGATGAGTCTAGATAAGTTAGAGGTTTCTAGGAAGAGAAGAATAGAGAGTTCTAGGTGTGGAAGTTTCCAAAAATAGATTGTTGTAGAAGGATTGGATGAGCCTGGAAAGGTAAAAGACCTATATAAAAGAGGCATGGTGTAATAGAGTTTAAGTCAAGTGTGTGTGTTCAATAAAGGGTGTGTAATCAAATATGCAGCATGATCAAGTGATAATGAGAATGTGTAGCATTCGCTAGATTCATAAACATGTTATGATGTAATCAAATGAGGTGCAGCAGCATGCATTTAAGCAATCATTGTGTGTCTATGTGTTTCATCTATTTCTGAAATTGTGTTTTATCTCCATCCACCACCATCACTCTACCCTGCTCCCTAATCTCAGTCTTTGTGTTGTCTCATGGGTTCACCCCATCTAAGACTTGATGCCTACTCTGAGTGTTTGTGATAGATAAAATAACATATAGGGATAATAAACCACAAACGTTTGTAAGTAATAGGCATACATATATGTTTGATGGAGGAATCTAACATAAATTGATAGGGAAGATTTGAAGAAAGAATTATCCGCGCCTTGTTTTCAAAATTGTTTTCCTACTAGAGTTATATAAAAATGCACAATATAAAACAACATACTATTGTTCTAAATTCATACATAAAATAATAAAAATGTATTCACAAACTATTGTGCACAAGCACAAAAATTTTGTTTTATAGAAAAGTAAAAAGAGGGCTTGTATAGATTGTTGTTGATTGGTGTTTCCCATTCTTCATCCTCACTGCTACATTTGTTGGATTACAAAATGATGTATTTGTGATAAAATATATGCACTATACAAAATTTGAGCTGCAAGTTTCTAACATAACATAGCTGTAAGATTAAAACATTTATTAAAGTCTTAGATAATTATTTTTTAACTATAGTGTATTTAATAATAATACTGTTGTATAAAACAAAAATAAAGGGGCAAAATTATATTTCTAATATCCCCTCATGATCTTAAATTAAACATTGCTATGCATTTGACCTTAAATTGATTATTCTGAAATTTACTTCTACAGTTTTAAAATTTTCTTTTGATAATATTTTAAAAAAAATATTTGCAAATTACTTTTTCGACTTGTAAAACTCCAGCTTGGTTTTCCATGCTCTTTCCTAACATTGGTGCATAGATATGAGAGGAGAGTGAGGGTAGAAATTAGAAAACTTCTAAAACCCTTTAAAATCTTTTTCTAGTTACCTCTTCTGAAAGATTGCAAAATTGTTATCTTCAATCTTTTTTACGATTTTAATAAACATCCTTTAAACTTCACATTAACTCTCACATTGATGTGTTGTGCTAGGTAATAAAATAGGAATATAAAATTTACTTTTTTGGACTGTCATCATTTCCTTTTACTTCTTCATTCACAAAATTTACAAAAACTTCATAAAGTTTTTATCTTTTTTACAAACTCCCTCCAAATTCTCCATTTCATGTGGTAATAACATGCTCAAAACAATACTACCATATGCACTTAAGTTGCTGATCAAAATTGAAGTAAACATTACTCTTGCAGTATGTAATTAAATTGATAAAATTGATGAACTAAAGTTACTACTCCAATTCAAAATCCTATTACTAGGAAATAAAGTCAAACTTACCATTCTTCAACATAAGGTTTTCAACTACAAGTCTACTAGTTGCTACTACGTTGTAACTTCTTCTACCAATAATGCCAAAGCTTCTAAATCTTCATTAATCATTCTACTAATGACCTTTTTATAATTTACAATTTTTATCTAAGGTTTGTTTAAATCATTAATGTTTGCAAACAAACTAAAATTGTTATCAAAATAACCATCATAATTATGCCCTTCTAATTCTTACAGAATGTTTAGGAGACATTCAAATGGCAAGAAATTTTCACATCAATGCATTCCCCAAAAATATTACATTCAAATGGCTCTCGACTTGTTACAAGATGTCTAAAGCATAAATTTGCAACTTCTCTTACTCTAAATTTTACAACATTTTTTATTGAGGTTGTCCAACTATTGTATTTTTTTGTTATATTCTATGGAGGTCGTCCCTTGTCTCATCACATGGAATTTGGTCCATTGATGGTATTCTATGTTTTATGGGAAGAAAAGTGAGCCCTACTATGGAGTGGGATGTGAAGAATTTTGCATGAAGGACACTAGCAGGAAACAAGGATGGGGAAGCACATTGAAAGATATAGGGAAGGGCCAAATTCTATAGTCCCATGCACAACATGAAAATAGAGATGTAGGGAAGTGGAACATGGAAGGAAGCCTATAAAAAAAAACCTTCCTATAAACTCTAAAAGTTGACAAGAAACAAATGGCATGGGAAGAAAACCATTCAAAGCATGGGGGGCACCAAATTGACCTAGCAGTATAGGTGAATGGCACATCATAAAGAAGGTGTTCTATTGACATTGCATTAGAGGTGCATGAACCATTGTGTGTGATGAAATTATACCAAACTAGGCCTTGAAGTTTTCAAGTATGTGAGGCTCATTGGAAACCCAAAAATCTTCAATGATGCAACTAATAACTCTTATTCTTGTAAATTGTTGTATCATTAAATGAGACAAATTGGTCAAAATGGTATTAAAACCTTGAATAATATAAATATGGTGGATTTTTTGTTTATTTTGTGAACTTTGACTTCGTGAGCATTGTGTGTTTGGTAAACAACATAGAGAAAATTTTAATTTTGGTAGTGGAGACTGAAAAAAACAATTTCAAGTGATTCATATTAATGTACATCTGGTCCTATATATGTTCCTTCCATTGATAAATCCTCATACTATGTTACATTCATTTGTAATTTCTTAAGGCTCATTCATATTTACTTTTTGAAACATAAATCTATCATGTTCTCTAAGTTTCAGGAATTTAAGACACTTATAGAGAAAAAGACGATAGGAAAATATAAATTTTGATATCCAATAATGGTGCTAAGTATTTTTGTAGAGAATTTGATGATAATTGTAGACATGCAAGTATTTTTATCTAAAAGAATACTCCATAAATGCTTCAACACAATGGAGTTACAGATTCGATCAACATACCTTTGATGGATAGAACTATAAGTATATTGAGTAATGCTAATTCAAATCAGCATTTCTAGGCTAAGACTCTAAGTGCTATAGATCTCCCACTTCTACTCTAGATGATAAAACATTGTATGAGGTGTGGAAAAGTAAGAAGACATCTACTTAACACTTTAGTGTTTTTTACTATCATATTTATGTTCATGTGCCTAAAGAGAAACGATCCTAGCTAGATTTTAAGGCTAACAAATATGTTTTTTTTGTGTGGTAAGAACATGAAATCTTCTAATCATGGCTCAATCCATAAATACTAAAAGATATTAATTTAAGTATGTGATTTTTAGGGATATTTGATATTTTTTGAACAACCAAAGGAAAAATAGAGCAAATTGGTACATTTTGAGACTAAGATAAAAAATAAAGAAGATGTATGTGTTAAACATTGACAAGTTGAATAGGAGGATCTATAAGATGAAGAAGGTTTAGAGGATAGTTTTGATGAAGAACAATAGGATCCTCTTACTACACCATTGAGAATGTCTATACAAAAATAGAAACTAGTTGAAACATATAGCCCATTAAGTTTTTATTGTGTATTTAATTTATCTTGTACTAATAATAAAAATAGGTCTATGAAGGAAGGTCTACCTTATGAGGAGAATGAATCTTCATCGAAGGCCATGAAGAATGAGATGATGGCCTCAAATGGGTGTGAGACTTATATCTAGTAAAGACACTTGAAGGAACATAGCCCATTGGGTGCAAGTGGGTGTTTAAAAATAAATTAAAAGTAGAAGGTATATTGAAGAGTTACAAGACAATATTGGTGACAAAAGGTTACTCCAAAGTATAGAGGGAGTGGATTTTAGTGAAATTTCCTCTCTTGTTGCTAGACATACTTCCATTAGAGATGAAGCCCCAAAAATATTACATTCAAATGGCTCTCGACTTGTTACAAGATGTCTAAAGCATAAATTTACAACTTCTCTTACTCTAAATTTTACAACATTTTTTATTGAGGTTGTCCAACTATTGTATTTTTTTGTTATATTCTATGGAGGTCATCCCTTGTCTCATCACATGGAATTTGGTCCATTGATGGTATTCTATGTTTTATGGGAAGAAAAGTGATCCCTACTATGGAGTGGGATGTGAAGAATTTTGCATGAAGGACACTAGCAGGAAACAAGGATGCGGAAGCACATTGAAAGATATAGGGAAGGGCCAAATTCTATAGTCCCATGTACAACATGAAAATAGAGATGTAGTGAAGTGGAACATGGAAGGAAGCCTATAAAAAAAAACCTTCCTATAAACTCTAAAAGTTGACAAGAAACAAATGGCATGGGAAGAAAACCATTCAAAGCATGGGGGGCACCAAATTGACCTAGCAGTATAGGTGAATGGCACATTAGAAAGAAGGTGTTCTATTGACATTGCATTAGAGGTGCATGAACCATTGTGTGTGATGAAATTATACCAAACTAGGCCTTGAAGTTTTCAAGTATGTGAGGCTCATTGGAAACCCAAAAATCTTCAATGATGCAACTAATAACTCTTATTCTTGTAAATTGTTGTATCATTAAATGAGACAAATTGGTCAAAATGGTATTAAAACCTTGAATAATATAAATATGGTGGATTTTTTGTTTATTTTGTGAACTTTGACTTCGTGAGCATTGTGTGTTTGGTAAACAACATAGAGAAAAATTTAATTTTGGTAGTAGAGACTGAAAAAAACAATTTCAAGTGATTCATATTAATTTACATCTGGTCCTATATATGTTCCTTCCATTGATAAATCCTCATACTATGTTACAAGATGTCTAAATCCTCATACTATGTTACTTGAAGGAACATAGCCCATTGGGTGCAAGTGGGTGTTTAAAAATAAATTAAAAGTAGAAGGCATATTGAAGAGTTACAAGACAATATTGGTGACAAAAGGTTACTCCAAAGTATAGAGGGAGTGGATTTTAGTGAAATTTCCTCTCTTGTTGCTAGACATACTTCCATTTGATTCCTCATTTCTATTATTGTTAGCATTTTTCACATACAGCTCAAATTGGTAGAGCTGGTACAGCAAGTTCATTTTTAAAGTGAAGGTTTTAACATTTCTCTGCTATGTTTTATTTTCCATAATCTAAGGTACATGTGGAGTTTAGTTTCATTGTCATAACAAAAGGAAAAGGTTTAGATCATCATTCATTTGCAGAAGGATTGTTTGAAAGATAAGTTATTTCATTTCAGTACAATGTTTATTCATTTTACAAATGAAATACATAAATGAAGTAAACATTGCATTGAATGAAAGATTGATAGATCAAATGTCCCACACAAGCCATGGGAATAGCTAAACAAGTGCAAATATAAGAAATATATTATGCATCTAAAGATAGAAGAAAGAAGGATCATACGCATCATTGCCTTTTAGTGTTTTTGGTTTTCGAGGTTGCTTTCTGTCCTAGATCCTAATCTCTAACAAGAACCTGCAAAAAAATAGAAAAAGACCTATTAGAGCTCTGGTTATGAGTTCCCTATATGCCTATCAGAAGAGGCATAATACATTACCTATAATGAACCAAATCAGATATACATCATTCACATATAGAAGAGGAACTAAAATGAAACAATCATTGTACTTCACTAAATTTATCTAACATGCTTGTTTTATGTGCAGGTATAGGTTAAGTCATATAGCTATTTGAAGACAAATCAGCATGTGGTGTCAAGTGGGCTCTCACAAGGTTTGAGCCCAACATGCTACCCCTAATTTTCTAGTGGAATGGAATAAGAGTACTCATTTATACAATAGAAGAGAAACATGTCAATTGAAGGTGCTACATCAACTTGGCCTATGAGCTCTAAGTTCAATGCTAACCTATAATTACCAATTTGGGGTGAGTTGAAGTGAGAATCATCAATGAGCATTGAGCTCTTCACAAGGCTGCTCGGTGAATCAAACAATGACCATAGAGCATCAAGTCATAGATCCATGTAAGAGACAACTAGAACATTAGATAAAGTGACAGGAAAAGGTGCAAGTGGAACAACAAAAGCATGGAACAACATGTATTTTATCTGATACATTTCATCATGGTAATATTGGAACCTTGATATATATATATATATATATATATATATATATATTCAAACTACAAGATAGCTGTAGAAGGAATCAAGAGCATTCATATGTTATCTTGTAGTGGACACATAAGCCCATATGTTGCCATGTCAGAGAAAGAAAGCTTAGTTCATGTGTTATAAAATGGAGTTCTTTATTACAAGTCCTCATTATTTTTTACAACATACAAACTTCAGATACAACCAATAATGACAAAAGAAGTTCATATTCAGTTATAGAGCACCAAAGAAGCATTTATATTTTTGACTGTAAATGATCATCAAAAGAGAATGTGTTGTCACAAAATAGAGGAAGAGAGAATCTCCAGATGAAGTAAGTGAATATGAATTGGTTTTGCATATACAAAAAAGTGGAGGAGTTGGAAAAAATTGAACATGGTATGTATATACATTTACATTTGATATGATACATTGAATCAAGAGCCAAGTATGTATACCATGAGACAGATTTAACTGGAATATTGAGGATGTATGCATATCAAATGTAAATAGTAGTAGTATCAGTCATCAATGGAACAACTGAAGAATCATAAGCTACAGATGCATATATTGATCACTATCGAAGCTACTGTCATGGAGAAGGAAGTTTTAT
Organism: Cunninghamia lanceolata; assembly: GCA_027924645.1. NCBI lineage: Eukaryota > Viridiplantae > Streptophyta > Pinopsida > Cupressales > Cupressaceae > Cunninghamia > Cunninghamia lanceolata. Next base: position 4,673,264 of record BSBN01000465.1, read on the forward strand.
GGTTGCCTTTATTATGTCATGTGCCAAGTCATAAATGACAAGATCTTCAATTTAATCTCACAACATATAGTGTTCCAATCATGTATCTAGATCAGTTGCAAGCTACACACAAAAGCATAAGTATCCATGCCATGATGAAATAAAGGAATCACTACCATTCTACCTGGCATGAATCAAAATTCATTTGAAAGAATACAATATTGGAACAGTAAGTGACATGTGCCATGAAGATTCAGCGTGTTCAACAAAGTAATCAATGCCATGTTATAAAAGATCCTTTAAGTATATCACAAAGGAAGATCAGTCATCAAGTGTATACAGGTGAAGTAAGTGCTACAACTACTCATTGCAGCATCACATATATGACTTTATGAGAATATATTTTTGTATTTTCAAATGCTACAAGTAAACGAGCATCTACAGAAGAAAACAAATAAGTCTAGACTAGTTTTGCATATACAAAAAGGGAAAAATCATATTCAGAAAATAATGGAGGATGCCATAGAAGCCATGGCTTTGACACAAAATAAGGAGCCTGTGGTAGATATAGAATGATAGAAAGTTTCTAAACTCATATAAGAAAAGAATACTTAGAGATTCAAAGAAGGTCGCGGCCTATAAGTCGACAAATATTCTTTTCTTATGGAAAAATAAAACCCATATGAATTTTTATTCATAGGTTCCAAATACAAGCAATGTTTATATAGCCATTGCTGTATAGGAAGAGGAACACTCAAGAAATAAAGAAATGGGTATATGCAAAGTTGCGGTGACATAGAAGTGAACCCACAAAAAAAAAATGTTTCAATGCATCTTCTTGTACACAAATACCAAAACTCTATTGAGAAGCTTCAAATTTGAAAGAAAGTGAGTTTCTTTTCAGTCCATTCAAGCACATGAATGATAGAAAATGTAATATATATTGCTGCCAGTGAGAGCATTAGAGCTTAAGTCACATAGGGGTTTTGGATACTGAACATGGAGATTCAAAAGATGTATAGTAGAGCCACGACCTTCAATAAAAGAAGTGTACAAGTTTGGATGCATTTCCATATCAAAACCCTTGTCAGTTTAAACTGAGAAAGTTCCAAGAAAGTGAAAGCTTTTGAATACATAAATAATGAACAGGGTCACGGCATAGGAGGTTACCTTCTTCCTTTTGTGAGTGGATATAAATGTGCAAGCCACAAGTTTTATCCCTTTTGTGTCACCTTAGTGGGTTCAAAAGGTATCATTCATGGTGGCCAGGACATGAGAAATGAGTAACAGATAGAGGGCAACAAATGTATCAGAGAATGTAACATAGTGGCAGATTTAAAATTGGAGTATCCCCTAAATGAAGAAATGGAACACATATTGAGAAGAGAGGCCTTGCCTTTTGTTTCCTATCAAAATTTGTGCAAGATCCAACAAAATCGACTCAGGAAATCGAAGATTGTCAAGTCCAAACCCTATGGTTTCATGGCGGCTACAGAGAGATTGGTCAAAAATGCAAAAGTAAAATGAGCCCGAAATAATAGCATTTCGAATGTGTTTTGTGTTTTAGAGTTTCCCTATACCCTAATTCGAATGGTGATTTTAATCACATTTTATTCATTTTGAATGCACAAACTAATGCCCTTCATGGTATCATGTTGTCATAGTGCCTAAGTCTTAATACTTAGAGTGATATTGAAACCTTAATGCCCTTGAGTATTCCATGTTAAGGTTTGATACCTTAAATCTCAATTTAAGTCCCCTTGGAGATAGATCACATACAGGTCATATGCCTTGACAATTTTGCAGATCAAATAGAAGGTAGGCCTCATAAGCTTTACTTTTGCAAAAACTATAATATGCCCCAAATATTTTTATGATTTTTTATAGAAAAAATCAATTGCCGTGTAAATGTAAAATGCTTGGCGAAATGCCACATATGATCATATCCTTTCGTAAAATCAAATTGAATCAAGGTATAGAGTAAAACTGCAAATTTATTGTAAGATAATTATTAAAGCAATATTCTCTATAAATTGCTTTTAATATTTTGTCATTTTATACAATTTAAAGTAGATAAATCAAACAAATCTTGTTTTCTTTATTTTTCTTTCTTTTAGAACAGATATGGACAAGGATTGATCTTTTCTGGGTAGACAAAGCAAATTTTTGGTGGGGCCACATGGGAGGACATTTTTGGCAGTTTGTTTTCATAGTTTGTAGGCAATTTGAGGGTTTATTTTTTGGCTTTTTTGAGGAGCTCAGAAATGGATTGGGATATCTATTATTAGGAGTTTTTTTTCTAGCCTTTTAGGAGGATCATTCTATAGGATATATGGTAGATAGTTCTTTCTTGGCAGTCGGAGTTAGAATTTTAGAGATCAGAGTTGAAATTTTTAGAGTCCTCCTCTCACACTGAGAGAATTGTACTTCAGTTTCTTTGTACTCATTATTCCTTCCAATTTATAGAGCAGTAGTTTTCATTCCCATTTGTCTACTTATCTGCAAAAGTTGATTTGATACTACATTGTGATAGCTTTTTATCCTTTGTTTTATCTTGAATTTTGCGATGGGTATGCAACTTTATCATTTGATTCAGGTTGCATGTTGTGTTCTGATGAACCTTCATGTGAAATATTGATGAATTAAGTATAATCAAGGGTTTGTGAGAGTTAAGTTCTGTGAACTAATTGTGGGTAAAATCTGGTAGAAAATTAAATATTGGTGCATCACTTGAAGAGTTAGTTTTAGTTATTTGTTTTATTTACAGTTATCCTTCTATCCCTTTTCCCTCAGCAAGTCATTCAGATTAGGAAAATTATAAGGAGGACCAACTCACTCTAGAAATTCACTCTCAACATAGATTACCCACAATCTAAGAGTGTTTCCATGTTGTAGCAGGATAGCTAAGCTTATCTTTGCTAAGGGTGCAATCCTGATTGCCAACAGTTTTTGGAATGCCTGGTGGGACTCTAAAAGTGTTTTCAAAGAAATTTTTTCAATCTTCAAGCTGTTGTTTTGGTATATGCAACAACATTTCAACCTTTGGAGATAATATACTTGGAGACTCATTTCTCTAGTTTTGCATGCAAATTAGTGTTACCAGCTTATGAAAACTAGATCTAGTTCATATTCATTGGACTATTTGTAGTTATCTTTGCTAAGAAGAAGGGGTAGGATAGCAAATAGAATAGTTGATTCATCAAAGAGGTCAAAATCAACACCTTCGAGACTCAATCCTCCAACTCTAATAAAAAGAAGCAGAAGTCCAGTGCTAATAGTACAATTACCCATAATGGCTAGATAGTTGGCATTTGCACCTTTTAACGGAGGTAGCCCATTACAACTTGCCCAACATGATGATATTCCAGTTGTAGCCCTCAAAGGACTACCATAGCTCATTGGAGAAGATCACACTATAGCTGGTGAGCACATTCAGGACATGGCAACATTGTGCTTGGTGCATAATGTTACCCAAGAAAACATAGCAATCAAATTGTTAGCTGCATCATTAAAGGGTAAAGCTTTGCAATGGTTTAGAGGTCTTCCAGAAAATTCAATAACATAATGGGATCTGCTGGGAGACGGTTTGTACAAACATTTTGAAGACAAGTCTAATCATCTCTCATTTCTGAAGTAGTTGAGCACCATCAAAAGAGCCCCCCATGAACACATGGCATATTTCAATTACTGATTTTAGAGGAGTTGGGATAGAATTCCTGTAACAGTAAAGCCCCTACCAAGGCATGCATTTTTGTTTTATATTAAGTCTTTGAACAGTAAAATTTCTCTGATGATCCAAGCTATGGGAGGATCCACCCTTCTTGATTATTTTGAAGTTGTTGTTAGAGCAGAAAATTACCTTATCCAAGCAGGGAAGATAGCCCCAAGGCCTCCCTTATCCATTTTTCTAAAAATCTAGCCATCTGTGCCAATGGCAGTACCTTCTTTGGCTATTGTCCCACCTATTCCAGCAATAGCACATCAAACAGCAGCTCAAGAGGCTACTGTCCCAGCCCAAACTCAAGAATTGCAAAAGCTTAAAAATATGCTAAAGACCATTGCAAATGAGCTGGTAAGTATCAAAAAGCATAGTGGTCAAGAGTATAGGCCTTATCAAGCCTCGTATTAGCCCAATTAGCCAAATAGGCCACCATTCCAAACTAATCCATAGCGCCAAGGAAGAAATCATAACCCTCGACCCTTTCAATCCTATAATCCTAATGTTGCCAGCACTTCGAAGGAACTTGTACCCACTTAGAATAACTTGGCACAAGATAGTTACTGGTGCTATCCATGTCACCAACCCCATAACCAAGCTGCATATACAAATAGCATAAGGAATCAAGCTATTATGGTGAAGAATAGTTATGCAAGTTCGAAAGGTGTCTCTAGCAAAGTTTCAGCTCAGCAAAATAATGTTGATGTGGCCTTAATGAACTAGCAAGAAACTAATTTCTATGGTGTAACTTATCCTCAAGGACAAAATCAGAAAAATACACCTATTTCATCCAACACAAGGTCAAAGCGGAGGGCTGCAGATCTTGATCACCAAGCTGTAGTGGTACAACAGTAGCCCGCGAGAGATAAATTTTAGACTTTTCCATCACAAGCTGCCCCTATAGCACAACAAAAAGTGTAAATTCTGCAAAGAGATCAAACTGTACTAGGAAAAGATCAGTCCAAGGTACAATCACAGCCTTCACAAAGGTAGAATGATGCTGCTACTGTTAAAGGATAGCAAAAGGTAAGTCCTATTTCTTTCAATATAGAGGATCATCTTAAGAGAGCAATAGTGAATATGTCAGTAATGGATGCATTGAATATTCCTGGCCAAAAGAATCTATTACAAGTTGCATTGGCTGAACTATCAATTTTTGATTGTTCTAATCAAGAAAAGGCCAAGGTTGTACTTGCCAACAGTTCAAAAATTAATAGTGAACAACTAGCAAATGAGGTAAAACCTCCTTTTTACCTAAGTCTAATTATTGGTGACAAACTTGTTCATAATTGCATGATAGATTCTAGGGTAAGCAGTTCTATCATGCCTAAGAGTCTAGCTGATTCATTAGGATTAGTCTATGAACCCCTTTCAAAAGGAGTGGTTGATCTAGATGGGTCTACTGTTAATACTGCAGGGATAATTAGAAATTTGCCACTTAAACTACATGCATGTCCTAATTTTGCAATCCATCAGGATGTTTACATCATTGATCTACCACCTAGCTTTGTTATGTCTCTCTAGAGAATTTACTACCAGATTGGGTGGGGTTTTATGTTCTGATTAGTCCCACTTATTTTTTTAGAACAAGATACGGTATGAAAGTAACCATACAATCTGAACCACTAGCAAAGGATCATGTCAAGCCCTATGTCCCCAGCCCAATAAATGCTAACCTCTACATCACCCATGTGCAACAGGATCAATCCATGAGGCCAGATCCTAGTGCACCTATAGAAGATATAAATTTAGATGACTGGGCAGCTGAAGATCATGAAGATGACCCTTTCTGTCACACTGATGAGGTAGGATTAGGCATTTATATGATATTGGAACCTGATGCAGTGATTCCTAATCTGATTAAGGAGCAAAGTCAATCTGAATAGCAGGAAAACTAGCTTTGGAAGCTATACTTTGATGGATCAGGGAACAAAATAGGAGTTGATGGAGGGACTATGTTAGTTTCACCTAGGGAGAAAAGTACTATGCAGTATTGAGGTTTACTTTCAGCTGCACAAACAATGTGATTGAGTATGAGGCCTTGATTCATGGCTTGGAGTGGGCCCAGAAAATAGGTATAAAATGTTTACAAGTTTATGGTGATTCTGAGCTGATTGTAAACCATGTTGGAAACCTGCATGTTACTAAAAATGATCTTCTCAAAAAATACAAGTATAGAGTTTGGGATTCGATTGAATTTTTTGATGCATTTAATTTGTTTTCAATTTCTAGAAATCAAAATAAACATGCAGATAGGCTTGCTGCTTTGGGATCTCAGTTTGAGATTTTGGATCAAATTCATAACATAGAGGTATAGCCATATGTAAAATTGGTTGTTACACCATCTGTACCTGACAATAGTGTTTCTTGGTAAGACTTTGACAGCAATGAGCAAATCTTAAGTTTTTTGATTGCAAAAGCTGAATTTGCAGCTGATAATCAGCATAAGTACCATCAGCAATTTGATAATCAGATTATGCAGCTGAGATCTAACAAACTACCCAAGGGACTAGTGACACTGGAATCAATGTTTAATTTAGGTGACTAGTTCAGAAAAGACAAGTGCAGCATGACTGTGAAGCAGCATCACTATGAGGTAGTGAAGATATTCAAGGATAAACTATTGAATTTGGGAAAGGTATGTACTAAAGATAAACAACTGTCTTTTGTTTAGTTATGTCAAGAGTTTTCTGATGTTTCTGCATGGGAGTATAAGGATTTAAGGGGATTTGATCATGGTTTAGCCCAACATACCATTGAATTAGAGCCTAATGTCAATCTTGTTAGGTAGAAACAAAGACTCCTTAACCCAAAACTTGAGCATCTAATGAAGGCTGAGCTAAACAAGTTGATTGAGAGAAGCATAATATTCCCAATCAAGCATACATCCTGGGTCTCCAACTTAATACCAGTCAGAAAGAAGAATGGGGAGAGTCAACTTTGTGTCAATTTCCATGATCTAAATTAGACTTCATTAAAAGATCACTACCCCCTTCCTTCAATGGATCAAATATTACGAACTGTTTCTGGTTCTGACAGATTTTCCTTGGTAGAAGGCTATTCAGGCTATAACCAGATATTAGTGAAGGAAGAGTACCAATATAAAATTGTATTTATGACTAAGTGGGGTACCATGGCCTATAGGAAGATGCCATTCAGTTTGTCCAATTCAAGGGCAACCTTTCAGAGGGTAATTGATATGGCCTTCCATGGCCTTATGAACAGAATAGTGCTGGTATATTTAGATGACAGAATAATTTTTTCAAGAGATTCTAATGACCATTTTGACCACTTGAAGTAGATTTTTTAGAGATGCAGAGAGTTTGGAGTTTCCTTGAACCCAAAAAGTGCATATTTTTAGTCTATGAAGGTAAACTCCTAGGCCATATTGTTTCAAAGCATGGTATTTCTATTGACCTTGAAAGAGTGTCTGCAATTCTAGAGTTACCACTGCCCACACATAAGAAAGGATTAAAGAGCTTTCTTGGCAGAATTAATTTTGTGAGGAGATTTATTCTAAACATTGTTGCTTTATTACAACCTTTCACTGCCATGCTAAAGAAGAACATACCTTTCACTTGGACTCAGGAAGGAAAAGGAAGCTTAGAGCAAATCAAATAAGCTCTCATCGCTGCCCCTACGCTCATTAATCCTAATTATGAGACAAAATTTATTTTATATGATTTTAGAGGTGCAGATACTATTTTAGTAATGTTGTGCCAACAAAATGATGAAGGCTTGGAGAAGCCAGTGGCATTTTTCAATACTACATGACTATGAGGTAAAATATTCTTTTGTTAAGAAGCATGTTTTTACTATTCTTAGAAGCCTCAAGAAATTCAAACACATGCTATCTAATAACATAATTCATTTGATGGTTGCTCATCCAAATGTTAAGAGCTTTTTACTTAACAGAGAGATAAATGATAAAAGAGCTAGTTGGATAACTAAAGTTATAGAATTTGATGTTGATATCAAGGTAACTAAGATGATTAGGGGCAAGGGATTATGTGAGTAGCTGGATGGAAATGAAGGACACAACCAAGAATACGAAGAGAATGTGAAAACAGTGTTGAATAATAGTGAACCAATTGCTATTTCAGCTCCTACAAATAGCTATGTACAACAGATGATACACTATCTCTAAGCTGGCGAATGTCCCAAAGGTTTGGTTAGGGTAGGAAGAAGGTATTTTAGGTTACAAGCTACTCGTTATGCTATCAATGAAGGTGTTTTATATAGGAGAGATTTTAATGGTGTGTTTTTGAGATGCATTGAGCCGAATCAGGTTAATAGGCTGTTAGAAGATTTTCACAATGGACCTTTAGGAGGTCACTTTGCAGCAAGGACAACCACCTTGAAGATAATGTAGGCTGGTTATTACTAGCCAGACCTGTTTAAGGATGCATTTGCTTGGGTAAGAAGATGTGAAAAATGCTCATTATTTGCAGGTAAGCAAAGGTTTGCAGCCTTACCTCTACATCCCATCAAAGTTGAATAGCCATTTGCAAAATGGGGTCTTGATTTCATAGGACCAATAAACCCGCCTTCAAGTGCAGGCCACAAGTGGATTTTGACTACTACAGACTATTTCACCAAGTGGACTAAGGTTGTTTCTTTAAAAGAAGCAAATGAATCTGTTGTTTTAAGTTTCTATTGGGATTTGGTATCAAGATTTGGTACACCAAATTCAATTATCTCTGACAATGGTTTGGCTTTTATTGGTTTAAAGATTTTAGATTGGTCTGTTAAAAATAACATCTTTTTGAATACATCTTCTAACTATTACCCACAGGGTAATGGGCAAGCAGAATCTACCAAAATGAATGTGATAAGGATCATCAAAATGAAGACAACCAGAGGACATGGCATTAGAAGTTGAAGTTAGCTCTTTGGGCTGATCAGATTACTCCCAAGAAAGCTACTAGTTGTTCTCTATATGTACTTACTTATGGTAAGGAGGCTAGATTTCCTATTTTAGTTGAATTACCAACTTTGACTTCATTAAAGAACTTGAAATGCTACAAGAACAACCTTTAGTGGTAAGGCTAGCTTAGCTTATGGAAATAGAAGAGACCAGAAAGGAAGCCTTGCGAAAGCTTGAAATCCATCAAGCTCAAATGAAGAATTTTTTTGATAAGAGAGCAAGACTGAGAAGATTCATTGTTGGTGATTTAGTTTTCAAATGGAATGAACTGAGAAGCAGACCTGGAAAGCATTCCAAGTTTGATGCAATTTGGGATGGGCCTTATGTGATCACAGAGTGCAAAGAAAATAATGTATTTTAGTTATCCAAGTTGAGTGGAGAGGTGATGTCTATCCCAGTTAATGGGATCCACCTCAAACATTGCCTCTGAAGATAAGCACTACCTTGTATCATAGTAGAGTAGTTTTATAGTAATAAGTGCTCATGCACATTTACTTTGAGTTAGTTTTCTTTCCCTAAGTGCTGCTACACAGGTTTTTTTTTGGACCACTAGGGCCTTCTAGTTTGTTTTTAGTTTGGTTTGCTTTTGTTTTCTACTACTGTTTGGAATAGTGTATAGCTAAGTTTTATTGTTTTCTAAGTTTGAGATGAGAATAGTATGACTCTATGCCCAATGGATAGCTTAAGGAAATTGGTCTTGATGCTTAGCAGGCAAGCATATAGCAGAAGTCACCAGAAATGTTACAATTTTTCACTTACAACTCAAATTGGTAGAGCTGGTATAGCAAGTTTATTTTCAAAGTGAAGGTTTTAACATTTTTCTACTATGTTTTATTTTGCATAATCTAAGGTACATGTGGAGTTCAATTTTCATTGTCATAATAGAAGAAAAAGGTTAAGATCATCATTCATTTGCAGAATGATTGTTTGAAAGATAAGTTAAATTGCATTTCACTACAATGTTTATTCATTTTACAAATGAAATACATAAATGAAGTAAGCATTGTATTGAATGAAAGGTTGATAGATCAAATGTCCCACACAAGGTGTGGGAATAGCTAAACAAGTGCAAATATAAGAAATATGTTATGCATCTAAAGATAGAAGAGAAAAGGATCATAGCCATCATTTCCTTTTAGTGTCTTTGGTTTCAGAGGTTGCTTTCTATCTTAGATCCTAATCTCCAACAAGAACCAACAAAAAATTGGAAAAAGACCTGTTAGAGCTCCGATTATGAGTTCCCTATATTCCTATCAGAAGAGGCATAATACATTTACTATAATGCACCAGATTAGATATACATCATTCACATACAGAAGAGGAACTAAAAATGAAACAATCATTGTACTTCACTAATTTTATCTAACATGTTTTTTCATGTGCAAGTATAGGCTAAATCATGTAGTTGTTTGAAGACAAATCAGCATGTGGTGTCAAGTGGGCTCCCACAAGGGTTAAGCCTAGCATGCGGCCCCTAAGTTTCTACGGGAATGGAATAAGAGTACTCATTTATACAATGCAAGAGAAACATGTCAACTGAAGGTGCTACATCAACTTAGCCTATGAGCTCTAAGTTCAATGTTCACCTATAATTACCAATTTCGGGTGAGTTGAAGTGGGAATCATCAATGAGCATTGAGCAAGGTACTGGAAGCATTGAATGCAGGTTGGCTCAAAGTTTATGCGGGATGTCATGGAAGCATCAAGAGGGGATGTGCAGTAACAAGGAGTGTACACTAGAATTGGAAGGGGCGGTGAGATATTAATGTGATGCAATGGAGTGTTATGGTGGCAAAGTGATTTGTGGTGATGTGGTAGGGCTTTCCACTTTGCATGCCATGCCATGCACCAACTGGCACTCTGATCGCCTACATTTCAATCGTATGGCCAAAATTCAATTTTTCTCCTTACAAACAAATCCCATCCTCCCACGTGTCAAATGTAATAAAAAAAACTAAAAATAAGAAATTATCATTTGAACATAGGTGGAAACAAGAACCATAAATATAACACACATTGCAATTTGATCAAAAGACGTTACAAATCAAAACAATAACATTGCATCTATAGTTATCATAAATTTAAAACTGTGATAGTAATATTTGCAATTAAAACTGTAGGGAAACACAAATACTAACCTATGACTGTAATATTTGCAATATAAAGTGTAGGGAAACAAATTTATGAGAAATAAACAATGAAAAAGATTTGGGGAAAATAAACAGTGATAACCTATGAAATAACGTATGAAAACCTAACTGAATGATAATACAGAACCTATGAGAATAAGATAACCAGAGTGAATGATAATGGGAAACTATCAATTAAACATAGATGGAACAAGAAGCATAAATACAACACACATTGCAATCTGATCAGAAAATGCTGCAAATCAAAACAATAATGCTACATCTGTAGTTATCATAAATTTCAAACTATCAACAAGAAGAGTGCATTTGTAGATATAAAAACTTATAAACTATCCAAAACATCAAGTGCATATGAAATCCAAATAAGGCTACATCTAGCTGTTGTGATAGAGAAATGGTGGTTGACTGCTCAGGTGCCACTGGTCATGTTCTCGTCCCCTTCCAATAGATGAGGAGTGTTACTTACATGACTGGGAGTTGGACTGGAAAAATGAGTGCAAGTGACATGTGTTAGGGGTGGTGGTGAACACATCTGTACAACTCGAGTGGTAGCCTAATTTGGATATCGAGTGCACCTGAAGTCAAATTGGGAGATGGTTGAATAATTCATTGTTGTGGAGAAGTTATGGATATTGATGTTGAGAATATCACAGAATACTACATTACTTTGAGACAAGGGATTAGTAGAGGTCCTTAAGCACCTCCTCAATCTCTTTTTCCTTTTGGTCCTATTCCCTTTGAAGCCTCTCTGGCTCCTTTTTGGCATATTTATCCTTCTTCTATTGTATTTTCTGCTACTCTTTTTCTTTTCACTGTATCTCCTCTATTTTGGCCTGCTCCTTCAATTCCTTTTCCACTATCTTTGCTACATTTTTCTCCTTGTTTTGTCATCTCTTTCAGGATTTTAGATCCTTAACATCTTCCTTCCTTTCCTCTTGCTCCATTAATAGTTTCATGTAGTCATCTGTATTTAACAGCTGAGATTGTCTGCTCAACCGAATTGCACCACCTTTAGATTTTTTTTTACAGACAGTGTGCATAGACAGCTTGAGGAATTTGCTGATGTGCAAAATTATTTCTATTTGTTCTGTCTAATCCAACTATGAGAGAATATTATCCTCCACTACTTGTGAGTCCTCGGTGAAATCTTTATTGCCTCCTAAATCTGAAGTGCAAGAAGGAGCATAGTAATGCACAACTTTAGATAGGTCAATTGTAGGTGGTGGTGATGGGAAACTATAAATACCCTAATGTTCAAGGACATGCAAAACAATGCCTTGATTCATTGCCCCCTCCACCAACCAGGATGGAGCAATTCGTTGCGATGGAAGACCTAAACTCTCACTGAATTGGTCAATGTGGTTGTCCACCATGGGAAGATTTTGTTGATCAGCCACCACTTGTGCAACATTATTAGCAAGACAACTATCAGGTGACTATTGTGATTCTATCGCAGACTGCAATATTCCATCTAGAAGAGTGGGCTACAATTGTGCTAGATCTTCTCTTGACACAACAACTCCAGAAAGGCTAAGAATGTTTTCCACTGCACAAGCATCCTCACTGACCTAAAATGTGTCATTGGGATGCATGTCGTCCATGAGTGCATCTGAATTGAGTGGCCATATCCCAGTCCTTTTAAATCTTGCTTTGATGTTGTCAACTATTAAAGCTCTTATGAGTGCTTTGTTGGCCAACATTGCAAGTTTTGTCCTCCTCACTTCAATGTTTGGAAACCTTACTAAAAATGTTGCACATTCTGATTTGAAGTAAGATTTAAAAGTTGAAAAGACACTCACATCCAACGGTTGTAGCTTATGTGATGTGTGTGATGGTAATGTTAGTAAATCTACACCCAACACTCTTTTTGTTGCAAGTATGAGGTTAACCAGTGTTGTCATTGATGTCAACATACTCATATTGCATTGGTAAGAAGGTTTGGATGAGCTGTGTGTTGAGGATATTGAGAAAAGTAGTCTCAATTAGGGACAGTGAAGAACAGTGATAAGAAGAAGGAAAATGTACTCAATAGGTTGAGAATCAGAGGATGCGGATTAAAGGGTTTGTAGATATGAGTCTTGAGATGATCCAATTAAGATTTCAGAGCTCCGCATGAAGATATGAAAAATTTGTGATTGGTCAAGTAGAACCGGTTCCGGGAGATGCTCCAGAGGAACAAAGTGTCACAAAAAGGTTCGGTGAGATCCAGAGGAGAATTGTCAAACTCTGCGGATTGGAAGCAGTGTTTGGGATGTCTTTGTGATGTGTCATCTCGATTGGTACGTGGTTTGGAGGTCCAGAAGCACCTTCTTCAGTATGACAGTGGCGGTAGACTGTGTTCTTGAAGTTCCAGATGAAGAGGAGAAGAGATTCTAGTGAGTAGAGGAAGTGCAGATGTACCTGGTTAATCAAGCAAGCTTGTGAAGGTTTTTGGATCATGTTGAGGTTATGTTGTCAGTCCGCATTGGTGGTAGAGCCTGGAATTGAAGATATTCTTCCGGATGAAGTTCTTGTTCAGACTATCTGACTAGATGAGTTGTTCATCTTGCGAATGTTCTTGTGGTGGCCGACTGAATGTATTAATCATCTTGCGAATGTCCTTATGGTTGATTGCCAACTTAGATGATTGTTCCTAAGTCGATGTCTTGTATAAATGAAGGTTTGTGAGTTCATTTCAAAGTGTGTTGAGCAGTGGGTGAGTGTGGTATAGCAAAAGAGCAAAGGGCAAAGCAGAAGTATCTCGGGCTTAAATGGAACTGATCCAGACATGGTAAAGATGTCAATCTCCAGTTCAAGTTTGTGATTCTTATCACTTTGTAGATAGTGTGTCTCTTGTAGGCAGTGTGCCTCTTTGTGAGCAGTGTGCTTGGGTAGTGAGCCCTAATTGGCATGTGCCATTCATTTTTCTTATTCTTCTAACAGAGAATAATCCTTGGGTTAATCACCCCATGGTTTTTCCCTTAACCAGGTTTTCCACGTCAAAATCTTGGTGTCCAATGTGTTGATGTTTATCTGCGCTTGTGTTTATGCATTATGCTTTCATGGATGGTTAATTGATATGCTATTAACTAACAAAGAAGAATCAAGTGTTTGAAGTAGAAGCAAGTTTTTGTACAACTGATTCACCCCCCCTCTCAGTTGTGTGCCCTAGATCTAACACTTTCTTCTTGGATGGTTTCTAGCGCTACATTTGTTGTATGTTGATGGTACAGTCCACTATTCTTTCTTAATATATGCCTTTAAATTGATTATGTGCATTCCATATCTTCTTCTAATCTGCTATATTCTTATTCACCTTTTTTTACTTTCAAATGAATTATATCTTCTATATATCCTTTGCAAGATCTTGAAACATTGATTAGGTTGGCATCCAAAACAATATTGAATGTAGCATGTAGCTAGTCACTAGTCGGCCATAAAAAATGCAAAATGATGACAAACTTTTTGCAGACCTCAAGGGCTTATGAAGAACATTAGGACACACCTTTCCACACCTTTCAAACTTAGAGAAACTAGTTAGGAGCCTCTACATGCAATAGGTACTTAATCAGTTAGCTCATACTACTTAACATTGTTGACTATTCATCTTTCAACTATCGAGGAGAAGCCAAGACCTTAATGTGGACCAAGGATTCAATAATGCAAGAGTTTAATAACAATCATACACCTTACTAGAGAAGTATCATACAAAACTATGCATCTGCAAGACAAGAAATGTATCAGTCGGTAGAGAACAGAGTATTCTAGACCTTATATAATGCTTCACAACCCAAAATATGATATTACGGTGAAGTGTATGGTCTCAAACCTTCTAGAAATGATCATAAATATCAATGGATGCTAATGACAAGATCTACACACCTCTATCTAAATTTTATGGAGGAATTCAAGAATGGCTTAGATACTTAGAGTTTTGAAAGATAGTTGTACTTACAACTTTGCTTGCAATTATGACATTTTGATGTGATACCAAAAAATTAGAATTATCTATATGCAGATCATATCTTATGTGTCTTGGACCATATACCACCTCCACACAAGCTTTGATAATAGATTTATACATGTTTCATCTTTTGTAGAACTTAACTTGTATATTCAGGCTCTAGAATAATGTGTGATGCCTCTTTAACTTGAGTAATGTCTGTATAGACCACTAGAACACTTAAAACTTCATCATAGCATTTAACATACTAATCTTAGTCATTCCTTAGAGCCACATGAAAAACAGATCTCTTCCATGGCAATGTAGAGCATTCCATTGTCTCCTTATCACTACTCTACTCTGTCTCAGTTATGGCTGATGAACTATCCCTTGTAACTTTTCATGATGAAAGAATGAGAGACTAAAACCTTTGATATAACATTTCAATACATGTCATAAATTATCATTAGAACCACATGGACAACTCTCTCTTTGCGGAGAAGTGCAGACCAATTCAAGTTGAGTATGCTTTAGGTTTTGTACTGAGAATGCCTTAGACACTTTTCTACTTCTTAACCTTGCATACTCCCAACTAATGAGATATGTCTATATATATACAAGAATTATGCAAGGATATGTATTTCCATCCACATCATGTTCAAGCCCAAAACTAATCCATATTTAGACCATTTTCTCTTCTCCCAGACTAATTTACCTTGACCATATTGACTTTTCATTTGTACAAGTTTGTCTATACATATCCATCTGTTATGTTGACATCAATGACAACACATATTGCCAACACGATCCTTTTGACTTGAAAAACCAAGCAACGACCTTTCCTTCCACCAAATTGGACACCTCTGCAAATCATCACACTTTTAGATTCTTTTTCTTCTAGCCTCTTATTGGATCAGAGTTTTTCCTCCTCTTCCAAATTGTGCTCTTTCTCTTTACCCAACTCTTTGAAGACTTAGTGATCCTCCAATGAAAACCATGATGGATTTTTACATCACTCATACCACCTTTTTAGTATCCATATAAAATAGCTTTAAACTAAGAGGTTCAAAAATTTAAAAAGAAGTGGAGAATGATGTAAACCAACTCCTATGGATCGATTCCTCAAAATAAGGATGCATGATTGACTATATTTATTATTTTTAGGAGTGTTTGTTAATGGCTCAGTGATTTAGGGAATCATCATTACGAGAATCATAGTTTTAGAGAGTTCGAGGGAAAGTAGGAGTCTCTAACTGGTGGTGCAGCTATCATGCCAAGAAAAAAGGATACGAGGCTATAATGTAGGTAGTGTCTGGGTGTCTTTTAGTAGCGGTGAAAGTTATTTTCCTCTTGATGTAGAGGAAAAGATCAACTTCATTTCCTATTGACAAAATTCATTACAAGGTGTTTCAAACCCACAATCTCATCACCAACCAAAGCCCACAACATAGCACCATTTTGTTTTTTTTCTACTTCTCAAGCCCAACCAGACTTCACAAGGCCTTCTCCAATCTTAGGAATGTCAATTCAACCGAAATAAACATTTACCAAGGACAGTTTCATCATGCATGCAACCATCTCTTAGTTGACTGTCCAAAAAAACTAGAAGCCCTGTTTTAAGAGACAGTCAAGCATAACTTTTACTGTAGGACCTTTCTCTAGGCTATGATGGGTGTTTTGAGTACCCATTAAGGCATTCTAAAACATATCCTAAATTTAGTATGGGTTGCTTTGTGACGAACTGTCAAAAAATGGACTGCAACAGTGCTAATTAGGCCTATTTGGTCATGCATACACAAGGGCTTATTGATTCTACAACCTCCAACTTCAAAATCTCCAAAACAACACTTGGAATACATCAAAATAGGTCTGTTAAAGCTTAAATATCCATCAAAAGTTCATTCCCATCAATACTTTTAACAAACACTACACTTGTATCTCAAGACTGTCCCAAAACACTATTTTTTCTGGACTGTCATAGAAAAATAGTCATAAACTTTGATTTTCTCACATCAACCTTAGGTATTTGATCAGAGACCTCTAGAATATGGAGGCACATACTCCCACAAGTATTTTCCACCAATGATTAGCAACATGCAATGGACAAAAAGGAAGAAACACATTTATCTTAGCTTGCTGTTTACCCAAAATCAGGGTTTGACTGTTTTTACAAGAATTCACATATCTTACACAAAACAACGCCAAAATACATGCAACAAAATGGAAATAGAGGGTGACTGATAGAACTACCGCTTACAACCAACTTGGCATCAGTCCTTTCTCGTATAGGGCTGTACAGTAACAGAAAATAGCAAAATTCTGTAGAAATGCCTAAAAAAACAGTCTTCTTTATTGTTCCAATTCTTGAATTCAATCACCCACGAGTTTCTAAAGGTTACAAGGCCTTTTTAAAGGAATTAGACATGTCTTCTCATTTTCTAATTTCCTAGCAATGAATCAAGACACAAAATGACCTCTCAAATTCCCAAAACTGTCTTTTTAGTAACTTGACTGTGTTTTCCAATTTTACAAATTAGATGACAACTTTTACATTCCTTCCAAATTTGACACAAAACATTAAATATTGTCCTCCTAATGAACTAGAAACATGAATAAATAATCAATATAACCTTGATACAATGTTGAAGCATTACAATTTAATCAAAATCAAAGATTTGTCTAGGACAACTTTGATTTGCCAAGGTGCTCCTGGACCATACTCCTCAGCATGAAGAAAACTCTTGTCCGAAGAGTTGTGTGGTCTACTTCAAATGACTTTTGCCTCTTTATATCTTCAACCCTGACTTGATGCCTCCTCTGCTTCCTCTTTACTTTCCAACTGTGACTCCTATTAATGGAGTTTGACTGACTGCCTCCAAGGTGCATCTCTATCAGCAGAAGTCCACTCCTTCCTGCTACAACAACACTCCTGTCCCTCCCTCACCTGGGAGTCCTCTCTTGCATCTCTCCCCAAGAGTTTTGGTGACAAGTAATGGACCATCTCCTCTGGCCCTCTTGACAGACCTTCCTATCTGCCTACTGCAGTGAGTGAACTTGCACCTGCAACCATAAAACTTCACAACAAGAATCAGGTAGCAAAAACCAATGCATACCCCAAAATCTTGGTGCAAATTGCCTCCTTCGGCACTCTATCTACATGGTTAGAATCTTCTAAGCTCTGATACCAAAATGATGCAGAAGAAAAGATCAACTTCATTTCCTATTGACAAAATTCATTACAAGGTGTTTCAAACCCACAATCTCATCACCAACCAAAGCCCACAACATAGCACCATTTTGTTTTTTTTCTACTTCTCAGGCCCAACCAAACTTCACAAGGCCTTCTCCTATCTTAGGAATGTCAATTCAATTGAAATAAACATTTACCAAGGATTGTTTGATGATGCATGCAACCATCTCTTAGTTGACTGTCCAAAAAAACTAGTAGGCCTGTTTAAAGAGACAGTCAAGTATAACTTTTACTGCAGGACCTTTCTCTAGACTGTGATGGGTGTTTTGAGTACCCATTAAGGCATTATAAAACATATCCTAAATTTAGTATGGGTTGCTTTGTAACAAACTATCCAAAAATGGACTGCAACAATGCTAATTAGGCCTATTTGGTCATGCATACACAAGGGCTTATTGATTCTACAACCTCCAACTTCAAACTCTCCCAAACAACACTTGGAATACATCAATATGGGTCTGTTAAAGCTTAAATATCCATCAAAAGTTTGTTCCCATTAATACTTTTAACAAACACTACACTTGTATTTCAAGACTGTCCCAAAACACTGTTTTTTCTGGACTGTCACAGAAAAACAGTCATAAACTTTGATTTTCTCACATCAACCTTAGATATTTGATCAGAGACCTCTAGAATATGGAGATACATACTCCCACAAGCATTTTCCATCAATGATCAGAAACATGCAATGGACAAAAAGGAAGAAACACAGTTATCTTAGCTTGTTGTTTACCCAAAATCAGGGTTTGACTATTTTTACAAGAATTGACATATCTTACACAAAACAACACCAAAAATCATGCAACAAAATGGAAATGGAGGGTGACTGATAGAACTACCACTTACAGCCAACTTGGCATCAGTCCTTGCCCATACAGGGCTATACAGTAACAGAAAACAACAAATTTCTGTAGAAATGCCTAAAAAAATAGTCTTCTTTATTGTTCCAATTCTTGAATTCAATCACCCATGAGTTTATAAAGGTTACAAGGCCTTTTTAAAGGCATTAGACATGTCTTTTCAGTTTCTAACTTCCTAGGAATGAATCAAGACACAAAATGACCTTTCAAATTCCCAAAACTATCTTTTTATTAACTTGACTGTTTTTTCCAATTTTACAAATTAGATGACAACTTTTACATTCCTTCCAAATTTGACACAAAACATTAAATATTGTCCTCATAATGACCTAGACACATGAATAAATAATCAATATAACCTTGATACAATGTTGAAGCATTACAATTTAATCAAAATCAAAGATTTGTCTAGGACAACTTTGATTTGCCAAGGTGCCCCTGGACCATACTCCTCAGCATGAAGAAAACTCTTGTCCCAAGAGTTGTGTGGTCTGCTTCAAATGACTTTTGCCTCTTTATGTCTTCAACCCTGACTTGATGCCTCCTCTGCTTCCTCTTTACTTTCCAACTGTGACTCCTATTAATGGAGTTTGACTGACTACCTCCAAGGTGCATCTCTATCATCAGAAGTCCACTCCTTCCAGCTACAACAACACTCCCGTCCCTCACCTGGGAGTCCTCTCTTGCCTCTCTCCCCAAGACTTTTGGTGACAACTAATGGACCATCTCCTCTGGCCCTCTTAATAGACCTTCATGTCTGCCTACTACAGTGAGTGAACTTGCACCTACAACCATAAAACTTCACAACAAGAATCAGGTAGCAAAAACCAATGCTTACCCCAAAATCCTGGTGTAGATTGCCTCCTTCGGTGCTCTATCTACATGCTCAAAATATTCTGAGCTTTGATACCAAAATGATGTAGAGGAAAAGATCAACTTCATTTCCTATTGACAAAATTCATTACAAGGTGTTTCAAACCCACAATCTCATCACCAACCAAAGCCCACAACATAGCACCATTTTGTTTTTTTTCTACTTCTCAAGCCCAACCAGACTTCATAAGGCCTTCTCCTATCTTAGGAATGTCAATTCAACCAAAATAAATATTTACCAATGACTGTTTCATCATGCATGCAACCATCTCTTAGTTGACTGTCCAAAAAAACTAGTAGCCCTGTTTTAAGAGACAGTCAAGCATAACTTTTACTGCAGGACTTTTCTCCAGACTGTGATGGGTATTTTGAGTACCCATTAATGTTTTCTAAAACATATCCTAAATTCAGTATGGGTTGCTTTGTAACGAACTATCCAAAAATGGACTGCAACAGTGCTAATTAGGCCTATTTGGTCATGCATACACAAGGGCTTATTGATTCTACAACCTCCAACTTCAAAATCTCCAAAACAACACTTGGAATACATCAAAATAGGTTTGTTGAAGCTTAAATATCCATCAAAAGTTCGTTCCCATCAATACTTTTAACAAACACTACACTTGTATCTCAAGATTGTCCCAAAACACTGTTTTTTCTGGACTATCACAGAAAAACGGTCATAAACTTTGATTTTCTTACATCAACCTTAGGTATTTGATCAGAGAGCTCTAGAATATGTAGGCACATACTCCCACAAGCATTTTGCATCAATGATCAGCAACATGCAATGGACAAAAAGGAAGAAACACAGTTATCTTAGCTTGTTGTTTACCCAAAATCAGGTTTGACTATTTTTACAAGAATTGACATATCTTACACAAAACAACACCAAAATGCATGAAACAAAATGGAAATGGAGAGTGACTGATAGAACTACCACTTACAACCAACTTGGCATCACTCCTTGCCTGTACAGGGCCGTACAGTAACAGAAAATAACAAATTTATGTAGAAATGCCTAAAAAAATAGTCTTCTTTATTGTTCCAATTCTTGAATTCAATCACCCACAAGTTTCTAAAGGTTACAAGGCCTTTTTAAAGGCATTATACATGTCTTTTTAGTTTCTAACTTCCTAGGAATGAATCAAGACTCAAAATGACATTTCAAATTCCAAAAACTGTCTTTTTAGTAACTTGACTGTTTTTTCCAATTTTACAAATTAGATGACAACTTTTACATTCCTTCCAAATTTGACACAAAACATTAAATATTGTCCACCTAATGACCTAGACACATGAATAAATAATCAATATAACCTTGATACAATGTTGAAGCATTACAATTTAATCAAAATCAAAAGATTTGTCTAGGACAAGTTTGATTTGCCAAGGTGCTCCTGGACCATACTCCTTAGCATGAAGAAAACACTTGTCCCAAGAGTTGTGTGGTCTACTTCAAATGACTTGTGCCTCTTTATGTCTTCAACCTGGACTTGATGCCTCCTCTGCTTCCTCTTTACTTTCCAACTGTGACTCCTATTAATGGAGTTTGACTGAATGCCTCCAAGGTGCATCTCTATCATCAAAAGTCCACTCCTTCCTGCTACAACAACACTCCTGTCCCTCACCTGGGAGTCCTCTCTTGCCTCTCTCCCCAAGACTTTTGGCGACAACTAATGGACCATCTCCTTTGGCCCTCTTGATAGACCTTCCTATCTACCTACTGCAGTGAGTGAACTTGCACCTACAACCATAAAACTTCACAACAAGAATCAGGTAGCAAAAACCAATGCTTACCCCAAAATCCTGGTGTAGATTGCCTCCTTCGGTGCTCTGTCTACATGCTCAGAATCTTCTGAGCTCTAATACCAAAATGATGTAGAGGAAAAGATCAACTTCATTTCCTATTGACAAAATTCATTACAAGGTGTTTCAAACCAACAATCTCATCACCAACCAAAGCCCACTACATAGCACCATTTTGTTTTTTCTCTACTTCTTAGGCCCAACCAGACTTCACAAGGCCTTCTCCTATCTTAGGAATGTCAATTCAACCAAAATAAACATTTACCAAGGACTGTTTCATCATGCATGCAACCATCTCTTAGTTGACTGTCCAAAAAAACTAGTAGCCCTGTTTTAAGAGACAGTCAAGCATAACTTTTACTGTAGGACCTTTCTTTAGACTGTGATGGGTGTTTTGAGTACCCATTAAGACATTCTAAAACATATCCTAAATTCAGTATGGGTTGCTTTGTAACAAACTATCCAAAAATGGACTGCAACAGTGCTAATTAGGCCTATTTGGTCATGCATACACAAGGGCTTATTGATTCTACAACCTACAACTTCAAACTCTCCAAAACAACACTTGGAATACATCAAAATAGGTCTATTAAAGCTTAAATATCCATCAAAAGTTTGTTCCCATCAATACTTTTAACAAACACTACACTTGTGTCTCAAGACTGTCCCAAAACACTATTTTATCTGGATTGTCACAGAAAAATAGTCATAAACTTTGATTTTCTCACATCAACCTTAGGTATTTGATCAAAGAGCTCTAGAATATGGAGGCACATACTCTCACAAGCATTTTCCACCAATGATCAGCAACATGCAACGGACAAAAAGGAAGAAACACAATTATCTTAGCTTGCTGTTTACCCATAATCAGGGTTTGACTATTTTTACAAGAATTGACATATCTTACACCAAACAACACCAAAATGCATGCAACAAAATGGAAATGGAGGGTGACTGATAGAACTACCACTTACAACCAACTTGGCATCAGTCCTTGCCTGTACAGGGCCGTATAGTAACAGAAAACAACAAATTTCTGTAGAAATGCCTAAAAAAATAGTCTTCTTTATTGTTCCAATTCTTGAATTCAATCACCCACAAGTTTCTAAAGGTTACAAGGCCTTTTTAAAGGCATTAGACATGTCTTTTTAGTTTCTAACTTCCTAGGAACGAATCAAGACACACAATGACCTTTCAAATTCCCAAAACTGTCTTTTTGTAACTTGACTATTTTTTCCAATTTTACAAATTAGATGACAACTTTTACATTCCTTCCAAATTTGACACAAAACATTAAATATTGTCCTCCTAATGACCTAGACACATGAATAAATAATCAATATAACCTTGATACAATGTTGAAGCATTACAATTTAATCAATATCAAAGATTTGTCTAGGACAACTTTGATTAGCCAAGGTGCTCCTACACCACCTCTAGAGGTGGTCTAATGGGGAAACTAATTTGTTGGGCCATGCAGACAGACTGATGTATAAAATTTTATCTGTAAATAGAAGCTATTGTAGTATATTCACTGTAATAATACTATTCTATGATATTCTGATAGTGTTATATTCTTTATTTGCAATGGTGTGTTTGATGATGGATATCAAATCTGTCTATGTGAGATGAGGCATTACATCAGTTATTTATATTAAAATTAAAAATATATATAATTTATCATTTATAAACTAAAAACATAATATTTTATATTCATTTTAGATATCACCATTATTTAAGACACATTAGCAATGATAATATGTACTATGAACTAAAAATCGTCTTCAATAAATATTTTAAAATGCTAAATTACATTATTACTAACATAAGACATAGTAACAAATCAATAAAATAAAATCTAAGAATATTTTTAAATAAGTATTTGTTATATAAATTTATATGAAATATACTTTTGCTAAAAACCTCAAACCAATTTCACAATCAAATAAATTCAATAGTTACAAAATCAAGAAATCCCAACTATGCCACTGCTTTATTGTCAAACCCCAATTATTCGATAAAATAATTTTTCTATCTAAAAAATTTATATTTAATTTATCATTTATATAGTAGATAAATAATATTTGAAGGTTTACTAAAAGTATATACTATTACTATTGACCCATTTTCAAAAGATTACATTTGATGATAGCAAGATCAATAGAAAGAATACCACCTCTTAGGTTGGAGATTCATTTGTTGTAGTGATGAAACCATCCCCTTATATTATAATTTATTACCCAACCTTGCTTTTAGTAATATAGAGAAGTTCAACACAAATGGATAAAAAGAGAAAAGAAAAGAAGAAAATTATGAGGCAAGATTAACGTTTTTAAAAAACATAATCAAGGAAACTATCCGTCTTGCTTCTCAATAGTAGAAAATAATGGCAAATAACCCTATATTTTCATAAACTTTACAAAAACTAAAAAATTAGAAACCATCAAATTTAGATTAACTTTTGAAAATTTGATTATTTTTTCATTTGCACAAACTCTAAGAATAAAACTACTAGCTAAATCACTATAGAGCAATCAAAATGTTATGAATCAATTATATTGTAAAATAAAATTAAAAATTGACTTATAAAACTTGATTAATTTTTCATTTGCACAAACTCTAAGGTAGTTCTCTAACACATAGTTACACTCCTACAACTACATTTCGAAGTATTTTAACAACACTACTAAGGATTGCAAGTTATAAATTTGCCTAAAGTTTAGATTAATGTTATACATATTTATACATACTATATATACATCACACACACATACACATGATACAAATGTAAATACATAGTTTACATACGTATGACTCATACACATTTCTGAGTAGAGTTAGGGAAGTTATTTTCTATTTTGCACCTAAGAAAGGTCGAGTAGTCTACATTTACACATGTCAATTGCATTTTCTTAAAATTTTCTAGGAGTGAATATAACAACCCAATAAATGTTTTTGCAATAATGAAATGGTATGCCACCTAGTTAAGTTAATAATAGTGATTTATTTCTCAAGTTCCTAAAATTATTTACTCAAGCATGCACATACAAATGATATTTTTAATAGAACTTGGTATTGGTATACATATGGGGACAACAATAGAATCCTAATCAAGATAAGTTACTTAACACCCACCAAACTCTAATTCTTAATACCTAGAAAAATCTTGTAATTTTCCTAGAGTCCTCAACACCAAAATTTAAGAGAAGAGAGAACCATTTAAAATCAAATACAGTCAGAAAAAATTATTCACAACAATGAGACAAATATATGAAATGAAAGTAAACCTTCAAACCCTTAATGTACAAATCCTAAACTTGGCCTCTAAGCCAACCACGATCACTGCATCATAATAAAGACAAAATTTATGCTCTAGAACAACCATGCCCCCTGTCAAAAACAACATAGGTATAAATAGAATAATTATGAAATTTATAAAATTGGCTTGCAATCCCATCCATGCTATTAATAGCTTAACACTCACTGAACCCTAATGGTTAACAACATCAAAATTCTTATAATTTTTTGTATAGTTCTTAGTATCAAAACTGAGAGAAATAGAGAGCTATCCAAAACAAACAAAAACCTAGGAATTTTTTTCAAAAGAATGATAGGCCATTTGTCCTTCAAGAACTCACAAATTATGTCAAACCGTGAATAATATTTTAGTGGAACTTGATACTGGTATGCCCATGGGGATGGGTACAAAATCTTTAGTGCATTATTACTTAACACCAACTAAACCTTAACGCTCAATGCCTAGAAAAACCCTCTCATTTTCCTACAATCCTTAACACCAAAACCGAAGAGAACAAAGATCCACTAAAAAATAAGTACATAGCTAGAAAAAATATTTGCAACAATGACATGAAAATAAATATATAAAATGATAGTAAATCTTCAAAACCTCATTGTGTAAAGCCCCAAACGTTCTCTTTAGGGTAGCCATGACAACTACACTATAAGAAAAATAAAATTTGTGTTTCAGATCAACCACACACCTTGTACAAAATGAAAGAAAATAATATTTTTAGTGAAACTTAGTAGCATTATGTCTATGAAGACAGGGACAAAATTCTAGCTACATTATTACTTAACACCCACTGAACCATAATCCTCAACCCCTGAAAAAATCGTCTAATTTTCCTATAGTCCTAAACATTGAAAGTGAAGAGAATAAAGAGTCCTTAAAAATAAAAAAAGCACCTAGAAAAAGTATTTGCAACAATGACATGAAAACAAAAACTATATAAAATGACATTAAACCATTAAGCTCTCAACGTACAAAGCCCCGAACATGCTCTTTAGATCAATTGTAATTATTGCACCATAAAAAGTAATGTTTTTTCTTTAGACCAACCAGACACCTTGCATGAAATAAAAATACATAACCATAAATAGACATAAGAAAACCATATTCACAGAGAGCTGAAGAGAAAAAACTCAAACAAAAATTAAACACAAATACTTGTCTACACAATCATAAGGCTTGAACAAAATGCATCTGTTGTTGGCAATTGCAACTTCTTACATGTCATTTGATCCTCCTCCATGCCTCCACATTTTGCATTCATGTCTACCAACTTGGTACAAACTATGACACCTACAAAATAAAGAAAAAATTAAACTAAAATATTAATTTCATGAGCTCACAACAAAATATTTTTTTGATGAACTGGCCACTAGACAAGTTGCACACAATATGCATACATACAAAAATTAGTAACAAGATTAATTTTTTGCTTGCTGCAATATGCATACATAGAAATATTAGAAAAAAGTTAAATTTCTTGATACATGCTATTTGATTGGCTAGCTACCATGCGAGTTGCATGCAATATGCATACATACAAACATTACAAAATAATTCAATTTTTTACTAAATAGCATTTGATTCTTTGTAACTTTTTTATTCTTTCTTTGTTAATAAAAAATAAAAAATTACTAACAAAATCACAACAAACCAATGAAAATGCTCCAAATCAGTTATATTCAAGAGAAAAAAAAATAACATTAAAAAGTTGGTTAAATTTTTATGTATGGATTAATAAAAATAAATAAAGTGAAGATTAGAGAATAAATTCACTTTACATAGGGGTGCACCAATGCACGATTTGTCAATATGTAACAACATTAAAGCATTCCGTGAAATTAGCCCGAAACTAAATTAGAAAAGCATGGGTATGCAAATTTCAGCATTACGACCCAGAAGGTCATGATAAGTTATCATGATTGGCCGGCCGGGCCCGTTTATCCAAGCTTGAAATACTCTCAACCAATAACAAATACAGATTTGTTCGTTGTTCGCAATTCTCACGTTTCTAAGGTTAGGTAGACCAGCCTTTTTAATCATCTAAGAGTTTTTAAATTAGATAATATGTAAATTAGATAATATGTAATTCATTGACAGGGTAGCGACTTTTCTTCAACCTTAACGATATGAAAATGTATAGTAATAAACTGAATCGACAAATGCTGTCTTTATCCAGCTTGGCTTTTCTCAATTACGGTGATTATTCCAACATTATTAAACAACAAAATTACGATTATTCCTGAAATGCTAATGCTGTTGCTGTTGTCCTCTTGTGTTCATTACCTAGGTCATTCCCCCGATCCGAATTGGACAATTTCCTGTCAGAAGTATTGTACTGACGGTGTACGTCTGGGAATTTGCGCGACATAAGTGAAGACTCGATCGGAATTACCGGCCTGAACAGCCGGCACGTTCTTCTTGATCGGCACATTGTTTCATTTGGCTGTTTAAGCTGTCTTTCTTATCTTGTTAGAGCAATAGTTTCTTGCCCGATGGATACAGGTGGACAATGTTTTGTATCCTGGTTATAATATAGGTACTACATCTTAGAATTTCATCAAATTGATTAGTTTCTTTCCCTCCCATCTATGGCTGCTATTCAGATACACGCCCTCTCTCTCATTTTCATCCATACGCTCATCTGCGCCTTGGCTCAAAAGCAGAATATCACGATTGGCTTCAACCTTAGTCCTCCCCAGAATTCCAAATGGGTTTCACCAAATGGACAGCTTGCCTTTGGATTCTATCCGCTGACTCCAACAGTCTATCTCCTAAAACTCTGGTCTGGACGGTTGTCAAGGATGAGAGGGACCTTCCTGTTGAAAGGACGCCTACTCTTCAGCTCACCAGTAGCGGCCGTAGCTTGTATGATGATAAAAAAAATCTGAAATGGCTGGTTAATGGTGGCTCTGACGATGTAGCAGCGGCTGCAATGCTGGACAATGGCAACTTTGTGCTGTTAAACACATTATCTCAAACCATCTGGCAGAGCTTCGACTATCCTACAGACACCCTATTGCCCCTTCAGACGCTCAAGACCGGAACTATCATGTTTTCTAAGGCTTCAACTACAAACTACTCCACAGGCCGATTTGAGCTTTCCATGCAAGCAGACGGCAATTTGGTGCTTTATAATGTTCACCGGAGTGATGACGGTTACTAGTCTCCCGGAGCACTCGGTAGCGGAATAAGCTTGAAGTTTGATCCAAGTGGACTGTTGTATTTTGTTAATACCTCCAACATGATAGTTTCACAGCTCTCAGACGGCAACGCCGGACCTGGGCAGTTTTTTCGCAGACTGACAGTCGAGAGCGACGGAATACTTGCCCAGTATGTGTGGAACATGGACGCCAATGATTCTTCTTGGTCACCGGTATGGAAACCTTTAAATGACCCATGTAAAGACGTCAAGGGTCAGTGCGGACCCAACGGCATTTGTGGACTGACCAGCCAGAACCAGGCGAACTTCACTTGTCCTCATCAATTTAGTTTTATTGATGGCGACGACCACTTTAAGGGATGCATGCGAAGAACATTGCAAGAGTAGAGCTGCAGCACTGCCGAAACCAACATGTTGCGGCTCGAAGACACGGGCTGCTGGGCAGGCGGCCATTATTCATCGTTGATGAATATTAGTGAAAGTAAATGCCAGCAGGCTTGCATAAGCGATTGCATGTGTGCCGTGGTCATTTATGGCAATACAAATTGCTACAAGCAAAATATGCCTCTGACCGACTGCCGTCAAGCTGCTGACGTTACTTATATAGCTTTTGTGAAAGTATCTGACGACTACAATCCTCTCCCAGAAACAAGAAAAGAAAGGGACGGAAAGAATATGCTTGCACTTGCAGCGATAAGCATAAGCCTTCTGGCTTCCTCATCTCTTCTAGCAGCGGTCTTCTCATTATGGTGGTTTTGTGCTAGCAAGCTCCACAAGGCCAGTAAAATTACACACCACCCTAAGGTTGTGGAAGTGTTGAAAGCATTTTCATATAGAGAGATAAAGGCTGCTACAGTGGGGTTCAGAAAAGAGTTAGGAAGGGGGTCCTTTGGTAAAGTTTATAAGGGCTCTTTACCTGATGGCAGAGCAGTTGCTGTGAAGACTCTTGTTGATAGAGTAGCCCAGGAAGAATATGGGGAGAGAGAGTTCAGAACAGAGATGAGGGTGATTGGTACTTGCCATTATAAAAATCTAGTTGAATTGTACGGTTCTGCGACGAGGATTCCCAACGGATTCTGGTGTATGAGTACACGTGCAATAGATCTTTGGACACAGCTCTGTTCGTAGGTAGCGGCTTTCTTGATTGGAGTGTACGTGTTGAAATTGCAATGGGGATTGCAAGAGGTATCCGCTATTTGCACGAAGAATGCGTGACCCAAATCCTGCATTGTGACATAAAACCCCAAAACATTCTGCTGGACCAGAATTACAATCCTAAAATATCTGACTTCGGGTTAGCGAAATTGTTGAGGGCCGAACAGACTCGAACATTCACTGCAGCTCGAGGCACCAGGGGTTACATAGCGCCTGAGTGGATTAATAATACGCGCGTTACTGTGAAAGTAGATGTTTATAGCTTTGGTATGATGCTGTTGGAAATAATTTGTTGCAGGAAAATCGTTGAGTCAGATGCTCCAGAAAATCAAATTAGTTTGTTCGACTGGATCTACGAGTGCTTGGAACATAGTACTCTTATCGAGCTCGTGGAGCAGCAGCAAGTTGAAGGTGTCACAATTGAGTTTAGGCAGTTGGAGAGAATGGTGTTGCTGGGTCTGTGGTGCATTCAAGAACACCCACATCTAAGGCCATCTATCAACAACGTTGTTCAGATGATGGAAGGAATGGTTGAGATTGCAGTGCCCCCACGCCCAGTTTCCCCACCGCCAGTGCTCCCCATGGTAGGATCTTTCAATATTTCAAATCCTGTGTAAAATAAATTCATGGCTTTGCTGCCCGATATTGGAGATAGGAATCAATATGATGATATGTCTTGAGCATATACAATCATCTCAATCCAATTGGTTAGAATCCTACTTAGCAGCTATTGAAAAGGGTATAACAGCTATTTTTTAAATTTATTATAGCTGCCCTTCGTGCATAGTTCTTATTAAGTATTTGTAATAAATAAAATATATTTAAACATTTGCACGGACAATCCTTACTCCATCACATATTTCTTTGTGTATTACACGAGATGAATGTTGCATGCTTCCTATTGAAAAAACAGAGTAATTGAGATAAAATGAAATAGAATGCTGCAAATAAACAACACTTGAATATATTATATTCAATAGCAAATTACACAGAAGTTAGATGATTTTTTTGATTGATTACAACGGCAGCCTTGCTGCTATATTTATGACGTCGTGGAAATCTCTAAAATATCTTAGAGTGACTAAGAAAACTGCCCGAAAGGAAAAATCTGGAAGTTTCCATTTAGAGATGGTAGGATCTTTCAATATTTCAAATCCTGTGTAAAACAAATTCATGGCTTGGGTGCTCCATATTGGAGATAGGAATCAATATGATGCTATGTCTTGAGCATATATAATATTCTCAATCCAATTAGTTAGAATCCTACTTAGCAGCGATTGAAAAGGCTATAACAGCTATTTTTCTTATTTATTATACATGCCTTTCGTCCGTCGTTCTTATTAAGTATTTGTATTAAATAAAATATATTTAAGCATTTACACAAACTAGCCTTACTCCATCACAAATTTCTTGATGTATTATACGAGATGAATGTTGCATGCTTCCTATCGGAAAAACAGAGTATTTGAGATAAAATGAAATAGAATGTTAAAAAACACTTAATATATTATTGAATAGCAAATTACACAGATGCTAGAAGATTTTCTTGATTGATTATAATGGCAGGCTTGCTGCTATATTTATGGAGTCATGGAAATCTCTAAAATATTTTAGAGTGACCAAGAGAAGTGCTCGAAAGGGAAAATCTGAAAGTTTCCATTTGAAGATGGAAGTTTCCATATTCTGGGCCAAATCGGGCATGGCTCTTCATGTCATTGGTATGGTATTAGGGTACCCTTTCGTGAATCTGAAGTAGATAAATAGGATTAATTATGAGATAGGCTCAATGTTTTTTGGTTGTTATGCTAGATCTAGGGGAATCAAAAGATACCATTCACGCTTGGTGGTCACTGCACTGATAAAACCTTTTTAGAGGGGTGGTTTGCATAAGACTCTGGATTTGGTGATGTCAAGCCTCAACTTTCATCCAAAACAGGGGTTTTGGCCCTCCATTCTCTGGCCTATAACAATCCTTGTGTTCCATTTATTATACCTACTGTGGGTGTTAGTGAGGAGAATAGAAGGAATGAAGCCAAATGGTTTTCTGAAAGCAGTTGTTAGTATTGCTGATGCAGACGAGATGGATTGGTTTGGTTACATTGAGACAGAAGCTTTGGGGAATGAGACATTGGAAGAAGATGACTGAATTAGAAGGTGATGGATTAATAGACTATGTATATGTATATAGTATAGAATATCTATGATATTAGACTATTTTTTATGTAAAAAGTTCAAAGTAATAGATGATAGGCCTTCATTCTGAGTACCCTTTTAGCAGTTCAATTTTCTTTGATTTCAATTTTATGGGGTTTGGCTCCCTCAATGCCAAATTCAATGATAAAAAAATTAAGAATACTCTTAAATCCATGTGAAATATACTTTTGCTAAAAGCCTCAAACCTATTTAGCAATCAAATAAATTCAATCCTTCTAAAATTTTCAAAATCAAGAAAATAAACCATGCTATTGCTTAATGCCCATGGAACCCAATGCTTTAACAAAATAATTTTTCTAGAAAAAACATATATAATTTATCATTTATATATTAGAGACATAATATTTCCACAATGCACAATGAGAGTTTGAAGGTTTACTAAATGATACATGCTATTACCATTGATCCATCAGATTTTGGTTGTAATCATGCCATATTCAATTTTCAAAATATTATATTTGATGATGGCAAGATCAATATAAAGAACACCACCTCTTAGATGTGAGTTTCATTTTTTTGTAACCATGAAACCATCA
Organism: Cunninghamia lanceolata; assembly: GCA_027924645.1. Lineage (NCBI taxonomy): Eukaryota > Viridiplantae > Streptophyta > Pinopsida > Cupressales > Cupressaceae > Cunninghamia > Cunninghamia lanceolata. Next base: position 4,705,130 of record BSBN01000465.1, read on the forward strand.
CCATAAATTACAATTTATTACCTTGCCTTGTTTGTAGTAATATACAAAAATTCCTTTCAAATGGATAAAAAAGTAAAAGAAAAGAAGAAAATGTTGAGTCAAGGTCAATTTTTTAAAAAATCATAATGAAGCTAAACATTCATATTGCTTCTCAATAGTAGCAAATTACCCTATATTTTCACAAACTCTACAAAATCTAATAAAAGAACATCAACTTTAGAAAATTTGAATATTTTTAATTTGTGCAAAGTTTAAGAATAAAAACTACTGGCTATATTATAATAGACCAATCAAAATGATATGAATCAATTATATTTGAAAACAAAAAACAAAAAAAATCAACTTAAGATCAACTTTATAAAACTTGATTAATTTTTCATTTGCACAAACTCAAAGATAGCTCTCCAACACATAGTGATACTTCTACAACTACAGTTCTATGTATTTTAAAAACACACTATTAAGGATTGTAGGCTACAAATTTGCCTAAAGTTTAGAATAATTTCATACATATTTATATACATACTGTATCTAGGAATTTAGAACTCAAAATAGAAAATAAATTTAAATGAAATCCTTCCTATTCTAAATTGATGTTACGAAGTTATACAGACTCTATGATGAGTGGATTTGCTCTATTGATTCTGAATATGGATACTTGATGATTTGTGCAAGATTTCTGGAGCATGTACCTGCGGATATGATAAAGGATCAATACGATAGATATTTAAAGAAATATAGAAGTTTAGAATTTTAGGCATTCAAAGATTCAAGCATCTAGGACAATGTTAAAAAAAATGAAAGGGATTTATAGATGTCTGGTTGAGGATGTGAATAGTCAAGATTCAATAGTGGATGAATGGTGGAGATTGAATGAGAGGGAATGGATAATCTTCCCTTGCTAAGAATAGTCAGAAGGAGTAATGATGGTTATGAAACCATTTTAGTGGGCTCCAAAATGTGTGAGAGAAATTTTTTTTTTTGTTTTTTAGTTTTGACTAATTGGTGTGCATGGGTTAAAAATGGAGAGGAATCTTGGAAGGAGTTATGACAAAATGTAAGTAGATAATTAGATTTATTAATTTGTGGAAAATGAAAACTAGATTTATTTATCTATTTTGGAATATATGGAATTAGTATTAACCTAATTAACCAAATAATATGAACTATTTAATTATTTAGTTGTGATGAGAAAAAGGGAAATTAGCATGATAATGAAAAAATGTTGACATGGTACAAAAATTAGATTAATTAAATAAATTAAATTTATTTAATTAATTTGGTGATAAAGAGAAATGTTAAAGGATAATTAGCATTTAAACTAATGTGATTAGGATGCACTTAGGAATGTGTCAAAAGTGATGTTAGGCATGTTAGGAAATCATGTTAGTGTTCACATGAGTCAGAATAATAATGTTTGTTAAGTTACAACATGAATGAGGTGAAGTGAGTTGTAGTAACAACTCACGTAGCTATTCCAACTATGAAAATAATTATTTGTTGAGGAGTGTTTGTTTATTTTATGAGTTGTTAAAATAACTCATCTATATAGAGGAGTCGTTATAAGACATGTAACAATTCTCCTATAATATAAGAGATGCAACTCCTATAAATTTGTAATATCTTATTGAACAAAGTATGAGGGATAGAAGAAAAGTATTATTGTGTGTGAAAATTTTTGTCTGTGTAATGCCCACTCAAGAAATTAGCAATAAATAACAATAATAAATTAATTTAGAAAGAAATAATGGAAGAAATACGACTAAAGGAGAAAATTTATTTAATTCTAACTTAATAAAATTGAAATTAAACATGAGTTTAGTTAGAATCATCATAAATAAAAATTTAAGACTCAAACATCTCGTATACAATTATGATTGTCCATTCACAAAGTGGGAAATGCTTTATTAGCTTCGGAAACCTACACGTTAACAGACCCATATCTGCACAACTAAATGTAAACATTAGTACTGCAAAGACATTAAAGAGATATCAACTTGTACAAGATAATGAGACTAAGGCCCTAAGGGGCCAAACTAATGTCTCAGGGGCTCATGATGGCCTTGCCTACGTACGGGTAGTGCAAAGACTTTGTAGTTCGGGAGCTTGAACTTGCAACCACATGACAATATCACTCAATTCAAAACTTCTAGAAAGTTAATCTCATGACATCGACACCTTCTCAAACTTAGATACACATTTGCATTTCGAACCATACATAAGGACAGAAAAAGATTAAGATTTACCTATTTCTCAACATTCTCAAAAAGTTTCACAAATGATATTCTTCAAACTCGTGAACAAATTATTACTATGCTTAACAAATCATGCCAGATAACAATACATTTTCTTCTGCATGAAAGAAAATACCTATTTCTCATTCTTAAGATGAGATTAAAGCTAATTTTGTAATCAAACATGGATTAAGCTTAATTATACAAGCAAGAAAGATTCAAAAGAGCCTATATTTACGTCACACTTGCTCCACAACACCCATGCATGTTATGTATATAAATATACATGAATATAAAGAAAACCTAGAAAACATACACCCATAATCCATCATGCGTAATCAATAAACTTTATTATTTGTATAAGATTTCTACCTATTCAAGGAGAATTAAATCCTTAATTTCACATGAAAAGTAAACTATTCAATTCAGCATTATACTTCACCTATGTTGTATCTTTGAAGAAACATAATCACCCTAAGGAAAGAGTTATACAATGCGTTTGTAAATAAAAGAAACAACTTGGATTTAACCACTTTAGATAAATCTATCCCACTTTTCATTATAGTCATATGTGTGTTTTGATTAATAACTCAACTAAAAGAGAGGCTCTAACCAAATTCTATACAATAAGATGGTCTTCAATAAACTACAAAATTCCAAGGACATTTTCATTAAGATGTTATTCACATAAGTAAGACACCATCCTAATCATAGAGTCTAGATTCAGATTGTCATTTCTTCCTATGATGAATTAAAAGTGGAAGGACTAACTACCTCAAACATTCACGAGAATTTACTCAACGTAAACATTTCAAATAATGGAATTACTTCCCAAATGTTAAATCTTTCTAACCAATCATTCATGAGATTAACAATAACAAATAAAACATATATATCTATTTCTACCAAAACTAGTGCATCCAATAGGAGAAAAGAAGATTTAGTAACCCATACCATTTATAATTATCCTACCTAGGCATAATAATTTTTAATCTATTTAAAATCTCTCAATAATATCCATCTTTTATTTCTAAGATATCATAAAACCAAAACTAAATCCATTCTAATATTAGAGCAAATTTCAGCAAAACAAATCTTTTTCATAATTGTAATATTCTATTAATCTGGTATCATACTCATAATTAATTTCAGATTTAGAATTCTTAACTTTGAGAAGGCATTAATTAACAAAACTAAGCTAATCTTATTACCACCAAATCCCCAATAAAGCCACTCGATCCACTCGATTCAATTAAGACCTAAATTTCATATTCTTAATGCTAACATTTTATTTGCAATGATAAACTAGATTTATACTATAACTTATTTAAATTTTTACTTCAGATTCAAATAACAAGTCTATAAATGGAAATAGATGAAATCGAATTTTGTTTCCAAATGCACTAACTAAAATTATATGCTCAGGTCGTTAAGGAAGAATTTTTTAAGATAAAATAAGGCATGAAGTCGGCTAAAGAGAGGCGACTCATTGCTAATATGGAAGGTTTTGTTTCAGTTAGAAACTCAGGGGTAAAGAATGATGGATAAGTTGATAAAGCAAGATATCATTGAAACTGCTGGTAAACTGACACATTAGATAAGAATATTAATTAATACAAGCAACATGCAAGATCGTTTCTTCTGAAGATAACATTAAAAAAAATTAATACAGACTACTTTAAAGATTTTTACAGATGAATACAGATAGATACAGATGTATACAGCCATTTAGCTATAGAATAAATATTATAAATTCTTAGTATAACTTTAATAAAACTGTAATTTAAGCACACCTTCCTTTGATCATCCCACTATTTACATCATAGAACATGCTCTATAAATCTCAAACTATACAATATGAATAAACCTACAGTTACTATCTAGTAAACTAAGGAACAACATTTGTAATTAAAATGAAATACAATTCCTTTTGACTGCTCTCCAAATAAAATGTCAAGTAGTTTGGAAAAATCAACATCTATTAAAATAGTTGTAAACAGACAAATATACAAATTAAAAAAAAAGGTAATCCTTTACGATTCATCTTAAAACGGACAAATATACAAATTAAAAGTATAATGTAATCCTTTATGATTCATCTTAAGAAATTTTATGAGCACTAAATTATTATTGATCCTAACAATTAAATGCCAATAATCATATTCTTTTTATAAAGATGAGATTTTTATAAACTAAGTATGAATATAAGTAAACTAAGGATGAATATAATTATTAAAAATAATTGTTTATTTTATCTGCCTTGTGTGATTTTTTTTTAATAAAGCAATTATACTCCATAACTAATTTTGTGAGATATATTATGCAAACCTGAAGCCTGGTCCAATTTCAGCTGAACAGCATTCCCTCTAGCAATTTGTTGAATATGATCATCAGCCCAAGTTATCCTAAAGTCCTCTACAAATGTAGCTGAAAATGCTTCACAAATAGTATTTTTGCTAAAAGTCACAGCAAAAGGTAAAGTCATGAAATAGCAGTGAATATATGCAATAAAGGAACCCCCTAATCGTAGCAAAATTTACCAGTGTGATCCGAACAAACAAGTGTAAAGAGAGTTTTCAAAGTATTGCTGAGGGTTACAAAATACTGAAATTAACCAAAATACTGAAGGAAAATCTAAAAAGATAGAGAGAAAAACCTTACGCACACATAAATTACTGAAAAAATCGGCTAGATTTGTGCATAAAGTATGATTCTTACATCAATAAACCTATTGAGTATCAAAAACTCTAAAATCCCAAACTCCATGCGCTCAAATGAAACTCAGGTTCTTCCAGGAAGCTATCTCGGCCTGCCCTTATTCATGGGCAGATATAAAAATAATCTATGGGGCAAGGTTATACAGAACTTGAATACAAAACTGGCTAAATGGAAAGGTCGTCATCTATTCTTAGCAGGATGAATAGTTTTGATCAAAGCAGTTTTGTCTGCGGTGCCAGTCTATATGATGTCAGCTTTCCACATCCCAAAAGGAATTATTACAAAAATTGATGGTCTTTGTAGGAAATTTCTCTGGCAAGGCTCTCTTGAAGAAAAGAAGATACACCTATTGCCTTGGGATAAAGTGTGCAAACCCAAGGCGGAAGGAGGGTCGGGTATTCTGAACATCCAAGCTCAAAATCAAGCACTCGGGGCCAAACTGGCGTGGAACATGTACTCTAAACCTAACGCCTTGTGGGTAAAACTAATGAAAGCGAAGTACCTTGACTCGCTGGATAATGAGAGGATCTTCATAGTGCAAAACCCTCCTAAGGGGTCCGCTATTTGGAATTTTCTAATTAGAAGTAGAGACCTCCTTCAACCCAATCTCACATGGATCATACATAACGGTGAAAAGGCAGATTTCTAGTTTGACTCTTGGGGCGGGGGAGCGCCGCTGTCTACGTTTTATGAGCTCTCTGAGGCATGTTCCTTCCTTCAATCTCATTGGGGTCACAAAGTTAAAGATTACTGGCAGGTGGTTAGGGTGGGATCATCAGTTACAGTTGCCTAGAAAGGATTCCAAGACTGCAATTTTCCTAACTCCCAAAAAGCACTTCTCAGTCGTCTCCGTGGTAAGAGGTCAGTGCTTGTTTCCAGCATGGAGGATGAAGTGGTCTGGACAGCGGCTACTTCAGGATGCTACTCAGTTAAAGATGGCTATAAACTAGGCATGCAGAAAGTGTTGTCAAATTGGCCCTCGAAGCTGTGCTGGGGCACGTCAGTCCTCCCTAGAGCTGGAGCATTCACTTGGTGTGCTCTACATAATAAAATTCTCACAGGTGATCGAATCAAGAGACTAGGATTAGGATCTAACTTCCTTTGTGTGCTCTGTGGACACGACGAAGAGTCTTTAGATCACATTTTGCTTCAATGCCCCTTTAGTAGAGCATGTTGGACCTGGTTTTTTAGGAAGATAAAGTGGTCAAGCCCTTTCTCCAAATCTTTATTTCTTATGTTCAAAAATTGGCCCCATTCATTTGGTAATTCAACATTAGCTTGCTTATGGGAATTAGGTCCTTCTATGCTCATCTGGCACATCTGGTGGGAAAGGAACCTGCGTATTTTTAGGAAGGAAGCTTGTTTGGTGTTTCAGGTCTGCGATAAACTTGATGCTGCTATAGCAGATCAAGCAGTGGCTTACCTTAGATCCTTCAACTCCTCCAAGATGGGTTGGACAAAATGGGATACGGAAGTCATATCACTCTAGCCCTCAATTAGATGATTGGGAATTGGCATTACTATAGGAGCCCCTAAGCTCTCCACAAATAGAGATAAAGTCAAATGGTCCCCTCCTTCTTCTCCTTTCTGTAAGCTTAACATTGACGGGGCATGCCGAGGGAATCCTAGTCTTTCTGGAATGAGATGTGTCATTAGGGATAAAAATGGAGAGATGATCGCAACCAAGGCATCCAAAATACCCCCAGGCACTAACAATGAGGCAGAAGCATGGGCTCTGGTACATGGACTCAATCTGGCGCTAGAAAAAGGCTTAAGGAATGTGTGGATTGAGGGCGATTCTCTGCTAGTAATAAATGCCATTAAAGGGAAAGGTTTAGACAATTGGAAGTTGACCTATATCCTCTCTCAGGCCAAATCTCTTCTGCGCAGACTAGACAATTTTTTCATATCCCACATGTTACGGGAAGGCAACAAGGTGGTGGACTTCCTAGCCAATGTAGCAATTGATAGTGATAAAGATACTGTAGTCTTCCTTCATGATGAACTTCAACTGCCTCTTCTTTTGACCTCCTTCCTGTCAGCTGATATGGTAGATGAGTAATTTATGTCTCTTGTCAGCTTCCAAGCTGTCGCCAAGCCCCAAGTACGGTCGGCTTGATTCTTTCATGGATTCGCTTTGGGCTATGAAGCTATTTCATTTATATTTACATTTATTCTTTTTGAAGGCTTTATGACACTCTGCAGGAGCGCATTTCCAAGCTCTTAATGGGATGAATGTATTAAGACAGTTGTGATAGTGTCAAATGTCCCACCTACAAGGGGAGGATAGCGTATCTAGTTTCGCCTTATGTTCATTAATAGATAATGCCGTGCAAGGACTGGCTGGTTCTTGAATGTCCTTTGACAGCGTAATGGCTTAATCCTCCCGCCTCCTTCTACCTGCTTTGGACACGTAGACACTCCTACTTGCCTTCTTATGGACTGGAAGAGTACTCCATCTGTGCGGCTGACGCTAGCATCTTTACTTCTTTGCCAGCCATCAAATCCTTTTTGTCTTCCTGTTTTCTTTGGGCTCTTCTCAAGATTGAGTTTCTAATGGCTCTGTTCTATTTGTTCTCTTTTCTCTGTCGCTTCCTTGTTCTCTTCGTGCTGTTTCCTCTTTCTCACTGGCCTCACTTCTGACTAAAGTTGGGGATGGCAGATACGCGACTGAACCAGAGGCTTTTCTTCCCCACCCTTGATTGGGAACCGGTGATACGGGGGTGAGTGAAGGCAATTGACCTCATGACCCTTATCGACTCTAACTGCACTCTTTCACAATTCACAGTTTGAAATATTGTGGGTCATGCCTGGATCAGAGGTTTCGAGGGACGCGTGTTAAACTATTCAGATGTTGTATCACAGCTCCTTTCCAACATAATGGATCTTGTTATGGATGGGGATTATGTGCACTCCCTTGCGGCAGGCTTGTTCTTTAAGAACATTTACATAGTGGAACGTTGGGAGGTGGCAGTGTCTAATTACCGCATGGAGGAAGGTGACGCTCTCATTGGAGGGCTCTTTAATCTTACAAACCTACGAAATTCTCCTCCATAGCAGGCCATTTACAGAGCTTTGCAGTCAAGTATCAAGTCCCTTTGCAGTGAGGATTTAGATGATGCCCTGCGAGCCTACTGTTTTCTTCTCTCCAAGAAAAGAAGCGAGCGTATAAGGGATGTCTTCATAGCCATTCGCTTCCTCAGAGTCCATGCGTCTGACATGGCCTCGGGGATGCCCTTTTATGCTTTGGCAGATTTGGAGGAAGGGGATCAGTCAGCGGCCACAGTGGACCTGAACGAAAGGGCTCTGCCGGCTGCTCCGCCAGCAGCTTAAGGTATGTCGGGGGGTTGGCGATGGTGGGGTGTTTCGCTATTTTGTTTGTCTCTGGCTCTGTTTTGCTCGGTGGCACTGGTTTCGTCTTTCGGCGGGGGTTAGTGGTCGGTGGTTGGGGGTTAGCGTGTGGGATGGTAGTTTTATCTACTATTTTTTTTATCTTTTCTTACTTCATGTTCTATCTGGTCTGGTCAGGACCCTGACATGTATTTTCTATTTATCTTTCTGCATTACGAATGCTGAAGCTATGTAAAACTCTTTTCCCTTAATTTATGGGTGCTCCGCCACCTTTTTCTATTTTAAAAAAAAATATTGATAGGTAAGTAACATGATTTAAATTCATCACCAAGAGTAGTTTCTAGCCTAAGGAAAATAAAATTCTCTAACACAATCTTCCCTAACTAGTTGTTTCAGCTGAAGATCAAGAACCCAGACGCAATCAATTCCATCTTGTTAAAAATATGAACACAACGAAAACCCCTAATGCTATAGCTGCAACTTATTTGTGGAAAACTGAAATTACAATATATTGTACAAACTAAAACAAACGGAACATATTCATTCGTTGGGGAGCTGAAATAGCATCCCTTCTTGATCACAGTACTCCATTAAATCATCTTTGACACAACAAGACACCATATAAAAGAAAAGAAAGGAAAAGAAGCTCACAATATTTGCTTTAAACTGTTGTCTCCCTCGGTGAAGTGCCTCCAGGAAAGAAATCAATCAAGTTCAAACACATCATTTGTGATATATCTTCATTCATTTATAGTTTGTGTCAATTGCTTTACACAGTTTTTGTATAAGTTTGGAAGGAAAAAACTATGTCCCACACACTCCCATAACTCCTCCGCATTTCTTTCCAATCAGATGTTTTCTCCTGCCAATACATCCTCACTTGTCAACATTAGAGAAATATTCCAGAGAGGAATGGCATACAGAATGAGTCTTTTGAATCAAAGGACTTATGGGAATCTTGTGGGTAGAACGACTGGTTTGCATGCTCAAGGGAACCAAGTTCACTTCATACTGAGAAAAAAGGGTTTAGGTGATTGTGGTCAGACATCATTGAGAAAATAGGTCAGATTTCAGGATGAGTTTCAAAATGCTAGCTATAAGGGGAAGCTCTTCCCAAGAGAAGGCTTCTTGGCTCACAGGAGACCCTTGAAATCTCAACAAGAAGCCTTTTTTGAGTCTTAGGAAAAAGTGTTCTCAGATTTTCATCGAAGAAGTCGGTACCAGCAGAATAGAAGCTTCCATCCAAGATGCAACAATCGAGGAGTAGTGCAGAAGGGACGAAGGGCAAGGATGAGTAAGCGTACAGAGAGGAGTTTAAAGGAGGGGCATGAACCAAAACAGAAAAAGGTCTGGATCCCCAAAATCAAGGTAGTTTCTAGACGTAAAGAATTTCTGGAGGTCATTCTAGATTAGGTGGAGCAAAAAGTGATAGACAAGACGTCCTCTTTCTCTGACACTGCTCTCATAGGCAAAGTTTTATCTCCTCACTTTTCAGTCGAAGAGATTAAGGAATGGTATCAAAAATTGTGGGGAAAAGTAGAGGACTTTTGTGAGCTAAGAAATGGCTTCATTTGTTTTGTATTTTCAGAAAGGGAAGAAAGGAATAAAATCTTGTTAAAGAAGTTATGGAAGTTTGGCCAAACAGTAGTTTTTTGTCAAGAATGGAAACCCAACTTTCATGTTGGAAGAGAAGAAATTCCCTTGGTACCCTTTTGGATTCAGCTTCCATATCTTCCTCTTGAATATAGAGATGTGGAAGTTCTTGGTTGCTTAGGCAACTCTTTAGGGATTTGTGAAGAGGTGGATATTCCATCTAACAATCTTTTAACAACAACTATAAGGTTGCACATCCTCACAGACGCAAAAGAGTTGTTACCCAAAAGGCTTAAAATGAACTCACCCTATAGCCTATGGTTTCAAGAAATCACTTTAGAAGACGGGATCCAATCAGAAGATTTGGAAAGGATGAAGGAGTTCTTACTTTCAAAAGAGTCAAAGGATATGCAAGAATTATATCCTACTCAATAGACAAAGATAAGGACAACATCTATTGCAATGGAAAAGTGTGTTGAAACTGATCTCGCCCAGCCTGGGGAAATCAAATCCCCTCTAAAGCTGAGAGATAGTGAAAAGGAGCTTGAGAATCCAAGGGATAGCTCATTGGATATTCAGGTTGTGCTCTCTACCCTGACTCCCGCCTCTTCGATTCTAGCTCAGAAGGATCTTGATTTTGAAAATGAGGGGATACTTTCAAATATATGTGGGGAAGAATATTTTGAAGCTTTGACCAATCAGGAGCTTCAATCAACATCTCATCTACCAGAAGGAAGGTTAGAGTTGAGCATGGATGCTATTGGGGATTTAGCCTCCCAGAGTATCTCACCGCCAAGGGAGGAAGAGGATTGGTTAAACTGGGATGATAATCAACCACCACAAAAGATGGATGAGATGCCTAGAACCCTTTAGGAGGAGGTTAGGAGTCATGATCAAGATGAAGAGAAGAACAGCTCTGCAAACTTTTCCAAGGACTTATTACAGGATAGCGAAACTCTAAAGGACTTACTTGATCAGGTGGTGATGAAAGTGGCAAATAATGTGATCAAGGAAATTGATGACGAACTTTTAAAGGAAGACATTGATAAGGCAGATAATATGAGTCTACGCATATTCTAGATAGAAATGAGGAGCCATCTGATTAAGGGAATTCCTATTTCCATCAAGAAAAGTTCCAGGAAGAAATAAACTAGAAAGAGCAAAGGTCAAGCGAATAGTCCCAACTCCAAGTCACAACACAATCCAATCAAGAGGAGAGCTCATTGCTCTCCTCAGAAAGCATGAGGATCCTCATGTGGAATGTTAGGGGCATTAATGACCCTAACAAGCAAAACCTCATCAAATTTCAAATTGATGAGGAAAAACCAGATATCATTTTTCTTCAGGAAACAAAGTTGTCCACTCAAATCAATGATAAAGTATTTAAAAGATGGAAAGGTTGGGATTTTGAGGTAGTGGCTTCTCATGGTGCTTCGGGTGGATTAATAATTGGCTGGAGAAAGCATCTTCAACCGCTAGAGGTGCTAGAGAAGAATAATCATTTTCTTATAGGTATGTTTCCTTCCTTGTTGTCAGCTTTAGATCTTTGGGTAGTCAATGTGTATGCTCCTATTGACTTGGTTCAGAAGAGACAAGTATGGGCAAATCTGTCTTTTTGGTTAGATTTATTAAAAAGAAAGATAACCCTATGGGGAGGAGATTTCAATTCAATTCTTGATGACTTAGAAAAGATGGGAGGTATTTCACATCCACATAGGTCTCAACAGGATTTTAAAGATTTCATTCATAAGAACCTCCTTCTAGATTGTATTCCTAAAAATGGGAAATACACATGGACTAACAGAAGAAAAGATTTTCATAAAATAGCTAAAAGATTGGATAGACTTCTATTATCACCAGAATGTTATTTATCTATTAGTTTTGAACTGGAGATTCTACCTATGGTGGGTTCAGATCATTTTCCAAATAGGTTAAGAATAGGATTAGACTCCTTGCTGAGAAAGAAGAAATTTAGGTTTCAAGCAATGTGGTTTAGGGATCCTTCTTTTATCCAAAAAGTTCAAGATTGGTGGAAACAAGCCCCATTTGTGAAGGGCTCACGTATGTTCTAGTTAGTAAATAAACTAAAATTCCTTAGACATAAGGTTATGGAATGGAACAAACTTTAGTTTTGAAATGTCTTCACAGAAAAGTTAAGAATTCAGAAGGAGTTAAGGAATCTAGCAGAGCTAATCATTAGTAATGGTATCGATGCATCATCATATCAATTGGAGAAGAACCTTAGAAGTAAGTTGGAAGAGGTTCTTAAAAGAGAGGAAATATTTTGGAGACAATGATCGAAGGAATTATGGCTTAAAGAAGGGGACAAGAATACCTCTTTCTTCCATTTGTCAGCCAAAGTACGTGAAGCTTCAAATTCTATCAAATCAATATAGGTGGATGCTGATCATGTTAGCACCGATCCGGAAGAAATATTAACCTCAGCAAGAGATTATTACAGAAAAATCCTTTCTAGTCCTAGCAATGACGTATCAGAGGAAGAGCATTTCTATACTTTTATCCCTAAATTGGTAAAGGAACAACACAACATGGAATTGTTGAAAGAATTCTCCATTGATGAAGTAAAAGCAGTTGTTTTCCTCTTTGGCAGGTGAGAAGGCCTTAGGGCCAGATGGATGGATGGGGATTTTCTTTCAAAAATGTTGGGACACAGTCAGTAGAGATGTTTTTATGGTAGTCGTAGAATCTAGAAAATACAAGAATGTTCTTAGAGAACTTAAATCGACATGTCTTATGCTCATTACATAAATAAAATCTCCCCAATGCTTTGAAGATTTTAGGCCAATTTCTCTGTGTAACTTCATTTATAAGATTATCTCAAAAGCATTGGCATTGCGTTTAGCCATCTTTCTATATGAAGTAATCTCAGAGGAACAAGGTTGTTTTGTCCCAGGTAAAGAAACTCTGGAGGGTGCCATATTAACTCATGAAATCCTTCACTCTCTCAATAAAGACAAAGAGGCAGCCATGATTATAAAATTGGATATGTCTAAGGCATATGATAGAGTGGAGTGGAGTTTTTTGGTTTCCATGCTTCAACAATTGGGCTTCTCAAAAGAAGTCAGAAAATGGATCTCCTCTTGTATTTTAGGCTTCAAGATCTCAGTTTTAATCAATGGCAAGGAATCAGAAACTTTTGAACGTTCAAGGGGATTAAGACAAGGTGATCCTTTATCCCCTTACCTCTTTATTATCATGACAGGTGCTCTTAGATGGGCAATTAAAGAAGCCAAACGGAATTCAAAATGGCAAGGCATAAGTTTTAAAGGCATTCAAGATTCTTACACACATGCTCTATTTGTAGATGATACCATCTTGTTTGGGCATGCTTCAACACAGGAAGCTAGAACTATCATGAAAACAATCAACAGGTATTGGCTTATAATGGGACAACTTGTCAATAACGATAAGTTAGTGGTTTATTTTTAGAATGTTCCTCAGCATCTTCAGGATGAAATTGGTAGTATTTTCAGTGTTTCCACTCAAGCATTACTAGGAAGATATCTAGGCCTTCCTTTTTTTAACAGAAGATACATGAATAATCTTTGGAATAAAGTTTTGGGAAATCTAAACTCAAAATTATCAAATTGGAAAGGACATAGGCTTTCCCTCGCAGGCAAAATCATGATGATCAAAGTAGTCTAAGTTGCGGTCCCAATATATATGATGTCCATTTTTCAAATCCACAAACGAATCAATTCTAAATAGATAGGATATGTAAGCAGTTCTTGTGGCAAGGTACCTTTCAAGAGAAGAAAATTCATCTTCTAGCATGGGATAAAGTGTGTAAGTCCAAAGATGAAGGAGAGGCAGGAATTCTTAATCTAGACATTCAAAATCAATCTTTAGGGGCTAAGTTGGCATGGAATATGTATAAAAATCCTAACTCAAAATGGGTAAGGCTTATGAAGGCAAACTATCTAGATTCACAAGAGAATGAGAGAATTTTTATAGTAAAAAATCCACCTAGGGGCTCAACAATTTGGAACTTCATAATTAAAAGTAGAGACATCCTGCAACCCAAATTGACCTGGATAATTCATAATGGGGAAAAGGCAGATTTCTGGAATGACTCTTGGGGGGTGAGCTGAAGCTTGTAGATAGGGTGGATCTCATAGAAGCCATACTCTTTCTCTAGGCGAGCTAGGGAATTAAAGTAAAAGACTACTGGCAGGTTATGAGGAATGGGGACTCAATTTATTTAGCATGGAAGAACACTCAGGAATGTAATTTCCCAAGTGAATAGAAAGTGATTCTTAATCAAATCCTAAGGAAAAGAGTTGTAATTTTTTCTAATAATGAAGCTGAGGTGAACTGGATGAGGTCTAAATCATGTTTCTATTCGGTCAAAGAGGGTTATAGATCATGTATGAATAAAGTTGATTTAAAGTGGCCGTCAAACTTGTGTTGGGGCAATGCATTACTTCAAGGTAGGAGCTTTTGCTTGGTGTATGCTTCATAATAGAATTTTAACAGGTGAGAGGATAAAAAGACTGGGCCTTGGTTCAAACTTTCCTTGTGTTTTCTGCTGTAGAGAGGAAGAGTCACTGGATCATCTGCTTCTTCTATGTCCTTTTAGTAGAGAGTGTTGGCTTTGGTTCTTAAGGAAATTAAATTGGGTTAGCCCTTTATCAAAGTCCCTGCAGCTCATGTTTAGGAATTTGCATCTTCAATCTGATAATTCCTTTTCTGCTTGCTTGTTGGTTCTAGGCCCCTCCATGATTATTTGGCACCTATGGTGGGAGAGGAATCTTCATATCTTTAGAAAGGAAGCTAGCTCTGTGAGACATGTTTGTGAAAAACTAGAAGTGGCGATCTCCAATTTGGTGGTGTCTAATGCTAGGCGTTTGACATCTAGACAATCAGTTTAGACAAAATGGGATGTAGCAATAATGCTAAATTGGCCTTTAATCAGTAAATCAAGAATTGGTGGTCTTTCAGGGATCACAAACTCTCCTTCAAAGAGAGATCAGATTAAACAGATTCCATCTTCTTCCCCGTTCTACAAATTAAATTTTGATGGAGCATGTCATGGTAACCCAGGACTTCCTGGCACGGGTTGTGTCATTAGGAAAGAGGGTGGTTCTTTGGCAGCATCCAAATCAACTAACCTTCCCATAGGAACTAATAATGACGCTAAAGCATGGGCTTTAATGCATGGTTTGCAATTGGCAAATGAGATGGGCATTAAAAATATTTGGATCGAGGGTGATTCCCTAATAGTGGTAAATTTCTTAAAAGCAAAAGGTTCAAATAATTAGAAACTTAATTAAATTCTTCAATAGGCCATTTCTCATCTCAACAGGCTCGATAACTATCTAATTTCTCACACTCTAAGAAAAGGTAACAAGGTGGCAGACTTCCTAGAAAATTTAGCTTTTGAACAAGAAAACGTGGATGTCCTTTTCCTACCTGGAGGTTGAGAACATTCTAATTTTTTGTCCAAACTCTTGTCTAATGAGCTGGCACATCCACTTTTGGCTTAAGAATCTACAAGGTACATAAGTCATTCCTCTGACATGACTGGATTAGAGCATTGATTGAGTTTTCAAACTTCTCCCTCTAGCTTTTGACAAGACCATTGTAGTTCTCATTTGCTGGTATGCATGAGCTTTTAAGACTTTTAACCAGTATACGTTGCTTCCATTGGTTTGGTGGGTAACTTTGGTTTCTGGACCCTCTCATTTAGATGCTCTCTCATCTGTGGAGGTGACGTACAATAATTATCCTTTTTTGGTGGCCATTTTTTGAGTGATGGCAAGATTCTTACTTCTTTTAGGAGGCCTATGAAATGGACACATTTCAAACTCCACTTGCAGGCTATCAAATCCTCTCATCCTGGTAGATCTCTCCTTTGCTCTACATGATTTAATGATGTCTATTGAGCCCTATGGTAGATGACATTGGGATTATATACATCATTTATAGTTACCTTCATATTGGACGAAGGATTTAATATATCATATTTACGCCCACCTTTCTATAATGCTAGTCCATTTCTCCTAATCTTCTAAGTTCTTTTTCTATATTTCTTAGTTTCAGACTTCCATGGTGGACACTTGACTAAACCAGAGGCTATTTTTTCTAGCTTTGGACTAGGAACCAGAAACAAGGGGTAGGGTTAAATCCTATGATTTGATGACTTTCCTGGATTGGGATTGTACTCTCATGTAGTTTACAGTAAGGAATATTGTTGGGCATGCCTGGATTAAGGGTTATGAGGACCACATCCTCAACTACTCTGACATTGTGTCTCAGCTTCTCTCTAAAATAATGGATCTAGTTTTGGATGGTGAGTATGTGCATGCGTTAGCCTCCAGTTTGTTCTATAATAATATTTACACAGTTGATAGGTTGGAAATGGTAGTGGCAGCCTACAATATGGAGCAGGGGGCACTTATTGGTGGGCTATTTAATCTCTCTTCTCTGCATTCCTCTATTTCATAGCAAGATATCTATAGAGCCTTATAGTCCAGTCTAAAATCCCTGAGCAATTATGAAATTGACAACGAACTAGGCTCCTACAGTTTTCTGGTCTCTAAGAAGAAAGATTAGAGGATCAATGATGTCTTCATGATAATCAGGTTTCTAAGGCTACATGCCCCTAACATGGCACTACGCATACCCAAATACACGCTAGAGGATCCTAATGAGGAGGCTCAACCTATTGTGGTTGTTGAGTTGGATATACAGAACCTTCCTGCCATGGGTCTTGCAGCTTGAGGTAGAGATGTTGGGAAGTGTTTTGTCTATTTTGGGGTTTGGGGGAGTTGCCTTCAGTATCTAGTAATGCTTCTTACCGCTGTTTTGTTTGGATTTTTAGCCTTCTTCCTGTTGTCGTCAAAGTATGAGGTGCGGGGTTGGTTTTTGTTTCTCTCTTTGATCGGGGGCGGCAGTTGGTATACTCTTTTTGGTTAGGTTTAAATTTGTTTTCTCTGGTCTATTAAGGATTGTTTCATTTGGTTTAAAACTGTTATATCAGGGCTATTAAGGGCCTTGTTTTGTAATAATTTTCATGGATTTCTAGACTTGGCATCTTTCATACTCTCTGTATTCTCTTTTTAAGTAATTTAAGCAATCTATGGGTGTATCATCACCTTTTTCTATTAAAAAAAAATGAACACAACTACATAACATAGCCCTAAAACATCTATTCAAATTAAATATTTCATCTATATATTTTTTTTACAGCAAAACCATTAAAAGAAATTTGATTAAGTGGAAGGAATGAGTAATTTCTTTAGATGTGACAGGACATCTAAACTCTTTGACATTATACAGATCTCAAACCCTCAAGCAGTAGCAGACACATAAATGCTTCATCTAAATAAATTCAAGAAAAATATTCAGAGAAACTTGAAAGACGTACCTAAAAATGCACAATGCATACATGGTTAAACAAAGAGCGAGTAGGGCATCACCATCCCATTGTTGTGGATCCATAGACAAATTAAAGAAAGGCTCCTCTACTCCTCTGAATTGACACCATTTAAATCCTACTAGAGTTGTTAATGCTTCTTCCTTTCTTCCTCTTTCTTCTAACGTCCCAATTGGAGACATATGACTCTTCAACTTCCAATTCCGTCTCTCACTTTCTCAAGAATTAAAAATCTTTTAAAACAATTCTAATATATATTTATATATATGAATAAACAAATATCCTATTATCTAAATTCTAATTTCTAATATAACTTATATCACATTTTCATAATTAAATTTATTAAATACATAAGAAATTGTTGTGGACGATTAGATCTTACAGTCTAGTTTCTATAAACTTTGCACCAATTTCCAATAAGGTGTGATGTTAAAATGTATCAATTTTAAGTGTCTACACGTACATAACAAATACAACCACACGCATATATATACATATATATAATACATATACATGCATGCATACACACACACACACACACATACATACATACAATTCATGCACATTTCTAAGTAGAGATATAGAAACTATTTTCTACTTTACACTTGTCAATTGCATTTACTTAAAAAAATTTAGGAATAAAGAGAAAAACCTAATAAGATTTTTTTACAACAATGACATGGCAAGTTGGTCCCAAAATTAGTAAAAGGAAAAGAGGAGGGGAAACTACCACCCAGGTGAGGAAAGAGAACCCTTGTCCTTCGAAGAGAGGCAAAGCTAAGGCTTTCCCCAAGCCTGCTATGAGGATCATCTTCCTAGGTGTTGATGATCCCTTCCCCAAGGTTACAACTAAGCCTAACATTCCCCACCTTTCCCCCTCATCCTTGAAAAAAGTTAATTATGGTATCCATGCCCTAAGCCAAAACATATATCAACTCTACACCAAACCTCTGACATCTAGCACAAGCTAATGAAATAGTTCTACATCAAGATTAGTAGGATCAACATTAAAATGGAAATTATCACTAAGAAGAGAAGTGAAGAAATCCAAGTGCTTTTGGAGGAGGAAAGAATTTTTTTTCAAAATTGGGAAGCCATCCCCTTTGTCAATAACCTTAAGGTCCAATCAAAAAGAAAAATTAGTAATTCTAGAGGAGGAAATCACTAGAGGTTAGGCACAATAGGAGGAAAGAATCTTGGCCCTATAATAGGAGCTAAAAAATCTGAAAGAGAACTTCAATGGGTTCATGAAAGTTAATGCAAGGGAAATGAAAAGTCTAAATGCTAGGATCAACAAGGATTGGTCAAAAGACGTAGAGAAGAAGAAGTCTATTGCAAGCATAGGTCCCAATACCAGAACAAGGAGCACAAAGAAACAACATAAGGATAGAAATAGAAAATCCCAAGGGCTCCAAAGTTAAGAGGATGATTTAGATGATCTCAAAGATGCCATCACTCTTAAGGACTTGTAGTTTGCTCTATATGTTGTTTTTTATTTTTATTTTTTTAGGTTTCTGTTTGGGGTTCTGATGTGAGTCAATTCTGGTTCCACTAACATTTGCTAATATAAAGGGTATCTAGGGTCCCTTAAAAATTTAGTTTTACCCCTTTTTAGTATAAAATAATTACATGGTAAGCTACCTATGTCAAGCTGATAATAGTGATTTATTTCTAAACTTGCTAAAATATTTACTCAAACATGTGCATATGAATGATAGTTTTAGTAGAACTTGATACATATCCTTGACCATGCTAATGTATTACAACCACCAAACCATAATGGTCAATCCTTAGAAAAATCCTCTAGTTTTCCTCTAGTCTTTAGCACCAAAAGTGAAGAGAACAAAGGGTCATTAAAAACAAACACGTTCAAAAAAATATTAGCAACAATGACATCGAAAGAACAATTATATAAAATGATAGGAAACCTCCAAACCCTTACTATGCAAAGCCCCAAATTTATCATCTAGGCTAACCATGATCATTACATTGAATAAAAATATTGCACTATAGACCAACCATACAGGATCCAAAACAAACAAACACAAAGATAAATAGAATAATTATGAAATTTAAAAAATTAAGCAATCTCGCTCATGCTACTACTTAACACTCACTAAACTCTAATGGTCAAACCCTTGAAAAATCCTCTAACTTTTTTATAGTCCTTAGCACCAAAAGTTGAGAGAATAGAGAGCTATCTATAAACAAACACACATCTAGGACTTTTATTTTTAAAGAATGACAAGCCATTTGTATCTAAAGAACTCATAATTTAGGTGAAAGGGTGAATGATATTTTAGCGGAACTTGCTATTAGTATACCTATGGGGATAGAGATAAAATCCTAACACACTATTTCTTAACACCCAACGAACCCTAGTGATCAACCTCTATTAAAATCTTCTAATTTTTATGTAGTTCTCAACACAAGAAGTGAGGAGAATAGAGAGCTATTAAAAGATAAACACACAACTAGAAAAAACTATTTGCAACAATGATATGAAAAAACAACTATATAAAATGATAGTAAACATTCAAACCCTCATTGTGCAAATCCCCAAACCTTCTATTTAGGCTAGCCATGCCCACTACACTATAATAAAAATAAAATTTGTGTTCTAGATCAACGACACACATTGCACAAAATAAAAGAAAATGACACTTTTAATTAGACTTGGTACTGGTATGTCTATTGGGACAAGGAGAAAATTTTGAGTGTGCTACTACTTAACACTCTCTGAACCCTAATTCTCAATTCCTTAAAAAATCCTCTAATTTTCTATAATCCTCAACACCAAAAGCGAAGAGAATAGAGGGACATTACAAAACACACACCTAGAAAGGTTATTTGCAACAATGACATGAAAATAATAATTATATAAAATGACAATAAACCTTTAAACCCTCATCGTGCAAAGCCCCAAACTTGCTCTTTAGACCAACTATAATCACTACACCATAAGAAAAATAATTTTTTTGCTCTAGACCAACCACACACTTGGCACAAAATAGCAATACTTAACCATAAATAAACAAACGAAATTATTACTCACATAGAGCTGAAGAGAACAAGCTAAAATAAAAATTAAACACAAATACTTGCCTATTCAATCATAGGGCTTGAGAAAAATGCATCTTTTGCTCACAATCCCAACCTCTTGTATGTCATTTTAGCCTCCTGCATGCCTCTACATTTTTCATTCATGCATACCAATATAGTACAAACTACGAAACATACAAAATAAAGAAAAATAAATGAAAATATTAATTTCACGAGCTTACCACACAATATTTATTTGATGTGTCGGATGCTAAGCAAGTTGCGTACAATATATAGACATACAAACATCAGAAAAGAGATCAATTTTTTGCTTGCCCACAATATGTATAAATAGAAACATTAGAAAATAGTTTAATTTTTTGCTACATGGAATTCGATTGGCTAGCCAATAGAAAGGTACGAATCAATTACATTTGGAAAAAAAACATCAACTTTAAAAAATTTGATTAATTTTTCATTTGTATAAAATTAATGTAAAAAATGTGAATATATTAATATCTTATAGATAGGGACTAAGAAAAATAAAATAAAATAAGGTGAAATATAGAAAACTATGTGTAAATGGAAAAAATGAAAGATTAGATAATAAGTTCAATTTACATGAGAGTGCACCGTCTATCAATATATAATAAAAATAAAGCATTCTATGAAAATGAGCCCAAAACTAAATTCCAAAAGCATGCATATGTAAATTTCACCATTACAACGTAGAACATCATGATAAGTTTTCATGACTGGCCGGCCGGTCCCGTATATTCAACCTTCTATTGCTCCCAAATGCACATTTGTTCGTTGTTCCCAATCTTCATGTTTCTAATGTTAGGTAGTCCAGCCTTCTCAATCATCTAAGAGTTTCCAAATTACATAATACGTACCTAATTCCTTGACAGGGTAGCGACTTTTCTTCAACCTGAATGACTTCAAAAGAATAGTAATAAACTGAATCGACAAATACTATCTTTATCCAGCTTGGCTTTTCTCAATAACGCTTCTTATTCCGACAATATAAAGAAACAAAATTTTAGGCACCGAATTGCCTAAAATTGTACAAATTTCATGTCAGATATTGTACGGGACGGTATACATGCATCCCGAGCTATCTGATTGAATCTGACGTCTGGGAATTTGCACCAGTTTTGTGAAGACTCATTCCCAATTGTTGGCCGGTCGACATGACTGACTGGGTAAACAGCTGGCACGGTGTTCTTGGTCGTCACATTATTATTGTTTGGCTATTTAAGCTCTCATTCTTATCTAGTTAGAGCAGCAATGTTTGGTATCCTGGTTATAATATAGGTACCACATATTTCCACTTCATCAAATTGATTAGTTTCTTTCCTTCCTTCCATCCATGGCTGCTACTCAGATAGTCTATCTCTCTTTCATTTTCATTCATATGTTCATCTGCGCCTTGGCTCAGAAGACGAATATCACGATTGCCGCCACCCCTGGTCCTCAGAATTCTGTCACGATTGGCTCCACCCTTCTACCTACTCAGAATTCCAAATGGATTTCACCAAATGTGCAGTCTGCCTTTGGATCCTGTCCGCTGAGTCCAACACTCTACGTGGTGGGCGTTTGGTTTGACAATATATCTGCTAAAACTCTGGTCTGGACGGTTATTGAGAATGAGAGGGACCTTCCTATTGAAAGGACGTCTACTCTCCAGCTCAATAGTAGCGGCCTCAACTTGTATGATGATAAGAAAAATCTGAAATGGTTGGCTCGTGGCTCTGACAACATAGTAGCGGCTGTAATGCTAGACAGTGGCAACTTTGTGCTGTTAAACGTACAATCTCAACTGTCCGGCTGTAAACAGTCGGTGCATTGTAAATAAATTTTAATGGTTGGGTTGACAAATCTTATAGTCAACCCAATCTAACGACCAAACATGTTCGACTCCTTTCGACCTATGCGACCGTACTACACATCAATGGGGTTTGAACTGTTTTCGACCGGCTGTACTACACGTCAACCAGCTGGTCGCTTACAACGCACCAGCTGGTTAAGATGTTCCATCTCAACCTATCTGGCAAAGCTTCGACTATCCTACAGACACCCTCTTGCCTACTCAGATGCTCAAATCGAAAGCTATCATGTTTTCCAAGGCTTCAAATACAAACTATTCGACAGGCTGATTTGAGCTTTCTATGTAAGCAAACGACAATTTGGTGCTTTATAATGTTGAGCGGATGGGCGAGCCTCAAGGCGTCTACTGGGCTTCTGACACCTTCCCTAACGGAACAAGCTTGAAATTTGATCCGAGCGAGCTCTTGTATATCGTAAACAGCACTAACACGAATGTTGAAAATCTCACAGATGGCCATGCCGGACCCAGGCTATTTCTTCGCAGAGTGACAATCGTGAGTGATGAAATCCTTGCACAGTATGTGTGGAACATTGACGCCAATGATTCTTCTTGGTCATCGGTATGGAAACCTTTAAATGACCTGTGTAAAGATGTCAAGGGTCAGTGCAGACGAACGACATCTGTGCGCTGAGCAACTAGAGCTGTTTAGGAAAATTAAAATTGTCTAGAAAGAGACGAAATATTTCTAGAAGTTTTCCATAAAGCTGTTCTAGAAAAGAACATTCCAAGTTATCTAGAAAGATAGAAGCTCCCAGATATTCTAGGATTTTAGAGTAATCTAGAAAGCCAGAAGTTTCCAGGCTTCAAAGCTTCTATAACTATATATATGTGATTAGAGAGAGCTGCTGGGTACAACATTTTGGGATGTGATGTAATGTATGCTAGATGAATATAATTTTTGAAACTTTCAACTCTGTTTTTGCCCTATGTTTTCTCTATTCATTATTGTTGTTCTATTTTTACATGGTATCAGAGCCAAGTTCAGCTAGAGATTTAGCTAGAGTCTCAGCTAGGTTCATCTAGAAATATATTGCTGAGTGATTTGTTTGAAGGGCAGATATATTGGTGGAAGTGATTTGTTTGCAGAGCTGATATATTGTTGGAGTGATATTTGTTTGAAGACTAATTTTTTTGCTAACACGGGCTCTACAAATGAAGTGTTGCCAATATTTGATATAAGTGGTTTTGTAGATTGGAAGATTGCAGTCAAGAATGCTTTGAGAGAAAATGTTCTATGGAGGATAGTGAATAAGGAAATTGGAGAACCCCAAAGTGAAAAAGAAAAGGAGCTATGGAAATGCAAGTTGGAACAAGCTAGAGGTATTATTGGTAAAGTTGTAAGCCCCAATCTCAATAGAAGATTTGTTGATATTGATAATCCAATAGAGCTGTGGGAAACTTTAGAAAAAGATTATAAAGATGCAGATATTGCTAGCATGTTTAGTATAGAAGAAAAAATGGTGAATTTAGATCCATCTAATTTTGAAAAAGGTCTGATTACTTCAATGAAGTTACTTTTTAAAATCCTCAGCTAAAAAAAATAGGTGCTGAATATGCAAAAAAAGATTTTTAGTTGATTGCAATGGTTGAAAGTAAGCTTCCCTAGCCATACAAGGGATTTAAGGAATTAAGGAAAAGGGTTCTTCAACTAAATCCCAATACCCCCTAGCAAACTTTTGATCAATTTTGTAAGTCTATCATAGATGAAGAAGTTCAACTTATTAAAGAAGGATATATTAAGAAGAATCACGCATATGCAGCTAAGAGTAAATTTACTAGATATGTTGGAAAGAAGAATTGGAAAAGAAATAATAAATTTCAAAATAATGATGGTTCTAACCATTTTTCTAGAAATGATGGTGTAGAAAAGCAAGTTGGAAGGAAACCAATTATTTGCAAGTATTGTGAAGGTGAAAATCACATGGAGAAATTTTGTTTGAAGAAGAGGGACAATGAAAGGCACCAATACAAGCCCAAATAAGAAAGGTTCAAAGATGGCAAGAAGGATAGACATAGCTTCATAGCCATCTCTCTAAAAAAGCAAGAGATATTAAATAAGGAGGTAATTGCTAGACCCAAAAGTAGTGTTAAGAGGGGATACTTTGCTTCAGATTCTAATAAAGAATGGATTTTAGATTCAAGGGCATCATTTAACATGACTGGGGATAAATATTTGTTTATTGATTTTTATGAAGGGAAGAATTCAGATCAAGAAATTACTATTGGCAATAAAATGAGACTTCCAGTTTTAGGAACAGGGACTATTAATGTAACAAATGGGTCTTTGAAAAATATTTTGTTGGTTGAAGGATTAGGGGTGAATCTTATTTTAGTATAAAAAATTGTTCAAGCTAGATATGAGTTTGTTGTCATTGTTGATCAAGTTATTGTTAGAGATAAAATAGACCTAAGCAATATAATTGCTATTGGTAGAGTTGTTCATAAAGATCTAGTCTATTTAAATTTGTGGGGTTTGTTGATGATGAATATACACTCTCTCATGCTTTTATTTCTTAGGCTGATTATATGTCAAAACTTTGGCATGCTAGACTTGGACATATAAATTATAGAAAATAACAAGATATGGTTAGAATGGATATAGTTAGTGGATTAACAAAAATTTTAGCATCTGAAGGTGTGAGTGTAGGATGTGTGTTAGGAAAACATCATCGAGATCCTTTTGATTCAGGAAAAGCATGGAGAGCTAATTATCCATTGCAGCTAATTCATAGTGATCTATGTGAACCAAGCTATCCTTCAATTTCAGGTGCCAGGTACCTTCTCACTTTTATTAATGATTATAGCAGGAGAGTATGGGTTTATTTTCTTGAAAGGAAAAATGAAGTATTTGAAGTTTTTCAAAAGTTTAAGGCATTAGTTGAAAATAAAAGCGGAAAAAAAATTAAGTGTTTAAAGATGAATAATGGGGGTGAATATTGCAATTATGCATTTGACTCATTTTGTGAAAATTGTGGTATTAAGGTGGAAAGAACAATTCCCTATGCTCCTCAACAAAATGGGGTGGCTAAAGGAATGAATAGAACTCTTTTAGAAATGGCTCGCTGTATGTTGCATTTTAAAAGTTTGCATAATAAATTTTGGGGTTTGGTTGTTTCTTGTGTTGTATACATTGTGAGTAGAATCCCCACCAAAGCCCTCACAAATATCACCCCTGAAGAAGCATGGAGTGGTAGAAAGCCCCACATTGGGTATTTTAAGGTATTTGGGTGCATTGCTTGGGCACACATTCTTGATGAAAAGAGGAAAAAGTTAGAACCAAAGAGTCATAAGTGTTTGTTTGTGGGTTATAGTGAAGAATCAAAGGCTTACAAGTTATATGATTTGACAACAAGAAAAGTCTTTGTTAGTAGAAATGTAAAGTTTGATGAGATTTCACAACTTACAGCCACTTCCTCTCACTATACAACAACAAATGCTTCTCATTTTTTTGATATTTCAGACAAAAATAGAGGCAACATTGATGAGGATGAGGTGTGGCCTACTATAAATGATGATAATACTATTGAAAATGAAACTACTAATGCTTGTAATCAGCCATTTTCTCAAGGTAGTGATGATGAAGAAGATGACATTTTAGCTAGACAAAAGACAAGGAGCGTTGAAGAAATATATAGGCAAGGCTCAAAGATCCATGGGAGGAATGGTAGTGCTCTCATGGCCAAAGTATTACAAGTAAATGACCCAATCTCATATGAGCAAGCTAGAGGAAAGGAAGAATGGGAGCAAGCCATGAAAAAGGAATATGATGCATTGTTAAACAATGAAACTTGGGAACTTGTGCCCCGCACCAAAGGTAAGCATGTTATTGGTTGCAAATGGGTTTACAAAACAAAATTTAAATTAGATGGTGCCATAGAAAAATTTAAAGCTAGATTGGTTGCTAAGGGGTTCAATCAAAAAAAGGGTGTTGATTATGAAGAAACATTTGCTCCTGTCATTAAAATGAACATAGTTAGAATTATTTTTTCTTTGGCTGCAAGTTTTGGGTGGCATATCCATCAAATGGATGTTAAAAATGATTTCTTAAATGGAGATATATATGAAAAAATATATATGGATCAACCACCAGGTTTTGTAGATCAACAACATCCTAATCTTGTTTGTAGATTAAAGAAGTCACTTAATGGTCTTAAACAAGCACCATGAGCATGGAATGAGAAGATTGATAGGTATTTTTAGCTTTATGGATTTAAAAGATGTAAATCAGATACAAATCTTTATGTGAAGAAAGTTTAAGATGAGATTATTCTTGTTACAATTTATGTAGATGATTTACTCATTGCTGGATCGAATAATGGGCTAATCAATGATTTAAAATCAAATCTTAAGAGGATATGTCATATGAGTGATTTGGGTGAACTAAACTATTTTCTTGGATTACATGTTTGTAGATTACATGATGGATTGTTCATCTCACAATCAAAATATGCATTGGACCTTTTAGAAAAGTTTAACATGCTTGAATGCAAGCCAACATCTATCCCATTTCAATCTAGAGTCAAGCTTACTAAAGAATGTACTTCCAAGAGTGTAGATTCCACTTTATATAGACAGCTTGTTGGTAGCTTGGTTTATCTAACTCATACTCAACTAGATATTTGTTTTGAAGTCAATCTAGTATCTAGATTGATGTAGGCACCTAAACAAAGTCATTTATTGGCTGCTAAGAGAATTTTACAATACATCCATGGAACCATACACTTTGGTATCTACTATTGTTATAAGTCTTCAATTTCTTTGGTTGGATTTATTGATTCAGATTGGGGTGGTGATATAGATGATAGGAAATCTACTGGTGGTTATGTTTTCAATCTTGGATAAGGCCCTATTACATGGAGTAGAAAGAAACAAACAACTACATCATTATCTTCATGTGAAGCAGAATATAGAGCAGCAAAAGAAGCAAGCAAGCGAGTAGTTTGGATTTAGAATTTTCTATTTGAGCTTGGTTTTCTACAAAGTTCTGCTACTACTATGTATTGTGACAATCAAAGTACCATACAGGTTGCCAACAATCTAGTTTTTCATGCTAAAACAAAGCATATTGGGATTGATGTTCACTACATTCAAGATTTTGTTCAAGCATCCATTGTCAATCTTCAACATTGTCCAAGTGAAGAATAAGTAGCTGATATATTCACTAAGAGTATGACTGAAGCCAAGTTCTTAAAATTAACAGGGATGCTTGGTATGATAGAGGTGAACATTAAGGGGGGATAGTAGTATAATGTTCCCCTCTCCTTTGTATTTCCCCTCTCCTTTGTATTCTCTTTGTATTATTCTAGCCAATCTTAAGGGGGGATGTTAAGGAAAATTAAAATTGTCTAGAAAGAGACAAAATATTTCTAGAAGTTTTCCACAAAGCTGTTCTAGAAAAGAACATACCAGGTTATCTGAAAAGATAGAAGCTCCCAGCTATTCTAGCAAAGAACATTCTAGGATTTTAGAGTTATCTAGAAAGCCAGAAGCTTCCATGCTTCAAAGCTTTTGTAACTATATATATGTCATTGGAGAGAGCTGTTGGGTACATAATTTTGGGATGTGATGTAATGTATGCTAGATGAATATAGTTTTTGAAAGTTTCAACTCTATTTTTGCCCTATGGTTTCTTTGTTCATTGTTGTTGTTCTATTTTTATTATTTTTGGGACTATTTTTACAAGAGCAAGGCCAATTGTACATGTCCTCCTCAATTTAATTTTATTAATAGAGATTACCACTTTAAGGGATGCATGCGAAGTACATTTCAAGAGCAAAGTTGTAGCAGTGCAAGAAGTAGCATGCCGTGGCTTGACCACACTGGGTGGTGGGGAGGTAGCTATTATTTATTGTTGATGAATATTAGTGAAAGTGAATGCCAGCATGCCCGCATAAACAATTGCATGTGTGTCGTGGTCGTATATGACAATACAAATTGCTACACGCAAATTATACCTCTGATCAATGGTCAGTAAGGTACTGACATTACTATTATAGCTTTTGTGAAAGTATCTGATGACTTCAATCATCTCCCAGAAAATAGAAAAGAAATGGAGATAAAGATGCTTGCATTTGCAGTGATAAGCATAAGAGTTCTAGCTTCCTCATCTCTTCTAGAAGCGGTCTTCTCATTATGGTGGTTTTGTGCTAGCAAGCTCCACAAGGCTAGAAAAATTACACACTAGCCTAAGGTTGTGGAAGGGTTGAAAGCATTTTCTTATAGAGAGATAAAGGCTGCTACAGTGGGATTCAGAAAAGAGTTAGGAAGGGGATCATTTGGTAAAGTTTATGAGGGCTCTTTACCTGATGGCAAAGCAGTTGCTATGATGACTCTTGTTGATAGAGTAGCCCAAGAAGAATATGGGGAGAGAGAGTTCAAAAAAGAGTTGAGCATGATTGGTACATACCATCATAAAATTCTAGTTTAATTGTATGGTTTCTGCGACTACGGCTCCCAACGGATTTTGGTGTATAAGTGCATGTGCAATAGATCTTTTGACACAACTCTATTTTTAGGTAGTGGCTTTCTCGATTGGAGTGTACGTGTTCAAATTGCAATGGGGATTGCAAGAAGTATCTGCTATTCACATGAAGAATGGGTAACCCAACTTATACATTGTGACATAAAACCCCAAAACATTATGTTGGACCAATATTACGATCCTAAAATATCTGACTTCAGCATAGTGAAATTGTTGAGGGTGGAGTAGACTCAAACATTCACTGCAACTCGAGGCACCAGAGGTTAGATAGCACCTGAGTGGTTTAATAATATGCCCGCTACTGTGAAAGTAGATGTTTATAGCTTTGGTATGATGTTGTTGGAAATAATTTTTTGTAGGAAAATTGTGAAGTCAGATGCTCCAGAAAATCAAATTATTTTGTTTGACTAGATCTACGAGTGCTTGGAAGATGGAAGTCTTGTTGAGCTAGTGGAGTAGTAGTAAGTTGAAGGTGTCACAATTGAGTTAAGGCAGTTGGAGAGAATGGTGTTCATGGTTCTGTGGTGCATTCAAGAACACCCACATTGTTACATCCCACTTGTGTGCCCTAGATATTTTGATGTTATTTTCCAAGCTTATCTATGTATGTACACATATATCATTAATCAGTTGATGAAAAGAGATATGCAATATATTTATAAAGTTTGGTTTAATTAAGATTATTTGACAGATGTTCTCAAATTTACTTGAATGCAGATGCAAAGATGTTATGAGATATTGGACTAACTACTTATATTTGACCTAGTGATTGCAAGAAATATCACCTCCCAAGGGGGGAGGAAAAATATCATCAGTTAGGAGGAGTAAAAGAAGAGAAGTCTAGTGCCATCTAAAACCTAACCTGTAAGTCAAGACTGCCATTAAAGTTAGGATTGGAACGTCAAGACTAGAGTTGTCATGTAAACCCTAAGTTGACTGTAGGTATTAAAATTCCCTAACTCATGTTGTCGGTCATGTAGAATAGAAGCCATTTGGTTCATCTAGTCATGAATAGATGTTAGATACAGCAAAAAGAAAATAATAGAGTGAATGGTATTGATAGGGCTGAATCACCATGTTATTAACAATTGACTGTGACAGAAAGTGTAGTCTTTTCTATTGAGTGAGGTGGCTTATAATTCTTGTGTCTTCTTGATAGTCTCTTGCATGTCGAAAGCCTAGGAAAAACATGGTATAACTCCGCAATATTTAATTACCTATGTGCGTCTAGAACCATGAATTGAAATCTTTCATATGGAGAAGAAATTTTGCGTTGTCAGAAAACTAAAGTTGACACAACCTGTGCATGGAATTTAATTAGAACAAGCCTCCCTTTAAGAGAAATATTCAATGACCCTGTGTCTGAAGGTGAAACATAAGAAAATGGATATTACTGTGGTTTTAGTATGTAATTGCATAAGGGACAACCATGCAAGTAGAAATCTTCATTAAATAACTTCTTTTTGAGTAGGGTGATAAACTTGACTACATGACTTCATTGTGTTTTATTGCACTCATTCGAAAATGTTGGCCAAGGTGATGCTACTATATAATAGTGTCAGTTAGTTTCTTGTCACAGATACGCAACCAGTCAGAGGTCATGCTAGCTAGGAGATGCATAGAGTGTTTGATCGACTAGGGATTGTGTAGGGTCAAATACCAGTCTTAGATGGCATTAGATTTTTATTCCAATACTTCTCTGCAGAGGGCCTGGTCTTTCTAGTAAAAATGACACAAAGGACTAGTAAGTCTGTGGATGGGCGGATAAATGCCCCAATGATAGTTTTCCTCCTCCTTTCAGTTGCAAAGGAAGATTAAAGTTCTAGATGGACTAATCGGATTTCATGGAACACTGTACTTCCAAACCCTCTATGATAGTGAAATGGTATTTACTTTAATAATTTATTTCTTTCACTTATCATTTTTATGCATGACAAAAGAGAATTACTTATAGTTCTTGACATATTTCTATAAAAAAAAATATTTATGTCTTGCTGATCTTTGTACCAGTTTATGCTTTTTTACATAACTTAGTTTCTTTCTTAGTTTAGTTTAGTACAAAGATGTAAGTTGCAAGTCTTTTAACTGCATAATTTTAGATGCAACATATGGTATCGGAGCTACCGGGTTTGACATTGAACCTAGGGTTCATCACCACTAGAAAAATTAGAAGTAATAAGAATTGAAATGAAGCTTTTTGGTTTTTTGCCACGATGTGGATCCATACCACTAATTGTAAAAGAGCTTGGAATCCAGTCTATTCTCAACTCGGGAGAGTAACAAGTTTGAAATATGATTATTCATGCTACACTCGACCCTCATATCACAAAACCCTGCTTGATGCACTAAAATGGATAAAAAAAGAAAGACAACTCTAGACAACTCCAAGATGAGAAGTAGTGAGAACAACCATCATGGCAAATAGGATACCTAAAATTGAAAACAAACCTGTAACATCTATTGTACCCAAAACTGTGTCTGATGACTCTAAGGAATTTCATGTACCCACTCGGAGTTACTGACTTATTCCATACTCTATATTTGAAGGGCAGGAAGAGCCCATAACTGGAAGTGATAGTAGATCCTAGATAAGGGCTTTGAGATATAAAATCATGTAAAAAAGATGTAATATAAAAGTTTTGTAGTGTTAATAAAATATCAATTTTGTTGTGTGTAACCTTGAACTTACATGTATGTAAGAAAATAATGGAATATTAGAAACTAAATGAGTGTTTATTATCCAAGTAAATTGAGTAATGTAAATATGTCTCATATACAAGAAGGTGGAGGGGAGACTGAAACCTCAGAAACTTCTATAGCCAAACTATATAGAATTTTACTTATGTATGATGCAAGACACTCAAGCCAAGCTCTGATATTCAGAGCAGAGGGATAACAGATATACAAGAAATCAAAATGAAGAACATGAGTCTCAGTTTAGAGATAGGAATACCGGGACATGCCACACAAATCAAACTGACAATGAAGAACATACTTTTTCCCAGTCTAGTAAAGATAAAATAGTACGTAGCATCATTTCTGATGACATGAAAAAGGTTATGCTACCTCAGTATGATCGGTCCAAGGCTGGTGATGCCACTGAGGCATGGTTAACTAGAATAGAAAAATATTTTGAAAACTAGGATTACATAGAGAATATGAAGGTAGTATGGGGGGCTTACCAACTAACAAGAGATGCTGCTGGTTGGTGGGAAAACAAAAAGGCTAAATTAGGCTTGACATCCACCAATGTGTCATAGGAATAGTTTGTAGAAATCTTTAAGGAATGGTGGTTTCCTCAGTTGTTCTTTGAGCAAAAATCAATAGACTTTCATGAACTAAGATAGGCAAAGATTTCCGTACATGCTTATTGGGAGAAGTTTACCCATTTGCTCAAGTACATTCCATAATTTCAAAAAGATGAAAAGTATATAATTAGAAAATTTATTATGGGACTCAACAACCATATAGGTGGATCTATAGACATACTAGCTCCTACTACGATTTATGAAGCCTATGAGAAGGCTGTAAGATAAGAACAAAAGCTTAAAAAGGATGACTCCATTAGAGATAGGAATAGAAAGAGGAGAAATTGGTCATAGAATTCCCAACCATTTAAGAAGATAGGAGATAACTTCAGTTCCCAAAATAGAGATACAAAAAAGGTATAAAGGAGGCCGTCAAGATCATCAAAGAGATAGAAGAGGTTTTCACAAATCCAAAAGAAGAAATGAGGAGAATAATAGAGGAACTAAGAGGAGAGGACCCCCAATGGGATGTTATACATGCGGAGGTGAGAATTATGCCAATCAGTGTTCTACAAGAAGTCAAGGAGGACAGCAACAGAGGAACCCTTCACCTCCCTAGCAAACAACATTTCAGCAAAAAATCCATGTAGTGGTAGACAATAGACAGGCAGAATACCAGTTTACAATGATAGAAACTCCACGTATGCCATATGGAAATCCCACAACTGTACTCATAGACATAGGAACTACAAAAATTTTTATTTCTCCTAAATTACTGAGCAAATTTCCTAAAAGAGCAAGATTTATGGCTAATTCTTGGACTATTGAGTATGCCAACCAATCAAGAGCTCAGGTAGAGTAGTGTTTATTTGAGGCCAAGGTTGAGTTTCTAGGCCTTACCACAGAAGTAGATTTATATGTAGCGCCCCTAGGCACATATGATCTCATTCTAGGCATGAACTAGTTCAGGAAGCACAAAGCTAAGGTTGACTGTTATGACAAAACAATCAAGTGCGAGGATGATCTAGGGAATAAGGTACTGTGCATGGAACTCTACATGAAGTCAAGTTGTGACAATTCTCCGCTATTCAATTAAAGTGAAGTTGAAGGAAGGGTTGTCATATTTTCATAGTAAAAATGGAGGAAATTAGTGAAAACAAAGAAACTACTTACCATGATAAGCTAATGATGTATGAAACTAGCTATCTTCAAAAGGAAAGTTAAATGGTATATGAGAAACCAAAGGAATCCTTTGAAGAAAACTATCCTTATCTCCAGGATTATCAAGATGTATTTCCTGAGGAGTTACCTATGTTACCACCAAAGAGAATATTTGATTTCTCCATTGAGTTAGTACCAGGAGCTGCACCAATCTCGAAAGCTCCCTATCGTATGACAATAGTAGAACTTATGGAATTGAAGGCCCAATTACAAGAGTTACTGAACAAAGGTTTGATCAGACCTAGTGTGTCACCATGGGGGGCATCGGTAATATTTATTAAGAAAAAGGATGGGACCCTTCGACTCCACATAGATTACAGAATGCTAAATAAGTTAACCATCAAGAATAAGTACCTTCTACCCCACATCAATGATTTGTTTTATCAGATGCGTGGAGTAGTAGTTTTCTCTAAAATAGATGTTTGGTCATGGTATCACCAGTTGAGGCTTAGAGATGAGGATATTCACAAGATAGCCTTTAGGACTTGTTATGGGCATTATGAATTCACAATATTACCATTTGGGCTTACTAATGCTCCACTGCATTTATGAACCTGATGAACAATGTGTTCCATGATTGCTTGGATAAGTTTATTTTGGTATTCCTAGATGATATTTTATTTACTCTATGAATGAAGAAGAACATTATCAGCATCTACAACTTGTATTACATCACCTACGTGAAAACAAGTTATATTGGAAATTATCCAAATACACTTTCTTTCAGAAAGAAGTAGAGTACCTGGGTCATATCATCTCAGAAAAAGGTATTGTTGTAGATCCTGCTAAAATAAAGGTGATAACAAAAAGGCCTATCCCCAAGAATGTATAGGAAGTAAGAAGCTTTATGGGCTTAGTAGGCTACTACAAGAAATTCATAATGAACTTCTCGCGTATAGCATACCTAATCACATCACTTCAAAGGAAAGTGAAATGTTTTGTATGGATAGAAAAATGTCAGAAAGCATTTGAGCTTCTTAAGGAAAATCTAGTCACGACACCAGTACTGAAATTACCAAACACTAAAGGACAATTCTTGGTAGTGACTGATGCATCAGGGGAAGGACTATGTGGGGTACTAATGCAGAAAGGACAAGTAATAGCTTATGAATCCCAAAAACTAAAAAGTTATGAACAGAATTATGCATCACATGATTTGGAGCTCACAGCTATAGTACACACTTTAGAAATGTGGCAACATTACCTAGTATGAAAACCATTTGAGCCTAGGTCAAATCATCAAGGGTTGAAATATATATTTGTTAGTGTAGGTTTTTTATTTTCCTTAGGGATATTTCTTTTTCCTACACTTTATTAAGCTTGCTTAGGTTTATTTTATGTGGTTAATATGAGGAAACGTGGTGAAATACATCAACTACATGTGTAACTCTCTCCCACACATGCGTAGCTGAGTTACACATCCTTTTTTGGCTTTTTGTACCACCTCTCATAATCACTATTCTGTCGTTACCTGAAAAGGTTACGGGGTAGTTAGAGTTCTCACACTCTTTTGACTTTATGTGCCACCTCTTATAACTCCTTTTTTGTTTTCATGTAAGGAGGTCATGCCACATGTTTTGGCATTTACCAAATAGGTAAAAACTCCCACCTTTTATGGGATATGGGAGTTAATGCACCTCTTGGATGTATATACCCCATTTTTTCTATATATACAACACTCTCCTCTCACCTTCACAAGTTCAGTGATAGCTCGATGAGAGTATTGAGAGTCTTCTCAAAATTCTCTTTCTTTGTCTCTATTTCCTCCCATTTCAGATATCTCTTCATTCTACTATTTTGATCTTCGATCATCTGTCGAGTGGAGGTGCATATGATCTATGACTGACATCAGATCCTAGCTTGGTTCTCGCTTCTCATAGAATCTAACAATATTTACCCAACCTAATCTCAATGCGAGATAAAGGCGATGGTTGGAATTAATATCAAATTATGAATTTGAGATTAGCTACATTAAAGGGAAAGAAAATCAGGTAGCAGATGCTTTAAGCCACTGAAGGCATGTTAATGTGGCAACCACAGTGCATTTAGATTTTAGAAACCATGTGCTTCATCAGTTAAAGGATGACAGATACTACCTACAAGTAAAGATAGTTCTACAACTCAATCCTCAAAATCCAAGGTGTGAGGAGTTCAGAATAGAAAATGACATGTTACTAAGGTATCAAGGTAGAATGTATATACCCAAAAGCACTAAAATTAGAAATTTGATTTGGAAAGAAGTGCACTATGCACCATACTCTAGACATCCTAGGGTTACTAAACTTATGGCAGATATTAAACCCCTATATTTCTGGAGAGGAATGGAAAAGGATGCGGTAGGATTTGTAGCAAGATTCTTAGATTGTTACAGAGTTAAGGCTGAACATCAACACCCCACAGGATTGCTGCAACCCAACACAGTACCTAATTGAAATGGCAGATAATAAATATGGACTTCATCCAAGGATTACCTATGTCCAGAAACAAACATAACGCCATGTTGGTAGTAGTAGATAGACTTACCAAGGTAGCACACTTCATACCAGGAAACTTAATGGATGGTGCACCCACTATTGACTATAAATTTGTGCAAGAAGTATTTCGATTGCATAGAGTACCTGAGAAAATAATATCTGACAGGGATGCTTGAATGACATGCAGATTTTGGTAAACCTTGTTTATTGTCCTAGGTACACAACTAAACATTAGTTCCACCTACCATCCTAAAACAGATGGTCAAACATAAAGGGTCAACCAGATACTAGAAGATCTTCTCCGAATGTACTGTATGGATCAATAGTACAAATGGGAGGACTATCTTCCCTTAGTTGAATTTGCGTATAACAACTCCTAGTAGTCATCAATAAAAATGGCACTATTTGAGGCACTATATAGAAGGAGGTGTAGAACTCCTATCAACTGGGATAAGCTAGAAGATAGGATAACCCTCAGTCTAGAAATGCTCTCAGAAATGGAAGAGCAAGTAATGTTAATCAGAAAAAGGTTAGCAGAAGCTAACCATCGATAGAAAAGATATGTAGATGTTGAACGGATTCCCAGACAATTTGAAGTGGGAGAGAAAGTGCTTCTTTGCGTCAAACCACAAAAAGTGCCTTAAAATTTGGAAAATCAACCAAACTTGCACCGAGATATGTTAGACCATTTGAAGTCCTAGAAGTTATCAATCCAATTGCTTATAAAATTGCTCTACCACTAGCTCTCACCTAGTTGCATGATGTTTTCCATGTTTCCTATCTTAAAAACTATGTATTTGATTTTGCACATTTAATTGATTGGAACTTCTTACAGGTACAGGATCTAGGAGTAGTCATGATCGAGCCAATCAGGGTGCTTGAGGTACGTAAGCATCACTTACGTAACAGAGAGGTTACCTAGTGTAAGGTCCAGTGGGACCAATACTCAGAAGATAGTACCACCTGGGAAGATTTTACTGAAATGCATCAGAAATTCCTTCATCTATTCAATGTTTATAATAGTTGAACTTCTATCTGTATACACCTAAAAATGACACGACTCTATCTAAATAAAGATTCTTAATATTTATTCCATCTAAATTCCTCTATCAATAAATAAATAAATAAATTTATTTATTTGATTCATATTTCCTCTACGTTAATTAAATATCAAAATATTTAATTACATCTTCTAATGTCAAAATTAAATAAAATCTTTTATTTAATTTATTTCTTCCAAACAATTAAATAATTTCTAATTATTTAATTAATTTGCTCATTCCTCCAAATTTAAATAAATAAATTAAATTTATTTAAATCCTCTCACTCTCCAAAAATAAAATATAATTAAATATTTTATTTATTCTTCCAAAATCATGTTCAAGTAAATTAAATAAATTTATTTATTTAATTTTCTTTCTTATCTTCCAAATCTTCTAAAAATAAATTAAATAAATTTATTTATTTGATTTGCTTTCTTATCTTCCAAATCTTCTAAAAATAAATTAAATAAATTTATTTATTTAATTTGCTTTCTTATCTTCCAAATCTTCTAAAAACAAATTAAATAGATTTATTTATTTAATTTTCTTTCTTATCTTCAATATCTTCTAAAAATAAATTCTTCTTGTCATGCAAAAGCAAAAGCTTAGTTAAAGCATCTTTAAAGCAACTTTGCTCTTAAATTAGAAAAATATATTCTAATTTAAAGAAATAAAAAGTCATCCTCATCAAGAAAGCATTTAACTCAACAAAGCTTCTTTTTGAGTGACACATGTCCTTCTATTTGTGCATGTTCTCTCAAACATTCTCCTCCATTGATCTTCTCATTTCTTCTCAACCATTAATCTTCTCTCACCCAACTCTATAAATACAACCCTCTTCTTCTTCATTTCATCATCCATCATTTGAGTAAACTTATGCTGTAGGAAATATAGCGCACCATTGGCACCCATCTCCATAGCACTTCACTTATCATCCATCAATATTGTGTTGAAGCTCATCTTCAACACATCAAATATCAGAGCCATTCTATTCTTGTCATTTTCAACAAGCAAAGGAGCATTCACTTCTGAGGGCTTCATTATTATCAAGATCAAGAACAGATAGGTGAACAATGGAAGACGAAAGGTAAAAGGTTGTAAGTATCACTTTGTTATTATTAAATCCTTTTTTCTTTCACATTTCATTGATATATTGGGTTTGTTATTGATTTGATTAATCCCACATTTCACCCATCACATTTTGGCACCCACCGTGGGGCCCTTGCCCCTTTATCTAATCAAAATTTGAGTTTTCTTAGTGACAGGTTCTGTACAGGTGTCGTACAGGCTTCTGACAGGTGCATCTGGCACATTTATCCTCTTAACCAATGCTTCTACCCCCTGTTCTAATGCATATAGAAGTCTGGCACATTCAACCTCTAAATCAGCACTTTTACTTTCTGCTTCGGTGCCTTGGAAATACGACGCATCCATACTCCAATACAGCGCATATGCTTCTTGTTACTATGGTGCATATATCCTAATTTGTGGCACTTTTATACTGTATAATGATGCATTTGTTAAAACAATGCATTTATCTCATATTCATGTGCTTTTGACACCTGTCTTGGCACATCTATGAAACAGCACATGCAAGCTCTATTTCTGCGCATTCAGACTGCATAGCAGTGCTTCTATTCTGCATGGTGGTTTTAGGATTTCATCTAATTTTTCTATTTAAGATAACATTTGTCTTGCAGGATTAGAGGCTGGATTAGATCATTTCACTCCATTGATTAGTTCATTTAAATTAATTAGGGGAAAAAGTAACAAAAAAAATGCATACATGCAAATTCCATGTAGTCTTTAACTAGGAAGAGAGTAACTGGACCATTGCTATCTTCGCATTGTTGATTTCTTTCCTAGTTAGATCATTGCTATCTTTAAAAACACTTCAAAATTAACAAATACGTGGGTACACAAGTAGATAGCCCATTTAGTTCTTTTCCTTTTAACTAGGTTTGGATTAATCAGTGTTCTCTATGCTTATCGAATGACAATAGGCTTATGCTCTCCCCTTTACTGGGTGACCAGAATGCCAGACTTATTATTCCATCTATATAACCTTTAGAGGGGCCTGCCCTTGGATGCACACCTATCCAAGTGGGAATGACCCTAAGTGGTAATAGGCTAAAGCCAAGCCCTACCAATCCACTTAAAATAAATTGTGCTTGAGGTGAAAGCCTCCTGTAATGAGTACTATTGTGTTACACTGATGGCCAACCTCCCCCAAAACCCTCTAAGGCGTAACCCTTGGAGGCTGGGAGACTTCATAACAGAGAGTAGTGTCGCTGCATGTGTAACCACTCAAATGGTAGCCTTGACTACGAACCACTTGTTTAGTATACCAAAAACCCCTATTTGTTGACACAAAGGGCAGAGCTCTTGAAGCAGCCTCGATTCATGTGATTCTTAGTAGAGGTAGCAGGGACAATCCTATAGTTTGGTGGGGGTACAAGCCTAAGGAAACTAGGATCTAGTATGCATGAAAAGTGAGTGCCATGGAGGGGAGCTGGTGCTCCTAGATCCTAGAGCTACAAATACTTGTCGTATCCAGCCTAGGGTGTACTTCTTTTCTTGTCAAAAAGTCTAAAATACAAAAAAATAACAAAAGATAAAAATCATGAAAACTTCTATGTGTTTGCTGTGTCTTTGCCATAATTGAAAGTCAAAAATTTTCAAAACGACCAAGTTTTCAAACCAAAAGCAAAAAAATCTTGAAAAACGTGCAAAATTTCTGCAAAATTAAAACAAAAAACTAGAGTTGCACATTTGACATGACCTGCAGTGCATTTGTGTAGACTTGCTATGCAATTGAATCCTATTACGGCACATTTGAAAATTGCCAGATTAGCACATTTTGTTTGACCTGCGGTGCTTTTACATTCTGTTCTAGCGCATTTGTTGCTACGCATCCAAGACAGTGAGCTTTTCCCAATCAGTTGAGAGAATGTTTTCAACCTTCTTGGATACCCATTCTAGTCTTGTGTTACTTTCTGTGGAGATGACAAACCAATCAGAATATATTACTCAAAAACTCCAATATCTGTAATTACAAATAAACTTAGGTCCCTCACCCCAAGATTGTATAGCAATTGCTCAACAAATCTAAGTCTTACAACAAGAAATGACAATCTTGCAAGCTGAACATGCCAGTACCAACTACACCTCACCCCAAAATTGTATATCTTTTTCCCATACTCATGACAAGGCAAGCACCATGCCAAGTTGGAAATCGTACACCACTCTGTCTACTAGTCCTTCACCATCTTCTAAGACACATATTCCAAAACATACCAATCCTATGCCAACACTGCCATCAAGTTCCCCAAGCTCTAAACTGACAACCAAGGAATCCTCAGATGATTTATGGAAAAGAGTTTTTCCAAATTTATACAACCAGAGAAAAGCTAGGGAGAAAGATAAATGCCTTCACTCACCTATCCCTACACCTACCAATGATTTGATCCAAGGGCTACTAGCAGAGAGTCAACCATATCCCCAAATTCTAGTCCTTGACCTTACCAAGAATCCTTCATGTCATCCACAACCCCTTGAGCTTATCAAAGAGCCTCCTACCATGAACCAAAGTCAAGGTCCATCGCACCTTCATGTTGTTGACCAAGATCCTATCCAAGAGTCTTCTACCTCTAGTCCAATTCAAGCACCTTAAGAGTTATGTCAAGAGCACACTTTAGAGCATGTGGAAACATCAAATCCTTGTCTAAATCAAGATCAAAGCACGCCGATCTAACCCCTACATAACCTCTATCTTTTCGGTGATCCTATACCTATACATGAGCAACAGATCCAATTTCCAACCATGCATAACCTGTATCTTTTCCATGATCAAGATACTACCTTTGATGAAGAAGCTATCCATGAGTAACTTGATCCTATGCATGAGCTAGAGATCCAAGTTCGGCCCCTCCATAACCTATGTCTTTTCTATGATCAAGATATTATCGTTGATGAAGAACCTATACAAGAGAACATTAATCCCATCACACTAAATCCTATCTATGATCAAGATCCCATCTATGATGAAGAGCCTATCTATGATCAAGCAGACCATGACGATCCTCTTAGCCCACTTTATGCGTTCCATGGTCCTGAGCCTATAACCCCATCTAGTCCTATCCAAGATCTAGCGAATTCCACTTCCCTTGATGAGACACTTGCCTCCCAAGCAAGCGTAACAGATCAAACCAGTAATACTCCTCCACCATCCGTTATCAACCATGCTAAAAATCCCCCACCATATATCCTTGGTCTTACCACCTTCATTCATGAATGTTCCTCCTTAGAACACTAGCAACCATTATCCTCTATCTCATCTTCTCCATCCAATAAAGAACTTGTGTCTAGTGTTCCACCTACACATAATCCCACTGTCCACCACATACTCCAACATATGAACTATCAAGGTAAAGGCTTAGGCCTTCAAGAACAAGGTATTTTGGAGCCTGTCCATGTCAATATTCCTCCTCCTTCATACGGCCTTGGATACACACCCCAAGGTGAACAATCTCGAGATATTGGTACTTCCTCCACTCCTGCTAAATCCTCCACTTTCCATCACAAACCCTATCATATTCCCAAAACATATGTCGCCATTCCACCTCCATCATCCTACAATTGTCAAAAGCATGTGACTATACACCTTCCTCCATCCAATCTACCTCCGCTACTTCCAACTCCTAATATCCCTCCATACATTTTACCTCCACTTCTTCCAACACCTTACTCACTCATCTATGAATCCTCTAACAATCCTAATCATGGCCAACAAATGCACGTATGGTCTAAACAAAGAGCTTCCGCCCACTCCACTTCCACCATCTCAAGAGAATTTCACAACAAAAATATGGATGCCTCTACCTATAAATTCAAAAATCCTAAGAGTCCTCATGACCTACGATGTAAAAGCCTAGAATCAAAGAAAGATCCTTCTCAAGAACTGCATACACCTACACACATATATTCCAAATTGAAAAAAGTGTGGGTCCACATCCAACAAATGATTACTCCAAAAGCTTCACAAACACCACATATACCCAAGCCCATACCTTCACAGGTAAAATCTAAAAGCAAAATGGTTTGGGTACCTAAGCAAAAAGCCCTCAAGTTACATGAGGCATCTACCTCTCAAGAATCTCAACCATCCACTTCCTCCCTTTCCATCCAAAAGTTTCCAATTCTTCTGTCCCATATGGCAAGCAACAATCAGAAAAATACTTAGTCTATGTGGATCCCTACATGCCTAAGTCATTCATCCACAAGCAAAAGTCTCCGTTGCTTCCTACACTACTTGCCTGTCACTAGCTTCAATGTTTATCATGGTATATGCAACTGCTGGTCATGATTCCCTTCCATCCCACAAACATTTTTTATATACCTCCATCTCCCCTTCCTTCCATTATTATCCTACATGTCTTCCTCATCCTATTCCTATGGTCCATGCTTTTATACAAGCCTTCCCCTCTGCATTCTACATTATCATCCACTATTGCACCTTTTGCAATCTGCTATCTACCATTCTCCATCTCACTTTCATGTAATCTCCTACCAACATGTATGAGAACACTTGACATCGTCCAAGCGATGACATCTATCTAGCGGGACTATCACCTTTCAAGAAACTAGATACTTGAATCTCTCCTTATCCATATCCACCTTCTCCTAGCTAAATATTCAAAAAAAAATGAAAAAATGAAAAAAGTAAAGAAAAATCCCTTCATCCAATGGTGAAAATCTAGCAAAAAGGCACCTTAGATAAGTACCATGATGAAAACCTGGCAAACAGGTGTCATGTGTAAGTTGATATCCTATGTCACCTACACTTGGGGGCACCTTGTCTTATTAGCATATCACTTTTCTCCTACCAGTTTCCTTATGTACCATTTCCTATCCTATTCCTCTATCCGCTACATATCTATCCTGTCATGTCCATCCATCATAAATCTTCCTTTCCTCTATTTTTGATCTTGATAAAGATTGGGGGCACAATGTTGACAAATGTTTTAGATGTCTCTTGACATACCTTACCCCTCCAAAACCACACAAATCCTTCATTATCCTCTCATCGTCCTTCGTCGTAAGCTTTGAGTTATTCCTATGTGACATAGTCCTTGGAGATCACATCCTTGATTCCTTCTATCCACTATTGCCCATCCTCATACATACCCATTCCATTCTTTATCACCCATACATCTACCTATCCGTGGTGTTTCCTTCTCATCAGTATCATCCAATCCATATCTAGTCCATATCGTGTCTCATCCGATCCATACCCTAGGTCCATCAAGTTTCACCCTGAACTACGTTGCCTCTGCGTCGTCGCGTAGGCAAGGCCATTTAGCAATGAGCCCCCAAGGCACTAGGTTAGTCCCTTAGGGTCTATCTCTCCATGTTTGTTTGTCTTATCACCCATAATAAGTCAATCGTTTGTCTAAACTAGGGACAAGTCCTTGACCTGGTTGCAGATTTGGATTCTTGAATGCCACACATTCTTAGAGGATACCAATAAAGGATTGTGATACCTTTCACTAGACAAGCATGCGCAACAAAGCAAGCTTCCCAAAACAACAACAATCTTGACACAAAACATCAACCTGTCTAAAGCAGAGCACCATACCGAAACACTCAAACTAATTCTATATCACTTATGGCAAAAAGACACATCTAATGCAAGAATGTTTTGTGAATCAGGTTAACTTACAAAGTCTTGCATTTTTGTCATTATGTCTTCCTATGCTACTCAAGGATGCCAAAAGCTAGAGATGCTATGATGGGTGCATAATCATTTTCTTTATTTGTTGTTTGTGGATCAAACTTTAGTAATGTGACAACTTTTGTCTAATGACATGATCAGTAAAAGATCATCAAGGATTTTTGAAAGTCTAAACATGAAAAGGGGCAATCCTTGTCTATTGAAACACAAGAAGCACTCAGGTCATCTAGATTCAATTTTGACTAGATGCTTGTATCAACTTGCTATATCAAAATCCATGTAAGGAATACTCAGGTCATCACAGTTTAATTATACCTAGATGCTTGTATTTTCTTACAGCATTTGAAAAAGAGAAAAGAACCAAAAAGTGCCCAATGATGAAAGCAAAATACTCACAATATCAAGGTGACAACCCATATCAATATCGATATCCATATCC
This sequence comes from Cunninghamia lanceolata, assembly GCA_027924645.1. Classification (NCBI taxonomy): domain Eukaryota; kingdom Viridiplantae; phylum Streptophyta; class Pinopsida; order Cupressales; family Cupressaceae; genus Cunninghamia; species Cunninghamia lanceolata. The sequence goes on from BSBN01000465.1 coordinate 4,748,997, forward strand.
ATATCCATAACCGTATCCATATCCATATCCATATCCATATGAAGAGTATCAATGTTTACAAATAAAAGCTTGTGATTTCTTCTATTGATCCAATTTCTATCTGTCTTCATATCTCTCGTCAACAGTTCTAGTTGTTAGTCCAAGCAGTGATCAAAATGCAATTCTATCCTTAATCCATACCAATCATGTTAATCAATCTTGTCAAATGATCCAATCACACTTAGTGGTCTTGATCTTTGTCTGGCTGTAAACCAACTTAACCAATTGTAATCAATCATTTATCTTATACAGGATGTTACATTGTCAAAATTAGACCAACACACACGTCTTACATGGCATGTTTCATTTCCTGAAACCAGACACTATCCTATCATGTTGCTCTAGGGATCTATCGTTCACCGCCATGACAACACTATCGTATATCGTTATCGATTTGGTTTATTGCTTGCCAAGGCCAATACCTTGTTTGTTCTTATATCATTTGTGCATACTTGCTTACTTGCTCGTGTGTATTATCATTTTATCTTGCATCACATATCATTCAGCTTTTTCTTCACCCTAATCTGTTTCTCATCTTCTCATCGTGAGATTGTCCATCTCACACCTCCTACCTTCTTCTTGTCTAATCTACCGAGGGGGCATCCTATCGTTAAACTTGTACCAGTGGCAAACTGGGGCATGTATCATTTTTAGACAATCTTATTCTTTGAAACAATGTGATAAAACACATTGCATCAAAGAGGGGCAAAATGCATACACCTAAAAATGACATGACTCTCTCTAAATAAATATTCTTAATATTTATTCCATCTAAATTCCTCTATCAGTAAATAAATAAATAAATAAATTTATTCGATTCATATTTCCTCTAAGTTAATTAAATATCAAAATATTTAACTACATCTTTTAAAGTCAAAATTAAATAAAATCTTTTATTTAATTTATTTCTTCCAAACAATTAAATAATTTGTAATTATTTAATTAAGATGCTCATTCCACCAAATTTAAATAAATAAATAAGATTTATTTAAATCCTCACTCTCCAAAAATAAAATATAATTAAATATTTTATTTATTCTTCCAAAATCATGTGCAAGTAAATTAAATAAATTTATTTATTTAATTTGCTTTCTTATATTCCAAATCTTCTAAAAATAAATTAAATAAATTTATTTACTTAATTTGCTTTCTTATCTTCCAAATCTTCTAAAAATAAATTAAATAAATTTATTTATTTAATTTTCTTTCTTATCTTCCAAATCTTCTAAAAATAAATTAAATAAATTTATTTATTTAATTTGCTTTCTTATCTTAATATCTTCTAAAAATAAATTCTTCTTGTCATGCAAAAGCAAACACTGAGTTAAAGCAACTTTGCTCCTAAATTAGAAAAGTATATTCTAATTTAAAGAAATAAAAACTCATCCTCATTAAGAAAACATTTAACTCAACAAAGCTTCTTTTTGAATGACACATGTCCTTCTTCTATTTATGCACGTTCTCTCGAACATTCTCATCTGTTGATCTTCTCATTTCTTCTCAACCATTGATCTTCTCTCACCCAACTCTATAAATACAACCCTCTTCTTCTTCATTTCACCATCCATCGTTTGAATAAACTTATGCTGCAGGAAATATAGCGCACCACTAGCACCCATCTCCATAGCACTTCACTTATCATCCATCAATATTGTGTTGAAGCTCATCTTCAACACATCAAATATCAGAGCCATTCTATTCTTGTCATCTTCAACAAGCAAAGAAGCATACGCTTATGAGGGCTTCATTATTATCAAGATTAAGAACAGATAGGTGAATAATGGAAGACGAAAGGTAAAAGGTTGTAACTATCACTTTGTTATTATTAAATATTCTTTTCCCTCACATTTCATTGATGTATTGGATTTGTTATTGATTTGATTAAACCCACATTTCACCCATCACACTATCTTAATGTTTAGATAAACAAAAAAAAATCTTATTACTTATTTGATACTCTAAATCATCGAGGACGATGATTCACAAGGGGAAGGATATGTTACATCCCACTTGTGTGCCCTAGATATTTTGATGTTATTTTTCAAGCTTAGCTATGTATATATACATATATCATTAATCAGTTGATGAAAAGAGAAATGCAATATAAATTTATAAAGTTTGGTTTAATTAAGATTATTTGATAGATGTTATCATATTTACTTGAATGCAAATGCAAAGATGTTATGAGATATCAGACTAACTACTTGTATTTGACCTAGTGATTGTAGGAAATATCACCTCCCAAGGGGGGAGGAAAAATCTCATCAAGTAGGAGGAGTAAAAGAAGAGAAGTCTAGTACCATAAAAAACATAACCTATAAGTCGAGACTATCATTAAAGTTAGGATTGGAACGTCAAGACCAGAGTTGTCATGTAAACCCTAAGTTGACTGTAGGTATTAGACTTCCCTAACTCATGTTGTCGGTCGTGTAGCATCACCTTATTATTTTCTCTTGTATCAAAATTTTAAAATTTAATTAGTTTTGGAACCTTGAAAATATGTTTAGTTGATCAAGTAATAAAGAATTCAAATTATTCACCTAGTAAGCAAAACTTTGCTCAAGGATGATAATATTTGAGCCTATCAGCCTAATAAGGTTTGAAACTTTATATCGTTGTCTTCCAACATAGATAAATAGTAACACTATTGGTTTCTATTAAATGAATATGATGTTCATCATAGTTTTATTGGTTCCTACGAAGTCAAAAGTCTAATTATTCAAATTATTGAAGTTCATGGCTTTCGACCACTCCAAGCTAACGTATAAATTTATTTATCTTTATGGCCTTTTTATAACAAAATTAGCCTTATAAGCACCTCATGATATGATAGTGATATTAAAACTTTGAAAAAGAATTTGATTTAATTTTTCGCCTTATAAAATTTTGAAGATACGTTTTAACTGAGCAAAGCTTGAAGACAAATTTAATTTTTATTATGATTAGAAAGGGAGGTGAAAGATTTAAATGGAAACACATTGCTGATTGTGGGAAAGTGTAAGTGGAGGTGGTGAACTATTTGTAGAGAGAGACGGATATGGTTGGAACGAGAATTCTTTTTGAAAACTGCTTCTTGGCCAAAATTGGGAATTCATTCGCATAGATAAGTAGTGTTTGAAAGGGAAGAAATGCAGTCTAGTAAGATGGGGAATATGGAGAGGTGATAACTAGTCCTCTCATACAGAAGCATGGAGACATTTGTGTAGCTGGTATATGAATAAGTGACAGAGACCAGTAAGAAAGACTAAGAAAAGACAAACTTAAAGTGCCATCTTTGCACCTCATCACGAGAATGAGAGCCTTAGGAGGAAAGTTGAGGAGAATAGTCATGTAGTAGAAGAGTTTCACATAGAGTTGAAGTCATCAGGAGAAGCTACAAGCATGGGATACTTCTGCAAATATCGAACAAAAAGCATTCGATAATCGTAGTTAGGTCTAGTCTACCTCAAAGTCTTTATGCATTAGAAAATTTAAATTTAGTTGAATTTAGTTGTTGAAGAAACCACAACACCATGACTGGAATTGTTGAACAAGATAGTTTTTTTTAAAGAAAGGTAAAAAGAATAGAAGTTGTTTAGTTTATGCTATGGTGAATAAATGTTAGATATAGTAGAAAGAAAATAATGGAGCAAACACTGTTGATAGGGTTGAATCTCCGTGTTATTAACAATCGACTATGATAGAAAGTGTAGCCTTTTCTATTGAGTGAGGTAGCTTAGAATTATTGTGTCTTCTTGATTGTCTCTTGCATGTCAAAAGCCTAGGAAAAACAAGGTATAACTCTGTAGTATTTAATTACCTTTGTGCATCTAGAACCGTGAACTCAAATCTTTCATATCAAGAAGAAATTTTTCATTGTCAAAAAATTAATGTTGGCAATACTGTGCAGGGAATGTAATTAGAACAAGCCTCCCTTCAAGAAAAATATTCAATGACCCTCTGTCTGAAGGTTAACATAAGAAAATGGATATTACTATGGTTTCAGTATGCAGTTGCATAAGGGATGGCCATGCAAGTAAAAATCTTCATTAAATAACTTCTTGCTGAGTAGGGTGATAAACTTGACTACATGACTTCATTGTGTCGTGTTGTGCTCATTCAAAAACATTGGCCAAGGTGATGTTAATATCTAATAGTGTCAGTCAGTTTCTTGTCGTCCATACACACTTGGTCAGAGGTCATGCTAGTTAGGAGTTGCCTATAGTGTATGATCAACTAGGGATTGTGTAGGGTCAAACACCAGTCTCAGATGGAATTAGATTTTTCTTCCAATACTTCTCTGTGGAGGGTTGGGTCTTTCCATTAGGAATTGCATAGGGGACTAGTAAGTCCATGGATGGGCGGATAAATGCCTCGATGATATTTTCCTCCTCCTTTTAGCTACAAAGGAAGATTAAAGTTCCAGATGGACTAATTAAATTTCATAGAATACTATACTTCCAAACCATCTATGACAGTGAAATGGTATTTACTTTAATAAGTTATTTCTTTCAGTTATCATTTTTATGCATGACAAAAGAGAATTACTTATAGTTCTTGACATATTTCTATCAAAAAAAAATTTATGTCTTGCTGATCTTTGTACTAGTTTATACTTTTGTACCTAAATTAGTTACTCAGTTTAGTTTAGTACAAAGATGTAAGTTGCATGTCCTTTAACTGCATAATTTTAGATGCAACATATGATATCAGAGATACCAGGTTCAACAATGAACCTAGGGCTCGTCACCACCAGAAAAATTAGAAGTAATAAGAACTAAAACAAAGCATTTTTGTTTTTTACCAAGATGTGGATACATACCACTAAACGTAAAAGATCTCAGAATCTAGTCTATTTTCAACTTGGGAGAGTAACAAGTTTGAAATATGATTATTCATGCTGCACTCCACCCTTAGATAATGAAACCCTGGCTAATGCACTAAAACGGCTAAAAAGAGAAAGACAACCCTAGACAGCTCCAAGACGAGAAGTAGTGAGAACAACCATCATGGAAATTAGGATACCTAAAATTGAAAACAAACCTGTAACCTCTGTTGTACCCAAAAATGTGTCTTATCAATCGAAGGCACTTCGTGTACGCACTCTGGGTTACTGACTAATTCCTTACTCTATATTTGAAGGGAAGGAAGAGCCCATAACTAGAAGCAACAATAGCTCTTAGATAAGGGCTCTGAGATGTACAATCATGTAAAACAATGTACTATAAAAATTTTGTAGTGTTAATAAAATATCAATTTTGTTGTGTGTAACCTTGAAATTACATGTATGTAAGAAAATAATGGAATATTAGAAACTAAATGAATGTTTATTATCTAGGTAAATTGAGTAATGTAAAGATGTCTCATATGCAAGAAGATGGAGGGAGACTGAAACCTTAGAAACTTCTACAACCAAACTAGACAGGATTTTACTTATTATGCAAGACACTCAAGCCAGGCTCTGACATTTGGAGCAGAGGGAAGATAGACATACAAGAACTCGGAATGAAGAACATGAGTTTCAGTTTAGAGATAGGAATACTAGGACAAGCCGCACACATAAAATTAACAATGAAGGACATAGTTTTTCCCAGTTTAGTAAAGATAAAATAGTATGTAGCATCATTTCTGATGATATGAAAAAGGTTAAACCACCTTAGTACGATGGGTCTGAGGCCGGTGATGCAGCTAAGGCATGGTTAATTAGAATGAAAAAATATTTTTAAATCCAAGATTGCATAGAGAATATGAAGGCAGTATGGGGGGTTTACCAACTAACAGGAGAGGATGTTGGTTGGTGGGAAAACAAGAAGGCTGAATTAGGCTTGGTGTCCACCAATGTGTCATGGGAGGAGTTTGTTGAAATCTTTAGGCAACGATGGCTACCTCAGTTGTTCTTTGAGTAGAAATTAACAGACTTTCAAGAACTGAGATAGGGAGAGCTTTCTGTACATGCTTACTAGGAGAAGTTTACCCATTTGCTCAAGTACGTTCCATAATTTCAAAAGGAGGAAAAGTACAAAATTAGAAAATTTATTGTGGGACTCAACAACTGTATAGGTGGATCTGTAGATGTACTGGCTCCTACTACTATGAATGAAGCCTATGAGAAGGCTGTAAGATAGGAACAAAAGATCAAATAGGATGACTCCATTAGAGATAGGAACAGAAAGAGGAGAAATTGGTTACATAATTCCTAGAGATACAAAAAGGGTATAAAGAAGGTCGTCAGGATCATCAAAAAGATAGAAGAAGTTTTGACAAATCCAAAAGAAGTGATGAGGATAATAATAGAGGAACTGAGAGGAGATGATAGCTTCATTGTTAGTCACATAATCAAACAACTTCACAATGCATTCAATCAAATAGAGATTCAGAATAATGACAGGAGATTAATAATCCTCTACATAGATTTAACAGACAAATACCAAATGATAGGAAGAAAGTATATTTGTAGTCTTTATTATCTTGGAAATTACCATAACACAAAGTTTAGAAAAATAGATTCTCCCTATTCTGAAAACAAGGCTTTACACAACAAATGTTAGTTTCAAGATAGACAACTGAGAGGGGGGGTGAATCAGTTGTCTAAAACTTTCCTTTTATTAACCACTTAAATCCCTCTTGTAATTCAGCAGCATAATAATAAATCAATCATAAAAACACAATGGAACAACTCAAGAGCAGAAACACATTAACACATATGACACCAAGATTTTAACGTGGAAAACCCGGTCAAGGGAAAAACCACTGGGTGACTAATCCAAGATTGTATTCTCTATTAAAAGAATAAGAAGAACAAAATGGCACATGCCAATTAGGGCTCACTGCCTGAGCACACTGCTCACAAGAGGCTCACTGCCTACAGGAGACACACTATCTATAGAATGATAAATATTACATACTTGAACTAATGAATAGCATCTTCACCATGCTTGAGTCAGTTCCATTTAAGCTCAACACTTCTTCTCTGCCTTTCACTCTTCTCCTCTCTACCACACTCTCATCTTCACCAAGATACTTTTGAAATGACTTCACAACAGTTATTTATACAAGACATTGACTTTAGGATAATCATCAAATTCGGCATACTTTATAGAGCAAATACACAAATACAACTTGACTTATTACAAAAGACTTCATGCGAATCACCACACTGTCAGCCACATAGATTTGCGACTTAAATCTTCTTTGAGAAACATGCCATGCTTCACAGAACATCTTCAAGATCATCCACAAGATGTGTAAATCATCTGGTTGGCCAAGTTTAGGGAGAACATCATCATCCTAAAGTAATTCCTCAATTACAAGCTCAATCTTCAATGCGGACCACCAACACAAACTAGACACAATCTATAGATCCCCACAAGCTTGCCTGAAACACCAAGAATATCCACACCACTTTTGATTACTAAAATCATTCTCTTCTTCATCTAGAACCTCAAGAACACAGTTTGTCATCACTGTCATATTGGAATAGATGCTTGCGGACCTCCAGACCATGAACCAGTTGAGTTGTCAATTCAAATTGACTCCCTATACACTCCACCAAATCCGCAGAACAAGATATTGCATTTTCAGATCTCACTGGACCTATTTGTGTCACTCTGTCACCTCTAAACTTCTACCCAATCTGGTTTTACTCGTGTGGTCATAACTTCTTCAAATCTTCATGCAGACCTCTTAAATCTTCACTAGATCACCTTTAGACACATATCTACAAACCCTTTGATACACATCCTCTGATCTTCATCTTAGCTAGGATCTTCACTTCATAGAGCTTCACCGTCTTCATTGTTCTTCTCTATTTTCTGATAGGACTAATTTTCTCAATATCCTCTGCATACAACTCATCCAATCCTTGACATCAATGCAATAGGAGTTTGTTGACATCAATGACAACACCGATTAGGCCCATACTTGCAACAATCTCCCACTTTGTCATTGATGGCAACATATGATGTGAAAAATTGTTTTAACCATCAAGACAAGTACTTCTCCTCACTAACTGAGATAACTCCCATGTCAACAACAACCATTCACATGTCTTCTCTTCCTTTCCTACTCCCCCTTGATCAGCAACCACTTATTATTTTTCACATGTCTTCTCTCCCCCTTTGACATCAATGGCAAAGGGCACATACTTGCATCACTTAGAATCATACAAACTACTCCCCTTGAGTAGCAGCTTCCCATTATCAATTGAGACCACAAGATATTACTGTGAGATCCACTGGATTGATGCGCATCAGTGCATCTTAATTCAGAACTGGAGGGGTAATAACCCCTAGCTTCTCCCTGAGATACTCAAAGGAGTCCTTAGGTAGAGGTTTAGTAAAAATGTCTACAATCTGACCCTTGGAGGGCACAAACTCCAATCTGACTTCATTTTTGTTCACCTACTCTCTCAAAAAGTGAAACTTGATGGATATATGTTTTGTCTTTAAATGCAACACTAGATTTATTGATATATTTATTGCACTTGAATTATCATAGAAGATTGTGATAGGTTCCTCATACTCCACTTTGATGTCTCTTAGCATTTGCTTCATCCATAATACTTGAGTGCAACTACCTATTGCTGCAATATATCCTACTTCTGTAGTGGACAAAGATATTGCCTCTTGTTTCTTGCTCAGCCAAGAAACCAATCTTTTCCCTAAAAAGAATGCTCCACCACTGGTACTCTTCCAGTCATCCACATCTCCTGTCCAATCTGCATCTATATATGCATGAAGAGAGAAATCATGATCTCTAGGATACCATAAACCATACTCAATTGTTCCTTTTAGATATCTAAGAATCCTCTTAATTGACATGACACGAGATTCTCTAGGATCAGCTTGGAATCTAGCAACAAAACCAACAACATTCATAATGTCAGGTCTAGTTTGAGTAAGATACAGTAGTCCTCCAATCATTGACCTGTACTTTTTTTGATCAGCCTTAGGAGAGTAATCATCTTTGTTCAATTTACATCTAGTTGCCGTGGGAGTATTCTTTGGATTTGAGTCTTCCATCCCAAATTTCTTCAACAATTCTTTCACATATTTGGTTTGTGAAATGAAGATTCCTTTCTTTGTTTGAATGATTTGTAGACCCAAGAAATTCATTTCCCCAAACATGGACATCTCAAATTCACTTTTCATTTGATTTGCAAAAGTTTTGCACATACTGTCTCTTCCTCCAAAAATGATATCATCGGCAAATACTTCAACAATCAAGATATTTTCATGATTAATTTTAAAGTACAGTTTACTATCAGCAGTACCTTTGTTGAAACCAATCTTCAAAAGATGCTTATCTAGTCTTTCATACTAGGCTCTTGGGGCTTGTTTGAGTCCATACAGTGCTTTCTTCAACTTGAAGACCATATCACCATGATCAGACAATTGAAATCCATCTGGTTGCTCAATGTATACTTCTTCCAAGTCACCATTCAGGAAGGCAGACTTGACATCCATCTAATATACGTTGAAATCCTTGAAGGCAGCAAAGGCAAGAAATAATCTGACTGCTTCAATTCTTGCCACTAGATCAAAAGTTTCTTCAAAATCAACTCCTACTTGGGAATAACCCTTACAGACGAATCTGGCTTTGTTTCTGACTACTTCACCATATTCATTCAGTTTATTCCAGAAGACCCATTTGGTTCCAATCACATTTTTGTTTCTAGGTTTGGGAACAAGATCACAAGTCTGATTTTTCTGAATCTACATCAACTCTTCCTTCATTGCTTTAGGCTAGCTTTCATCATTGTATGTTTCACTTACTATTTTTGGTTCAATTTTTCTTCTTGTTTGAACACCTTTTCTTTTGTCAACTATGATTTGATCTTCAGAATGATTCAGTCTTACATACCTGGGAGTTTTGGGAATTTCTTGTATTTGTATTTCTTGGACAGGTTCATTCAGACTTGTCTCTTCTTCCTATATTTTAGGATTCACTAGACCAGTCTGGATTTGGATTTCAGAAGGGGCTTGGACTTCTTGGACCAAAACGTCATTCTAGTCATCTTCTTCATATTCATAAAACCTTGAGGGTTTTTCAATACCTTCATCAACCTTAACATTTGTACTTTCTATAATCTTTCTCAATCTCTTGTTATAACACTGGTATGCTTTGTTTGAGTAGAATAACCCAAGAATATTCCTTCATCTCTTTTAATGTAACATTTACTACCCAAGACTCTAAAATACTTCACAATGGGAGTGATGCCAAACCAGAGTTCATAAGGGGTCTTACCAGTATTGCTTCTGATTTGTACTTGATTAAGAGTATAGACAGCAGTGCTTACAACTTCTCTCTAGTAGATCTGACGAACATTTGCTTCCATCATCATGGTTTTAGATGCTTCCTGGATGGTCTGGTTCTTTGTCTCCACTACTCCATTTTGCTGTGTAGTCCTTAGAGTAGATAATTGTCTTTTTATCCCATGTTTCTCACAGAATTCTATGAACTCTCCAGATGTGAATTCTTCACCTCTATCAGACCTGAGACATTTTATGTTTAATCTATTTTCATTCTCTACCATAGCCTTGAATATTTTGAATTTCTCAAAAGCCTCAGATTTTTATTTTAGAAAAGTCACCCACATCATCCAGGAGTGGTCATCAATTAATAACATGAAGTATCTATCACCTTGCAAACTCCCGATTCTTGTCGAACCACATAGATCAGTATGTACTAAGTCCAACAATCTGGTAGAAGATTGTTCCTTACTTTTGAATGTGACTCTACTCTGCTTACCCAACTGACATTCTTTGCATAAACTATTAGTAGGTTTCACCAGTCTTGGAAGATCTCTTACAGCATGAGTGTTTCTTATCTTGATGATATTATCAAAATTCACATGAAGTATTCTCCTATGCCACAACCAACTCTGATCAATTTGAACAAATAACTAACTTTTTCTAGTACCAACCAAGTGGAAGATGTTACCTTTTGTTTGAGTACCAGATGTAATATTTGTTTCAGAACTTTCAAAGATCTTACATTTTCTATTTTTGAATCAGAGATCATAGCCTTTGTCCACCAACTGTCCAACACTAAGAAGATTGTTCTTCAGACCTTCAACATACAGCACATCACTGGTTTGGTTCTTTCCATCAAAAGAAATAGTTCCTCTGCCTCTTATTCTGCCAGCAAAATTATCACCAAATTTTACAACTCCTCCTTCATATCTTATCAAATCTATGAACTTATTTTTGTCACTAGTCATATGGTGGGAGCATGCACTGCCAATGACCTAATCATCCTTTTCTTCATCTTGGGCAGCTAGAGCTCTTACTATCATTTTATGATTGACAGATTCAGAAGGCATTGGATCGTCTTCCTTGATGGAAATAAACACCCAGTCACTTCTGGATTTGTTTCATATCTCTGATTCATCATCTATTACTCCATCATCATCATCTTCATGAACATAGTAACATTTCTTTTGGAATCTTGATTTGTTTGGATTTTCCCTTGAAAATCTTTTTGGACACCCTGAGGCAAAATGACCAATCTTGTTGCAGTTGAAACATTTGAAGGGCAATTTTCCTTCATACTTGTTGGATCCTCTAGGTAGTCTTTTTGCAATAAGGGCTTCAAGTTGAGCAGCTTCTATTTCATCTTCTTCCAGATCTTTTCTTGTTTTTTCATACCATGATAGTTTCTTTGAGGAATTCTCTCCTGGATCAAACTTTTTTTTTCCTTTCATAAATGCACTTGCTTTGAATGCAGATTCATTCTTGGAGGGTGCATCTCCAAACTCATCCAATTCAAATGCAACTAATTTTCCAACCAAATGATCTCTTGTGATATTTGAAAAAGGTCTGAATTCTTCAATAGAAGCAACCTTGTATTTGTAAGTATGAGGTAGGGATCTGAGGACTTTGACAACAATCCCATCTTCATCCAAGATTCTGCCAGCACACCTAATGCCACAAACAAGCTCATTTACTTTTGGCATAAATGTAGTGATATTCTCATTTTCATTCATCTTTAGAATTTTAAATTTTCCTTCTAGAATTTGTAGCTTGGCACATTTAACATACTTGTCTCCTTCATGCAAAAGTTGTAGTTTTCCCAAATCTCATATGTAGTTTTTAGATCTATAACATTTGTTAGCTCTAAATCAGATAAGGCACTTATTAAAGCTTCTTTAGCCCAAAGATTATCTTCAACATCTTTGATTTCATCTACATTTGTCAGACCACTCTTTGGAGGAACATACTTCTTTGAAGCCATGATCCAATATTGCATTCCCATACATTGCAAGTGGCATTCCATGCATCTTTACCAAAGAGTGTAATTAGTTCCATCAAACCTCGGACTATCCTTCTTGTAGGAAGACATCCTGGATCTCCTCAAGCAGTTAAGCTCCTTTTAGAGGAACCTAGCTCTGATACCAATTGTTAATTTCAAGATAGACAACTGAGAGGGGGGTGAATCAGTTATCCCAAAACTTTCCTTTTATTAACCACTTAAATCCTTCTTGTAATTGAGTAGCATAATAATAAATCAATCATAAAAACACAATGCGACAATTCAAGAGTAGAAACACATTAACACATGACACCAAGATTTTAACGTGGAAAACCCGGTCAAGGGAAAAACCACAGGGTGACTAATGCAAGATTGTATTCTCTATTAAAAGAATAAGAAGAACAAAATGGCACATGCCAATTAGGGCTCACTACCCGAGCACACTACTCACAAGAGGCCCATTGCCTACAGAAGACACATTGTCTACAGAATGATAAATATTACATACTTGAATTGAAGAATAGAATCTTCACCATGCTTGAGTTAGTTCCATTTAAGCTCAACACTTTTGCTCTACCTTTCACTCTTCTCTTCTCTACCACACTCTCATCTTCACCAAGATACTTTTGAAATGACTTCACAACACTTATTTATACAAGACATTGACTTTCAGATAATCATCAAAGTCGGCATACTTTAAAGAGAAAATACACAAATACAACTTGACTTATTAGAAAATACTTTATACGAATCACCACATTGTCGACCACACAAATCTAGGACTTAAATATTCTTTGAGGAACACACCATGCTTTGTAGAACATCTTCAAGATCATCCGCAAGATGTGTAAATCATCTGGTTGGCCAAGTTTAGGAAGAACATCATCATCTGGAAGTAATTCTTCAATTATGAGCTCAATCTTCAATGCAAACCACCAACACAAATTGGACACAATCTAGAGACCCCCACAAGCTTGCCTGAAACACCAAGAATATCCACACCACTTTTGATTACTAAAATCATTCTCTTCTTCATCTGAAACCTGAAGAACACAGTCTGTCATCATTGTCATATTGGAATAGATGCTTGCGGACCTCCAGACCATGAACCAATTGAGTTGTCAATTCACATTGACTCCCTAAACACTCCACCAAATCCGCAGAACAAGATATTACATTTCCGGATCTCACCAGACCTATTTGTGTCACTCTGTCACCTCTGAACTTCTACCAGAACTAGTTTTACTCATGTGGCCATAACTTATTCAAATCTTCATGCAGACCTCTCAAATCTTTACTAGATCACCTTTAGACAAATATCTACAAACCCTTTGATGTGCATCCTCTGATCTTCATCTTAGCTGGGATCTTCACTTCATAGAGCTTCACCGTCTTCACTGTTCTTCTCTATGTTCTGATAGGACTAATTTTCCCAATATCCTCAGCATACAATTCATCCAATCCTTGACATCAATGCAACAGGAGTATGTTGACATTAGTGACAACACTGGTTAGGCCCATACTTGCAACAACAAATGGCCTGCACAATTGGCCTGTTCTTTTCTCAGACAAAATGACTATAATCTCTTCACCTACCATCTCCCCTCTCTGTCTCTCTCGATCTATATATTCCCTATCTATCTTCCCACTATCTTTCTTTAGCTCATTCAGACTCCTTGTATTCTTCACAACCATTGACCTGTTGTCCATTTGTCATCTCCTGTGTGTCTTCTCATCTTCCCGACTAATTGTTTGCATTCTCAAATTCCTTATTACTTTTCTCCAACTATCATCAAATCATCGGCCAAGACTCTTCATCTCCCACATGATCCGTCCAATAGTTGATTCAAACAATTAGCAAATTATTCTATTCAATCAAGCAGTGAAACAGTCGACAGAAGATGAAAGGCCCCCTTCAAACCAAGTTCATGTCACATAGTTGATAGGAGCTACATTATTCTTATGGCGACATGACTTTCTTTTCCAACTGGCAACAAGACTTCCAAGCTGGACTATTATTCTGAATGACAAGCTATATGAATTACATATGAAACAGGAACTCCACTTGGCTTGACATAAATAGGAGTTTACAAGATAAATGACAGAAGACAAAGAGTCACCACCTAACCACAAAGAAAAGCTAACAAAAAAAACCAAAACATGAAAAAGAAAGAAATACCAAAATTGCAGGGCAAGATGCCCTTGCATCATGTTGTACCCAACCAAATTTTTTGCTTCATTAAGGCATTTTGAAACAAGTCTAGAAAATTTTTTGTCAAAAAGTCAAAAAAGCAAAATTTCTAAAAATAGACATTAAGTTAGGTCTTCTGGGTTTCTTGAGATATGGATGTTGGCAAAACTTTCTAAAAATAGAAATTTTATAAAAATAGAATCTCCAAATCAGGTGTCGCGCTCGATTCTCATTAGTTGATTTTGCTCCACGATCGGCACGGTTCAGACAGAATCTTCAAACGACCAAGTTTTCTCTACTGGGTCATTTCTGCTTTTTCAAAAGGTGAAGCATGAGCTCAAAATTCATCGACACAAAAAAGTTCACCTGCCAAAACTCTTCGATGAGTTTCCAACGCTGTTTCAATGACGCAAAACTAACAAACGGCCGTTGACTCGGCGATCCATGCAAAACGATGCAAGATGGATCCAAGGTGAAATGAAATGTTGGAAAATCATAAATTTGACTAAGTCTAGTTAAACTAGGTGCCCCTAGAGGCTTGGGGTGCCCATCTTCTCCTATGTCAGTTTTTTTACATTTTTCAAGAAACATCGAAAATGATTCCGTCAGCTCTTTTTCGGTTGGTCAAACCTGGTCAAAAGTTAGTCAAAGCCAGGATTTCATCACAAATATGTTTAGACTACTCAGATCACCCTCTGTCCTACCTTGACAGTTATCAAAATGACTGAAATCGAAGATCGAACAGGAGCCGTGGGCACAGAAATTGAGAAAAGGTACAAAATTGAAAATTTTTGAAAAATTTTCTAAGTGTTGACAAACCAGGCACCCCAGGAGGCTTGGGGCACCCAAACTCTCTAGAGTTCAATTATTTTTGATGTTTTTTCTTGAAAAATGTGAATCTCCTTCTGTTAGCCCGGTCCGGTTCAGTATTGATTAGTTTGGCATGTTTTTCGAGGCAAATAGAAGGTACAATTAGCTCAATTTTCATCAGGATTACATATTTTCCAGATAATCAGACTTATTTTTATCCCATTTGATAGAAATCGATAGCCAAATAGGGGTCCTGTGCCTCCGGAACACGCACGCAAACCAAGAAATTGAAAAAGTTAAAAAAACTAATAAAATGGCTAAGTGTTGGGAAACTGGGCGCCCCAGGAGGCTTGGGGCACCCAAGTTGAGTAGTGTTAGAATATTTTCATGTTTTCAGTGTTTTTTGACATTCCTTCTTACCAATCTTCACCCGTTGGCAGTTTTCGATAGGTCAAACTTGGTCAAACGATGTCAGATCATCGAACGGAGGCAAGGGATGGAATCTTAGTTGATCAATCTCCAAAATGTCAGGATCAGTCAGCTTTTTCATTCAATGATGACATTTTTCTACCTTGTTGAAGTCAGAGACAGGCCATATTTAAGTCAAAATGAGTGTTGAAGTGTCAAAAATGAAGAAAATTTTGTTAGCACTTCTTTCAACTCGCGTGTTTGATGACATCATCAAAGAAGATATTTTTCGTCATCTTGCACATGAAGCCATAGGCTCCTAAAAAATAGGGATTCTTCCTATTCGAAGACATCCACTTGGATTTATGCTTTAAAAGATGCTTTCTTCATGGATGAGGGTGAAGTTTTCTTCTCATACAAATAAAGCTACTTTTTTGACCAAAAGATTTATAAAGACAAGCTTTTAGCTTCTTTATTTCATTATCTTTTGTAGGTTCCATCCTGAGGAAAGATTTTATTTTTCTTTCAACGAAGATTCGAAGACCCAAACCAGGTGCTTTTTTAGTATTCTTCAGAGATTTGGGTTGAGGAAGAAGAGAGGCTTGCTTTTTCAGGGTCCTTGTTTCAAGGGGATCATTTTTTAGAAATCTAACTAGAGATTTTTTAGTTTTTGTCGAGATGGGTCCATCCAGATTATCATCCTCTTAAAGATTGGGAGTTGTACTTTTTTTCAGGAAACTACTTTTTTCTTGCTTTTTTGAGAAAATCTTTGCTTTTTCAAAATCTGACAATCTGGGTTGCTTCGAAATAGAATTGCCTACAAAACCCATGTGCCAGCTTTTTTCCCTCAGAATTAGCTTTTCTTAGAAGAAATCAGCAAAAATATCAATGGATGACATCACCAAAAAGCAAGAATGTGAATGTGGATGCATTTCAAAAGAAAGCAGCTTTAAAACATATGCTTTTTATTTTAAAGCATGTGCTTTCATCCTAAGCTCATCCATCCTATATTTAGAAAGAAATCACCTTGTGATAGATGGAATCTTCTTTGCTTTAAAGAAGATTGCTTTAAAGCATTTGTTTATTATATCTTTGTCTTAGAATAGTAATAAAGCTTGCGAGTTGGCAAGTTAGGGTTAATCAAGGAGATTTTAGGGTTCCCTACTCCTTTGATTTTAGTATAAATAAGGGCATCCTTGCCCATTGTTTGGAATGACTTTTGCGATAACAAATTTGCTGTGCCTATTCTAGCCTGTAGATCTTGTTATTCCAAGTGTTTGTTCAATCTATGTTCATTGTAAGGGAATGACTTTTGCGATAACAAATTTGCTGTGCATATTCTAGCTTACAGATCTTGTTATTCCAAGTGTTTGTTCAATCATTGTTCATTGTAATGGAATGACTTTTGTGATAACAAATTTGTTGTGCCTATTCTAGCCTACAAACATTGTTATTCCAAGTGTTTGTTCACTTTGTGTTCATTGTTCTCTAGTGTTTGATCGATTACTGTATGCCTACCTTTTGCTATAGTATTGTTGTCTTGGAGTTGTATTAAACTTTGTGATATTGAATAGAAGTCTTATGCCTACTTTGCTCTGATATTCTATATCGATTCATTAATTTATCATCGTTAGATGTGTAACTTTTGTAGCTTTCATTTTCAGTTTTCATCATTAAAGTACTCTTATTCTTGTGGTGTAAATCTGGAGGAAAACTGCTTAAGTTTTTGTGTTAACAATCATTCCTCATTCACTTTCAACTTCCTTTGCTCTGAATTTACTCAGGAGGTTGAAAGCGTCATTAGTTTATGCTAGTTGTAGTAGAAATTTTATAAAAAAAGAAAAAACCTCTTCTACAGCATTTAGAGTTTTATAACCTTGTGGTCACAACTGAGAATCAAAAAGAAGATAGGCGAAGTTTCGTTCAAGTTATCTTTTCAGTGAACATCAGCAAGAAAGGGAACTCCCCCTTCCAATAGGAGAGCAATTTATCTGTGCATAGCTATCCATTTCCAAATCACATACCAGAGGTGTGAATTGAAATGCCAACAGTTTTCTGGTGCCCATTGTGGGGAACGAGGCATAAAACTTCAAGAAAGCTTAGGCTTATGTCACAGGAATGACTCTCTGGCATCCTTCTACTCCAGTTCAACAACCAAATCTTACACCACCTGCTATTCAACCAAATCTTTTATGAGTGGAAGGAGAGAAAACTGACATTAGTAGCAGCATTAGAAGTTTCATATTTGTGTAAAAGGAAAGTCCTGATCAATGGAGAAACGTGGCTGCTATCCTTGACGAAGAAGAACACAAAGCAGATCTTGTAGTAAGAAGACCAGTACTACCTCCTCCCACATGGCAATAGATAATTCTGGCTCACAAGGTTTATTCAAGAAGGGGAAAAGGCGGTGCTACGGATCCTTTCTTCCAAGATCTTGATCTTACTAAAGTTGGAAAAGCATCCAACATAGTTCCTGAAGTTCAGACAGTTCCTGAAGTCAAGTAGGAAGAATCACAAGAGGAACTCGTAATCCAGCCTAAAGAAATGGGTGATGTAAATAACAACAATCACAATGATGCAAATCAAAGGTGACCACCACCATTGCCTTGGGGTGACAACATTGGACCTTTGGCACTAACAAAATATCATGAGCTTCTTGAAGGATCAAGAAAAAGTTTTCCAAAGTTTCATGGTGATGGGAAGCAACATCCTGATGAGCACATTTCTGCCTTCACCACCGCTTGTGGAATTCTTGGCATTGCGCATGAAGATGTTGCAGTGAGTTTGTTTGTGGAATCATTGCAAAGTTCAGCAGCTGAATAGTTTAATCACCTCACTACCAGCTCTATCACAAGTTGGGAGTCGATGAGGGAGAAATTTCTCACTCATTTCAAGCTCGTAGAAGACAGTCATGTCTTGTTTGCAAAACTCTCAAACATCAAGAAAGACAAAAGTGAGCTGATGCTAGAGTTCATGGCTAGATTCAACCATTTGATTGGAAAAGTCATGTACACCTTGAATCCTTCGTCAGAAATTCTACTAAGTTGTTTCACAAATGCATAATCTTCAGAAATTTCTTTCTACCTCAAGCAAAGACACACTACAGAACTGCAAGAAGCTCAAGAGTAGGCTATTGAATTAGAATATCATATGATCACTTCTGGAAAGATCCAGAGAGATTCAATCAAACCACTGGTGCCCTTGAATGTTGTACCACTTCGGCAAGTTCCATCTCCTTCAAGTATACCAGATTCTTTCATTAACTTTGTGAGTGATCAACTTGCTTCACCTCTGCGTCAAGTATCACCTATGTGTCAAGAGGTAGATGCGTCTTTTGCAATACAAATCTACTGCTTGTTCCATGCAACAAACCAATACGATGGAGAAAGTTACTCAGAGATGAGAAGATTCATGCAAATATTAAAAGCATCAAATGAAAATCAAGGATTTTTGGATACTCCTAAACGTCTCTTTGATGAATCTGATGGTGGCTCTATGAAGGGATTTGATGAGTGTAAATCAAATATTAGAAGGGAACATTTTCCTAACTCTATTTCAAGAGACATCATGTGTTTGCATATGGAACATGAATGTTCATCGGAAGCTGAAAATTTGCATAATTTCTTCGAATATGAAGGACCGTTGATGGAAGAACTTGAAGAAATGCACAACTTGCATACTTTCCCTAAAGAAGAAGAAGAAGAGTGAAATTATGAGGAAGAGATCAAATATGCTTTAGAGAGCAATGAAGAATCCATTTTGTTCTTCTCATCTTTTGAAGGTTCATTTGAAGAACCTGTGTCAAATATATCCAAAGAAGAGACCAAAGAAACATTGCAATTGGAGCAAGAACAAGATCTTCTTCATTTTGAAGATGATTCATCATTGGAGGAATTTCTCAAAAATGGAGATCATATGGAAGATTCATCATTGGATCTCGATAGTTTTCTACATCACTTGGAGAGTGATTCTTCAGTAGAGGATACTGTAAATTTTCTTTTACAGTTTAGCCCATCTTCACCTGCATCTCGTGAATGTTTTATACATACTAGTGAAGAGGACGATGTTGAATCCATCTATGAACCTGCACAGGAAAAAGACTTTACTGATACTATGCAACCAGTGTGGAATGCAACAAATGAAGAGGTTGATGGAGAATAACAGTTCATGGAATATTCAGTTTTGGTCACGAAAGAGGATGATATTGAAAAATCAGAGATTATCGACAAATGTCTTGTGAGATACGTCGTATGTGAGATTGATCAAGAAGAAGAGGAAACATATGACTTAGATGAATTTGTTTTTTATTCTACTCCATTTACAGAAGAAGAAAGATACATGAATGATGAAGAAGAAGTGATGCTAGATATCCGTATTAAAGAGGAGTACTCTACAGAGGATGATGAGATTCTAGGTAATGAATGGGAAAGCGAGTTGTCAGGTGAAGATTTTCAAGAGTGTAAGCATTCAGATCTTGACAATTCATCAGATTTTGGAGAGTGGATGGACGTAAACACAACCAATGAAGGAGTCCCTGAAGCACTTGAAAAGTGGGCAACAATAGTTGTGGACCCTATAAGCCAAGAATTAGTAATGAGAGTTGTGTATGAGCAGCTTGCACCTTTTCCAGAAGATGATGCATTGACTGAATACAAAGTTGCATGTGTACAAGATATAAATGAAACTCATATTCAATATGTGGTGATGACCATTCCAACAGATGTACTTTGGCCACAAGACTTTACTGTATATCTTTAGAAGGAAGTTTTGTATCTTCACCTATTACAGAGGTTGCTTGCATTGGAGGAAGATGCTCCACCTGATCCTTGGCATATCAATCAGTTTCTCAAGAACTTCTCATGGCCTGAATGTGAATACCCTCCTGAATCATGGCTCTTTGAGAGGATGTTGCAGAGAAAGAAAAGTTTTATGCTACCAAGACAATCTTCACAGCTAAGGAGAGATGGTTCTTACTTTTCTAAGTCGATTGATGGTTTTATGTGATGGTCCTAATCTCTTCTCATCCTCACTCAGGAGAAAGAGCACGTGAAACACTTTTGTTCTCGTAATTTGTTTCCCCTTTCTGTGATGTGACCATTATGTTGTAATGTTTTTCCCCTTTCTATAATCTGACAGTTGTGTTCCTTGTGTGTTCTAAAGTTCCAACTTCCAAGGTGATTTTAGGAAGTCCAGTTTTAGGTGATTTAGAGAAAAGTCTTGTTCTAGGTGATTAGGAATGTAGCCTGACTCTATTGCCCAATGGATAAGGCACTGGTCCAAGTTGCAAAAGTCCAAAGATTCTTGGTTCTCTTATGCTGTAAGTGTCCGCCATGGTCCCCAGACAGAGCCAATTGTTGTACCCAACCAAATTTTTTGCTTCATTAAGGCATTTTGAAACAAGTCTAGAAAATTTTTCGTCAAAAAGTCAAAAAAGCAAAATTTTTAAAATTAACATTGAGTTAGGTTTTTTGGGTTTCTTGAGATATGGATGTTGGCAAAACTTTCTAAAAATAGAATCTCTAAATTAGGTGTCGTGCTCGATTCTCATTGGTCAATTTTGTTCCACGATTGGCGCTGTTCAGATGGAATCTTCAAACAACCAAGTTTTCTCTACTAGGTCATTTCTACTTTTTCAAAAGGTGAAGCATGAGCTTGAAAGTCATCAACACAAAAAGTTCACCTGCCAGAAATCTTCGATGAGTTTCCAATGCTATTGCAACGACACAAAACTGACAAACGGCCATCGACACGACGATGAACGCAAAATGATTCTGGTGAAACTAGGCATCCCTAGAGGCTTGGGGTCCCAATCTTCTCCTATGTTAGTTTTTTTTACATTTTTTGAGAAACGTCGAAAATGCTTCTATTAGCTCTTTTCTGGTTGGTCAAACTTGGTCAAAAGTCAGTCAAAACTAGGATTTTATCACAGATATGTTTAGACTACTCAGATCACCCTCCATCCTGCCTAGGTAGTCGTCAAAATGACTGAAATCGAAGATTGAACAAGAGCCGTGGGCACAGCAATCGAGAAAAGGTACAAAATTGAAAATTTTTGAAAAATTTTCTAAGTGTTGACAAACCAGGCACCTCAGGAGTTTTGGGGCACGCAAACTCTCTAGAGTTAGATTATTTTTGATGTTTTTTTCTTGAAAAACATGAATCTCCTTCCGTTAGCCCGGTCCGGTTCAGTATTGATCAGTTTGGCACATTTTTTGAGGCAAACAGAAGGTACAATCAGCTAAATTTTCATTAGGCTTACATATTTGCTAGATAATTAGACTCATTTTCATCCCATTTGATAGAAATTGATAGCCAAACAGGTATCCTGTCCCTCTGGATCGCGCATGCAAACCAAGAAATTGAAAAAGTTAAAAAAACTAAAAAATGTCTAAGTGTTGGGAAACTGGGCGCCCCAGGATGCTTGGGACGCCCAACTTGAGCAGTGTTAGAATATTTTCATGTTTTTAGTTTTTTTTGACATGCCTTGTTACCAATCTTCGCCCGTTGGTAGTTTTCAGGAGGTCAAACTTGGTCAAACGATGTCAGATCATCGAACGGAGGCAGGGGATGGAATATCAGTTGATCAATCTCCAAAACGTTAGGATCAGTCAGCTTTTTCAGTCAATGATAACATTTTTCTACCTTGTTGAAGTCAGAGACAGGCCATATTTAAGTCAAAACGAGTGTTGAAGTGTCGAAAATGAAGAAAATTTTGTTAGCACTTCTTTCAACTCGCGTGTTCGATGACATCATCAAAGAAGATATTTTTCATCATCTTGCACATGAAGCCATAGGCTCCTACAAAATAGGGATTCTTCCTATTCGAAGACATCCACTTGGATTTATGCTTTAAAAGATGCTTTCTTCATGGATGAGGGTGAAGTTTTCTTCTCACACAAATAAAGCTGCTTTTTTGACCAAAAGATTTATAAAGACAAGCTTTTAGCTTCTTTATTTCATTATCTTTTGCAGGTTCCATCTTGAGGAAAGATTTTATTTTTCTTTCAACGAAGATTAGAAGACCCAAACCAGGTGCTTTTTTAGTATTCTTCAGAGATTCGGGTTGAGGAAGAAGAGAGGCTTGCTTTTTCAGGGTCCTTGTTTCAAGGGGATCATTTTTCAGAAATCTGACCAGAGCTTTTCTAGTTTTTGTCAAGATGGGTCCATCCAGATTATCATCCTCTTAAAGATTGGGAGTTGTGCTTTTTTTTCAGGAAACTACTTTTTTCCTGCTTTTTCGAGAAAATCTCTGCTTTTTCAAAATCTGACAATCTGGGTTGCTTCGAAACAGAATTGCCTACAAAACCCATGCGCCAGCTTTTTTCCCTCGGAATCAACTTTTTTTAGAAGAAATCAGTAAAAATATCAATGGATGATATCACCAAAAAGCAAGAATGTGAATGTGGATGCATTTCAAAAGAAAGCAGCTTTAAAACATATGCTTTTTATTTTAAAGCATGTGCTTTCATCCTAAGCTCATCCATCCTATATTTAGAAAGAAATCACCTTGTGATAGATGGAATCTTCTTTGCTTTAAAGCACATTGCTTTAAAGCATTTGTTTATTGTATCTTTGTCTTAGAATAGTAATAAAGCTTGCGAGTTTGCAAGTTAGGGTTAATCAAGGAGATTTTAGGGTTCCCTACTCCTTTGATTTTAGTATAAATAAGGGCATACTTGCCCATTGTTTGGAATGACTTTTGCGATAACAAATTTGTTGTGCCTATTCTAGCCTGCAGATCTTGTTATTCCAAGTGTTTGTTCAATCTGTGTTCATTGTAAGGGTATGACTTTTGCGATAACAAATTTGTTGTGCCTATTCTAGCCTGCAAACATTATTATTCCAAGTGTTTGTTCACTTTGTGTTCATTGTTCTACAGTGTTTGATCGCTTACTATATGCCTACCTTTTGCTGCAGTATTGTTGTCCTGGAGTTGTATTAAACTTTGTGATATTGAATAGAAGTCTCATGCCTACTTTGCTCTGATATTCTATATTGATTCATTAAGTTATCATTGTCAGATGTGTAGCTTCTGTAGCTTTCATTTTTAGCTTTCATCATTAAAGTACTCTTAGTCTTGTGGTGTAAATCTGAAGGAAAACTGCTTAAGTTTTTGTGTTAACAATCATTCCTCATTCACTTTCAACTTCCTTTGCTCTGAATTTACTCAGGAGGTTGAAAGCATCATTAGTCTATGCTAGTTGTAGTAGAAGTTTTATAAAAAAGGAAAAAACCTCTTCTGCAGTGTTTAGAGTTTTATAACCTTTTGCTCGTAGCTGAGAATAAAAAAGAAGATAGGCAAAGTTTCATTCAAGTTATCTTTTCAGTGAACATCAATAAGAAAGGGAACTCCCCCTTCCAATAGGAGAGCAATTTATCTGTGCATAGTTGTCCGTTTCCAAATCGCATACTAGAGGTATGAATTGAAACACCAACACATCAAACTCCTCGGGTGGAAATAAATCATGAGCTCCTTCTCATGACGTCTTCTACTGAATGAGCCGGCTTAATGATCTCATCCTTTGTGAGACATTAAGCATCTTCAATGGGATGATTACTCCATTTGATAGGATATTTGAAATACTCATGCTTACGGGTCTTCTTTAGCAACTACTTATCCAAAATGCATTCAATCTGTTGTGGAGTAGTGACTATCCTAGATTGTTCTTCCAAAGATGGAATTGCTACTTCAGTTTCCTCTCCTTCTATATTCCCCTTCTATGGATACAAATCTACCACGTTAAAGATAGGAGATATATTCATATCTACAGACAGAGAAATCTCATATGCATTGGTAGAAAACTTCCTAAGAATTTGGCATGGACCAATCTTCTTCCCTTGAAGTTTATTGTATGTTCCAGTAGGAAATCTCTCATTTCAAAGATGTGCCAATACAAGGTCCCCAACCTAAAACTCTAACTGTCTCCTCTTTTGATCAGCATACTTTTTGTATTGCTGATTGTTGTCCTCAATGTTATGTTTTACCTTCTCTTGAATGTCATTAATGACTTGAGAAAATTCTTCCACATCTGTACTCCTCCTCTCCATTCCAGCAAGATCATGAAGTTCAAATATGCCTCTTGGGTGCATACCATGCACCACATAGAAAGGACTGAATATTGTGCTCTTATTTGGGGAATCATTATATGCAAATTTAGCTTGTGCTAACATGAGATCCCAACTTCTAGGTGGACTACCAACAAGACACCTTAACAAATTACAAAGGCTTCTATTGAAAACCTCAGTCTGACCATTTGTTTGTGGATGATAAGAAGAACTAAAGTTCAGACTTGTGCCCAATTTCCTCCATAGAGTCCTCTAAAAATGACCCACAAACTTTGTATCCCTGTCAGAAATTATGCTTCTTGGAATACCATGCAGCCTTACAACTTCTTTAAAGACCTAATTAGCTATGTTAGTGGCATCACTAGTCTTCTTGCAAGGTATGAAATGCACCATTTTCAAAAATCTATCTATCACAACAAAGATGTAATCATCACCCCTTTGTGTACAAGGCAAACTCAAAACAAAATCTATACTCACCGAATCCCAAGGCCTGGTTGGAACTAGTAATTTGGCTGATAGAGACTCGCATTTTGACTTCTTCCCTTAGCATGTTGAGAAATTTTGCACTTTTCCACATATCTTTTCACATCTTCCTTCATCTTTGGCCAATAATAATGAGTGCTCAACTGTAGAAAAGTCTTATCTTGTCCAAAGTGATTAGCAGGACTACCACTATGTTTTTCCTTCAACAAATTATCTCTCATGGATCCTCTAGGGATACAACTTGTTTTCCTTAAACAACAAACCTTCTTGTATCATGTAATCAGTCCATGGCTCTCTATTCCGGTAAATAGGATCATTACAAGCTACAACTGCTTCTCCAAAATATGCATCCTCTGCATACAATTCTTTCAAACTTTCAAACCCCACACTGTAAGTTTGTATCTCAGATAACAATAAATGCTTCCTAATTAAGGCATCAGCAATTTTATTCATTTGACCACTTTTATGCTTCAAAACAAAGTTAAAACTCTAAATATACTCAACCCACTTAGCATGCCTCTAATTCAATTTGTGTTGGCTATTAATGAACTACAAAACATGGTTATCTATATACACAATGAACTCTTTGGGAAATAGATAATGTCTCCATTTCTTGAGGGATTGAACCACAACATAAAACTCCAAATCATAAGAAGAATACTTTCTTTTTGCTTCATTTAATTTCTCACTAAGATATGCAACCAGTTTTCCCTCTTGACTTAGGACTACCCCAATAGCTAACCCACTAGCATCATACTCTACTTGAAACGCTTTATCAAAATTAGGACATGAGCTATGATTTCGTCTCTATATTCCTTAGGATATTTATATTTTTCACTAACCTTAATCACACTTGGATCTTGACAAAAAGGTAGCTTATTTTTCTTACCATCACATGATTCCTGAAAAGAGAGTTTACTATCCTTTATTTCTAGCATTGGTTCCATCTTTGCATTCTCGGCACATTTAATGACCACTGATGTTGTATCCTCTTGTTGCTCAATAATCTCTGTATTTACTGCCAACTTTTAGCCTTATACACATCTGAGAGAGAGATTAGTCCTTTTAAATATAAATCTAACCTTGTAAGAAAAGCCATACAATTAATTTCACTATGCTCTATGGACCTATGTATCCTACACCTTCCAAATAAGCCATAGCTAGATAAATTTTTAGGATAAAGCTGTCTATTTAAAGTTTCCTGAAATAAAGGAATGTTAACTTGAAAATTGTCCCCATATGAGTCCATTGAAACTGGGACCTGTTTTCACCCCTTTTAGGCTTTTGAAATTTTATGAGATCTAACATATCTTACAATAAATCTTTTAAAACTTAGAAAATCAACCTTAAATCCCATCAGGCCCTCCTTCTAGTGCCAAAAATTGTTGATGATTGTTTTGATGCAATCATAACAGAAGTTAAAATTCACATATAATGAACCAAAACTGACTTGAAAGATATGAAGGAATCGATTAAAATTCACTTAATCCCAAGTTTAATATGGTTAGGTCTTGATCTGTTTGGCAAATTCAGCTAGTCAATGTGAAGCTGTAATGTTCAAGGGGCCTTACATAATTTAAGGTTTCTTGTTGGTTAATTGGACTCAAACTATGCAAAGAGATCATGAAATATGGGTGTGTCTATTCATTCTTTGCATAAAAGTGTTACTGTGCTGCAAAGCTTAGATGGTTTTCTTGAATTATTGCAGCTTTCTTCTTTATACATTTATGAAAAACTTGTCTACTTCCAACTTTGTTGTTCATACTTCTTCAAATATGAGACAAGTTTCCTTCAAATTTCTACGTTCTAAGCTAAGTATTTCAGATGGGTTTGGGAAAAGTTAGAAAGATCTAATCTAAACCTTATTTAAATCTACCAAAGGATCTAATTGTTCTGTTATGCACTATATAAATCATACAGTAACTTGATCAAATCCACAAATAAAACCTTAAGTGTAAGTTCTGAGCATTTTCACAAACTTACACCTAAGATTGCAAGCTCTAAGAGAAAATGTTTCAAAACACAAAGAAGAGTAGGAAAACACTCAGAAGACAGATGCAGAATTCCAGATTCAATTATATTAGAAATAGACAGTCATACATGATTTACAATGTCGAAATGACTCTTAGTTTCATTGATCAAACTACAGAGAACTTACAAGCTTTACAGATATAGTAAGGAAGCCAGATGTTCCATGCATTCCTTATTACAGACATAGGCGACCTCCTTCTTCTACTGCTAATCTAAACCTAAAAAAATGCCACTTTTACAAATTCTTGCTGCTACAGATTTCTATGTAGCCCCCGTGTAAAATTTTACAGTGTATCAAGGCACCATATATAGACTTTCTGATTGTCCTCAATACAGCCCAAAAAAACCCCTAGTTTAAACCCTGGTTCAAACCCCTTGTTACAACAATAAATGCAAGTGAACTAGTTTCCCAGAATACCTCTGAGTATACATCCAATCTAGGCGAGATATGCCTTTCTGAAACCTCAGCAGCTCAATAATAACTTGTGTGGTCTGCTGCAGTAATGTCTTTAGCTGCATTTTGTCCTCATCAATGAATGGTCTTTGACTTTCTCGTCCTTCATCCTTATCTTCCTCTGCTTCTAAGATCAGATTTCCTCCTCTTTCGTGATGTCACTACCATTAAATTCCAGCTCCTTCTTCAACTGCAAGCCTACGAAACAAACAAGCAATAAGTATCACTTCATTTAATAAATAGTAGGAAATTTTAAAACATCTGATGAATCAAGGCATGACTATGCAAAAATGTAGAATCGGGTCCAAAAATGCCCCAAAAATGTGCTCAAAATGCATGGGTCAACCACTATTGACCAAAAAAATGTTGTCAGGCTCAAAAAAATTGATCTCAAACTCTATCTCTCTGCCCTTTCCCGCCCATCGGCATGAAAAACACTATCAGCGAGTCCAAAAATCAATTAGCCGATCACCTTCGTTTGGATGATGTCTCATATCGACGTGAGTTTCACTAAAATAACCCTAGCGGCCTGCACTTCATTCCTATCGGCATGATATCACCCATCAGTGAGTCAAAAACTTCTTTTGCCGATTGTATTTGTTTGGCTAAAATGGCCTTGTTTATTTGTTCATCCTTTACATCGACGTGAGACTTCCTATCAGCGTGGGCTAGAAATTTCATTCCGATCATTGCTGTCTGGCTGAAATGACCTTAATGCCTAAGTTTTCCTTTTTATCGGCATGACATCACCCTTTGGCGAGTCAAAAACTTCCTCTGCTGATCACCACTTTCACACCGATCATCCATTATCGGCATGACTCCTCTCTATCGGCGAAGGCTTCGAATGCTACCCCGATCGCTACTTGTTTCACCGATAGCCTTTCATCAGCGTGAGTTCCTCCATCAGTGTGGGCTTGAATTTTTGTTCTGACCGCCCACCTTACGCCGATCGCCTTATATCTCCCATCGGCATGACACTGCCTATCGGCAAGTGCAAAAATTCCTTGGCTGATCATCATTGTTTGACCGAAATGGCCTCGTTGG
Organism: Cunninghamia lanceolata; assembly: GCA_027924645.1. NCBI lineage: Eukaryota > Viridiplantae > Streptophyta > Pinopsida > Cupressales > Cupressaceae > Cunninghamia > Cunninghamia lanceolata. The sequence continues at coordinate 4,777,754 of BSBN01000465.1, forward strand.
CCACACTCTCACCGACAACCCCTACTTCATCCTCGTATGTCACATTGTTTATATATAGAGCCATCAGTGTAACCACTACTATCAGCGTGACAATGCCAAACATTGCCGATATTGAAAGTCATACCGATGAGCTATACCATTGGATAGAGACAACCCCTCGGGGAGACAAAACCCAATTCTACCAATATCAAATGTTATACTGATGGCAATACTCTTTGATCAACTAAGTCTTTTCCCTCCCCCTTTTTGCCCTGTCATCGGCGTGAGACTCCTCTATTGGTGAAGGTTTACCATTTCATTCTGATTGCTAATGTTATGCCGATGGACCTTGCTTGTATACTATGCCTTGTTCATTTGTCTTGTATGGTCAGACCTGCCAAACATACAAATGTGAGATACATAGTGGAACTCAAAACAATATTCATTTTAATCTGAAACCACTTCAGATCCATCCTAGATGTATACTTCAAAATTTTAACCGAATGCCTACAAGGAGAAGGACCTATAACTGACCTTGTATCATGCAAAACCTGATTGTACATTTTACCAAAATGATCTTAACTTGCAAATTATGGCAAATTTTAAGAGGGTTCAAAAGGCAACCCTAGGTCATTTTTTACAAGGAATCCAACCATATTATGCATTGGTACTAAAAATGTGTTTTTTCTCTATTTTTTTCAAAGTTTGCAATTTTAACCCTCTTTTTCCCTTTACCACCAAGCAAAACAACACAAGTAGAAGCAGAAACAACAGCCACAGCAACAGTAGGGGTCCTCATTTTGCTAAGGAGTAAAATGGGGCTTGTTGTGAACATCACAACACTACCTTTTTGTCTTTTTACTCCTCCTTAGGTTTCACTATGATAGTATAACCAATACCATCCTCCTTAAGAGTGTTCAAAAACTCTTTACCACTCATAATTAAGACATTAGGGCTTTTAGTCTTATTTGCTTCTTCATCTTCCAATGACTGAATTTTATAGGTGACACCATCTTTTTGAAAAGAATATGCATTCTTCTCACCATTGTGTATGGCTTTTCAGTCATACTGCCATGGTCTGCCCAATAAGAGATGACATGCATCCATGGGTAGGATATCATAGAGTACCTTGTTTTTGTATCCACCTATACCAAACTCTACCCAAGTTTGCTCATTGACTATCACATGCTGACCTTTATTTAACCATGTGACTCTATATGGATTTCAATGAGGTATTCTTTGCAAATTTAGTTTTCTAACTGCTTCATCTGACACTATGTTATCAGTAGACCCTGAGTCTATGATTACTTGACATACCTTATTCATAATCTTGCATCTGATTCTGAATAAAGCTCTCCTTTGGCTTGGTTCAGCTTTCACTAGTTCTTTGATCAAAGTTCTCCTTACCATGATGTTCTCTCCCACTTCTGAGACTAGATTGACTTCAGGTGATTTGTTGCTTGAAGCATCATCTTGTACATAATGATTTCTTTTATCAACTCCTTGAGAAGAAGATGTGCCCTTATCAGGACACTTGTATGCTGGATGGCCTAATTGACCACAATTGTAGCATTTCATAGTGGCAAAGTAGGATCCTCTACCTAATCCTCCTGATCTTCCTTTGCTAGATCCCCTTCCTTGATAGTTTCCTCTACTACTAGTCTCTCCACTTTGCTCTGTGAGTTTGGATTCTCCTTGGGGCCTTTGATCAGTGTTCCTACCACCATAACTTCCTCTTCCTCTGCTATCTCTACCTCTTCCTCTTGATCTGCTACTTGACTCTTGTTTCTTCTTGCTCTTCTCCTCTACCTTGAGTGCTAGCTGATAGATTTGATGCACTGTTGTAGGGCTGAATAAGCTAATTTCCTCTTGAATACTCCACCTCAAACCATTGAGATATCTTGCCACTTTTACATTTTCATCTTCCATCACCTTAGACCTTAGGCATAGTTTTTGAAACTCCTCAGTGTATGCATTGACATCTAATTCTCTTTGTCTCAAAATTTGTTGTTTCTTGTACAACTGGACTTCATAATCTCTAGGCATGTAGACTTCCTTGACTTTAGCCACCATACCTTTCCAAGTAGCTATAGGTTTCTTGCCTTCTTTTTCTCTTTCTATTTGAACAAATTTCCACCATGTCAAAGCAGTTCCTTTGAGTCTTGATTTAGCCACCTTCACCTTTTTTGCTTCAGTCACTCCATCACATTCAAAGTTATTTTCTATACCTTCTATCCATTCCATAACCAAATCAGGTTCCATCTTTCCACTAAAAAGAGGAACTCCTTCCAATGTCTTACCACTCATGGCTTTCAAGGCCTTCAAGAAAGGTTCTTCTTCCATCTTAGGATCAGGTGTGGGCTCTTCATCTTCTATAGACACACCTTTTTCCTTACCTTCAGAATCTTTCATTTTCTAACTGACTTCTTCAGTTTTTACCATCATTACACCCAGTTTACTTTCCATTTCTGCTAATCTTTCCTGTAGGAGCCCATTCTCCTCTTCTTGTTCATCAACTTTCTTTGCCAATTCTACACTAGTCACCATCTTCTTGGATGAACCTATAGACTCACTCGAACTCGGTGATGACATACAACTTCTTCTATTCTAATCTAAGAATAGCCCAAATCTTTAACTAGCTCTGATACCAATTTGATAGGGAGGCCTATGGGTTTAGAAAACCTATCTTGACACAATGCTTCAAGACCTATGTCATACCCCAAGTCTCCCTAGCAATTCAAGTGCTCATAGACATTTTCTACCCCAAAATGCCTAATTCAACCTAAGCAATCTATTACAGAGGTGAAAGACCTATTTATCTGTTGTTCCCAATACATACACTACTTTCTTGGTATGAGGTATTCTTCTTTGTCCTCACTGCTTCCAAGATTCCCAATTCCTAAGGCTTATAGCCTTCTTGAGCCCATTATCAACCCTCCTCTCTGGGTCTAGGGTTCTGATTGCTTGGTGCTTAATTCTTCCTACTCTATTTTTCACCCCTACCTTTTTAGACTGCAACTTGCATACCTAGCTGGGCTATAGCAAAGCTCACCTAGGACAAGTTCCTATTGTCTCTCATTAACAATCCAACCACTAACATAAACAGAAACAAAAGAAAGAAGATTACTACTTGATGGCCCTCCATGACTGTCAGGGAAAATGCAAGGACATCAAGATAGAGACATTTTGTATAAACAGAAACAATAGAACAAAAATAAAGCTGACTACTCTATAGAATGAGTTATGCAAGAATTCTACAAGAAATGCTTGAACAGATTCAAACTATCAATGTTTCTTATTATCAGATTTCTTTCTTTTGCATTCAATGTCTATCCTTCAATTTTTTCCAACATTCTAACCGATTTACAAAGCCAAAAACCAGTTCTTATACTCTTCGTCCTTTTTCTATTATCGAACAGTTAGGGTTTTCTGTCTATTCAGTTATCATCAGCGAAACAGGTTCTTTGCTCACCAATCATACTTTCCCAATCAACATGCTTTCTATCGATACATTCATTTTTATCATACAATATCAAAATGTGCATTTATCATCGGCAAGATATCTCTATTTTCTCACTGAAATGATCCTCTCCTTTCTTGTCAGCTTGACCTACCTTATCAGCCACACATAATTTCTTTCACCAATATATAACTTCTCTCTGATGGATATAACTCATCGTTCAGACTTATACTATCGATGCAACTTTTCCTTTGTTCTATGATATACAAACTCATCCCGATATGCATTGTCTACATCTTGTTCGTCATTGTGATTTATATCATCAGCCTAACATTATCTCAATCTCCTGATATGCATCTCATGCTGACGTGCTTCACACTAACTCCACCTTTAGCTAGACTTCTGCCTTCTTATGCCGATACATTCATCTTTGCATATACATTGTTTAACATGCTATCACCGGTAATCCTTTGTATCGCCTTCCCTTTCGACTAATACAGCTAGTCACTACTTGCATCTACACCAATGCATATGACAATGCAACATACATTTGAGACATACACCCTTCCAACATACAAATGACGGATACACTCTTCAACATACAAAAGATGGATATACATAAAATGCATGTTCTCGCTCCTTCCTATTTGAAAATCAAAAACATCACACCAAAAATGTGAAAGTATATACATGGGCTCCAAGCCCTTGGTGCTCCTGCACCATGGACAGAGAGCATCTTTCCAATTCTTTACCTCCAACCACATACCGATGGTCTCCCACACATCTTCCACATAGGAAGTGGCTCTACCCTTCATGAGGAATATAGACCTTAGTTGACTAGTGGTAATTTGCCTTTCTAAGTACATAGTGTTGTATTCTACTCAACTCTATCAACCATACAACCCTAAATACCCTCTAGCTAAGTATGATTTCTGATAGGATGAGCAATCTGAATATAGTGAACTGACAATGGATGCAGAAAACAAATGCATTAATTTGGCCAAAGTTTTTAATATCAATATTGTTCATAAAGAACATAGTGGTTATGTTCACCCACCCCTACTCGACTTGGATACTTTCTTATTCACATAATTTAAATCTCTTACCAACCCTTTTCATGCAATAGTTTAATCTAAGAGTCACAATCATAATACCTTTTGACTTGAGTAAGTCTATATGACATAACCTTTCAATTGATTGGTAGTCGACTCTAGGGTTACCCTAATATTCCTTGTTAATACAATATAACAATATAACCATATCTTATATCTAGGGGTTCTGGATTCACAAATAACCCTTAATTAACTTAACCAAGGTTATGAATACTATAGTTCTCAAATAAGTATTGTCTCCTATACAGAGGAACATAAAATAAATTTGATAATATTTATAAACAAAACATATCCTAAGTATAAATATCCCTACAAGGTCATTCTCAGGAATACTTAACCTACTCCATTGAATTAGATCTTTTCATGGATAATAAGGATAAATAGTCTTAAATGGGATTCTCATAATAACCTTTTCCATCTTCCATATATCTATAAGTTACTACCATTGATATGATACAAGGTTTACTAACAATTTCTAAGAATCTAGAACTCTTGGTTAAATAACATTATCCACTATGCATCTAAGTAGATAACCTATGCAAGATAAAAATTTAAATCCTTATAACCTTATTACTATATAGCTGAAATTGAAAGTAAGGAAACATGGTTCATTCGTTCAAGAGTCTATCGTATGGTTATTCTCAAACTCTGTATTGACTTGCTTCAAACTTAATTCTATAAGAAGACTATTCATTTAACCTTATGATAACTTATAACATTCTCCTTCTAAGATATTCATTTATCTTTCACCCCCTGATTAGATATGATCAATAGTTTAAAACACTAAGTAAAAAGTCGACTCATTCTATTATAACAGTAACCTTACTGGCATGACCAAGTATCAACCATATAAGTAGCATTTGTTGTCTTAACGACTACAATAAAATAACTCAAAATAGCTTACTTAAAATGTTAACTGTACTTCTGAGTTGATATATAATAGTTATCGACTATCACATCATAAATTTAGAAGGTAAATTCTCATCAGCGAACTCATATAATCATTCTATAATATAACCATGTACAGTTTTAGATTACTAATCAATTTCCTCATGGTTAAATAATACATGCAACTAAAAAAAACCTTGTAGTATACTATCTTACACTAGCTGAGATGTACGAATAATCACAAAGTCGACGCCACTAGACTGTGTAGCCCCCTATTGTCATAGCTACTATCTTCTATTCTGTATCTCCTTCTATTTCCTCCCTTGTGTTCTACAAGTTCTAAACCTCCTTAATATAAAACCATCATGACTCATTCCAATCATTAGTCATAATGAGGGAGGCATGACTCCTACAGAGTTGCCTCATTCCCTGCCTCCTCTATGTTCGGTTACCAACTTAATCAAATCTTAACAGTTTATCATGGTTAAATCAAAACTAAAGACCAATATTTAATTGTAAATCCCACATGTCAATGGGAGATTATCGCTCCAAGATTCATTGGTTGTGGTGGTTAAAAACATAGTCGTCCTTCTAAGACATGGCCGACACATCAACTAAACATAACTAATCTTAAATGCTGCATAATGAGTGGTTCGATCAACCACTAACACTATTGAAGACTTTCCTACAAATAAGCTCTCGGCTTACTCAAACATTTTACCATCGACTCAATATGAGGTATTATCCTCATTTGATGCTAAGGCATCTATTTATATTGATTACATGAATTATAATTCTCATAACATTGCATATTACATTAGATAGATATAATTTATTAAAAAAAAAGATATTTCTAAATCATGGGTTATGGATATTGTGATTGGATTGAGCTTGTCTCCCCATCATAATTCGTCAACATAATTCACGTATTCTTAACTTGACTATATCATCTTAATGTTAAGAATCATTTATAATACGTCAAATATCTTAATAATAATAATAATAATAATAAGTCAATCATTTTATGACAATAACGTCATAATATTTACGTTAAACATAAATAGTTATAAATCAAACTCAAATGACATCGTTAACATTATTAATGACTAAGATGACTTAATACGACTTAGCAAGTTTTGAAAACAATATCGACTACTTATCGATTGGATTCAGAAGTAAACTAGCAAGAAAACCTTACCTCTTACAACACATTGGTTCACATTATTGGTATATACTTATAACTTGGTTTGACAAATAAATCACTCATAACCCGAGGTCTATATCTCTCTCCTAGAAAGATACTCTCTCTCTCTCTTTTCTCTGAGAGTCATCTAATAACCTGAAATCCTATTTCACTTGTCATCAAACAATATGTGATCAGTGCATCATTATTCAATTAATTCAACTAATAAATCAAATCTCATAATACAAATATTAAATCGTTAATAACATAATCATTTCTATGATTTCAATAAATGACATTCAATAAAATCCATGTTTTTCCTTATCATTATTCTAAACATCATAACCAATTTACTTATGTCCAAGTAAAAAGTAAAAGTATAGCAAGACAAAAATTGGGGATGTAACATATCCTTCACCTAAATGTTCATCGTCCTCGATGATATAAGGTATCAAAAAGTAACTAAAAAGCAAGTTCATTGTTTTCAACTAGTAACATTATTAAATAAATGAGGAATTTTTTTATGAAATTCATGGTAATTCTCCCATGTAGCTTTTTCCTCAGCATATTGGCCCCATTGGGCCTTTCATTTCAAGACCTCTCTGTTACGCAAGTGGAGCTTGCGCATTTCTAACACCTTGAGTGGCTTGATCATGACCACCCCTTGGTCTTGAATCTATAAAGAATTCAAATTTAAAATATGATTATTACCTGCAATATATTTCTTCAAATAAGACACATGAAAAACATTGTGCATTTTAGATAAGGCTGGTGGTAGAGCAACTCTGTAGGCAATCAGATTGACTACTTCAAGCACTTCAAAGGGTCCCACATATTGAGGGGCCAACTTAGAAGACTTCCCAAAATTAATAGAAGTCTTCTGAGGTTTAACTCTCAAAAGAACTTTTTCTCCAACAGAAAATTGCCTTGGAACACGTTTTGCATCCGTATAGCTCTTTTGCCTATCATTGGCTTCTGCCAATCTTTTTCTAATTAGCTTAACTTTCTCTTCCATTTCAGCTAGCATTTCTAGTCTGATGCTAATCATATCCTCTATCTTATCCTAGCTTATAGGAGTTCGACATCTTCTTCCATACAATGCTTCAAATGGTGCCATCTTAATAGTGGAATGATAGGAATTGTTGCAAGAAAATTCTACAAGTGGTAAGTATTCTTCCCACTTATATTACTGATCCATGCAATACATATGCAACAAATCTTCCAAGACTTGGTTAACTCTCTTAGTTTGCCCATCTATTTCAGGAGGGTAAGTTGTACTCACATTAAGTTTAGTCCCTAGCGCAAAAAACAAAGTTTGCCAAAACCTTGACGTTACACGCTCATCTCTATCTGAGATAATCTTTTCAGGGAAGCCATGCAATCTAAAAAGACTTCCCAAACTTAATAGAACTCTTTTGAGGTTTAACTCTCAAAAGAACTTTTTCTCCAACAGAAAATTACTTTGGAACACGTTTTGCATCTGTATAGCTCTTTTGCCTATCATTGGCTTCTGCCAATCTTTTTCTAATTAGCTTAACTTTCTCTTCCATTTCAGCTAGCATTTCTGGTTCAATGCTAATCATATCCTCTAGCTCATAGGAGTTCGACATCTTCTTCCATACAATGCTTCAAATGGCGCCATCTTAATAGCGGAATGATAGGAATTGTTGTAAGAAAATTCCACAAGTGGTAAGTATTCTTCCCACTTATATTGTTGATCCATACAATACATATGCAACAAATCTTTCAAGACTTGGTTAACTCTCTCAGTTTGCCCATCTATTTCAAGATGGTAAGTTGTAGGACCATTGTTGAAGGACCATGTACATCCACTTCACCACCAATTTGAGCATTTAAGTGCATGATGAATTTTTTGATTTTGAATCTCTCATCCTTTTGATACTGTGGAACATACTTCAGGACTTGAGTGAATTTTTCTCCATATTCAACCACTGTCATTTCTCCTTGTCGAAGGTTCTAGAAATCAATCAGCTTCTAATTGAAATAGAATTGTGGTAACCATCTCTTAAGAAAGAGTTCCACAAACTCATCCCAAGTTACCCTTAGAGAGCTCAAATTCAATTCCATATTTTTATTCATCCACCAAGTGGATGCTTCTCCTGCTAGTTGGAATGCTCCCCATACTACCTTAGTCACCTTCGAGTAATTCCTTATCTTAAAGTACTTTACCATTTTTGTTAACCAAGCTTTTGCAGCATCTCCGGTTTCTATCCCATCAAAATTTGGTAGAGCAATCTTCTTCATATCCTTTGAGAGCTCCAAGGTCAATCTATCCCTTGCCTCTTTACGAGGTTTGGTACTCTTACTTTGATCTTCATGATTTTCTCCACTTTCACCATGAGAGTTTTCACTTCCTCCCTCGGTATTCCCTTTATCATCCACCTTCTTTTCCAAATCACCCAATCTTTTCTTGGTTTCCTCTAGCATGGTTATGATTTGGTCTAGCTTATTATTTGGCTAGTGGTTTCCCTCTTCACTTTCTCCTTGGTTAGTTCTTGTCCGCACCATGTTTATCAATTTCTCACACCTGAGAATATTGAGTTATCCATTAGTTCAAGATTATAATGTAACCCATTAAATCTAAACATAATACTAAATTTAAACAATAGTTTGGCACAAAAACAACTCTTTTTTATTTATTTCTTTTCAAAAGTAAAGAGTATTCTTCTTTATACAAGAAATGACTTCAAAAGTCATGCTCAAGAGGAATATATCCCTCAGACTCATTTTTAGATACATAGTCCCGAGGTATATAACCCTCTAACTCACTATTAGACCTAACTTCTATGATCTCAACAGTTGAGGGTATGCAAGGATCTTGCTTAACCATAGTTGTTTCCTCATCTAACATATACTCTATAATTTTGGCAGTAATCTTAACTCTTTCTTTGTCTTCCCTTCTTACTCGCTTAATTAGAGTTAAGGTAGTCACCAGAGTTTCAGTATCACTTAACCAAATGTCACTCTCATCACTGGTTCCCTTAAAGGTTTTGATAATTGCCTCACGTTCTCTTTTTGCTTTAAGGAAATGTTGACTCAAATTAACAAATTTTCTTGCTATCTTCTTAAAACGTACCATCCTAGCACAGAAATTTCCAAACATTAGCTAACCACATAATGTTGACTATAGGCAAGCATAGTGGTCTAATAAGCCCTAGTGCTGAACCTGGTAGCTCTGATACCATATGTAACATCCACATTTTAATAACATAGTAAAAACCAAAAAATTACCATAAAGTAACTCATTAAGGTAAAAAATGAGATAAAGAAATTTTTTCTTTTATTCAACAAATAATCAAGCACTACATTTACAAGATTTTTATTTTTTTTTAAAATACAATATACCCATATTGTCTTTTTATTTACAATGTTTACAAATGTAAAACCATTACATATACAATTTTAGAATAAATATTGCATCTGATTATCTGACATCTTTATCACAAGTCCTGACACATTTCCTACTTGGAGAGAGAGCATCTTTCCAGTGATTTACTTCCAACCACAGACTGGCGGTCTCCCACACATCTTCCACATAGGAAGTGGCCCTACCCTTCATGAGGAATATATACCTTAGGTGACCAGTGGTAATTTTCCTTCCTAGGCACATAGTGTTGTATTCTACTCAACTCTATCAACCATACAACCCTAGATACCCTCTAGCTAAGTATGATATCTAATAGGATCAGCAATCCGAATACAGTGAACCGACAATGCATGCAGAAAAGAAATGTATAACTTTGGCCAAAGTTTTTAATACCAATATTGTTCATAAAGAATATAGTCATTGTGTTTACCCACCCCTACTTGACTTGGATACTATCTTATTCACACAGTTTAAATCTCTTACCAACCCTTTTCATCAATAGTTTAATCTAAGAGTCACAATAATAATAACTTTTGACTTGAGTAAGTCTATATGACATAGCCATTCAATTGGTTGGTAGTCAACTCTAGGGTTACCCTAATATTCCTTGTTAATACAAAATAACAATATAACCATATCTTATATCTAGGAGATCTCAATCTACAAATAACCCTTAATTAACTTAACCAAGGTTAAGAATACTATAGTTCTCAAATAAGTATTGTCTCCTATACAGAGGAACATAAAATAACTTTGATAATGTTTATAAACAAAACATATCCTTAGTAAAAATATCCCTACAAAGTCATTCTCAAGAATACTTAACCTACTCCATTGAATTAGATCTTTTCATGAATAATAAGGACAAATAGTCTTAAATGGGATTCTCATAATAACCTTATTCCATCTTCCATATATCTATAAGTTACTACCATTGATATGATACAAGGTTTACTAACTATTTTTAAGAATCTAGAACTCTTGGTTAAATAACATTATCCTCTATGCATCTAAGTATATAACCTATGCAAGACAAAATGTTAAATCCTTATAACCTCTTTACTATATAGCTCAAATTGAAATTGAGGAAACATGGTTCATCCATTCAAGAGTCTATCGTATGGTTATTCTCAAACTCTGTATTGACTTGCTTCAAACTTAATTCTATAAGAAGACTATTCATTCAAGCTTATGATAACTTATAACATTCTCCTTCTAAGATATTCATTTATCTTCACTCCCTGATCGAGTATAATCAACAGTTTAAAACACTAAGTAAAAGGTCAACTCAGTCTATTCTAACAATAACCTTATTGGCATGACCAAGTATCAACCATATAAGTAGCATTCATTATCTTTAACAACTACAAGAAAATAACTCAAAATAGCTTATTTAAAATGTTAACTGTACTTCTAACTTGATATATAATAGTTATCGACTATCACATCATAAATTCAGAAGGTAAATTCTTACCAGTGAACTCATATAATCATTCTACAATATAACCATGTATAGTTTTATATTACTAATCAATTTCCTCATGGTTAAAATACATGCAACTAATAAATACCTAGTAGTATACTATCTTAGGCTAGCTAAGATGTGTGAATAATCACAAAGTTGACACCACTAGACTATGTATCCCCCTACTGTCACAGCTACTGTCTTCTATTTTGTATCTCCTTCTATTTCCTCCCATGTGTTCTACAAGTTCTAAACCTCCTTAATATAAAACCACCATGACTCATTCAAATCATTAGTCATAATGAGAGAGGCATGATTCCTACAGAGTCACCTCATTCCCTTCCTTGTCTACATTCGATTACCAACTTAGTCAAAGCTTAATAGTCTTTCATGGTTAAATCAAAACTGAACACCAATATTTAAGCATAAATCCCACATGTCGATAGGAGATTATCGCTCCAAGACTCGTCGGTTGTGGCAGTTAAAACTATAGTTCTCCTTCTAAGACATGGCCGACACATCAACTAAACATAACTAATCTTAAATGCTACACAATGAGTGGTTCGATCAACCACTAACACTATTGACGACTTTCCTACAAATAAGCCCTCGGCTTACTCAAACATTTTACCATTGACTCTATATGAGGTATTCCTCATTCGATGCTAAGGCATCTATTTATATTGATTACATCAATTATAATTCTCATAACATCACCTATTATATTAGATAGATATAGTTTATTAAAAAAAAGATATTATTAAATTATGGGTTACGAATATTGTGATTGGGTTCAGCTTGTCTCCCCATCATAATCCGTCGACATAATTCATGTATTCCTAACTTGACTATATCATCTTAATGTTAAGAATCATTTATAATATGTCAAATATCTTAATAATAATAATAAGACAATCATTTTATGACAATAATGTCGTAATATTTACGTTAAACATAAATAGCTATAAATCAAAATCAAATGACGCCGTTAACATTAATAACAACTAAGACGACTTAATATGACTTAGCAAGTTTTGAAAACAATATCGACTATTTATTGATTGGATTCATAAGTGAACTGGCAAGACAAAGCTTACCTCTTACAACACATTGGTTCACATTATCATTATACACTTATAACTCGAATTGGCAAATAAATCACTTGTAACCCGAGGTCTATGTCTTTCTGCTGGAAAGATACTCTCTCTCTTTTCTCAGAGAGTCATCTGATAACCTGAAATCCTATTTCACTTGTAATCAAACAATATGTGATCAGTGCATCATTATTCAATTAATTCAACTAATAAATCAAATCTCGTAATACAAATATTAAATCGATAATAACATAATCATTTCTATGATTTCAATAAATGACATTCAATAAAATCCATGTTTTTCCTTGTCATTATTCTAAGCATCACAACCAATTTACTTATGTCCAAGTAAAAGGTAAAAGTATAGCAAGACAAAAATTGTGGATGTAACAATGCTACTACTTAACAATCACTAAAATCTAATGGTCAACCCCTTGAGAAATCCTCTAATTTTTGATAGTCCTTAGTACAAAAAGGGAAGAGAATAGAGAGCTATCTAGAAACACACACCTATGATTTTTTTTTTGAAAGAATGAAAAGCCATTTGTCTCTGAAGAACTCATAATTTAGGTAAAAGGGTGAATGATATTTTAGTGAAACTTGGTACTAATATACCTATGGGGATAGAGATAAAATCCGAACTACACTATTGCTTAACACCCAATGAACCCTAGTGGTCAACCTCTATAAAAAATTCTCTAATTCTCTTGTAGTTCTCAACACTAGAAGTGAGGAGAATAGAGAGCCATTCAAAAATAAACATACAACTAGAAAAACCTATTTGCAATAATGACATGAAAAAAACAATATAAAATGATAGAAAACATTCAAAACCTCATTGTGCAAAGCCCCAAACATTCTATTTAGTCTATCCATGAACACTACACTATAATAAAAATAAAATTTGTGTTCCAGATCAATGACACACCTTGCACACAATAAAAGAAAATGACACTTCTAGTTAGACTTGGTAGTGGTATGTCTATAGGGACAAGGAGAATATTTTGAGTGCACTAATACTTAATGTTCACTAAACCCTAATGCTCAATTCCTGAAAAAATCCTCTAATTTTTCTATAATCCTCAACACCAAAAGTGAAGAGAATAGAGGGACATTACAAAACACACCTAGAAAAGGTATTTGCAACAATGAAATGAAAATAATAATTATATAAATTTTTAAAAAGATAATTATATAAAATGACAATAAACCTTTAAACCCTCATCGTGCAAATCCCCAAACTTGCTCTTCAAACCAACTATAATCACTACACCACAAGAAAATATTTTTTTTGCTCTTGACCAACCACACACTTGGCAAAAAAGAAATACTTAGCCATAAATAAACAATGGAAATCCTTACTAAAACAAAAATTTAAAACAAATACTTGTCTATTCATTCACAAGGCTTCAACAACATGCATCTTCTTCTCACAATCCTAACCTCATGCATGCCATTTTAGCCTCTCACATGCCTCTACATTATGCATTCATGTATACCAATATAGTACAAACTACGAAACATACAAAATAAAGAAAAACTTAAATGAAAATATTGATTTCATGAGCTCACCACACAATATTAATTTGATGAGCTAGAAGCTAAGCAAGTTGCGTAAAATATGCATACATACAAACATTAGAAAAGAGATTAATTTTTTGCTTGCCCACAATATGAATAAATAGAAGCATTAGAAAATAGTTTAATTTTTTGCTACATGAAAATTGATTGGCTAGCTACCACACAAGATGTGTGCAATATGCATACATACAAACTTTACAAAATAGTTTAATTTTTTGCTAGATAGTATTTGATTCCCTTTAACTTTTTTTTCTCTTTTGCTGTTAATAAAAAATTGAAATAAAAAAACTACTGATTAAAATACAACTAGCCAATAGAATGGTATGAATCAACTACATTTAGAAAAAAAAAAAACATTAACTTTAAAAAAAAATTGATTAATTTTTCATATGATAGAGATAGGGACTAAGAAAAATAAAATAAGGTGAAATATATAAAACTTTGTGTAAATGGAAATTTTTTTGAAAGATTAGAGAATAAATTCAATTTACATAAGGGTGCACCATCTCTCAATATGTAATACTAGCAATCACACCTTGGTGTGCAATGGATACGCCGAAGAGTTGTGGAAGTTGAATTGCCATGTCTTTAAGTGAATGAGGATTGTCTTGTATCCCTATGGTCCATGTCTTTTTTTTTCGCGAGTGTCATGAATTAATTTGCATAATCTTAATAGATTTCAAGATCCCTATGCTTTTCTTAGTAGCTACATCAAATGTGTGAGCTTTCATGTTTGGTGTCTAGTCTCTATTTGCATGCATCCCCTTTCTAGATTCTTGTTCATGCAATACACCTGGTCTCACTTGCATGACATTAGTCATCACCTAAGATTAATAGGTATTGTCTTGCAAATATAAGCATGGCCACTGCTTACATCATGTCCATTTGTCATCTAGCCTACCATCGTGCAACCTCTCATGGGGACATCACACAATACACAGATTGATCAAACTTAGTGACCCTCATTAGTGTTATAATTTCACACCTTTGCATAATTTGGAGGTTAAATGGATTAAAATTAAATTTAGACATGCTATAATTTTAGATTGAGAGTTCTTAATTATTTAAAATTATTAAATTTCAAGGGAAGTTTTCTTGAATTGTTTGAATTTGCATATGATATGGGAATGCAAAAATGGGGTGCATTTTATGTCATGGGAGCCCGTTGTGTTCAATCTCGCTCTAGAAAAACTTTTGTAAAAGGAACATGACATAGAATACACATAATGAAGTATGTTACTTTGAACATCATGAAAATTTATGCAATTCTCTTTAAAATTTATTTTACTCAATATTGTTCCTCCCTTAGTGCATAGATACATTCATGACACGATCCAATTTATTTTGTCATATTTTAGGTTGAGTTAATGGGAGGTGAAAGGAATAGGCTACCATGCATGATACACTACTTAGAAATGAGAAATGAATATATATAGACTAACTTTTGATTAGCCATTTTATGCTGACAATCTAAAGAATGCAAGACAATAGAAATGATGGGCGCCACTAGATCCATTCCTTTCTTGTGTTTATTGATCAAAAACCTAAAGTGCATGTGCACACGCATGATATATATATATATATATATATATATATATATATATATATCATGCGTGTGCACATGCACTTTAGGTTTTTGATCAATAAACACAAGAAAGGAATGGATCTAGTGGCGCCCATCATTTCTATTGTATTGCATTCTTTAGATTGTCAGCATAAAATGGCTAATCAAAAGTTAGTCTATATCTCTCTCTTTCTCTATCTCTCTATCTCAATTCCTCTTTTTGAATCTCCTTCTCTATATCTATGTCTCTTATATTCTCTCATGGATTAGAGTAAACATGTATACATGTGGTGGTAAAAAACTTTTGTGAATAACATTGAAACCATGTAAGGATGTGTGTTGTTCTATCTTTCTTTCTCTATTCCCCTCTCTACCATTTCATGAGGCTACAATGAAGCTAGATGATCTGGACCAACCCATACCGAGCTCCACTTTTTACATTGTAAAAGTACCATACCCTGATCTTTAATGTATGGTTTTTGCACTATGTTTATGCAATTATGCTTAGTTTTTTAATCCCATGATGGCCAATGATTTTGTGTTTTAGAAAATGTCTCTTAAATTGTCATGGGTGGTAAAGGTTAAATCTGAAAATAATTATTCATAGGAAGGTTATGCATGTAGCCATGTTTTGTACTTGAAATTGAAAAGTACTTTGAATCCACATATTTTAGTTCAACACCATACATAAATAAGGATATGGTTTTCACATGCACCCTTTGACATACTATACACATATTCAAAGCAAAAGTATGGCGGACCTTGGTTGAACTCTTTAAGCTTCCACTGCTGACCCATAAGGTGATCTAGAACTCCAAATCCAACCAATCCTTTAACATGGTCTAGTAAACAAAAATTTATATCTTTATTTTCTACAGACAAACCTTTGGAAGACGTACTTTGTTTGAGCTTTATCTTTTGAAATGGATTCTTTTGATGGGTTTCATAGTAAACCTTTTTTAAATCTAAGTGCTTTCTTTTATGAAATTTATTTTCTGCACATTCTCTAGGCTTTCATTCAATCCTTGACATTTGACTCACTACTGCATGAAAAGAATTTAAATGTTTGGTTACAAAAATTCCTTCATGCATCTTTAAAGAATACAAATTTCTTTTCAAAATAAGCTTATTACAAGACACTTAGTTTGATATAATGCAATAGTTTTATCTCATAAACTCTTAGTAATATTTTTAACTAAGCATTCATCAAGACTGATTTACAAAGACATGACTTAATAGTAATTAGATCCATATATTCTAGCCAGCTTGTCCCAGTCATATTGATCCATTATTAAAAATAGAAAATTGAGTGCAACAATTATTATGATCCATTCATCTCTCTCCACTAAAAGATTTTCAACCTTCAATTTCCACAACTCAAAGTTTTACATACTAAACTCTCTCTCTCTCTCTCTCTCTCTCTCTCTCTCTCTCTCTCTCTCTCTCTCTCTCTCTCTCTCTCTCTCTCTCTCTCTCTTCTAGATTCCTCTCTCTCTCCTACTTATTTATCTTTCTCACTTCATCTCTCTCTCTCTCTCTAAATGGTATTATTCCATTTGTTGATTATTTTCTAGGGCATCAAATTTGAAGAATCTAAGAAATCATCTTGCAATGATGAAGGTTAAATATGAAGACTCAAAAATTATAGATTTTTTTATTGGAAGTCTTCCAAATAAGTATCATAATTTCATATGCACATTGAAGCTAATTGAAAAAATTGACAATATAAAAATAGAAGTATATGGGGATTTGTTGAATAAAGAGGATAGGCTTAAAAAGTTCATAGGTGAATCTAGCAAGGATTCATAAGAATTTATGGCTAGAGGCACATATAAAAATTACAATTATGATAAATCATACCAAAATCAAAGACAAAAAAATTAAGGAATCCACATAAAAATAATCAAAGGTAGTGCAATCAACTAAGGGATAATCAACAAAGGCACAAATTTTAAAAAAATGGTAGAATCAAAAGGACAACTCTAGAAGGGAAAAATTCATGTCACATGTTACTATTGTGACTCAAAGAAGGGCTTAAAAGTGATTAATGTTCTAGGAAATCACATGTAGGAGGGAAAAGAAAGTTTTATCATATAAAACAATCATTTTTTTCTTAAAAAGAAGGTCAACATAATAAAAATATATTGATAGCCGCTTTAGTTGTGCAAATAAATTCAAATAACACATGGTACATTGATTTATGGGCTAGCTAAAATATGACCTACAATAAGAGCTTCTTTGGTTCATTAGAAAAAGTGAAAGGTGCAAGCATATTTTTTGGTGGTGATAGTTCACATGAAATTGAAGAAATGGGTTCAATCCCAATGAAAGGGCATGATGGTAAGAAATTAGAAATAATATATGTGAACCTTGTACCTAAGTTATCAAAAAATCTTCTCTTAGCAAGTCAAATAACTCAACAAGGAACTACAAGGAGAAATTCTATTCAGATAAGTGTCTAATAAACAACATTAATTATGGATTCAAAATTATGGCTACATGAGTTGAGAGTGATACCATTTACAATTCTTTGTCCTATGTAGATAAGACAATTTACATAAGTACAGTTTCCTCTACAAGTGAGTTGTGGCATCAAATATTTGGTCACTTAAAGATCAAAGTTTATCTATGCTTTCAAAGATGAATATGGTTGGTGGACTTCCTTGTATAAGGGTAAACACAAATGTGTGTACAAGATGCATGGTTGGCAAACCACATAGAGACAAGTTTGAAAAGTCTAAATGGAGGGCAAGTAAACCTCTTGAACTTGTCCATAGCAATTTATGTGGACCTATGAATCATCTACCAAGAGGGAGCTAGGTACATCTTAACATTCATTGATGATTTTTCAAGGAAGGTTTGGCCCTAATTCCTTATGTAAAAGGATGAAGTGTTTGGCAAATTTGAAATGTTTAAAGCATTTGTGGAAAATCAAAGTGGAGATAGGATCAAGTAAATAAGAATAGATAATGGTGGAGAATATGTCTTGATAACATATTAAATGCTTTTTGTGAACATCATTAGATCAAGATAGAAATGTCTAACATATATACTCCCCAACAAAATGGTGTTGTTGAAAGAAAGAATAAGACCTTAGTGGAAATGGCATAATGCATGTTACAATCTAAGGATCTTCATTAATTTCTTTGGTTTGAGGTTGTTAATATAGCAACTCATGTCTTGAATAGATCTCCTACACCTTGTTTACAAAATACTAAGGAAGCATGGAGTAGTGAGAAACCAAATGTTAAGTATTTTAGCATATTTGGATGTGAAGCATTTTCTCACATACCTGATAAGATTAGACAAAAGAAATTTGACAATAAGAGTGTTAAGTGTATCTTTATTTTCTATGATGATTAGAAGAAAGGATATAGGTTGTATGATCCTAGTGTGAAGGATATGTTCACAAGTAGGGATGTCAAGTTTAATCAAGGGTTCAAGGATATGATAAAATCCTCTCCAAATCCTATCCCACAAGTGGTCACAAATAATGAAATATCCTGTAGTACTTTTAAAACTAACAAAAGTTAAAAATCAACTTCCAATACAATTGAAGAATCTAGCCCTCCTCAAAAGACAAAGAGTCCTCATGAAATTTATCAAAGAACTCAACAAGTTAATTATGCCCTAATGACTACAATAATGAAAACTGATGATCCTCAAACTTATGATGAGGAAAAGGGAAAAGATGAATGGGAAAAAGATACGCAAAATGAATATGACTCTTTGATAAAGAATATAAGTTAGGAATTGGTGGACTTACCCAAGGGCAAAAATGCGGGAAAAAATAAGTGGGTGTATAAAAATAAGTTCAAGTCTAATGAAAGCATTGCAAAACATAAGGCAAGATTAGTGGCCAAAGGGTACTCACAAAAGGAGGGAATTAACTACACCAAAACTTTTGGTCTAGTAGCAAAGATCAATATTGTCAAGAATACTATAGTATTGATAACTCATTTCAAGTGGTCTCTTCACCAAATGGATGTTAAGAATGCCTTTCTGAATGAAGAAATTGATGAAGAAATCTTAATGACCCATCCATAAGGATTTCAAGTTTCGGGATAGGAACACTTATTTTACAAGTTAAGGAAGTCTTTCTAAGGCTTGAAGAAAGCTTCAAGGGCTTGGTATGCTAAGATTGATGAGTATTTTAAGACTTAAGGCTTCCATAATAGTCCTCACACCAAACTTGTATGTGAAGGAATTTGATGAAGGTCGCATAGTTATTATTGTGCTTTATGTAAGAGTGTTTCAACTCCACTTACTCTAGGGTTGAAGTTGACTAAGGATACCAAAGGTGAGGATGTTGGTCCTACCTTATACAGGAAACTTGTTGCTAGCCTTATGTACTTGATTCCCACTCAACCAAATATGTCTTTTGTAGTAGGTGTGGTTTTAAGATTGTTGAGTTCTATAAGGTTCCAGATTAGATGACAAGAAATAGAATATTTATTATTATTATTATTATTATAAAAGATATATATTTATAATATAATTTATAAATATTGGTCATATTTTTATCCATATATTATATGCACACAATGTAATATATATAAATAATTCATATATATTTTGAATTATTTATATATAGATTTAATGCTTTATCAGATATATTAAGAAGTCTCAAAAAAGTATTCTATGTTAGTTTGTTATAAAATGTACCTTATGACATGTGACATTGTCATGCCCACATTTCCCATGTGGTCACAACATGTATTCACGCGTGTCATGTCCACATGTGTCATGTGGTCATGATACGAACTATCAAATTTTTTTCCCACGGTTCCCTAGAAACCCCCTCGCACGCGTAGGTGTGCTCAGCGGTGTACACTTAAGGTGAAAACAATACAGTTGTCGGCAGGGTACCAAGTACATGTGTGCACACCCTACGCAAGAAAATACGTGGTTTCTTGACTTAGGTAAATCTCATGAATTACATTTGAACAACAGTTGTTTTAGGTGATAGATCATTTTCAACAAAGCATAGTCATTTGTTTCTTCTTTCCATTTTCTAGAATTTAATATTAATTTCTCCTCCTTCAGACTTAGCATTTTTAACCAAGCCCGTTCGTTTGCCCTCTCTTCCTTTTCTTGGAATTTAATTTTGATTGTATTTCTTTCACGTTCATTTTACTATTTCTTTGAAATTTAATTTTGATTGTATTTCTATCTCATTCCCCTTCCCGTTGTGCAAGATCTTCTTATGTTATCCCTTTTTTTTTTTCTTCACGTTCTTTATCGAACAATGTTAACACTACATCCTTTACATTATTCCTAATTTCTTGGTAAACCAAATCACTTAAACAGGGTTGGCTAACTTCACTCGACTCAGTCCCCCTCGAGTTCCGTTCTAGGTTTTAGTTCAACGTTTGAATTTATTTTAAACTCAACTGTAGATTTAGAGAATAAACATCCAATTGAAAAAAAAGAGAGAGAAAGAGAAAGAACAGCTAACTTTGGAAAACAAAGAGGAGAAAATGCGCTGCATTTCCGAACAGGGCTAAGAGAACTAAGTAAGTTTAACCTACCGTTAATCCTGTTTAGGAACAAGTTGACATAGCCTAAGGGATATATTATATTTATATATTTATGCCACGGCTACCTATAACATAATCTTTAAAATAAAAAATAAAATCAAACACACATACTTCTAATAGAAAAAAAAACTATTTAATAATAAATCTATAAATATATAATTTTATCATAAAAAATCATATTTAACAATATAAATAAACCTTTCAATATTTAGTTCTTTATAAGAGAATTTTATATGACAATGTATAATATTTTATTTAACAAGAGACTTTGGTTACTATCCCATTTCCAATACGGTTTAGTTTTGTTTTTAAATTTAGTTTGGGGTTGCTGAACACCTATGACCTATGGTTACCATGTAATGGAGTGAGTGTAGCCTTCAACCGTGGGTATTGGAGGGAGTAAGTGTAATGGAACCATTTTACTTTAATTTCTGAATATTTTTTCGAAGTTTAGCCTACTGTGGTTTAACAAAATGGTTAGTGGAAATTTGGTCTGGTGAGTAAGTCCAAAGAGCGGCCAATTTTCAATGAGTAGAGAAAAATATATATTTGTAACCATGAAAATATTTGACAAGATCTAAGAACCCTAAATACCTTTATCAACTTCTAAAAAAATATAGGGGACGGAAATTGGAACCACAAGTAGTTGAAAAGGATGTCCTTCATCTGAGATTTCCCCGATGTAAATGGCGATCACCCACCATAAGCAGTTGATGCGTTGTAAACGCACGGCTGTACGGAAATTTTGACAAGCGACCAAGTTGGCTTCGACTAACGACTAAACATGCTTAGATTCTTTCGACCAAACTGTTTGCATAGCCCATTGGCAAGTTTTCGACCAAGATTGCCAGACCGTACGTTTATCGACTAGCCGGTCATTTACAACGCACCGGCTGGTTGAGTGCTTCCAATGGTGATGGAGAGAAGAATTTGACAGAGAAGAAATAAACAGAAATCCCAAGGTATCTGGCAGGGATCATTTAAACAACATCTGACTTCTTTTGACATGATTTTTTTCCTGACGTGAAAACAACCGACAAGTTTACAACGGCGAACGAAAACGGCAAAAGCAACTGGAAACCGACGAAAAAAGGTTGAAACGAAATGAACAGTGATGATGATTTCAATCATCTTACTTGCTGCTTGTGAACGCCGAACCGTCGATCTTTCGCCCCAGGCCTCTCTTCGCCAAAGGTGTTAGCTTTGGCGTAAAAATTAAAATATTCTATGAAAATGAGCCCAAAACTAAATTCCAAAAGCATCGTTATGTAAATTTCACCATTACAACGTACGTAGAACGTCATGATAAAGTTTTCATGATTGGCCGGCCGGCCCCGTATATTCAACTTTCTATTACTCTAAACCAATGCCAAATGCACATTTGTTCGTTGTTCCCAATCGTCATCTTTCTAAGGTTTGGTAGACCAGCCTTCTCAATCATTAAGAGTTTTTAAATTACATAATACGTAATTCCTTGACAGGGTAGCGAGTTTTCTTCAACCAGAATGACTTCAAAAGAATAGTAACAGACTGAATCCACAAATACCGTCTTTATCCAGCTTGGCTTTTCTCAATTACGCTGCTTATTCCGACAATATAAAGAAACAAAATTACCATGATTCCTGAAATGCAGTTGCTGTTGTCCTCTTGTGTTCATTAGGTCATTCCCCGCAACAAATGGTAAAGTTTAACCAAACAGTCGGCTGGTCGAAAATCTTTCGACTTAACAGTTCTCACCAATTCGACTGGCTGTTTATATTGTGGAACAGGTCGAACAGTTTGTAATGTGCAGGTCGACTGCAAAAATTGACAAAAATCAAGATCGAAAAAACCATAAATAATCGACACGACAACATGCAGGCTGTTTCCAGTAAACAGCACCGAATTACCTAAAATTGCGCAAATTTCATGTGAGCTATTGTACGGGGCGGTGTACATGCACTCCAGGCTCTCTGATTGAATCTGACGTCTGGGAATTTGCACCAGTTTAGTGAAGACTCGTTCCGAATTGCCGGCCGGTCCACATGACTGATTGGGTAAACAGCCGGCACGGTGTTTAAGCTCTCTCTTTCTTATCTAGTTAGAGCAACAATGTTTGGTATCCTGGCTATAATATAGGTACTACATATTTCCGCTTCATCAAATTGATTAGTTTCTTTCCTTCCTTCCATCCATGGCTCCTACTCAGATAGTCTATCTCTCTTTCATTTTCATTTATATGTTCATCTGCGCCTTGGCTCAGAAGACGAATATCACGATTGTCTCCACCCCTGGTCCTCAGAATTCTGTCACGATTGGCTCCACCCTTGTTCCCAGTCTGAATTCCAAATGGATTTCACCAAATGGGCAGTTTGCCTTTGGATTCTATCCGCTGACTCCAACACTCTACGTGGTGGGTGTTTGGTTTGACAGGATATCTGCTAAAACTCTGGTCTGGACGGTTATCGAGGATGAGAGAGACATTCCTGTTGAAAGGACGTCTACTCTCCAGCTCAATAGCAGCGGCCTCAGCTTGTATGATGATAAGAAAAATCTGAAATGGTTCGCTCATGGTTCTGACTACGTAGCAGCGGCTGCAATGCTGGACAGTGGTAACTTTGTGCTGTTAAACGTACAATCTGAACCCATCTGGCAGAGCTTCGACTACCCTACAGACACACTCTTGCCCGGTCAGATGCTCAAATCGAAAGCTGTCATGTTTTCCAGGGATTCAAATACAAGCTACTCCACAGGCCGATTTGAGCTTTGTATGCAAGCGGACGGCAATTTGGTGCTTTATAATGGTGAGCGGGTGGGCGAGTCTCAAGGCGCCTACTGGGCTTCTGACACCCTCCATGAGGGAACAGGTTTGAAATTTGATCCGAGCGGGCTCTTGTATATCGTCAACAGCACTGACACCAATATTCAAAATCTCACAGATGGCCACGCCGGACCCGGGCTGTTTCTTCGCAGATTGACAATCGAGAGCGACGGAATCCTTGCACAATATGTGTGGAACATTGACGCCAATGATTCTTCTTGGTCACCGGTATGGAAACCTTTAAATGACCCCTGTAAAGACGTCAAGGGTCAGTGCGGACCCAACGGCATTTGTGGACTGAACAGCCAGAGCAAGGCCAACTGCACATGTCCCCCTCAATTTAATTTTATTGACAGAGATGACCACTTTGAGGGATGCATGCGAAGTACATTTCACGCGCAAAGCTGCAGCAGTGCAAGAAGCAGCATGTCGCGGCTCGACCATACTGGCTGGCGGGGAGGCAGCTATTATTCATTATTGATGAATATTAGTGAAAGTGAATGCCAGCAGGTCTGCATAAACGATTGCATGTGTGTTGTGGTCGTATATGACAATACAAATTGCTACAAGCAAATGATGCCTCTGATCGACGGCCGCCAAGGTGCTGACATTACTGTTATAGCTTTTGTGAAAGTATCTGATGACTTCAATCCTCTCCCAGAAAAAAGAAAAGGAAGGGACGGCAAGATGCTTGCAGTTGCAGCGATAAGCATAAGCGTTCTAGCTTCTTCATCTGTTCTAGCAGCGGTCTTCTCATTATGGTGGTTTTGTGGTAGCAAGCTCCACAAAGCCAGAAAAATTACACACCAGCCTAAGGTTGTGGAAGGGTTGAAAGCATTTTCTTACAGAGAGATAAAGGCTGCTACAGTGGGGTTCAGAAAAGAGTTAGGAAGGGGGTCATTTGGTAAAGTTTATAAGGGCTCTTTACCTGATGGCAGAGCAGTTGCTGTGAAGACTCTTGTTGATAGAGTAGCCCAGGAAGAATATGGGGAGAGAGAGTTCAGAACAGAGATGAGCGTGATTGGTACATGCCATCATAAAAATCTAGTTCAATTGTACGGTTTCTGCGACGAGGGCTCCCAACGGATTCTGGTGTACGAGTATATGTGCAATAGATCTTTGGACACAGCTCTGTTCGTAGGTAGCGGTTTTCTTGATTGGAGTGTACGTGTTCAAATTGCAATAGGGATAGCAAGAGGTATCCGCTATTTGCACGAAGAATGCGTGACCCAAATCATACATTGTGACATAAAACCCCAAAACATTCTGCTGGACCAGAATTACAATCCTAAAATATCTGACTTTGGCTTAGCGAAATTGTTGAGGGCCGAACAGACTCGAACATTCACTGCAGCTCGAGGCACCAGGGGTTACATAGCGCCTGAGTGGATCAATAATACACCCGTTAGTGTGAAAGTAGATGTTTACAGCTTTGGTATGATGCTGCTAGAAATAATTTGTTGCAGGAAAATTGTGAAGTCAGATGCTCCAGAAAATCAAATTATTTTGTTCGACTGGATCTATGAGTGCTTGGAACATGGAAGTCTTGTTGAGCTGGTGCAGCAGCAGCAAGTTGAAGGTGTCACAATTGAGTTAAGCCAGTTCGAGAGAATGGTGTTGGTGGGTCTGTGGTGTATTCAAGAACACCCACATGTAAGGCCATCTATCAACAGCGTTGTTCAGATGATGGAAGGAATGGTTGGCATTGCAGTGCCCCCACGCCCAATTTCCCCACCGCCAGTGCTCCCCATGGTAGGATCTTTCAATATTTCAAATCCCGTGTAAAACAAATTAATGGCTTTGGTGCTCCATATTGGAGATATGAATCAATATGATGCTATGTCTTGAGCATATATAATCATCTCAATCCAATTAGTTAGAATCCTACTTAGCACCTAATGAAAAGCCTATAACAGCTATTTTTCTTATTAATTATAGCTGCCCTTCGTGCATCGTTCTTATTAATTGTCTGCAATAAATAAAATATATTTATGCATTAAGAGCCATCAAAACCAAATGCTTAGGTGTATGATCGATGCAGCGGCTCAACTCTCATGGACAGATTTCATGTTTGCTTCCAAACCACGCAGCTAAAACTAAACTAAACACAGATAACAATAACACAGTCCAACAGTATACATGGGAATATCTACCGTAGTTTTGTATATGCAGATAGATTTTTGTACATCAATCTGTTTACAGACTCAACCCTGAAAAAACTGACCTCCAGCGTATCCTCTCCACTCCTCAGTCTTCATTCCTTCATATTTTCAACTGTTTCTTTACTTTGTTTCTTATTTGGTCTCAAAAACCTCTCCGTCCACAAGGCCACTTCCCTTTCCTAAATTAACTCCATGTCTAGCATGCACGTAGCAGCTGTTCAATCCCTCTAAAATTAGCATTTTTAGTCAGACCTTCCTCCTGATTGTGAGGAATCAGTTTGGGGATTATTGGTTTACATCATTTTGCTCTTTTTTACAAAATTTTCAAGTTTAAAGCCAATTTATTTGAAAACAAATTTAAAGAAGCTAACACTAAGAAAAGCTCAACTATTACATTCTTTTTCTGGGTAATGTAGTATTGTTTTTACCCTAGAATGTTATTGCATCAAACATTCAGGTAGGAGTTTCCATTAGATGGTAGAACCATCCTTTTGACTTGAAGAAGCAAGCCACAACATTCCCTCCCACCAAATTAGATACCTCTACAAATCATCACACTTTTTCTTGTTTTGCTTCTAGCCTCTTATTGGATCAGAGTTTGTCCTCCTCTTCCAAATTGTCTTTCTCTTTACCCAACTCCTTGAAGACTTAGTGGTCCTCCAATGAAAACCATCATGGCTTTTTGCATCACTCGTACCACCTTCTTAGTATCCATATAACTTAGCTTTAAACCAAGAGGTTCAAAAGTTTTACAAGAAGGGGAGAATGATGTAAACCAACTCCTATGGATCAATTGCTCCAAATGAGGAGGCACGATTAACTATATCTATTAGTTTTAGGAGTGGTTGGTAATGGCTCGGTGATTTAGGGAACTGCCATTACGAGCATCATAATTTTAGAAAGTATGAGGGAAAGTAGAAGTCTCTAACTGGTGGTGGAGCTGTCATGCCAACAAAAAAGGATATGAGGCTATAATATAGGCAGTGTCTGGGTATCTTTTATTAGCGATGAAAGTTATTTTCTACTAGAAG